>CM056053.1:375588447-377988447 GCA_029574335.1 Rana kukunoris
GCTGAACATCTTCCATCTAGGAAATGAGACAGGCTCTTGCTTTGCTGCAGCTTCTAATTCACACTCTGAGACGCTCAGTGTGCAGTGAAATAGCAACTGCGCAAGGCTGAATGTAAGGTTGCATCCCAACTATTTTAGCAATTCATTTTTTTATATTTAAACCTTCGGCTAGGCATGTTCTATTACCATTTTAGACTCAATTGACACTTAGCGGAACTCTTTTAACCATTTTGGGGAATGACCACATTCTACACTTACACATGGTTCTTGGAGACAGCTGGGCTCCTGTTCTCGTTAGGAATCCCCGGCCTGTAAATATGTGATGGGAATGTTCTGCTTGGCACAGAAACTCTGAATCATAGCAGCACTACATCATAGCTGGATTTACACTCACAACTTGCATGTACACGGCACAGCTGCTCGAAGATGATGCATACTTTCCAGGCTAAAGGCTGAAGGGAAAGTTTACCTTCCAACACCATGCGATTATTAAATTACACACAAGATGCACGCTGTGCGAGTGGTTCCTGGAAGTGGGTGACTTATTTATTTGAAATGTTCCTCTGAATCGTGCACTTCTGAGCATCATGGGATATGTAGTTGAACCCTGTCGGCTTGTGAACAATTTGTCAGACACATTGGTCATCTTTTATATAGTTTTTTCCTCTCAGTATACTACACTACAAAGGTTTGTTTTAAGTGAAATCAAATGGCTGTGTAAATTTACTAGCGGAAAGCAGATTGTGTTGCATATGACCATATTGCAAATTTATTTTGAGTTCAGTGGTGCACATTTTGCTGTAGGATTGGAGCATTGCTACAAAATAAGAACTTGTGCACAGTCAGTTAAAACGGATTACTATAGAATTACTTTATTTATTTTAACCATTTTTGTATTTAGGCGAAATTGCATCTTGGCTGATGAAATGGGTTTGGGGAAAACAATCCAGTCAATTACCTTCCTGTATGAAATCTTCTTGAAGAGCATTCATGGTCCATTCTTGGTCATTGCGCCACTGTCAACGATCCCTAACTGGGAGAGAGAATTCCGCACATGGACAGAACTGAATGTTATAGTTTATCACGGGAGCCAAGCAAGCAGGAAAACCATACAACTCTATGAAATGTACTTTAAAGATTCACAGGTAGGTTTGATTTGTTACCCAAATCCCTTAAAACATTAAGCTAAGCCAACATTTCATTATAAAGGTCTGTTTCTTGTTCTAAAATAAATAATTGGCATTATTTTGCATTTCGCAATGCTCTTTTATGTTTCTAGATGTTTTTCATTTATACAAGTGTTTATTGTGGTCTCATGCCTAGCATAGTCAGTTTGTAGGCTCCATGCACACTAGTTTAGAAAAAAGACGCTCCTAGCAGCTGCCTTTTGAGTTTTTTTTTTTTTTTGTCCTTCTAGAAGCAAATAGTGTTATCCTATGTGTCCATGCACTTTTTTGTATTTTGGGGAATGATTTGCCAGCAGAAAAAACACTGACCGCTGCTAAGCACCAGTTTCCAGCACTTTTTTTTTCCCTCAGTGGGCGGCCACTAACGTCCTTGGCAACCCATGAATAGCAGGTTGTTAAGGAGCAGACCAGCAAGCCGGCCACCGCATTCCTTACCACGGATGACCCATCGGCTGTCAGTGGGGTTTAACCCTGGCTGCTGGATGTGGAGGTCTGCGGGCATCCAGCCACCCTGCCAGTTGAGGACATGTAGCACTGGTTTGGTTCCGGAAGGAGGGAAATCTTGCTGAGAGCTGATGAGTCATTAGTTAAGGACGTGGTAGCCCCCTGTTTCTTTACCCACTAGTCGCTGCTACACCTCACACAAAAAATGCTAATTACCAGCGTTTTTTTGGTGTTTTTTCAGCTGCTAGTGTGCATGATGAGGCCTCAATAGAAGAGCAGAGGGACTGGTAGGGACACCAGGGATATGACACAAATGAAGAAATACAAAGAGCACAGGATTCTTTTTCATACAAGTAACATGGTACATCAGGCACATAAGTGCCGGTTCACACAGGGGCAACTCGACTTGCAGTGCGCCCTGGAGCAACTTACAGCGCGACTTGAAGTTGCCTCAAAGACAGGAGACTTTGGCTGTGGCCAATCACAGAATAATCAGCTCTGTGGGAGAGAGGGGTTTGCCTGAGTAAACTATTTTTTATTTTCCTGTAAAGTTGCTTCAGGTAAGATGGTGATCCAACTTTGGAGGCAACTTCCATTGAAATCTCCGGATACAAGTTGCCTAGAAGTCACCTTGAAGTAGTACAGGAACCTTTTCTGAAGTCTGAGCGACTTCAGTAGTGTACATTAAGATGGCTCGCATTCACTACAATGGAATTTCTTATGTCGCGTGACTTGGGGCCACACAAGTCGGATTCCAAGTCGCGGTAGTGTAAACCGGCACTAACAGTAATCTTACATTCTGGGTTGACATATTGAACATGTTTTATGTCTTGGCAAAAGGAATCGTTTGATTGCATTTCCATCAGTGACTCTGTAAATAGTCTAACTTTCACCAAGGCACAAGTCAATTGATATGTCTTGGTGTTCACTAGTTTCCTTTGCGGACTAAACAGCAGTTGTATGTTGCTGCCTTTGGAATCCAGGGTGTAATAAGGAGATCTGTGCCTGTAATGGTTGAGAGTAGTAAATCAATACCTTCGTCCGATATATTTTTAGGACAGCTGCTTCCTAGAGGATGTATTTTCCGTATTTTTAGTGTCATTATAGCTTGTGTTCACAGCCTATAGTTTTCCCAGTTTTCTATCTGGATAACTTAAGTGTTGGACTTTCTCCTGTTATGAAGTATAGATAAAATAAAAAGACCAGGAATATTGTCAGAATTATACCTTTTAGTGACTAAAAAAAATAAAAAATAAATTGCATGCTTTCCAAGCACTAAGGCCTCTATCTAGCATACAAACAGATGAAGGCGGAGATGGAGTACAGAATATGTACACGTTCTGATCTCACACATTGTAGATGAAATGTAAACACAGACATGTGGTCCTCCCACCTTGCTCGTGTGCCAACTGATCATTTTTTTTTCTCTCTCCTATTTTAAGGGCAAAGCAATAAAGGGTGCCTACCGGTTCCATGCCATCATTACAACATTTGAAATGATTCTGACAGACTGCCCTGAGCTCAGAAACATCCACTGGCGATGTGTGATTATTGATGAGGCTCACCGGCTAAAAAACAGAAACTGTAAGCTCTTGGAAGGACTAAAGATGATGGATTTGGTGAGTTTTGTCCCTTGTCTGTCTTGTTCATTGACACTGTACATGAAGCAGAAACATATACTAATTGGATATCTACTTTTATTGCCATCCCTTTTGGCTTTCACAAGGCTGAATTGTGATTGGTTGTTGAAGTAAATGCTACAATAAATTATTCTAACAGTTGTTGTAGAAAGTAAGCTAGACTATAGCAGGTTCCACAGGGACGTGAATACCAGAACATTCATAGGATTCAGCTGGTCCTTGATGTGCGCCTACAGACAACACAACCAGTATACACATAGATTTTCCTGTTTTTTTTCTATGATAGGTCCCTTTTAGCCTGTTTTTGCAGAATGCATTCATTCCCATGAAGCAGGCTGGTCAAATGCAAATACATTTTATATTCCTTTTTTTTTTTTCTATACAGCAAGTACTGTTATTTGTATTCATGGGAATACCTCCGTACACGTTTCTGCTGCATCCGTCATTTAGACTATAGCATCGTGAGTGAGGACAGGAGGTGCCACGTGTGACTGCTGAATCAGCACAGCCAGACTCTGAGGCTAAAGTTGGAACCAGCATCTGTTGTACAAGAATTTTAAAATGAGAAGGGAAATGCTTTTCCATACCCTGTACTTGTGGGTTTGGATTGGCTGCTGTGCTGCTGGCTATAGGAAAGGCGTCTGCACAACCTGTGGCTGTCCAGCTGCTGAATTGCACCTCCTTTCTGTAGACCGCTATAGCTATATCCAATTCAGGACTAAAAGTTGTAGGGTCACTGTACAGGGATGTGGGTATTTAACTGGATTTAACTCCTTTTATAGATGGGGGGGGGGGGGGTGCTTTGTTAGGCTTTGGCCTGGCCCAAATAGATGACTATGATAACATTACAAGTTTACTGTCTTTTTGGGTTTTCTCACTGATATAAATTTAGTGAGGTAAAAGGATAATCTCATCAAATGGTCTTTTAAATGGTTGTTGAATTAGATCAACTGTAATAACACTGCAATATTACTTAACGTGGAACTACACTTTATCTGAGCACCAAAAATGTGTTGTATGCAAAAGTTTAGGAACCCCTGACAATTTCCATGATTGTCATTTATAAATATTTGGGTTTTGATCTATCAAATAACTGAAGGACACAGTAATATTTCAGTGGTGAAATTAGGTTTATTGGATTAACAGAAAATGCACAATATGCATCAAAACTAAATTGGACAGGTGCATAAATTTGAGCACCCTTGTCATTTTGTTGATTATAATACCTGTAACTACTAAGCACTGATTATTTTGGAACACACAATTGGTTTTGTGAGCTCATTAAGCCTTGAACTTCATAGACAGGTGCCACCAATCACGAGAAAAGGTATTTAAGGTGGCCAATTGCAAGTTGTTCTTTGACTCGCCTCTGAAGAGTGGCAACATGGGGGCCTCAAAACAACTCTCAAATGACCTGAAAACAAAGATTGTTCTTCATTATGGTTTAGGGCAGTGTTTCTCAACTCCAGTCCTCAAGGCCCCCCAACAGGTCAGGTTTTCCATTATTTTGCACAGGTGATTTGATCAGTTTCACTGCCTTAGTAATTCCCACAGCCTTTTCATCTGAGGGAAATCCTGAAAACTTAACCTGTTGGGGGGGGCTTGAGGACTGGAGTTGAGAAACACTGGTTTAGGGGAAGGCTACAAAAAGTTATGGCAGAGATATAAGCTGTCAGTGTACACTGTGAGGAAATAAAAGACCACAGGCACAGTTCTTGTTAAGGCCAGAAGTGGCAGGCCACATAAAATATTGGAGAGAACAGTCAAAAACGGCCCAAGGACCACCTTCAAAGAGCTACAACATGAACTTGCTGCAGATGGTGTCATTGTGCGTCCTTCAACAATTCAGTGCACTTTGTACAGGGAGAAGCTGTATGGTAGAGTGATGCTAAAGAAGCACAGTAAAACTGAAATATTACTGTGTCCTTCAGTTATTTGATCAAAATTAAATTGCTGATCCAAACACCCAAATATCTAATATTCAAAGTAAACTCGCCCATCCACATCTCCATGCTTTTATTTATATGTTGAGAAATCACTTGAAAAAACACCCCCTAGCATTTCTGGCCACGGCCATCTTGAGTAAGGGCAGATTATTGATGTAGCACTTCCTGGAATCCACCTGTCCTTGGCTCAGGCATGCAAGCAGGAGAGGGTGTGCTTAGCCAAGTTATCTCATCAGCCCCTCTTTCCCTATTAAAGACTGGTATGTATGACATAATTTGCCTAGGCATGAAAAACTGAAGAAATGTAAAAAAAAAAAAAAGTTTGAAGCAAGCAAATATAGTGTGTTCTATCCAGTTACCAATGCTAGCAGCATAAGGTTTAAAAATAGTCGATGTTGAGTGAGTGAAGCTCCGCTTTAATAAAGGGGTTACTTTAAATTTGGTTTTAAACCTTTTTTTATAGCAGACTGTACCTGCAAATTTGCCACTCTAAAGCTCCTCTCGCCCTTCAGGAATCTTAACACCTCCCTTTTCAGAGGATGGTGAGAGGAGGGCTTGCAGGTGATGCTGCCACCGCCTGTATTTTTATGATTTTTTGGCTTTTTCACAGAACCACAAGTTTGCATTGTGGGACCATGCCACAACTGTGAGCCAAGCATTTGACTTTTTCGTTTTTGTATACTGATGTACAATTTCCTATCTACATGTTTTACTACCTTGGCCATTGCAGAAATTGAGAACTGTCCCATAAATTTACAAAGCTGTAGCTTTCAAAATTGTGTCCTTTTTTAGTATGGAAATTCTATTAAAGTGGTTGTAAACCTCAGAAAGGAAAAATGAACCAAGCACATCCTCCTTTAGTGTGTTTTCGTCTCTTTTCAAAGCACGGAGTATCATTTTTCTCCACTGCCTTATTTGTATGCACCCTGCATGAGTCATTTCTGACAGGTTTTCCTGACATCAAGAGTTAAAAAGGTGACTGGGAGGGAGCTTTAAAATACAATCTGTGCTTTTTATATCCTTGGCTCTGCATGTTCCAATGGTCAGAGTGGCGAGGGATGTGTTCCTTCACTCCAGTCATCTCTCAGAGCTGCCCTCGCAATGTATAACTGTGACCCAGCATTGTTTGATGTGCCACTCATGCTCTCTAGAGCGAGCAGGGTATGAGTTCTGAGCTTCCACCGCTGGGAGTGCTGGCTCAGGAGGGAGCTCATCCCAGCTCCTGCAATCTGTAGAGGCTAAAGGAATGGACAGCCGCACCTCCAAAAAACACTTAGGTTGTCTTTATTTTAAAAAAAGTGGATGAAAAATGCACTACAAATAACAGCAGAGGGTGGCAATGACAGCCTACGCGTTTCACACTGCGATCAGTGCTTAGTCACCAGCTCCTGCAATCACTGAGGGTTAAGAAAGGACACTGTTGTTGCACATCTGTGCTCACCCTAAGATGACTGCCCTGGCCCCTGCTTCTGGAGCTGAGAAAAAAGTCCTTTGATCTGTGTGTTTTTAGAATGATCTTTAGGATAGATTGCGGCAGATAAACAAATACAACTTATGTAGGAGGATTTGTTTCAGCTTTATATTATCTGAGGCTAGTCACTTCACTCGGTATAGGTGAGGGTTTTCAACCTCTTTAGCCCTGGTTCACACTGGGCTGCGGGAGTGAAAGCTGAACTTGCGAGATTTCACTCCTGCTGGCAGTCCTGATTTCGGCCGCGATTTAGGAGACATCTGTGCAGGTTTCTGCACAGATGTCAATCGCATCCTGAAATCGCAAAAAGTAGTACAGGAACTACTTTTTGAAATCGGTGCAGCGCCGCAGACGCAGCGTCGCACCGATTAGGACGGTGTCATTGCCGGCAAATGCCGCCGATTTTGAGATGCGATTTCACATGTGAAATCGCATCTCAAATCAAACTAAATCGTACCCAGTGTGAACCTGGGCTTAAATAAATTCAGGTGAAAAGTATGCACCTGCATTGTTGGTCTTTTTAGTTGCTTTGCTTTATACTATGTTTTTTGCTTATTCTTGGACGTTTCCAGCTTCCAGTTTGGATGTGCTGGTGTTGCTGTAGTTCATGAACTGTGATGTGCATGTAGTAGATAATGATTGGCAATAGGAGGGGGAAAGGCTGGAATATTGTATCTTTAATGAAGATCAGGAATTGGAATCCTATGTTGAGTTTATGAACACTGCGATGCTACAATTGGCCCTCCCTTATAAGCACCACCCAGCGCTAAGTATGACTGTAAAGGTATCCGGAGATAAAGGGACAGATGATAGTTACAATGTCCTGTGTAATATTAATTAAAAAACTACAGAAGATGAGCAATAGCAGCCGCTAAAAATGGAAATAATATGTATAAACAAGCAAAAAATAGAGGAATCACAAAATGGAGTCCATATATAAGTTGCAAGCAGCGCTTAGATCCTCACAATGAAGCAAGAACTGCGTGGGATCCGATCCCAATTAATGCCAAACGGAAGAAAGTTCATAAAGAGTAAAGATGTACAGTAGGGTGTCAGAAATCTTCTTAAACCACCATTTAACCACCGCGTGACGTCAAACGACCCCTTATGGTGATATGCTTACCACAAGGATAAGATCAAACGACCTTTCACACCACTTTAGGAAACTTTCTCCTTCTCTGAATCACTTTATGCAGATACTGGGTCTGGATATTTCTCCGATTCATGTGAATAATAAACAACAAAGAGTGCTTCCATAGCATAATACTGTATATTTATTCAAAATGATCCCATATTCCCCCCTTAATCAGATGCACGGACATAGTTAAAATAATAAAAAACCTTTCAGCGCAATGCCAGACTGTTAGTGTGTTCTGGATGAATCACAGTGGTATATCCGCAAGAATGCACTCACAGTTGTTCCACACCATAACGTTCAGGCTGCTTCCGGGTTTGCAATGAGGTGTAATCCTGACGTTTCGTCCAGTAGGACTTTTTCAAAGGATCCTGTCTGGCATTGCGCTGAAAGGTTTTTTGGTGGTAAACCACCATTTAACCACGCGGTGGTTAAATGGTGGTTTAAGAAGATTTCTGACACCCTACTGTACATCTTTACTCTTTATGAACTTTCTTCCGTTTGGCATTAATTGGGATCGGATCCCACGCAGTTCTTGCTTCATTGTGAGGATCTAAGCGCTGCTTGCAACTTATATATGGACTCCATTTTGTGATTCCTCTATTTTTTGCTTGTTTATATATGTTGAGTTTATGTCGCGGATGTGCTAGTATTCTCTAAATGTGAAAGGTTTTGAGCCTTTTGTGTTAGGCATTTGACCAACATAATCTATATATAAAACTCAACGTGTTTGTGTGTGTGTGTGTGTGTGTGTGTGTGTGTGTGTGTGTGTGTATGTATGTTCCAGCATCACGTCCAAACGGCTAAAGATATTAACATGAAACTTGGCACACATGTTACTTATATGTCAGCAACAAACATAGGATAGGTGGTTTAACCCTTACCCACCCCCATTTGCCATGGTCAGGGTTTTTCTTTAAAGTCCCATTCAACTCTATGGGAAAGGGTTTTTCTATAAAGTCCCATTCAACTCTATGGGAAATACATGTTACTTTATAACTTCCAAACGGCGGTTTTTGTTTCAAGTCCCATGCAAGTATATGGGACTGTGGTCTCTTCATCACAGCTCAGCCACAGCTACTGATGTCATCACAGGTCCTTCAACCACAATCTGACATATAAGTAACATGTGTGCCAAGTTTCATGTTAATATCTTTAGCCGTTTGGACGTGATGCTGGAACATACATACATACATACATATACACACACACACACACACGTTGAGTTTTATATATATAGATATTTATATAACTATGATTTTCCTCCCCAAAAGGTTAAGATAGGAAGACCGGGCAACGCCGGGTATTCAGCTAGTAATTATTATTTTCCCCAAGTTAAATTAAAGCTATGCAATAGGCATTGTCTATCGGCAAACAATTGCTGATTAAAGTTGGCGTTTCTATCATTGTTGGAAAGTAACTTTTTTACTCTACTGGTCTTATTCCTAATTCTCATTGCTTTCAGGAACATAAAGTGCTGCTAACAGGGACCCCCTTGCAAAACACTGTGGAGGAGCTTTTCAGCCTGCTAAACTTCCTTGAACCTGAACGCTTCCCATCAGAGAGCAATTTCATGCTAGAGTTTGGCGATCTAAAAACTGAAGAACAGGTAGGAGATTGAACAATTCTTACTACACAGCTGACCTCAGATTCAGCTTAATTGAACCGTCAGACTGGATTACACAACTGCTTAAGTGTTTTGTACCAAACTTCTTTTTAGGTACAAAAGCTACAAGCTATACTGAAACCGATGATGTTAAGACGTCTTAAGGAAGATGTTGAGAAGAATTTGGCCCCAAAGGAAGAAACCATTATAGAAGTAGAGCTGACAAACATCCAGAAGAAATATTACAGAGCCATCTTGGAGAAGAATTTTTCTTTCCTTTCCAAGGGAAGTGGTGGTGGCCATGCGAATGTTCCTAACCTTTTAAACACTATGATGGAGCTGAGAAAATGCTGCAATCATCCTTACCTTATTAATGGTAAGTAACATGTTATATTGCGTGAATAATTATTTGACTGTAATGATATTTAATGATTTTTTATTTTTTATGATATTGTGTAATCTTTTCTGGTCGGAAAATTACACAAGAAGGGGAACTACCCCTGGCACAGTAGGCTCAGCAGCATGTGAGTATTTGAAGCTGGATGGGGACACTGTTGTCACCAACTTCTTATAGATAACTAAAGCATGCAGTAATACTTTTATTTATTTCCTGTCCATTGAAGGACGCAGAAAGTTCAACTCCAGTTGTTGGTGTCCTAGAATGTTTCTCGGCTTTTCTGTTTTTCAGCTTCCATTCTAATCTTTTGCCAGCTTCAGGCATACAATCCTTCATGTGGCTCTTGGACAGCTGGCAGTCCCCAGTTTTTATATTGTTGTTATTAGACCTGCTAGGGATTTTTTGCCGTGTTCTCGTCCCTCAGTTGGACTTTTGGTGGTTCTGAAGATGAGTCTTTCTGTGTCCCTCAATGAAGAAAATAGGACTGTTGTACCCACACAGGTCCTGGCTCTTTGTTGTCTTTTACAGAATTTGATTAATTGTAAAAGAACCAATGTTTTGTGGTCTTTTAGGGCCTCTGTAGACAAATGCTGCACTATGCTGCACTATGCTGCTATGAAGAGGCCATGTGAGATCATAAACCTATGGCTTTTGTATGGTGATGGTATAATAAATTCTTTAAAGTATGTCTGAACTCGACAACAAAATTTTTTAAAGGGTAACTAAAGGCAAAGCTTTTTTTTTTATTAAGTGGATTAAGAACACTTTTTGTTAATTGCCATCTATGCCCATATTGGGCAGATTCACTCTCTCTATTTCATTTTTTTTCTGCTATCGCTGAAAGTAAAAAATCCCAAATTTTGGGTTGCCCCCAAAACAGGAATAGAGGGTAAATCTTCCAATGAGAACTCTAGTTCTAGAGACCCTGGTGACAACCAGGGAGTCCCTCACTTTGGAGGGATCTCCCCATACTTCCTGTTTGGTTACAGTATAGGAAGTGAAGGGAAATCTCTCCATGGGACACAGATGGGGGGGACCATGACCGTGGTTATAACCCTTACTTAATCTTTCAAAAATGCACAAAAAAAGGTTTGCTTTTTGTTCCACTTCAACTATTGCAACCTACCAGTCCTTAGATGTCTTGGTTTTCTTTTTTCAAGCTTTTTCACCTTGTAATTGTGCATTAAAAAGACACACTCCTTTTTTTGCAATGCTCATTTCTCCCACTCTGTGACGGTAATATGGTTACGGCACAGGCTTGACGTAACATGTTTGCCTCTGTTTGTTCTTTTACTATGTGGTATCCCCACATTTGATGGATGTTAAACTGTATTGGGTCTCTTTTTTGGTGTGCTGGTGAGGAATATGACTACATTGGTGGTGCTATCCATCTTTCTACACAGAGTGGAACAAGACCATATTGTGCATGACTGACCTTTTTTATCTTTGTTACCAAGATGGAAACTTCAATTGTAATAAAATCCCAATAGACGTTCTAAGCCTTCTCCGTTCCACCAAAAACTAAAATTAGGCTAGAGTTCTGCTTTAAACTTGTAAGGATTTACAGATTATAGTTTAAAAGCAGCCTTTTTGTTGGCAGGTGGTTGAAGGAGTTGTGAATTCTTTTTTACAGCCCTGTTGAGTTTTCACTTTGTGCCTTTTAGAAGGGGGAGAAACTGAATACTGACTTGAAAGAGATACGACTCCTGCTCTAGCCAATGACCATTGTAAGAGAATCTTTATCACGCATTCTCTAATTACTATTTTACACCACTTGGATACGTTTTATTAAGTAAGATTTCACACTGCTTGACTGTTACAAATCCACTTGCCCCAAATAGCACTTTCCAACCAGTGACTTTTTCCTTGCTCCTGGTGGTTCTTCAGCAGTGAGGTTTTTTTGATGCTGCTAATAAAAGATGAATGTGTATAGACAGGCTCATTAATTCCTGCTTTAGCTGACTAAGCACCACTTTAATGCTATTGAATTTGACTTTGATGCACAATGCGAATGCAAAGCTGAACATTCTCGGCAAAGTCAAAATGTTTCCTATGGTTTTTGTAGTTATCGACAAAATCACTATTGTGTATGTGTTGACGTGTATATTGGCAGTATATGGCATTAACGTACTCGTATGTGAGAAGCTGTTATTGAGGCAAATATAATTTTATTTATTTTTTTGGAGGGGAGATGCAATCTACTAATAGCCCAGTGCATGTAGCTAAAAGGCTTTCTGTGGTCAGTCGATATCCAGACATAAAACGGCCATGATTGTAGATGTGGTCATAAAACAATGCAGTCATCTATATAAACATCTGGGATATCTGAAAGTCTGGCTAAGATACCAAACATTAAGATCTTTCAGATAATCTTCTTTCCTGAAGCCTAGGAACCTTGAGAGAACCTCATTCAGGGGTTTGCTTGTTTTAGGAAACCTCTGAAGAGCCCGCACTTGAATGCCGGAGCCAATGCCCCCATTGTTGCCTGTTTTGTGTGTCTGCACCCTGGCGGCTGCCTTGTATGCACTGCTGGGTTCTGAATGGTGGAAATATTTCTGTTGTCAGTCCTGAGCAGCTCTGTTGGTGTGGTGTTTTCATATATTAACTTCTGTGTTGATTTGCCCCAATCGTACAAAGAAAGCCTAATGACCCCCCCATACACTAGACGGAAAATTTGTTCGAAATTGTCATTTGGGCCGTTATTCGTCTTTCGTCCAGTTGATGGACACAAATAGAAAATCGGTTTTGCCTTTTGAGAGCCAAACAAATTTAAGAGATGGGTTTGGTGAACTTTTTCCGATGGAGCGATCTGTTTAAATGTTAATGTGTTTCCCTTAAAATCTGTTTGTACATATGTGACAATACTTTAACCCTAGACATGTAAATGAATGTTCATGTATAAAAGACCGATCATTCATAAACGTTACCTTTTCCTTTTTTGTTCTGGTCTTTTCTGCTTGTTGTATAGCCATAACTCCAAGCATTCCTATAGCAATGGTCTTCTCCACGCTGAAGGTGATAGATGCTGGGCAGAAATTGCTCACAAAAGATTTCTGCCAAACATTTGTCCCTCGGGTGTAACGGGAATACACAGGAGGAAGAGCCCAGGTGGAAAGATCAAATATATTTCATCACTTTTTTTATGTGAACAAATTGGTTCATTTATGTACATTGAATTATTTCTCATTCAAAATTTGGTCACTATGTGATGGTGGTATTTTTTTACTCTGACTACAGAATTTTTTAGTATTCGAAATTGCATCCAAACAATTTTTCGGCTAGTGTATGGCCTGTATAAGAATCATCTTCTAGAACCTGGGGAACCAGACCGGAAGTTTATTCTTTTACATTGCATATGGTGGCATATAGTAGCTTTTTGGAGGTCCACTTTAAAAAGCTGATTGGGGTTGATTATGGTTGAGAGCCTAAAGTGGGGTTACATTCTCATGGTGTTTTTCTGAAAGGAAGAAGGGATGCTTGTAGTAGCCAGCTAGATGATGGCATTAAGTTGGATTCAAACTGCCATTATTAATTTTATTTATTTTTGTACCGGAAAGAGTTTGATTTTTCTTTCCTCTTTTTGGTCCTTTATGTCAAGTTTGCTTGAAAAAAAGACTATTTACTTATGCAGTATGCAGCTCTCTAGTAACACTGTGAGGAGAGCTCAGAGTGAAATGCCTGTACAGCCGTTTGCAGTCAGTGACGAATCTGTGACTGTCCCTTTAAGGGTGCATCTGCATTTCCACCTAACCCCCTCATAAAGCTGTTTGCAAATTATATTTAATTACAACCTGGTAACCTGCGGTGATTGATGTGCAGCGTCCTCCAGCCCCCTATTTCCTTTTCCCCCAGGCTATGACTCTCACTCACAATAACATTTTTAGACAAGGCTGTCACTTGTGGGGGTGGATTTCATCCTGGGCAGTTTGCCCCGGGCCCCGTGCTGCTGACTCAGTCAGGAGCCGCATGTGCCGTCTGTTTGGATGTTGTATGCTGGCTTGCTCTTTCCTCTGGGCCCTGCTTACAATTTGTGCCCTTGGACTGTGAGCCCTCGCCTTAAGCGTTTTTGATATGCCTTTACTGTAGCGTTTCTCGTTTGTCAAACCTATATCCAACTAATTCTCGTCACATTGACTTTAAAGACTTATCAGTCATTTAGTGAGCACACGAATGCGCTTTGCATGGGAATGTTGCGTTGTGCGGTCAGTTTATAGCGACATGCTGAGTGGTCTGCGTGTCCCTGAAGAGTTAACCGATTGCTTTTGCTTAAAGAAGCATTGACTGTATGAACTGTAAATGTAAAAACATTGAATTCAAATCACGTAGTACTGATCTACTTCAAGTGCACTCCATGGGATATAATTGGTGTCTCTATTTAAAGTGTCCTTTTCTTTGCTACACTTGGCAGAGAAATAATGACTCCATTTGATATGTTTGTATGCTAATTTTGTCTTGACAAAGCTAGTTGTCATATGTTAGGACAACAATGCCATTGGCTGGCAGGGAAGGTGAGTATTGCAGTATAGTTCTTTAGAGTCGTAACAATCAGCGTTTTTTATCAAGGGACGTGCTTGTTTGCTATAGTATATTTCCATTGATTATGCATTAAGTTGTTCCAAAAGTTTTATCAGAAAGCTTTTTTTTTTTTTGTGGCACTTTAATGTTCTACTGGCTGTTGTATATTTTCGTGTACAAAGTTGTAGTTGTACCCCTAGTGGCCACCATTGTCTAGCACAGAAGTCTCCAAACTACGGCCCTCCAGGTGTTCAGGAACTACAATTCCCATCATGCCTATTCATGTCTACGAATGTCAGTTTTACAATGCCTCATGGGAAGTGTAGTTCCACAGCAGCTGGAGGGCCGTAGTTTGGAGATCCCTGGTCTAGCATATAATCTGAATGTTTTGAGATATACTGTATTTATCGGCATATAACACGCACCTTAACTTTTAAGAGGGAAGTTTCAGGAAAAAAACTTTCCACAGCCCCCTGCGTATAACACGCAGGCACAGTTTACCCTCCCTATTTTCAGGGTAAAACAGTGAGTGTTAAATGCCAATAAATACAGTAATTTGTTATAGTTTTGACCATGTTTAAATATTCATGGGTCTAAACTGACTTCCAAGCTTACAGTGATCTAAAAGAAATGGTAAAGTGGCCAAGGACTTCTTGTTGTTAAAGTCTAACTTCAACCAAAACTGTTCTTTGAGGCTCCTAATTTCTTTATTTTTCACAGAAGGCACATTTTACAGCCAAAGTAAGTAACGGATGTATAATAAAATAACAGTATCAGAAGGGTCATACAATGAGATCCACAAATAAACTGACCCGGCAATACGAGGCGTCTAAACTTTCTAACTGCTTAGGCATTTTGTGTGACGTGGTCACGGGGAGAATCTCTTTACCTACTGCCCCGGTGATAGATTGTCAGAGGAACAGGAGATGATGATGGTAAATATCTCTAGTGGAGGGCTTAGACCCTTAAGTAGGTGTTATTTCTTCCTGTCTTGGTTTTGCATAAAATACCAGTGAAAATCCTGCACTGGTGTCATAGAAGGCAACAAAAACTTATGATGTACTACCTGTTTTCTGTTTCATCTAAAACAAAAAATAGCTTGGGTTCCACCTTAAGAGTCGGTTCACACACAGGCGGCACAACTCTGGGGGCGGCTCTGCAAGTCGTCCTGTGGACGACTCCAGAGGCGATTTGCAAGACAACTTCTGTATAGAAGTCAATGCAAGTCGCCCCGAGCCGTCACCGAAGTCGTACAGGGAGTAAATTTCTAAGTCGGAGCGACTTAGAACGCTTTCATTGCACTGCATGGGAAGTGACTCGTCAGGCGGCCGAGCCGCCTGATGCGTTGCCCCAGTGTGAACCGACTCTTAAGTTGATGTTTATAAACCTCAGACATGAAATTAAAACAAAGCATATCACCTTCTAGTGTGTACTTGTCTCAATTCAGAGCACGAAGTGTCACTTCACTCTTCTGCTTCATTCCTCGATCAGTCACTTCTGACAAGTTTTCCTGACACCAAGAGAAAAGGGGACGGGAGCGATCTCCAGCAGATTGACTGCCTCAGTTTTGTTGCTGTGTGGAGGTAGGGAGGTGTCTCTTCCTTCCAATAAGCTCACAGAGCTCTCCGCTCTGAGTTCTGCAAAGTGTAATTTCAGCCCCCCCCCCCCTTTTCTGAACTCTCAGACAAACTTTATAAATTCTAGACTTCAAATTAATGTAGAAAGACCGGATAGGATACACAGAGGAAACAAATAATTCTGCATAAGTTGTACCTGAGGCCTGTCACTTCACTGGTTATGAGGGTTTACAACCACTTGTTTATGATGGGCAAAGGGACAGCTTTGCATTTACAGTGGCAGTATGGCAACCTTCACTCCAGAGCCTAGAGAAAACACAGCATTTTTCATATTGGGAGATATTGTTCTACTCAGTGCAACACTCGGCACAAACACAGGGACAAGAGCAATATGATTAAAAGGCCTTGCACATGGGCCGAATATCAGGCAGCATCAGCTAGTTCAATAGAAACTGGCCAACATTCTACCCGTGTGTATGAAGGCCGGTCTGAGAGAAGCCGACCTTTCGTCTGGACATGACCAAAAAAGCACTGCTGATTGGCATCCGATCAGCACACTTAACCATTGGCTGAACGGTGTGTTCTGGCGGATGGGGCTGGGGGGGGGGGGGTGGGAGGTGGTCGTCCTTTCAGTGAAGATATCTGCAAGCACACCATGGAATCATATTGTTGGTACAGCGGCTTCTCCTGAACTCTTCAGTGTTTTTTTTTCGTTCAGTCCACTGGGTTGAGTGAAAGAAAACAAATGTGTACCAGGCTTTAGACTATGTAAGCTTACACAGGTGGTTAATGGGGGACACAATGAGGGGACGGTTTTGCTTTGTAATTGTTCTAATGTTGCATGAATTGTATTGTCTGACTGTATTTACCTGGGCAGTAGTAATAGTTAACCATTACTGTTTATCATGAATACATGGGTATTGGTGCACCTCAGAATGGTATGATTTCTATAAGGATGCTGTGTTGTGGTAAAATGGCACTGGTCTCTGTTTTGGTACTGCCTTTAAGATTGGAAGGTGAATAGCTGAAGGGCAATGTAATGATTTATCATTTTATAGTTCTGATTCCCATCATTGCTCACATAAAACCAACCAAGTACAGATGACTGACTATATTTACCCATCTTTTATGTGACTGGAGGTTCCTATGTTAAATGACTTAAGTAATTGAGTTCCCTGATAAAACCATTGTGTTCATTAACGTGGTGACTTCTCAAGGTTTCTCAGAGTAGAAATCGGCTATTCCTATGCTGGCCTCTTTCATAATTTGTCAGACTTTTTTTATTAATTTTTTGTAGACCCTGATTCCCCCTTCCACCTTTCAGGGGCCATACAACTTTCCATTTACATTCAATTTTTGAATCTCCACAGGTGCTGAAGAGAAAATTTTGGAAGAATTTAGGGAACTGCACAGCGGTGACCTTCCAGATTTTCCGCTCCAGGCTATGATCCAGGGCGCTGGCAAACTAGTTCTGATTGACAAGCTGCTGCCAAAACTGAAGGCTGGTGGCCACAGGGTGCTCATCTTCTCCCAGATGGTGCGTTGCTTGGACATTCTGGAAGACTACCTCATCCAACGCAGGTGAGTGTATGCCAACCGCATTGCCAACCACAAAGGCAATAGTAGCACTTGGCACTACGGTCCTGTAAAGATCTGCCCCAGATACATTAAATTGTTTAGGCGTTTGAACATGACACTTGACTGCTCAGTTTTTGCAGCACTCATTTGTGTCTCATTAACCCTTCAGTGCCTGAGATGGGAAACAATCCGCCTTTCTTTCAAGTGAGACAATGGGCATTGATTTGAGCAACTCAAACACATATTTTGGACACATTGATATATAGACCTAATCTGCTCTGTATGTTTTTTTTCCTGAGGATATACATAAGCCATAATAATCATGTCTTTTACAATGAAAGCACAGTGCACATGTTGCCTGTTTCTCGTCAGCTCCTTTTATTGATTGGGAATGAAATCCCAGAGGAAGTCCGGATTTGTTCGGAATGGCAAGATGTGACTTGTAGCAGCAGGGATGTGCTGACTGCAGAGCTGCTGAACAGGCATACATGAGGCACTCGAGCATCTCCTCCTCATTGCCATTCTGTTCACAAGTTTGCAGCTGAAATACATCAACCTTTTCAAGGAGGATAGTGCTGGAGTTTGTCTTAAGTAAATAAAATAAATTGAAGTACTGGTCTAGATGATAACCCTTTTTTTTATTTGATTTTTTTTTTTTTAATTTTCAGATACCCATATGAGAGAATTGATGGCAGAGTAAGAGGCAACCTTCGCCAGGCTGCTATTGACAGATTCTCCAAACCAGATTCTGATAGGTTTGTGTTCCTGCTGTGTACAAGGGCAGGAGGTCTGGGCATTAATTTAACTGCTGCTGATACTTGCATTATCTTTGATTCCGACTGGAACCCCCAGAATGACCTTCAGGTAAATGGCTTTGCTTTACTGTTAGCTATGTTCTTGGTCTTTTAATAGTCTTTGTAATGTGTTTATTCATTTGCAAATAAGTCTACGATATCAAGTGTTGCATATGCGATTAATTCAAATCATGTCAAACCGCTTCATTTGGATTCATTTCACAACGTGTTTTTTTTTTTCATTTTTGTGTGTGTAATATATAAAATAATAATTATTATTAAATAACCTCGCTGTAAACCCCTCTCCATGTATATAATATATGCATTTCCTCTTATCTGGACAGATGGGATTTTTAACACCCAGCCGCTACAAAAGATACCACTGGACCTTGTGTATTGGCGTTTTATTATTCAGTACATTATAAATCCTGCAGGCATTGAATTCATCGGTCTATCCCTCATACCGTTTGCATATAACATCTACAGCATATTGCATTCCTGTTGGAAGATTGACTTGTCCTACCTGTTATAATTGATAACTGTAATGCTTGACTAATTTCACAACTGTAAAGGATATGTGTATGTATTTAGAATATATATAAAATATATTTCATAGGCTGGCCTTAGATGGCACATGACCTGTCCAAAGAGATGGGTGGAGATTCTTTTTTTTTCCAATGCAGGAGCCTGTAGGACATGCTGAGAAATCCTTTCTAAATTGGCCAATAGGTACATGAGGCACATGTGCAGTGAGCAAATTCGCTCCCTATTCTTTATAGACAAGGGATTATTTGCTCACACAGGTCAAAAAAATATTTGTGTTGGAACAAACTGACTTGTTCATCAGAAATGCTAAGTATAGCTAGTCAATTCCTGTACAGCTCAATCCTCATTTTACTGCAATGCTTAATGTGTATCTAAAGCCATTTTTAATGGCGTAGTAATAATAGAAACTCTGTTTCCAAAATGAAAAAACAAGTTTTGTCTTTAGATACATATTTTAGTGCCTCTTGCAATGATTGACTATTTTGTCTACTATAAAGTTGCCCATTGCAGTCTGGAAGCCTCCTTTTCTGCAAATTGTATGCTTGTTATATAATGCTTACTCTAAGTATTTATCAGCATATAACACGCACAGGGGTATAAAACGCACCCTAACTTTAAGAGGGACGGTTCAGGAAAAAACCTTTCCACAGCCCCCTGCGTATAACACGCAGGCACAGTTTACCCTCTATTTTCAGGGTAAAAAAGTGAGTGTTATACGCCAATAAATACAGTATGTGCTACAAATTAATAGGTCCTGTACTTAATATAAGATGGTAACAGATCACTTGATGCCATTTTTGTTTTTTAGGCGCAAGCTCGGTGCCATCGTATTGGACAGAGTAAATCTGTGAAAATTTATCGCCTGATCACAAGAAATTCCTATGAGCGTGAAATGTTTGATAAGGCTAGCCTGAAACTTGGCTTGGATAAGGCAGTTCTGCAGTCCATGAGTGGAAGAGAGAATGCTACGAATGGGGTAAATGGCCTGCAGTTTAGCTTGCATTTATATAAGTTTTGCAGCATTTGCATTTGCATCATTTCAGCTGTTTTCTTATAGTCCATTTTTTATTGATATCTTTTTCTTTTCCTGCAGGTACAGCAACTGTCCAAGAAGGAAATAGAAGACCTTCTACGGAAAGGGGCATATGGGGCACTAATGGATGAGGAAGATGAAGGCTCAAAGTTCTGTGAGGAAGATATCGATCAAATCCTTTCCAGGAGAACCCACACCATCACGATAGAATCGGAAGGAAAAGGCTCCACCTTTGCAAAAGTATGTTCTTGATGATGATAGGATTGGTGTTTTCTAAAATCTGGTGCCCATTGCAAAGAGTTCAGCATCCATATTTAAAACAAAATATAGTCTAGTTCCAAGGGACATGTGGGGCCCAGTTTACTCTGCTTTCTATTTTCTCTCTTCTCCTTTGCTCTTTTCCTCCTCTCCATCTTTGCTCTTCTTCTTCTACTATACCATTTTGCTCTTCTCTACCTTTGCCCTCCTCTTCCTTCTTCCTCCTTCCTCTTCCTCCTCCTTCCTCTTCCTCCTCCTTCTTCCTCCTCCTTCCTCTTACTCCTCCTTCCTCTTCCTCCTCCCTCTTCCTCCTCCTCTTCCTCCTCCTCCTTCCTCTTCCTCCCTCTTCCTCTTCCTCCTCCTTCCTCCTTCCTCTCTCCTCTTCCTCCTCCTTCCTCCTTCCTCTCTCCTCTTCCTCCTCCTTCCTCCTCTTTCCTCTTCCTCCTCTTTCCTCTCTCCTCTTCTCTTCCTCTTCCTCTCGATCTCTCTTCCTCCTTCCTCTCTCCTCTCTCCTCACCTTCTCTTTTTTTTCCTCCTCCTCCTTCCTCTCTCCTCTTCTCTTCCTCCTCCTCCTTCCTCTCTCCTCTTCTCTTCCTCCTGCTCCTTCCTCTCTCCTCTTCTCTTCCTCCTGCTCCTTCTTCCTCTCTCCTCTTCCTCCTTCTTCCTCTCTCCTCTTCCTCCTTCTTCCTCTCTCCTCTTCCTCCTTCTTCCTCTCTCCTCTTCCTCCTTCTTCCTCTCTCCTCTTCCTCCTCCTTCCTCTATTCTCTTCTTCTCCTCCTCCTCCTCCCTCTATTCTCTTCTCCTCCTCCTCCCTCTATTCTCTTCTCCTCCTCCTCCCTCTATTCTCTACTCCTCCTCCTTCCTCTATTCTCTCCTCCTCCTCCTCCTCCTCCTCCTCCTCCTCCTCCTCCTCCTCTTTCCTCTATTCTCTCCTCCTCCTCCTCCTCCTCTTTCCTCTATTCTCTCCTCTCCTCCTCCTCCTCCTCCTCCTTCCTCTATTCTCTCCTCCTCCTCCTCCTCTTTCCTCTATTCTCTCCTCCTCCTCCTCCTCCTCTTTCCTCTATTCTCTCCTCCTCCTCCTCCTCCTCCTTTCCTCTATTCTCTCCTCCTCCTCCTCCTCCTCCTCTTTCCTCTATTCTCTCCTCCTCCTCCTCCTCCTCCTCCTCTTTCCTCTATTCTCTCCTCCTCCTCCTCCTCCTCCTCCTCCTCCTCCTCCTCCTTCCTCTATTCTCCTCCTCCTCCTCCTCCTCCTCGTTACCCTCCTATTCTTCTCCTCCTCCTCCTCCCTCTATATTCTCCTCCTTTCCTCTATTCTCTCCAAATCCTCTATTTCCTCCTCCTCCTCCTCCTCCTCCTCTTTCCTCCTCTCCTCCCTCCTCCTCCTCCTCTTTCCTCTATTCTCTCCTCCTCCTCCTCCTCCTCCTCTTTCCTCTATTCCTCTCCTCCTCCTCCTCCTCCTCCCTCCTCCTCCTCCTCCTCCTCCTCCTCCTCCTCTTCCTCTATTCTCTCCTCCTCCTCCTCCTCCCTCCTCCCTTCCTCTATTCTCTCCTCCTCCTCCTCCCTTTCCTATTCCTCCTCCTCCTCCCCCCTCCTCCTCTCTTCCCCTCTATTCTCCCTCCCTCCTCCTCCTCCTCCTCCTCCTCCTCCCCTATTCTCTCCTCCTCCTCCTCCTCCTCTTTTCCTCTATTCTCCTCCTCCTCCTCCCTTTCCTCTATTCTCCTCCTCCTCTATTCTCTCCTCCTCCTCCTCCTCCTCCTTCCTCTTTCCTCTATTCTCCTCTCCTCCTCCTCCCCTATTCCTCCTCCCTCCTTCCTCTATTCTCTCCTCACCTCCTCCTCCTCCTCTCTTTCCTCTATCCTCCTTCTCCTCCTCCTCCTCCTCCTTTCCTCTATTCTCTCCTCCTCCTCCTCCTCCTCCTCCTCTCCTTCCTCAATATCTTCTCTCCTCCTCCTCCTCCTCCTCCTCTCCTTCCTCTATTCTCTCCTCCTCCTCCTCCTCCCCTTCTCCTTCCTCTATTCTCTCCTCCTCCTCCTCCTCCTCTTCCCTCCTCTATCTCTCCTCCTCTATTCTCCTTCCTCCTCCTCTTTTCCTCTATTCTCCCTCCTCCTCCTCCTCCTCCTCTTTCCTCTATTCTCTCTCCTTCTCCTCCTCCTCCTCCTCCTCTCTTCCTCTATTCTCCTCCTCCTCTCCCCTCCTTCTCTATCTCCTCCTCCTCCTCCTCCTCCTCCTTCCTCTATTCTCTCCTCCTCCTCCTCCTCCTCCTCCTTCCTCTATTCTCTCCTCCTCCTCCTCCTCCTCCTTCCTCTATTCTCTCCTCCTCTCCTCCTCCTCCTCCTCTTTCTTCTCTATTCTCTCTTTTCTCCTCCTCCTTCCTTCCTCTATTTCTCTCCTCCTCCTCCTCCTCTTTCTCTTTCTTCTCCTATTCTCTCCTCCTCCTCCTCTATTTTCTCCTCTATTCTATCCTCCTTCTCTCTCTTCTTCTCTCTATTCTCTCCTTTTCCCTCCTCCTTCTTTCTCTTCTTCCTCTTCCTCCTCCTCCTCTCCTCTATTCTCTCCTCCCCCCCTCCTCCTCCTTTCCCTTATTCTCCTCCTCCTCCTCTCTCCTCCTCCCTCTTTTCTATCCTCCTCCTTCCTCTATTCTCTCTTCCTCTCCTCCTTCCTCCTCTCTTCTTCTTCTATTCTTCCTTCCTCCCCCCCCTCCTCCTTCTTCTATTCTCTCCTCCCTCGTTTCTCCTCCTCTTCTTCCTCTATTCTCTCCTCCCTCCTCCTCCACTTTCTTCCTCTATTTCTCCTCCCTCCTCCTCCTCCTTCCTCTATTCTTCTCTCCCTCCTCCTCCTCCTTCCTTTCTATTCTTCTTCTCTCCTCCTCCTCCTCCTTCCTCTATTCTTCTTCTCTCCTCCTCCTCCTCCTTCCTCTATTCTCTCCTCCTCCTCCTCCTCCTCCTTCCTCTATTCTCTCCTCCTCCTCCTCCTCCTCCTTCCTCTATTCTCTCCTCCTCCTCCCTCCTCCTTCCTCTATTCTCTCCTCCTCCTCCTCCTCCTCCTCCTCCTCCTCCTCCTTCCTCTATTCTCTCCTCCTCCTCCTCCTTCCTCTATTCTCTCCTCCTCCTCCTCTTTTTTCTTCTTCTCTATTCTCATCTCTCCTCCCTCCTCCTCCTCCTCTCCTCCTCCTCCTCCTCCACCTCCTTTTTCTTCTCTATTCTCTCCTCCTCTTTCTCCTCCTCCTTCCTCTATTCTCCTCTTCCTCTCCTCTTCTTTCCTCCTCCTCCTCCTCCTCCTCCTCCCTCCTCTATTTCCTTCTCTCTCCTCCTCCTCCTCCTCCTCTATTCCTCCTCCTCCCTCCTCTTGCTCCACTTCCTCTATTCTCTTCCTCCTCCTCTTTCTTTTCCTCCTCTTTTATTCTTCCTCTATTCTCCCTCCCCCTTTTCTTCCTCTTCTCCTCCTCTTCTTCTCTATTCTCTCCTCCTCTCCTCCTCCTTTCCTCCTCCTCCTCCTCCTTCCTCATATTCTCTCCCTCCTCCTCCTCCTCCTCCTCTCCTCCTCCTCCTCCTCCTCCTCCTCCTTCCTCTATTCTCTCCTCCTCCTCCTCCTCTCTATTCTTTTCTCCTCCCCTTTTCTTCCTCCTCTCCTTCCTCTACCTTCTCTCCTCCTCCTCCTCCTCCTCCTTCCTCTATTCTCTCTTCTCCTCCTCTTCTTTCCTCCTTTCCTCTCTTCTCTTTCTCCTCCTTCTTCTCTATTTCTCCTCCTTTCCTCCTCTTCTCCTCCTTCATCTCTATTCTCTCCTCCTCCTCCTCCTCCTCCTCCTCTATTCTCTCCTCCTCCTCCTCCTCCTCCTCCTCCTCCTCCTCCTCCTCCTCCTCCTTCCTCTATTCTCTCCTCCTCCTCCTCCTCCTCCTCCTCCTCCTATCCTCCTCCTCCTCCTCCTCCTCACCCTCTCCTTCCTCCTCCTCCTCCTCTCTCCTCCTCCTCCTCCTCCCCTCCTCCTCCTCCCCTATTCTCTCCTTCTTTCTCCTCCTCCTCCTCCTCCTCCTCCTCCTCCTCTATCTCCTCTTCTCCTCTCCTCCTCCTCCCTCCTTACTCTATTCTCTCCTTCTTCTCCTTCTTCCTCCTCCTCCTCCTCCTCCTCCTTCCTCTATTCTCTCCTTCTCCTCCTGCCTCCTCCTCCCCTCCTCCTCTATTCCTGCCTTCTTCGCCACCTCCTCCTTCCTCCTCCTCATCCGCCTCCTCCTCCTCCTATTCTCTTCCCCTTCTTCTCCTCCTCCTCCTCCTACCCTCCTCCTCCTTCCTCTATTCTCTACTTCTCCTCCCTCCTCCTTCCTCCCTCCTCCTCCTCCTTCCTCTGCTCTCCTTCTTCTCTCTCCTCTTACTCCATCCTCCTCCTTCCTTTTATTATGTTTGCTAGTACCAAATGAAACCATTATTATTCTATACTTGAATGTGTGGAATGGTTTCGCACAAACAGAATTGAACTGGTATATTAGGTCATGTTGGTGCTCTCCTGCCAAGTCCCCTCCCATACATATGGGGACAGACCGGCACATTAGCCATCTTGCACATCCTCTTATATTTTCCTGGTCCTAACCTGGCTTAGAATATTCATTCACTTGTGCTTCTACTTGGTAACCAAAAAAACCTTCAGAGTCAATACTGACCAAGCATGTTTCCTTTTATCTTGCCATCTTAACAAATGTATTTAATGTTTAAATTGATCCAAATACCAGTTTACCTAAAATGAAGATATTATCAAATTTTTTCTGAGGGCTAAAGGACCAGGGGTACTTAAAACCTACAGGTGGTCTTTACAGCTTTATTTTATATTTGTTTATTAGGCCAGTTTTGTTGCCTCTGGGAATCGGACAGATATTTCTTTGGATGACCCTAATTTCTGGCAGAAGTGGGCTAAGAAAGCAGAGCTCGATCTTGATGTATTGAATGGAAGGGTAAGTGTTTATATATTAGCAGTTAGTGTTCTAGTTGTGAGATTTCTGGATGTGGCCTCATCTCTCTATATATTGATATCACTTGTAGAACACACTGGTAATTGACACACCACGGGTAAGGAAGCAGACCAGACATTACAGTGCAGTAAAGGAAGATGAGCTTATGGAGTTCTCTGACCTGGAGAGTGACGCCGAGGACAAACCTAGCATCAAACCACGTCGGTCTCAGGACAAGTCCCATGGCTATGCGAGAAGTGAATGTTTTAGAGTTGAGAAAAACCTGCTGGTCTATGGGTGAGTAATACAGCCTCAGACAGATTTTTGTGCTGTGTGTTTGGCCGCTCAGTATAGCATATGTAAAAGAGCTGAAAGTTTGCTTGTCAGCACCATCCCGGTGAGCAGTGTAATTATAAGCTTGTATGTCATCATATCTTAGACATCGAACTGCTTATTGAGCTCACATTGCACTTTGTCTGTCGGCACGCTGTATGAACCTTTTTTTCATTTGTCGGTAGGTGGGGCCGATGGACAGAGATCCTTTCCCACGGGCGATTCAAGCGTCAACTTACAGAACAAGACGTGGAAACCATCTGCCGTACCATTTTGGTGTACTGTCTCAACCATTACAGAGGGGACGAGAACATCAAAAGCTTTATCTGGGATCTAATCACACCAACAGAAGATGGCCAGACTCGGGCTCTGGTAAACCACTCAGGTACATTACATGTTCACAAAGATTCAACTGTCAAGTGTTACTAGAGGAATTTGAGCTGCATGAGGAGCAGTCTAGTCTACCTGAAAATGCTGGTTGGCTGGCTGTCAAGCTTGACCCTTATTAGTTTGGGTCATCAAGCTAGAATATGTATTCTGACTCTCCTGATCTGTATACCTCATTATAGAGAAAGGGACCCCCCAAAGCATTTATGTTGGCGTATTGGCATAACAGCCAGGCAGTTTGCATTTTTAGATGGCAGTTTCCACATCTGTCGTGACAAGTTTACTTTAGGTACTGCATTTAGTTCAGAAGTTTTATTGGTGTACCTTGAGCATGTCCCCTTTAGGTTCCATCTTGTCATGAGTAGTTTTTTTTTTTTTTTTATTGTTTTCAAAGTTGGACCTACTGGATTTATAAATGGGGAGCAGGTCAATGGGGTTGGTTTATTAAAACTGGAGAGTGCAAAATCTGGTGCAGCTCTGCATAGAAACCAATTGGCTTTCATTTTCATATATAATTTTTTTGTCAAATCTGAAGTTAGGAGCCGAGTGGCTACCGTGTACAGCTGTACCAGATTACGCAACTCTCCAGTTTTGGTGCATCAACCCCACTGTGATCTAAATGCTAATGGCAGCTGTAGAAAAAGCCTGAAACCTTTTAATTATGGGTACGTTGATTTCTCCGCTCCTGAAACGCCTTGCTATGCTGATCAGAAGCTTTGCAGCTTAAGCCTCTGTGGCACATGAACTGTTATGTTATAAAATTCCATCCACTGGTCAATGCTTTAATACCTGGTCAGGAGTGGCCTGGAATGAGAACATAGGAATGCCAGGAGATGCTGATGTCTGTGATCTGTGTGTGCATTTTGTTAGATGGCACACAGTACTTGTGCATTCAGAAATTCAACTTGCAGGAACATGCACCAGGTACACGTTGACATCATTTTGTATGGGTTCTAAGCATCTCTGGTGCTTGCCTGTTCTCAATAAAATCCACTGTTGCAGCTCTATCCTTTGTCTTACTGGGCTGTATTGAAGCTTAGTATTGGATACGGCCTGATAGTGTTTAACTGAGTTAATCATTTTATAAATGGTCACGAAGATGTCCATAAGTTGTGGATTGTTGGTACATTGGGGGGTTATTTACGAAAGGCAAATCCAGTGCAGTCACTGTAGATCGGTGGGGGGGGGGCAAACGACTTGCAAGGAAAAGGTAGTAAACCCGCACAGAAAAAAAAACCTCAGAACAAACCCCCTGTATCGGAGCCCGGTCCACGCCGAGGGAGCCGACATCTTGACCTCTGAAACAATTGGAGAGTAGGGGCGCTAATTATTGATAGGTATAACAGGTATTATACAACATTAGTGAAAATAATATAATATAAATATGTGAATGTCGTGCTAACCATATAACAACAAACCAATAAGTGCAGAAAAAATATATAGTGACAATAGACAATGTGTGTCTATCCAAAAGTCCGTGTTTGTTTAGTGCAATGTTGTGCTGCAAACAATAGTATTCCAATGGGTGCTCCGTGTGGTCTTCTAAACGTATATCACCTTCACCAAATAAACACCGCAAGTGTGAATGGATGGCTCCTTACCCGAAGGTGTTGACCTATTGTTTAAATAAGGTCAAATAGGCTCAGAAATCAGCTCTTGTCCGTGGAAACCACGATTGAATACCAGGCTGTGTGGATAGGTCTCATATAAAGAGAGAAACAGCTCCCATGGTGTAAAACCTTTTATTAAAATAATTGCTAAAAAATATATAATGCCAAATGGCCTCTTACTTTCGATGGTGCCCGTGTTCCCGGCACTGAGGCTGTAGGTATATAGGGATTGGAGAGAGAAGTTGTGATGAGCTGGTGAAGCCGGCGTGCGTTCCACCGCCGTCAGGCTTGAAAACCAGGAAACCGGAAGTATGCTAGTAGTGCGTGCCCAGGTACCGCCTCGACGTACGTTTCGTTAATGTCGTCATCAGGAAGCGTACCTGGTGCACGCTATGGGCTACTTTTAGAGGTCTGTCAATCAGCCAATGGGAGGGGCAAATCAATTGGGCAACAGCCTCTGTCCCGGTCCTATAGCAACCATGTATACAACCGCGGGGTTCAACAGCAATTCTATACATAGACCAATTACAATCTTTTTGCCTGTGTGAAATTACAGGTTACTAGATGCAAAAATATATATAATACAATGGATATGTTTGCGATTGTATCTCCTATGTTCCCAATCTATTTAAAGATTTAATGGCATTATAAAATTAAAATATTATAACATATAAAATATATTTTATATTACATATTGGAACCATATATATGTATATATAAATACAGTAAGTATATATATGGGCAAATTTAATAGTTGCATTACCAAACAATGGAATTACAAAATAAAAATAAATAAAAATAGATAAAATATCAGTAGTGGACCTAAAATTTGTTCAAAGATATTTTACATTGTGCAGCTCTACATACTCCTTAGATGTCCGTTAAAAAGCAGTTGAGGTCCAATTCTATATTGAGGCCCTGGGGCCTCATAGTTCTGAGGCGATGAATCCACTGGGTTTCGTTTTGTGATACTGCCTTTGTTAGGTCTGTTCCACGCCAGTGATTCGTAATTCTGTCTATTCCAAAAAATGTTAATAGACTGGGGTCTCTGTTATGACAAAGGTCAAAGTGTTTTGACACACTATGGTCAGGGAACCCCTTTATGATGTTGGCCACATGTTCATTGATTCGAATTTTTAATTCTCTAGTAGTGCGGCCTACATATTGAAATTTGCAAGGACATGACAATACATATGTGACGTATCTAGAATGGCATGTAATCAATGGTTTGATGGTAAATTCTTGTTGGGTTACACTTGATTTAAATTTAGTAACCTTTTTTCCTTGCCTATTTGTTTTGTTGCATGACCTGCATCGGGTGCAATAGTGGAAACTGGACCCATCAAGGAAGGTGAGAGGTTTTGCCGGGGGGTCTGGGACATTTACTGCCACCATATTTCTTACACCCGGAGCTCTTCTATATATGAAGGTAGGGTGTGGGGATAGGATTTTAGCCAGGTCAGTATCTTTTTAGTAGGATTGGCCAATATTCTTTAAATATTTTCTCTATGTTTTTGTACTGTCTGTGATACCCAGACAAGAAAGGCACATCTTCTTTTTTGGTAATTTAATCCTATTTTCCAATAGAGATGGTCTGTCCATACCCAACACTTCTTTTCGGGCCTTGTCTATTTTATTTGGACTGTAGCCTTTTTCTACAAATTTCTTGGTTAGTACCTCTGATTGTTGTTCATAGTCCACTATGTCATTACAGTTACGGCGTAGTCTCATAAACTGACCTTTTGGTATGGCACCCAACCATTTGGGATGATGGCAACTTGAAGTGGGTACATACCCATTACGGTCAGTAGGCTTAAAGTAAGTCTTTGTGTGGATTTGATTATGTTTTTTGGTTAATGTGAGGTCCAAGTAATGGATGGAAGTTTTACTAGATTCAGCAGTAAAGCTGAGGCCATATTCATTGGTATTCATTTTGGTTATAAATTGATCCAAGGAGAATTGGGACCCCTCCCACAAAAGTATAATGTCATCTATGTATCTACGGTAGTAGATCAAAGATGAATTATTATCTTTATAGATGGTTTCCTCCTCCCATCTATTAAGTACCAAATTTGCCACACTGGGTGCATACCGAGCCCCCATTGCAACTCCTCGTATTTGTTTATAGAAGTTGCCCTGAGCCCAAAAATAATTGTTCCCCATAGCTAGTTGTAGTCCTTTGACCAAGAACATTATTTGGGCTGGGGGTATGGTAGATTTAGATGTTAATGAGTCTTGTACCGCTGAAATTGCATCTGGTTGGCGGATGTTGGTGTAGAGCGACTCCACGTCCACTGTAACCAACCAAATGTTTTCAGACACTGTAAGTGTTGCTAGGGACTTTATAAGGTCTCTACTATCTCTCAAGTAAGATTTACCTTGGGTAACTAGAGGTTGGAGATAGATGTCTAGATACTCTCCTACCCTAGAGTAGAGTGAGCCTATTCCACTAACAATAGGTCTCCCTGGAGGGTGAGTTTTGTTTTTGTGAATTTTGGGAACTATGTACAGTACCGGGGTACGAGGTACTTTAGGAACCAAGTATAATGCTTCCTTCTCAGTGAGGATAGCTTGAGTTAGGCCATCTTTAATCCAAAGGGAGAGTTCCACTTTAAGTTTGCTCAATGGGTCACCCGGAAGGAGGAAATAGGTGTCGGTGGCACTCAGTAGACGTTGAATTTCTCCATAATAATCTACTTTGTTGAGTATAACCACACCTCCCCCTTTATCAGCAGGTCTTACTACTATATTTTTATTTTGTTCCAAGGACTTTAAACAGCTTCAATTCAATATGGAAAAACAAATTCGGACTTGGTGGGATATAGCATCATTTGAGATGTATATCCTAAAAAATCAAACACCAAGGAGACTCAGATGGGACGTTTACCCCAATGATGGTTTAGAAGATCTCACACTAGCGGATGAATGGTTCCAATTTTTCAATGCATGTGAACAGAAACTGATGCAATTGATGATTAGAAGACGCAAGGCAAAAAATGCCATCACACAAGCCCATATAGTAGACCTTAAAACATCTATGGCACCATTTATGGAAACCAAAGAATATTTGGAAAAAGCCCAAACCTTACAAATCCATCTAACCAAATATGACACCACTATCAAAAATAAAAAACTTAAAAAATACCATAGGGATACCAAAGATTACCAAGAATCCAAAGTATACAAGTGGCAGATCAAAACTGACACAACTGGTTCTAAAGAATCTACTATGGAGAGAGACTCAGAAGTACACAACCTGGTCACTCTAGCAACCCAAAAGATCAAAGCAAAATCCTCTACCCCCAAAAAATTCAAAAAACCAACCATACCTCAAGGACCCCCACCAGGGCGGCAGGGGGCCTCCACCACCACCTCCGCCTTATGGCGGCTACAATATGGGGCCCCCCCACAACCAATACCCCATTCCCTATTCAGCACCTACATACAACAGATATGCCCCATTGGATAATCGTCCAATGGATTACAATTACACCTACTACCAACAGGGTCCACCCCCATTTGCCTCCAGACCCCCTAGAGGGAAATCTAGGGGCAACCATAGAGGTAAGCATAACACCCAAAACTCTGGACAACAACAGGGGGGGGAATGGAGGGGCTGGAACGAGCCCTACAAGATCCCCAATATTGCCCCACAGTCTCAACAAGAACACACAGGCCCAGAGGTAAAAGAGGGGGAACCAGAAAGAAAAAGACCAAGGGACAATTAGGTGAAGGAATATTCAATCTGGCAGGCGTAGACCTATCTAGAGCAGAACTAACAGTATTGTCACATGGATTGAAATTTGCCCCAAATAAAAATCTTAACAAATTCGAAACTTTCATAGATGTGGAAAAATTCGTGAGGAAACTGAATATTAAAAAACACTTTGCCCACAACCCAATTATGAACCTCCAATTAATACTACTATATTTCAACATAGCGGGCTGAAGAATAGCTCAGTCTTTAACCCGAAAAGGGGACCCACCACCATGTGGAGGTCTTCAAACACATGGTCCAAGGCAAAATCCAAGATTTGGATATTAAACCCTCTTGGAAGAATTCCAATCTAAACCTGGTAACAGAAGGGATCAAGTCCTTGGAACAAAATAAAAATATAGTAGTAAGACCTGCTGATAAAGGGGGAGGTGTGGTTATACTCAACAAAGTAGATTATTATGGAGAAATTCAACGTCTACTGAGTGCCACCGACACCTATTTCCTCCTTCCGGGTGACCCATTGAGCAAACTTAAAGTGGAACTCTCCCTTTGGATTAAAGATGGCCTAACTCAAGCTATCCTCACTGAGAAGGAAGCATTATACTTGGTTCCTAAAGTACCTCGTACCCCGGTACTGTACATAGTTCCCAAAATTCACAAAAACAAAACTCACCCTCCAGGGAGACCTATTGTTAGTGGAATAGGCTCACTCTACTCTAGGGTAGGAGAGTATCTAGACATCTATCTCCAACCTCTAGTTACCCAAGGTAAATCTTACTTGAGAGATAGTAGAGACCTTATAAAGTCCCTAGCAACACTTACAGTGTCTGAAAACATTTGGTTGGTTACAGTGGACGTGGAGTCGCTCTACACCAACATCCGCCAACCAGATGCAATTTCAGCGGTACAAGACTCATTAACATCTAAATCTACCATACCCCAGCCCAAATAATGTTCTTTGGTCAAAGGACTACAACTAGCTATGGGGAACAATTATTTTTGGGCTCAGGGCAACTTCTATAAACAAATACGAGGAGTTGCAATGGGGGCTCGGTATGCACCCAGTGTGGCAAATTTGGTACTTAATAGATGGGAGGAGGAAACCATCTATAAAGATAATAATTCATCTTTGATCTACTACCGTAGATACATAGATGACATTATACTTTTGTGGGAGGGGTCCCAATTCTCCTTGGATCAATTTATAACCAAAATGAATACCAATGAATATGGCCTCAGCTTTACTGCTGAATCTAGTAAAACTTCCATCCATTACTTGGACCTCACATTAACCAAAAAACATAATCAAATCCACACAAAGACTTACTTTAAGCCTACTGACCGTAATGGGTATGTACCCACTTCAAGTTGCCATCATCCCAAATGGTTGGGTGCCATACCAAAAGGTCAGTTTATGAGACTACGCCGTAACTGTAATGACATAGTGGACTATGAACAACAATCAGAGGTACTAACCAAGAAATTTGTAGAAAAAGGCTACAGTCCAAATAAAATAGACAAGGCCCGAAAAGAAGTGTTGGGTATGGACAGACCATCTCTATTGGAAAATAGGATTAAATTACCAAGAAAAGAAGATGTGCCTTTCTTGTCTGGGTATCACAGACAGTACAAAAACATAGAGAAAATATTTAAAGAATATTGGCCAATCCTACTAAAAGATACTGACCTGGCTAAAATCCTATCCCCACACCCTACCTTCATATATAGAAGAGCTCCGGGTGTAAGAAAATATGGTGGCAGTAAATGTCCCAGACCCCCCGGCAAAACCTCTCACCTTCCTTGATGGGTCCAGTTTCCACTATTGCACCCGATGCAGGTCATGCAACAAAACAAATAGGCAAGGAAAAAAGGTTACTAAATTTAAATCAAGTGTAACCCAACAAGAATTTACCATCAAACCATTGATTACATGCCATTCTAGATACGTCACATATGTATTGTCATGTCCTTGCAAATTTCAATATGTAGGGCCGCACTACTAGAGAATTAAAAATTCGAATCAATGAACATGTGGCCAACATCATTAAAGGGGTTCCCTGACCATAGTGTGTCAAAACACTTTGACCTTTGTCATAACAGAGACCCCAGTCTATTAACATTTTTTGGAATAGACAGAATTACGAATCACTGGCGTGGAACAGACCTAACAAAGGCAGTATCACAAAACGAAACCCAGTGGATTCATCGCCTCAGAACTATGAGGCCCCAGGGCCTCAATATAGAATTGGACCTCAACTGCTTTTTAACGGACATCTAAGGAGTATGTAGAGCTGCACAATGTAAAATATCTTTGAACAAATTTTAGGTCCACTACTGATATTTTATCTATTTTTATTTATTTTTATTTTGTAATTCCATTGTTTGGTAATGCAACTATTAAATTTTGCCCATATATATACTTACTGTATTTATATATACATATATATGGTTCCAATATGTAATATAAAATATATTTTATATGTTATAATATTTTAATTTTATAATGCCATTAAATCTTTAAATAGATTGGGAACATAGGAGATACAATCGCAAACATATCCATTGTATTATATATATTTTTGCATCTAGTAACCTGTAATTTCACACAGGCAAAAAGATTGTAATTGGTCTATGTATAGAATTGCTGTTGAACCCCGCGGTTGTATACATGGTTGCTATAGGACCGGGACAGAGGCTGTTGCCCAATTGATTTGCCCCTCCCATTGGCTGATTGACAGACCTCTAAAAGTAGCCCATAGCGTGCACCAGGTACGCTTCCTGATGACGACATTAACGAAACGTACGTCGAGGCGGTACCTGGGCACGCACTACTAGCATACTTCCGGTTTCCTGGTTTTCAAGCCTGACGGCGGTGGAACGCACGCCGGCTTCACCAGCTCATCACAACTTCTCTCTCCAATCCCTATATACCTACAGCCTCAGTGCCGGGAACACGGGCACCATCGAAAGTAAGAGGCCATTTGGCATTATATTTTTTAGCAATTATTTTAATAAAAGGTTTTACACCATGGGAGCTGTTTTCTCTCTTTATATGAGACCTATCCACAGCCTGGTATTCAATCGTGGTTTCCACGGACAAGAGCTGATTTCTGAGCCTATTTGACCTTATTTAAACAATAGGTCAACACCTTCGGGTAAGGAGCCATCCATTCACACTTGCGGTGTTTATTTGGTGAAGGTGATATACGTTTAGAAGACCACACGGAGCACCCATTGGAATACTATTGTTTGCAGCACAACATTGCACTAAACAAACACGGACTTTTGGATAGACACACATTGTCTATTGTCACTATATATTTTTTCTGCACTTATTGGTTTGTTGTTATATGGTTAGCACGACATTCACATATTTATATTATATTATTTTCACTAATGTTGTATAATACCTGTTATACCTATCAATAATTAGCGCCCCTACTCTCCAATTGTTTCACATGTCTAATCCAGTATTCTGCATTAGTTAGGGAGCAGCTTGTATTATTATTTTTGCACTTTCCCCCCCCCCCCTCACATTTTAGTTTGGCGCGAGATTTTCCCAAGTTTCCAGACATCTTGACCTCGGCATGTCTTCTGGGTTTGCGGCTCTGGCGCTGCGAGTAGCCGGAGCCGCAATGACTTCACTCCCGCGCATGTGCGTGGGAGATTTCTGCCCAGCAACACTGCTGGACCTTAAGCTGGGGGAATTCAGAGCGCATGCACCCCTGACAGCAGCTGCATGCATAGGGAATATCTCCTAAATCGTACAGGTTTAGGAGATATTAATTTTACCTACAGGTAAGCCTTATTGGCTTACCTGTAGGTTAAAGTGTAAAATTTGGGTATACAACCGCTTTAAGCTTGCACATGATTGGATAATAAAATTAGCAGAGCTTCCCCTCATTTCAGATCTACCCCTCAGATTTACAGCGACTGCACTTCCAAGTGCACTTTCAATTTCAAGTTCACTTGTTGTGCAAAGTGGATTTGCCTTTCATAAATGACCCCCAATGTGTAAGGCACCTTTGCAGCTGTATATATATATATATATATATATATAGGATGTGGCATTTATTCTTGAACAACTTTTATTTCAGGCCTATCTGCTCCGGTACCCAGGGGTAGGAAAGGAAAGAAGGTGAAAAACCAGAATTCGCAGCCTGTGTTCAAGCATGCAGATTGGCTCCCAACCTGCAATCCCGACACCTTGTTTCAGGAGGATAGCTACAAAAAGCATCTTAAGCATCACTGTAACAAGTAAGTAGTGAAAGTGGTTTTCTTCTGTAGTGTGGTCACAGAGCACAGACAGTTTGTTCTGGTTCTCACTTTGACCACAAAGAGGTCAATGTTTACTGTGACAAAGCAAGCTCCTATAATGTTGTCTGCCTTGTGCTTTTGCAGTATGTGTCAGACCAGGAAGTGTTTTTTTATGGAGAACTGACAGTGGTTTGTGACTTCTGCAAGTGACTCTTGGCTTTGTCGCAGATTTTGTATATTGGGTGTTTTTTGTGACGGTGGAGGTTTACAGGACGTGGCATCAATGATGTATAGATAAATGATAACATAGGTCTTAAGTTTTAATTGAGATTCAGAGGACCCTATTTTTCGGGTGTAAATGTTGGCATATAAAAGGTTTACAAATGTCAGCTTTTTTAGTTTTTTTAAAGTGCAGCTGGGTGTTTTTTTTTTTTTTTTTTTTTTTGCTTTCCTACTTCTGTTATCTCAGTACAAGTGTATAATGGAGCTGTAACTGTTGCTGACAAACATAATTGGCTTCCTCACAGCAGTTCAGGTGATTGCATAGTCTGGCATACAGGTAGTCGGTTTTATGGAAATCTGGCAAAGTAGGCAAATGTTTTTTTTTTTAAATCACGTTTAATTCAAGTATTGTATTTGCTGCTCAAGCCAAGATGGCAACATTACCATTAAAGGGACAAAACTCTGCCCAAGGCAGGCAGAGGAAAAAAGGATGTCGCCGTTTTTTTTCCATGACTGACTTTACATGCCTTGTTCCACACTGTCTGGGGGTGGCCATCTTGGTAGTGGCAGGGTTTTGCTTTCTCATGTAGGAGTTTTCAGCAAGAACAGTGAGCATTACAGTTGTAATATCACCAAATATATAATCTTCTGTGAGTGCATTTTTCAGTGTACTGCTTAGCCAAAATTAACACTTTAAACGTGCCCAAACCTTATTTAATTTTTTTATTTAGTTCAAATCCACTTTAAAGGTATAGATTGGTGGTTCTCATTCTTGGTAAGACCGGGGCTCAGTAAATGCTTCCAAAACCTTCCATGCCCTAAAAGTGAAAAAAAAGCCCCGCAGTTTGCAGAGTATAAATATGTAATCGGTGTGTAACCAATCAGGAAGATGTGGTCATACCATAAGTTTGCTTGATTGGCCGCAGTTTAAGTGTCGGCTACTGGTTGAGTTTACAGATTACTGTCCAGAGAGGGTTACTGCACTACTTTCTTAACATAGCTATTACAAAGTAGCAAATATCACTTAAATATAGTCTCTATAGAAGTGGAATGATCATGTCAGAAAAGTGTGAATACCTCAGAAATGGCCAGAAGTCATTGAGTTTTCAAATCCATTTAGAATTGAAGGAGAAGTATGGGAATTATTTTCCCCCACATTCATACTTGCCTAGGCATCTTCCGCCGCTTCCTCACTAAGAATCGAGCCATCGAACTTTGATGGCTCGTTTCTCACAGCTCCCTAAGCAAAGTGCTGCTGGCTGTCAATCGGCAGCTCTCCTGCTCTGCTCCTCAAAACTCATTGGAGAGCGGCTGTCTCAGCAGCTCGCTGAGACAGCCATCGGTCCAGGCACCTGGTGGATTCAGACTTCCAGAGTCAGAGTGACGCGGTGCTTGGCCTTTTGTGTGACGTCAACAGAGAGCAGACTTCAGAACACTGCTGAAAACGGGTCACAGAAGTACAAAACTAAGTGCACTTCTGTGACCCGGGGGAAAAGGGAGTAGCCGCTCCAGGTGGGAACCCAGATCAATATCCTCCGCTGCAGGCAATGCACTTGGCAAAGCAGGAACAAAGATAGTCTCCGGACAGCCGCACTCTGAACAAATTGTAGCCTTTATTAAAAGGACAGCACTACAAGTCACAGCAAAATAAAACCTGACTGCTGACGTGTTTCGCACTGAAACTAGTGCTTAGGGATAGCTCCTGTGATCCACAAGAGAAGCCCAGCTAAACAAGCTCAGGCTGGACTTCTCTTAAATACTGTATTCTGTCTCGTATATCTGCTGTCAGTGCAGTGGCGCTAATAGTAAGGTTGTGTTTGCTTAGATTCTCCAAAATCAGATTTACTAGACAGTCCCCTGCTCTCCATTCCGCCAGCAGCAACTGTTTTTGTAACCATAATAAGAACTGTCCAAAGCAGTGCCACCTGCCGAGTGATGACGCAGCAACTTGGGATCTAGAAATGAATCATGAGCAGCACCAATTTCCTACTGAGCATGTCTGTCAGTATAGATAAATGAGCCAGTCACAGCCCACACACTTCTGCTCATGCAGAATATCCATAACATCTGGCCAGCCGCAAGTCTCACAAATAACACATTTAGATGTTAATCAGGTAATTTGGCGAGTGCCTGGCAACTTAGCCTTGTGTTCTCAGCATTTGCTGTGCATGCTACAATGTAGGCATAGTGTTTGGACTTCTTAATGGTTTCTGTAATGCATACAAGATACTCTTGATTTCGAACATGGCCGTTTCCTATATTGAGTTGAAAATGTGAACCTTTGTTCTCCATCACAATGGCACTGGGAAAAAGTTGTACTTTGCAGAAAAAATATTGCCTGTAGCATTTTTTTTGGAGTGGGTCATCTGCTCTGTGCTCGTGTAACAAGGGAGTGGAGAAATTATTTTTGTCTTTATCGGTCAGGCAGCTCATAAGTTACATATTCTGCGAAACATGACCTTTCATTGCACAGTGCCAAATATCTGTGCAGTTAAAACATTCTGGCAATTCGGCCCTCGATTATTCAGCCCACGTTCAACTGTTCTTTAGTTTAGCACAGCAAGTAGATGTTGTCCTAGTTAAATTATGACCACTTTTAAACGTAAAAGGTAATCTTTCTGAATGGGAATATGGCATTACCCTTTGCTGGTTTGTATGGTAATTATTGTATTTTGCATAACTGACCTGGAACATGTATGTCCCATCACCTGATGTGGACAAACTCATCCCATGTCAGTGGTTTGCCAACCAATGAAGGTGTGATGGCCCAAGAGCCTGCAAATGAACAAATAAAGCCAGCAAGATTTAAACCATCTACGGACAAGGTGATTGTACCCAAGTTAATCCTTTGATTGCCTTGGGTACAACCGGCATGTGATGCTTGCCAGTGTTTATAGTCGCTAGCAATAATCATGTTCTCCTGGCAGGGACAGCGCCCCATTGCCGGGAGAACACAATAACTCTGCAAGAGGGGCTGTGTTGATGGTAGAATCAAGTGATTTCCTGTGGCCTGCATAAGTCCACAAATTGAGCAGCCATATTTATGTTCTGGCCACTTTGTTTTAAAGTTTGCCTGTAACAAGTTGACTTTCTTGGTTAAACCTGCATTTAAATGTTTCAGGAATAAATGTGTTCTTGGTCAGAAATAAATCTATAACTGAGATCAAGTGCCCAATAGAATTGTATATTTTCAGCTCTTGAAGATCTGTGAGACTGTGTACACTGAAGTGCCATTAGCACCCTCCATATTGCATGGATAAGTGATGGATTCGGTGAGAATAATTGAGCTGCTTGTATTGCTCCTCCAGATGTGACACAGAAGCTGACAGCTCCGATCATAATCTCCCCTGTCCTCCGCCAACTGCACAATTAATGTGTGGAGAGTTGCCTTAAGATTTAGGGTGTAAAAAGGGTGAAATTAATGAAGTTTCCTAAATACATTCAGACAGTGTTGCTTGAGCGGCAGGCTTGAGTTCAGCTATAAGCTGACATTGACATGGATTTCCCTAGTGAAACATATAGTTAAACCTGGCAGCTTCAGCAGACTTCCTGCAAGTAGCAGGACTGCAAGTGGTTATAGCGCTATAAAACTGGCTTCTTTACAGAAAACAAATAGTTATATAATCCGAAAAACCCACCATCCCATTGTGAGGGTTTATTGTTCAGTGGTTTAAAAAAAGACAGGGGGAAAAAAAACAGATTATAGATCTCGTTTATCCTTGCAACTTCTGATGTGCTTCCAAAAATGGTATTAAGGCAGCAGCTGAGGAAATTTTATGAGATAATGAAGCAGAACAGTTACTGAAAGCCATCTGCTCAGTTGTTTACAAACTTGCTCCAGTACTTCAGAGGCAGCGGTGCAGTACGTGTCTGAACTTCACAAGCTGAACTAGGTAGGACTAAATGTAATGCGCCTGGGCTGGGCTCAGCCTGCTCCCTCCCTGTGCAGCGTGAGCCGTTGCCAGGCAGGCCCGTTGGAAGCCAGCAGAAAGCACCACACAGAGGTGATTATATGCCACCATCTGTCACGCTTCAAGCCTACCATACAGCATGGCTAATCAGCCTTGGCAGGATGATGGATGAACAGCAGCAGCTGCCAAAAGCCACTGTTGGCAAACAATTCTGAAGTTAAGAACTTCTCCCCTCACCCCCTCTCTCCTCTTCCTCTCCAGGGTCCTGCTGCGTGTCCGCATGCTCTACTATCTCAGGCAAGAAGTGATAGGGGACCAAGCTGACAAAATCCTGGAGGGTGCTGACTCAAGGTTAGTGGATGTGCAGCTTGTCCTTGTCATAGAAAGCAAGGTCTCTACCTGCTGTTACTAATTATGCTCTACAGCTTCACATTCTTGGTCCTTTTTTTTTTCCTCCTCCTTTCTGGTTTTAACTCCTTCCTGCTTATGAGTCCACTTTTTTTTTTTTTTTGGGTTAGTTATTATTATTTATTATTATATTTTATAAAAAAAATGCATTGGTAAAGAATAAAATGCATATCTGTGCACATTGTATTTCGATGGAAACTAAATTTTTATGAATTTTAGTGAAAAAAATAAATAAAATTCTGTAACATTTTCTATCATCTATACACACAGAATTTTCACTTATAGTAAATGTGTGACTTGGAATTTACACTGTGGCACCTAAACATGATTAGATCAAAGGTCAGATCAGATGTATAGTTCACATTTTTGGCAGCATTGACACACCGGTCAGCACCTTAACCTACATGTTGGCCTGGTTGAGACCAACTCCTAACTGGAGCTAGAAAATTAGTACTGGGGAGAGGGGAGGGCTTGTAGTACAATAAATTTCACTTCTGTACAGCCTTCCGGTGACAGGCTAAAAGAGGAGCAAACAGTTAGTTGGCTATAGCCATTGACTGTTTCACTTCTTTAGTCATGTGCACATGATTTGGGAAGTCTGAATTTGTGAATTTTGTAGTAATTAAGTATTGGTGTAGCTTGGTGTATACGCTGACCCTGAGTTTGCATACAGCAACAGTAGGCTTAGAAGCAGTGTTAATTTAATCGACTAAAAACAACTAAGTCAATACTATTTTAGACGACTAAAACGATGAAGATGACTAAAATACGACTAAAATGGCATTTTAGTCAAAAGACTAAGACTAAATTTAAATTTTACTTCAAAATTAACACTAGTCTATAGTGCATGTTCATGCCTTAATACCATAAGTAATAACATATTAGATTGTTCACTCCAGCAGTATGAGTTTGGACATGGCAGTAGGTAAATGTTAACTCATGCATTACAACTTAATTACACCCATTAGATTTTAGACAACTAAAATGTACTGGAGATTTAGTCGACTAAATACAACTAAAACTAAAATTAAAATGCCATTTTAGTCCTATGACTAAGACTAAATCGAAATTTTCTGCCACAATTAACACTGCTCAGAAGTATAGAATCTCGCCTTGTACCAGAGATGCTTACACACTCAAAGCATTATGGGTCTGTGAAGGCCATTTTAATGCTCTGTTGTCAATCAGTGAATTAACAGTAATTAGTTATAGTAATAGGCAGACTTAAACATAAACCTAATGCCGTGTACACATGATCCGCCTTTTTCCCTGCCAAAAGCACATCGGAAATTCCGACGCATATCCATCGGAGTAAAATAGAACATGTTCTATATTTTATCTCCGATGGAATTCATCGGAATTTCCGATGGAATTTCTCCGATGGGGCATGCACACGGTCGGAATTTCCGATGGAAAAAGCCCATCTGACTTTTTTCCATCTGCAATTCCGATCGTGTGTATGCAGCATAAGTAAACCTAAGTTGGGGATATGAGACTTAATGTGCCATCCATTAAATATTTGGGTTTTGCAGACCATTGTAGAAATAATACATTAAAGCGTAAATTTACTACTTTTCCTGAATAAGCAAATAATGTCTGTTTTGCTGTTGGTAATGACTGATGCAGATACAGCTTACATTGCAAATTATAGTAATGTGTAGCACTTGTAAAAAATGATTTGATCAACTTTGGCAATAATAGCAAAGATGGTTAGAATACATTTTCTCATGTTTATTAAACATGTTATGGTTCTAGTGGCACTGATGGCTATACTGTTCACTACTACCATGCGTTTTCATCTTGGGTATTTTGTTTTTAAAATTGAAGTTCCATTTTGATATTTTTTTTTGCCACATAAAGTACTTATTCTGGCAGTATTCATTTCTATCCTATGAAATAGTCTTATTTTTTTTACAGAGGCAGTTATATTTGAGTGTTTAACTTCTATTTAATCAGACACAAAGGTGGAGCTTTTAATGAAAAATAAGCCAACCCGTGTTGCCTATGAGGACATATTGGTGTTTAGACTGACTCCTTTTTACTTTTTTGTGCCCCCTTTTTATAGTGAATTAGATGTTTGGATACCAGAGCCCTTCCATGCAGAAGTTCCTACAGATTGGTGGGATAATGAAGCTGATAAATCCCTTTTAATTGGCGTCTTTAAACATGGTAAGCTGTCAGTCTGCTTCATCAAAATGCAGGGCGTCAGACACTTGGCGCTGGAATTCTGAGTGATGAGCAGAGGTGTCTGATCTCCATAACTTGCTTTTACAAGGTTACTTGGCCTTTTATTCAGGTGCTAATGTAAATGGCAGTTTTAATTTAAGTGTTTAATAACATTTACAGGTAAATACTGTATTGGCGTATAACACTTACTTTTTTTTACCCTGAAAATAGAGGGTAAACTTTGCCTGCATGTTATACGCAGGGGGCTGTTTTTATCCTGAAACTTCCCTCTTAAAGTTAGGGTGCGTGTTATCTGCCTGTGCGTGTTATACAGCGATTAAATGCGGTAAGTCAAAAATTTTAGGAGCATTGAGAATTGCATAAAGTTGAAGTAAAGTTATTGTTATTAAAGTGTTGTGGGGAGCATTATTTTTCTGCACACAGCTGACTTCCTGTAATTACATTGACTGCCTGTTTGGATACAGGTACTCAATACTTCACATAGACATTTGTGAATGTTATTGGTTACTCTCTCATATCAAGTTACTGTTCTGTATTATATTTGCTGCCCTCCTAGTATAACATGCAATGTGTTCCTTATAGAATACTTCCTGTGTTCATATAAAATATTTAAGGGGATAAAATGAAGCGATTGACTTTTGCTCAGGAAGTTGCAGTACATTTTGACACATTTTAGCTCCCCCTTGAAGCTTTTTCCAGCTCATTGCTGTTCCAGTGATTGTTAGGATTTCTAATCCACTGCATGTTTTTTGTAAAATATCTAGGAGAGAAAATATTTAACACTGATCTATAAATAAAGCCAAACCATATTTGTAGTAATAATGGCCACACCGTGTTATAGATCTCCATAAACTTAGCTTCCAGCTCTGCTTCCCTTGCTAACTCTCTGCCAGCCAGTGTCAAAGTGGATGGTGGGCTTAACCTCTGCTATTAATCTGTACAAGTGCCTCCTGGGCTTTGTTCCAAGCAATATTTCACAAATGTCAGCGCCGAGAACTCCCAGCTCCCTTGAGTGGGATGCAGCCTTGTTAACTTTGAAAGGCTCGGGGATGCAGAGCTGGCATGATATATACAGTGAGCGATTCCTGATTATAATCCCAATTCTCTGGAGGTCGCAGGCATATTCTCAGCAGCATGGCCTGACTAAAGGGGAGAATGATGGCTTATAAAACCTTTCATGATTACAGTTTGGCTCCAGGCTCTACAGCAGTTAGGAGAAGTGTGTTGTACTACAAATCCTAATTGAATTGTGCTGTTCTGCCTATGTACAAGAGCTTCCTGCCTTTCTTCTAAATGGGAGCCTCAGCTGAGTCCGGGATGATCTAAAAATCTTTCTCCTGCAGTGCACTGTTGGGATCTGCCATTTTCTATCTAGTCAGTTCAGCCAGATAAAAAAGCAAAACAAGTGTGTTAAAACCATAGAGGGGAGCAGTGTCATCCTTCTGACATACATCACATGAAACCTAATAAGACAGGTTCGATGGCCTTTCATGTAACCCATGTATATGGAGTGAGTGGAAAAGCGTGAGCAGCGGGAAAGAATTTTAGGCTATTCCTGGGCTCAGCGGATGCATATTGGTTGCCAGGGAGAGGATGGGACCTTGCCATGCACAACTTTTTCTAGAATTCAGTTAAATGCTGACTTTAAAGAAAGCAAATGCTAAACAGTGTCCAGGGATTCCGAGAAGTCTGGTTTGCTGTGATGAATGTTAGGAAAAAATTTAACATTTATTGTAGAGTTGGATGAATTTTATTTTACTCTGTTGTGTTTAAGTACATTTATTTTAGCATAATACAAGTTGCTATAAATTAAATTGCCACACCAGACTTGGTATGATTATGTAATATTACATTAATATTAAAATATTATTAAAATTAATATTACAATAATGTAACATTACCTGTTCTTGTAGCGAAGAACAAAATCGGAATGCATTGTGTAATAAATTAATCACATAAATTATTACACTAAAATGTGTTAAATCCTGATATAAATCCTAGAACAAATTTGTTGAAAAAAATATTAACTTAAAGAAATTGTCTAATGTATACCTCAATGCCTTTTGTATGCCAAGGCAAAAAGAGTGGAGAGGTATAAAATATTGCTTACTCTGCATTTTAAATTGCCTAGACAGGTTTGTTTTGTATACCTAGAAAAGATTAGCAATCCTAGTAATAGTTCATACCAATTTTTTTCTGTAATTCAAATCCCACCTTCAGTGTTTTAAAGTGGCTGTAAAGCCTCAAGGTTTTTCACCTTATTGCTGCCCCTAGACCCCCCCCCCCCTTTTTTTTTTTTTTTTAACCTGAGCCCGATCTGGTCCAGTGATGTGCGCTCAGCAGCTCCCATCCACTGTCTCTCTCCTCATTGGACAGATTCATAGCAGCAGGAGCCATTGGCTCTCCCTGCTGTCAAATAAATCCAGTGACATGGGGGCAGAGCCGAGTCCCGCTGTCTGTCAATGAAAGCGGCAGTGGGCCTCGTAATCAGGCCAGCATAGGTGCCTCCAGGGAAAAGCGGCTTTCCTTGGGAGCACCAGAAGGAGAGGAAAGGGCCTGAAGTCCCGAAGGGGCCCCCACAAGAAGAGGATCAGGGCTGCTCTGTGCAAAACGATTGTACAGAGCAGGTAAGTATAGGCATGTTGGTTATGTTTATTAAAAATAATCGGTCAGGGAAAGCATGGATAACATTTTCTGAGGAGATCAGAAAGAAAATTATAGAACAGCATGTGAAAGGTAAAGGCTAGAAGACCATTGTCAAACTGCTTGATCATGTGACTAAGATTAAACATTTTAAGAAGTTTTTGGTCCATGGGAAAATGTAGCTAGCCTCCCTGGACTTATTTGCAAGATAATTCAACCCCAGATTTAACAGGATAGTGCCAATGGTTGACAAAGAAAAGCATACATTACTAAAATTCATATTGACAAGCCATAATGCTTCTAGGAGATTTTTGGTAGGTCACATCAGCTATGTATGTTCAGGGGGAAAAAAATGAAGAAAATAACACCATACCTACTGTGGAGGAGGCACAATTATGTTTGGGTGTCTTGAATCTGTGCAGGGCTCATGCAAATCTCAAGACCATTACAATTTAATTGTGCAGTAAAATTTACTGCCCAGTGTCTAAGTTCAGTCACAATTCATGGGTTCCCTGGCAAGATAATGACCCACAGCACCAAATATCTATGGAAAGAACTAAAGCATGCAGTTTGGAGAAGGCTACATTCAAACCTGAGACAGCTAAAGCCATTTGTTTAAGAAGAGTGGGTCAAACGAACAATTGGAAGTTGAAAGTTGCAGAAATCACATGTGATTGCTCTAGAGCAGTGTTTCTCAATTCCAGTCCTCCAAGGTGCGCCAACAGGTCATGTTTTCAGGCTTACCATTATTTTGCAGAGGTTATGTGATCAGTTTTACTGCCTTAGTAATTACCACAGCCGAAATCGTGAAAACATGACCTATTGGTGCTCCTTGAGGACTGGAATTGAGAAACACTGCTCTAAAGGTTGTGCAACAAAATATTATGTTTTGGGTGCAATGATTTTTGTCCTTTACAAATTTATATGTTTGGTAAGCCCGCCGACCACAACAACCCCCGGCCAGGGTTGTCGGGAAGAGGCCCTTGTCTTCATTACCTGGGGACAAGTAGTAAAGTTGGTAAAAAAAAAAAGAAGAAAATTCCCCCGCCAAGGCAATGTTATAATGTGTTAGTTTGTGCCGTATACTAGCACATTATGAGAAACTTAACTTAAAACAAAGCCCTCCAGCAAGGGGGCTGACTGGCCGGGCCATGATGACGTCGCCTCCACGCATGTGTGAGTCACGACCATGGGACAGAGCTCTGAAGGAACTGCAGGAGTAAGTCACTCCTTCAGAGCGCATGCACCAGTGACATCACCTGCTGCTATTCACTGGAAAATCTCCTAAATGGTGCACATTTGGGAGATATTTTACCTACAGGTAAGCTTTACTATAAGCTTACCTGTAGGTAAAAATGCCAGAAACTAGTTTTACTACCACTTTAAATCAAAAGCAAAGTCTGATGTATAGATTTGCAAGAAACCATAATGGATGCTAACTACTTTGAAAGTTTCAAGGTATTGCGGAAATAAAAAATATAAAAATTGGTCCATGGCTGTATATGGCTAGTTTTATGATATCTATATAATAGATGGGCTTATTTAATAAGGGAGTGTAAAGTGTAGTGATTTTGTGTAAGGGGCAGTAACTCTGCAGCTATTTGTAAACTTGTATTGATCTTGCTTTAGTAACCTGTAATCTGGTTGTTATGGACTGCGACACTTTAGTTGTAGTCATTGCATTTTGTACAGCCTTATTAAATAATGTTAATGGTCTTCATGGCAAATGATATATACCATTTTAATATATGCTGATAATAACAGTTATTGGAGTAGCATGCCATTATACTCTGCTTCACATCTAAGCAACAGTTTGTCACAGGCCTCAATGTTTTTCTGCAGGTTATGAGAAGTATAATTCCATGCGGGCTGATTCAGCGTTGTGTTTCCTGGAGAGAGTCGGCATGCCTGATGCAAAAGCTATTGCTGCAGAGCAGAGAGGGACAGATATGCTGACAGATGGTGGTGATGGGTATGTTACAGTTTAAGCAGTATTATGCACTCAAAGTGAGACTTAATTTGGCTAAACTTATTTCACTTGTGCTTTTCCAGGGGAGACTTTGATCGCGAGGATGAAGATCCAGAATACAAACCGGCAAGGCTTCCATTTAAAGATGATATGGATGTAAGTACACTAGTTTCATAATAGTGTTTAAATCAAACATCTGTATTAAAATACTTTGACAAATTGTAAAGGGAACAAGAACCTCGATTAAGGAGCTTTCTAAAAAAAAAAATTAAAAATGCTTTAGTTGCAAAAAAGATTGCTTAAAATATGTCTCTTTCCCAGGAATATGCAAACTCCCCTCTCGAGGACAAAGAAGAATGCATGGAAATGGACACACAAGGTGAGGAGTTTAAAATGGCACTCGCTAAACTGGAATAGGTTGTCCCAGGCCTGATATGTTGAGTACCCATAATAGTGCGGACAAATCGGAGGAAATGTATTCCTTCTTGATTCATGTTTAGTCTTTTCTGAGCCTAAAACCCCCCACAGGCCACTAGAAAACGGGTTGTTTACTGGAAATAATTTTTTAGTATGGTTTCGGTTTTAACTACAAAAAAAGCAGCAAGAAATTTATAGATCTTTATATAGTGCCGAAGATTTTATGCAACTCTATATAAAATATATATAATAAGAACCTTGGATTACGAGCATAATCCGTTCCAGGAGAATGTTTGTGATCCAAAGCACTTGCATATTAAAGCTATTTTCCCCGTAGAAGTAAATGGAAACAAAGATAATTCGTCCCACTTTGACTTCAATTTCATGTAATACCGCATGTGACCAGAGGTGGGGGGAGTCTAGTAAATCTTCCAATCGCACACCTTCCTGGATAAACGGCTCAAAAGTACAAAAATAAGTGCTGAAGCGATCAGCAGCTGGGTACTGGAATCAACCGCATACACATTCACCAGCACACCACGGTTGGTATATAACGTCCAAAAAGTTTTAATGCACAGAAAACATCACAGGAGGTGCAACGTTTCGAGGCCGCATAGGACCTCTTCTTCGTCACTTGCCTGACGAAGAGGTCCTATGCGGCCTTGAAACGTTGCACCTCCTGTGATGTTTTCTGTGCATTAAAACTTTTTTTGGATGTTTACGATCCGTGGTGTGCTGGTGAATATGTTCAAGAGGTGGGCGCCAGAGAGACTCAGAAATACTCGACCGCTCGGATGCCCTCGAGAACAGAGTATTTTCAAACAGGTCCAAGTGTCACCAGCGCCCCCGCACCTCTGGCCAAATGCAGTACTGCACACCGCAGAGGCTTAAAACCTGCTCGTTTTGCGAGACGATACCCGCAAACCAAGTCAGGAGTTTAATAAAATAAATTGCTTGTATTGCGAAACGCTCGTTAACCACGTTCCACTGTATAGGTGGGATTGGAACCACTGACCCTAGTGCTGCCTGGCAGAAGTGCAAACCACTTGGCCACTGTGCTGTTTTCTGGAGCATTTGTTTGTAAATTTTGGTTTTGTGTAAAAAAAAAATATAAGATTTGCATTCTTAGCAATTGGACATAAAATGCATTACCCTACTAGTCAAATGCTACAGCTTTTGTCCTAACTTTAAGCCCAAGGCTTCTATTCTTGAGCATAAGCATTTAACAGGGATCATCTAAGCCCAACCAGGTTCTCCAACTCTCTTCCAATGTGGGTGGAAATGTCTTTACGAAGGAATTAATCCAAAACACGCAAATGTTTTGTGTTTTTTTTTTCTCCTCTGAAATCTACTTGAAGTTCTTTAGAACACTTTGATTCTGTAAATCGGCGCATGTTGCTGTGTTCAGACAGGTTTATAGGAGCTTAAAAGTTGTTACATGACTGTATGGAAATAATTCACAATAAATGTATTCTAATTTAAGCTGCAGAGAAGATGGTTGAAGGCAGCACAGAGATGGGAAAACTGTACTGGCCTCATACTTCAGCCCTTACTACCCGACTGCGACGTCTAATCACTGCCTACCAACGCAGCTATAAGCGCCAGCAAATGAGGCAAGAGGCCCAGCTAAAAACGGACCGAAGAAGACGGCGTCCTCGGGAAGAAGTAAGGGCTTTGGAAGCAGAAAGGGAAGCAATTATAACAGAAAGGCGGCAAAAGTAAGACCTGTATAATTTTTATTTTTTTCCCTTTGTCCCTCCTACAAGCCTCTGTCTTCATTGTTAACCCATTTTATAAACTTTATAGATGGACAAGAAGGGAGGAGGCTGACTTCTATCGTGTAGTGTCCACATTTGGAATAGTTTTTGACTTTGCAAAACAGAATTTTGACTGGAACCAGTTTAGAGCTTTTGCCCGTCTGGATAAAAAATCGGATGATAGTCTGGAGAAGTATTTCAACTGCTTTGTGGCTATGTGCCGAAGAGTTTGTAGAATGACCAGCAAGCCTGATGATGGTGAGTGAGCAAAGTGACAAATCTGCAACTGTACGTTTTACAGTTTTCTTTCTCCTTCCTTTCTGAATTATTATATATATATATTTTTTTTTTTTTACAGATCTTTGTGATCTCGCTACAGTAATTGAGCCCATAACGGAGGAACGTGCTTCTAGAACTCTTTATCGCATTGAACTTTTGCGAAAAATTCGGGAGCAAGTACTTACTCACCCCCAACTGAATGAGAGGCTTAAACTGTGCCAGCCAAGCCTTGACCTTCCAGAATGGTGGGAGTGTGGAAAACATGATAGAGACTTGTTGGTTGGTGCAGCGAAACATGGAGTTAGTAGGACAGATTATCATATTCTTAATGATCCCGATTTGTCTTTTCTGGAAGCTCATAGGAATTTTGCTCAAAACCGAGGGAGCACGCATCCTAATATGCCCATCCTTCTACCGCCTGGATCCAGTTATAGTGACACACCCCCTATAATGCCCTCTTCTCCTGTGCGGGATGAAAAAACTGGAGACCAGGAGGAAATTAAATCTGAAAAAGTTGAAGAGATGGACATAAAGGAAGAAGCAACGGTTAAAAATGAACCTGTAGAGCCGGAGGAGAAACCTGTAAAACAGGAAAATGACTCTGAAACGGTTTCTGTTAAGGAGGAAATTAAAACCTCAGAGCTTACTCCAGATGCGGATCCAAAATCCATTTCTGAGAAGGGATCGGAAGAAGATGAAGAAAAATTAGATGAGGATGATGATAAATCTGAAGAATCTTCCCAGGCAGAAGGTACGTTTTAATCTATAGCACAATAGTACACATCTTTCTTTCCGTTTATATAAATGTCCAGTCTGAAATACAAGGGCTTTGCCCAGAATATCATCACAGCTGAAGTCTACCAGTGTAGGAGAAATACCTTTTTAGTCAACATTTTGGCCTTCTATACATCTGCCCATTCATTTGCACTGAATTGCATTAAAGAGGAACTATGCCACATTACAGTTAGGCAAACTAAAAACCCTACTTAACCACTTGGCGCCCAGAGGCCGTCATATGACGTCCTGGGCTTTGTGGTGGTATATCTGAATAATGCCTGCAGCTCCAGGCATCACTCAGATATTGCCGTTTTCAGCCAGTGATTCCCTACACCAGTGATGGCGAACCTTAACACCCCAGATGTTTTGGAACTACATTTCCCATGATGCTCAGCTACACTGCAGAGTGCAAGAGCATCATGGGAAATGTAGTTCCAAAACATCTGGGGTGCCAAGGTTCGCCATCACTGCCCTACACCATAAGGTTGATCATAATGTCTGTTCCACCGCGTGATCGTTCATTACAGTTGACGAAAGAGGACACCCCCTCCCGCCGCCCTCTGGTGCTTCTCCCGACTCACTGCTGTGATCGGTGAGTCAGAGAAAGGATCTGCCGGCCTGCATGCTGATCATAGAGATTTCTGGTGGACCAGATGATCGCCAGAGTCTCTATGATCGTCAGAGGCCGGGGCGCGATGTTAAAAAAAAAAAAAAAAAACAGCACCACCTCGGCTGGGAGGCAGTGATATTTTTTATTTTTTTTATTATTATTTCAGGCTTCCCAGCCTAATGGTGAGATGTGGGGGTCTTATTTACCTCATGTCTCACTGTAAAGAGGTCCTGTTATGTCATATTCTTATTACAAGGGATGTTTACATTCCTTGTAATAGGAATAAAAGTGATCAACATTTTTTTTTTTATTCAGGTGTCAATCCTCAATTTTTTTTTTAAAGTGCCCCTGTCTCCGTGTGTTCGCACAGTGAAGCGAATGCATACGTAAGTCCAGCCCACATATGAAAATGGTGTTCAAAACCACACATGTGAGGTGTTGCCACCAACACTAGAGGGAGAGCAATAATTCTAGCCCTAGACCTCCTCTGTAACTCAAAACATGTAACCAGTAAAAGATTCTAAAGTGTCGCCTATGGGGGATTTTTAAGTACCAAAGTTTGGCCGCAATTTTGAAGCATGACATGTTGGGTATCTATTTATTCGGCATAACTTCAACTTTCACATTATTTACAAAAATTGGGCTAACTTTACTGTTTTGTTTTTTTAAAGCATAAAACGCATTTGAAAATTGCTGCGCAAATAAAGTGCAAGATAAAAAAATTGCAATGGCCGCCATTGTATTCTCTAGGGTCTCTGCTAAAAAAAACATATATAGTGTTTGGGGGGTTCTATGTAATTTTCTAGCAAATTTTTATGATTTTTACATGTAGGAGCGAAGTGTCAGAATTGGCCTTGCGCGCCAAGTGATTGATTAAATCATTGTTAATATTCAAAGCAAACAATCTGGGGGTAGGGGGCGGGAGAGTATGAGCCTTCTGTTGACTAGATGCTAAAAATGTTGGGCTTACCTGCAGCCCCTTTCCATTGCTTGTTTTGGTAATATGTTTGCAATGAAACATGACTCCAGTTGGAGTGGGATTCCAGTTAAAAATAAAAAAACGCCCTTCTATTTGTATAATATATATATTTTTTTTTTATTAAAGTGGAGTTCCACCCCCCCCCCCCCTTGTGTCACATTTGGCACCTTTCAGTGGGGAGCGGGGAGCAGATACCTGTGTAATGGGTATTTGTTCCCACTTCCTGATGTAGATCACTGCGGTGACCTACGTCGTGTCCGGCGCCTACACTGTCCTCCCCCGCTGGCTTCTGGGAAACACACAGGTCCCAGAAGATAGCTGGCACCAGTGAGGAGGCGCGACTCGCGCATGCGCAGTAGAGAACCGTGAAGTGAAGCTGCAAGGCAGCCGAGAGCCGAGCGAATGATCGTCCTCGCCTGCCGACATCATGGGCACCCTGGACAGCTAAGTGTCCATTTATTAAGTCAGCAGCTACAGTATTTTTTTTTTTTTTAGGTGGACCTCCACTTTAACATGGTTGTAATGGCTAGACCTTTTTTTACCTAAATGCATTTTCTGCATTAAGGTAAAAATGTCCTCACTCAGTCCAGCACTACTGTGCCCATGTGTAGTTGGCTCTTTTCTATCTCTCTCTCCCTGCATTCACATGAGAGGCAGTAGGGGGAGCCATTGGCTCCTGCTGTTAATCAAAAGCCCAGGTGTGCAGCGTGTGTCAGTGGACACACCAAGCTCATGAGTCCTCAGGTGGTGTGCCACTGTAGGAAGTTGATTCCTAAAGGGGCATACTGAGAAGTAGTGGAGTCTGGGATATGACCCTTGAAGAGGAGGTTTGGGGCTGCTCTGTGCAATACCATTGCACAGCGCAGGTACGTTTTTAAACCTGATCTTTTATTAAAAAAAAAAAAAAAAGCTTTCCAATCACAAAGTAAAATTGGAATTGCTGAACGTCTGATTAGAAACCAAAGACTTTTTTCTAGACCGTCGAAAATTCTCTTCACCGTCAACGTTGTACCTGTGCATCCAAATGTGGCTTCACACAGGCATATCTTGTACTATTGGTGTCTGCGCAAGCAGCACAGTCCTTTCCCGTCTGGCCCCGCCCAACCCTTCTCCTGTCTCATCGTTGCCCTGCACTATCTATGACGTCCCATGAGAGCTCTGTCTGGAATGTGATGCAGCTCATTCCATCCCCCAGCTATTGCTGCTGAAAGCGACATCACTGGGCCTGAGTAGACAAGGGAATATAAACGGAAAGGTACAAGCAGCAATTTCAACATTTTGGCATTTAAGGAATGACTTGGATTTCCCTAATAATTGCGGGCGAGTATTTTAAAGTGTTTTCTTGCACTTTAACCACTTCGGGTCCGCGCTATTGACAGAATACGTCAACAGCGCGGACCTGAGGCGCCGGGGTCACGTCTTTGGACGTGATTTACTTGTAATTCCCCGCGGGGAAAAACAGTCCCGACGCATCACCGAGGATTCGATGCGTGTACCCGGCAGCTGCGATGTCCGTCAGGTACATGCGATCGTCGGTGACAGAGCAGGGACGTGGAGCTCTGTGTGTAAACGCAAAGCTCCACGTCCTGTCAGGGAGAGGTGACAGATGCTGTTGCTCTTGTACATAGGGAGACGGCATCGATCACCTCCCCCAGTCACCCCCCTCCCCCCACACAGTTAGAACACACCCAGGCAATACATTTAACCCCTTCCTCAACCCCTAGTGTTAACCCCTTCAATGCCAGTCACATTTATACAGTAATTAGTGCATATTTATAGCACTGGTCGCTGTATAAATGTGAATGGCGCCAAAAATGTGTCCGCCGCAATATCGCAGTCAAAATAAAAATCGCAGATCGCCGCCATTACTAGTAAAAAAAAATAATAAAAAAAAAATCATAATTCTGTCCCCTATTTTGTAGGTGCTTTAACTTTTGCGCAAAGCAGTCACTTATTGTGATTTTTTTTTTTTTTACAAAAATACGTAGAAGAATACGTATCGGCCTTAACTGAGAAAATTTTTTTTTTTTTTTTTAAATTGGGATATTTATTATAGCAACAAGTAAAAAATATATATATATATTTTTAAATTGTCGCTCTTTTTTTGTTTATAACGCAAAAAATAAAAACCGCACGGGCGAGCAAATACCACCAAAAAGCTCTATTTGTGGGGAAAAAAAGGACGCCAATTTTGTTTGGGTGCCACGTCGCACGACCGCACAATTGTCAGTTAAAGCGACGCAGTGCCGCAAGCTGAAATTTCGCCTGGGCACAAAGGGAGTTTATGTGCCCAGTAAGCAAGTGGTTAATAACTTCATTAGAATTAGATTTCAGGAGAGAAACTGGAATTACACTATATTTTAAATGTTTGTGGAGACATGACGATAGTGTCCTCTAGAGTTGTCCTCTATTCTTCTTCTTTTTTTTTTTTTTAAACGCTTTCCACAAGATTTTGGAGTGCGACTGTGGAAATTTGTACCAATTTAGCCAAAAGATCATTTTTGAGGTTAAACTAGAAGACCTAGATTGAAGTTTGCATTCCAGCTGATGCTAAAACTGTTTAGTAGGGTTCAGGTCAGGGCCCTGTGCAAGCCACTTGTGTACCTCCCACAAACTTGTCTCTGGACTTTGTGCACAAGGGCACAGCCATGTTGGAATAAAGAACAACCTTTCCCAAACTGTTGCCTTAAGGTTTGAGACAAATAATTCTCTCTAAAAAAAATTGGCCTATAAAGGTAACAATACTGTTCACTGGAAACATCTGAGCTTGCTAGTCTGGAGCCGTGTCCACATACTTTTGGCCATATAGCGTACATGATCTGGTTCCTTTTTTAATCTGAATTGTGAGCACTCAAGTCATAAAAATATGATTTTGTGCTTTTATCAGAAATCTCACTAGCCTGTGAAAGCCAATTTGTCATACTTTCTGGAATTATATGTACTTGCTCTCCATTTTGCTTCACACTTATTGCTGTATTTTTTCACTACAGCTGGGATAGCTTCTCAGGACAAAAACTTTGACGAGGAAAGCAATGCCTCGTTGAGTACAGCGCGGGATGAAACACGAGATGGCTTTTTCCTAGAGGACTGTGAGCCGTCCGGGCTTCATATGCTGCGAGAGAGGACCTTCTCATTCTCCTTCTGGCCTAAGGTTGGTTATGGTTTTCCTTTTTTGCTGCTATACATTATATTCCATATTGGCAACTGTGATGGGTGCTATGTATGTTTTAGATTATAGTAAAGAAAAAAGATTCCTAATCACCATGACATGGCCATCTGGTTATAAAAACAAGACACTAATAGGCTTATTCCTGTGGAAAGGAGGCGGTTTGCAGCAGCTGTTGTGTTCTGGTTGTGGTCTTTGAGCAGTGTCTGCGTTTTTTTTCTTTCTTTTTCTTTTGTAGCTTTTTCTCAAACAAAAACAATACAGTGACCATGTAGACTTGGCATTAATAGACTTGCACAGTAAGGCCTAGTTATGGTTATTTTTAACGCACAGCTCGCCATCCAGAGTTCCTCTTGAAGAGGAGCACACCTTACTGCATTAAGACTTCTTTTTATTTTAGTGTTTTTTTATTTCATTTTTTTTTATTTTTATTTTAGTGTTTTTTTATTTCATTTTTTTTTTTTTAAGTCAAGACCATTGCTTCGCTGTAAGTGATGTGGAATGAATATTGACATTCTTTAGATGCGGGGGAAGTTTTCATAATGTTGAACTTTATTAACTGTGACGCTAATGAGAGACCATTTAGAAGGCTGGGCCTGTCTGCATCGGAGAGCAGTGGCGATGGCTAGATACTGGAAGCAGATGTTTCTTTCTTTGCCCACCAGCTGATGATTAGAGAAAACAATGCACTACAGCCTCAAACAGTAGGAGTTCAGCATATATGCAGACACTGTTGACTATTTTACCCCCTGCAGTAACTCTTCTTTTGTCTGCTTGGAGCTCCAATCTGAAGGGCGGGGGTTGTTACACTTATACAGGTTAAATGGAAAGCAAAAAGACTTTGTTCACTCTTTATCTGAAAGCCAAGCAAGCGTTTATCAATGCCAAGACATTAAGCTATTCTGAGTGCAGCTATTTTCTTAATTATGTCATATGGGTTTTCTTTCTTCTTGAATGATGCAGGATCGTCTGATTATCAACCGATTAGACCACATCTGTGAGACCGTGCTGAAAGGAAAGTGGCCAGTAAACAGACGCCAGATGTTTGAGTTCCCCGGGCTCATCCCTGGATGCACACCAACTGCCATGGACAGCCCGATGCAGAAGAGAAGCTTTGCTGAGCTCTCCATGGTGGCCCAGGGCAACTTCAGTGGAAGTGAAGAGATCACTGCTTCCCCACAACTGTCTCAGGCAAGATGCATTAACTAGTCATATTCTGGTTTTCGACTGCTATATTCTGTCTTTTTTACAGAAGACTACCAAACTGTTCTTAAAAGGAAAAAAGTTCTCCAATGCAAAGCATGGTCATTGTCGAGCCTGAGTATTTATTTGAAATATATGTTCATGTTAGGTTGATGATTGACAGCTAAAAATTAAAACTAGACTTGCAGTGAAGGTGCTTTTCCAGTGGTTAAATAGGAAGGGCGAATACTAAAGCTGGCCATACATTAATTTTTTTTTTTTTTTATTTGTCAGTGGGTTGAATGATAAAAAAAAAGACCTGATTCCTTCTATACCTTTTAATGTGGATGGGGGATTCCCTTCCTCTGTACAGTTCTGACGGTAGGGAGACTTCCCCACTATCGGACTACACTCATCAGAGCTGTCTGCTATAGCTGACGGCACTGATCGTTCAGGGGAAAAAGACCAACAGGGTGGTTGTACAGAAGTCAATCGGTAGAATAACGATGCTGGTCCCTGCATCTCTTAAAAGTGTGGCCTTCCTGCTGTGTGCTAGGCAGAAATTTTAAGACCTTTGGAGGTGAGAGGACGAACACCAGTATAAGGCTCCATTCAGACCTAGGCGGCAGCGGCGTATTCGGGCGACATGCAATAGGCGTTTTGTCCTTGCGATTTTTTTTTTTACATATTTTGATGAAAAACGGATGTTAGCGGATCGGATGTTAAACAGGTCGTCCGCTAACATCCGTTTTTCGTCCGTTCCATTTTTTTGACGGAAGAAAAATAGGGTTTTCTTCCGTTCAAAAAAAACGGACCTTAACGGAGACGGATGTAAGCGGACGTTAGCTAACGTCCGCTATCCCATAGGGAAGCATTGCGGTCCGTTTTTTCATCCGTAAAAAACGGACGAACGGTCCGCACGTGTGAAAGGGCCCTAAATATTATTTGCTATTTATACCAGCCCTTAACGTTTTTTTCTGCCTCTCATATTCATACGTTTTCAACCTAAGAAAATTAGTTGGCATCTACTTGGGGCATCATTTCCCATGACCAGCATTTTAACCGATCAGTCCCATTGTTTTTGTATTTTTTTAAGGAAATTCATAATGAATAATATTAAGGCCGCTATTGCTGACCTCTTATTCAAAAATCCTAGTTACCTGGTTGTCATGATGCATTGGTTTCAATAATTTAAATAAGGAAGTGGGTTATTTCTCAATTTGCTGCATGCTTGTTCCAGGTCTGTTTCACGGACTGAAGCTAGATAATTGGGCAAAGAGGGTTTTTTTTTTTTTTAGGGAGACCAGCAATGACAGCCTACATGACGGGTGTACTTTTAAATTTACATTCCCTTTTATATTTAGTAAATGATGGGCATATAGTGTTCAGAAGCAGATAACTTGTGGTTGCCAAGCATAAATGAGTAATGCCTAAATTATTTTGAAGGAAATGCTCTGCATTAGACTTTCAGGTGACATGCTGTTAGTGTTAAAATTTGTGGTGCTGGGCAGATGAGCAGAGCTAAAGCATCAAATACATATTTAAATGGATTTTATTGCAAGCTAAATGATAGTTTTTAAAGTTATAGTGACCATATACTGGTTTATCAAAGGTGAAAGCTTGACTTTGGGATGCATATTGTTTTCAACAGTATCCAATATTTCCTCATAGGACTAGAGATCAGGTGGGGATATTGCATACAATTAGGTATAGTATATAATAAAGGGAAGTGGGCATGGTATACAATCCAGTTTTACATTTTTGTTAAAAAATTGGCTGCTATGAATTACTGCTCGTTTTTTGCATATTAAAGTGAATGTAAACCCTCCATATAACCAGTGAAGTGAACAACCTCAGATGATAGAGATTAAACTAAACTAATCCTCCTACATACGTTTTACATGTATATCTGCTGTCTTCAGCTGTATATACTGTTTAGAAAGTGCAAGTCCTGTTAGAATTTTTACTTCCTCATCTAGAAATGGGTGTGGATACTTGCAATACACTGTGAGACAGCTGATTGGAGGAAAGGCACATGCAGAGCATGCCACTGAATAGTTCAGCATGCTGCTAATCTATATATAGCTCCCTCCCTGACACAAAATTAAGGCCCCATCTCAGAGAGCTTGTCAGGAGTTATCAGGCTGATAACAGAAGAATGGGGCAGGAGACAGCTACGGGAAACTGTGCTTTGAAGAGCGATTAAAAAAACTCTGCAGATGCATGTGCTCAGCTCACATTTCATGAATCGGGTTTACATCCACTTTAAGCTTTGCCTGTGCTTTAATGTATATTATATGAGTTAGTCATAGACATTTTCTGTGTTCTTTTGAATATTAAAATGGCTATTGTCCTGAAGTTTTTTTAAACCAAGCCATTCAGTTATTGTTACACACTAGGGTATGCTCAGATTAGTTCTTGGGATCCTTCAGACATACGCAAGTCCATTTCTTTTTCCTTTTAAACTCTAACTTTGTGTTTGCGTTTTGGTTTCAGGAAACCGCTATGAGTTTGACAGTACCTCGTCAGCGAAGGCGGAGGAGGAGGAAGATAGAGGTTGAAGCAGAAAGAGCTGCAAAGAGGAGGAATCTAATGGAAATGGTGGCTCAGTTACGTGGATCTCAGATGGGAGCAGAAAATGGACAAGAGAAAGTTGTGGATTTATCAAATGCCTCCAGGGAGGCTACAAGTTCTACCTCAAATTTTTCATCTCTTAATCCTAAATTTATCTTGCCTAATTCATCCACCCCTGTCTCTGATGCCTTTAAAACCCAAATGGAGCGACTGCAGGCAGGTCTTTCTTGCACGCCGACTAGGCATCTCCTCAATGGTTCTCTAATAGATGGAGAGCCTCCAATGAAGAGGAGAAGAGGAAGAAGGAAAAACGTAGAAGGTCTTGATCTATTGTTCATGAGCAACAGACGGACTTCCTTATCTGCGGTAAGAAAATTACATGCTTCAGATTTTCACGGAATTAATAAAATAGCCCTACATACATTGTGTAGAGCTTCTCTAGATAATTTACCGAAGATTTGAATCTGTTTCCACATTTTGCATTTCTCCATGAATTCTGTTGCTGCTTGCGTCCTATTTGCTTTTCATTATTCTTTGGTTTTGGATTATGTTCTAATCTGTTTCAACAAAAAGCAGATATAGTTATAAAAAGGGCTATGTAATTTTGGGCTATGTAATTTTTGGATAGTATCTTCTTATTTTGTTGTGCTTTGGAATGAAAAAAACATAAATTTGAGGTTTAATTATCATTTTACATATACACCCTGCAAAGTTTTTCTTTCTTTGTTGTCTGTCCTAACCTTCTTCTATTCTGATGGCATTGACACGTCCATTCCTGTGTACTTTCTAAAACATTCAAATGTTAGGGCTAGTTTGGATTGTCTACTTTTACATTTCACAAAATTACTCCACACACTGTATTAAAGCGGAGTTCCACCTAAAAATGGAACTTCCGCTTAATCCCCTCCTCACCCCCATACATGCCAATTTTTTTGGGGGGGGAGTGGGGGTTCAGTAGGAGTGGGACTTCCTGTCCCACTTCCGCCGAGGGGCTGGTAAGGCTATTAGGCCTAATCGCCTTACTGCAGCCCCTCCCTTTGGCGATCGTCTAGGACACTGACAGGTCCTAGACGATCACCTGTCAAATCAGCGGCGGGCCGCGTGCGCATGCGCAGTGGGTCCCCGGCCGTGAAGCCGAAGGCTGTCACGGCTGGGTGCCCACAGTCGCAATGAGGATGCCGGCCGGGGAGGGGGGGGAGAGGAGCGGAGCGGAGCCCTGGTCGGCGCGTCGCTGGAACGTGGAGAAGGTAAATGTCTGTTTATTAAAAGCCAGCAGCTACACTTTTTGTAGCTGCTGACTTTTAATAAACATTACATTTGGGTGGAACACCCCTTTAAACTTTCAATAGAGTATCCAATTATACAAACACCTCACGTATGGTGCTGGATATATGCAAAAAACTATTGTGTAGCTGTGCTGGCCCTTTAAATGCATAAATCAAACGGTGTACTAACGTGCCAATGATTTGCTAAGAAAAAAACTTTTATACAAATGTGGAAAATCCCATAAGACAAACATATGCTGAAATATGAACCAAACAACAAAGTCCACATAAATTGATCCAACGTGCTGAACAAATGGTGACTTCCAAAACAATTGTGTTGTGTTTGACCACCACCATCCAATCGATGCGCTTAAAAAAAAAAACAGTTGTAAACAAGCCTGTGTATTGCCTTTCTTTTATACTCCATATAGGTGAGTAAATATGCCTCCACCCAATCCCAGATTATTTTCTTATAATCCTCCAGTTAATCTAGTTCTCAAGCTATAAACTGCCATCATTGAGTAAAATGCCATACTTTAATAGTTAATATCATATAAAAGATTTGCACTTGCATGTATGTGTGCCTTAAACGGGCACTGAGTCTCTCCAGCCTTTTCTGACGTCATTTCCTGCCAAATGTACTGCACTGAAAACGAGGCTTGAACCGCAAGCCGACTCCTAATAGTATACAGCCACTATAGGCAAACACAGGAAGGCTGGAGAGACTCTGTGCCGGTCTAAGTCGCACATACATGTGAGTGCAAATCTTTTATAACCCTTTTAACTATTAAAGTATGGAATTTTGCGCAATGATGCCTGTTTTTGTGTTTTGAGAACGCAACTGGAGGATCATAAGAAAATCTGGGATGGAGACATATTTATACACCAATATGGAGAATTAAAAAAGGCTATACACAGGTTTGTTTTTAACTGCTTTTTGTTAGGCACATAGATCGGATGGTGGTGGTCAATCACAGCACAATTGTTTTTGAAGTCACCATTTGTTCAGCAATGTGGATCAACTTATGTGGACTTGGTTCATATTTCAACATATGTTATGGGATTTTCCTCATTTGTATATTAGTTTTTTTGATGGCAAATCCTTAGCACGTTGGTACACAGTTTTGATTTATGCATTTAAAGGGCAATTTTTTTGCTCATTTCTTTCACTGATTTAGTGGTAAATATTGGCTGCAGCAAAGTCCCCACAGTATATAATAATTAAAATGTGTTTTGCGCCAGTGGCACACGCATAATTTGATTTTGCTGGATATGCGATGTTCCATGTAATTGAGTCAAGAAGGGAATAATGATTGCCGGAAATGACATGTATATGTTTAATACGGTCATGGTTGCATGTAGAAGAAGTAAGCAAACATCATGGGTAGGTGCTGATCAACACAGGCAATCTAGTTCATATTAATAATTTTTATTTATTTTTTCTAGCTGTACCGGTTGGGGAGATTTTTCACTTCCTGTCCTGTACATACAACAGGAAGTGATGGAATTTCCTCCTGTTGGTTGGGTGTGATCATAAGAAGTGTCCGACTATATAATGAATTCCCCCCCACTATTCTTGTTCTCATGAGATTTCAATATTTTAGGATTTTTCCCTACTTTCAGTCCTGGTGACATTGCTCACCAGGACAATTAAAGGGTGAATCTCCCTAGTGAAGGCACGAGCAGAAGGAAGAAAACGGACATACATTCCAATCCCTGGCCATGCTAACCAAAGCTAAAAAGGTTTTTGTTTAGGTGCTGTTTAAAATTCGGGTCCAGGATTCTCAGTGGACAAAAATATGGCCTGTAAAGATTTTATATATAATCTATTTGTAATGTAATTCTTTTTGCTCATAAGGATTAGCATCATCGCTCTGCTTTTGTCTCTATAGGAAGATACCGATGTGACCAAAGCATACGATGATGATATTGAAACGCCACCAGCAAGAAACATTCCATCTCCCGGGCAGCTGGAGCCAGAGACCCGGATCCCCGTCATTAACCTGGAGGATGGGACCAGACTAGTTGGGGAGGATGCTCCCAAAAATAAGGACTTGGTTGAATGGTTGAAACTGCATCCTACTTACACTGTCGATATGCCAAGTTATGTACCAGTAAGTACAATGAACAGAACATTTGTCCTATTTGTGTGTGTGTGTGTGTGTGTGTGTTAAATACATAAGCCGGTTTTGACCAAAAACATTCTTCATCTAACAGAAGAGCGCGGATATGTTGTTCTCCCCATTTCAAAAACCTAAACAGAAGCGTCACAGATGCCGGAATCCTAACAAGCTGGATATTAACACATTAACGGGAGATGAAAGAGTGCCTGTAGTGAATAAGCGCAATGGCAAAAAGGTAACATTTTCTGAGTCCTAAAGCAAAAGGGTATTTATTTATTATTAATAAGAATTAGGCTAGTGTTGTTGTATTTTTAAATATATTAGGCATTGCAAAAATTGGTGAGCATCTAAAGAATTTTGAACTGGGACATGGAAAATGCATTTTACCAGCATTCTGTGTTTTTTTTTGTTTTTTTTTTGTTTTTTGGCCATCTATGCAAGTTTTTTTTTTTTTTTTATGTTTGCAGTGATTAATTAGATAATTTTAGCTGGTTTGCACTGCCCACCAGTATTTTAAAGCATAATATGCACAATATTCCTTTTGCTGTAATAATGTCACTAGTTACACAAGGAATTATACAAACCTCCACTGTATAGAAGTTAGAAGAAGCACTGTCTATAGATACTCGGTGTACGTTAAATAAAACCAAAACTCTTAGCTGTTGCCAGTGTTTTGGGCATTGCTATTGTAAATATTATGCATTTTATGCTTAGTGGGTATAAAGCCTTAACATTTGTTTTTTGTTTTTTTTACCTTAATGCATTTTTTACATTAAGATAAAAGGATACATGTTTAGTTAGTAGTATCCTCCTCACCCCCCTCTTGCACTTACCCCAATCCCTCATTCGATCCTGCGCTGTGCTTGTCTGCAGCAGCTCTCTCCGTGCACTACCTGGTTTCACAGGCTATGCTGTGGCAGCTGCCGTCAATCAAAGCCAGTGATGAGGGAGCTGAGGGGCGGGGCAAAGGCCTGCTGTCTTCCTCACAGTGAGGCCCGGGAGCAAGCCTGTATGAGTGCCCCCAAAGGAAGCCGCCTCCTATGAGTGCACTTGCCAAAAGAGAAGCAGGGAACCCGAGAAGAGGAGGCTTGGGGTATATATCGGTTTATTTTTAATTTTTTTTTAAAAGTCATTTACAATCGCTTTAAATATTAACAGTACTTTGTTGTTGTTTAGATGGGTGGAGCGATGGCTCCTCCAATGAGGGATCTTCCTCGTTGGCTTGAAGAAAACCCTGAATTTGCTGTTGCTCCAGACTGGACGGACATAGTTAAGCAGTCTGTAAGTATTATCACAGAATGTCACAGAATGCTCAGTGCATCAAACTGTCTTAGGAGCAATTTTGTAAAGGCGCAGCTTTCTCCCTAGTCTTTGCTCACATTAAATAAAGCTAATTTCTGAATATATAAAATCTCTAGAACTTGATTTGGCATTTAAAGACCTGCTACAGTAAGAGTCATACCTAGTAAATGTCTTTCTGGTCAAATGACATTTCCAGAGTTGAATACGGTGCATATTTTTTGCATACAGATAATGATGGGTGATCTTGAACCAACTACTGTATTAATCGGCATATAACACACAGGCGTATAACATGCACCCCAATTTTATGAGGGACGTTTAAGGAAAAGAACTTTGAAGCAAAAGTTGGGTCACAGCTCATCAACGCACCCTGCTCATTGGCCATCTGCAGCCATTAACTTGCCCAACAAAACACCCTGCTCAGTGCCCATCTGCAGCCATTAAATTGACCAACAATGCAGCCTGTTCAATTCCCATCTGCAGGCTCGCCAGTGTTGGATTATCCCAGCTGTCTCCGAGGGAAGAGGAGGAGCGTGCGCCACCGAATTGCACAGAGACGCAATCTCCTGTGTACCCGGCGCTCCATCACTCACAGCTACGCCTACTGGCCCTGCTCATATGAGAAACAGAACAGTGGCCAGGAGATGTGGCCGTACGTGAAAGAGCGCCGGCTACACAAGAGATCGTGGCGCTCGCTCTATTTCTCTTTAGAGACAGCAGGGATCGGCGAATAACACGCACCCACAATTTTTCCCTGACTTTAAGGGGAAAAGTGGGTGTTATACGTCGATTAAATACAATATGTCCTATTTAACCAGTAAGGTGCCTGTTTATAAAGAGGTAAACTATCACATTCTGGTCCTTTTAATGTTGTCATGCCACAGTTTTGTTTTACTTCTGAGACGCTATTTAAAAAATTGTTCTGCTCACTGCTAATCGAAGTCTATTTTAATTGTTCAAATACTTGAACCTGGTGAACCCTAGTTGTTGGCCATCAGAGATTTTGCTACCTGCCTCTCCACATTTGATATCAGCCATTTTAGGCTAATGGTAAATTGCCAAAGCAACGTTGCAATTTTTATCTGTGGACTCGCTCCACCAGAAGTTGGCCATGCTGAAAAAATATTTCTCTTTGGTATGGGCTGTGCATCACTGCTTTCTTCAGTTTTCTAAATTTAAGATTTTACTCCTTTTTGTCTCAAGTGAAATTTGCCCCCACTTCCTGTCTTGTCTAGCATATGTTAAATAGGAGGTGTGTTGAATTCTCCAAAATGGGGACCCAGGCAGCAGTGAAAAGTTCAGAGGTTGCAATTCCTTTAGTCTGTCCATAACTTAAGATTTAGTTGGAGCTGGTTTTTAACCTTGTCCATGAGTGCCATTATATCTTTTGTATATAGACAAAATTGTTATGTATTTGAAAGCCCATTTAAGTAATTTTGCATTTGTGATTTTGTACACAATGACAGTATTCTTTTTGTTTGTTAGGGTTTTGTACCGGAGTCCATGTTTGATCGTCTTCTCACTGGACCTGTTATAAGGGAGGAGGGAGCCAGCCGAAGAGGGAGAAGGCCAAAAAGTGAAATTGCCAAAGCAGCTGCTGCTGCCGCTGCTGCAGCCTCGACGTCTGGAATCAATCCACTGCTGATGAATAGCCTCTTTGCTGGAATGGATCTTGCTAGTCTTCAGAATCTTCAGAACCTGCAGTCTCTCCAGCTTGCCGGTCTTATGGGGTTCCCTTCAGGCCTTGCAACAGCTGCCACTGGAGGGGATGGTAAAAATCCTACTGCCATGCTGCCTCTGATGCTGCCAGGTCTTCCTAACATGTTTGGGCTTAGCGGGCTCTTAAATCACCAATTAGCAGCTGGCAGTGGTGGTAATACTACTACATCTTCAGGTCAAGGAGAAACTGAAGATGGCACTTCAAAGTCTGATGAGAAAAAGATGGAAACTGACGAGGATGGCAAAGACTCTGACAAAACTACAGACTCTGTTTCTGCTACTGACTCTGTTGCTGCTAATACTGCAGCTGGATTGGCTGCAAATTCTCTGGCCTTCAGCCCTTTCCTACTGTCCACCATGGCTCCAGGCCTTTTCTACCCCTCCATGTTTCTACCTCCAGGGCTAGGAGGACTGACGTTGCCTGGTTTTCCATCACTAGCTGGACTTCAGAGTACTGTAAGTGCTAGTGAGGAAAAGGCCACTGACAAAGGGGAAGCAGAGAACCAGGAAGACAGCGATGCAGATGAGACCCTGGACAAAACTGCAGACTCCTCCGTTTTGGAAGATGACATAGCACATGAAGAAGAATTGGACTCACCCGAAGGCGGGGAGGAGAACGAAAAGGACAATTAAACGGTCTCAGTTACAGTGTTCTAAACTTTTTCAAGTGGTAGTCCTACTGTTTACACTCACAGTAAATGTCCATAGTTTTTATAAGCTGTTCTGTAAAATAGTGTAGCAAAAAAGAAAAAAAGGAAAAAGTCCAAGTCATGTCACACGGATGTGTCAAAAAAGGTATTTTGGTCATTAAGTATTGTGCAGTGCATTATTTATAATTTCTAGGAAAAAGTTTTGGAAAATGAATTTTTTTTTTTTCTAAAGGAAATTGACATAATGCTCTGCAGCTCTTTATTTTTATTATTATTTTTTTACCGTTGGTATTACGAAAGCAGCAATTTTGTTTGGAATCATGGTGCAAAAACGAAGGACAGGCTGCTTAAGGAATTATGAAGTTATTTATCTTTTTTTTTTTTCATTTTTTTGCTGTGAAGGTCAAGATTTTTTATTTTTTTTTCCTACATATCATTTTTTTGACTGTATATGAGGGTTCCACACACACAACCATTTCAGACAATCTCCACAAACTAGAACGTCTCAATCTGGAGGCACAGCAATACAAGGCAGCTGTTGAATGTGAAACGCTATCCTGTATTTTTATTTTTTTTCATATTTTGAACACACTCACTGCGGAAGTCATTACAGGACAAAACTACAGTTAAGTCGTCTCATGATTTTATAATGCACTGGTCGAAACATAAAATTTAAAATCAGGTACCTTTTTTGTTTGTTTTTTTTTTTTGTTTTTTTTTTCTCCTTTTTATTTTTAATTTAAAGGATGGACTTTGTTACGTTAGCCACAAGGCTAAACAGCATTACCTCAACTCTAAACTAGCCTTGAAGTTTACAGACATGACTTTGTAAATGTTTGTGTTTTTTTTATTTTATTTTTTCCTTTTCTCTTTTTTTTTTTTGTTTTTGAAAACTGCTATCATGTAAGATAAACTGTAAATTGCTGCCAACAGTAGTAATGATGCTTTTAATAAAAGTGATCCATGAGATGCAGTGATGTAATTAGAGATAACGTAGAAGTGTCTAGGGAAACCAAATCAGAACTGGTGTACACCACTTTATATTTTGTATTCACAATAGAAGCAAATACAGTATTATGGCTTTTGTACATCCTTCTTTGATATTTTTCAAGACGGTTGATGGGGGGGGGGGGAGGAAAAAAAAGGAAAAGAAAAAAAAAAGCTTTCGAGAAAACGCTGCATAGCAGTGTGGGGGGAAGGGACACAAATGGAGTTGCTTTGAACTGAATATACCAGCTTTGCTACCTTGATAAACAATGACACCACTCTCTCTCCCGCTCTCTCTTCCCAACCTTGCTAACCTGAGAGCTCTTTAGAAAACAAAGGGCCTGCAGAGGGAGAATGAGAAGTCGAACCAACAAAAGGGGCAAAAGAAAAATGAGGCTTTTATAGGCACAATATGTAGGTCATTTATCTGTGGTTAATGGGTAGAAAAACAATGTAATGGTGTCAGTGAGAGACGACTCTGTGGTACTCTGTAGACTACAGCTTGCCTTGCCAGAAAGGGCTGTGCCAAATAAACACGGAATGAGATCTAACCTAGTTTTGGGACATCTGAATCTTTCCAGACGATGATTGCATTCTCAGCCTGGTTTGACCTTTGGCATTCTATGTGTAATATTGTTCTAGAACCATTCAGATCCTTACTGCCATCTAAAAGTGCTGAGCCTGCATTATTGCCATGTATGTACAGTTTTATGATTTATTACTGGTGTTTCCACTATTTAAGTGACAGATACAGTGAGACTGGGCACTGGCGTTGCTCCTAAAATATAACAACCAATCTGTTTCATTGTTCTTGTAAGAAACCTATATGGAGAAAGCAAGCTGTCATTGCTGCATTTCTTTAAAAAATGTTAGTTGTAGGGCTGTAATGGCTTCCATAATTTAAATGTGTGACCTTATACTAGTATGCAGATCAGGAGTTCTATCAGTGCTTTGACTTTAATGGTTGTTTTCTGCTAACTGGGTAAGTGACTCAATAATTGAGGCCATAGTCAGCCAGGTAACTAGCAATTTTCATATTTCTCTCGGTGCTGGTTTTCTTTAAATACAAGGTCTGGTCACTTTCTGTGTTTTCAGCCAGTGATCACAAGTCTTCTCCACCTGCAGATGGTCTCCAGGATGCATATTTAAAGAAACCTGGGCCAAAAGCCGACTGCTGTTTTTCCTTGTGAAAATGTTAACTTGGCCTTCCTGTCAAGCTAATCCAGTAGCTTAAATTTCCCCCCACGCCTTCCAGGACAGCTACTTGAGAGATGATTGGCTCTGCCCTCTACAGGAAACACTAGCCAGATGCAATTTAAAAGGCCCCTTCCTTTCCTCTGACCCTCAGTTGTTTTGTATTTCCAGACCCTCCAGGAGCACCGACACATTTTTTGTTTTTCCTAGGTCTGGTAACTGTGGTTGGCAGACCCCCCTTCTCTGGCATCATCCAGTACTGGTTGTGGCCAAGTTCTGGGTGTATTAGTCCCTGTACTTTCTGCCAGAAGGGTTCCCCATTTTGGAGGTACTTGCTTACCTGTTGAAAGTAGTGGCAACTTCCTTCAGATTTTTCCCCAGCTCTGCCTGTGTGGAAACCTTGTCCTCCTCGTGCTTCGCTGAGGTGTATCAAGATGGCATCTGAGAACTTCCGGTGATGCGGCAAGATGGCGCCAGAACCGGAAGTCATGTGACACACTTTCCCTCGCTGTGTTGATGAGAAATACGGCGTGATACACTAAGGACATGCTGCCTGTGGAACAGTCTGCTGAAATGCGGACAGGCACATTTTAGCAGAAGGACAGCAGCCTATCTCTTCGGCCGATCTCCACTCGCTTTATGGAGCTTGAGGAGAGGTCTGAGGATGGAGCACCCGCTCGGATTGAACCGGTAGCCTTCGGGTCCCATACTGCCTCCAAGGTAAGCCCTTGTCTGTGATTATACAGCAGGGAACCTTTTTTGTATGGACCTTCTTTGCTTATGGCTCTTGTTTCTGCTTTTTTTTTTTTCTAGGACAAACCTGTGAAAAAAATGTGGAAACTTTAGGCCCAGGCTTTTCTGATGGATATAAAAAAACTATTTTGAGGATTGTATTCCATCTAGAGCTAGGTCAGAGACTACCTCTTTGAAAGAGTTAATGTCCTCTATGAAGGAGGTTGTAGCCTCCTTGCAGTTTTTTTAATGACAGAGTAGCAGGGCTAGGACCTTCCTCATCTAGTTCAATAGCTCAAGAGCCTTCAGCCTCAGCTAGACCCCTTCCTCTGTTAATGTCCGAGACCATTGGTTAGCTCTATACTTCTGATCTGGAAGAAGGGGGGAACCCAAGCTCTTCATCTGATGGGGATTCAGTATCAGAGGAGGCGGCGGGTAGCTCTAAGTACCTCTTTTCAGTGGAAGATATTGACAAACTCAATGTATACCTCGGAGCAGATTGAGATGCCACAGCAAATCCAATCTGGACAGGATAAAATGTATAGGGGTCTTCAGGGGTGGAAATTGATAACTTTTCCGGTACACCAGTCACTTAGGGATATGATTCTTTCAGAGTGGAAGGAACTTGAGAGGAGGTTGTTCCAGTCTAAAGGGCACAAAAGAAGATTTCCTTTTCAGTCTGGAGTTTGAGGAGACTTTCTTTAAATGTCCTAGGCTGGATGCCCCTATGTCACAGGTATCCAAGAGGTCAGACCTGTCTTTTGAAGACTCGGGGGTCCTTAACCACTTCCCGCCCGGCCAATAGCCGATTTACGGCCGGGAAGTGGTTATGAAATCGTGACAGGCCGTTCTCAAACGTCCTGCACGATTTCATGCCGCACGCGCGCCGATCGGTGATGCGGGGTGTCAGTCTGACACCCTGCACCTCCGATCTCGGTAACGAGTCTCCGGCGGAGCCTCGTTACCACGTGATCAGCCGTGTCCAATCACGGCTGATCGCGATGTAAACAGGAAGAGCCGCCGACGGCTCTTCCTCACTCGCGTCTGACAGACGCGAGTAGAGGAGAGCCGATCAGCGGCTCTCCTGACAGGGGGGGTTCGCGCTGATTGTTTATCAGCGCAGCCCCCCCTCGGATCGCCACACTAGACCACCAGGGAAATAAAAAAATACCAAAAAAAGGGGCAAAAAAAAAAAAATGACAAAAAAAAAAAGTCAGCAAAAAAAAAGGGGGGCAGTAAAAAAAAAATGCCAATCAGTGCCCACACATGGGCACTGATTGGCAACATTGATCCATCAGTGCCACCCCTCAGTGATCATCAGTGCCACCCCAGTGTCTGTCAGTGCCACCCCACAGTGCCAATCCATGCCCAGTGCCCACCTATCAGTGCCCACCTGTGCCGCCTATCAGTGCCCACCTGTGCCGCCTATCAGTGCCCACCTATGCCGCCTATCAGTGCCCACCTATGCTGCCTATGAGTGCCCACCTGTGCCGCCTATGAGTGCCCACCAGTGCCGCCCATGAGTGCCCATCAGTGCCGCCCATGAGTGCCAATCAGTGCCGCCCATGAGTGCCCATCAGTGCCCAATACCAGCGCCGCCTATCAGTGCTACCTAATCGGTGCCCATCAGAACTACCTCATCGGTGCCCATCAGTGCCACCTCATCGGTGCCCATCAGTGCCACCATATCAGTGCCCGTAATTGAAAGAGAAAACATACTCATTTACACAAAAATTAACAGAAAAAAATAAAAACTTTATTTTTTTTTCAAAATCTTCGCTCTATTTTTAGTTGTTGCGCAAAAAAAAAAAAACGCAGAGGTGATCAAATACCACCAAAAGAAAGCTCTATTTGTGGGGAAAAAAGGATGCCAATTTTGTTTGGGTGCAGTGTAGCATGACCGCGCAATTGTCATTCAAATTGCGACAGTGCTGAAAGCTGAAAATTGGCTTGGGCGGGAAGGTGCGTAAGTGCCTGGTATGGAAGTGGTTAAAGATCAAATGGACAGGAAGGCCAACTCCTTTCTGCGTAAGGCCTGGGATACTTCAGCTTTATGCTTGGGTCCAGCTGTAGCATCCACCTGTGTGGCTAGGAATTTGGACGTATGGGTGATCTTCTTTCATCCGACACCCCCGAAGAGGAGATTAGGGAATCTCTCCTACTCATTGCCAAATCAGAGCCTTCTTGGCTGATGCAGCTGCACTCTCCGTGAAAGCTGCAGCTAGGTCTTCTGATCGCATTAATTCAGCCAGATGGCCTATCTGGCTTAAATCTTGGGGGGGGCCTTACCTCCAAGAACAAACTCTGCGGCATTCCCTTTGAAGGCAAGCTCTTCTTCGGTTCCTCCTTGGTGGAGGTCCTAGCTCGTTCCTCTGAGAAGAGTAAACGGTTCCCTTCTTCTCAAAAGAATAAGCCACAGAATAAGTAGCCTTTTTGCGGTTTGCAGAACAAGGTTTATTTTAAAACCAGCAGGCGAAGAAAAAGTGGTCTTTCAACAAAGATAAGCAAAAGAGGCGGACTTTTTGCTCCTTCTGCCCCTTCCAAGAATCCCCAGTGACTCCATAATAGGGGTAGGGGGAAGGTTGTCCCATTTCGTCAAAATGGGCAGAGATTTCCGACCAATTCCTTTATTCTTCAGACATTGGAAAGGGGTTACAGGTTGGAATTCAAGAGGTTCCCCCCCCCCCCTCAAGAGATTTTTTTCTTACCCATCTGCCGAGAGACCAAGCGATGGCAAGCCATGTTGAATCTAGTTTCCGTGTAGAAAACAGAGGTTAGATCTCCTGTTCCGGAAAATCTAAAATTCTGGGGATTTTATTTCCATCTCTTTTTGGTTCAAAAACCCTTTCGGCAGCTTCCGTATGGTCATCAATTTAAGAATCCTGAACAAATTTATTCTCTACAGACGTTTCCGGATGGAAAACATTTTATTCTGTAAAATCTATTGCGGCCCTGGATCTTCAGGACGCTTATCTTCATGTTTCAATCTGCCAAAGCCACGAATGTTCCTCATATTTGTGATTCTCATGAACAGGCCGAGTCATTGGCAGTTCAATGCCCTACCTTTCGGTCTCTCTGCAGCACCCAGAATTTTTACAAAGATCATGGCTGAAGTCATGGTCTTTTTTCGGATGCAAAGTGTATCGATCATCCCATATCTGGACGATTTTCTGATCTTGCCTGAGACTGAGTCCCTTATCTGGGAACTGCAGTTGGTCTTGTGGACCTTTCAGAAACTGGGGTGGATAGTCAACCAACAGAAGTCTTGTCTGGTGCCCTCCCAGAGCATACTTTTTCTGAGTTATCTAATACAGTGTTTCCCAACTCCAGTCCTCAAGGCACACAACAGGTCATGTTTTCAGGATTTCCATTATTTTGCACAGGTGATTCGATCAGTTTCACTGCCTTAGTAATTACCACAGCTGTTTCAATTGAGGGAAATCATGAAAACATGACCTGTTGGTGTGCCTTGAGGACTGGAGTTGGGAAACACTGATCTAATAGACTCTGTTGCCTAAAAGATTTTTCTTCCCAAGGAGAAAATTGTGAAACTTCTCCTCTTCATGCAGGCCTTAAAATTGCTCCAGCAGACCTTTCTTTGGAGTATTATGCAGTTATTAGGGTTAATAACTGCAGGTGCCCTGGGCCCAATTACACTCCAGACATTTCTCTTGCGCCATTGGGATCGCAGGAAGGGTTCTCTAGATCAGCTGGTACAGCTGCCAGGAGATGATTTTCTCAATCGCTCCTGGTGGGAGCAGCGGGAACACCTGCAGGGAGGGAAGAACTGGACGCACCATGCTCCAGTATGTTACAGTAGAAATATTTGCCAGCACACCATGGAACAGCGTAATTGGCGTCCATACTGATGTTTTATTGCATGATCACAACAGAGTGCAACCTTTCGGAGCCACGTGGGGCCCCTTCGTCAGGCATGTGATAAATGTGGGGTTACAATGTGCAAAATATAAAGAGCCATCAACCAATCAAAGGACAAAGAAAGAATTTTTTTTTTTAGAAAACCAAGCTCCTCCCACCCCCCGACTGGTATGACTTCATTTTTTTTTCTTTCTCTGTCCTTTTTTGATTGGTTGATGGCTCTTTATATTTTGCACATTTTAACCCCACATTTATCACATGCCTGACAAAGGGGTCCCACGTGGCTCTGAAATATTGCACTCTTTGTGTTGTGATCATGTAATAAAACATCAGTTTGGACACTATTTACGCTGTTCCATGGTGTGCTGGCAAATATTTCTACTGTAACATATACCAGTATCCAGCTGGTTGTTGCTACGAGCACCCAAACCCAAGAACGGATCCAGGAAAGTGTGCTATGGGAATATGAAGTATGTGTTACTACAGACGCCAGTCTGTGGGGCTGGGGTGCGCACTCTCAGGGCTGGCAGGCCCAGTGACGCTGGTTTCCAGAGGAGGCAGGCCACTCCTCAAATTTCAGGGAACTACTAGCTGTGACGAAATCTCTCTTGGCTCTGCAAAAGGGTCTGTTCAAGAGACCCATTTAGTTTTCTCAGACAATACCACAACGGTAGCATACCTGAACAAGCAAGGGAGCACTTGTTCGGAATCACTTCTAACGCTGACACAGTAGATTCTGTCCTGGGCAGAAATCAATGTAGCCTCCATCAGGGCAGTCCACATCAGGGGATCACAGAATACGCTAGCTGACTATCTGAGCAGAGTGAGCGTCAGTTCCAGCTGTTAGGAGCTGCACCAAGGCCCTTACTGGGAGATTGTGCTAAGATGGGGTCTTCCTGCAGTGGATCTTTTTGCCTCCAGTCTCAACAGAAAACTGCCGGTGTTCTCACTGGAGAGAGAGAGACACACAGAGGGGGGTCCTTGGGGGCAGATGCTCTTGCCTTCCTGTGGGATTTTGCGCTGGCCTACAACTTCCCTCCTTTACCCTCTTACCTCTGGTATTATTCAGGATTGGGCAGAAGTGGATCTGATTGCCCCCTAGTGGCCCAGGAGGCATTGGTTTTCCTCTATGAAGGCCCTCTCTGTGGATCTTCCCTGGCCCCTACCAGATCAGAAAGATCTACTCCATCAGGGACCAGTGTTTCATCCAAGCCCTCAGTCCTTACATTTGATGGCTTCGAGGCTGATCGGCGCATCTTACAGTTGAAAAGGTGTTCAGAGAAAGTTATTCAAACTATCCTGGACAGCTGCAAGTTGGTCACAAGGAGAATCTATGGGAAAGTTTGGAAAACTTTTATTTCCCGATAAAGGAAATCTGGTTTAGATTATTTTTCCACTCCCTGTATATTGGATTATTTGCACAAAGGAATGGAGAAATTACTATCTGTCAGCACCTTTGGGGTTCAAGTTGCGGACTGTCTGTGTTTTCAGACAAGAGACTAGCGGAAGATCCTTTAGTCAGGAGGTTCCTTTCAGACAGATCTAGGCATGCTCCCAGGGTCGACAAACATGTGCCTCCCTTGGGATCTGTCATTAGTGTTATGCTCTGACAAGGGTTCCTTTTGAGCCTTTGCATGAGGCTTCTCTGAAATTGAATTTCGTTATTTTTGACTATTACGTCGGGGAGAAGGATTTTTGATTTGCAGTCCCTTTCCTGTGAAGACCCCCTTCCTGAGGATAGCTAGAGGACAGGGCATTGATTAGGCCTGATCCTTTATATTTGCCCAAAGTATCTTCAAACTTTCATAGGTCCCAGGAAGTAGTCCTGCCTAGTTTCTGTACTCTCCCAAGAATGCGGCGGAGGAAAGATTTAGTCTTCTAGACGTAAAGAGATGTCTTCTGCTTTACCTAGATAAATCCAGTGGGCTTAGGAGTTCTTCCCAGCTGTTAGTATTGTTCAGTGGCCCAAGAAGTGGTCCAAAGCATCTAAAAGCTCTATTGCTAGGTGGATTAGGGAAGCTATTTGTGAAGCATACAAAGTGTCAGGTCGTATCCCTCCTTCTAGAATTTGGGCTCATTTAATGAGATCCATGGTTATGTCATGGACGGAAAGTGGGGGCATCATGGGAAGAAATGTCTAAAGCTGCCGTCTGGTCATCCTCTCATGCATTTGTCAAACATTATAGAGTTCAGATGCTTTGCAGCCAGGTCCTCTCCTTTGGAAGGAAAGTGCTTTAGGCTGTCGTCCCTCCCTAAGGCTTATCCTCTCAAGTAGCTGTCCTGGAAGGTGAGGGGGGGGGGACCCCCCGTTAGACTTACTGGTAACAGTATTTCCAGGACAACGTCTATATTCCCACCCTATTCTACTTTCACCTGGTGGTGTTTTTTGTTTCTACGTTTTTTCCTCTGCCGGGTGCACTTTTGTGGAGGTTTGCTTGATCTTCTAAACCAGGGATCCTCAAACTACGGCCCTCCAGCTGTTGCGGAACTACACTTCCCATGAGGCATTGTAAAACTCTGACATTCACAGACATGACTAGGCATGATGGGAATTGTAGTTCCTGAACACCTGGAGGGCCATAGTTTGAAGACCCATGTTCTAAACCACTGAGGGTCAGAGAAAAGGGAGGGGCCTTTTAAATTGTAGCGGATTTGAGTTTCCTGTAGAGGGCGGAGCCCATTATCTCTCAAGTAGCTGTCCTGGAAATATGGTTACCGGTAAATAACGGGTTACTGGTAAATAACGGGTTACTGAGATCAAGTATGGGAAATTCGTTGTTCTGACTTGAAACAAATTGACAAAATTCTTGTTGCTACTGCTTTCTGACATCACAGAGGGAGGGTATGGCTATGCCTTACATTTCACTGCATGTAGCTGATCTGATAGGTCTCTGATCGTATTGAAGAGCACCGGATCGGCGGCAGGAGTAGTGGGCTCATTTCTGCACCCTATAGAAGGCTTTCACACCGCTAGCAGAACCACTCCAAAAATCCTGCTAGCCGCATTTTTGGAGCGGTATAGGAGCGGGGTGTATACCGCTCCTACTCATTGCAATCAATGGGAAACTGCAGGAATACCGCCCACAATGCACCTCTACAGGGGCACATTGCGGGCGGTAGTAACCCTTTTTTGGCCACTAGCGGGGGTTAAAACCACACCGCTAGAGGCCGAATATCGTGGTAAATACGACGGCATATCAGCGCTATACCGTCACCGCACCTCCACTGCCCCGTGTGAAAGGGGCCTAAGCCACGTCTAGATGCCTAAATGCAGTGCAGTTGCTGCCATGTGATTGGCTGATTAGTACCTTGTGTTACCAAGCAATTGATCAAGTTTATCTAATAAAGTGGCCTGTGTGTGTGTGTATATATATATATATATATATATTATAGTGTGTGTTCTATATCGACTTCACCTCCGGAAGATTTTTTTTGGAGGTATTTGAGCACTTCTGTGTTTTTATTATTTTTTGCTCTATGAACAAAAAAAGGACAGCAATATTAAACAAAAAATATTTTTTACATTCTGCTATAACACATATTTAAATCAATTCATTTATTTTTCAATGTAGACCAATATACATTCTGCTACATATTTTATCCCAATACACAAGTATTTTTTGAGACATATTTATACAATTTTAATCTTATTTTTTTTAATTGTAATGGTGGTGACCAGCGACTTATAGTAAGATTGCGATGGACACTTTTTTGGGAACCAGAACTAAAAATATGCAATCACTTTCTAATGAGACTGGGTGGGGAGAGGTTAATATGAGGGGCGATCAAAGGGTTAACTGTAATTAGAAGAAAAAAACAGAGCAAAAACTCAAACAATTATTAAAGCAGCTGTACACTGAAGGTCAATAGAGTACATCTAAAAAAGCAGTGCAGCGCAAATAAAATAAATTGAATTGCAGTCCAAAAAGATCAAAATGGAAGAGCCAAAGGGATTATGAGGCCTCTTGATTAATCAGTAAGGTGCTCCGGTAAATCTCCTTAAAACACAGCAAATGTGTATTCTCCACCAGAAGTGCAAAACACTCACCTGAACAAATGGACCTCTGTGTGAACAGTAGGTCAAACACGCTGTCCCTTAAAAGGGGGTAATGTTGAAACGATGTCTCCACAAAGAAATCCCTTTCTCCCAAAAATACAATACAAATTTATTTAACAGGTACTCACAAATAAAGCACTATATCCTAGTGCGTAGAATATAAGCGTACAAAGATAAAAGACCAGGTAGGTGGCTGTCCTGACATCAATCTTTGTACGCTTATATTCTACGCACTAGGCTATAGTGCTTTATTTGTAAGTACCTTTCAAATAAATTTGTATTGTATTTTTGATCTATTTTAGAGCACTGTGTTTCCTTTATACCTTTCCATGACTTCATTCCATTTGTGAGTGTACCTGATGACCATCCATCATCTGGCGTTTTGGGAGAAAAGGATTTCTTTGTGGAGACATCGTTTCACCATTACCCCTTTTTAAGGGACAGTGTGTTTGACCTACTGTTCACACAGAGGTTCATTTGTTCAGGTGAGCGGTTTGCACTCCTGGTTACTTCTGATACACGTTTGCTATGTTTTAAAGCGGATCTCCACCCTAAAGTGAAGTTCCGCTGACCGGAACCCTCCCCCCTCCGGTGTCACATTTGACACCTTTCAGGGGGGAGGGGGTGCAGATACCTGTCTAAAGACAGGTATTTGCACCCGCAGTCTCGGGCAAAAGACCGGTTTTTCCCGTTGTGTGCTGGGAACTCTCGGCTACCAGCACACAGCGGGAGCAGCGCGACTTACGCATGCGCCGTAGGGAACCAGGCAGTGAAGCTGGAGCGCTTCACTTCCTGGTTTCCTCACCGTGGATGGAGGGGGGAGCAGCAGAGAGACGAGCGAACGCTCGTCCTCTGCTGCGGACGCCGCTGGACTCCAGGACAGGTAAGTGTCCTAATATTAAAAGTCAGCAGCTGCAGTATTTGTAGCTGCTGGCTTTTAATATTTTTTTTTTTTAAGGGGCCATCCACTTTGAGATTCACCTGAGCACCTTACTGATTAATCAAGAGGCCTCATAATCCCTTTGGCTCTTCCATTTTGATCTTCTCGGACTGCAATTCAATTTATTTTTATTTAATTTTATTTTATTAGTGCTGCACTGCTTTTTTATACATAATGGGTTAACTGCCTAGCTTCTTTTTTTTTTTTTTTAACTGTGGGAGGTGCTTTTACTAGAAAAGGCATATATCTGTGTCCTTGCTTTGCAGGAACACCGGATTCCATGCTTTCCTTACTAAGAGAATGGCGAACCACCTTGTTTACATAGGCAGATCATGCATTTAGCCTGTGTTCCGAACGATCAGCGGGTGCTGGCAGACATAGAATATTCTGGACCCGCTGGTGGTGATACCCGAAAGTGCAGGATCGGGTATATAGAGTATCTCACAAAAGTGAGTACAGCCCTCACATTTTTGTAAATATTTTATTATACCTTTTTACGTGACAACACTGAAGAAATTACACTTTGCTACAATGTAAAGTAGTGAGTGTACAGCTTAAATAACAGTGTAAAGTTGCTGTATTCTCAAAGTAACTCAACACACAGCCATTAATGTTTAAACCTCTGGCAACAAAAGTGAGTACACCCCTAAGTGAAAATTTCCAAATTTGGCCCAATTAGCTATTTTCCCTTCCTGGTGTCATGTGACTAATTAGTGTTACAATGTCTTAGGTGTGAATGAGGAGCAGGTGTGTTAAATTTGGTGTTACCACTCTCATACTGGTCACTGGAATTTCAACATGGCACCTCATGGCAAATAACTTACGGAGTATCTGAAAAAAAAAAAAGAATTGTTGCTCTATATAAAGATGGCCTAGGCTATAAGAAGATTGCTAAGGCCCTGAAACTGAGCTGCAGCATGGTGACCAAGAACATGGTGGTTTTAACAGGACAGTTTCCACTTGGAACAGCCTCGCCATGGTCGACCAAAGAAGTTTAGTGCAGGTGCTCAGCAACATATCCAGAGGTTGTCTTTGGGAAATAGACCTATGATTGCTGCAGAGCTTGAGGGGGGAGGGGGGGTGTTGTTCAGCCTGTCAGTGCTCAGACCATACACTGCACACTGCATCAAATTGGTCTGCATGACCAGAAGGTAGCCTCTTCTAAAACAGTTTGGTGAAGACAAGCAGACGAATGGATTACTGCAACCATGTCCTGTGGTCTGATGAGACCAAGATAAACTTATTTGGTTCAGATGGTGTCAAGTGTGTGTGTGGCGGCAACCAGGTGAGGAGTACAAAGACAAGTGTGTCTTGCCTACAGTCAAGCATGGTGGTGGGAGTGTCATGGTCTGGGGCTGCATGAGTGCTTCCAGCACTGGGGATCTACAGTTCATTGAGGGAACCATGAATGCCAACATGTACTGTGACATACTGAAGCAGAGCATGATCCGCTCCCTTCAGAGACTGGGCCGCAGGGCAGTATTCTAACATGATTATGACCCCAAACACACCTCCAAGACGACCACTGCCTTGCTAAAGAAGCTGAGGGTAAAGGTGATGGACTGGCCAAGGATGTCTCCCGACCTTTGTAGACGCTATAACTTTTGCGAAAACCAATCAATATACTCCTTATTGAGATTTTATTTTTTTAACCAAAAATATGTAGAAGAAACATATCTGCGGAAACAAATGTGTTTTTTTTTTTATTTATTTTTGGGGGGATATTTATTGTAGTAAAAAATATTGCTTTTTTCCCCCAAAATTGACGCTCCTTTTTTGTTTATAGCGCAAAAAATAAAACCTGCAGAGGTGATCAAATACAGTGCCTTGCGAAAGTATTCGGCCCCCTTGAACTTTGCGACCTTTTGCCACAATTCAGGCTTCAAACATAAAGATATAAAATTAATTTTTTGTGAAGAATCAACAACAAGTGGGACACAATCATGAAGTGGAACAAAATGTATTGGATATTTCAAACTTTTTTAACAAATAAAAAACTGAAAAATTGGGTGTGCAAAATTATTCAGCCCCCTTAAAGTGTCACTAAAGGATTATTTTTTTTTTTTTTTTTAGCTAAATAGCTTTCTTTACCTTACTGCAGTACTGATTTCATGTCCTTATTGTTCATTTTTGCTTTGAAGTTGCTGTAATCCTGCTCTGTTCTCCACACTTCCTGCTTGTCTGTTTCCTTATAACCACCATACTGGGAGCTTTCTCACGATGGTTTAAGCTGTCATTACTGTGTGTCTAAAACTTCCCAGAACCAATCAGATTCATTTTAAAAACAAAACACTGCCCTGGATTTGTTTGTTTTTGTTCTGTGTGTCTATTTCTACTTTGCAGAACATGAAGCCAGTTCAAAAATGAAACTAACCTGCAGGCACATTATATGATTGATTTTTATCTATTTTTAATAATTTTGAAAAGGAATCAGTTAACTTTTATGTCTCTATACCCTGTAAACAGTCATTTCAGCAAAACATTTTTTTTCCTTTAATGACCCTTTAAGTTAATACTTTGTAGTGCCACCTTTTGCTGCGATTACAGCTGTAAGTCGCTTAGGGTATGTCTCTATTAGGGCTGCGCAAATTAACTTTTAATTGATCGATTCATTTTTAATCTTTTTGATCAATTACAATTATTTTGATCGGTACTCACCTCTCCGCCGGCTTCTGGGCCTTCAGGGAATTCCGTAGGAGATCCGGTAACATCACGGACACCGGCGAGGCTTGCCGCGTCCATCTGAAGGGCTCCTTTGCTGTGTCTTCATATCTGCATGCCAGTGGGACCTTACTATCTGCCACACGCAAGGGCTGTTACACTTCCCTCCATCAACCTGGGATTCTACAACCACCCACTGGGAGTTGTGATAGTTCCCTTCACGGGACATCTACATGCCGACGGACTGATGTTAACCTCTCCTCATCTGGATTCAGCAGTGGCATGGTTGTACACATTTTTATACCAGTATCATACTTGGCTACATGTTTTCATGACTGCTTTTGCTACCGTTTGGTATTACTCACACCATTTTTACAGTTTATGCAGCTACATCGATTTTATCTCCAGTGCAATAATTATTTGGTTACCTACTTGAAGACTATGAAAGTTTTAATGCTATTCCCATCGAGTGCTGCCTTTGTGTGTTTTTTGTATCCTGCTATCCATTATTCCAGTTCTTGGTATCTGCACTGGGAATCTGCATGTGCGTTGTAATTAATTGAAATTAGTCGATTAATCGATAAAAAAAAACGATTAATCGAACACAAAAATGTTGATCAGTAACAGCCCTAGTCTCTATCAGTTTTGCATATCGAGAGACTTAAATTTTTGCCCATTCCTCCTTGCAAAACCGCTCGAGCTCAGTGAGGTTGGATGGAGAGCGTTTGGGAACAGCAGTTTTCAGTTCTTTCCACAGATTCTCGATTGGATTCAGGTCTGGACTTTGACTTGGTCATTTTAACATCTGGATATGTTTATTCCATTGTAGATTTTGCCTTATGTTTTGGATCATTGTCTTGTTGGAAGACAAATCTCCGTCCCAGTCTCAGGTCTTTTGCAGACTCCATCAGATTTTCTTCCAGAATGGTCCTGTATTTGGCTCCATCCATCTTCCCATCAATTTTAACCATCTTCCCTGTCCCTGCTGAAGAAAAGCAGGCCCAAACCATGATGCTGCCACCACCATGTTTGACAGTTGGGATGGTGTGTTCAGGGTGATGAGCTTTGTTGCTTTTACGCCGAACATAACGTTTTGCATTGTTGCCAAAAAGTTTGGTTTTGGTTTCATCTGACCAGAGCACCTTCTTCCACATGTTTGGTGTGTCTCCCAGGTGGCTTGTGGCAAACGTTAAACGACACTTTTTATGGATATCTTTAAGAAATGGCTTTCTTCTTGCCACTTCTCCATAAAGCCAGATTTGTGCAGTATACGACTGATTGTTGTCCTATGGACAGAGTCTTCCACCTCAGCTGTAGATCTCTGCAGTTCATCCAGAGTGATCATGGGCCTCTTGGCTGCATCTCTGATCAGTCTTCTCCTTGTATGAGCTGAAAGTTTAGAGGGACGGCCAGGTCTTTGTAGATTTGCAGTGGTCTGATACTCCTTCCATTTCAATATTATCGCTTGCACAGTGCTCTTTGGGATGTTTAAAGCTTGGGAAATCTTTTTGTATCCAAATCCGGCTTTACACTTCTCCACAACATTATCTGGGACCTGCCTGGTGTGTTCCTTGTTCTTCATGATGCTCTCTGCGCTTTAAACGGACCTCTGAGACTATCACAGTGCAGGTGCATTTATATGGAGACTTGATTACACACAGGTGGATTATATTCATCATCATTAGTCATTTAGGTCAACATTGGATCATTCAGAGATCCTCACTAAACTTCTGGAGAGAGTTTGCTGCACTGAAAGTAAGGGGGCTGAATAATTTTGCATGCCCAATTTTTCAGTTTTTTATTTGTTAAAAAAGTTTGAAATATCCAATAAATTTCGTTCCACTTCATGATTGTATCCCACTTGTTGTTGATTCTTCACAAAAAAATACAGTTTTATATATTTATGTTTGAAGCCTGAAATGTGGCAAAAGGTCGCAAAGTTCAAGGGGGCTGAATACTTTCGCAAGGCACTGTATACCACCAACAGAACGCTATTTGTGGGGGGGGGGGAAAGGACGTAAATGTTGTTCGGGTACAATGTCGCACGGCCGCGCAATTGTCAGCTAAAGCGATGCAGTGCCGTTATCGCAAAAAGTGCTCTGGTCAGGAAGGGGGTAAATTCTTCCAGGGCTGTGTGTAGAGTGATTTTGATGGGGACAGCAAATTTATACCGTTATACAAGCTATACACCTACTACTTTACATTGTAGCAAATTGACATTTCTTCAGTGTTGTCACATGAAAAGATATAATAAAATATTTACAAAAATGTGAGGGGTGTACTCACTTTTGTGAGATACTGTATACATGATCCTGCTTAACACGGCCGCCCTGTAGCAGTAAAACTGCTAGTGGGCAGTCGGCAAGTGGTTAAATAGTATTACACAGCGGACCCTGCAAGTACAGAAAGATACCTGTTGTTCTGCCAGAAATGATCTCTGCCTTAGGTCCTTTTGTGACAACCCACAACATTTTTGTGGACAGGGTTTTCATCTCCTGCCTATTATGCTTTGCCAAACTCTCTTCACTACTTCTATTCTCAGATCTTCACAACATAATGTCTAATCTTCCTGTAGTTCAAGATAAAGCACTATAAGGAAGTTTTGAGATACTACAGGAAATATGTAGAGTACACAGGACAGCTGTAAATTTCTGACGAGATCAACTGGTTTATTTTTCTTTACTTTTCAAACAAATAGAAGAATTTTGCCTTGTCTTGTATTGGGACTGGTGTGAACGGACCCCCATAAGCTTGCAGAAGTTGGAACCGATGAGCAATGTATTTGGTTTCTGCTGCAGGTCTATTGTAAAATGATATTGGTATCTGTGTATATACACCCATGGGCCACTTTATTAGGTACACCTTTTCAATTGCTTGGTAACAAAAATTGCTAATCAGCCAATCACATGACAGCAGTTCAATGCATTTAGGCATCTAGAATTGGCCAAGACGACTTGCTGAAGTTTAAACCGAGCATCGGAGTGGGGAAGAAAGGGGATTTAACTGACTTTGAATATGGCATGGTCTTTGGTACCAGATGGCTGGTCTGAGTTTTTTAAAAACCATCTCTAGGGTTTACAGAGAATGGTCCGTAAAACAGAAGTAGTCAATGAGCGACAGTTGTGTGGATGGAATTTCCTGGTTGAAATGATGGAGTGTAATATTTCACCAGAAGGGTTTCATAAAACAAAAATACACTTGCAATCGGCATTAAATTACGCAGCGTGTAGTAATAGACAGCAGGTCCAAGCATTCAGCCTGGCTTGCGTAGTGATGTACGTAGACAACTTTCTTCTCAAGGACTTGTCTCCCCTTTCGACTATGTGCAAACGTGAAAGGACTATTAAGATGCTTAAAGGATCACTAAAGGAATTTTCTTTTTTAGCTAAATAGCTTCCTTTACCTTAATTCAGTGCTGTTTTCATGTTCTCATTGTTCGTTTTTGCTTTGAAGTAGCTGTAATACTTTTCTGATCTCCACACTGATCTCCACACTTCCTGGTTGTCTGGCTCCTGAAAAAACTCATGGCAGATTTTCACTGTGGTCTAAGCTGTGTGTCTGTCTAAAACTCCTTAGAACCAATCCGATTCATTTTAAAGCGGAGGTTCACCCTAAAAAACAACTTTTTACCATGCCATTCAGCATACTAGCATGAGCTACAGTATGCCTTACTTTATTTTTTTGTGCTGTACTTACAGTTTAATCCATTAGTTTGTTTCAGGCTACCGCGGGGGAAAAGGCGTTCCTATGAAGAGGGGAACATGATTGACGGCTGGCTATGGCGCGTCATGCGTTCCGAAAATAGCCGGAGTAGGACTCGGCTCTTCACGGACTTCACAGACTAGGAGCTGACTGCGCAGGCGCCGTGAAGAGCCGAGTCCTACTTCGGCTATTTTCGGAAACGCATGACGTGCCATAGCTGTCCGTCAATCATGTTCCCCTCTTGATAGGAACGCCTTTTTCCTGGCCGGAGTCTGAAACAAACCTAAAGGATTAAACTGTAAGTACAGCACAAAAAAATGAAATAAAGGCATACTGTAGCTCACGCACTGGAGACAAAGAATTTTTTTTTTTTTAGGGTGAACCCCCGCTTTAAAAACAAAACACTGCCCTGGATTTGTTTGTTTTTGTTCTGTGTGTCTTCTCTACTTCACAGAAACATGAAATCATTTTAAAAACGAAAGTGAAACTGCAGGCACATTATATGATTGATTTTTTTATCTATTTTTAATCATTTTTAAAAGGAATCAGTTAACTTTTATGTCTCTATACCCTGTAAACAGTCATTTCAGCAAAACATTTTTTTTCCTTTAGTGACCCTTTAAGTTGAGTAATCGACTCTCAAATGTCTGCTCTCCAACCTTCCTTTCGCCTAGCGTACTTAGGCCTCGTTCTGGACACAGCCCAGGTAAAAGTCTTTCTTCAGAGAAAACAAAATTCTCTCTAAGATCTCGTACTCAGATCTTAAGATAAAAGAGACATACCTCAGTGAGATTTACTTTACCATTCGGCCCAGATCTCTGGGGTTGGTTTACTAAAACTAAAGAGTGCAAAATCTGGTGCAGCTGTGTATGATAGCCAATTGGCTTCTAACTTCAGCTTGTTCAATTAACAACTTCCCACCTGGACCATTTGGCTGCCAAATGACCAGGCCACTTTTTGCGATTCGGCACTGCGTCGTTTTAACTGGCAATTGCGCGGTTGTGCGACGTTGCTCCCAAACTAAATTGTTACCACAAATAGAGCTTTCTTTTGGTGGTCACCTCTGCGGTTTTTATCTTTTGCGTTATAAGCAAAAATAGAACGACAATTTGGAAAAAAAAGCTATATTTTTTCCTTTTTGCTATAATAAATATCCCCCCCAAAAATATAAAAAAAAACATTTCCTCAGTTTTGGCCGATGTATTCTTCTACATATTTTTGGCAAAAAAAAAAAAAACGCAATAAGTTTGTGCAAAAGTTATAGCGTCTACAAAATAGGGGATAGTTTCATGGCATTTTTGTTAAGATTTTATTTTTACTAGTAATGACTGCGACATTATGGTGGACACTTTTGGTGCTATTTTGCAACCATTGTCATTTTATACAGCGATCAGTGCTATAAAAATGCACTGTTTACTGTCTAAGTGACACTGGCAGTGAAGTGGTTAACCACTAGGGGGCTAGAAAGGGGTTAAGTGTGTCCTAGAAAGTGATTCTGTGTGGGGGCGGGGCCTACTGTGACATGACACTGATCGCTGCTCTCGATGAGAGGGAGCAGACGATCGGTGTCCTGTCACTAGGCAGAACAGGCAGATGCCTTGTTTACACTGGCCTCTCCCTGTTCTGCAGCTCTGTGAAACGATCGCGGGAACACCGGCGGACTACGTTACTTTCCGCAGCTGTGCCATTCTGCCGACGTATATGTACAGGCAGCGGTCGGCAATCGGTTAAACTATGGTAATAAAACCTGGAAGCTGATTGGTTTCCATGCAGAGCTGTACCAGATTTTGCACTCCCGTTTTAATAAATCTCCCCCTCCGTCATTTAACGCATCTCAAATGCACCATCTTGTTGGCCTGGAACCTGCACACTCCTTCTCTTGACCTACCTATGCACCTCCCCAGCCTAGTTTGGTGGTGTTTTACATGATGTTAATCGCCATCTTGTGCATGCGCTTTACGACTATATTGCAAGCCTTCAAAGTGACAGTATGGGAGCAGGGACACAGAACAGAGGCACCATAAAAATGACTAAAGTAGGAGAGGCAGTGGTATGTAAGATTACTTTATTTAGGTATGCTGTTTTTGTATATCCATGTCTTCCTATAAAAGGGAGAGGGGTTTTCTTTAACCACCAGCCGCAGTCAAAATAACGGCGGCAAGGTGGTTGCTTAACGCTGGGAGGACGTTATATAACATATTCCCAGAATCGCGCTCCCACGCGCCCCCTGGGGCGCGCACACGGGAATGTCGGTGACCGCCCGGCGCATCACGGATCGCAGTGAATTGCCGCTGATAGCGGCCGTTTACCACGTGAGCGCTCCATCCAATGACGGAGCGATCACATGTAAACAAACCGGCGTCATTTGATGACACCGGTTCCTCCCTTCTCTCTCTGTACCGATCGGTACAGTGTGAGAGGGGGGACCGCGGGTGTCAGCAGCTCTGTGGCTGGATCTGTGGCTATTGCAGTCACAGATCCAGCCATCCCTGCTCAGCTATCCCTGCATTAACCCCTGCAATACTCTTCCTTCCCTGCGCAATACTCTGCAATACCCCCACGCAATACTCTGCAATACCCCCGTGCAATACTCTGCAATACCCCCGCGCAATACTCTGCAGTACCCCCCCTGCGCAATACTCTGCAGTACTCCCCCTGCGCAATACTCTACCCCCGCAGTACCCCCTGCAATATCCCCGCAATACTCTGCAATACCCCCGCACAATACTCGCAATACTCTGCAATACCCCCGCCGCAATACCCCCGCGCAATACTCTGCAATAGTCTGCAATACCCCCTGTGCAATACTCTGCAATACTCTCGCCAGTACTCTGCAGTACCACTTGCGCAATACTCTGCAGTGCCCCCTGCACAATACTCTGCAGTATCCCCTGTGCAGTACTCTGCACAATACTCTGCAATACCCCACGCACAATACTCTGCAATATCCCCGCACAATACTCTGCAATATCCCCGCACAATACTCTGCAATATCCCCGCACAATACTCTGCAATACCCCCCGCACAGTACTCTGCAATACCCTCCGCACAGTACTCTGCAATACCCGACCAATACTTTGCAATACCCCGGCCAATACTCTGCAATACCCTCGCACAATACTCTGCAATACCCCCTGCACAATACTTTGCAATACCCCGGCCAATACTCTGAAATACCCAGAAAATACTCCGGGGAAAAAAAAGTGTTTTAACCACTTCCCGCCCACGTCATATGACGTCCTTGACTTGTGCAGGGATATCTAAATGATGCCTGCAGCTACAGGCATCATTCAGATATCATTTTTTTTCAGCCGGCGATTCTCTAACCAGGGGTCTCCAAATTTTTCAAACAAAGGGCTGGTTTATTGTCCTTCAGACTCTTGGAGGGCCAGACTTTGACCAGCGGGAGTATAAATTTTCCTGGCATAATTTTTAGTAAACACCTGGTATTAGGGGGAGGAATAGTGCCCCATCATAGGGAGTAATAGTGCGCTATTAGTTGTGTCAATGGGAGAAATGGTGCTCCAGTGTCAGATGGCAGAATAGTGTCTCATATCAGTGGAAGGGATAGTTCCCCAAGGGCCGGATAAAGGCACGCAAAGGGCCGAATCCGGCCCTCGGGCCGCAGTTTGGAGACCACTGCTCTACACCATAAGAATGATCATGGCGGCTGTTCCGCCTCTTAATCGTTCTTACAGGAGGCAAAAGGGGACGTCCCCCCTCCTTTTCGCCCTCCAGTGCTTCTTCCGACTCACCGCTACGATCTAAGCCAGGATTGTTTTTTTTTTTCCAGGCTTCCCAGCCTAGAGGTGAGATGTGGGGACTTATTGACCCCATATCTTACTGTAAAGAGGACCTGTCATGCTATATTCCTATTACAAGGGATGTTTACATTCCTTGTAATAGGAATAAAAGTAATCAAAACATTTATTTTTGGGGAAAAACGTGTCAAACTAAAATAAATAAAGTAAAATGAACAATAAAAAAAAAAAAATGTTTTAAAGCGCCCCTGTTCCGGCGTGCCTGTATACAGAAGCGAACATGCACGTAAGTCCCGCCCACATATAAAAACGGTGTGAGGTACCGCAGCAATCATTTTGGCCCTAGACCTCCTCTCCAACTAAAAAGATGTAACCAGTAAAAACATTTAAAGCATCACCTATGGGGATTTTTAAGTAGGCGCCATTCCACAAGCATGTGCAATATTGAAGGGTGACATGTTGGGTATCTATTTACTCGGCGTAACTTCATCTTTCATATTATGCAAAAACATTGGGCTAACTTTAATGTTTTTTTTTTTTTTTTTAAAAAGCACAAAACTGTTTTATTTCCAAACAAAATGCGTTCGAAAAATTGCTGTGCCAAATACCATGCGCGATAAAAATTTGCAACGACCGCCATTGTATTCTCTAGGGTCTTTGCTAAGAAAGCATATATAATGTTTTGGGGTTCTATGTAATTTTCTAGCAAATAAATTGATGATTTTTCCATGTAGGAGAGAAATGTCAGAATTGGTCTGGGTGTTCCAGAACGCCTGATGGTGCTCCCTGCATGTTGGGCCTCTGTATGTGGCCACGCCGTGTAAAAGTCTCACACATGTGGTATCGCCATACTCGGGAGGAATAGCAATATGTGTTTTGGGGTGTAATTTGTGGTATGCATATGCTGTATGCATAACCTGCTAATATGAAACTTTTGTGGGAAAAAGAAAAAAATCTTGATTTTGCAAAGAATTGTGGGAAAAAATGACAACTTCAAAAAACTCACAATGTCTCTTTCTAAATACCTTGGAATGCCATTAGGGGGGTATTTGTACTTTTCTGGCATGTTAGGGTCTCAAGAAATGAGAGAGGCTGTCAGTACATCAGGTATAATCAAATTGATAATTTTTCAGTAATTGGTAGAGCTTGTAGACCTTATAACTTTCACCCAGACTAAATAATATCCACATATTTTTTGTTTTGTTAACAAAGATATGTAGCAGTATACATTTTAGGCCAAATTTATGAAGACAAATTACTTTTTTTTGCAAAATTTTATAATAGAAATGAAAAAAAAATCTTTTTTTTACATTTTTATTTTTCATTTATAGCGAAAAAAATAAAAACCGCAGAGGTGATCAAATAGCACCAAAAGAAAGCTCTATTTGTGGGGAAAAAAAGGACACAAATTTCATTTGGTTACAGTGTTGTATGACTGAGTTATTGTCATTCAAAATGTGAGAGCACCGAAAGCTGAAAATTGGTCTGGTTATGATGCCGCGTACACACGGTCGTTTTTTGCGATGAAAAAAAACGACGTTTTTTAAAACGTCATTTAAATTGATCGTGTGTGGGCAAAACGTCGTTTTTTGTCTTAAAAAAAACGACCAAAAAAAAATTCCAACATGCTTGAATTTTTTGTGTCGTTTTTCAAAACGTCGTTCTTTGTTTCACAAAAAGTCACCGTGTGTAGCAAAAACGTCTTTCAAAACGACGTTTTTCAACCCGCGCATGCCCAGAAGCTAGTTATGAAGCGAGCTTCAATGGAAAAGAGTGGTGAACGTAACCTCGCTTTTTGTGAAAAAACGATGGTGTGTATGCAAATTGTCTTTGAAAAGTGACGTTTCAAAAACGTCGTTTTTTACTTCACAGAAAACGTCGTTTTTTTTTCATCGCAAAAAACGACCGTGTGTACGCGGCATAAAGGTTGTTTAAGTGCCCAGTGGTCAAGTGGTTAAGCACTCATAAGGGATAGGTTTTGTTTAAAAAAGCCTCGGCCTTTATTTTTCCTTGTAAAAAACATTCTTCAAGGTGTTTCTCAGATTAGACCTTACAGCATCCTGTGCTTGTTTAGGATCCTAATTTGGTTCCTTCTGGCCTGCAGAATCCACCCATGAACCTATCAGGGAACTCTCATGCCGCATACACACGGTCGTTTTTTGCGATGAAAAAAAACGTTGTTTTTTAAAACGTCATTTAAATTGATCGTGTGTGGGCAAAACGTCGTTTTTTGTCTTAAAAAAAACGACCAAAAAAATATTCCAACATGTTCGAATTTTTTGTGTCGTTTTTCAAAACGTTGTTTTTTGTTTCACAAAAAGTCACCGTGTGTAGCAAAAACGTCGTTTAAAACGACGTTTTTCAACCCGCGCATGCCCAGAAGCTAGTTATGAAGCGAGCTTCAATGGAAAAGTGTGGTGAATGTAACCTTGTTTTTTGTGAAAAAAACGATGGTGTGTATGCAACATCGTCTTTGAAAGTGACGTTTCAAAAACGTCGTTTTTTACTTCACAAAAAACGACGTTTTTTACTTCACAAAAAACGTCGTTTTTTACTTCACAAAAAACGTAGTTTTTTACTTCACAAAAAACGTCGTTTTTTTTCATCACAAAAAACGACCGTGTGTACGCGGCATCTGGTGAGTTTTCCTGCAAAGTGGCCTTCTTACTGGTTATCATGTCTGTCAGATAAACTGAACTAGCATCTCTCTCGCTCTTCTAAGGCACCATTCTTGATCCTTCACAAAGACTAAATGGTCTTATGTCAAAGACCTACCCTTCTACTTAATGTGGTATCAAACTTCCATCCTAATGAAGACATAGCCCTCCGTGTGCCTTGCTCCTACACATCCCGAACAGATTACTCTTCATTGTATGGACATTGTGAGAGCTATTACAGTTTATCCAAGAGCCATAGCTTCTATAACAGACATTAGGGCCTTGCCAAGGGCATCCTGCTTCAAAATCCACTATTACCAGCTGGATAAGACATCTCATCTCAAGTGCATACACTCTAAAGTATAAGAAATCTTCAACACTCTAATGCACTCACTCCACCACATCAGTGCAGGTTTCTGACATCAAGCATTTGTTGTCCAGCTTTTTAAATTTGCCAACTGGGATTCAGTTCATAACTTTTCCAAATTCTACCAGATGTCTGTCCAGGTTTCTGTGGATACAGCTTTCGACCACAAGGTTCTTGCAGCAGCACTGTGAGTTGAGTCCATTTATTGTTGGACTTGTTGGCACAATTCTATTTGCCTTATAGTTGCCCACCCTTCTTATTCATTGCTCGTGGACCTTCCATGGTCTATGAATATGTAGCCTGTGTACTGTACTGTACAATTAAGATGATAAGAATTTTTACTTTCTTGTCATTTTCCCCTGTTCCTGTGTTACTCTTCATTGCTTGCTAAAAAACGGAGATCTTACATAGCGGTGTAGGTATTACAGGGGTATTGTAATCACAAACCATGCTATCTTCCTTACAAGCTATCTTTTAGAAACTACAAATTACCATGTCCCCTATAAGATGGAGAGGAAAACTTGTTTGTAGTCCAAATCAGGAGAGCAGCTTGGGTGACAACAATGGTTCCCTCCATAAATACAGTGGGAAGAGTGTAGTCATCTAGGGAAAGAAAGTTTGTTATTCACAGAATTACCTAGTAAAAAAAAAAAAAAAAAGCATAAAAACAAATGTAGCCACATCATCTAAGGCAGGGGTGTTAAAACTTTTCAAAGAGTTTGTGGCCCACAACGAATACCAGAGCGCCGCTCAGGACTAAGAATGAGCTTGGGCGTGTTATTTGGATTTACCAAATTTATTGGTGTATAACACGTACATTTTAATTAAGAACTGTGAAGCAAAATAAGGATCAGTGCCTATCAATGCAGCCTAATTACTGCCCTTCTGTAGCCTCACCGTTGCCATCAATGCAGACTCTGAATGCAGCCTCACCATTGCCATGACAGCAGCCTCACCATTGCCATGAATGCAGCCTCTCCATTGCCATTACGTGAATGCAGCCTTACCATTGCCATCTGTGCAGCCTGATTGATGCTTATCTGCAGCCCTGGAGGGGACGACGAGACCCAACAGATTACATAACCATTCATCCTGCAAATCTGCATGTACATTTGTTCTATACAAATAGGGAAAAAACAAAATGTTCTATTTTCCCTTCTGATTGAATGATCTTTTATTATTGTAAGTGGCAAGATACAGCATTATGGCTACTAGATGGACTTGAGGAGCATAGAAAATACAAATGTCTTTGTAATGAGATCAAATGTAAAAATTCTAGAGAACACTAAAGGGAATTGGCAAAAAAAACAATTAGCCAATCTAATTGGAAGTAATCGCTGCTCAGCTGACAATTTTTCATCCTTGTTTCACCCTAATTTGACAAAAAGCTATTGGACAGTCACCTTTTGTCGAGCTAAGTGGTGCCAATGGGAGCGCCCACAGCTCAAATTTAGAGCTGTGGATTAGTAGCCTAAGGCTGCATTCTCATCTGCATGCTTTAGGAACGCCTGTTGCACCCATCTTGCCATTAGTTGTAAATGATACTCAAAACATGGCTAGTAAAAAATGCACCAAGCTTTGCGCCCAGAAAATGTGCAGGAGCATTGGCACGTGTAGGGATCCCATTAGTTTACTGTATGCTGTTGCATGAAAAACATGCAAAAAGATTCAAGGCACCTAGTGTAGTTTATTATAGGTACTTATAGCGCCAACAATTTACACAACGCATATATATATATATACATATAAATAATACATTCACATCAGTCCCTGCCCTCTAGAAACTTACAGTCTGGTCCCTAACTTTCATACATACACATACTAGGGCTAATTTAGACAGGAGCCAATTTACTTACCTGTATGTTTTTGGAGTGTGGGAGGCAACTGGAGTACCCGGAGGAAACCCACACAGGCACATAGAAAACATTCAGACTCCAGGCAGGTAGTGCCGTGTTTGGGATTTATTTGAGCCGACGATCCTAGTGCTGCTAGGGAAAAGTGCTATCCTACAGTGTCTTGATAAAGTATTCCTACCCCCTTTAAATATCCACATTTTGTCATGTTATAACCAAAAATGTTTTTATCGGAATTTAAGAAAGGAAAGACTGCAGATGATTAAGCAATGTAAAATTGGCCAGAATCGGGACAATTATAATGAGCAGGGCTAGGCCCAAATATACCAGAGATGAAAAACCCAGGCTGGCAAAAAAAAAAGTTCCAATCAACATGAATTAAAAACGACAAAAAGAAATGAAAGGGGTTGTAAAGATTTTTTATTTTCTAAATAAAAGCTCCTTTAAACTAGTGCATTGTTGGTTCACTTACCCTTTCCATCGATTTCTCTTCTAAATGTTTTTTTTGTCTAAATTTCTCACTTCCTGTTTCTCCTCAGTAAGCGTGCCCCCATCATTCGAGCGTGTTCACAGCGTCTCCCCGCAGGGATGTAGTCCCAAGGGAGGGGACAAGCATGCTGACTAACCCCCAGCCAGAATGGCTTGGATGACGGGGGCAAGTTTACTGAGGAGAAACAGGAAGTGAGACATTCAGACAAAGAAAAAAAACATTTTGAAGGGAAATGGAAGGAAAAGGTAAGTGAACCAACAATGCACTAGCTTAACCACTTTAGCCCCGGACCATATTGCTGTCCAAAGACCAGAGCACTTTTTGCGATTCGGCACTGCGTCGCTTTAACTGACAATTGCGCGGTCGTGCGACGTGGCTCCCAAACAAAATTGGCGTCCTTTTTTACCCACAAATAGAGCTTTCTTTTGGTGGTATTTGATAATCTCTGCTGTTTTTATTCTTTGCGCTATAAACAAAAATAGAGCGACTATTTTGAAAAAAATTCAATATTTTTTACATTTTGCTATAATAAATATCCCCAAAAAAGATATAAAAAAAAAATGTTTTCCTCAGTTTAGGCCGATACGTATTCTTCTACATATTTTTCGTTAAATAAAATTGCAGTTAGCGTTTATTGATTGGTTTGCGCAAAATTGATAGCGTTTACAAAAAAGGGGGTAGTTTTATGGCATTTTTATTATTATTTTTTTTTTACTAGTAATGGCGGCGATCAGCGTTTTTTTTCGGTACTGCGACATTATGGCGGACACATCGGACACTTTTGACACATTTTTGGGACCATTGTCATTTTTATAGCGATCAATGCTATAAAAATGCATTGTATTACTATAAAAATGCCATTGGCAGTGAAGGAGTTAACACTAGGGGGCAGGGAAGGGGTTAAGTGTGTTGCTATTTGTGTTCTAACTGTATGGGGGGGTGGCCTCACTAGGGGAAATCACTGATCTTCTGTTCATACATTGTATGAACAGAAAATTAGCGTTTCCCCCGCTGACAGGAACGAGAGCTGTGTGTTTACACACACAGCTCCTGTTCCCCACTCTGTAACGAGCAATCGCGGGTGCCCGGCGGCGATCGAACCCGCCGGGCACGCGCGCGGGACTCGGGGGGTGCGCGGGGGCACGCACGCGCCCTACAAGCTGCTAAAGGGAGGACGTAGAGCTACGTGCTCCCGCGTAGCAGTGCCACCGTCCCGCAGTAATATGACGGCGGGCGGTCGGCAAGTAGTTAAAGAAACCTATTTAGAAAATAAAAACAAACCTTTACAACCCCTTTAAATCACCCTGAAAAACTCAGAATATTTATGAAACAAAAGCCCCATTTTCTTTAAAGCCTTGCAGCAGAAAAGAAAAGTATTATTGATGGGACATAAGCTAAAAGTGACTGCTGACCATAAATAAGATGAAAGGCAAAGGGAAAAAAAAGTCAGCAAAGGGGTCCAATTAACTATAACTGATCTTAATCTTTCACTGATATGATTTGACTCTCCTGCAGCTAAGTAGCACTTGCAGGTCTTGTTCCCCGCTCAGCCCACGACTGGACAGTGAAGGAGAAGCAGAATACTCTTGAGCTCATATCTCTACCACTCTGCGCTCTCTTTTTTTCTTACCATACTCCTTTGAAGCACAAGTGATTGGCTCCTTGTATTGCTTCTCCCTCTACCAGTCTGGGCTCTCATGTAGAGTGAACTGCAAAAGGCTAATACCAGGACAAATAGAGGTATTGATACTGATTGCATAAAAAATGTATGTATTCATGTACTGTATTAGCGTGCTGCAAACTTTGGGCATGGTCCCTATGCTCAAAAAAACACACGTACACGGGGTGCAAGTCATATGCCCAGTCTGTTTTTCCATCACTGCCAACCTTCCCATTCCCATGCTTGCCAGTAATTTCCAGCTATTTGTTAAATCAGAAACAGCAGGCGCTGTTGTGTAAAACAGAGCTTCTGAACTGTGTTTGGAGCACTTCATTTAAAAGAAAATTATTGTTTTTTTATTTAATCTTTTTCAGTCATATTCAGATCAAAAGGTGTGACCTTTAATGTGTAAATAACGTCAGTTAAACATCTTTTTTTAAGTGGAAGTTTTCTTTTAAGTAATATTTTTTTCCCCAATTATAATGTACTCCTTATTAATCCTTAGTTAACTCCAATCGGCCTTAATTAACCACTTTGATACTTCTTCCCTTAGCTATTTCTTTCTGACAATTTTTATTTTTAACCATTTATTTGTTGTTTTTATTAGCTTTTTTTTTATTATTTGTAGATAATTTTCCACTGCGTTGTATCAGAATTTTTGATTTTAGTGTTATTACAAAAAGGACAAATTATAGAATATAATTTATATTTTTTATCTACAGCATCACTTTTTTTTGTTTGTTTAGAAAATACAATCATTTTTGCAGGTTTAGAGACCCTACCCTATGCTTTTGTGCCTCTAATTACATTTAGTGTGGTTGTTGCTAGGCTGCAACCAGCCTGAGCATCTGTTTATCTTTTTCTAGGCTCTGCAGGTCTTCCCTAAGCTCAGTGAGTTAATTGCTTCTGCCTGTTCATACAAAAACATGGAATATCCAGGCTCAAACTTAACGACCAATCAGCAACCAACCAAATTCACCTGTCTAACAGTGTGTGTTAAAAACGGAGGTTTAGTTGCACGCATTTGCAAATGCATGTGTAAGCTGCAGGCCCCGTCAAGGCTCTCTGTATACTGCAGTCCTAACTATAACATTGCATTTTAAGTCTCCTTAGTAGGAGCACATGACTGCTAATGGATAGATAAGGGGAAGGTGACTGGAGGTAGCCCAGCCCTCATTAAAGGGGCAGGAGCACACTGCACACTCAGCACATGGAAGCAAAGGTGCCAGTGTGCTGCCTGACCACGATGACAAAAATACAACAAACAAAAGTCACTGCCCCTACCTATGACTGGTCTATACAATAAGGAGTGCTGGAAAGGGCACATATACATACAAAACCATGGAATATCCAGGCTCAAACTTACCGAACAATCAGCAACCAACCAAATTCACCTGTCTAACAGTGTATGTTAAAAACAGAGGTTTAGTTGCAAATGCATGTGTAAGCTGCAGGCCCTGTCAAGGCTCTCTGTATACTGCAGTCCTAACTATAACATTGCATGTTAAGTCTCCTCAGTAGGAGCACATGACTGCTGATGGATAGCTAGGCTGCCTCCAGTCACCTGCCCCTTATCTATCCATCAGCAGTCATGTGCTCCTACTGAGGAGATTCTCTACATTGAAGTTTGTAACCCCATAGTAACTGTTGAGGCTCCATGCACACTGGACTTAAAAAAAACGTTGATTCTACAGGCGTTTGACGTTTTTTTCTCCTGCCTCTAGAAGCACTTCTATTGTGCTCTATGTGTCTTTGCACATTATTGACTGCTACAGGCGTTTTCTGTCAGGGACGTTCAGAGGTAGGAAAAAAAAACCCTTCTCTATCGCGTTTCCTGGAGGAGTTTAGAAGCTGTAAAAACGTCAGTCTTTCCTAAACTCCCCTTATCTCTTCTGAACGTCAAGTGCCAAAGTTTTTTTAGGTGTGTTGTGGGCAGTGGTGGTTCGTCCATAGAGGGCGCTGGAGAGACCCGCCCCCTCTGGCTCTCACCGCCACTGAGTCTAATAACATAGATTCATGCATTGCACGAATCCATGTTATTATCGCCGCTGCCGCTGTTATTCAGATGGTGGGCGCTCATGTCCGGCCATCTGAATAAGGCCAGCTGATTGGCTGTACGGAAATGTCAATCAGAGCCAACAGCTCTGATAGGCTTTCCCAGTACAGCCCTCGGGTCCCGAAAGCTTATTCTCGGAGCGCACAGACTTTCCGCCCCTTGGATAAGATGACAGGCGTCTCAGCCAATCAGGTTGGCCGGTTCTGGCTACCGGTAACCTGATTGGCTGAGACGCCTGTCAGTCATCAAGAGCGGAAGAAGACATCGTGGGACGTGGATGCCTGACTCCAGTAAAGGTAAGTGCCGGGGGGGGGGGAGAGAGCAATTTACAGGGCACAGTGGGGACAATTGGCACAGCGGCGACCATTAAACAGCACAGTGGTGACAATTGATGGCACAGTGGCTGGTTTAATGGCATGGAACAGTGGTGACAATTGATGGCACAGTGGCTGGTTTAATGGCATGGCCCAGTGGTGACAATTGATGGCACAGTGGCTGCATTTGATGGCATGGCGCAGTGGTGCAAATTGATGGCACAGTGTCTGCGTTTGGGCACAGTGAGACTACAATTTTTTTTTCTTTGCGCCCCCCCAAAAATTTTGAGCACCAGCCGCCACTGGTTGTAGGAGTAAAAACTTTTGCAGAGGGGAGTGTAGTGCAAAAAACGCCTATAAACTAAACTCTCATAGACTCGGCTAAACTTTGTACAATATGCTTTCATTTTGCATCTTTTATGCCACGTTTTTCAAGCTAAAAACGTTGACGTTTTTTCTGCTCCTCTTCAGGTACATTGGCGCATATTTTGACCGGCGTAGCGCACCTCCTTTACGTTAGACCGGCGCAATGTAGAGGCGCAATCACCGTATCCTTGTAGTATTTGCGCAGAAATTAGCGCCGGTGTAACGTAAATTCCGAGGCGTAAGGCGGAGTAATTCAAATTGGGAAGGACGTGGGCGTGTTTCATTGAAATGAGCCGTGACCCCATGCAAATGAAGGGCCGGCCGGATCGCGCATGCGCACATGAAGCAGACCATGGTCAGCACCTCTGTGTGCATGCTTACAACTCGGGAACAGCGCAATCAGTGAAATTGGAAGTGGACCCGGGCAACTTAGTGAACTACGCAGACAGCATAAATAGACAGACACAAACGCCCTTCCTTTGCAAAAGTACATCCCTTTGTATCCCTTCCTATACAGCAAGGTGCTTTTGTTCTGTTGTGTGTTCGCGTTTGTTGCATTGTGACTTGGCTTTGTGATATTTGTTGACTGTTTGATCTAGTGTTTTGTAGAATATATTTGATAGTGTTTTTTGGTGACTGGTTGTGAGACTTTTTGGTTGATAGATTTAGTTTGTTTGTTTGTTTTGTTGCTTGATTTTTCCTGCTTGTTTTTGTGTGTGATTTTTGGTGATTGTTTGGGAGAGAGTTGTTGTATGAGTATGACTGAGAGGAAGCGCAAGAGCAATTTTTCTTTGGGGGAGAAACAAATTATTGCCCGGGCCCTTACCCAATATGGCCGTTTCCTTCACGACCCGGAGAGTGGCAACACCACCCCGGCCAGGAAGAAGGATATTTTGCAGAACATTACCGACCAGGTAAATGCATTGGGGGGGGGGGGGGAGACCCGGACACGCGAGGGGATCGTAAAGAAGACCAATGATCTCCGGCGTCTGGTCCGAAAGAAGCTGGCCAAAATGGCAGCCCATGCCAGGGGGGAGGGGGCCCACCATGCCCTGTTAGTCTGACAGCGGAGGAGCGTGCGGTGGCCCACACCTTTAATAGACAACAAGTGGAGGGCCTGCCTGGCTATGACTCCAGTCAGGAGGCCGTGATGCCAGGTAAGGGTGGGTAAAGGAATATGTGGCAAGAGTGTGGATCCTCCAACCTGTGAATGTTTTGTGTCATCTTTAGATGTGCAGGAGGGTGTTGGGCCATCTGGCCTGACCGCACCATGCCGGGGACACCAGCCTGATGAGGACCCCCAGACAAGGCCGGAGTCCTCGTAGAAGTTGGAGTTGGAGGAGTTTGAGGAGGATGTCATGTCAGCCAGTGGATTGTTGTTTTTGGAGGAGTCTTCCCCTCTAGCTGGCAGCAGCCAGCCCTCCATAAGGGGTAGCCCCTTCCACTCCTCCCCCAACAGGGCTCCCCTCCCAAGGGCCTCCCCTTCTCCCCGGCCACAAGCATCAGCTGGAGGCAGGAAGTCATCCCAGAAGACCAGGGGGGTGGCCGAGGTTCTGCCCGCCAATCTCAGAAGGGACCAGGCCCTTCAGACCCACCATCTGGGACAGGTCAGCCAGACTTTGGTGCGGATGGAGGAGAGCCTGTCCTCCATAAAGGATACGCTTGGGGACCTGGACTGCCACTCCCTGGCTCTTACAAACTGCCTAAACGAACTGCAGACTACTACAGCAGACGTTGGGCAGGATGTGAGGGCCCTCACCCAGGCTATCCAGGACAATACAGCAACACTAAGTGCTGGCCTGACCAGAATTGCCGTGGCCTTGGAGGGCAGGCCCCCAGGTGGGCAGAGACCAGGGGCTCCTCCTCCTTCCCCGGATTACCCCCCCCATGAGTCTCCCCTGAGGAGCCGGGGCCGTGGCCGTGGGCGCCCCAGGCGTGGGTCACGCCAGCGGCATTAATTTGGTTTCCCCCCCTTTTTTTTTCTGGACTTTTTTTTTGTTTTTTTGTTGCTGGAATTTTTTGTTTTTTTGCTGGACATTTTTTTTTGTGTTGTGAATGATGTTGGAATGTGGGGGTGACATTCCTGCTGGAAAAGGGGTGTCACCCTCATTTGTGGTGGAGAAGGGTTCCCCAGGACCAGGGAGAAGTGATCCCCAGGACCAGGGAGAAGTGATCCCCAGGTCCGTGTGAATGGTGTATGAATGTACAGTGACATAATTGGAGCCGTGGCGTGGCGTTGCTGCTCACAAGTCCTGCATGGTGGGCTTGTGCTAATCCAATTTGATGTGGGGTGTGTGTGCTAGGGACCACAGTGGTGTGCATGCATGCATTCTCATTGTGCCATGATTAATGTGTGTGTTTAACGTGCAAAGATGCCTAATGTGAGCTGTCTCCTGGCTGCTCTTCCCTCAGAAGACGGGGTAGCCTCGGTTAGGGGGGGATTGTCTGGTTCAGGGGTCAGGTCATCACGTATGTCAATCTGCAGGCCCTTTCTCACTGCGAAGTTGTGCAGCAGGCAACATGCACCGATGATCTGGCACACAAAGTTTGGGGAATACAACAGGGTCCCCCCAGACTTATCCAGGCATCGGAAACGTGACTTCAGGAGGCCAAAGGTGCGCTCCACCACTGCACGTGTTTGAGCGTGGGCTTCATTGTATCTTTCCTCTCCTGGGGTTTGGGGGTTCCGGATAGGAGTCATGAGATGGGGTCCCAGTGCATATGCAGAGTCACCTGTAAGGGAAAAGACAGGAGGATGTTAGTCATGCATGTGCCCCTTGTGATGTGTGCATCATGGGGGGGACAGTCATGCCTGCCACCCATGTCACTCACCAACCAGCCGTCCCCATACACGTTCTGTTCGAATTCTGTTTGATGATTTGGTTGGCCATGCGTCTGAGGATTGCGGGGACAACCTGGTGCACACATCTGCTCATGGAGGATTGTGACATCCCAGCCACCACTCCACTTGATCTTTGAAAAGAGCCACTGGCAAGGAAATGGAGTGTTGCCAGGACCTTGACCAGTGGCTGCACTGCATGTGAGCGGTGTGTTGGGCTGGTAATGTCATCCTGCAGGGTTGTGGTTAATTCCAGGATGGCATGAGGGGTGAATCTGAAGATGCGATACACCTCAGAATCACTAATGCCAAAGAGGTCTATGCGTGTGCAGTATATCCTCTCCCGTGCCCTCCTCTGTGCCCTCCTCCTTCTTTGCTCATCTAAAGTCATTTGTATAGCTATGAGCAAGGATGCCCCTGGCATGTTGGCATACAGATTGTTGTCCAGCAAGTGTGACTGCTCAGCTCCTCACTAACAGTGTTGCTTTAGCTGACATGTAGACGGATTGTCTAATTTAATTCCATCTTTTATATGTCTAATTTTAGACAGGACGTGCAGCTGTTGCGCACAGCGCGTAGCCAGGGCCGGCGCTACCACTAGGCGAATCAGGCAGCCGCCTAGAGCGCACTGCCGCCTAGAGCGCAGCCACAGCCACTGGTTCCCCCACAGTAGTAGTCGTTACCGCTGCGCAGTCCTGAGGACGGAGAGGAGGCGCTGTGAGCTTGTCACAACCTCGGGCATCCAGTTAGTAGGTGGTTCCATGTGCTCCCCCTCCCCCGGCTCCTCCCAGGCTCCCCTTCTCCCGCTCTGCGGATCTCCTACCATGTGCTGTGCAGAGCGCGGATAATGACTGCCGCCGCCGCCGCTGAGAAGCTCCTTGACCTTCTCTCCTCCTGGATGGACCGGACGGCCGTAGTGTGGAAGACCTGTCACCTGCCAGAACAGCGATCATCAGTGAGGTACTGGGATGACAGTCCGCGGCGCTGCCCGACACTGACAGCATCCTGTGATGTCACTGCCTAATGGAGGGTGCCCCGAACATCCCTGCTGACCACACACACACAGACCTTCTGTCATCATCATGCGCCTCGTCATCCCCTTGTTTCTGGCATTCCACCATCCCTCCTCCAAGGCCTGTCATACATATTATCACCTCCCTGTCACCTCCTTACCACCCACCCCTGTCATCTCCATCCTCCCTGTCACCTCCTTATCACCCACCCCTGTCATCTCCATCCTCCCTGTTACCCTCCTACCACCCTCCCCTGTCACCTCCTTACCACCCACCCCTGTCATCTCCATCCTCCCTGTCACCCTCCTACCACCCTCCCCTGTCATCTCCATCCTCCCTGTCACCTCCTTACCACCCACCCCTGTCATCTCCATCCTCCCTGTCACCTCCTTACGACCCACCCCTGTCATCTCCATCCTCCCTGTCATCTCCATCCTCCCTGTCACCTCCTTACCACCCACCCCTGTCATCTCCATCCTCCCTGTCACCTCCTTACCACCGACCCCTGTCATCTCCATCCTCCCTGTCACCTCCTTACGACCCACCCCTGTCATCTCCATCCTCCCTGTCACCTCCTTACCACCCACCCCTGTCATCTCCATCCTCCCTGTCACCTCCTTACCACCCACCCCTGTCATCTCCATCCTCCCTGTCACCTTCCTACCACCCACCCCTGTCATCTCCATCCTCCCTGTCACCTCCCTACCCCCACCCCTGTCATCTCCATCCTCCCTGTCACCTCCCTACCACCCACCCCTGTCATCTCCATCCTCCCTGTCACCCACCCCTGTCATCTCCATCCTCCCTGTCACCTTCCTACCACCCACCCCTGTCATCTCCATCCTCCCTGTCACCTTCCTACCACCCTCCCCTGTCATCTCCATCCTCCCTGTCACCTTCCTACCACCCTCCCCTGTCATCTCCATCCTCCCTGACACCTTCCTACCACCCTCCCCTGTCATCTCCCTACCACCCTCCCCTGTCATCTCCATACTCCTTGTTACCTCCCTACCACCCACCCCTATCATCTCCATCCTCCCTACCACCCGCCCCTGTCATCTCTATCCTCCCTGTCACCTTCCTACCACCCTCCCCTGTCATCTTCATCCTCCCTGTCACCTCCCTACCACCCACCCCTGTCATCTCCATCCTCCCTACCACCCACCCCTGTCATCTCCATCCTCCCTGTCACCTTCCTACCACCCACCCCTGTCATCTCCATCCTCCCTGTCACCTCCCTACCACCCACCCCTGTCATCTCCATCCTCCCTGTCACCTCCCTACCACCCACCCCTGTCATCTCCATCCTTCCTGTCATCTCCCTACCACCCACCCCTGTCATCTCCATCCTCCCTGTCACCTCCCTACCACCCTCCCCTGTCATCTCCATACTCCTTGTTACCTCCCTACCACCCACCCCTATCATCTCCATCCTCCCTACCACCCGCCCCTGTCATCTCTATCCTCCCTGTCACCTTCCTACCACCCTCCCCTGTCATCTTCATCCTCCCTGTCACCTCCCTACCACCCACCCCTGTCATCTCCTTCCTCCCTACCACCCACCCCTGTCATCTCCATCCTCCCTGTCACCTTCCTACCACCCACCCCTATCATCTCCATCCTCCCTGTCACCTCCCTACCACCCACCCCTATCATCTCCATCCTCCCTACCACCCGCCCCTGTCATCTCCATCCTCCCTGTCACCTTCCTACCACCCTCCCCTGTCATCTTCATCCTCCCTGTCACCTTCCTACCACCCTCCCCTGTCATCTCCATCCTCCCTGTCACCTCCTTACCACCCATCCCTGTCAGCTTCCTACCACCCACTCCAGCCATCTCCATCCTCCCTTTAACCTCCCTACCACCCATCCCTGTCAGTTTCCTACCCCCCACCAGGGCCAATTTTTCTCTTCACAACACAGACAGAAGGACATTCATCCTTCCAGTGAAACTACAAATGAAGAGACTTTTTTTATTTCAGCAACACCAAGGAGGGACGTTCTTTTTTTTTTTTTTTGGGGGGGGGGGGGGCGCACATAACTGGTCTTGCCTAGGGTGCCAAATTGCCTAGCACCGGCCCTGCGCGTAGCATGCGCTGCACCAACGTTCTTTTGTGGATCCCCGTAACTCCCTCATTTGCATATTTGAATAGCAAATCAATGGTGTGTCTAGCGCAGTTTTGCGCGGACGGATGCGCCTGTCTATCGAAATTACGCCGGTCCAAAAAAAGTAGATTTCATGCGTATCTCGTTTTGGGGATGCTGCGCATCGATACGCATGCGCAAATTTAGACTTACGCCGCGCATCTCCTGTAACGCCGGCGTAATGGCTCTGTGAATCTGGCCCCATATGTTTATGTGTTTGCCTAACATGTGACATATATTTGTCATTTCTCTGCTTGACATGTTTTGTCTACTTTTAATATGCTTTGGGAATGTATTTTCTCACCTCTTTTTTTGAAGAAATAAGGTTAAAAAATAATTTACTCATAGGGGTATACAAGTACAAGTGCTGACGTGGTAATGAATATAGAGTGGCATTAATTTGTGTCTTTCATATTTGCCTGGAGTTCATTGCATCTTAACGAGATGAGTTCTGTTTAATATCTGCATTGTGTTCCTGGTAGTAAACATTTTGTTACATTGTATAAGCTTATAGTAAACATTTTACAGCAATGGTGTCAGATGTAACAACTGCTAAGAGGCCCTTGGCAATGGGGGGGGGGGGGGGGGGCTGCTCTAATCCTAAATACAATTACTGTTTCTTTCCACTCATTGCCCCGAACTAAGAAAAATCACGGTATGTGTATTAGATAGAAGAGGCTCACAAGTTTATTTTAATATGCTGATCTGTATACAAACGGGTCTAGGAGTCCTCAGGATTCACAATCTTACCACACATTTCAGATTTATGTTCTTAAAGGGGTTGTAAAGGTACAATTTTTTTTCCTAAATATCTTCCTTTACCGTAGTGCAGTCCACCTTCACTTACCTCATCCTTCCATTTTGCTTTTAAATGTCCTTATTTCTTCTGAGAAATCCTCACTTACTGTTGTTCTGTCTGTAACTCCACACAGTAATGCAAGGCTTTCTCCCTGGTGTGGAGTGTCGTGCTCGCCCCCTCCCTTGGACTAAAGGAGAGTCAGGACGCTCTCTACATTGCAGATAGAGTAAGGAGCGGTGTATTAGTGGGTGTCCTGACACTCCTGTAGTCCAAGGTAGGGGGCGAGCATGACACTCCACACCAGGGGGAAAGCCTTGCATTACTGTGTGTAGTTACACACAGAAGAACAGGAAGTGAGGATTTCTCAGAAGAAATAAGGACATTTAAAAGCAAAATCGAAGCATGAGGTAAGTGAAGGAGGACTGCACTAAGGCAAAGGAAGCTATTTAGGGAAAAAATGGTACCTTTACAACCCCCTTTAAGGATCTTCCTTAAAGGAGTTGTAAAGGAACATTGTTTTTCACCTTAATGCAATCTATGCATTGAGGTGAAAAAAAATCTGATGACGCCGGCCCCTCCCGAGCCCCCGTTTTACTTACCTGACCTGTCGAAAGTCCCGCGATTGGTCCCAAGATCCTCTTCGCCGCTCAGCCTGGCCACTGATTGGCTAGAGCGGATGGATTCAGAGCAGCACAGCCATTGGCTGGCGCTGCTGTCAATCACATCCAGTGACGCGGGGCGCGCGGAGGGGCGGGGACGAGTGATACAGTGAGTGGCTATGGCCGCTCTCGCATGAATGTGGTGAGTTCTTGCAGGGAGGACCAGAGACAGCCGCCGAGGGATCCTCAGAAGACGTGGATCAAGGCCACTCTGTGCAAAACTAACTGCACAGTGGAGGTAAGTATAAGTAAGTTTGTTATTTAAAAAAAAAAACATTTTTTTTCCTTTGGTATCCCTTAAACTGAATAATACATTGGAAGTACACTCACCAAAAATACAGGATGTTGGGCAGGCTCCCAAAAGGTTTTGCTAAAAAAAAAGCCCCGGTTCACACTGGTGCGATTTGACATGTAAAATCGTCCGCAATTGCTGGCAATGGCACTGTCCTAATCAGTGAAACGCCGCATCTGCAGCACTGCACCGATTTCAAAAAGTAGTTTCTGTACTACTTTTTGTGTTTTCGGTCTTCGATTTACATTGACATCTGTGCAGAAACCTGCATGGATGTCTCTGTAATGGCGGCCGAAATCGGAACTGACAAGCGGGACTGAAATTGTGCAAGTTCAGCTGAAATCGCACAGCTTCATTCCCGCAGCCCAGTGGGAACCCGGGCTTTATGTCTGTTCTTTCTCTCCAATCTAAGCACTGAAAGACAAATGTGATCTCTATAATTAATCCAGTTGTGACAAGATTTCTCAATAGAAATAGTAGACCATCCAAATGACATCTTGCAGATTGTAGAAAGGTATAATCCAAAAACTTGTGCAGATCTTCACAGATGAACATCAGATAGGTAAAAAAATTAAAAATAAATCAGCATGTCTAGCTCCAGAAACTAAATACACCCTGAAAACTGGGTAGGACTACCTATACAGAACTTCACCTAGCTATGGAGTGAGGAAGGGTCAAAATTATTTAAAGGCAAACAAACAACCATATATGTGTAACTTGATCCTGTCTAATTAATTTTTGTGTGCTGGAAAGTACAACAAAAAGCATGGTAATATATCCGATGAGAATGTGCTCTTCAAAGAAAGTTGCACTGTGAGAACATGGAGGCTAAAATTGTTACCCGTTCTTATTAAGGCTGCATTCACACCTAGGCGACAAGATACGCCGCGTACGCGGCTTATCTTGCCGCCTGTAGATTAAACTTTTTTTTTTTTTTCTTTAACATTGCGGTCTATGGGCGAACGCCAATGTCGCCTGAAAAAAAGGGTCCGGGCCTTTTTTTCAGGCGACAGGCGTGGAGATGTGAACCATCTCCATAGACCGCAATGTTATTTCACATCTCGAGCGACAAGAGCGTCGGGCGTCCGGCGTTTTGTCGCTCAGATGTGAATGGAGCCTAAAATTGCAAGTTGTTTGGCTGTCATTATAATCTAATGTTTTTTTTTTGTTTTTTTATACTTTCTGGGACATGGATCTGGAACATTCATATCGGGAGTTTTCAATCTGTAATCTTGTTCTGGGTCAGTGACTCTGCAAAATACGCGAGACAGAGAAAGACAGACAATTATTTTTCTTATGAAGAAGTCAACAAGGACAGCTCCCTACTACAGTAAGGTGACCAGATTTTTTAAATGAAATCCGGGGACATATTTTTTCTTTACTAGTAATGGCAACAATCAGCGACTCTCTGCCCGTCGCCGCCCGCCTCACAGCCTCTCAAGTCTTACTCTTTGGGCCCCGGCTACTACTGGGTGGGGAGCGGAGGAAGATCACTCCGCCAGGGAAGGCAAGGAGATAGGCAGGTGGCTGGCCAGGATTTGAGCCAAGGCAGAAGAACATGCGCCCGAAACTGAAGAAATATTCCCTCCGCTCCGACCAGCACATGATCATCAGAAAGGGGCACAGATATTGGAGAAAAATACACCCCCGTATGCTAGTAGGCACGGCGGAATGGGAGGGGGGGGGGGTTTAATTCACATTTTTTTCTTTTAATTCTGCACTGATTGTCTTTGAAATTGCCCCTGCCCCTATTAAATCCAATCTGGGGACATAACCAGGGACAGACTTGGTCCAGGGACAGTGTCCTCAATCAGGGGACTGTCCCCTGAAACTGGGGATGTCTGGTCACCCTATACTACAGGTTTACTTTAAAGCGCTCTCTCACTATACTAAACTTACTAAGCATTTAGGAGAGGACAGCAGTGGTATCCAACATGCTACCCCAGTATTGTTTTATACTACACTACACTTACTGGCCCCATTATTAGGTACATCTGTTTAATTGCTTGGTAGCACAAATTGCTAATCAGCCATTTGCATGGCAGCAACTTAATGCATTTAGGCATCTATATGTGGTGCAGACGCACTGCTGAAGTTCAAACCGAGCATAAAAATGCAGAAGAAAAGGGGATTTAAGTGACTTTGAACGTGGCATGGCTGTTGGTGCCAGACAAGCTTGTTTGGAGTATTTAAAAAATTACCGATCTACTGGGATTTTCACGCACAATTATCTCGAAGGTTTACGGAGAATGGTCAGGAAAATAGAAAAAATATCCAGTGAGTGGCAGTTGTGTGGACAAAAAGGCCTTGCTGATGTCAGGGGAGAATGGGCAGACTGGTTTAAAATGATAGAAAGGCAACACTAACTCAAATAATCACTCGTTACAACCAACATATGCCGAATATAATCTCTGAATGCACAACACATCGAAACTTGAAACAGATGGGCTACAGCAGCAAATCACCACACCGGGTGCCACTTCTGTCAGCTAAGAACAGGAAACTGAGGCTACAATTTGTACAGGCTCACCAAAATTGGACAATAAAATATTGAAAAAGAGTTGCCTGGTCTGATGAGTCTCTTGATTTCACTTGCGACATTCCGATGGTAGGATCAGAATTTGGCATAAACAACATGAAAGCATGGATCCATCCTGCCTTGTACCAATGGTTCAGGTTGTTGGTGTTGGTGTGGGGGGGTATTTACTTGTCACACTTTGGGCCCCTTAGTACCAACTGAGGTACGTTTTAACCAGTGGCGGCTGGTGCTCAAAATTGTTGGGGGGGGGCAAACGAAAAAAAAAAAAATTGCAGCCTCACTGTGCCCATCAAATGCAGCCACTGTGCCATGCCATCAAACGCAGTCACTGTGCCATGTCATCAAACACAGTCACTGTGCCATCAATTGTCACCACTGTGCCATGCCATCAAACGCAGCCACTGTGCCATCAATTACCACCACAGTGCCATGCCATCAAATGCAGTCGCTATGCCATTAATTCGCACCACCGTGCCATACCATCAAATGCAGTCACTGTGCCATGCCATCAAACACAGCCACTGTGCCATCAATTGTCACCATTGTGCCGTACCATCAAACGCAGCCACTGTGCCCCTAAATTGTCGCCACTGTGCCAATTGTCACCACTGTGCCCATTGATGCCACTGTGCCCTTTGTCACCACTGTGCCCATTGATGCCACTGTGCCCTTTGTCGCCTCTGTGCCCATTGTCGCTGCTGTGCCCTGTAAAATGCACTAACCTTACTCCTTCCACGTTCCTCGATGTCTTCTCCCGCCTTGGTGACGCTTCAGCCAATCAGGTTACCGATAACCAGAATTGGGGAACATGATTGGCTGAGATGGCCATCAGTCTTATCCAAGGAACGCAGCTGGCTCTGATAGGCACTTCCGCACAGCCAAGCAGCTGCTGTTATTCAGGTGGCCGGCGCTCAAGTTCCGGCCATCTCTGAATAGACCAGCGGCAGCTGGCAACAATAACATACATTCATGCAATGCATGAATGTATGTTATTAGACTCAGTGGCGGGCGAGAGCCAGAGGGGGCGGCGCTCCAGCGCCCTCTATGGATGAACCGCCACTGGTTTTAATGCCACGGCCTACCTGAGCATCGTTGCTGACCATGTCCATTGATACAGGCAGCCATGGAGGAGTCCACTCCTCATACTTCTGGTTTTCTCTCTCTCGGGCTCAATGAGAGAGAGGAAACTGGAAGTGACGTCTTGATCTAACTCAGATGTCAATCAAATCATAATGCACGTGGCCGCCGCATTTAGTAAAAGACAATTTTTTTTGTGACTGCAGTAGGGGGGGCCCGGGCGCACCCTATGGACGGGCCGCCACTGGGTGAGGGGAGCTGCTATTGAATCCAGAAAGAAAATGGTTAAGCATCTGGGATCTCATTAGAATAATACATTCACCCCGACCAGTGTAAGTCCTGACAGTATATGGTACAGCTTTACGGCAGGATATGTTCCAGTAGAACAGATTGTGACCATACACCCGATAAAGTATATCATTTAATACACAGACCACAGAATAACCCGCAATCAATATTGTAGAAATTCTGGGTACCATTCACCCGTACAAACCGTGCCATACAGGACCATATCTATTAAAAGGAAATAAAGAAAAAAAAGTGGATAAACAATAAAAACAAATCAAGGTACTATGTTTACAATGATAACCAACCATCGGAGAGTAACCATCCCCAAATGAATATGGGTGTAGAGGGTATGAGCACCCCAAAGTCCACATCTAACATAAAATAAAACATTTTTGAATGAGGCTATAAGCACCAAAGTTACCATAATGGTACTTTCACACTTCTAAACTGCCTGCTTTTCCCACACTTTTCGGGCGCTTTTCAGAAGCTTTCCATTTATTTCAATGGATAGGGACATTTTTGATGTCCTTTTTCTAACGCTCCAAACATGCTCCAAAGATGCAGTTGGCAAGATTTTTTATTCGCCGCCCCGCAAGCGCACCACCCGACTGTGAAAGCATTCATGGAAATAGGTTTTCGTGAGCTTTTCAGGCACTTTTTTTTTTTTTAGCACAAAAGCAACTGAAATGCGTCTCAGTGTGAAAGGGGTGTCACAGTACTAACTTAGTTAAGGTGACCAGATTTTTAAAATGAAATCCGGGGACATTTTTTTTTTTTTTTACTAGTAAAAAAAATGGTGGCGATCAGTGACTCTCTGCCCGGCAGTCAAGTCTTAGCCGCGTACACACGATCAAATTTATCTGCTGGAAATGGTCCGACGGACCGTTTCAGCAGACAAATTCGATCGTGTGTACGGGCGAGCAGACAGGTTTTTCCAGCAGACAAATTTTAAAGCATGCAAATTTTAAAGCAAAGCAAGGTTAAAATCTGTCTGCTGGGAACCCGTCCGTCCGACATGTCTGCTGGTTAGTACACTAACCAGCGGACATATCTGTCCGCACATGCGTCAAATGGATTCGACGCATGCGTGGAAGTATTTTACTTCTTGGTTCGTTGATGTGGCGGCGTCAATGTCACCGCCACGTCACCGCGCTGTCTGCCGACGGGGATTTCGGTTTGATCGTGTGTACACGATCAAACCAATATATCCCAGCAGACAAATCCGATCAAAACGGTCTGTCAGACCGATTTGATCGGATTAATTTAGTGGGGTGTACGTGGCCTTACTCTCTGGGCCCCAGCTACTACTGAAGGGGTGCGAAGGAAGATCACTCCAACAAGGAAGGCAAGGAGATGAGGCAGAAGAACATGCGAGCAGAGCTGAGTGGGCATGCACCTAATAATCAGAAAGGGGCACAGATAATCGAAAAAATACACCCTCCTGAGCTAGTAGGCGCACTGACTTTGAAATTGTCTGACTTTGAAATTGTCAAATCCAACTCGGGGACAAAACCGGGGACAGACTTGGTCTGGGGACAGTGTCCTCAATCCGGGGACTGTCCCCTGAAGCCAGGGATGTCTGGTCACCCTAAACTAAGTACAACAAGATGCTTGAAATTCCAACAAGGGCTAAAAAGTTGACAATGGGGAGCTGCTATTGAATTCAAAAGAAAATGGTTAAGCATCTGGGATGTCATTAGAATAATACATCCACCCCCGACCAGTTATGAAAGCGACCAAACAGGCATTTTTCTAAATAAATCAAACATATAACAAAATGCTTTTACTGATATATTTATTCATTCAAAAGGGAGTAAATAAGAGAAGTTACATTTTAAGGTTTACTTACATGTAAATAATGATATATCACTGGTTTCTTCTAGTTTTGTACTGGGACCTGCACAGGCTACTCTCCCAGCCTATAACAAATACTAGCTCATTATTCCATTTATTTGCACTTACAGCTGTCCCTTATAACTTTTAGACAATGTAGGATCTATGTGTCTATTTTTTTAATGAGTTCCAGGAAGTCTTTTGTGCTTCCCATGTAAATAACATTATGTGAGTCTGCGGATGGCCTGCATGTTTATCTGTGAATATTACTGGAGGCTTTTCCATGCAGCGGTCTGTATTTTATGTTCTGCTCCTCTTTAAAAGCTCCAGTGCTAAGTGCAGTAAGTACGTCTCTAATAATATGTAATAAAATGCCTCCTGTACATATGATTTGATCTGGCATCATAATTATCAGTTAATGGATTCCATTTATAGATTGGCTGGAGCTGCCGTCCAGATGACACTTCCTAGAAGGAGTTGTAAGTGGCATTAAGAAAAATAAAGTCATTCTGCTGCTGCTTTGTGAAAATGAGGACCAGTAGACATTTTTAGGAGCTACTTGCAGAATAAATGCATTCTCCACTAGAGCTGTGCGTGCAGCAGAGGGATCACAATCACTTGTAGCCTCTCAGTAAGATGAGTGCTCCTCCCTGTGCTTCTCTATCTGTAGGGAAGGACTCCTGGGACTTGAGATTCCGCTGATAGGATTTATGCTACCGATCTGCACATACTGTACATCCACATGGCACTGGTTACTGATCTACACATGCATCTTTATTGCATATATTACTGATCCGCACATGCATGTCCATGGCACGTGTTCCTGATCTACACATACATCCCCATGTCATGGGCTACTGATCTACACATACATCCCCATGTCATGGGCTACTGATCTACACATACATCCCCATGTCATGGGCTACTGATCTACACATACATCCCCAAGTCATGGGCTACTGATCTACACATACATCCCCATGTCATGGGCTACTGATCTACACATACATCCCCAAGTCATGGGCTACTGATCTACACATACATCCCCATGTCATGGGCTACTGATCTACACATACATCCCCATGTCATGGGCTACTGATCTACACATACATCCCCAAGTCATGGGCTACTGATCTACACATACATCCCCATGTCATGGGCTACTGATCTACACATACATCCCCAAGTCATGGGCTACTGATCTACACATACATCCCAAGTCATGGGCTACTGATCTACACATACATCCCCATGTCATGGGCTACTGATCTACACATACATCCCCAAGTCATGGGCTACTGATCTACACATACATCCCCATGTCATGGGCTACTGATCTACACATACATCCCCATGTCATGGGCTACTGATCTACACATACATCCCCATGTCATGGGCTACTGATCTACACATACATCCCCAAGTCATGGGCGAATGCATTCTTCACTAGAGATGTGTGTGCATCAGTCCATAGAGGGATCACAATCTAATCCAGCACTTGTAGCCTCTCAGTAAGATGAGCATTCCTCTCTGTGCTTTTCTGTCAGTAGGGAAGGTCTCAGAGGACTGGAGATTCAGCAGGTTTATGCTACTGATCTGCTGATACAAACCCAATGCATGTACTAGAAATCTGCACATACATCCCCATGGCACATGTTGCTTATCTGCACATACATTCCTATGGCATGGACTACTGATCTGCACATACATCCCCAGGGCACATGTTGCTTATCTGCACATACATTCCTATGGCATGGACTACTGATCTGCACATACATCCCCAGGGCACATGTTGCTTATCTGCACATACATTCCTATGGCATGGACTACTGATCTACACATACATAACCGTGGCATGTTACTGATCTGCACATACGTTTCCATTGCATGGTCTACTCATCTGCATATACTCTACATCCCCATAGTATGAGTTAATTTTCAGTATTGGCTGCTTTCATTGGGGCCCTTCTGTAAGGTGGTGCATGTGTAGCTTGGGTGTCTAGTGGGCTTATAAAACAACCCATTCAGTTTAAAATAGAAATGAAAGGCAAAACATTTGTGTATAGAAATACATTAAAAGTACCTTTTACCCCCCCTTTTTTTTTATAAGTGATTACATTCCCTCTGTTCTCAGCTGCATAAGAGCAGGGGGTGGAGAAGCAGCAGCATGCTGAGCTTCCCAGTGAATGGCTGTGCAGGGAGGGCGTGTCTGATCATTGAGAGTACACTGAGTGCTGGGCATAGCTAGAGAACTTACTCTTCTCTTTGCTCTTACTGTGCTCTTACTGCTTACTGTGCTCTTCTGCTTAGTGTGGTCAGTTTTTAATAGGTAAGCAGAGGGACTGGCAGGGACACCAGGGATTTCACATAGAGGAAGCAATACAAAGAAAACAGGATACGTTCTCATATAAGTACATGGTACAACAGGCACATATCAGGAATATGAAGTGTTGAGATAACAAACACTTTAATGGAGCCATTATGGGTCTATGGGCAGCTGGATGTAAGTTGATGTGCATCTACTTACCTCTGACTACCTCCCATTCATCAATTTTATGTCTGAAATAATGAAAAGGGCAGTTTATACACCAAGGACATTTCCAAAGAAGAAAACCGAAAACTGACTTGGTAAACTCCAGGTCTGTCCCTGGAAATTAGAGACAGCAGGTATGCTACTAATCTTGGATGAAAACCTCCTAATAATTCATAACTGCCAATTACCCATTGACATCTGTATTATTAGAGAATCATGTGCTGCGTTTCCCATTGTCTGCCTTTTTCCAATATATACAAATGTGCATTAGCATTTCTGCCAAGCCAGCCTGGAGGGGTGAGGCTGAGCCCTGCAGACAGCTCCGAGCATCTCTTCTTATTGGTTTAACTGCGTTAGTCTGCCTTGTTACTGTGCATGCCGAGAAAATCTGAATTCAAATAAAGTCAGCAGCCAAATTCATGGAAAGGAAAAGGTGCAGCTGCCTGCCACCTGATAACACAATGTGCCTCTTATCTCCCAGCACTTGCTAACCTGAGTGGAGGAGTTACATGAATTGAAGGGGATTATAGTGGTTACGGGAGAGACTAGGAATTGGAAAAGTGAGTTGATTTTGGGGTTTCCCTTAACGTTATGATTTTAAGTCTGTAGAATTATACATAGAAATGCAGCCAAGGCAGCGGGGGTGTAACTAAAAATCACAGAGCCCTATAGCAACACTTGGATATTTCCATGTCATATATCTAATAGGTTTAAAAAATGGATAAAAGGAAACAGAAGTATATTTGACCTCACAAATCATTAAAGTCTGTTATTCCAACATTTCATATTCCTGAAATATGCTTGTTGTACCATATACTTGTATTCAAAGGTGTCCTGTGTTCTTTGCATTGTTCCCTTTGTGTGAAATCCCTGGTGATCCTGCCAGTCCCCTTGGTTTCCTATTGCAAACTGACCATACTAGGCATCCATCCTCGCATAGACAGTTTTCTGGCTGGGAGCACCACCTGCCTGTCCTCCAATTGCCAAGACTGTGCTGATACCCCCCCCCCCCCTGCACAGCTAAATACTGGGAAGATTCGTGTTCTGCTGTTTCTCTGCCTCCGGTAACATGCCCCCCTGCAATCTCCAACCCCAACACTTTATGCCCCTTCTGCAGCTGAATACAGAGATTGTGTGATCACTCATAGAAAAATAAGGTATTTATAACGTTTTTTTTATCTATATATGCAAGGGTTTTGCCTTGCATTTCCATTTTAAACTGAATGAGTTGTTTAAAGCGGAGTTCCACCCAAAAAGTGAACTTCCACTTTTCGGGAACCCTTCCCCCCTCCGGTGTCACATTTGGCACCGTTCAGGGGGTGGGGGGTGCAGATACCTGTCTAAGACAGGCATTTGCACCTACTTCTGGGCATAGACTCTCGTGAGAGTCTACTCTACCTCCTGTCCCCCCCGCTTTCTCCTGGGAAACACACTGTTCCCAGGAGAGAGCGCGGACCAGTGACGCGCGCTGCACTACTCGCGCATGCGCAGTAGGAAACTGGGCAGCGACACTACAAGGCTTCACTTCCTGATTCCCTCACCAAGTCTAATACAGGTATTTGCTCCCACTTCCTGGCATATATCACCTTGGTGATCTACGCCACTTCTGGTGCCTACTCTGTACCCCCACTGTCTTCTGGGAGACACACAGCTCCCAGAACACAGTGGGGATCAGTGAAGAAGCGCAGCGCGACTCGTGCATGCGCAGTAGGTAACCGGGAAGTGAAGCCGCAACGCTTCATTTTTTGATTCCCTCACGAGGATTGCGGTGGGGGGCAGCCGAGAGTTGAACGACTGCTTGACTTCGACTGCTGACATTGCGGGCACCATGGACAGGTAAGTGTCCGTATATTAAATGTCAACAGCTGCTGGCTTTTAATATTTTTTTTTTTTAAGTGGGACCTCCGCTTTAAGTGGTTAATACTCGTTATTGGATCCCTTTTTCACATTGCTGACTGGAGCATGGATGTTATGCATATGAAAGCCTCCCAACGGCCTAACTCACTATATATCAGGTAGATTGTAAATAACTGCCTAGTGGGGCTAACCTTAAAGGTCACTCTGCTGAATCAGAGCATAATTGCAGAGATCCATTCATGTCCGAGGTTCACATCTATGCATTTTATAGCTTGTTTGCAGATCTGCAGAAATGCACTACAGTCTATTTAACTGTCTCCTTCACATCTATACAGTTTCCTGCCTTTTTTTTAAAAAAGGAGACTTTTTTTTTCATGCAGCACAGTGTGTTTTTGGCTCTATAGACTTCAATGGAATTGCATGAAAAATGCATATACTGTATCTGGTATGTTTTTTTGACTCGTATTTTGACACATTCCTCTGTGTATTCCTGTATTACGACAGACATCTTCTCCTAGCTAGCTGGTCGGTAAGTAGGCTTGGTTATTCCATGGGCATTCCCCAGGTTCTTGTTGTTATCTGCTTTAGCCTTCCATTGCTACTTACTGTGATTGCCAGCCATAGATGGGGGCGGTGGATACGTTTTGTTTCACCTGTGGTGTTTATTTTGGTCCAGCAGTGCACCAACACCTTTGCAGCCATTGTGCTATATGCTGGGTGCTTGGTGTGCTTCTGTACCTTTAAGGAGGGGTGGCTCCCCTTCAGTCCACCTGCCCCTATCTATCCATTAAAATGCATGTGCCTCCATTGTGAGGACACTCACTGTTAGTGTTAGGACCACAGAATTATGGGGTGCCTTGGCGCGGCTCTGTGGCTCACGCATGCGTTTGCAAATGCGTGCGGACAAAACCCCTGTTTTTAACGCACATTGTTAGACAGGTTAATTGGTTGTTCTGCTAGCTGGTCGGTAAGTAGGCTTGGTTATTCCCTGGGCATTCCCCAGGTTCTTGTTGTTATCTTCTCCTAGCAACATCAACGCATTGATTGCCATTGACCAAATCAAAAATAATTAACCAAAACTAGGGTTGTCCCGATACCGATACCAGTATCAGTATCGGGACCGATACCGAGTATTTGCGGGAGTACTTGTACTCCCGCAAATACCCTCGATACCTAAATAGAATACTCCGCCGCCGCTGCATACCGCAAAGCCGCCGCGTTAATCCCGTGCATTACAGCGCCGCACTATACAGGCATCTTCCGTTTGAATACTCCTAATCCCCGCCGCGCCATGCATAGACACTCCCCTTCTTGGGATTGGACGGATCTGTCCAATCCCGAGCAAGGGGGAGTGTCTATGCACGGATCCGTCCAATCCCCAGAAGGGGAGTGTCTATGCATGGCGCTGCGGGGATTAGGAGTATTCAAACGGAAGATGCCTGTATAGTGCGGCGCTGTAATGCACGGGGTTAACGTGGCGGCAGCAGCAGCAGCGGTGGCATCGGCATCATCTGCCACTAGGTATGGGGGACATGACATGGCTGGATATGTGAGCGACATGACATGGCTGGATATGTGAGGGACATGACATGGCTGGATATGTGAGGGACATGACATGGCTGCATATGTGAGGGACAGGACATGGCTCAATATGTGAGGGACAGGACATGGCTGCATATGTGAGGGACATGACATGGCTGCATATGTGAGGGACATGACATGGCTGCATATGTGAGGGACATGACATGGCTGCATATGTGAGGGACATGACATGGCTGCATATGTGAGGGACATGACATGGCTGCATATGTGAGGGACATGACATGGCTGGATATGTGAGGGACATGACATGGCTGGATATGTGAGGGACATGACATGGCTGCATATGTGAGGGACATGACATGGCTGGATATGTGAGGGACATGACATGGCTGCATATGTGAGGGACATGACATGGCTGGATATGTGAGGGACATGACATGGCTGCATATATGAGGGACATGACATGGCTGGATATGTGAGGGACATGACATGGCTGCATGAGGGCTGACATGGCTGGATATGTGAGGGACATGACATGGCTGCATATATGAGGGACATGACATGGCTGGATATGTGAGGGCATATGCATATATGAGGGACATGACATGGCTGGATATGTGAGGGACATGACATGGCTGGATATGTGAGGGACATGACATGGCTGCATATATGAGGGACATGACATGGCTGGATATGTGAGGGACATGACATGGCTGCATATATGAGGGACATGACATGGCTGGATATGTGAGGGACATGACATGGCTGCATATATGAGGGACATGACATGGCTGGATATGTGAGGGACATGACATGGCTGCATATATGAGGGACATGACATGGCTGGATATGTGAGGGACATGATGGCTGCATATATGAGGGCTGCATGGCTATATGTGAGGGACATGACATGGCTGGATATGTGAGGGACATGACATGGCTGCATATATGAGGGACATGACATGGCTGGATATGTGAGGGACATGACATGGCTGCATATATGAGGGACATGACATGGCTGCATATATGAGGGACATGACATGGCTGCATATATGAGGGACATGACATGGCTGGATATGTGAGGGACATGACATGGCTGTATATGTGGGGGGACATGGCTGGATATATGTGGGGGACATGGCTGCATTTGGGGACACATTTTAAAAAAGTATCGGTATTCGGTATCGGCGAGTACATGAAAAAAAGTATCGGTACTTGTACTCGGTCCTAAAAAAGAGGCATCGGGACACCCTAATCAAAACCATGCATAAAAATGCATAAGGTGCCGGAAAACACACCAAAGGAAATGCATCAACCGCACATGCATGTATGCACATGCCTAGCCTAATAGCAAAGGCCAAAGAGCAAGAAAAACTGGCAGCTTGGGTGACAGAAATCCTCCACTATGCTGGAAAACCAATCCACCATTCTGGAAAATGAATGGACCATACAGCTAAAATAATGCTGATGTTGGAGCATACTATCGTCTCAGAAAAATATCATTCAGTTAAATAATTATTGCAGTTAGACGCAGTCACTACACATGTTAAAATAGACAATTACTAAATTGTATGGAAGATCTGCCTGTGTATGGGCAACTGAATAAACCTAAACCTGGAATTGTCCTATATTACAGGTATGATCTTGACTTTTTGTACTACTGCTGCTGACTCTGTAAAAAAGACAAATATTTATTGCAGCATTAAATGAACAGGTCAGCATCTACTCTGCGCAATCTGAATATCAAATGGTTACCTCTAGGCTAATCTGTTGGGTTAAGGTCTGAACGGTTCACTTATGAGATTTGTAGTGAAATTCATCATTATAGCGTATGGTACGAGTCTCTTGTCACATAGTCTTTGTATTGATTGTAGCTCTGGTTGCCCCGGGGGCCCATGGACAAAGCCTCTCGGGTGCCCTGGGGCTCCATGCAGTAAGCTCCAAGGATTTGGAAGGTTATGAATGTAGTCATATCTAAGGTTCCATTTATTCCACTTCCTCCGGTTTATAAGCAAAGCTATTTATTATTTTTACATTCTGATTTACAATTCTGTAACAGTCCATTGTATTATTATCACTACATGTTGTAAGTATATACTGTAGCTCTAACTTATACCACAGCGATTTACTATGTATTGATCTATTTTTTGCACATAAAAACAATGTTTGTAGCATCTAAAGAGAACATAATTGGCAATGATAAGTAGACAGAGAGCAATAAGGCTGTACACTGTGTCTTCATTATATTTGATCACCTATGCAGTAGTGTATTTAGGTTTTGTGCTGCCCCAGGCCTGACTAAACCCTAATTTAAATATGACCCACCCCTTCCTGTTAAGGCCACACCCCTTTCTGTTTAAGACCTGCCCTGCATATTTTGAGTGGGGATACTTGTTCTGAGGGCCTGAGGGCGGAGCAATGGATTCCCTTAATTTGCATAGATTTCCTCTCACTTCCTGTTTGGCTATGGGGACAGGCAGTGAAGGGAAATCTCTGCAATGGGACAGGGATGGTAAACAATAAACTGACAGGGGCTATAACCCTCTCTTACTCTATCCAAATTGAAAAAAGTGTTGCCTTTAGTTCTACTTCAAGCACAAATTTCTGATAATTTTATGGAGAGGACTAAGAAATAACCAGTGCCGATCCTGACCTCCCTGGGGCCCTAAGCAAAATGACATGGCACATTAAAAATGAGAAGCGGGCGACGCTGACGACAGTGACATGTCACATTAAAGAAAGTTGAGAAGCGGGGGGAGGGGGTGTTCTGCTGTCGGAAATTATGACATCTTACATTAAATTGAGAAGTCGGGGGGTACTGACTTCTTACCTCTTCTCCCATACAGCCAGTGAGTTGAGAAACGGGGACTCTAGTAATTTGGGGGCCCTTCGCAGCTTTGCGGGGCCCTAAGCGGCTTGCATAGTGAGCCTATAGGGCGGATCGGCCCTGGAAATAACCATACCAATAGTGCAGCAGAAAACATATAGCACAGCGAGGAAGGTTTGTTGTCCAGGATAACAGTCAAAATTAGAAGCAGCGGAATGCCGGCCACCCGCATACTGGAAGCAGTGTGGCCGCTTTATGGGGGAGCAAGACTAATGTACCTCTCAGCCCGGTCCACCCCATAAGACTGGCACTACACTAACAGTGTAGCGCAAGCTGGCGGGGACTCTTTCTGTGCTGCCCCCTGCAAAGTGCTGCCCTAGGCCAGGATACAACGTTGCCTATTGGTCCAATCCTTCATTGAGGTAATGAAGAGTAGACCAGGACCCATACCTTCTTCCAGATGTGAGAAACAAAAGAAGAAAGAAAAAAAATATATATTCTATGTACTCACCCCGGCGATCTGCGATTTTTTATCATGACTGCGACATTATGGCGGACACATCGGACACTTTTGACACTATTTTGGGACCATTGTCATTTTTACAGCAAACAGTGCTAGAAAAATGCACTGATTACTGTGAAAATGACACCGGCAGTGAAGGGGTTAACCTGTAGGGGGCACTAAAGGGGTTAAGTGTTCCCTAATGTGTGTTGCTTACTGTAGGGGGGCATGGCTGGGCCTGTGACATCACTGATCGTCGTTCCCTATGACAGGGAACAGACGATCAGTGACAGGCTCACTAGGAAGCACGGGGAGAGGTTTGTTTACACCTAACTCTCCCCATTCTTCAGCTCTGTGACCTGATCGCGGGACACCGGTGGTGATCGGGGGCATGGTCATGGGGCACAGGACCAGGTGGGCTTCTTAAAGGAGATGTACCTGTACGTGCTTATGCCCACCCGTGCCATTCTACCAACGTATTTAGTCGTGCGGCGGTCCTTAACTGGTTAACTGTTTAAAAATTATCAGCTGGAGTTTGGCTTTTAATTTGCAAGTCCATCTAATTCTGCTAGTAAATCTAAAGCCTCGTACACACGATCGGATTCCCATCGGACAAATCCGTGGAATTTTCTGCGAAGGCTGTTGGCCGTTGGCCGTGAACTTGGTATGCATACAGAGTGCAGAACTTTTTCAGCCAACATACACCAAACTACATGTTTTTTTTAGCTCTTTAGCGCCATCCTTTGGACAACTTCTGCTATTGTTGTCTGATCTTTAGCATTGTTTTGGAGCATGCGTTTTTGTACTTTGGACTTTAGTCCAATAGACTTGTGCACACATGATCGGATAATGCTCCATCGGACATTTGTTTTCGGAAAGTTTGAGCGCATGCACAGCGAACATTTGTCCGTTGGAGCATACAGACGATTGGATTGTCCGATCAAACACGTCCGTCGGACCTTTGTTGTCAAAAAGTCTGATCGTGTGTATGGGCCTTAACACTACCCTGATCTCAGATTAACAGTGCTGCTGTCCGAAGGTGTCTCCATTACTCCTCCATCCAGGAGTGGAGACACCCTAATACAGGAGTTGTGGGCGGATCACTGGGTGAAAACAAAGGAATAAAAGCATAAACAAGTATACTAATGCAACCATCACATCTAAAGAATGGAAAGCTGCAATATAATGAATATATTACATTTTTGGGTTTACCCTGTAATGATTTAATCATGCCACGCTATGCATTTTTGTAGATTTCTGATGATTTCAGTCTTTATGTGAATTTACTGCTTCTGAAATGTAAGTGGATGAAAACAAACAACATAAATAGGTCATAAATAGAAAAGAAAACAGCTTATTAATTCATACTACCCTCTTCCTTCTGCTGCTCAAGGTGAGGTGACAATTTTGCCTCAAGACATAAATGTGTCATTATAAAATTAACGGGGATAAGGTCTTTGTAAGACCACCCAGTTCATGCAATGATGGAAATGGAAAGTTGGCCTACATACCTCACCTAATATAGCGGTAATTAAGTAATGGATAGTCTGCGTTAGGTGGCCCGAAGTGTTGCTTGATGCTGAAGTTGTGTTGTCAGGTGTTAACAACACTTTAATATAAGCACCCTGATCAGTTATTAATAAACCAGGTGTCATCCACATCGACCTACCTATGGAACCTTCAGTAATTAAAATGTAACCTCTCTTGCCTTTGCCATAGAGGTTTGAAATACATATAATAATTTAGTGTATTATATTAAGAATCTGCTGCCTGTACTGTTTATGATGCAGTAGTTTCTACTCATTAGCAGAAATAGTGAAACTATCAGATCTAAGGCTTCCAAATTCTTGGCTGGAACAGATTTCCCGGCATTGATCCAATATCTGGAATGGAGCCCCCATTGAAATGAATATGTAGAATAAACATAATAAACAAGTTATTTTGGTAGCGGAACTTAAATGTATTATATTTTTTCACAATTCAACCCGATGTCCATGAACACTCTGTTGCTTTTTTTATAGACATAGTCCAGATAGATAGATTCTCTTACATATTTTTTAATTAAAATAATTTGGTGCAAATATATTAAAAGTAATGTGTCGCAGAAACTGGTCAAACATTTTTTTAATGCAATTACCATATCAAATAAATTATACAAAGGTGTCATGTGGCAGCAGAATAATAATAATAATAATAATAATAATTTAGGCCAAAAATCATAAAACAAAATAGAAAAATTAAAATTAAATTATACTCACTTGAAATGCCTGTTGCTATGCGGAAGTCTGTAATCTGCCCCTTCCGTAGCCGCGGTCCGTTTTCTTCTTCATCTTCTCCTAGTGAATGGGGCACGCTGCTTTCTGGGAACTGTGTGTCCGTAAGGCTTCACTGCCTGTTACCCTTAGTGTGAATGGCGGCGCGGGACCTGCACCGATCGAGAGATCAGCATCGGGGGGGGGGGCATCAGCGCGGGCAAGTAGGACAGGTAGTGTTATCGCTCTGTATAGCAGTAGGGAGATGGGAGATGGGAAAGATCTCCCTCCTACCGGCTCTGCCAAAAAAAGTGTGTATGAGTGTATGCTCTGCTCTTTCACTATACCGGCAGGGAGAACAAGGTGCTGGGGTCATATATATGTGGACATAAGGGCGCACACCCTAATGCAATAGGCTGCGCACACCTATGGCTAAGGCACTTGTCCTTAAAGGGGTTGTAAAGTTACAAGTTTTTTTACCTTCATGCATCCTATGCATGAAGGTAAAAAAACATCTAGCAGCACCGCCCCCCCCCCCCGAGCCCCCGTTGTACTTACCTGACCGTTCGAATCTCCCGGGCGCGTCCACGTCGTCCTCTTCGGTTCCCAGCCTAGCCGTTGATTGGCTAGGCTGGGCGGATTGATAGCAGCGCAGCCATTGGCTAGCGCTGCTGTCAATCAGAGCGGATGACGCGGCGCGCTGGGGGGCAGAGCCGAGTGATACAGTCGGCGGCTATGGCCGCCGCTGTATCACGGGAGCGCGCTCGCAAAAGCTTTCCTCCGTGCGAGCGCCCTCGCATGAAGAGGGACAGCTTTTGCGAGGAGGAGCCCAGACAGCCGCCGAGGGACCCCAGAAGACAGCTTTCCGGGCCACTCTGTGCAAAACGAACTGCACAGTGGAGGTAAGTATCACATGTTTGTTATTTTTTTTTTTTTAAATCCCTGACTTTAGTGTCCCTTTAAATTATGTCTATGCTTAGTGGCAGTACATCAGTCACCTAGTACATGACATTAGTCCCTTTTTTTTGCACTAGCTTGAATCATTTTTGCATCCTGTTTTATCTTGGCTCTCCCAGTGACCACATCTGCATCCTGTCTAATGTCCTCTCCTATTGTCAACTGGTGGGGCGTCACTGGGCTCTCGTGGATAATGTAATTTGTTGACATGACCAGATCATTTCACTTAAATTTAAGTGTAATTTTATTATACAGTATCTCACAAAATTGAGTACACCCCTCACATTTTTGTAAATATTTTATTATATCTTTTCATGTGACAACACTAAAGAAATGACACTTTGCTACAATGTAAAGTAGTAAGTGTACAGCTTGTATACGTAACAGTGTACATTTTCTGTCCATTCAAAAAAATACACAGCCATTAATGTCTAAACCACTGGAAACAAAAGTGAGTACACCCCTAAGTGAAAATGTCCAAACTAAGCCCAGAGTGTCAATATTTTGTGTGGCCACCATTATTTTCCAGCATTGCCTTAGCCTTCTTGGGCATGGAGTTCACCAGAGTTTCACAGGTTGCCAATGGAGTCCTCTTCCACTCCTCCATGACAACATCATGGAGCTGGTGGATGTTAGAGATCTTGCACTCCTCCACCTTTCATTTGAGGATGTCCCACAGATGCTCAATAGGGTTTAGGTCTGGAGACATGCATGGCCAGTCCATCACCTTTACCCTCAGCTTCTTTAGCAAGGCAATGGTCATCTTGGAGGTGTGTTTGGGGTCGTTATCATGTTGGAATACTGCCCAGTGGCCCAGTCTCCGAACGGAGGGGATCATGCTCTACTTCAGTATGTCACAGTATGTGTTGGCATTCATGGTTCCCTCAATGAACTGTAGCTCATAGTGCCGGCAGCACTCATGCAGCCCCATGCATGATACTCCCACCACCATGCTTGACTGTAGGCAACACACACTTGTCTTTGTATTTTATCTTGGTCGTTTATCTTGGTCTCATCAGACCACAGGGCATGGTTCCAGTAACCCATGGCCTTTTTTGGCAGGCTTTCTTGTGCATCATCTTTAGAAGAGGCTTCCTATTGGGACGATAGCCATGCAGACCAAATGCAGCATATGGTCTAAGCCAGGGATCCTCAAACTACGGCCCTCCAGATGTTGTAGAACTACACATCCCATGAGGCATTGTAACACACTGACATTCACAGACATGACTAGGCATTATGGGAACTGTAGTTCCTGAACAACTGGAGGGCCGTAGTTTGAAGACCCATGGTCTAAGCACTTACAGGCTGACCCCCCACCCCTTCAACCTCTGCATCAATGCTCAATGCTCAATGCTCAATGCTCAATGCTTGCAGCACTCATATGTCTATTTCCCAAAGACAACCTCTGGATATGACGCTGAGCAGGTGCTCCCAACTTCTTTGGTTAACCATGGCGAGGCCAGTTCTGAGTGGAGCCTGTCCTGTTAAACTGCTGTATGGTCTTGGCCACTGTATTGCCGCTCATTTTCAGGGTATTCTTATAGCCTAGGCCATCTTTATGTAGAGCAGAAATTCTTTTTTTTCAGATTCTTTTGAGAGTTCTTTGCCATGAGGTGATATGTTGAACTTCCAGTGACCAGTATGAGAGAGTAAGGCCTCGTACACACGAGGCAATAGATTTGTTCAAAACGGTCTGTCCGACCGATTTGAACAAATCTGTCTGCTGGCATTTTGGTTTGCTCGCGTGTACACACGAGCAAACCAAAATCCCCGCCAGCAGACATCGCGCTGACGTGTCGGTGACGTGTCGGTGACGTGGCGGTGACGTTGACGCCGCCACGTCACCGCACCAGGAAGTAAAACACTTCCGCGCATGCGTCAAAATCATTTGGCGCATGTGCGAGAAGACATGTCTGCTGGTTTGCATACTAACCAGCAGACATGTCGGGCGGAAGGGTTCCCAGCCGACAGATTTCAAAGCATGCTTTGAAATCTGTCGGGTGGCCAAATCCATCGGCTTGCCCGTACACACGGTCGAATCTGTTTGCTGGGACGGTCGGGCCGACCGTTTCCAGCAGACAGATTTGATCGTGTGTACGAGGCCTTAGAGCGATAACACCAAATTTAACACACCTGCCACCCATTTACACCTGAGACCTTGTAACACTAACAAGTCACATCATACAGGGGAGGGGAAAATGGCTAATTGGGCTCAATTTGGAAATTTTCACTTTGACTTAGACATTAATGACTGTGTTGAGTTATTTCAAGGAGACAGCAAATTTACACTGTTATACAAGCTGTACACTCACTACTTTACATTGTAGAAAAGTGTCATTTCTTCAAGTGTTGTCACATAAAAAGATATAATAAAATATTTACAAAAAATGTGAGCGGTGTACTCACTTTTGTGAGATAACGTATTTCATTTATTAAAGAGTCTGTTACCCCAATATTTCTCATGATATGTGTCTGTTGTAGCGTGTACTTGTGTTAAAAAAATATCCTGTTTTCTTTATATAGAATAGAGGTAGGGAGGGAACAGGGAAGGGGCAGAATCTATCAGTGCCCATCAATGCCGCCTATCAGTGTCCATAAGTGCCCACCAGTGCCACATATCAGTGCCCAGTGGCATCTATCAGTGCCCATGAGTGCCTATCAGCGCCATCTATGAGTGCCCATAAGTGCCACCTTTCAGTGCCTATCAGTGCTGCTTTTCAGTGCCACCAATTAATGCTGCATATAAGTGCCTCATCATCAGTGCCAATCAGTACTGCCACATCAGTGTCTGTCAGTGCAGCCTCATCAGTGCCCATCAGTGAAGGAGAAAACATACTTATTTACTAAGTTTTGTAACAGAAACAAAAGAAAAAACTTTTTTTTTATTTGTAGCCCAAAAAATAGAACCCCCAAATGTGATCAAATACCACCAAAACAAAGCTCTATTTGTGGGGAAAAATGAAAAAAATGTTGTTTGGGTACAGTGTCATTCAAAATGCTGAAAGCTGAAAATTGGTCTGGGCAGGAAGGGGGGGAAATGGCCCTGTATTGAAGTGGTTAAATACCTAAGAGTGTCTAGTTTCCAAAAAAAGGGTAATTTGGGGGAAATCTGTCCTTTAAGGGCATTTATTTTTCAAGATATGCAATGTAAATGAGGACATGTAACAAACTCTATTTTGGGAGGGCGGCAAACAAACCACCTGACACCCCGTTTTTGGTCGATCGGTAAGTTGGTTGGTCGGTCAAATATCTCAGGCTCTAATCACGTGCTTCAAACAAAAACAAAAAACACGTTTAAATCCATGCGTCCAGCGCCCTGCATGTAGATTAGGAGCTGGGCGCATTGATTAGGGGGGCAGCCCCCCTGCACCCCTATCGGAGCGACCGCCACTGGTAACAAATTTTAAGTAGGTGTCATCCCAATATGGCTGCAAAAGTAGAGAAAACTTTAAAGAACACTGAATTTATTTTTCCTGACGCATTCATGGCAGCACACACTGGGTTGTGACTCCGCCCCCACAACCTGACAGGAATTGGTTAGCTATAAATTTGAAGGGGAGACGCCCTGCACCATTCTCTTTTTTTATCCTCACCTGACAGATTGGACGAACAAGCAAGAAGCATGCCTCTTACCGCAAATCGCCCCAGCAGGTTCAGCCTCTCCTGTTTGGAAGTCCCTCCTGTACAGTCTCTAAATGAGCTTTATGGTGGGAACCCCGTTCTGGTGGTCTCAGGGGCTTTGGAATTATACTGGCATCTGTAGCAAGCTTTAAAGAAGCTTCAAATCTCGCAGCGGCCCCCACTTTTGCTCTGTCTTTCCTTCCAGTGCAGTGTGTGCTTCCACAAAGGTATTTGTATCATTACATTTACCACCTAAGGTTAGTCCGTTTTGTACCTTTGTCTGCCTGTTGTTTTTTTTCTCAGCTCTGCTGAGCCCTGTGGTTCCTCTGACACCCCATATTCTCGGGGTCACCGTTGCGTACCCCTTGGCGCTCTGCGCGCAGCTCAGTGATGACGCCGCATGTCTCCTCTGCCCTCTTCCAAAATGGTGCCGGGCTAGCGGGGCGCTTCTGCGCATGCGCGCATCATTAAAAAATAAAAAAAATAAACAGTCCTATTGCTCTGTAGTTCTGGCTGCCGCCCTGCTGCTCTGCTCTACTCAGAGTGAAGATTGCACCAGGTGTGTGCATGCATGTCCCAGATCAGCCTGATTACACACGCACAAAAAAAAAAAAGGAACATATAGGATAGAAGATCTAATACATTTATATATTAATTTATAACATACCATAGGAGAAAGTATATCCATAATTAAACAATTAATATAATCAAAAAAAAAAGATATATGTATATAAAATTATTATATTAATTTAATAAATAGAAATGTTGGGGGGGAACATATTGTAATGTTTTCCCTTCTCTCTTTTTTTTTCCCACCTTTTCGGGCTGTCTCTCTGCTATCCTCATGGGGGCCACTGCCCTCGCAGACCACCATCAGCTGACCAGGTATAGAGGCCGTCCAGAAGGTGGTAAGTAGAGGGGAGACAAGAAAGAGAGCCTGGCCACTGACGCTACAGTTTTGGTAGCCCTATCGGGTCAAGAGACGCAAGTTTGCGGCACAGAGGGAGATTCTAGCCATGCTTCCGGCAGAAGGCGCAAGAAGTCGCTCAAGGTTACCCTCTTGATCTCTTAAATCAAGGCATAGCCGCTGGCGTCACAGCCACTCCCGTCATAGTCGGTCCCACCGCAGATGATTACCTTCATCCCAGACAGAGCTATCTTACCCGCACCACGGCAAATGTTTGCCAAATATGCGGGGCGCCAGCCTTGCCAGGGGAATTGGCCTGCCGCTCGTGCTTCATTGAAGTAACCAAGGATTCAGAGGCCAGAGTAGATACTGAGCTCCTAGGAGAATCGCCACAGGGATCATATGTGGGCAAACCTTCCCCAAGCACATCACCCAGCCATTATGCCAGGCTGCAGTAACCCTCTCTAAGAATGAGGAGTGTGAGCAGGCGTCGGACTGTCTCTTTTTAGTTGAACCATTTGCCCATTCAGTCAAGGAAGCGATCGGCTGGAAGGAGGTTATGGCAGAACTTCTGAAGGTTCAGAAATATTTCCCGGTGCTGAAAAGGGGGTCCTGAATCATTTCCCTTCATCGAAGAGCTGGAAAACCTCATAAAGGATAAGTGGGGGGGATCGCATAAGCGGCCCAGTATGAGCAACAAGTTTGCAGATTGTATACCTTGTGGGAGTCTAAGATCAATTCTTTTGATCAATGCAACTACGGTCGATTCATCTTTAATGCGATTCGCTAGAGACGTTTATCTACCGATTGAAGACGCAGTTACCTTCCGGGACGCTCTTGATCGTAAAATCAATATAGAACTGAAGAAAGCCTGCTCCACGACAGGAGACGCTTGTAGGCCGGCTATCACCACGGCGGCAGTCGCTAAAACTATCGCTGCATGGGCGGCTAATGTTGAGAATTCCATTCTAGAAGGAGCCGACCAGGGGAAGATATTCTCCTCCCTGCAGGAAAATTAAGTTGGCTTACGGCTCCTGAGGGGGCGACTACATGGCTGGGAAGAGCCTTATGGCTGAGACCCTGGATAGCGAAGGCGGCGTCAAAATCAACTGGTGCAAAATTCCATATGGCGGCTCAAGTGTATTCGGCACAAAGATGGACTCGGCCATCTCCAAGGTTACCGGGGGAAAGTCCGGGCTGATTCCCTCCGATAGGAAACCAGAGCCCCAGAAGGGCCCCGCTTTCAGGCGTGATCTTCCTGTCAAGTACAGGGATGTTAGATCCTACCGCCCTGGCAGGGAATTTAGGAGGGACTGGAAGACTCGACCCTCCTTCATGTAGATACAGTAAGCCAATCACAGCTGGAGTACAGCAGAAGTCCTTTTTGAGGGTCCGTCTGCCCACCCAGCTCAGGTGAGCACCAGACTCGAGATTCGCTCGGATATGGGCAACTCATATAACAGATCCATGAACACTATCCTCTATCAAGACCGGTCACAATTGGAAATTCATGGGCACATTGCCAGGGAACACATTCCAGCCTACCAAGTACTTCCGCACCAGAAAGGGAGGGGGTTTTATTCCCCTTTATTTCTGGTACAAAAAAAAAAACGGGGATCTACGTCCAGTCTTGGACCTAAAGAAGTTCAACAGACGATCAAAATAGAGGCCCTCAGATTGGAAAAGCCTTCAGTCCATTTTGTTGTCAGTGGACGTGGGAGACTGGATGCTATCTCTAGATTTTTCGGACGTTTACCTTCACATCCCAGTTCATCTTACCTTCCAGAGGTCCCTTCAGTTCTCAATCGATCAATCCCATTTCCAATTTTGGTGCCCCCCATTCGGCATCGCCTCAGCACCCAGAGCATTCGGCAAGTTAGGGTGTTCCTAGGGGCAGAATAAAATACCAGGTTGTACCGGGTGCAACTCCCTCAAGAGAGGCTGAAGCCCTTGCTCCAGAAGATACAGAATCTGCTATCATCCAGACGTCTAACTGTCAGAGCCTGCCTCAGTACCCTGGGGTCCATGTCAGCATCCATACCCTTGATACAGTGGCCCCTGTGGCACATGCAAGTCTTACAGAACTCCTTTCTCAGGCAGTGGAATATAACGTTAATACTCCAAACCATTCACATCCCGAACTGGGTAAAGCAATTAGTATGGTGGTGGACACACGGGTCCAACCTCAGGGAGTCCATTCCAAAAGTTCCCCCAAGTCCAGAAGTAGTAACATTGGACGCCAGCCAGGGGTGATGGGGTCCACACTATCTAGACTGAGTAGCCCAAGGACAGTGGCACTTGCGGGCTCAGGACATAGTGTCAAATATTTTAGAGCTCAGGGCAGCCTTTCAGGCCCTCCTGGCCATTGCGCCTCTTCTAGAGAGGAAGAGTGTCCTGATCAGGATGGACAACAAGTAGCGGTGTCATGTATCCAGAGACAGGGGGGCATCAGGAGTCGCACACTTCAGGAGGAAGTTCGCCCATAATGGAAGGGGCACAAGTGCACCTGTTAGATCTGTGGGGAGTATGTGTCCCAGCAACACAGAATTCGTTGGCCAACTACCTAAGCCGAGAGACACTTTCAAACAACGAATGGTCCCTGAACCAACAGGTATTCTCCATTCTTATGAAAACTTGTGGAGTACCAGAAGTCGACCTAGCGGCCACGCCAAAGAACTCCATGTGTCAGAGGTTCCTGTCCAGAGCCCACTTTCCATTACCTGAAGGGACAAACTGCCTAGTTCTTCCATGGAGCTGCGAGCTAGGGTACATTTTTCTTCCAACTTCTCGGATTACAAGATTCCTGTCCCGCCTTCGGAAGTCCTCAGCCACGGTTATTGTACTAATACCGTTCCAGCTGAGGAGGCCATGGTTTACGACCCTGCTACAACTAGGTACGCGGCCTCCAATACATCTTCCAGTAACCTGGGATCTCATACATCAGAGGCAATTCTTCCATCCAGCCCAGAGAAGCTGCATTTGCCAGCTTTAAAGCTGAGAGGGCTAGGTTAGGGGAACTAGGATACTCTCAGGAGGTAATATCAACCTTAGTACAAGCTCTAAGGAGCTCCACTGATGTCACCTATACTAGGATCTGGGAGAGGTTCGTGTCATCGCAGCAAAGAGATTGGAATCCCATCTCAAATTCTTGAATTTCTTCAGTCAGGGCTTAACAAGGGCCCGGGCTCGGGTACCCTGAAGGTGCAAGTATCTGCCCTTTCAGCCATGACATGTACTAGATGGTCACTCTGTTCCTCAGGGCCTACGTAAGATCAGACCACCTAGGAGGCCAGCCTTTCCAACAGGGGATTTCTGTGTAGTACTCGAGGCCCTGTCCAATCCACCTTTTTCTCCACTCAACTTAGTCTCACCGTGGAACCTAGCTCTGAAGATGGCTTCCCGTGTTGCTATCACCTCAGTTAAGAGGGCATCGGAGATACAAGCACTTATGGCTACGGAACCCCTATTTAGTGTTCTTCCCTGACAGAGTGGTTCTGAAGCCCTCAGACCATTTTATCCAGGGGTAACTTTCTCCTTTCATTATAACCAGGACATCGTCCTTCCGTCTTTTACTAATGAGAGGGGCGAGTCCCATGACTAGCATGTCAAGTCTACCATCTCCCGTTACGTCACAGCTACATCTCAGGAAGACGGATTCTCTCTTGATTATCCCACATGGGAGCAGACGAGGTCAGCCAGCTACCTCCCGTACCATTACCTCTTGGTTGTTAAAGCTATCAAAGAGACCTATTCCATCCAGCAACTTACTACTCCTAGAGGGCATTAGGGCTCATTCGACAGGGGCAGAGGCCACTTCTTGGGCAGCATATTGCGGGACTTCACCGGAAACCATAGGCAGAGCAGCAACTTGGTCTTCCCAACGCATTTTCGTTTCGCACTACAGAGTGAATTCTGCTCTCCTGGCTACCGTCGACTTCGGCAGATCTGTTCTTAGAGCCAATTCCTCAGCGCTATAAAGAATAAATATTACTGTTTTCTTGCACCCTCCCGACTGGCGAGTTATTTTCCCAGTGTGTGCTGCCATGAATGCGTCAGGAAAACGGAAAATTGTATACTCACCTTTCCGTAATTTTCCTTTCCTGACGCATCTTCATGGCAGCACACAGATGCCCACCCTGCTGTTTTATGATGATATATACAGAGAATGGTGTAATTTATAGCTAACCAATCCTGTCAGGTTGTGGGGGGGAGTCACAACCCAGTGTGTGCTGCCATGAAGATGCGTCAGGAAAGGAAAATTACGTAAAGGTGAGTATACAATTTTCCGTTTTACGTACAAGAAAATTAATAAAATAACATGCATGCAGTAAATATATTTGATCAATGCGGTAATGTTTTAGTTGATTGAAAATTCCTTTTTTGATGGTAAAAACAAAAAAGATAAATAAATACTAGGAATGTTCTGTGAATTGATCTTGTGTGATATTATCAGAATCCCTTTTAGCATTCCAATGTTACACATGACCAGTGTATTCAAGATATCCCCAACTTTCCAATACCGCCCCTTTACTCCATCAAACCACTTTTACACCTCCCCTTTTTCCTTGCCCCCATTTACCAATAATGGACCACACAGGAGTTTGAGTATAACTGGCCATAGCAGCCTTTTTATTAACAAAAATTAAATCCAATATTAAATAACTCTCAATTAACATATATACAACATTTGTAACAACAATTCCCAGTCTGTTGGTCTTTGACGGCACCCCAAACGTTAACACTTTCCACCACTACACTGTGGGACCATATTTCACCATACCAGGCCTCCAGCCGTTTCACCAGCTCGGAGATAACCCCCTTCCCTCAGTGCAACCATTACCTTATTCCAGCATACCGTTCTACTGGAATACACCAGAGGGGCACATACCACCGATGAGTAGTGATGAGCGGAATACGCCATATTCGATTTCGCGATATTTCACGAATATATAGAAGAATATTCGCGAAATATTCGTTAATATCGAATATTCGTGATATTTTATCAAAAAAAAATGTTGCGAAATTTCGCTAATGCGAATGCGAAATTTCGCAAAATGCGAATGTGAAATTTCGCTAATGCGAATGCGAAATTGATTGCGACATTCTCGTCAACACGCGAAAACGGAGATCATTTCCTGGATTACTAAACTAATATGCACTAAACACTAACTCTACTTACACAAACTTATATGACTAAACTAAAGCTAATTTTTTTTTTTTTTATACACAAAACACAGAAGGGCAGAGAAAGTATTCGCGAAATATTCGTTAATATCGAATATTCGTGATATTTTATCAAAAAAATTTTTTGCGAAATTTCGCAAAATGCGAATGCGAAATTTCGCTAATGCGAATGCGAAATTGATTGCGACATTCTCGTCAACACGTGAAAACGGATATCATTTCCTGGATTACTAAACTAATATGCACTAAACACTAACTCTACTTACACAAACTTATATGACTAAACTAAAGCTAATTTTTTTTTTTATACACAAAACACAGAAGGGCACAGAAAGTATTCGCGAAATATTCGTTAATATCGAATATTCGTGATATTTTATAAAAAAAAAAATTTTTGCAAAATTTCGCTAATGCGAATGCGAAATTGATTGCGAAATTCTCATCAACACGCGAAAACGGAGATCATTTCCTGGATTACTAAACTAATAGGCACTAAACACACTAACATATATGACTAAACTAAAGCAAATTTTTTTTTTTTTTTTTATACACAAAACACAGAAGGGCAGAGAAAGTATTCGCGAATATTCGTAATACGAATATTCGCATTGCGAATATTCTGCAACATAAAAGGATCGCCTCAGCTACTCGGCCCAGGGTCTCTAATCATACCAGCAATGCTTTTAGACGTCGATGGAGATCACTAGGATGTGATCTGTTTTAAAAATAAATTTGAAAAAATACGAATATTCGCAATAGCGAATATTCACCGCAATATTCGAGTTATTCGCGAATACTCGAATATGCAATATTCGTAACGAATATTCGCAATGCGAATATTCGTGAGCAACACTACTGATGAGCCCCCACCACTTCTATCACATCTGTTTTTTCCACCATCAAAGACCATAGTCCACAAGGGTAACCTCTCCAAACCCACAGGGCCCGATGAATCCTATCTTGAAGACCCAGTGCCCACAGATCGATGCCCACAGCTGAAAGATGCACCCTGTCTCCCCGCAGGTACATACCCACATTAATCTCCAACTCCATGTGGCGTATAACCAAACCCCTGTTACAGGAAACAAATCTACCCACCACCTTGTTTATTTTAATCCGCGCCTTATTGATCCTGGCCACCGATCTCGCCATACGCCAAGTGGTTCCCGCAACTATGTCGGACCACACTAACACTGTCCCCGGGAAGGCTGATCGAATCGTAAAAAATCCGACTTCATGGCCGAAATCAGTTCCCGAATGTATCTGACCCCCAAATCATTCCCTCCCAAATGTAAAATCAAAACATCAGGTGGCCTATCTAGCCGAGCGTACCACTGCACTTCCGGCACAACCCTGCTTCATACCACACCTAATGCACGCCTCCCGTTGTGAGATCCCCAATTGCCTGCCGTCTTGCCTAACATCCGCTCTCCTGGCCCCCCAAAAGACATAAGAATGCCCTAGAATCCAGACGAAGCATATGCTACCTCCATATGAAATGACATAACAACAGCGCTGGGTAGTACAAATACAACACATCATACCACCCCACAAAGCATGAAATTGACAATAAAAAACCCATTTTTTAAACCACATCAGTTAACAATTGAGGGCGCACATAAGAACGAAACCTCCTGGATTCCCATCTCCCAATCCTTTTTACAGCCGCCTCATCCAACCCACACCTGGCAGCCTCTGTGGCCGCCCCGATGCGAAAGGAGTGTGAGGCGAATTGTGTTCAGTCCAGTCCCGCCGGCATTTGCGGAAAACTGCCACTAACTGAAACCTAGATAAAAATGACCCATCCCCATGCAACAAGAATGGCCCACCCACACCTGGACGGACTCCAAGGAAATCCTTCACCACCCTCACTAGGCAGACCTGGGAACCTGGTAAAGTAAACAGCTGCTCATTCACCCCTTTTCCTTTCTGATCAGTTTTAGACCTACACAGACGTAATACCACCCTATGTTCCCTAACACCCACATCCTGCAACATTAAACCACCTTCCACCCACATAGCCGGGCTTACAAGCTCCCCCACTTGAAGCGTTTCAAAAAAACATCATGCCCGGGTCGCTCAATACTGTTTTTGTTGTCTCTCCATTCCGGGCCTCACTTATCTCTTCTAATGCAGTTACCGTATTTATCGGCGTATATCGCACACTTTTTTGCCCTGAAAATCAGGGCAAAATCGTGGGTGCGCGATATACGCCGATACCCGCTTTCCCGCGCCGATTTTTGAATACTCCGCCGACATATACCGAGCGCAGTACACTCGGGTATATTCGGCCAGTCTCGGCTTCTTCCGCGGTCACGTCCTGGACGTACAGGACGTGAGCGCGACAGTTGCCGAGCCTGCCCGAGTGTACTGCGCTGGCTATATGCTGGCGTAGTATTCAAAACTCGGCGCGGGAAACGAGCGGGGAGGACGCCGCGAGGACGCCGCACCCGCCGCAGAGGACACCGGACCCGCCGCAGAGGACACCGGACCCGCCGCAGAGGACACCGGACCCGCCGCAGAAGACACCGGACCCGCCGCAGAAGACACCGGACCCGCCGCAGAAGACACCGGACCCGCCGCAGAAGACACCGGACCCGCCGCAGAAGACACCGGACCCGCCGCAGAAGACACCGGACCCGCCGCAGAAGACACCGGACCCGCCGCAGAAGACACCGGACCCGCCGCAGAAGACACCGGACCCGCCGCAGAAGACACCGGACCCGCCGCAGAAGACACCGGACCCGCCGCAGAAGACACCGGACCCGCCGCAGAAGACACCGGACCCGCCGCAGAAGACACCGGACCCGCCGCAGAAGACACCGGACCCGCCGAGGCCGCCGCGCAAGACACCAAAACTGTAAGTACAAAAATAACTTTTTTTTCCACAGGATTGGGGGTCACTTTCGGGGTGCGCAGTATACGTGGGAGCGCTTTATACCGCGATAAATACAGTAATATTAAAAGGCACCAGTATGGAAATATGGGCAATGAGATCCTGATCTGGACAGCCCAGAACCTGTTCCTTCAAAAACAAGTTAGCATTGACAGTTTTAATACAGAATTTCTATTCTGACAGGTTTCTGATAATAATGGAAATGATAGTGTCTAATCATATACCGTATTTCCCCGAAAATAAGACACTGTCTTATATTTATTTTTCCTCAAGAAAACACACTATGGGCCAGATTCAGGAACAGTTAGGCTGGCGGATCCAGTGATCCGCCAGCCTAACTGTGACTTTGAGCCAGCGTTTCTGTTTTCTGTAACCAGAAAACAAGAAACACCGGGTTGAAGCTCCGATGCGAGCAGCGTAACTGAGTTTCGCCATCGCATCGTTACTTCAACTTAAAAATGGCGCCGGGGGCGTTCCCGCCGATTTACGCTCAAAAAATATGTTAATGAGCGGAAATCGGCAATTCACGATCGAATTCCGGCGCGACGCAATGACGGTACGACGTTTCCGGACGGGATACGCGGCGCATAGATATACCTACATGGGGTTGGAGTATCCTATGTTAGGTATAGGCGTCGTCATCGCGTCGGGAAAAAAAAAATCACGTTGCTTGCGTAAAAAGTTCATGAATGGGAATGTGACGTCATTGACGTTCATTCACAGAATTTGGAGCATGCGCACGGGGATGTTTGGACACTCGACGCATGCGCAGTACGTTGGCGGCGGGATCGCGCTTAGTTAGAATACTACACGCCCCGTACCCGCCCAATTTGAATTCCGCCGGCTCATTTGCGATGCGCTGCCGCAACTTTAGGAGCAAGTGCTTCCTGAATAACAGCACTTGCTCCTAAAATTTCAGCAGCGTAACGCAAATGAGATGCGTTACTCCAGAGCAAAGATGCTCTGCTCTACCTGAATCTGGCTGTATGGCTTATTTTCAGGGGATGTCTTATTTGTATTTATTGTTTTGCACTCATCTTGTCTGGTTGTACAGAAAGAGAAAAGCAGAGATAGGCCAGCAAAGCTGATGTGCTGATGTGGCTTATTTATCAGGGATCTGCACAGTGGAGCTGGGATGATCTCTTTGGGCTCAGTAGCAGACTGTTTGCTGAAGCTTTTCCCCCTATCCCCTGGTGTTTGTGTGGGGTGAGAGACTGTTGCTGGTCAGTGCTGGGAAGCAGCTTTACTTCTTCCCCTAAGGACAGAGCATCCTGCTCCTCACTTCACTGAGGAGACTTTTCACTTTCACTTTCAGCAGGACCTGACAGGGGGAGCCGACCTTATTGATGGGGCTGCAGACACCTCTCCGGTCAGCTAGAGATACCGTAGCAGCTGTCACAATGGAGCAGATAAGAAGGGCTGCACGACTTCTTTACAGCTCCGCACCAGTACACTATGGTAAATACGCTATCACGTATTGTTTACCGCTCCGCGCCGCTACGCACAGTCACACCCATCACTACGTCTTGTTTTCGGGGTATGGCTTATATTTTGGAAATGCTTAGAAATCCTGCTACGGCTTATTTTAGGAGTAAGTCTTATTTTCGGGGAAACACGGTAGTAATATGAATGACCTGTGATTATACACAATGCATAATTTCAAAATGTTGGGCCAGATTCTCAAAAAATGGCGTATCTGGCGGCGTTGCGTATCGTATCGCAGTTACACTACGTCTACGCAAATTACTGGAGCAAGTGCCGTATTCTCAAAGCACTTGCTCCGTAATTTTCGGCGGCGTATCGTAAATGTGGCGTCGTAAGGCCGCGTAATTCAAATATTGAAGGAGGGGGCGTGCTGTATTTAAATTAAGAGCGCGCCCGCGTCAAACGAAGTGCGCATGCGCCGGCCAGGAAAAAAGCCCAGTGCGCATGCTCCAGCTCACGTCGGAAAGAGTCGTTGAAACCGACGTCAAAACGACGTGATCGTTACTTACGCAATTCCCTATTCGCGAACGACAGTAAAACGACGTAACCGACGGAAAAAGACGACGCTGTGCCGACGCCATACTTAACATGGCATACGACGGCACTTCGGAAACATACCCCTCATACAGCAGGGGTAACCTTACGCGTACGCAACCTACGTAAACGACGACGGGGCATACGACGGCACTTCGGAACCATACCCCTCATACAGCAGGGGTAACCTTACGCGTACGCAACCTACGTAAACGACGACGGGGCTGCGTAAAAACTTTCGGGAATCGGCGTATTAGGCTCATTTGCATAGGCAAATGAGAAAACGTAAAGGCCACCTAGCGGCCGGCGTTGTCATTACATCTAAGATCGACGGTGTAATTGCTTTACACCTGTCAGATCTTTAGTGTATCTATGCGTAAGTGATTCTAAGAATCACTCGCATAGATACCCATTGAAAAAAACTGCGATACGACGGTGTATCTGAGATACACCGGCGTATCTCTTTTGAGAATCTGGCCCGTTATTTGCGTGCATGTTGGCCAGTAGACTAAAGCCGTGCACACAGTATTTTCTTTTCTTCATTCAACCCAGCAAAGGTCGGATACACTGTACTAACAAACATATGTTAGTACAGCAACCTCCCCTGCTGCGCCATTGTATTCTGACAGAATGCAATGATCACTGCTGCTGGCTATAGCATACAAAAAAAACAGGCTGATCGTACTGAGGTCAATCAGGACAACCAGCATGCCCACAGATGAATCGAAATCCGCCCAGTTTCTAATGAACAAGACAAATTTCAATCTGTTTACGGCCGGCTTTAGAAAGCTGTTGTTATTTATTTTCTATATTTTATTTCATTATTATACATTTTACTTAGAGTGTCGCAATGTCGAGTTATGAAATAATAACGTTTTTTCAGTACTGGGCATCCAAACACAACAATGTTCTGTACTGGAAATGTGTCCATGGCTTGAAGAACACACAAGAACAATGGGAGTCAGGGCTCCCTACTGCTTTATACTTCAAGCTGAACCTACCACACATGCATGCTGAGCCAATACAGTCAGTGACTGTGAAACACGATAGTTAAGGCAGAGGCAGTGTTGTTTGTAGCTCATGGCTCAGGAATGATTGATTTATGTGATCAAAGGAAGCACCATCAAGATGTTACATTTTTGTTACAGTGGAGGATTTACTAAAACTGGTGCACACAGAATCTGGTGCAGCTGTGCATAGTAACCAATCAGCTTCTTCAATGAAACTTTGACAATAAAACCTGAAAGCTGATTATTTACTATAAGCAGTTGCACCAGATTATGTGCCCTATCTTTAGTAAATCTCCCCCATTGTGTCAGTTATACCGAGATGGCATTAGATCATGGACATAGTCTTGCCAGGTGGTACCTTAACACATGTGCGTGCAGTCTCAGTCGTTGTTATTGTTTTTTTTATGGGGGAGGGGTTGTAGCCTTACTAGTTCTTTTAGATGTTAAATACACCACAGTTTTGATACATCAAGCACATCTCCAGTGTCTGGACTGTCTTGTAGAATTGACCTAAAATCAGAAAGAAATGATATACCCCTCTTCATGACTATACCGCTGCGTTTTTAATTTTGTGCCCTATAAACAAAAAAAGACGGCCAATTAAAAAAAATATATATATTTTTTTACGTTATGCTATAAAACAGATCCAATAAAAAATAAATCGAATTTCTTCATTAAAAATTTGTGGCCAGATTCAGGTACATCTGCGCATTATTGGACCGGCGTAGCGCACCGCCTTTACGTTAGACTTGCGCAATGTAGCCGCGCAATCACCCTATTCTCGTCGCTTTTACGCAGAAAATAGCGCCTGCGTAACGTTATTTCAGAGGCGTAAGGCGGAGTAATACAAATTGGGAAGGATGTGGGTGTGTTGCATTGAAATGAGCCGTGACCCCATGCAAATGAAGGGCCGGCCGGCTCACGCATGTGCGCTTGAAGCAGACTATGCGCATGCTCACAACTCGGGAACGGCGCAATCAGTGAAATTGGAAATGGACTAGGGCAAAATCATGAACTACGCAGACAGCATAAATAGACAGACACAAACGCACTTCCATTGCAAAAGTACATCCCTTTGTATCCCTCCCTATACAGCAAGGTGCTTTTTGTTCTGTAGTTAGTTGCGTTGTGATTTGTATTTGTCAGATTTGTGTACTGTGTGATCTTGTGTTTGTTAGAAGATCTTTGAAAGTGATTTTTGATAAGTGTTTGTGAGATATTTTGTTTGATATTTTTCTGGTTGTTTGTTTTCTTGCTTGATTGGTCGTGCTTGTTTTTGTGAGTGTTTTTTGTTGACTGGGAGTGATTTTTGGTCAGAGTATGACTGAGAGGAAGAGGAAATTAAATTTTTCTTTGAGGGAGAAACAAATTCTTGCCCGGGCCATTTCCGATTATGGGCGTTTCCTCCATGGCCCGGACAGTGCCAACACCACCCCGGCCAGGAGGAGAGAGATTTTGGACATGATCACTGACCAGGTGAATTCAGCGGGGGAGGGGGAGACACGGAACCGGTCTGGGATTGAGAAAAAGATTAATGACCTCCGGCGTCTGGTCAAAAAGAAGCTGGCCAGAATGCTTGCCCATGCCAGGGGCACAGGAGGGGGCCCACCATGCCCTGTTAGGCTGACAGCGGAGGAGCGTGCGGTGGCCCAGACCTTTCATAGGCAAGAAGTGGAGGGCCTGCCTGGCTATGACTCAAGTCATGAAGGCGTGATGCCAGGTAATCTTTTTTTTTTCTATCAGGTGTGTAGCATGTGTGGGGGGGGGGGTGAAAGGGAATATGTGGCAAGTGTGTGGATCCTCCAACCTGTGAATGTTTTGTGTCATCCACAGATGTGCAGGAGGGTGTTGGGCCATCTGGGCTGACCGCACCATCCACAGGACAGCAGCCTAATGAGGCCCCCCTGACAAGGCCGGAGTCCGCGGAGGAGGTTGAAGAGGAGGAGGAGGAGGTTGTGGAGGAGGAGGAGTCCATGTCAGGTACTGGACTATTGTTGTTGGAGGACTGTTCCCCTCTGGCTGGCAGCAGCCAGCCCTCCCTAAGGGGGAGCCCCCCCTCCTCCCCCAACATGGCTCCCCTCCCAAGGGCCTCCCCTTCTCCCCGGCCACAAGCATCAGCTGGAGGCAGGAAGGCGACCCAGAAGACCAGGGGGGTGGCTGATCTCCTGCCCGCCACTCTGAGAAGGGACCAGTTCCTCCAGACCCTCCATCTGGGACAGGTCAGCCAGACATTGGTGCGGATGGAGGAGAGCCTGTCCTCCATCAAGGATACGCTTGGGAACCTGGACTGCCACTCCCGGGCTTTCACAAACTGCCTTAACGATCTGCAGACTACATCAGCAGGCGTTGGGCAGGATGTGAGGGCCCTTACCCAGACTATCCAGGCCAACACGGCAACACTAGGTGCTGCCCTGGACAGAATAGCCGTGGCCTTGGAGGGCAGGCCGCCAGGTGGGCAGAGACCAGGGGCTGCTCCTCCTTCCCCGGTTTACCCCCCCTCCCCATGAGTCTCCCCTGAGGAGCCGGGGCCGTGGCCTGGGGCGCCCCAGGCGTGGCTCACGTCAAGGGCACTAATTTGTTTTTCCCCCTTTTTTGGCCCTTTTTTTTTGGCTGGAAATTTTTTGATTTTGCTGGTAATTTTTTTTTTTGGGTTGTGAATGCTGTTTGAATGTGGGGGTGACATTCCTGTCGGAAAAGGGGTGTCACCCTCAATTTTGGTGGAGAAGGGTTCCCCAGGACCAGGGAGAAGTGATCCCCAGGTCCGTGTGAATGGTGTATGAATGTACAGTGACATAATTGGAGCCTTGGCGTGGCGTTGCTGCTCACAAGTCCTGCATGGTGGACTGGTGCCAATCCAATTTGATGAGGATGTGGGGTGTGTGTGCTAGGGACCACAGTGGTGTGCATGCATGCATTCTCATTGTGCCATGATTAATGTGTGTGTTTAACGTGCAAAGATGCCCAATGTGAGCTGTCCCCTGGCTGCTCTTCCCTCAGAAGACGGGGTATCCTCGGTTAGGGGGGGATTGTCTGGTTCAGGGGTCAGGTCATCACGTAGGTCAATCTGCAGGCCCTTTCTCAGTGCGAAGTTGTGCAGCAGGCAACAGGCACCGATGATATGGCACACGAAGTTTGGGGAATACAAGAGGGTACCCCCAGACTTATCCAGGCATCGGAAAAATGACTTCAGGAGGCCAAAGGTGCGCTCCACCACTGCACGTGTTTGAGCGTGGGCTTGATTGTATCTTTCCTTTCCTGGGGTTTGGGGGTTCCGGATAGGAGTCATGAGATGGGGTCCCAGTGGATATGCAGAGTCACCTGTAAGGGAAAAGACAGGAGGATGTTAGTCATGCATGTGCCCCTTGTGATGTGTGCATCATGGGGGGGATAGTCATGCCTGCCACCCATGTCACTCACCAACCAGCCAGGTGTCCCCATACACGTTCTGTTCGAATTCCATTCGGATGGGGCTCTGATTGTATATGTAGCTGTCATGGCTGGACCCGGGGTGTTTGGCACGGACGTGCCATATGAGGCCTTGGGCATCGACTATCACCTGTACGTTGATGGAATGCCAATGCTTCCGATTGCGGTATATGTGCTCTGTCTCCTAGGGGCGCTGGAGTGCCACATGTGTGCAATCAATGGCCCCCACGGTGCGTGGGAATCTGGCAATTCTGTAGAAATCTGTCATTGCCTTCAGCCGTAGCTCCTCAGTGGTGGGTTTGATGATTTGGTTGGCCATGCGTCTGAGGATTGCAGGGACAACCTGGTGCACACATCTGCTCATGGAGGATTGTGACATCCCAGCCACCACTCCACTTGTTCTTTGAAAAGAGCCACTGGCAAGGAAATGGAGTGTTGCCATGACCTTGACCAGTGGCTGCACTGCATGTGAGCGCTGTGTTCGGCTGGTGATGTCCTCCTGCAAGGTTGTGGTTAATTCCAGGATGGCATGAGGGGTGAATCTGAAGATGCGATACACCTCAGAATCACTCATGCCAAAGAGGTCTATGCGTGTGCGGTATATCCTCTCCCGTGCCATCCTCTGTGCCCTCCTCCTTCTTTGATCATCTAAAGTCAGTAGTATAGCTATGCGCGACGATGTCCCTGGCATGTTGGCATACAGTTTGTTGGGCAACACGTGTGACTGCTGAGGACACTAACAGTGTTGATTTATCTGACATGTAGACGATTTTTCTCTTTTTAGACCAGCTTTTATATGGTCTAATTTTAGACAGGACATTTTGCTGTTGCGCACACCGCGTAGCCTGCGCTGCCCCAACGTTCTTTTGTGGATCCCCGTAAGTACCTCATTAGCATATTTGACTAGCAAATCAATGGTTTGTCTAGCGCAGTTTTGCGCGGACGGATGCGCCTGTCTAACGAAATTACGCTGTACAAAAAAAAGTAGATTTCTTGTGTATCTCGTTTTGGGGATGCCGTGCATCGAAACGCACGCGCACAATAAGACTTACGCCGCGCATCTCCTGTTACGCCGGAGTAATCGCTCTGTGAATCTGGGCCTTGGTTTGCTACATGTTTTGGTTAAAAAATCCTAATAAGCATATAATGATTGGTTTACAAAAACATTATAGTGTCTACAAACTATGGGATATATTTATGACATTTAATTTTTTTTAACTAGGGCGTTCAAAGGGTTAAAGTGATTGTTTACAATCACCTTGTAAAGCAGTCCATTCAGTTTAACCACTTCAATAAAGGGCTTTTTTCCCCCCTTACCGGGAAGGCCAAATTTCAGCTTTCAGCACCGTCGCATTTTAAATGACAATTGGGCGGTCATGCACCACTGTACCCAAGCAAAAGTTTGTAAATAAGTATGTTTTCTCCATCACTGATGGGCACTTATGAGGTGGCTCTGATGATGAAGCACTAATATGCAGCACTGATGGGCACTAATAGGCGGGAATGATCAACACTGATGGATGGATCTGATTGGCAGCAATGATGAGGAGGCACTGGCAGGCATTAATGATGGGCACTGATTGGCACCTCTAATGGGCACTGATTGGCACCTCTCGTGAGCAATGATTGGAAACCCTGGTGGTCATGGGTGGGCATACCTAGTGGTCCTGGCTGGGCATTCCTGGTGGGCATGGGTGGGCATCCTGGGGGGGCTGCACTCATAATGAATCAGCGTGTCAGGAGAGCAGCCAATCGGCTCTCCACTACTCGCGTCTGTCAGTGTGAGTCGAGGAAAAGCCGAGAAACGCCTCTTCCTGTTTACACTGTGATCTGCTGTGATTGGACATCAGAGGCACTTTATCGAGATCGGTGATGCGGTGTGTCAGATTGACACACCTACAATCGCCGTGCTGCACGCCCCTGTGGGCACAAGTTTATGGTTTATCCTGCTGGAAGTCATATGACACCCAGTCAAGATAACTTAATCACTTGGTGCATGTCATTTTGCTATATGGCGGGCGGGAAGTGGTTTTAAATAGAAATGAAAGGCAAAACATTTTTGTATAGATATAAAAAAAACATTATAACTATCCTTTCTCCTCTTTTTTATAAGTGTAGCGCCTGGTTACTTCCCAGAACCGGTGCTATGTGAAATTTAGAGGGGGTAAGAGAGTTAGTTAACTCTCACCAGTTTGATTTGTTCAAATTGGGGTCTCTGTCTCATCTTTGGCTGTGCTGTGGGTCCATTCTGTTGTTTCTGGGGTGCTGATCTCACCCCAGGTTGGCAGGTGGCAGCAGTGGAGTCAAGGATTGGGTGCTCTTGCCCAGCAGCCTATCAGGAGGGTTTTTTATCATTGCTGTGCATGCTGGGAGAGAGTATTTATGAGGTAGATGCCATTTTCCTGGGCTTCTCCACATGTGGCGTCCACCTTTAGGGTAGCCACTTCACGCCGCCCCGGCAAATGACCTTCCGCAATTTATCTGCCGCTTGGGGACTCGGTAATCGACTGGGTCCTACCTAAGAAGGTCCTGGGCCATCCGTCCAGTTGGAGGAGGCCATTCGGTGGAGAGTCTGCCTGATGAGTACCAAGAGAGGCTGGTGTTCTGATAGGGGCCTGACCATTCATCGGGGACCAGGGGAACCGGACACTGAGAGGCTAAATGTTGGCCGCCTATTAGTCGATACCCTAATTCAAAACTACCTGAAGGAGGTCCAGATGCCAAGTCTGCTAAGGAGGATTATCTCTGCTGTTCATTTATCAGGAGGGTCCTTGGCAGAGACTTTTTCCTAAGGTTCGAGTGACACTCTGGTGAGAGAGGCTTGTCCAGGTGCACTACACCCACTCTGGCTGGAGTGGTGAAGGAGACATTACAAGTGGGAGCACGACTGTTTCCCTGTTACTGACATCTGGATCTGCTGTCTTCATTTCTTCTAAACCTCTACTCTTCACCCAGTTTTTTTTTCCCCCTCGGTTGGGTAATAAAGAGCACATAAAAAGACACCTGGCGTGGACATCAGGTGTTACTACAACTTCCACCAAACACCCCTAGACATCAGAAAAACACGAGGTAACATGCCGCCCAAATCAAACCAGCAGCTCTTTCGGGGGTAGTGCTACATATGTAATCACACTCCCTCTGTTCAGATCTGCATAAGAGCTGGGGGGAGGAGATGCAACATTACACTAATCTTCTCAGTTACATAGTTACATAGTTAGTCAGGTTGAAAATTCAAGTGACAATACCTACATGGGACAAATTCAGGGATTACTGAATGGTTATGTAGCACATACCCCCGGAGAAACTGCTGGATTGTTTTGGGTGGCACATTTACCTAGTGGCTCCTCCGAATTCCTAGGGGTAATTAGTGCATATAGCGGTAGTATAGGAATGTCCCCAACAGGTGTCTTTTTCTGTGCTCTTTATTACCCAGCCGGGTAAAAACAATGAACTGGTGATGAAAGGATAGCGTTTAGAAGAAGGAGAACAGCAGATTCAGGCGTAGTATTTGGAAAAGTCCTGCTCCCATACGTAACACTTTCTGCACTACTCCTGACTCCTGAGTGGGCTTAGCGTACCCGGACTGGCCTGTCTCACTGACCTGGCAGCTGGAGTATCACTCGAACTTTTTCTCTGCCACAGACCCTGCTTATAATGAACTTGGACTTGAGGAAAAGTCTCTGCCACAGACCCTCCCGAAATGAACTTCAGGGAGACACCTCTGCCACAGGCCCTCTCTGATTGCAAATACGGAGACAATCCTCCTTAAAGAATTAACGCCTGGATCTCCTTCTTAACGTCGCCCAGGTCCTGACTGACAGGTGATCAATCCTTAAGTGTCCGGCTACCTTGATCCCTGGTGGTTTGTCGAAATCCTTTTGGGCTGCCAGCCTCTCTATGGCGCACCTCAGTTGGACTCCCCACTGAACAGCTATACCGCTTGGGATCTTCAAAAGTGGAAACTCAGTCGATCACTAGGTCCCCGCCATTGCTCAAATGTTCCGGACCAACATGGTCCCGGAACCAGAAACACTGCGTGGCACGCACGCCCTGGCCAGGTAGGCCATAGCACCGTGATGTGGTCACACTAATGGTGGGTGCCACACTGGAAGAAGAACCCAGACTCGATGGCGTCTGTCCCATAAGTACTCTCTTCCAGCATGCCCAGTGAGGACACTCCATCCTGATTGGCTGCTGGAAAAGAACACCCAAGAACACCCAAGTCTCGACTGCTGTCACCTGTTGCACTGGGGTGGGATAGCACCCCAGCAACAACAGAATGAGCCCACAGCACAGCCAAGCTGAAACAGAGGCCCTATTTGAACAGTGTCATTCGGATCAGAGTCATTAGTACTCTGATCACCCTCTAAATTTCAATAGCACCAGTACTTGGAAGTAACCAGGCGCTACAGTTATATCTCTTGTACATACGAACTAGAACTGCCCCACCTTGTGCGCTGGCTGGTGACAAACTAGATATGAGACCACAACAATCGTATTTATTTTTTACAGTGTTAAATAAATGTGATGTGTTTTACCCAACCAGTGCAGATAGATGCTTTTTTGAGGGGATTGTGATGGTTTCACATTTTTGTAAATCTGCATTTTTGTTTAAGTTAGTTCATGAGTCATCATGTAGACGTCAACTATGGTCATTTGTTGGTCTGAACAATTTTAAATCTAACTCCAAATTTGTTGGAAAAAAATACATTCTTCTCAAGGTAACTAGACTCAGAGCCAGATTTAGACTTTGGGGGACCCAGGGCACTTCAGGTTTGGGAGGGGGGCCATATACACAGAGTTGGTTTACATTCTCAATGACAGTCACACATTTTTAAAATGCATGTCACAACGTCACTCTTGGGTCACACATGCAGTCATAGAAACGTGTAGAAACATAGAAAAGTGACGGCAGAAAAAGACTGAATAGTCCATCGGGTCTCCCCATTTGTTTTTTGTTTTTTTCTTTGTTTTGTTTTTTTGCCATTAACTTTATTGTCTGACTATAGATCTATGTTTGTCCCAAGCATGTTTGAAGCCATTTACTGTTGACTGTCTTACTACCCCTGCTGGAAGTTTATTCCAAGCATCAACCACCCTTTCAGAAATATAATAATACTAAGATTAGTTTTGAACTTTCCTCTAGTTAGTTTATGGTCATGTCCTCTTGTTCTTGATTTTGGTTTCATATTGAAAAGACCACCTTCCTGAACTGTATTCACCCCCTTGATGTATTTAAAGATTTCAGTCATGCCTTCCCTTTCCCTTTTTTCCTCAAGACCATATATATTACGTTTCTGAAGTCGCTCTTGATAGGTTTTATCCCTCAGGCCTCGTACACACGACCGGTTTCCTCGGCAGAATTCAGCAAGAAACTCGATGGGAGACGTATTCTGCCGAGGAAACCGGTCGTGTGTACACTTTTCGCCGAGAAACCCGTTGAGGAACTCGTCGAGCCAAAAAGAGAACATGTTATCTATTTCCTCGATGGGCAATGGGAAAATTTGTCTCGATTAGTTTTTTGACTGCCGAACAAGGAACTCGATGGGAAAAACTGTGTTTCGCCCAACGAGTTTCTCGGGCGTGTGTACGCGGCCTCACACCTTCCACCATTTTTGTTGTCTGCCTCTGGACTTGTTCTATCTTATCAATCTCCTGTAAGTGAGGTCTCCAGAACTGGAAACAATATTCTAAATGAGGTCTCACTAAAGATCTATATAGGGGAATCAGAACCTTCTTCCTCCTGTTGGTGATCCCTCTAGTGATGCATCCTAGAATTCTATTTACTCTTCCCACTGCCTGGTCACACTGTTTTCTCATTTTGCAATCATCTGAAAAATGTACCCCCGTTTATTTTCCTTCTGTAGTGCTGGCCAACACTGTACAACCAATGTTGTACTCTCTAATGCCGCGTGCACACGATCGGAAATTCCGACAAGAAAACATGTAGATGTTTTCCAATGGAAATTTGGCTCAAACTTGTGTTGCATACACGCGGTCACACAAAATTCCGACCATCAAGAACGCGGTGACATACAACACTACACTGAGCCGGGAAAAATTAAGTTCAATGATTCCGAGCATGTGTCAAATTGATTCCGATGATCGGAATTTTTGACAATAACTTTTTAGTTTGATGCCGCGTACACACGATCACTTTTTGTGATGAAACAACATTTTCAAAAACGACATAAAAAATTGAAGCATGTTCGAATATTTTTTTTTGTTGTTTTTCAGAAGACAAAAAACGATGTGAAGCCCACACACAATCATTTTAAATGACGTTTTTAAAAATGTCATTTTATTTCATCACAAAAAGTGATCGTGTGTACGCGGCATGAGAACCAGCTCTTAAATTTTTACTGTCGGAAATTCCGACAGAAAAAGTCCAATGGAGTCTACACACGATCGGAATTTCCGACCAAAAGCTCACATCGAATTTTTCTTGCTGGATATTCCGACCTAAGTGCATTATTTTAAATTTAGAAACATTGAACTGCAGTCTCCACTACTTTGACCAATCCAACAGCAATGCCAAATCATGTTCCCTGTTACAGACACCTACAGGGTTATCAACCCCAATACACACCTTTGTGTCATCAGCAAAAAAAACATACCTTACCCAACAAACTTTTAGCTATATCACTTACATATAGATTAAATAGAAGAGGACCCAGTACAGAGTCTTGTGGTACGCCACTAGTGACTGGTCTCCGTTCTGAGTGAACCCCATTTACAACTACATGTGCATGTGCTCTATGTGTGGTTTTCTTGAGCCGCCAGATATACCAGTCCAGAATTTTACAGATAATGCCCGGCAAAATATTACTTTCCAAGATACATTTAATAAAAGGTACTTTTTTTTATTATGCATTTTATATTATGATTTTTTTAAATATTGTTTTATATAATATTTTTTATAGAGGGGCCCTATATATATTCTGTATATATACACCAATCAGCCAAAAAATAATGACCACCCACCTAAAATTGAGCTCTCACCCATTGAGTCATGGACACCAAAGTAACATCCACATGAATGGCAGGAGCCAAGGTTTCCCAGCAGAACATTTCCCAAAGCATCACACTGCCGCTGCCGACTTGCCTTCTTATACCACACCCTGGTGCCATCTCTTCCCCAGGTAAGTGATGCATACCTACCTGGCCATCCAAATGATGTAAAAGAAAACGTGATTCATCAGACCAGGACACCTTCTTCCTTTCCTCCGTAGTCCACTTCTGATGTTCATGTGACCATTGTAGAAGCTTTTGCCTCTGGACATCGGTCACAGCCCCATACACAACAAACTGTGATGCCCATTTTTTTTTTCTGCTTCCATGTTCACTTGTTACCTAATATGTCCCACCAATTTTCAGATGCCATTGTAACGAGATATTTTACCTGTCAGTGGTCATAATGTTATGGCAATTTTTTCTTTTAAGGACAGGCAAACGGTTTATAAACCAGAACAGTATTTTTTGAGGAAGCGAATGCAATGTATAATATCACGCACACAAGCAACGTTTGTAATGGGAATAACTGACTCCTCAGTCCCAATAACCTTCTCTCCTCTGAAGGTCAGGCTCACTGCTCCTTGTCTGAGGCAGAGGAGTCTGGTGTCTCATCTCCTCTTAAATTACTACAATCATTTTTGTGGTGTGTTAATTTCATGCATGTCTATTCTGCATCCACTCCCACAACAATGTGGGATGAGATAAATCAGCAACATGGCTACACAAAGAAAGCTCTCTACTGAAAGGGTGTTGTGTCTCTAGTCTGCTGCCGGTGATGCATTTAGGCAGCCTTCAAGCCTGTGATTTCAGAGGAAGCTTTCCACTCCACTTCATGTGCCAGCTGTGATATCAACCATTTCAGGCACATGTGAGAATGCTGAGCTCATCTCTCTTTTGTGATGTGTTATCTGTTATCAGGGAATTTGCCAGAGAGTGATGTGCTCCTTTCCTCTTTGGCCTGATTTAGATATCACAGACAGACAGGTTTTCAGATAACCGCTCTGGCATATAGGTAAGAGACTACCCATCTGAATGAGTATGTGCTTCCCTCTATATGTGTTTAGGACACCAGGAAGTCTATGTAAATCATACACTTTTTACACTTCCTATTCATAAATTAAAGTGCCATCCAATATATTGTACATGCCATGCATTCCATATACTGGTTTATTTGGAAAATTATTAAACAATTGTGGTTAAATATGTAAAAGTTCCATGAATTTAATTCAAATTGAATCAGAAGCCATATAGCAGACAGACAATGGCAGCAGGTGCTCCAAATTTTTTGGGGGGCGCAAACAAACGGAAAAATTCTGAAAAAAACCCCATCAAACACAGTCACTGTGCCATCAAATGCAGCCACTGTGCCCATCAAACGCAGCCACTGTGCCCTTCAATTGCCGCCACTGTACCATCCAACGCAGCCACTGTGCCATTAAAATGCAACCACTGAGACATCAGACGCAGCCACTTTGCCATCAAACGCAGCCACTGTGCTATAAAAATGCAGCCACTAAGCCATCATACGCAGCCACTTTGCCATCAAACGCAGCCACTGTGCTATAAAAATGCAGCCACTGAGTCATCAAACGCAGCCACTTTGCCATTAAATGGAGCCACTGTGCCATCAAATGCAGCCACTGAGCCATTAAAATGCAGCCACTAAGCCATCAAACGCAGCCACTTTGCCATCAAACGCAGCCACTGTGCTATAAAAATGTAGCCACTAAGCCATCAAATGCAGCCACTTTGCCATCAAACGCAGCCACTGTGCTATAAAAATGCAGCCACTGAGTCATCAAACGCAGCCACTTTGCCATCAAATGGAGCCACTGTGCCATCAAATGCAGCCACTGAGCCATCAAACGCAGCCACTGAGCCATCAAACGCAGCCACTGTGCCCATCAAACGCAGCCACTGTGCCCATCAAACGCAGGCATTGTGCCCATCAAATGCAGCCACTGTACCCATCAAAGGCAACCACTGTGCCCATCAAACGCAGCCACTGTACCATCAAACGTAGCCACTGTGCCCATCAAACACAGCCACTGTGACCATCAAACGCAACCACTGTGACCATCAAACGCAGCCACTGTGCCATCAAACGTCACCACTGACATCTAACAAAGGCTCATGACCGAAAAAGGCCTGCTGACCGACTCCTGATCGGCAATCTCAGTCAATGGGTTATAGTACTATGCAATTGTAGCGCCCCCCCCTATTGGGAGAGTTAAGCCAGTCAGTCAGTCTGTGCTGTGGTGCTAGCAGGACGCTCTTACACGAGTCGGCTTCACCAGGGATAGATCAGCTAGGCAGGCAGGTTGTTCCCCCAGCCCCAGCTGCTTCCAGGACTCATGGATCACAGCTCTCCTTCCACCCTCTGGCCTCCATATTTCCCCACCACCAGCTCGCTTCCTTCCCCCAGGGGTCTCACAGGTAAGCCGAGCACTGGTGTTTCCCCCGCCTCCCCTGGGACAGTGCGGCCGTCCTTCTAAGGATAAGCCGCAGCTCTGCCCAGCAAATCACTCACATACCGCAGCCATCGGCGTTCTGGCTGCCTCCTATTTCTCCTCCTGGCCACCTGGCCATCTGGCCAAAAAACACAGGCAATCGAGGCACCCCGCCGCCACCTCCCCGCCTCTGTTCCTCCTCTTTTTCAAACATCCGCGCCGACCTGTAGAGATTCGCGGCAGCCGCATTTAGGAAAGGCCGCGGCTTCATCCGTGGCATAGCGGCGCGCCGCACTATCACCCAGGAATCCCCTCCAAAGCTGCCCAGAAACTCCCCCCCCCACCCCCCCCCATCCTCTCCCACTCGCCTACCAGCCTTCCCCTGGAGACCAAGCAGACAGCCCCCAGCTTGGTTCCTTTTTTCCTGGTCGGCGGCCATCTTACTACACCCCAGTACATCTCCCCCTATTCTGCCCCACCACGTATTCACCACCCCTTTAGCATTGATCCAGGGTTCTGGCCGATCGCCCTTGAGGGGTCAGGAAGGAATTTTTTTTCCCTTGCCGCAACACATTGGTTAGCACGGCCAGGTTTTTTTTGCCTTCCTCTGGATCAACCTGGGAGTGAGGATTCAAAGAATCTTCCCCCCCCCCCCTATCCCATTAAAAACTTCCCTGCCCCCCCCCCCCCCGACGCTTGGCGACAATGGCTAATCTGCGATACTCTGCAGAAACCATTCGGGGTCTGAGGCGATTCGCCACAGTATTACCAGCCATCACCAAGAAGGCCTTAGGAATTGAGCAACTATTGAGAATCGATCGACGATCGACTGTCAAAAATTTCAGTCATCCACCCCAGCCTAAGCACATATCTTGTGCTTTGATCAACACAAGATCGGCAGTAAAACACTGTTTAGAAATCCATGATTTCATACTACAACACGATTTAGACTGCCTCTTTATTACAGAAAGCTGGCTCACAGCCAACTGTAACACCATTCTAGAAGAACTGGTGCCAGAAAACTACCGTATTATAACGGAAAACAGAATAGGGCAAAGAGGAGGGGGCCTGGCGGTGATTCACAAGACGCATCTTGCGATCACTAAACCTGTCCTTCAAAATCCTCTTCCATTCATGGAAACCCTTACTCTACAACTGCAATCAAATCCCCAGGAGACCATCCGGATTCTACTCTGCTACAGGCCACCCGGGCCAAAATCGCAGTTTTCAGCATCACTGACGGAATTTATCTCCACTTATACCCTAAACAGCAAACATCTTTTGCTGCTCGGGGACTTCAATCTCTGGGCCAACTCTTCACAGGATCCGATCGCCGACGCTTGTATTGACCACCTGGAAGGATTAGGATTACAACAACTAGTAGGTGCCCCCACACATACTTCAGGTCACACGCTCGACCTAATTTTCAGACAAAATCTGGAAATAAGTATTTTGGAAAATGAACCATTGCCACGGACAGATCACCATGCAATTAAATTCATAATTTCCAAAATTCCCCCATTGATAAAAACACCTAAGCCGGTGATAACACACTGGACTAGATCTCAGAAGAAGCTCCATTCGGAACTCTTCAAATCTACCTTAGGTAATAAAATAAAAACACTCCAACCACTCCGAACAGTCTCAGATACATTGGATGCCATAAATACAGTGCTACTACAGTCTGCCGACTTGGTAGCACCGAAACGCAAAGCCCACATCCGGAAAAACAAGTCCGGCTGGTTCAACAACCAGCTATCGCTACTTAAGCAAGAGCGCAGGAGGGCGGAAGCCGCCTGGAAAAGAAGCGCGTCGGAAGAGAACCTCATCAGCTACAAGACAACAACAAGGAAATACCGTAAAGAAATCTTCCAAGCCAAGAATTTTTTTTTTCTAAGGCCATCAATAGCGCCCTAAATCGCCCTCGCGAACTCTTTAAGCTGGTCAGTCAGACCATGAATCCAGGCTGTCTTGAAGCCCCGAATTCAGATACCCAAGAGTTTTGCGATGAATTGTCGGATTTCTTCATCAATAAAATTGAGGGAATCCGGGAAAGCATTCAACAAAATAATACCCCTCGCAACCACCCCCTTAATCAACCACAGAACACCCATAGGAACCTTCTACAATCAACCAAGTTCACTCTGGAACCCATCTCCGTTGATGCCACAAAAAATATCATAGGTACTTTGCGAAACTGCACAGCGCCTAATGATATTATCCCCACTAAGCTGCTGAAGGAATGTGCCAACATCTTGGCTCTACTCATCACGCAGCTCATAAACCAGTCATTCAAGGAAGGCATAGTGCCCTCCCTGCTGAAAGAGGGCATAATCCAGCCCATCTTGAAGAAACCAACCCTAGACCCCAAGTACCCTAATCATCGCCGTCCCATAACAGGCCTAAATGTTCTATCCAAGATAATGGAGAAAGTAGTGGTACAACAGCTGCAACAGCATATAGATACCTATAATCTACTTGATCCATTCCAATCAGGTTTCCGTCCCGGACACGGGACAGAAACAGCATTGCTCAAAATATGGGACGACGCTCTTGAGGCCGCAGACAAAGGAGAATCTTGTCTCCTGGTTCTGTTGGACCTAAGCGCAGCCTTTGATACGGTAGATCACAAACTATTACTGACTCGGCTGGCTGAGGTAGCCAGAGTCGCAGAAGTTGATCTATCATGGTTCTCCTCCTTTCTGGAAAACCGATCACAAACAGTGAAATTGGGACCCTTCATTTCTGAAAAACGCACGGTGTCATGTGGAGTCCCTCAAGGATCCCCCCTGTCACCGGTGCTCTTCAACATCTACCTTCGCCCTCTCTTTGAAATCATTAGTAGTCAACAACTACTTTATCACTGATACGCAGACGACACGCAACTGTACTTTCACATCTGCAATAAAAAGGATCATCGTCTCAGTTTAGAGAATTGTCTCTCTTTGATAGAAAACTGGATGACTAAGAGTTGACTAAGAGTTATCTTAAACTCAACAGCTCTAAAACAGAACTCCTTCTGTTTCATGCCAGTCGCAAGAGTCAGCTGGCAACAACTTGGAGACCCCCGCCCATTCTGGGCCAGATCATCTCCCCTAGCTCCAAAGTCAAAAGTCTCAGAGTCATCTTTGACTCCTACATGACAATGGACGCACAAATAGGGTCAGTAGTCAGTGGATCAGCAGCCGTGGTGGGAACAATTGTGAACTCCAGACTGGACTATGCAAATGCCTTTTACCTCAGACTCCCTAAGTACCAAATCGCTCGTCTGCAAGTCGTTCAAAATACGGCTGCCAGACTGGTGACTGGAAAAAAACCCTTGGAATCCATCTCACCTTCGTTGAGATCCCTTCACTGGCTGCCAGTAAAAGACAGAATTTATTTTAAAGCACTATGTCTGACGCATAAGTGCATCCATGGGAAGGCCCCGCAATACCTATGCGAAAAGATAGAAGCCCACAATTCCAATCGCGTTCTGCGATCCACCGACCAAAATCTGGTCAAGGTACCCAAAGCCAGATACAAGTCAAAAGGAGAAAGAAGGTTTGCTATCCAAGGTCCCAGACTATGGAACGCTTTACCAAACCAGCATTCGGTTGGAGGAAAACCACATGACCTTCAGAAGACAGATAAAAACTCTGCTCTTTTGATGACCAGAGAGACAGAAACAACGAGCGCCCAGAGGCGATTCAGTTCGCATGTGCCGCACTATATAAGTTTTTCATTCATTCATTCATTCAATGGCTGAGAGCTCTGACCGGAGTGTTCTGGCTAGGCAGGGGGGGGTGCGTTCTCCTGTCAGAACACAATAGAACAGTAGGGGAGATCACTGCACCTACATTGGATTGTTAGTACAGCGGCTCTACACATACTGCAGCTGCTGGCTTTTAATAAATGGACACTTACCTGTCCTGGAATCCCTTCATGTCAGCACCGCAGCTGATGTTTCCATTAGCTGTCGGGTGCTGCCGCCTCCATTGGGGGTAAGGGTATAACGCTATGTAGCCTTTCGGCTTCACACGCATGCGCAAGGCCCTGCTCCTCTCTTCTATTGGCCTGGCGGGTGGTGGAGTTTAAGGACGGAGCCCCACGGTGACGTCACAGCCACTGGCCGCCGTCAGACTCCCGGAAGTGGGAAAGGATACCTGTCAAAGATGAGCGGAAGTTCCATTTTAGGGTTGAACTCTGCTTTAACCACTTCCCCACCGCGCCATAAGCATTTTACTGCTACGGCGCGGTGGAGTTGCTTTGACACGACGTCCCTGGGACGTCCTCGTGCACTTCCGCGATTGCGCGTCCCCTGGGACGCGCTCGCGAAAGTGTCCGTGCTCGCCGGGTCTAGAAGACCCGGCGCATCACGGATCACGGTAAATTGCCGCTGATAGCGGCCGTTTACCACGTGATCGCGCCGTCGAATGACGGCGCGATCACTTGTAAACAAACCGGCGTCATTTGATGACGCCGGTTCCTCCCTCTCCTCGCTCTCCTCTCTGTACCGTGTGCGAGGAGAGGGGGGGGGGAGCGGGGTGTCAGCAGCTGAGCTGTGGATCTGGATCAAATGTGACAAATGCAGTCACAGATCCAGCCATCCCTCAAAACATCCCAGCTCTGCCATCCCCTAGTACCCTGCAATCCCCCCAGTACCCAACAATCCCCCAGTACCCAACAATCCCCCACAATACCCCAGTACCCCACAATACCCCAGTACCCCACAATACCCCAGTACCCCACAATACCCCAGTACCCAACAATACCCCACAATACCCCAGTACCCCACAATACCCCAGTACCCAACAATACCCCAGTACCCCACAATACCCCAGTACCCAACAATACCCCACAATACCCCAGTACCCCACAATACCCCAGTACCCAACAATACCCCACAATACCCCAGTACCCAACAATACCCCACAATACCCCAGTACCCAACAATACCCCACAATACCCCAGTACCCAACAATACCCCACAATACCCCAGTACCCCACAATACCCCAGTACCCAACAATACCCCACAATACCCCAGTACCCAACAATACCCCACAATACCCCAGTACCCCACAATACCCCAGTACCCAACAATACCCCAGTACCCCACAATACCCCAGTACCCAACAATACCCCACAATACCCCAGTACCCCACAATACCCCAGTACCCAACAATACCCCACAATACCCCAGTACCCAACAATACCCCACAATACCCCAGTACCCAACAATACCCCAGTACCCCACAATACCCCAGTACCCAACAATACCCCAGTACCCCACAATACCCCAGTACCCGGCAATGCCCCAATACTCAACAATACCCCAATACTCAACAATACCCCAATACTCAACAATACCCCAATACTCTGCATGATACTCGGCAATACCCCAATACTCGGCAATACCCCAATACTCAACAATACCCCAATACTCAACAATACCCCAATACTCAACAATACCCCAATACTCAACAATACCCCAATACTCAACAATACCCCAATACTCGGCAATACCCCAATACTCTGCATGATACTCGGCAATACCCCAATACTCTGCATGATACTTTGCAATACCCCAATACTCGGCAATACCCCAATACCCTGCAATACCCTGCGCGATACTCTGCAATACCGCCTATGGGGATTTTTAAGTAGCGAGGTTTGGCGCCATTCCACGAGTGTGCGCAATTTTGAAGTGTGACATGTTGGGTATCTTTTTACTCGGCGTAACTTCATCTTTCACATTATGAAAAAAAATTGGGCTAACTTTACTGTTTTGTTTTGTTTTTTTTTTAGCACAAAACAGTTTTTTAAAAAACACGCGTTCAATAAATTTCTGCGAAAATACCGTGCGAGATAAAAAGTTGTAACAGCCACCATTGTATTCCCTAGGGTCTTTGCTAAAAAAGCATATATAATGTTTTGGGGTTCTATGTAATTTTCTAGAAAATAAATGATGATTTTTCCATGTAGGAGAGAAATGTCAGAATTGGTCTGGGTGTTCCAGAACGCCTGATGGCGCTCCCTGCATGTTAGGCCTCTGTATGTGGCGACGCCGTGTAAAAGTCCCACACATGGGGTATCGCCATACTCGGGAGGAATAGCAGAATGTGTTTTGGGGTGTAATTTGTGGTATGCATATGCTGTGTGTGAGAAATAACCCACTAATATGACAGAAACAAGTTTTTTTTTTTTTTTTTTTACAGAATTTTCAGTCGTTTTTCTTTTATAGCGCAAAAAATAAAAAACCCAGAAGTAATCAAATACCACCAAAAGAAAGCTCTATTTGTGTGAAAAAAAGGACAAAAATTTCAAATGGGTAGAATGTTGTATGACTGAGTAATTGTCATTCATATTGTGAGAGCACCGAAAGCTGAAAATTGGTCTGGTTAGGAAGGGTGTTTAAGTGCCCAGTGGTCAAGTGGTTAAACTGTCAAAAACTAGTGCTGTGTACTAGGTTTAACCCTTCCCCTCTCTATCCAAAACAGGAAACAATTTTTTTGCCTTTACATACACTTTAAAGCGGTGTTCCACCCCCTCTAACAATTAAGAGTCAGCAGCAACACATACTGTCCCTACTGACTTTTAATATTAGGACACTTACCTGGCCTGAATTCCCCCAATGTCAGAAACCCAGCCAATGCTTCCATCAACTGTTGGCTGCTGCTGCTGCCATTGTCGGTAAGGAAACCCGACAGTGAAGCCTTGCGGCTTCACCACCAAGTCCCTACCCCACAAAGCGCGCTGCGCTCTCTTACAGTGGGGGGAGGAGGAAGGGGCTGAGTTTCTGACGTACCTCGCCGCTGCGAGGTTCGATGGAAGTGGGGACAGGGTACCTGTCAAAAACAGATAGGCGAAAGTTCCACTTTTGGGTGGAACTCCGCTTTAAGGTATCATCCACCGTCTAAGTTAGGTTCACCTGGTCCAAAACGTATCTGTCACGGTTTGAGCAATCTGTACTGTACTGCCTGAGGCCACACAACCTTGATTTTAAAATGGTCTAAACCAAGACTTATTTATCCTGCCCATGCGCTGCTTCTATATAAATTCTTTGGGCAAAGCCCTGCTGAATAGGATTGCAGGTGGTCACCATGAATTTAACTCCTCTTAGGAATGAGTACTATTTTAATCCACTTATGTATTTTTTAAACATATATATGAGTTAAAGAAAATATAAAGCCAAAAGCAACAGGTAGCTGATGACATAATCAATTTATTTCCTCACTTTCTAATATTAGTCGTTTATGTTGAGATGTAGGTTTCATTAATTATTTATTTAGTAGTTAATACCTTTTAGTTGTTAATGCCTTTTTCATTGTGATTTATATTTAGTAATTTATATGTACACTCTTTTTTATAGAACATTGGCTGAGCCAACTGGGATGTTTGGCGATGATCACTGATGCTGTGGACATCACTTTGACCCGTTAATGGGGTATGAGAAACTGTTTCCATCCTACTGAGGGCCTGTGTCAATGGGCTTTGGGCTTTTGTCAATGGCATTAATTTGACATCGGTCAAGAGTCACTTCTGAGATCGTTCATTAACTATTGACAGGTGTATTTGACCTACAACTGAATTCATTCTGATCTGCTTCATGCAGGTTTTGCTTTCCAGCATTTTGCTTGGAGCCAAAAAATGCCCATTAACACAGACTCCTATTTAACCCCTGGCTTCATGTGAGTGTGGGTGCCGATATTGGCAAAAAACAAGCCTTCATAAAGCAGCTAAATCACTTAGAACATCAGTGTCAGCTGACGGAAAGGTATGTTTAATGAGAACCTGCCACAGGATTTAGAACAAGGGGAGAACTGCCCTGGGACGCAGGAGGAGGAGGAGGATTTAAATTGCTTCTAATCACCTGCTTGTTGCCAGAAGCACAGCCAGGGAAGTCCATGGTGAGGGTTGTGCAGGAAAACGGCTGAACGGTTTTATACGTGATTGAATATTTATACGTACATTATGAGGCAAAGTGATATGATCACATGGATTTACTCATTTACTGATTAGGCGCTTATTGACTTATAGACATGTGCCCTGTTTGCTGAAAGGAACCCATTATATATTTTCCACAGAAGCAATATTCAATCTCAAAATTTTGGCAGATAGATGAATAGGACAAATTACGCTTGACATCTCGTTTGCAAAGAGATAGAGAGTGAGGCTGTGCTAAGTCGTTGTTTATAGTACAGTTTGTATGACATGGCATATTAAGGAGAAAATAGGCGCCTAATTGTTTGATGTATATTAAGCATAGGGGATACAATCAATAGAAAATATTTTGAGGTTTTATATTTTGTGATGTTCTTTTATGTTCCCCATAATGAGGTCCTGCTTTTTGGTTTTAACTAATGTTTGCCATTTTAGAATTTGGATATGGACCTTTAAAATAGAATTTTCCCCAATGACAAACAACACAATTATCTACTCCTTTTTCTTTTTATATACCTTTTTTCCCTTGTCATTTATTTTCTACCATTCATTTTATTCTACAACAAATCAAGTAAATGATTTGCTAGGGATGAGGTTAGCCACTACTATGGGTCCGATATTTGTGGTCCTTGCAAATTTTTGTGCCGATTTCCTCAGAGAATTTGCCAATAAAGGAGATTTTGTTTAAGCCAGCCCCTCACGATACAAGGGAGAGCACAGAGCAGTCATTATGTCAGTGAATTGGAAGCTGTTGTAGGAAAAGGAGCTGACAATCTGCAGAGAGATTATAATCGCTTTATTTATATTGTGGATAGTTTGAGGTCAGAGTTTATTCTTAGCTGTTGTCTTGTCCAAACTTAAAAAAAACAACAGACTATTGTTTCAAGGGGTGGGATTTTAGGGATGTTTATTTTAGTTTTTTTCCCCTGCAAGGCTTCCCTTTAAAGAGTGTTTGCTTTTGTCTTTTTTGTTCAGAGGTGGTATTTTAGGGTTTTAATTTCAGTTTTTTTCTTTTTACAGGGACTTTTTATGTTTGGAGTACTCAGTGAAACATCCACTTGTCACTGAGCATCGTTTTCTGTAGCCACCTTTTGCTCACAGCTAGAGTTGGGCCGAACACCCCCTAAGGGTAAAAGTTCAGCCCCGAGCCACGAATTCCATTGAAGTCTATGGGAGCCAAACATGAAAAATCAAGTCCCTATTTTGAAGGCTTACAGGTGCATCTCATGAAATTACAATATCTTAAAAAAGTTAATTTATTTCAGTAATTTAATTAAAAAATTGAGACTCATATATTATATAGATGCATTACACACAGAGTGATATATTTCAAGCATTTCTTTCTTTTATTTCTTTTCATTTGAAAGATTATGGCTTACAGCTAGTAAAAAACCCAAATACAGTATCTCAGAAAATTTGAATATTGCATAAGATCAATAATAATAAAAAATTAATACAGAAATGTTGGTCTGCTGAAAAGTATGTCCATACACAGTATAGTATGCAATTAATACTTGGTCGGGGATCCTTTTGCATGAATTACTGCATCAATGCGGCGTGGGATGGAGGCGATCAGCCTGTGGCACTGCTGTGATGTTATGGAAGCCCAGGTTGCTTTGCTAGTGGCCATCAACTCATCTGCATTGTTGGGTTTGGTGTCTCTCAACTTCTTCTTGAAAATACACCACAGATTCTCTATGGCGTTTAGGTCAGGCGAGTTTTTACATAGTTACATAACCACTTAAGACCCGGACCAAAATGCTGCTAAAGGACCTTGCCCCTTTTTGTGATTCGGCACTTTGCCGTATTAACTGACAATTGCGCGGTCGTGCGACGTGGCTCCCAAACAAAATTGGTGTCCTTTTTTCCCCACAAATAGAGCTTTCTTTTGGTGGTATTTGATCACCTCTGCGGTTTTAATTTTTTGCGCTATAAACAAAAATAGAGCCACAATTTTAAAAAAAAATTCTATATTTTTTACTTTTTGCTATAATAAATATCCCCAAAAATATATATAATTTTTTTTCCTCAGTTTAGTCCGATACGTATTCTTCTACCTATTTTTGGTAAAAAAAATCGCAATAGGCGTTTATCGGTTGGTTTTCGCAAAATTTATAGCGTTTACAAAATAAGGGATAGTTTTATTCCATTTAAAAAAAAAAAAATTTATACTACTAATATCGGCAATCAGCGATTTTTTTCGTGACTGCGACATTATGGCGGACACTTCGGACAATTTTGACACATTTTTGGGACAATTGTCATTTTCACAGCAAAAAATGCATTTAAATTGCATTGTTTACTGTGAAAATGACAGTTGCAGTTTGGGAGTTAACCACAAGGGGGCTCTGTAGGATTTGAGTGTTCCCTGTGTGTGTTTACAACTGTAGGGGGTGTGGCTGTAGGTGTGACATCATCGATCATGTCCCCCTATAACAGGGATGACGCGATCGATGCTGCGTCCACAGTGAAGCACAGGGAAGCCGTGTTTACACACGGCTCTCCCCGTTCTTCAGCTCTGGGGACCGATCGCCGCACTCCAGCGGCGATCGGGTCCGCGAGTCCCGCGGACCCGGTCCCGGAACTTCGGACCGGGTCACGGGAGCGCGCCGCGGGTGCGCGCCCGTGACCCATGGCTGGGTACTAGAAACCAACGTATATATACGTTGATGTGCCCAGCCGTGCCATTCTGCCGACGTAAATGTGCAGTAGGTGGTCCTTAAGTGGTTAATTGGGGAGGTTGAAAAAAGACACAAGTCCATCAAGTTTGACCCGTGTGTGTGCTTTTATGTCAATATTACATTGTATATCCCTGTATGTTGTGGTGATTTAGGCGCTTATCCAATAGTTTTTTGAAATTATCTATGCTCTCCGCTGAAACCACTGCTTGTGGAAGAGAATTCTACATCCTTACCGCTGTTCTACGCAGTTTAAGGTTAAACCAATTTTCTTCTAATTTTAGTGAATGGCTGCGTGTCTTTTTATGTCCCCTTGCATGGAAAGGTTTTATCCCTATTGTGGGGTCACCAGTATAGTATTTGTACATTGAAATCTTATCCCCTCTCAAGCGTCTCTTCTCCAGAGAGAATAAGTTCAGTGCTCGTAATATTTCCTCATAAGTCCCTTAATTAGCTTTATACAAAACAAAGTACAGCGCTAGAAGTTATTATTAATACACCCAAATTAAATTGAAAAAAATAATTATATAATTGGGTGATAAAGGAAAGTGAAACAACCTTAATGTGACATAAAGTTCATAAATTGTGGTCAATTATCCAGAAAAAAGTGCATAAATAAGTCCATAATGACTGATAACATTTGGAACAGATCGGAGTGAAGTAAAGTGTATAGAAATCTTCTTCCACCAAGAAGAAGACACCCAACTCGTGAGATGTAGTCTCCTTACCACATATGTATGACCGTCACTATAGCGGTCTGAATAAGCACAGGGATTTCTTTCTCGTACATCACGGGACACAGAGCGGCATATTCATTACTATGTGGGTTATATGGAGTACCTTCAGGTGTGGACACTGGCAATCTCAAACAGGAAGTCCCCTCCCTATATAACCCCCTCCCCTAGAGGGAGTCCCTCAGTTTTTTCGCCAGTGTCTTAGGTGTTGGTCACGGAATAGCTTTGCTCCACATCCTTGGGATTAAGGGCGGGCTAACCGGATCTGTCCAAGGAGCCTCAGTGCCAAAGTGGACAGTACCCGGGCCCCAAGCCGTGGCGTTTTGTCTATAATGCTCCTCTTTGGAGGGCTGGACCCTGGGCCCAGGACTTGGAGTTTGTAAAAACCATAAGTTCCTGTTTGCCAGGGTGCTATATAGGTCCAGGACAGTGGGTACCTTCATAGGACCCCAGGGCCTGAAGGTCTACTACGCTACCCACGGAGATGGGAGAAGATTGGATCAGTTTGCTGGACAAACATCCTGCAGCATGGAGCAGGTAAGGGGGAGCCTGCGGGACTTGGTTCGACAGCAGGCTCTCCGGGGTAACCTAAAAAGGGGGATAGCCTAAGTATGCTCTGCATGGGCAACCTTGCTCACTATGTCTAAGAGAGACAGGATGACACCCTTTTCTCCCCCATCACTAGGTCCCCCTGTCTAAATATGTGTTGCTAGCTAAACCTGCTGTTTCTTCCTAGGGCTAGTAAGGATCCCTAGGGGCCTTTGGAGAGTCCTACCTGGCCGGGGGTTTGAATCTGCCGCCTGTTTCTGCGTTCCTGGATCTCCAGCAGCGCGGCTCCTCCATGTTCCTCCTGTTTCCGGCATACGCGCGCGTGCGCGCGCACGTCTTATTGACGTTTTTCGCGCCGTTCAGACAGGAGGGCGGGGGGGGGGCGTGCCTGCGGCGTCATACAGGGGCGCGCCTTTGTGCTGTTATAGACAGCAGGCATTGTCAGTGCTCAGTCTGAGGCTGATTTTGAACAGTGACTCCCGGTGGCAGTACATGTGGACTTTGTTCCAATGCCTTTTTTGTTAAGCCAAGAAATCCCCCTTTTTGCAGCAGGTTGGAGGCTGGCAAACTTAGTTTGGGGTCACTGTATGTTGTCAAAAGAAAATATATAATATATATTTAAAAAAAAAAAAAAAACATACGGGATCCCATCAGTTTTTGGGCATTAGTGATCTATTGTCCCCTAAACTCTGGTTTTGTACTCCTGGCCACTACAGTCTGTTGTGTGGGCGGAGTCCCTCGATTTTGTATTATGGCTTCCAAAGGTTCGGGGTCAAAGGGTACAAAAAAGACCAAAAAACAAAAGGGTTCCCTTTCTGATTCTGATATGCCGATACTTTCCCCGCAACTTATTAACATAAAAAGCGCCTTGGATGAGCCATTAGGGGGATCTGGTGCGGAGGCTGGCCCAGATCAGCCCAACCCTGTGTTTATCACAGAGGAGATGCTAGCCGTATCCCTAGGGGGGCTAGAAGAGAGAATAGCAGCATTGATCGCTAGAGCTATTCCTGGTAAGTAACGGGTTAGATCCCCATCACCAAGAGGTGTATCCTCAGATGCTGAGATTCTCTCTCCGGAGGAATTGGAATCACAGGAGGATCAACTAGACCTGAACCAAGAGGGTTCAGGGATTGAGGGGTCTGCCTCGGAGGAACCATTTTCAGACTCCCAGACAGAAAGACTGTGGGTACAGTCTTTGACGGACATGGTCCGCTCGGCATTTAGTTTACCATTGCCAGAGCCTCAGGTTCCTCCGGTATCCTCTCTGGGCTCTTTGAAAGCTCCGTTAAGCAACGCAGTTTTTCCAGTCCATCCTCTTTTGGAGGAATTGATCTTTCGGGATTGGGTACGGCCGGACAGGATTTTTCTGCCACCGAAAAGATTTGCGGTCATTTACCCCATGGAGGAAAAATTCTCCAAGAGGTGGAGGCTCCCAGTAGTGGATGCAGCCATCTCATGTGTGAATAAATCACTAACTTGCCCGGTGGAAATCATACATATGTTTAAAGATCCGGTTGATAAAAGGTTAGAGACACTTTTAAAAGCATCCTTTGCTACGGCAGGAGCAGTGGTACAGCCAGCTGTGGCTGCGATTGGTGTTTGTCAGGCGTTAAAAGACCAGACAAAGGAAATGTTAAAGGACATGCCTACCCAACAAACAGAAGAGTTTTCTGACATTCCCAGAGCTCTGTGTTTTGCTGTAGATGCTATAAAAGATTCCATCCAGCAGGCCTCTCGTTTATCACTATTTTTGGTACACATGAGAAGGCTCTTATGGTTGAAGAACTGGGCGGCGGAGCCCCCATGCAAAAAGCTTCTGGCAGGGTTTCCCTTCCATGGAGGACGACTCTTCGGAGAGGATCTGGATAAATATATTCAGACTATTTCAAATGGCAAGAGTACCCTTTTACCGGTCAAAAAGACATTCCGGGCGCCTACATTTAAAAGGCAGCTCTTTCCTGTCTCGGGGCCCTCGAATTCCAGGCAGTATCGACGGCCGCCTGCACGATCCAACGTTAACAGTAGATCGCAGGGACAGGCCCCTGGGGGTAAGAGGCCGTGGTATCGCAAGCCGACAAAGACAGCCCCTAAGTCTGCCTTATGAAGGGGCGCCCCCACTCTCGCGGGTGGGGGGAAGGCTTCGTTTCTTCTCAGAAGTTTGGGAAGCCAAGATCCCCGACAAATGGGTCCGGGCATCTGTAACCACAGGTTACAGACTGGAGTTTCTAAGGTATCCTCCGCCTCATTTTCAGGAATCAAGGCTACCAAGGGATCCAGCAAGGAAGGCCTCAATGCTGGCAGCTTTGGATCACCTGCTTTGCCAGGACGTAATTATAGAAGTGCCAGCCCAAGAGCAAGGGCTAGGTTTCTATTCCAATCTCTTTGTCATACCAAAGCCCAACGGCGATGTCAGGCCAATCTTGGACCTAAAGAGGTTAAACGGTTTCCTAAGGGTTCGTTCCTTCCGGATGGAATCCATCCGGTCAGCAGCCGCCGCGCTTCAGAAGGACAATTTTCTGGCCTCCATAGACATAAAGGATGCTTACCTTCATGTACCAATCTGTCAGTCGCATCAAAGATTTTTACGCTTCGCGGTGGGGCAGCGACACTTCCAATTCAGGGCGCTCCCCTTCGGGCTGGCCACGGCCCCCCGGGTATTCACGAAGATCCTAGCCCCAGTTCTGGCCAATTTAAGGGTCCAGGGGGTCACAGTCCTAGCATACTTGGACGACCTTTTAATCATAGATCACTCACGGTCGGGTCTGCAAAAGGCAGTAAACCTCACGGTTCGGTACCTCGAAGAATTCGGCTGGGTCCTAAACCGGGGAAAGTCAGCGTTCCAGCCTACAAAGCAGTTGGAATACCTCGGCATGAGGTTAGACACAGAACAGCAAAAGGTGTTCCTGCCCCTGGTAAAGATCGAAGCTATCAAGGAGTTGGTTCAGTTGGTTCTAAACAAGAAAAAACCAACTATTCGCCTATGTATGCGAGTACTAGGCAAGCTAGTGGCCACGTTCGAGGCAGTACCATACGCTCAGATCCACACTCGCGTCCTACAGGCAGCCATTCTAGCAGCCTGGGGCAAGAGGGCACATGCCTTAGAGTCCCCTTTGACGCTATCATCAAGGGTCCGACAAGGCCTGGCCTGGTGGTTGAACCCCCAGAATCTTCTAAAGGGAAAATCCTTCAGCCCTGTTGTCTGGAAGGTAGTTACCACAGACGCCAGCCTGGCAGGCTGGGGGGCAGTCTTCGAGGGGTTCTCTCGCCAGGGAACTTGGGTGAAAGCAGAGAGGCAGCTCCCCATCAATATCTTGGAGATCAGAGCTGCTCGCCTAGCCCTTCTGGCATGGACATCCAGATTAAAGGGGTTCCCGGTGAGAATCCAGTCAGACAATGCCACGGCGGTGGCATACATAAACCACCAAGGGGGAACCAGGAGTCAGGCCGCTCAGAGGGAGGTGAGCTTGATTTTTCAGTGGGCAGAGGTTCATGTACCCTGCATTTCGGCGATATTCATTCCCGGAGTGGACAACCTGCAGGCAGACTTCTTAAGTCGCCAGAGTCTGTTGCCAGGGGAGTGGTCTCTGCATCCCCAGGTCTTTCAGACAATCTGCCAGAGGTGGGGAATGCCGGACGTAGATATAATGGCATCCAGGTTCAACAAGAAACTAGACAGGTTCGTGTCTCGAGCGAGGGATCCTATGGCCTGCGGAACCGATGCGTTGGTTTGCCCTTGGCATCAATTCAAACTTCTATATGCATTCCTTCCGCTACAGTTACTCCCTCGCCTGTTGCGCAGGATCAGAGTGGAGCACAAGCCAGTGATTCTAGTAGCTCCGGCTTGGCCCCGGAGGACTTGGTACTCACTAGTCCTGAAGATGGCAGTGGGAGACCCTTGGACTCTTCCTCTACAACCAGACCTACTCTCACAAGGCCCGATCCTCCACCCTACATTACAGCGTCTAAATTTGACGGCCTGGAGGCTGAATCCCTGATTCTCAGGGGTAGAGGTCTGTCTAGGCAGGTAATTCCTACCCTGATTAGGGCTAGAAAGCCGGTCTCCAGGGTGATTTATTACAGGGTGTGGAGGAACTACGTAGGCTGGTGTGAATCCAAAAGATGGAATTCCCGCAAATATACTATTGATAGGGTGTTAAGTTTTCTCCAGCTAGGAGTGGATAAAGGCCTGGCACTAAGCACAATCAAGGGACAGATCTCAGCTCTGTCAGTGTGGTTTCAGAGGCCGCTGGCCACCCACTCGCTGGTAAAGACCTTCATACAGGGGGTCTTGCGTATTAATCCTCCTGTCAAGTCACCAATTTGTCCATGGGACTTAAATCTTGTCCTGTCCACTTTACAGAAACAACCCTTTGAGCCGTTGGCTGAGATTCCTTTAGTCTTACTGACAAGAAAGTTGGTTTTCTTGGTCGCCATAGTTTCGGCCAGGAGAGTGTCAGAATTAGCAGCCTTATCGTGTAAGGAACCATATCTCGTTCTGCATAAGGACAGGGCAGTTCTCCGGCCCCATCCTTCCTTTCTACCAAAGGTTATATCCAAATTTCACTTAAACCAGGATTTGGTACTTCCATCCTTCTTTCCAAAACCTACATCTAGAAAGGAGGGGTTGCTGCATACCTTGGATATTGTCCGGGCCATGAAGGCCTATCTTAAAGCTACAGAAAAAATCCGGAAGACAGATGTATTATTCGTTCTACCAGATGGCCCCAAGAAGGGGCAGGCAGCTGCAAAATCCACCATTTCGAGATGGATTAGACAATTAATCATTCAAGCCTACGGTTTGAAGAGGTTGCCTCCTCCGTTGTCGGTAAAGGCCCATTCTACCAGGGCCATGGGCGCCTCTTGGGCAGCACACCATCAGATCTCTATGGCTCAGATATGCAAGGCGGCAACGTGGTCATCAGTCCACACGTTTACAAGGTTTTATCAACTAGACGTGAGAAGGAATGCGGATTCTGCCTTTGGACAGGCAGTACTACAGGCTGCAGTTTGAAATCCTCGGGATCAGAAGCACCCTTGGTTAAAAAAAAAAAAAAGAAGTTTTTTCTTGACTAAGTTGGAATTATTATTATTATTTGAGTTTACCTCTAAATTGAATCCTTCTTTGGAATATGTCTCCCTCCCCTCATTAAAGCATTGCTTTCGGACATCCCACATAGTAATGAATATGCCGCTCTGTGTCCCGTGATGTACGAGAAAGAAAAAGGGATTTTTAAATACAGCTTACCTGTAAAATCCTTTTCTTGGAGTACATCACGGGACACAGAGCTCCCACCCCTCTTTTGGGTGACCATTTTGGGAGGCATACTGCTTGCTACAAAACTGAGGGACTCCCTCTAGGGGAGGGGGTTATATAGGGAGGGGACTTCCTGTTTGAGATTGCCAGTGTCCACACCTGAAGGTACTCCATATAACCCACATAGTAATGAATATGCCGCTCTGTGTCCCGTGATGTACTCCAAGAAAAGGATTTTACAGGTAAGCTGTATTTAAAAATCCCTTTATTTTAAGTCTTCCCAAGTAGACTCTCTCCAAACATGTAGGGTAAAATGCAAATGCTCAATCCAGCAAGTGAAAAAGACATATCAATAAAATCAATCCAGCAAGTGAACTCCTTCTTAATATTTACTTCTTTGTCTCACCAGGAATCATACCTCACTTCTGAAGACCACCTCCGCCTGTTTTACAGAAATCCCATCATATGTTCCCTTCCTCTGGTCTGTTACCTCTTTGTGAATTGAGCCTGTAGTTATTCCGGAATAGAGGACATGGAAAATTTTAGAGGACATGCCAAAGATCAAGGACCTGGTTCATTTCTGAAGAAGTTGCCTTGTCTTGAATCCTGATTTTCTTTAAATGCTAGGAAGCTTTTACATAAAGATATTGGTATCAAGCTCAATATCTTTATGTAAAAGCTTCATAGCATTTAAAGAAAATCAGGATTCAAGACAAGGCAACTTCTTTAGAAATGAACCAGGTTCTTGATCTTTGGCATGTCCTCAAAATTTTTTCCATGTTCTCTATTCCGGAATAACTACAGGCTCAATTCACAAAGAGGTAACAGACCAGAGGAAGGGGACATAAAATGATGGGATTTCTGTAAAACAGGAGGAGGTGGTCTTCAGAAGTGAGGTATGATTCCTGGTGAGACAAAGAAGTAAATATTAAGAAGGAGTTCACTTAGTCGGTTCACACTGGGGCGACACGACTTCCAGCTCGACTTTCAGAAGCAACTTCAACACGACTTGAGCATGAACCACAGGGCGATCTGGGACGATTTACAACACAACTTGAAGTCCTTTTCAGGTCAGGAGACATTCCAGTGGCCAATAAAACAACAATCAGCTCTGGGAGAGGGAAGGGGAGGGAGAGGTTTGCCTGAGAAATGTATGTTATCTTGCTGGAAAGTAGCTTCAATTAAAACAGTGATCAGACTTGGAAGCGACTTCCATTGAAATCAATGGGTACAAATCGCCTAGAAGTCTGATTGAAGTAGTACAGGAACCTCTTCTGAAGTCGGAGCGACATGAGTAGTGTGTATTAACACCGCTCCCATTCACTTACATTGCTTTTCTGGACAGCGTGACTTGGGACGACTTGAGACGACTTCAAGTCGGATACCAAGTCGCCCCAGTGTGAACCGACTCTAACCGGATTGATTTTATTGATACATCCTTTTCACTTGCTGGATTGAGGATTTGCATTTTACCCTACATGTTTGGAGAGAGTCTACTTGGGAAGACTTAAAATATCCCTGTGCTTATTCGGACCGCTATAGTGACGGTCATATATATGTGGTAAGAAGACTAAATCTCATGAGTTGGGTGTCCTCTTCTTGGTGGAAGAAGATTTCTATACACTTCACTTCACTCCGATCTGTTCCAAATGTTATCAGTCATTATGGACCTATTTATGCACTTTTTTCTGGATTATTGACCACAATTTATGAACTTTATGTCACATTAAGGTTTTTTCACTTTCCTTTATCACCCAATTATATAATTATTTTTTTTACTTTCATTTGGGTGTATTAATAATAACTTCTAGAGCTGTACTTTGTTTTGTATATTGTTTTCTACTTTGGTTAGCTTAAGTAAGTGGTACTGGCAGCTTTTTCACGATTTATATATTTTTTACATTTGTTAGTGCAGTGTTTTTTTCCCGTTCTCAGGAAAAAATTCCTTTTTATCCTTAATTAGCTTTGTTGCCGTTCCCTGGACCCCCTCCAGTTCCAGCACATCCTTCCTGGAGTACTGGAGCCCAGAACTGGATGGCATACTCCAGATGCAGCCAGATCAGAGTCTTGTAGAGTGGGAGAATTATCGTTTTATCTGTGGAGTTAATCCCCTTTTTAATGCATGCCAATATTCTGTTAGGTTTGCTTGCAACATCTTGACATTACATGCCATTGCTGAGCCTGTCATCTACTAAGACCCCCAGGTCATTTTACATCCTAGATTTCTCCAGAGGTTCAACCCCTAGTGAGTTAGTGAGTAGATTGCATTCATATTCTTGGCACCCAAATGCATTACTTTAAATTTTTCTACATTAAACCTCATTTGCCATGTAGTTGTCCACCCCATTAATTTTTTCAGATCTTCTTGCAAGGTTTTCACATCCTGTGGAGAAATGATTGCCCTGCTTAGCTTAGTATCATCTGCAAATACTGAGATTGAGTTGTTTATTCCATCCTCCAGATGGTTTATGAATAAATTACATAGGACTGGTCTCAGGACAGAACCCTGGGGTTCCCCATGCTCCCCACCGGACCATTCCGAGTACTCCCCATTTATCACAAACCTCTGAACTCGCTGATGTAGGCAGTTTTCAATCCATGTACTCACCCTTTGGTCCATGCTGACAGACCTTAGTTTGTACAGTAAACATTTATGGGGAACTGTATCGAATGCCTTTGCAAAATCCAGATACACCACCTCCTCATAGAAGGTTAATAGATTGGTTTGGCAAGAACAATTCTTCATGAATCAATGCTGATTACTGGTTATGATACTGTTTTCATTACTAAAATATTGTATATAATCCCTTATCATCCCCTCCAAGAGCTTGCATACTATTGACATTGGGCTAACTGGTCTGTTGTTCTCAGGGATATATCTTGGTCCTTTTTTTAAATATTGGCGCTACATTGGAGAAAAGCCAATCAGCTGGTACCTTACCAGTCAGTAGACTGTTCGTAAAAATTAGGAACAATGGTCTGGCAATTACTTGAGTTCCTTCAGTGCAAGCCACATGGCCTGGTGACTTATTAATGTTATGTTTTTCAAGTCTATTACTAATTCTATCCTCTGTTAGCCACGTGGGTGCTTCCTGTGATGCGTCATGAGAATAAACATTGCAGTCTTGGTTACTGAATCCAACCTTTTCCCTTGTAAAGACTGAGGAGAAAAATAAATTCAAAACCTTTGTAACCAGATTCCCTTTGTCATTCTTTATGGGGCCAATATGATCTGACCTATATACTTAAAGAATTTCCTAGGATTTTTTTTACTCTCCTCTGCTATGTGCCTTTCGTGTTTAATCTTAGCCACCCTGTTTGCACCCTTACATTTCTTATTGCATACTTTGTAAAGTTCGATTGCCGATGATGACCCTCAGCCATGTATTTTTTGAAGGCCTTCTCCTTTGTTTTTTTATGCATTTTTACGTTGGAGTTAAGCCACCTAGGACTTTTTATTAGCTCTTTTAAATTTATTTCCCATTGGGATGCAATGCCTAATGCCCTTATTTAATATGCTTTTAAAGCACTCCCATTTTTCCTCAATGTTCTTTGTTCCCAGGATTTTTTCCCATTTAAAATCTTCTAGCAAAGAGCGCAGTTTAGGGAAGTTGGCTCTTTTGAAATTCAGGGTCTTTGTATTCCCCCTATGTTTCCTATTTGTTTGATTTATACTGAAACAAATTGACCTGTGATCGCTATTTTCTAAATTGCCCCTTATTTCCACATCTGTTATCAGATCTGTATTGTTAGTAATCAGTAGGTCTATTAACGCTTTGTTTCTTGTTGATGCTTTTTCCCTGACCCGTGAAATTGTACTTCAAGACATTTAGAAAATGGCGAGCCTTAAACGAATGCGTGGTTCTTTCCGCCCAGTCTATGTCTGGATAATTAAATCCCCCATTATATTGACACTTCCCATCCTTGCCGCCATTCCAAACTGTGATAGGGGGTCCGCCTCCCCCTCCTCCATCTGCTTTAGGGGGCCTATAGCAATCTTCCAGTATTACTTTCCCCTTGGTTTCCCCCCTTTGTAGGTCTACCCATAAGGATTCCACCTCCCCCTTGCTTAATTAGTGATGTTGTCCCTCACATTCACTTGTACATCATTTTTGATATACAGGCATACCCCTTTTTTACGCTCCCTATCTCTGCGATATAGCGAATACCCTTGAGTTGTTGCTAGCCAATCCTGAGAGCTGTTGAACCAGTCTCTGAAATGTCCACAAAATCTGAATCCTCCTCGTACAATAGCAGCTATAGTTCTCCCATCTTGTCCGTCTGATTCCTGGCATTAGTGAACAAGCCACGTAGTTTTGTCTGGATGCATCTCCTTATTGGGTGTTCTGAGGTTGCAAATAGGACTTGTTACTGTACTTACCTTGGGTTTAGGTGCTACCCTCTGAAATTTGTTCCATGCTGGATATCTCTAAGTATGAACCCTCCCCCCCCCCCCCGTTGCCTAGTTTAAAAGCTTCTCTAACTTGTCGGCCATCTTCTCTCCCAGCTGATCTGCACCTTCCCCATTTAGGTGCAGTGAATCCCTACTAAATCGATTGAGAAGTCATCCCAGTTCTCCAGGAACCCGAACCCCTCCTTTCTACACCAGCTTCTCAGCCACTTGTATACTTCCCTAATCTGCTGCCTCTCTGGTGTGGCTCGAGGTACTTGTAGTATTTCTGAGAATACTACCTTGGAGGTCCTAATCCTCAATTTAGCTCCTAAGTCCCTAAAATCTTTTTTTGGGACACTCCATCTTCCTCTGACTTTGTCATTGGTGCTAATGTGCACCATGACAGCCAGGTTTTTCACAGCCCCTTCTGGTATTCTGTCCACCAGATCCGTGATGTGCCGAACCCGAGCACCCGTTAGACAACATACAGTTCGGTGCTTTAGTTCTTTGTGCCAAATTGCCCGATGTCCTTCTGAGAATTAAGTCCCCTACCACCAGAATCTGTCTTTCCTTTCTCTTGGCTTTACCCCGCCCTCACTGGAGGAGTTATTCCCCTGGCAGCTAGGTGCATCACTCTGCTCCAGCAATGCTGGTGCCTGACTGGTTTCCGCAATATCACACAACGGGGCTTACTTATTGTCGCTCTCAGTCACGGAGGGGGGGATTCTGGTCCACTGTTCTGCCACTTCCTCTCACACCACGCTGTCACAACTCCTGCACTTCTGTGCCAAAAAGATCTGCAACAGCGGCGCCACCTAGCTGACGACCAATGGTGTGTTTGTTGGCCAATCAAGCACAGTTTTACTAACTAGGTATTGGTACTTTTGGCAGTGTGGACAGGTGCCAAGTCCTGTTGAAAAATGAAATCAGCATCTCCAAAAGGCTGGTCAGCAGAGGCAGGGCCGATCCACCCTATAGGCTCACTATGCAAGCCGCTTAGGGCCCTGCAAAACTGCTGAGGGTCCCCCAAATTACTAGAGGCCCCATCTGGTGAGAAGTCATTTTCGGCCCCTCTTCCCGCTTCTCAACTTGCTGGCTACATGGGAGAAGAAGTAAGAAGTCAGCACCCCCCGCTTCTCACTTTGGCCTCGTACACACGATCGGACATATCCGATGAAAACGGTCCGCGGACCATTTCCATCGGATATGTCCGATCGGGAGTTTGATCCACGCCACGTCACCGCCACGTCACCGCACCAGGAAGTTAAACACTTCCGCGCATGCGCCGAATCCATTCGGCGGCGGCGCGGCGGCGGTGGGGGACGACATGTCTGCTGGTAAGTGTACTAACCAGCAGACATGTCGGGCGGACAGATTCCCACCGGATAGATTTCAAAGCATGCTTTGAAATCTGTCGGGTGGAGAAATCTGTCCGCTAGCCCATACACACGAGCGGAGATGTCTGCTGAAACGGTCCATCGGACCGTTTTCAGCGGACATATCCCCTCGTGTGTACGAGGCCTTTAATGTAAGATGTAATTTCCGACAGCAAAACACCCCCTCCCCCCACTTCTCAACTTTAATCTTTAATGTGACATGTCATTTTTGGATTTTCGGCAGCCCCCCCGCTTCTTAGCTTTAATTTTGTTTAGAGCCCCAGGGAGGTCAGGTCAGGATCAGCACTGAGCAGAGGGAAGCGTGAAGTGCTCTAGAATTACCTGGTAGAGGGCTACCCTAACTTTGGACTTGATAAAACACAGTGGACCAACACCAGCAGATGACATGACTCCCCAAATCATCACTGGATGTGGAAACTTCACACTGGGCCTCATGCAACTTGAATTGTGTGCCTCTCCACTCTTCCTCCAGACTCTGGGACCTTGATTTACAAATGAAATGCAACATTTTCCACAGTCCGTGATGCATTGGAGATAAGATGACAGACGCCTCTTACCAGATAGGTTGGACCAAAGATTATAATGGTAAAACTTGCATGTGTCACAGTATAAAAGGACCGGCATTCAGTAGAAATAATAGCCGCTCACCAGCAGATTTTGATGTAAAACCGAGGGGTAAAGAGACAAACTGCCGTTTAAATTCTCACCATTTATTTTTAAAGTCTATAAACAATATCTCAGAGTAGTCACAATTCAGTAAAATACAGATGATCCAGCAGGTTACTGGCTTGCATGAATACAAAGTCGTGGATGAATCGTAGACAAGCCACTCCCTATGCGTTTCATCGACAATGATGTTGTCATGGACCATGAAATACTGAAGTGTTTCTACATGAAATCCTAATTCATGTATTACAGAAGATGGGACATTACGGATGTCTTGAGATATTACAGGAGATTTTATTCTGAACCCCAACCAGGTCAATAGACTCAGAAGATATACTCATTGTCCATTGTGTGATAACCCTATATAAAGCCTTTTGATTATCAGGTGTAAATGTCTTCTGCCCTGTCTCAACTCTCCAGACAGTTCCATTGTTCTGTGGCTGGCTATTGTGTACATTGATTGCCCCCCCCCTGGGGCTTTTGTCTGAATACACATACAGTCTTTCTATTCAAACCTTTCTGACCAATCTCTGCTGTGTCATTTTCAAGTCCTCATTTGCATGGTTAAGGAGGACCTGATGGTAAACTGCCTGGACTTTAAAAAGGACCAATAAGAAAGCGGTTGTTGGGGGCGGGATGTTCCAAATTCTGTATAAAAGTGTGCTGTGTACTTTCAATAAATTGTGTCCTGTTTACATCCAGCATTAAGCTTTGGCTCATGTATGGATTATTCGACGATTCCAGGAATATTCCTACTCGTGGAATATTGGGTGATTTTCTTTTAATTCAGAAGAAGGGAATGGATGACGGGATATGTTCTACTACCGTCACAGATGTCTTTGGGGGATGGGCTTGCACCTCTAATGTCTGACTTTCAAAAGTTTACCTGCATTTTCTACAGAATGCTGTGATAGAAATCCTCCTAGGACTCATAAAACACTCTGTCAATACACTGAAACTACACTTTGAAAACCAGGGTTCCCTGTGCTCTATGGTTTTAAGCATATACATTATCATGAAGCTGGAGAGTACATAGATCTTGTCCTTGATGCTCTACTGGCTTCATCACTACACCTATATGGATCTGCCTATTGACGTTTATAGGATGTTTTCTTATAAAAGTGAAAACTCGCTTTGAAAAAAGATGCCCAATCACGTACGTAGAAAATAAAAAAAATGGGAGTACCCTTGTGACTCCCCCCATGCTTAACGTTTTGCAGTGTACTAATCTATGTTACTATGATATGGCAACCTCAACCTCAGTTCTGTGTTTGCTATTGTCTAGAGCAGTGGTCTCCAAACTGCGGCCCGAGGGCCGGATGCGGCCCTTTGCTTGCCTTTATCTGGCCCTTGGGGCACTATCTCTCCCACTGATACAAGACACTATTCTGCCATCTGACACTGACAGTGAAGCATCATTTTTCCCACTAACACCACTAATAGGACACTATTCCTCCCTATGATACCAACGATGGGGCACTATTCCTCCGCCTAATACCAGATGTTTAGTCCCACTGATGCCAGGAAAGTTTCCACCCCCGCTGGTCAAAGTCCGGCCCTCCAAGTGTCTGAAGGACAATAAATCGGTCCTTTGTTTAGAATGTTTGGAGACCCCTGGTCTAGGGGCATGTAGACGGCCCACATTATTTACTACCTGAATACCTGTAACGGGGCAGATATGTGCCTTATCTCCCTCCTTAAGCTGTATTATATGTTCCTGTATGTTGTAAGCAACCTTTCTCTTTTCAATAAAAAGTTATTTGAGAAAAGAAAATAGAAAACACATAATTTTATTCTTGCACATAATTGGATGATGGAAATCAGCAGTGTAAAGTGTAAAATGGAAGTAAACTTCATTACAACTTTTACCTAACGGTATGCCTAGATTAAGGCTGTAGGTGTTTGCAATATCTCCTAAACCTACACAGTTTAGGAGATATTTGCCAAAAAGAATGCACCGGCATGCGCCAGTTTTCTGAATGAATAATGCCGACTTTGACGGCTCCCGTGCGGAGTGACGTCATCGCTGCTTCGCCCAATCACATCGCCGGAGCGGTGATATTTGGAAGTAACCTCCGGGAGATATGTCTGCGGCCGGAGGGGAAGACTAGGACGGCTTTAGGGGCTTCGATCTAAGGTAATTAAATGCATAATGAGCTAGTATGCTAGTCATACTAGCTCATTATGCCTTTGTCTTGCAGGTTTTTATTTTTATTTTTTTACCTTTTTTTTTTTTTACAACCACTTTAACCTCATTCACTAAGCTAAGGGAAAATTTCCATGCAAAGTGAACAGCCTATTTGCCTTTGGTAAATCAACCCCACTGTGATAAGTCATTCACTTATGTGTGTCAATTTCAGCTGCGCTATCGAGCTGTATAAACAGCAGGCCTTTTACATCAGAGAGGCTAGTGAAAGCATATTAAAAGAATAGAATAAAGCTCCACTTTCTGGCTCATAAGGAAAACATAGAATATTTATATGCAATAGTTTGTATTTATTCTAATATGAAAGGAGCTTATTTTGGCCTTTGTCTCTTCACTGCCATCTAATTTTCTTGAGCCTCATCACTTGGACTCCTCTAATTCTGTGAAAGATCCTATTCTGGGCCTTGGCCTTTGTGGTCTCTTCCTACGTAATAGCCTGTTCATCCATTAATCAATCAGTCTGACAAGTATTACATCAAGTGCATAATGATAATCTCCCACAACATTCGAGGGACGCCTTTCATCACCACTCTGTATTAATATAAACTGCAAAGATTGCCTGGCTTAAGCTTTCTTGGAAAGGGAAACCTATTTATTTGCAGTAATTATTGCTGACCTTTAGCATTGTTCTAGGTTAGATTGCTCTGCTAAACACAACAGCAGAATATAAAGGTAAATAATAATACCTATGATTTGCTTGGATTTTCGGTCTACCACTGTGTGCTCCTACTTAAGGATAAATTCATGCATATATTTAGCTATGATAATAAGAGGCATGAGAAGTGATCACAAAAAATGTAGATCAACCGTTGAAAAGTGAATGTTTCATGTAGCAGCCAGCATTAGCAGTCATTGGATTTTTTATTTTTTTTAACCACTTGCCCACTGGGCACTTATCCCACCTTCCTAACCAGGTCAATTTTTCTTTCAGTTTTTCTTTCAGTTCTCACATTTTTAATGACAATTACTCAGTCATGCAACACTGTATCCATATGAATTTTTTGTCCTTTTTTTTCACACAAATAGAGATTTTTTTTTTATGGTATTTAATCACCACTGTTTTTTTTTATTTCTGCGTTATAAGTGAAAAAATGTAAATAAATGCATTTATCTTTGTTTCTGTTTTTTTTTTTTTTTTTTGTAATTTGTCTTCAAATTGGCCAAAAGTTATACTGCTACATATGTTTGGAAAAAAATAATTCAAATAGGTGTATATTATTTGGTCTTTGTAAAGGTTATAGAGTCTACAAGCTATGGTGGTAATTATTGAAAATGTATCACACCTGATGTACTGACGTACATCACCCGATGAGAAACTACCAAGCCAGGAAAGTACAAATACCCCCCAAATTACCCCTTTTTGGAAAGTAGACATTCCAATGTATTTAGTAAGAGGCACGGTGAGTTGTTTGTAATTTTTTCCCACAATTCTTTTCAAAATTAAGATTTTTATTTTTTTCACAAAACTGTCATATTAACAGGTTATTTCTCTCACATGGCATATGCATACTTGTAACTACCCCCCAAAACACATTCTGCTCCTCCTCCAACGTGATTTTTTTTCCACAAGTTTTTAAAAAAATGTAGAAAGAAAAATAAACACATTTATTTATTTATTTTTACACAAAGTTGTCCATTTATAAGATGTTCCTAAGACACAGCATGTGAATTCCACAAACTACACCCCAAATAATGTGTGGCCACCATTATTTTCATGCACTACCTTAAGGCCCCTTTCACATTGCGGCTGGAGCCGCGCTGGCGGTATAACGCCGCTAAAAATAGCGGCACTATACCGCCAGAACTGCCGCGAGTTGCGGCCGCTAGCGGTGTGGTATTAACCCCTGTTAGCGGCCGTGAAAGGGTTAATACAATTTCCCATTCTTTTCAATGGGAAGGAGCAGTGAAGGAGTGGAATACATGCCGCTCCTCTCACCGCTCCAAAGATGCTGCTGACAGGAAAAAAAATGTATCTCCTGCCAGCGCATCGCCTCAATGTGAAAGCCCTCGGGCTTTCACTTTGAGGATGCAGTGAAGGAGTTTTTCAGGCGATATAGCAGCGCTACTTTTGAGTGCTGTACCGCCTGAAAAACCCCTCATGTGAAAGGGGTCTTACTCTTTTGGACATGGAGTTCATCAAAGCTTTACAGGTTGCCACTGGAGTCCTCTTCGGCCTTGTACACACGAGGGAATAGATCCGATGGGAACGGTCCGACGGACCATTCCCATCGGATCTGTCCGCCGGATTGCTTTGATCCGATGGCTGTACACACCATCAGGTCAAATTCCCCGCCGGCGGACAGCGCGGTGACGCGGCGGTGACGTTGACGCCGCCACGTGACCGCCACGTCACCACACCAGGAAGTAAACACTTCCGCGCGCATGCGTCGGATCTATTCACAGGATACGACGCATGTGCGGGCAGATATGTCCGCTGGTTTGCCGTACTAACCAGCGGACATATCTGACGGACAGCTCTCTGGCGGAAAAATTCCAAATTCCTACACACGAGCGGATTTTTCGGCTGAAATGGTCCGTTGGACCATGTTCAGCGGATTTATTCACTCGTGTGTACAAGGCCTTCCACTCCTCCATGATGACATTACAGAGCTTTTGGATGTTAGAGATCTTGTGCTCCTCCACTTTCCGTTTGAGGATGCCTAACAGATGCTCAATATTGTTTAGTTTCGGAGACATGCTCGGAAAGTCCATCACCTTTACCCTCAGCTTCTTTAGCAAGTCAGTGGTCGTCTTGTGTTTGGGGTCATTATCATGTTGAAATACTGCCCTGCGGCGCAGTTTCCAGAGGGAGGGTATCGTGCCCTGCTTCAGTATTTCACAGTACATGTTCCAGTGATCCATTTCCTTAGTCTGCTTTTCTTCAGCAAACTGTTTGCGGGCTTTCTTGTGCATCATCTTTAGAAGAGGCTTCCTTCTGGGTTGACAGCCATGCAGACCAATTTAATGCAGTGTGCAGCATATGGTCTGAGCACTGACAGGCTGAGCCCTCACCCCTTCAACCTTTGCAGCAATGCTGGCAGAACTCATACATCTATTTCCCAAAGACAACATCTGGGTATGACGCAGAGCACGTGCACTCAACCTTTTTGATTGACCATGGCGAGGCCTGTTCTGAGTGAAACCTGTCCTGTTGAACCGCTGTATGGTCTTGGCCACTGTGCTGCAGCTCAATTTCAGGGTTTTGGCAATCTTCTTATAGCCTAGGCAATATTTATGTAGAGCAACAACTCTTTTTTTGGCCACTAGTGACAAACCAGACCCCTCTTTCTAACCATCCACCAGAGTCTACTCTGAACTCTGCCGGTGACATGTGGCATGGTGTCTGGCATGATCCCACAAAAAGCGCCCAGAGGCGACTCAGTTCGCATGTGTAGCGCTATACAAGTCATACAAGCAGGGATGTATTCTGGCCTAGGCCAACACGGCCCAGGCCTAGGGCGGCACTTTGTGGGGGGCGGCCCTCTGTCCTCTTCCCACGGCGTCCCTCTCTCCTCCTCCCAGGGCATCCCTCTCTCCTCCTCCCAGGGCGTCCCTCTCTCCTCCTCCCAGGGCGTCCCTCTCTCCTCCTCCCAGGGCGTCCCTCTCTCCTCCTCCCAGGGCGTCCCTCTCTCCTCCTCCCAGGGCGTCCCTCTCTCCTCCTCCCAGGGCGTCCCTCTCTCCTCCTCCCAGGGTGTCCCTCCCTCCTCCTCCCAGGGCGTCCCTCTGTTCTCTTCCCAAGAATATAACAGGGATGTGGCTTTGACAGGAAGGGGTGGGTCATATTTAAATTAGAGGGTGCGCAAGTTTAGTCAGGCCTAGGGCAGAACAAAACCTAAATACACCTCTGCATACAAGTCAAGTCATTTTCAGGTCCTATGAGAGTTCTTTGCCATGAGGTGCCATGTTGAACTTCCAGTGACCAGTATATGAGTGTGAGAGCGATAAAATCAAATTTAACCCACCTGCTCCCCATTCACACCTGAGACCTTGAAACACTAACAGGTCACATGACACAGGGAAATTGGCTTATTGGGTACAATTTTGAAATTTTCGCTTAGGGGTGTACTCACTTTTGTTGCCAACGGTTTAGACATTAATGACTGTGTGTTGAGTTATTTTGAGGGGAGAGCAAATTTACACTGTTATGTACGCTGTACACTCACTACTGTACTTTACATTGTGGCAAAGTGTCATTTCTTCAGTGTTATCACATGAAAAGATATAATAAAATATTTACAAAAATGTGAGGGGTATACTCACTTTTGTGAAATCCTGTACATTCTGCTACATGTGTGAGACTTTTACATAGCCTGGCCACATACTGTGGCCAAAAATGCAAGTAGCACCTCCAGACGTTCTAGGAGCATGAATTGCACATATAATTTCCTGACAACTTATCATAATTTGAAGGTTCTGGAGCATAAGGACAATGAAAATACCCACAAAATGACCACATTTTGAAAATCAAGCACCCCAATGTAAAATCTTTGAGGCATAAGTCTTTTGAACATGCCATTTTTTTTCACAAGTTTTGTAGGGAAAATGTGGAAAGAAAATGAAAACGCATTTTTATTACATAAAGTTGTCCATTTGTAAGATATTTCTAAGACACAGCATGTACATACCACAAATTATACCCCAAAATACATTCTGCTACTCCTCCTGAATATGGCGATACCACATGTGTAAGACTTTTACATAGTCTGGCCACATACAGAGGCCCAACATGCACCATCAAGTGTTCTAGGGACATAAATTACACATCAAAATTCCTGACAAGTGACAACCTATCACATTTCTAAAGCCCTTCTTATTTCTAACACATAGCATGCAGATACCAAGAATTACACCCCAAAAATACATTCTACTGAGCAAAGGGTAAACAAAAGATTACCTGTGGTTTTAGTAGTGCAGTTGTCCACAAAAGAGCATTGGTCCAGGCAGCAGGCAGGGACGTTGTCAGCGAGAATGAACGGAATTGTCCAGGCAGCAGTCAGGAATTTAGTCCATAGGCCTTACAGGCAGGGATACTATCAATATACAGTCCAGGGTCAGTGCAGGTACAGATATTGCCAGCAATACCAAAATATTGGTCCTGGTATAGGAAGGAACATGGTCCACAGTACATGTAGCAGACAGAGGTCAGGATAGAATGGGGACGGGGTAGAGGCCCAAATCTTTGAAGTCTCCAGACCCTAATCTGGGAATGAGAAAACCAAAAAATTTGTTTTCTTCATGTAGAAAAGAATTCTGAAGCCCCTCACATAAGTTAGGTCCATATATATTTGGACACAGGCACAATTTTCATACTTTTGGCTCTGTGTGCCACCAGAATAAAATTAAAACAAAACAATCCAAATTAATTTGAAGTGCAGACTTTCAGCTTTAATTAAAGGGATTGAACATAAATATCAAGTACAAATTTTACGAACTGCAACTATTTTTATACACAGTCCCCCCATTTTCAGGGGCTCAAATGTAATTGGACAAATGAATATAATCATAAAAAAAAATGTTGTTTTTAATATTTTGTTGAGAATCCTTTACTGGCAATGACTGCCTGAAGTCTGGAACCCATGGGCATTACCAAAGACTGGGTTTCTTAGTTTCTGATGTTTTGCCAGGCCAAATTATAATCGTGGACAAATGCTGGTTTCTGGATTGGGCCGCGTCTTTTGGGGATTTCTATGTAGATGTCATTATGTAATAATGAGATCATGTAGCCATTTTGTTTGTCACTCCACCTGATAGCGAATATCTCCTCATTCTGCAATGACGCCGTCTCCCCTCGTCGTAGCTTTTCATTAATGAGCCTTTGCGGGAAGCCCTTCCTATTGGCTCTTACTGTACCACATGCTGGAGTCTTCTTCCAGTAAAGATTGCGGAAGAGGTGCAAATCTGTGTAATAATGATCCACATATAGATGGATAGAAGGATACAAGCTCCCAAACAACTTTTCCACTGGCTCCAATGTACTCTGGGCATTCAGGGGGACGGAGCTGGATGTCCTTCCTTTCATACACCAGGAAGGCATAGATGTACCCCGTGGCTCTGTCACATAATTTGTAGAGTTTAACCCCATATCTGGCCTTTTTGCTGTGGATAAACTGTTTGAAGCTCAGCCTACCTGTGAAGGGGACAAGTGACTCATCCACAGAGATATTTTGGTCGGGGGTAAAAAGCTGGGTGAATTTCTGAGAGAAATTTTTTAGAAGTTTATAACATTTGTCAAATGTTGGGTAATTTTGGGGAGGGCACTGGGTGTTGTCGTTGTAATGGGGGAACCACATAATCATTAGGTATCTTGATCTTGACATAATGGCGGAGTAGATTGGCATGTGGTGGATGGGGTTGGTGGACCAGTAGGAGTATAATTCATTTTTTTTTGTGAGTCCCATATTGAAAGTGAGGCCTTAAAATATTCTAAATTCTCTCCACTTCATAGGGATGGGCGTAACTTGAATGCTGGATATGAATTGTTGTGCATAGAGGGTTGCATTTGGCCACGATGGGAGATAATTGGTCTTGGGTAAAAATGTATATATCAATAGGGGCAAAATTCTCTGTGTTCACCTGGACACCTGGATCAGTGGTGAAAGGGGGGGATGTTCTCTGCTCTTGAGTTAGGAGGAAGCCATAGTGGTTTTTGAAGGGCATAAAAAAAGGCTGACATGGGTGTTAGTCCGTTGGGGTTGAAATGGCACCTCACTAGTGCTTGGCCTTGCTTGCAGCGGTACTCCATTTCTTGTCAATTCCACTGCACTACTAGTGGATGCTACTGGTGGATGGCACTGAGCTGCTGGTTGATGGCACTGACCTTCTGGTTGATGGCACTGCTCTACTTGTGGTAGCCTGCTGCTGCTCGCCAGAACACCTTTGTTTCATGGGCACACTTTCCTCTTCCTCCAATTCTGTAAAATAGTTTTAAAATCAGAAATGAACTCAGACTCAGAGTTCCCCACTGCTCTCGTCGGTCAAGCTAAGAAGTTGGTATGCCTCTCCAGTTTCCACTCGAACTCCACTGCCCCTGCTGAACTGACCCTGAGTATTTAAGAGGTCTCTCCCCCTGCCAGTCCATTTGCCTGGAGATTGGTTGGGGCCCTCATCAATACTCCAGGCAGCCTAATGAGTCATTCCAGCCACATTGGATCACTCACCCCGACCCTGATTCAAACACACAGGCTTGGCTGCCAGACAATCCAAACAATTGACATACATTACAGAAAAAATTTGCACACTAAATTTGCACACTAAACTAGAGGGTGCTACAATGGCAAATATGGCTGCTCCAAGTGCAAATATATCATTGCAATTTATACATAAATTTACAACATTAACACATATTGATAACTTATTTACATCAAGCTGAGCTAGAGTATCTGTATTTCTAAAAAAACAACAAAAAAAAAAAAACAACATCAAGACCATCTGTCACTTTCATATAATCAGTACACCAGAGATGACTGCCCTATAGCCTTCACAGAAGGCACATCCAGCAAAATCTTCATCTTTCCAATCCACATGACGTACAAAGAGGTTGCATCAAACACAGTCCAACGGCTCCAATGCCAATACTGGAACTCTTTCAGTGGAAATAGACATACATGTGAAATAGATATTTTTAATTGTACATCCTTTCAAGTGTATTTCCAGGCAAATAAACATCTTCTGAAAATAGTTTTCTATAATATAAATACAATTCTAAATTGCTCGTCCTTAATCTTCTAATTTTGAATCCCCCTAACTTTATTGGCATCCAGAAATTTTCCAATTAATTATGCATTTATAGTGACTGCACATTGCATGCTTCTCCTGAAGTACATGTGCTGTAACTCTGATGTCACTCTAAACCTTGTAGTGCAGGGGTGGCAAACTCAAATTCATCGGGGCCGCATCAGCAGTATGGTTGTCCTAAAAGGGCAGGTTGTATCTATAGAACTATGCATCTACTCTTTATTATCATTAATAATTGCCTCTGCATTAAATTACTACTAGTTTTAATAATAATTTAAGTAATAACTAGCCAGGATTGCGATATGTACACAGTGAAGGGGTCAGGATTGCGCTACATACACAGTGGAGTGGTCAGGATTGCGCTACATACACAGTGCAGGGGTCAGGATTGCTCAAGTTTCCTCACATCACATGTACTCTCTCCTACCTTCCTACCTGGCCCAGCGCTGGTACCTCCCTGTATAGGTGGCCCCCTCCCTTTGTTTTGGGCTATAAATGGTACTATCCCTCTGTGGGCCGGTCTCTGTGTTTAGTAACAGTACTTGGTTTTACTATATGTTTTTTACCATCACTGCTAAATAGCAGCACACTTCATCAACTCAAGTGCCTAAAAAGCCTCAGGACGCAACCCGCTGGAAGGGGGGAGACAGCTGAACAATCTCTGCCACTATGCTGGTCAGAGGTCAAAGCATGCAAAAAAGCTAGCATCGCTGGACTGACTAGGGAGGCAAGAGAGCGGAGGCGGGAAGGAGGACAGAGCTGCAGTGGAGGCGGAGACAGGGTGAGGGCGGTGGCGGAGACATCGCGGCATGTGAGCTGGGACAAAGCTAAGGGTAGGGGTGGAGACAGGGCGGAGGCGGCGGTGGCGACAGAGAGAGGCATTGACGGCTGAGGGGTGGAGACGGAGGCGGGGATGGAGGCGTAGACAGCGTAGAGGGTGAGATGCTCCTTCTTTTGGTGACTGACTGGCTGCGCATGCAATGCCGCGCCGCTTGTGGGACTGAGGGGGGATGTTTCCCTCGTTGCCTGAGATAACAGATTGCTGTGCGGGCCACACAAAAAGGCCTGGCGGGCCGGATTCGGCCCGCGGGCCTTGTGTTTGCCACCCCTGTTGTAGTGTGTAATTTCCAGGCATTACATCAGCCTTATTTATATACACCACCCACAGGAGGATGTTTAAAACTTGGAAGTTTTTTATTTAATAAAACATTTTTTTTACAAAAAATAATAAGTCGGTTCTTTAGGATGTTTGGTGCACATTGCCTTTCCATCTAGTTTAATGCTATTCACAAAAAGGCACACACTGTAAGTGCACTTCTCTGAAATGGTAATAATTTGCGAGCTACTGAATAATTGTAAAGTTTGCTTTCTACATAAAAGAGAAAGTGGAGACTGATCACAAGAAATTTGCCAAAATGCTGGTCCCTGTGCTTGAAATGATTTCACCTCTGTTACATGGATGGTTATTACTCTATATAATCTGTGAGGCGGTGTACACACGACCGAGGTTCTCGCTGGAAACCAGCGAGAACCTCGCTGGAAGCTGCATTCCAGCGAGAACCTCGGCCGTGTGTACGCTCTCGGCGAGCTTCCCGTCGGGAAGCCCGTCGAGCAGAAATAGAGAGCACGCTCTCTATTTGCTCGACGGCCCGCCTGGATGAATGGCTGGTTGCCATTCCCGACGGGCGGGTCGCCGATTTCGACGGCCGGCAGAGAACCTCGACGGGCGGAACGATGTGTTCTGCCCGTCGAGGTTCTCTGCCGTGTGTACGCGGCCTATCTCCATCAGTGAAAATCAGACAGCTGCATTCATCATGTCCAAAGGACTTATGCTGCGTACACACGAGCATTTTTCGGGTTGTAAAAAACAAAGTTTTTTTTTAAAATGTCATTTAAAACGATCGTGTGTGGGCTTCAGAGCATTTTTTGGGTTCTGAAAAACAAGCTAATTTATTTTCGAACATGCTCTATTTTTTCACAAGGTTTTAAACGTTATCGTTTTTCGGGTTGTAAAAAATGATTGTGTGTGGGCTTTAACGACGTGAAAAATCTGCGCATGCTCAGAAGCAAGTTATGAGACGGGAGCGCTCGTACTGGTAAAACTACCGTTCATAATAGAGTAAGCACATTCATCACGCTGTAACAGACAGAAAAGCGCAAATGGTCTTTTACTAACAAAATCAGCTAAAGCAACCCAAAGGGTGGCGCCATCCAAATGGAACTTCCCCTTTATAGTGCCGTTGTACGTGTTGTACGTTGCCGCGCTTTGCTAGAGCATTTTTTTTAACGATCGTGTGTAGGCAAGACCATTTTAATGATAAAGTTGAAAGGGCCAGATTCACAGAGCGATTACGCCGGCGTTACAGGAGATGCGCGGCGTAAGTCTAAATTTGCGCATGCGTTTCGATGCGCCGCATCCCCAAAACGAGATACGCAAGAAATCTACTTTTCTTTATCGTACATCACGGGACACAGAGCGCATAGCCATTACACTTGGGTTATATGGGTACCTTCAGGTGTGGACACTGGTGTAATCAATTTCACAGGAAGTTTCCTCCCTATATAACCCCCTCCCACTGGGAGTGCTTCAGTTTTTTCGCCAGTGTCTTAGGTGTTGGTCACGTCTAGCTGTCCCTCGGAGGTCTCGGGACCCAGGATAGCTAGCCGGATCCGTCCGAAGTGCTTCAAAGCCAAGGTGTACGGTACCCGGGCCCTGCTGGAGTGGGGTTTTGCCTATAATGCCTCTCCTTGGAGGGCTGGATTCTGGGCTCCAGTGCCTTAGTCTCTTCCAAGAACTAAACGCTACTGATGCCAGGATGCTATATAGGTCCAGGGGTGTGGGTTCCTTAACACAGGACCCCGGTCCCTGAAGGTCCAAGACAATACCCACGGAGATGGGGGAAGGCTGGGCCTCTTGCAGTTTGCAATACCCTGCGGCGTGGAGCAGGTAAGAGGGAACCTGCGGGACTTGGTTCGACAGTAGGTATCCCCCTGGGGGTTCTGGGTTGGCTAATGGTATGCTTGTGCATCAGCCACTATCTCCACTATGTCTGTTGAGGCAGGATGGGATGTACTAATGTTTACCCAGATAACATGTAGATAAATATATGCTTTTAAAAGATATGTATTTTGCTACTCCCCCCAGATTTGCCTGTTAGCATGATACTGCAGCCCCACGTGTATAGAGAGGAAGGGCTGACAAAACTCCTGTTCCTAGGAAGCCTAGGGAGACAGCTTCCTCTATGTGTGCACTACAAAGATAGTGGCTTACCAGGTGTCTGTGTTCTAGCGCTGGTCCGGGCTTCTCCTCTGCTCTCTGCTTCCTCCATGTTGGTTTCAGCGTGGGGGTGGGCTAGGGCGTGGGGGGGGCGGGCCAGCAGCGTCAGTCTCAGATAAAGCAAAAAAGCATTTCCTGGCTGGTCATTCCCTCCTGAGAGCAGTGGAGAGTGAGGACAGAGCGCGCAGCTGAGCCAGTTCTGGCTAACAGTGACACCCAGTGGTGGTTTGTGGATCTTCAGGTCTGGACTTAAAAGTCCACACTGACAAAAAAAATAAAAATAAAAAAAAAATATTTTTTTTGCTTAAAGGGACTCAGCCTTAGATCCGACAGTATCTGAGTCGGTGCAACCTTGGACTCCAGCTAACGGGCATTGGTGTGGCAATACTCACAGGGCTTTCCTCTGTATTGCCGCCTTCTCAGGCGTATGAAAATTTTGAAAAGATTTTACATAGCCTGTCCTTATTAATGTTTCACTTCTAGCTACAACAGTTGGGTGTTGGCTGTAGGGGTGTCTCAAGGTTGTGCAATGGCTCCCAAGGGATCAGGACCAGCTAAGGCTGCAAAAGGTGCCAAAAAAGTAAAGGGGTCTCCAACGGGGTCAGAGGATTTGGGCCAGGCTCCAGTGGTCCCACCCTCACCAGATAGACCACCGAACAGCATCGTGCAGGAGCCATTGAGGGTGCTAGGGGCAGAGGCGGCCCCCAATCAACCCATTCCCGTTTATGTTACGGAAGAAATGCTAGAATCCACCCTGGGTGGGCTAGAGAAAAGGTTAACTGCTTTAATTGCCCGCTCTTTGCCGGGTGGCAAACGGGCTAGATCCCCGTCACCTAAAACGGTGTGTTCAGATGCAGAGGTCCTCTCTTCGGAGGAATTGGACCCACAGGGGGATCAAGCGGACCTGAGTCCTGACGGGTCAGACATTGAAGATTCCACTATAGATGACATTTTTTCGGCTTCTCAAGCAGAGAGCCTGTGGATCCAGTCTCTGACGGATATGGTTCGCACTGCTTTTAAACTTCCAGTGTCAGAACAAGTAGCCCCCGCGGTATCCTCTTTAGGTTCCTTGAAGGCACCATTGGGTGGTGCATCTTTCCCGGTTCACCCCCTTCTGGAGAGCGTGATTTTTCAGGATTGGGCTCGACCTGATAGGATTTTTATCCCTCCTAAAAGGTTTACCATTCTCTATCCTATGGAAGAAGAATTTGCAAAGAAATGGGCACTCCCTACCGTGGACGCAGCCATTTCCTGCGCAAATAAATCCCTGACCTGTCCGGTGGAAAATGTCCAGGTGTTTAAAGATCCAGTCGACAAAAAATTGGAGACCCTACTGAAGGCTTCTTTTACCACAGTAGGTGCCGTGGTTCAGCCAGCAGTGGCAGCCATTGGTGTTTGTCAGGCTTTAAAGGATCAGACTAAACAGATATTAAGGGACATACCGGCTCAGCAAGCTCGTGAATTGGCTGACCTCCCAAGAGCTCTCTGCTTTGCAGTAGATGCTATTAAGGACTCCGTTCAACAGGCGTCCCGTTTATCTCTGCTGTTGGTTCATATGCGTCGCCTTTTGTGGCTAAAAAACTGGTCAGCAGAGGCACCCTGCAAAAAGCTTTTAGCAGGATTTCCCTTTCATGGTGGGAGACTATTCGGTGAAGACCTAGATAAATATATCCAGACCATATCAGGTGGTAAAAGTTCTTTCTTGCCCATCAAGAAAAGATCACGTGGGCCCGCATTTAAGCGACAGGCCTTCGCAGGCTCGGCCCCTTCAACTTCCCGTCAGTATCGACGGCCTCCCGGGCGTTCGGCATTTAATAGCCGCCCACAAGGACAAGCCACGACAGGCAAGAGGCCATGGTCTCGCAAGCCGGTTAAACCAGTCCTTAAGTCAGATTCATGAAGGGGCGCCCCCACTCTCTTGGGTGGGGGGAAGGCTTCGGTTCTTCTCCGAAGTGTGGAAGACCAGAATTCCCGACTCTTGGGTAAGATCCGTGGTAACCACGGGCTACAAGCTAGAGTTTCGGGAAGTCCCCCCTCCTCATTTTCAGGGGTCAAGTCTTCCAAGCGACCCATTAAAGAGGGCCTCTCTTGCAAAAGCATTGGATCGTCTCTTACTCCAAGGAGTAATCGTAGAAGTACCAACCCAGGAATGGGGTCTGGGATTCTACTCCAACCTTTTCATAATACCAAAGCCCAATGGCGACGTCAGGCCTATCTTGGACCTCAAACGCCTAAATCGCTTTCTAAACATTCAGACCTTTCGTATGGAGTCCATACGTTCGGTGGCAGCCAGCCTACATCAAGACGACTTTCTAGCATCTATAGACATAAAAGATGCGTATCTGCACGTGCCGATCTACCCGGCACATCACAGGTTTCTTCGGTTTATGATAGATCACCGCCATTACCAGTTCGTAGCCCTCCCTTTCGGGTTGGCAACAGCTCCGCGGGTATTCACAAAGGTGTTAGCCCCGGTGCTAGCCGTCCTAAGGACAGAAGGCATTTTAGTCTTGGCATACTTGGACGATCTTCTGGTTATCGACAGCTCAGCCTCCAACCTCAATCAGGCAGTAGGTCGCACAGTTCAGCATCTAGAGGAATTCGGATGGATTGTAAATCTAGAAAAATCGGTATTGAAACCCACAAGGCAGTTGGAATATCTAGGCCTTCGGCTAGATACAGACTGCCAGAGGATAATTTTACCTCAAGCAAAGATCAGATCAATAGCCCAAGCAGTTCAAATGATCTTAGGCAAGAAGAGGCCGACTATTCGCCTATGTATGCGACTGCTGGGGAAGATGGTGGCCGCCTTCGAGGCTGTGCCCTACGCCCAGATCCATACCAGATATCTTCAGGCAGCCATTCTCTCTGCTTGGAACAAGTCCATTCAGGCGTTAGATCGTCCGTTAGTGCTCTCCCCGAAGGTCCGGCGCAGCCTGTCTTGGTGGCTGGTCTCTCAAAATTTGTCAAAAGGGAAATCCTTTTGCCCCATCTCGTGGAAGATAGTATCCACGGATGCCAGCCTGTTAGGTTGGGGGGCAGTTCTAGAAGAACAGACCCAGCAAGGGCTGTGGTCGGGGGCAGAGAAACTGCTTCCCATCAATATCTTGGAAATCAGAGCTGCTCGACTGGCCCTGATCGCTTGGACTCTCCCCCTTCAGGGTCTGCCAGTAGGGATACAGTCCGACAACGCCACTGCGGTGGCATACATAAACCACCAGGGGGGCACGAAGAGCCCAGCAGCCCAAAGAGAAGTAAACCTGATTTTCTCATGGGCCGAAGCCCATGTACCCTGCATCTCGGTGGTGTTCATCCCAGGGATAGACAATTCTCAAGCAGATTTTTTGAGTCGTCAACAGTTGCTCCCGGGGGAATGGTCGCTTCACCCCCAGGTATTCCAAGAGATTTGCCAAAGATTTGGAGTCCCAGACGTGGACATTATGGCAACGAGATCCAACAAAAAGTTGGACAAATTCATATCCCGAGCCAGGGATCCCTCGGCCTACGGGACCGATGCCTTGGTTTGCCCTTGGCACCAGTTTTCTCTTCTGTATGCGTTCCCTCCACTGCAGATGATTCCCCGCCTTCTACGGAGAATCCGGGTGGAGCGCAGGCCTGTGATCCTGGTGGCTCCAGCCTGGCCCAGGAGGGCTTGGTACGCACTCATCGTGAAGATGTCAGTCGGGGCGCCGTGGCCGCTCCCCCTGCGCCCAGATCTGCTGTCTCAAGGCCCAATCTGCCATCCTGCTTCACAGCAGCTAAATTTGACGGCTTGGCGGCTGAATCCCTAATTCTTAAAGGCAGAGGCCTCTCAGATCAGGTAATAGCTACGTTGATTCAGGCTAGGAAACCGGTCTCCAGAAATATTTATTACAGAGTCTGGAGAACCTATGTGGAGTGGTGCGAGTCTCAAAAATGGCATCCTCAAAAGTTTTTTATTGACAGGATCTTGCGATTCCTCCAGGTTGGCGTTGACAAAGGGTTGGCTCTTAGTACTCTAAAGGGGCAGGTGTCGGCTTTATCAATATGGTTTCAAAGACCCTTGGCCACCCATTCGCTTATGAAAACCTTCTTGCAGGGGGTCTTGCATGTGAATCCCCCTATTAGAGCTCCCCTCTGCCCCTGGAATTTAAATCTGGTCTTGTCAGCTTTACAAAGGCAGCCGTTTGAACCTCTGACAGAAATCCCTCTTGTGCTACTAACCCGAAAGTTAGTTTTCTTGGTGGCTATGGCTTCAGCCAGAAGGGTTTCCGAGCTGGCAGCCTTATCATGCAGGGAGCCATACCTTATTCTGCATAAGGACAGAGTGGTTCTGCGGCCTCAACCTTCTTTCCTTCCTAAGGTCATATCCAGTTTTCACTTGAATCAGGACCTAGTCCTACCTTCCTTCTTTCCTACTCCCCAGTCCAGAGAGGAAAGACGGCTTCATACTTTGGACGTGGTTCGAGCCATGAGGGTCTATCTCAAGGCTACAGAGAAGATTCGGAAAACAGATGTGCTTTTTGTTCTTCCGGATGGCCCCAAGAAGGGTCAGCCAGCTGCCAAGTCTTCCTTGGCTAGGTGGATTAAGCAGCTGATTTTTCAGGCCTATGGTCTGAAGCGCGTTCCACCTCCCTTATCAGTTAGAGCCCATTCTACGAGGGCCATGAGTGCCTCCTGGGCGGCACACCATCAGATTTCTATGGCACAGGTTTGCAAGGCGGCAACCTGGTCTTCCGTACATACGTTTACTAAATTTTATAAGTTGGATGTTTGCAAAGAGTACGGACGCAGCTTTTGGGCAGGCGGTCCTACGGGCAGCAGTATAGAATCCTCTGGCCCGGTTCACGCCCCCTTGTGTTTCTGTTGATGGAGCCATGTTTTCTCCTGACAATGTTTTTATTTGGATATTCTTGGCCTTACGGTCTCCCTCCCTTCATAGAGCATTGCTTTAGGACATCCCAAGTGTAATGACTATGCGCTCTGTGTCCCGTGATGTACGATAAAGAAAAAAGGATTTTTAATAAACAGCTTACCTGTAAAATCCTTTTCTTGAAGTACATCACGGGACACAGAGCTCCCACCCCTCTTTTGGGGAACATTGTGTAACCTCGGGAGAATTGCTTGCTACAAAACTGAAGCACTCCCAGTGGGAGGGGGTTATATAGGGAGGAAACTTCCTGTGAAATTGATTACACCAGTGTCCACACCTGAAGGTACCCATATAACCCAAGTGTAATGGCTATGCGCTCTGTGTCCCGTGATGTACTTCAAGAAAAGGATTTTACAGGTAAGCTGTTTATTAAAAATCCTTTTTTTTTTGACCGGCGTAATTTCGGTAGACCGGCGTATCCGTCCGCGCAAAACTGCACTAGACACACCATTGATTTGCTATTCAAATATGCAAATGAGGGAGTTACAGGGATCCACAAAAGAACGTTGGTGCAGCGCAGGCTACGCGCTGTGCGCAACAGCTGCATGTCCTGTCTAAAATTAGACCATATAAAAGGTGGTATAAAATTAGACAATCCATCTACATGACATAAGTGATGACCTGACCCCAGAACCAGACAATCCCCCCCTAACCAAGGCTACCCCATCTTCTGAGGGAAGAGCAGCCAGGAGGCAGCTCACATTAGGCATCTTTGCACGTTAAACACACACATTAATCATGGCACAATGAGAATGCATGCATGCACACCACTGTGGTCCCTAGCACATCCTCATCACATTGGATTAGCACAAGCCCACCATGCAGGACTTGTGAGCAGCAACGCCACGCCACGGCTCCAATTATGTCACTGTACATTCATACACCATTCACACGGACCTGGGGATCACTTCTCCACCACAAATGAGGGTGACACCCCTTTTCCGGCAGGAATGTCACCCCCATATTCCAAAATCATTCACAAACAGAACCAAAAAAAATAAAAAAATTGACCAGCAAAAATAAAAAATGCCCAGCAAAAATATAATTTGAAAAAAATAACAAAGAAAACACATAAAAGACAAAAATCACTTTGCAAAACAGTCCCCAAATATCTCAAAGACACGTCACAAACAAACAAACGCTAATAAACAACAGAACAAAAGCACCTTGCTGTATAGGAAGGGATACAAAGGGATGTACTTTTTCAAAGGAAGGGCGTTTGTCTCTGTCTATTTAAGCTCTCTGCGTAGTTCACTAAGTTGCCCGAGTCCACTTCCAATTTCACTGATTGCGCCGTTCCCGAGTTGTGAGCATGCGCACAGAGGTGCTGACCATGGTCTGCTTCATGTGCGCATGCGCGAGCCGGCCGGCCCTTCATTTGCATGGGGTCACGGCTCATTTCAATGTAACACGCCCACGTCCTTCCCAATTTGAATTACTCCGCCTTACGCCTCGGAATTAATGTTACTCCGGTGCTAATTTCTGCGCAAATACTACGAGGATACGGTGATTGCGCCTCTACATTGCGCCAGTCTAACGTAAAGGAGGTGCGCTACGATGGTCAAAAAATGCGCCAATGTACGTGAATCTGGCCCTTAGTTTTTTCTAGAGCCTGAAAGACGTCGTTTTTTACAACCCTAAAAATGATCCTGTGTACGCGGCATTATAAGTAAGCTGATGAGGCTGTCCTATAACAACCAACCACACATGGTACCTGAAATTATTAAATAATTACAACTCTGCATAATCATTAAAAATAAAATCTATATATAAACAAAGCTGGCCATAGGCATTTAAAAAAAAAATGATTTCTTCATGGACAAAGGAGGTGGACGGCGGAATTCTTCCTGCCTCCAAGACCTGTCACTCTCAGAATACACTGATCAAGGGTTGCAGCCAGTTGGCTGATGCCGCTGATCAAAGAACACCCTCCACTAACTTCTGAAGGTAAATCAGTCTTTTTTAATTCCAATCTAAATTTAAAGCGGAAGTAAACCCATCGATTTAACAGTTTCAAAAAGGAGTTACATTCCCGGCATGCCGGGAATGCCATTTGTCACATTGGTTGTGCTCTCAACCAAACTGTCAAACCATCCAATGGCTGTGTCCTAACTGATCACATGTGCAGCACCATGGTAGTTGAAGTTTAAACAGAGGCAAAGATGGCAGCTTGCTTGGCTGAAAATGATAGGAGTCGGAGTTGGAGCATTGTTTTCCGACTCCGACTCCAGGTACCCAAAATTTCCTCCGACTCCTCGACTCCGACTCCACAGAACTGATAGAAAGATGGCTATATTCATTCTCTTCCATTTTGTTTTTTTCTATATGATCGTGTTATTTTCTATTCTATTCTATTCTTTTCTAGTTTATTCAAATTCAAATTGATTTTATTTGACTTTTGGAAAATGATTATATTTCTATTCTAATATATTCTATTTTGTTTAATTCATTTTTTTAAATTCCATTCCTTTCGATTTTATTTGAATTTCAGAAGATTCTTATAGTCCTATTTTATTCTATTCCTTATATTTATTCTATTCCCTTCTATTCTGTTCTTTTATTTTCTATCCTGTTTTGTTCTGTTTTACTTTATTATATTATATTCTTTTATTTTCTCTTATATTCGTTTCTTTTTTATTCTCTTTGGAAATTCAACAACTTTTCAAATTCCAAAACTATTCGATTTCAAAAACTTTTCGAGTCTATTCAAATTTAAAAATGTTTTAATCAATTTGAAAACGAATAAACAAAACGAATTCCGAAAATGAATTAAACAAATGAAACAAATTTCAACTAAACAAAATGATGCAAATAACGAATCGAAACTAAACTAATTAAATTTTTTCATTCTGCACACGTCGATTTTACATCACTTACTCATCATACTAATGTGTGTTTTTCCTATATATTACTATTGATGCTGAATTGGTGTTAGCATTGAAAATCAAGTCATTATAGACTTACGGTGTCTACACATGGAGTCAACCAGTCCTCATAATGAAAAAGTGAGAAATGGGCGATGTATGCTACACTGTGAGGTACACATTGTTTTCCCCATCGAGTTCCTTGTTCGGCAGTCAAAAAACTAGTCGAGCCAAATTTTCCCATTGCCCATCGAGGAAATGGAGAACATGCTCTCTTTTTGGCTCGACGAGTTACTCAACGGGTTTCTCGGTGAAAAGTGTACACACGACTGGTTTCCTCGGCAGAATACGTCTCCCATCGAGTTTCTTGCTGAATTCTGCCGAGGGAACCGGTCGTGTGTACGCGGCCTCACAATGATCCCAGTCACTGAAAGTGTTTGTATTATGGAAGACAGACATTTCTCAACGTTTTTGACAGTAGACTGTGAACTTTCCCTTTTTACCTTTTAGGGCCAGTTACCACTGTCTCTCCTCTCGCAGACTCCTGTCCGAGTTTGCAGATCTCACTGCGATATGCAAACTGATTTTGGGGTGTCATTAACTTTTAACACTCCCAGCAGTTGGCATAGGGCAGTGTGAACTGCTGCCGGGAGACATGTGATGCAGGAATCCCCAGTGGATATGCAGTGTTCCCTCATCGCTGTAGTGTGAACCGACCCTTACCCACTACCCAAATCCCAGAGAACATTGTGGCAGCTCCATTTGGTGTGCCAAAACAACTGAAAATAAGCGATGTCTCACTACCTGTCGTTCTGGTGAGACATTTGCCTGCCCATGGCTAGACTTTGCCACGTCTACATGTATGGTCTCATATCTGTTCACCAGACAGCTCCACAAACGAGAAAACATTCCTATTTTGCTCCCTTCCTAGCCTAATGAGCCTAATCATGATACCATGGCCTCGTACACACAACCGTTTTTCTCGACAAAATCCATCAAGAAACTTGGTGGCAGAGCTTTTTTGCAGAGGAAAACGGTCGTGTGTATGTTTTTCGTCCAAAAAAATTGTGGTGGATCTCGACGAGAAAAAAAGAGTTCTCTTTTTCCTCGTCGGGAGTCTCAATTTTCTCGTTGTGGTTCTCGTCGGGCTGGTTTACGCCGAGGAACACGTTCATGTGTATGCTTAGCAATCCGCGCATGCTCAAAATAAAGTATGAGACGGGAGCGCACCTTCGGTAAAATTAGCGTTCGTAATGGAGATAGCACATTCGTCACGCTTTAACAGACTGAAAAGCGTGAATCGCCTCTCACCAAACTTTTACTTAACACGCAGTGACATGAGATTAGCAAAAGCAGCCCCAGGGGTAGCGCCAATGGAATCAAACTTCCCCTTTATAGTGCAGTCGTATGTGTTGTACGTCACCGCGTTTGAGAACGACGAGATTTTGCCTTGACAGTGTGTATGCAAGGAAAGCTTGACAAGATTCTCAACAAGCCTGACAAGAACCTCGTTGAGGAAAACAATGTTTCTTTTACGACGAGTTTCTCGGTTGTGTGTACGAGGCCTTAGACTTTATATAGTATAAAAAAGTAAATTGACTATAATAGCCTGAATTCATTAACTGCATAGTCATTAAGAAGAGAACATTTGTTTTGGTGATCTTTATGTTCAACAGACAAAAATACAATATGGGAACACCGAGCCCAGTATATACATCATATGCAGCATGCTGCACTCTGTTCAATTCTCTAAAGTGTTATATCATTTGCATACAGAAAAAATTGCTTAACTAGAAATGGTTGGCTTGTTTTGGCATAATGACAGATGTTTGGGCCACTTTAGTGCCATGCATAACAGTAATGTTTGCTTTGCCTGTCAAAGTTTAATTGTTTTTGTTGGATTGCGTTTCGGGCAACATTAATGATATCAATAACAGGCTAACAATTTACATTAAGTGTTAACACAAATGATTATAGAGTATCTGCAAAAGCTCTGTATGAACTCCCATATAAGTGTTACATAAAACATTGGCAGCTTCAAACTCTAATTGCTTCCAACATTATGAACAGAGTTGTAAAAAGCAATGGCTCTGTAAGATGCAAAGCCAGTAAGAAACAAAGGTAGATCATTTGTATCAATTGAGGGGAATTCCAGATTATAACATTACTATGCTATTTTTAAATCAATAATGTATCTATGGATATATACTCTATAGACTCTGTGTATGTGTGTATTTTATATATTTAGAGAAGAACAGGGGAGAGCGGAGAGAGGAAAAGACCCCCGAAGTCAGAAGAAGACCCCCGGAGAGCAGAGAAGACCCCCGGAGCTGGCTAATAAATTATTTTAAAAACCTGTGTTGTGTGTTTATTTTATTGACACTTTTCCTCCCGTTGAATGGGTAGGGGTGCGACGTACCCCATACTCAATCACGTAGGGTGGGGGGGCCGGGATCTCGGGGCCCCCTTATTAAAGGGGGCTCCCAGATTCCAATACCCACCGACCCCGACAACCAACGGCCAGGGTTGTCGAGAAGAGGCCCTTGTCCCCATCAACATTGGGACAAAGGTGCTTTGGGGTAGGGGGTACAGGGTTATCTAATTTCCGATGGCCTAATATCCGATGGAATTTTCCATCTGAATTTCGTTCAAGCTGTCTTGCATACACACTGTCAGACAAAATTCCGACCGTCCAAAACACGGTGACGTACAACACTACGACGAGCCAAGAAAAATTAAGTTCAATGCTTCCGAGCATGCGTCAAATTGATTCTGAGCATGCGTGGGTTTTTTCTCCATCGGAGTTGCACACATGTTCTATTTCTAAACACCGACGGGGAAAACGTCTGATGGGGCCCACACACGATCGGAATTTCCGATGAAAAAAGTCCAACAGACCTTTTTCATCGGAACCTCCGATCGTATGTACGCGGCATGAGGGATTGTATTGACATCTGCTAAAATTCTTGCAATGTTTATAGCTGACTTTTTAAAAAAAAAATTTTTTATCAGCAATGCTGAAGTTTCACTTTAAACTGGCCACATACTTTTAAATGCTGTCAGATGTGTTAAAACAACCTGACAACTAAGCTTAGTGAATGAGTTGCAGCTGTGCTATGCAAACACAAATCTAGAGGTTAATATTCTGTGCATGTGTTGTCATTGTAAATTGAATTTTCACCACAGTCACGAAGGTAAGTAAAAATTCCCTCACATACTCTACTCCTTTAGTAAATCAGCCAAATGGTGTTTTAAACGATTGCACGAGGTTGTCTGGCTTTATAATACACTGAAATAAAACCTGAAAAAATTCACATACAATTTATTTATTTTTGTCCCCAAATTAAAATTATTGTAAACCTTTTTTTCTCTTTTTAAAATAACAAAACATTTTATACTTGCACAGAGCAGCCTGACCGCCCTCTTCTAGGGTCCCCTGCTGGCACTCTTTGCTCTTCTTATTCTCAGTGTGCCACCATAGGAAAACACTTCTTATGGTGCACATCTGCAGGCTCGATCGTGAGCCATGCTGTCTGTGTCTTGGCCCTGCCCCCCTCTCCTTTGGCACAGAATTTAATTGACAGCAGTAGGAGCCAATGGCTATCCCTGCTATCAATCTGTCCTGTGAGGAGGGAGAGAGGGGAGAGAGTTGCAGCTTCCGTGCACAGCGCTGAATCAAGATTGGCCTTAGGTAAGAATAAGAGGGGTTCTAACCCTGCTTTAAACTTCTCCACAACTTTACCCCTGACCTGTCTGGTGTGTTTCTTGGTCTTCATTATGCTGTTTGTTCACTAAGGTTCTCTAACAAACCTCTGAGGGCTTTACAGAATAGCTGTATTTATACTGAGATTAAATTACACACAGGTGGGCTCTATTTACTAATTAGGTGACTTCTGAAGGCAGTTGGTTCCACTAGATTTTAGTTATGGCCCATATACACGATCCGAATATCGGACGAAAACGATCGTCCGATGATGGATCGTACGATTTTCGGATCATGACCATTCATCCGATATTTTTCGATCGGACAAGCGCGAATATTTTCCTCGTACGATGTCAGATCGTACGATTTTCGTTTAGTCAGTACAGCCGTCGTCCGACAATACAATACAAATACATTACAACACGTGACATCACTTCCGATCTTTTTTTTCTGTCGTACGAGAATTTTCGTGAGTTTAATAACCTATTTTATTTTACTTGCGATTATTAAGCGAAAAAAGTCGTACGATCCATCGGCCGATATTCGGATCGTGTGTATGGGCCATTAGGGGCATCAGAGTAAAGGGGGCTGAATACAAATGGACACCACACTTTTCAAATATTTTTTTGTAAAAACAAAATTGAAAACCATTTATCATTTTCTTTCCACTTCACAATTATGTGCCACTTTGTGTTGGTCTATCACATAAAATCCCAATAAAATCCATTTATGTTTTTGGTTGCAGCATGACAAAATGTGGAAAACTTCAAGAGGTATGAAGGCTTTTTCAAGGCACTGTAGCTGACCATCTGTTCTGGTAAGAGTTAGGTGGAACCATACGGTTCTCAATTATGATTGCATTGATTAAAATATGTTTTGTGTGTACAGTATTCTTTTCTCTTTTGTGACACATTAATCTGTCAAGCCTGAGGTGACCTTAACCTCGGTTTCTGCATGATCTCTGCCAAATGTTAAAGAAAGATTTACAGTCTTCATGCATGTTGCACAATCGATCCAACTAAACCCTATTTTTTCCCGGTTTTGATATAATTTATACCATTGCCACCTCTAATGACATATAACATGGGTCAGAGAAAACAGGAATATCAAGACATCGAGCTAAATCATTTTTCTATACTAAATTCATGCATCAAACTAAACTAAAGATCAGCGAATGGGAAGTAAATACAGCATTGTGTATCTTTTTAATATATGGTGATCAAATTTTTGACAGGATCACTTGTTCCTACCTGAAATTATGGATGAAAATCATCATAAACCTGTTGCAATGACCCCCGTGTATGAAAAGGCCCAGAGTTTTAGTACACAAAATATTCAACAGATAGAATACATGTATGGAACTAGGCTCCAGGGGGACTGTTGGGGATACCAACAAAAATGATGCACTACCTTACGTATTAAAGGGGTTGTAAAGGAAAAAATTTTTTTCATAATAAGCATCCTTTACCTACAGACATCCTCTCTTCTCATTGTTCCTTTTTGCTCAAAAGTTGCTCTATTTCTTCTCTGTTCACTTCCTGCTTGTCTGATTGTTACTCACCACCGTGAAGGGAGGCTTTACTGCGGTGGTCAGTGACGTGCTCGCCCCCTCCTGGGAACTACATCTGTGTGGCAGGATGCTCTCTGTGTGTTAGGCCGCGTACACACGAGGAGACATATCCGATGAAAACGGTCTGACAGACTGATTTCATCGGACATGTCTCCTGGAGATTTTGGTCTGATGTGTGTACACATGATCAAACCAAAATCCCTGCGGACACACAGCGCGGTGATGTGGCGGTGACGTTGACGCCGCCACGTCACCGAACCAGTAAGTAAAATACTTCCACGCATGCGTCAAATCCATTCGACGCATGCGGGAGATTTCGGTCCGCTGGTTAGGCGTACTAACCAGTGGACATATCCGACAGACTGCTTTCCAGCAGACAAATTTGAAAGCATGCTTTAAAACTTTTGTCTGCTGGAAACCTGTCTGCTAGCCCGTACACACGATCAAATTTGTCCGCTGAAACTGGTCTGTGGACCAGTTTCAGCAGATATATTCGATGGTGTGTACGCGGCCTTAGAGACTTCAAGGAGGTGTGAATTACTGGGTGTGCCGCAATGCATACTGGGAAATGTAGTTCTTACATAAACGAGCGCCACAAACCAGGAAGTGAATGAGAACAGGAACTACAACGCCGGAGGTGATATAGATGAAGGAATTTAATAGGAATTTACTCGTTTTTTAACAGAATCATTACACTATTCTGTCTGTCTACCTTGCAGACATTAATATTAGGCAACATTTTTTTTTCCTTTCCAACTTCTTTAAGTCAATTTCAGCTTCATAGGCCTTTAGACTTTTTGAGGAGGAAGTCAGCAGTGAAAGCCTTTAGGAATCTAGAGATGAGCTGCAATTTCGGGTCAACAATGAGTTAGAGCTGTACCCAGGTTGTTTGCAGTTTGCCATTTGGGCAAAATAAATGGGCAGATTTGGCCAGTTTGCACACCTGCCTGAACCTCCACTTACTGCAAATGGAAGTCATTCATTGAGTGACAGTATCATTGCTTCCACTAAATGAGAGCTTCACACCCGCCGGCTTTTTTTTGCAGCTGGTGGGGATCCCTGGAATGTCATTGACCATGAAAATATGGTCAATGATGTCAGCCTGCATCTCTGGCTGGTTTGTTGACATTCAGCAGTCAGCAGAAGACTGTCACATGGGAGTGTCACAGGAGAAGATTGTTGTGTGTCGGACTGTGTGGCAGAATGTCTGCAGCCTAAATTTTTACATCAAATCTATTTTACTGGATGACCTGATTGACTTTGGATTTCCGTATTTATTTGCCTATTGCGCGCACCGGCGTATAGCTTGCACCCCTGATCTGGAAGGGAAATTCCTGATTTTTTTTTTTATTACTCGGCAGCCTTGTCCGGTCCGGCGTCCGTCTGCAGCCTTCGTGGTGTCCTCCCCGCTTCTCCCGTGCTGTCTCTGAGCCGTTCCCCGCTTTGCACGCTGTGTTTGAACGCCGCCACCGACATATACCGAGAGCAGTACACTCGGGCGTGCTAGCTCACGCTCGGCTCCTCTCGCATAACCGCGAGGGGAGTCGAGCCTGGCCGAGTGTACCCGAGTGTACTGAGCTCGGTATATGTCGGCGGGGGCGTTCGGCATTTAAACACAGCGCAGGAAGCGAGTATTGGCGAATAAGGGCAAAAAAGTGCGCGGTATACGCCCATAAATACACTACATCTTATTTTTTTCTTAAGTAACGGGCTTTTACTATGGTGTGTGTGTTTATTTACTACAACCACAATTCCACAAAAGTGAGGACACTCTGTAAAATCTAACATAAAAACAAAATGCAATGATTTGCAAATCTCATAAACCCATATTTTATTCACTATAGAAAACATATAAAATATTTAAACTAAGAAAATGTGCCATTTTAAGAAAAAATAAGGACATTTTGAAAATGATGGCAGCGACACATCTCAAAAAAGTTGGGACAGGGCCATGTTTACCACGGCGTAGCATCCCCTCTGCTATTAACAACACTCTGTAAATGTCTGGAGAATGGAGATGGGCAAAATGATAAACCCTATTAATGTCTTTGGGACCTGAACTTTAAAAAAGTCCCCATTTTAAAGGCTTATATTTATAATTGGGTAAAATGTTCAGTAAGGTAGGATTCACACCTATGCAGTTTTAGTGCTTTTTACATTTTGCAGATTTGCACTACAGCCCATTTAACATGGTTTCCTATGGAACACATTCTGTAGTGCAAAATGCAAAAAGCACTAAAAATGCCTAGATGTGAATCCAGCCTAATATTGTATGAGCCCTGGTTCACACTGGGCTGCGGGAGTGAAATTGCACGATTTCAGCTGAAATCGCACAATTTCACTCCCTCTGGCAGTCCCGATTTCGGCGCAAAAAGTAGTACAGGAACTACTTTTTGAAATCGGTGCAGCGCCACAGATGCGGCGTCGCACCGATTAGGACGGTGTCATTTCCGGCAATTGCCGCCGATTTGAGATGCGATTTCACATGTAAAATCGCATCTCAAATCAAACTAAATCGTACCCAGTGTGAACTTGGGCTGAAAGCAATGACAAATGCTAATCTTTAATTTGATACAAGTGTTCACACATGTTGGGGTAGGACTAATGCTGGCCCACCTGGGGCTTTGAATGGCTGCAGTATGAATTATATCTGCATTACCTATAGAAAGAGAAAGGAAAGAATGAGCGCTTTTTCTTTTGGTCTGTAAATTAACTATCATACAGTGATTATTAGATTTATTCTACTCCAACTTCAAAAGAGAGATACAAACATGTAAGGCAATTATAATATTGTCTCTGAATAAATCACTTGTAAGGCCATAGCTTAACCACTTGATTACTGGGCACATATACCCTCATATACCCTTCCTGCCTAGTCGAAATTTCAGCTTTCGGCACTGCGTCGATTTAACTGATAATTGCACAGTCGTGCGACGTGGCTCCCAAACAAAATTGACGTCCCTTTTTCCCCCATAAATAGAGCTTTATTTTGGTGGTATTTGATCACCTCTGTGGTTTTTATTTTTTCCGCTATTAACAAAAAAAGAGCAAAAATATTGAAAAAAAAACACAATGGGACAGATTCTCGTATATTGGGGTAAATGCCAGCAGGGCGTATCGTATCATATTTACGCTACGCCGCCGCAAGTTTGGACGCAAGTGCCGTATTCTCAAAGCACTTGCGTCCTAAGTTACGGCGGCGTATCGAAAATGGCCCGGCGTAAGCCCGGGTAATTCAAATGTGGAAGAGGTGGGCGTGTTTTATGCAAATGTGTTGTGACCCCACGTTTTTGATGTTTATTTGGAGGTTTCACAGTGCGCATGCGCGAAATCACGTCGCAAATAGTCAATGCTTTCGACGTGGACATAACTTACGCAAATCCCTATTCGCGAACGACTTACGCAAATGACGTAAACAACGGAAAATACTTAACATTGCGTACGCCTCACCTAGGTAAAGTTACCCCTCATATAGCGGGGTAAATTTACGCTTACGCAAACAACGTAAAATACGACGACCGGGCGCAATTACGTTCGGGAATCGGCGTATCTAGCTCATTTGCATATTCAACGCGGCTTATCGACGGAAGCGCCTCTAGCGGCCAGCGTATAATTGCACACAATTATACGTCGGCGTAGATAAGTTACGACGGCGGAAGAAGACTATTTTTTTAACGTATCTGCCTTTGAGAATCGGCGTAAACAAACAGTGCAGGTAAGTATTACAATATATACCTTTACAACCCCTTTAAGTGTGGTCAGAACATGTTTTTGCCCCTCTGGGACCCATAGGGAAATAATCAGAAGGTATATTCCTCCTTCTTTCCCCATCTTTCACCTTCCTGGTATTGATTAACTTGGGTACATTCAGCCTGCCCATACATGATTCGAATTTTGGATGGTCCTTGCGGGAACCTGCCAAGATTCTAATCATCTAGGGCCGGATTAAAAGGTTATACAGTGATGCAAAAAAAAAAAAGGAATTATAAAAAGGTGAGAAAACAGTATTTTATGGTTAAAATTGCATTATTTTACATACAGTGTTTTTTTTTTTATTCACATAGCAGGGATTTCCATCCTTTTCTGTTTATCACTCGAAAGAGATGTGAGTGGAAACTTGCCTAATTGGAAAACAGATAACATTAAAATTCTGACAAAGGTTATAAATCTTCATCGGTTTATTTTAATTGCTGTCTGGGTGACCATTAAGGGCCTTCCTGTTCAGTCTGAGACCTATCAAAAAAAAAGAAAGAAATTGGGGAGAAACCTTCCAAACGGTAAAGCACAATCTGCCTTTCCTGGGCCAGACACCCTTTTTTTTTTAGGTAAGTATGCCTTTAACAAATTAGAGGCTTCCTTCCCACATTAACGTGCCAATTTTGCTGAGCTGAAGGTGAATCATATCATACTCATTATAGACATTTGCCCAAATGATCCCAAAACAAGAATAAATTAATTTCTATTGTGCCCATAGCTGACCATGGTAATCACACTTTTTTGCCTACTACAGAGAAAAATGGTGGAGAGAGACAAGGTAATTCAGGGAAATATAAATGGCTGAATTATAATCAGCGGACACCAGTTTTAAGCATGATCTATGTTTTAGTGAAAATTCATTATAATAAGTCCTAGAGTAGCACACTCTTCAATGCATTTTTCATGTCTGCATAGCAAGATATATATAAAACGATCATAATCATACACCTTTGGGGCAATGCTGAACGCCAGCTGTTTCACTGATGATTTATGGGTTGCCATGCTGAAGGTTAATAATCAGGAGAAACAGGTTACAATATGCAATATATTTATGTCAGGTTAGAAGTTCAATCCTAGAGATATTGTACTAGTTGGAAGGGAACACGCTGTTTTAATTACCAGTTTCATCCTCGCATTTTCTTCATCACTAGGTAAAAGTAAAAGAGTGTAGAGCCAAAGTCCATTTATTTTACATCACATAGATCTTAAAAGATCGAAGTGTCTTATACATATATTACATATATATTTAGCTCAGGATAATAAATTCTATGCTATCTCAGTACAGGATGATAAAAATATAAATTTTAATTACAGGGATTGAATGTCATGGATTTAGGTAGGACATGCTGCTCAGGGCCTCTCTAATATATGTCCCAAATAATTTAGGTCTGAATTTTAAACATGTGCTCCGGTTACATCTCAAACTTCAATGTAATTATTTATATTATTCACTTAAATGACAATTTTTTAATCACATTTACCATTCATGTCAGTCTCTTCCTATACTGAGCTTGCTTGATGTTGAATGACCATACTACAAACATACACTGCATGCAAACACATGCACATATACGCTAAACATGGGAAGAACATATGAGCTCAGAGACTTATATATGACTTATCTTGTGGTTAATATGTTTGGTAAGGGCTCATTTACACTTGCTTCGGCTTCAACACACATCAACAGCTAGTTTACACTTGCTTCAAAACAAGGCTTTGGACAGGCTTAGTTTAAGCTCTTTGAACGCCAGTCAAAGCTCCTGTCACTAAATAAAATGGTTAGCTTACAGTCCTGTTTACACCTTGCTTTTACTTTGCTTCAAAAATTATACTTGTAACGGAACGTCCCACACTCCGTTTGAGTGCTTCCGTCATATACCACTTCCTATCTGGATATAGATATCAGATATTCCAGCTGCTTACAAGGACACAACAAAACGAGACTTGTTTGTCTGCTGAACATGGAGAGATTAATAGAACCAAGAATACAACCTTATATACAGTTTAAAGAGGAGGTAACCAGAACATAAATTAACATGAGCTAATTAACTAATCATATACCCTGACTAGGCGACTCATAGATATGACCTTTCAGAGTAGACGTCACGTCTCCTGCTATACAATACACATTATCATAAGTGTAAACACTGGACTTCTTTACACAATATCAGGGTCAATTGGCACAGAGAACAGACAGATGGCTGGAGGTGAGGACATTAGCATCTAACAGTATGTGTCCCAACAGTATGAATGAGTCACTCTTATAATTAACCCGTTGAGTTTAGAATCAACAAACAGTAAATGGTTCTTTACAGATATCCTGGAATATATTGTGGATAATAATTACATAATAATTCCATCTCAGGTAGTCCAAGATATCATTTCTCAGTCATCCTATGCTCCTAGTAGACATAGGATGATTTTAGACATAAGAGGGTCCTGAGATGTCCCAGGTTAGCATCAAAGCATCTTCAAAGAATCTTCAAACCCCCCATAGAAGTCTATGGCAAAGCTTGCTTGAAGTCCCACAAAAGCCTCATCAAATGAATGAATGAATGAAAACTTATATAGCGCGGCACATGCGAACTGAAACGCCTCTGGGCGCTTGTTGTTCCTGTCTCCTTTAATATCAAAAGAGATGAGTCTTGACCTTTCTCCTGAATGCTAAGTGATCCTCCTCCAACCGAATGCTGGTTGGTAAAGCGTTCCATAGTCTGGGACCATGGATCGCAAATCTTCTTTCTCCTTTGGACTTATAGTTGGCTTTCGGAACCTGGAGCAGGTTTTGATTGGTGGATCGCAAAACGCGATTGGGATTGTGGGCTTTTATTTTTTCGCATAAATAATGGGGGGCATTTCCATGAACACATCTATGTGGAAGACAGAGAGCTCTAAAAGCAATTCTGTCTTTAACTGGCAGCCAGTGAAGGGCTCTCAGTGAAGGTGAGATGGATTCCCAGGGTTTTTTCCCAGTCACAAGTCTGGCAGCCGTATTCTGAACGACTTGCAGACGAGCGATTTGGTACTTGGGGAGGGCATTTGCATAGTCCAATCTGGAGTTAACAATTGCTCCCACCACGACCTCTAAATCTTCTTTGGAGATGAAAGGAGTAAGTCTGCGTAGTAGGCACAGCAAATGGTGGGATCCGCTGACTACTGCCCCTATTTGTGCGTCCATTGTCATATAGGAGTCAAAAATGACCCCTAGACTTTTGACTTTGGCGCTAGGGGAGATGATTTTGCCCAAAATGGGCGGAGGTGTCCATGCTGTTGAAGGTTGATTCCTATGCTTGGCGTGAAACAGAAGCAGTTATGTTTTCGCTCCGTTGAGTTTAAGATAACTCTTTGCCATCTAGTCCTCTATCAAAGAGAGGCATGTCTCTAGATTGAGGTGGTGATTCTTAATGTTGCCAATGCGGAAATACAGTTGCGTGTCGTCTGCATATGAGTGGTAAAGCAGTTTCTGGCTGCTAATAATCTCAAAAAGAGGACGAAGATAAATGTTAAACAGCACTGGTGACAGAGGCGATCCTTGAGGGACTCCGCATGATACTGTGCGTTTCTCAGATGTAAAAGGTCCTAACTTCACTGTTTGCGATCGGTTTTCCAGAAAAAAGGAGAACCAAGATAAATCGCCTTCTGCGACTCTGGCTACTTCAGCTAGCCGAGTCAGTAACAGTTTGTGGTCTACAGTGTCGAAAGCTGCACTTAGGTCCAACAGAACTAGAAGACAAGATTCTCCTTCGTCTGCGGCCTCGACAGCATCGTCCCATATTTTGAGCAGCGCGGTTTCAGTCCCGTGTCCGGGACGGAAACCCGATTGAAATGGGTCAAGTAGCTTGTGGGTATCCACAAAGCCCCACCAAAGGCCCATCGAAGCTCCATCGAAGCACCAAGCATTTCACAATATGGCGGTAGGGAACTGGTTAAAAACGTTCTTTTAAAATGGAAAGTAACTTCTGTTCTGGCAATTGATAAATCAGCAAGATGTCAGCCAACATGACGAAAGTCTTTCCAAACGCTTCTCGGACAAAAACAGGCTACACAGTCATAATTTGATGGCAAGGTACATGGTTCCCTATTGGACAATGCCCTTTATTCCACAATTTTCCCCCTTTGCTTTAAATGCTATGGGCAGAAGGGGACCATGTACATCATATAGTAAAATTGCCCAAAAATGAACAGGTTTTGGATATGACTCCACTCTTTATACAAATTATTATGCAGATTCATTTGTATGCATCACAAACTAAAATCCTCCTAATCAGACCATTAGAGGCATTTCACACTACTGCGACCTGGGGGGTGGCTTGTATCGCCCCAAGTCGCCCGACAAGACAAATTACATGGAAGTGAATGAGAGCCATCTTAATGCACACTACTGAAGTTGCTCCGACTTCAGAAAAGGTTCCTGTACTACTTCAAGGTGACTTCTAGGTGACTTGTACCCATTGATTTCAATGGAAGTCGCCTCCAAAGTCGGATCAGTCTCTTAACTGAAGCAAATTTACAGGAAGAGAAAATAGTTTTCTCAGGCAAACCCCTCCTCCCACAGAGCTGATTATTGTTTGATTGGCCACTGGCAAAGTTGCCTGTCCTGGAGGCGACTTGAAGTGGCCTCAAAGTTGCCTCAAGTTGCCTCACAAAGTCATGCCGACATTCATGTCGCTGTAGTACATTTCCAGTAGCTGCTAAAATTTCTATAGGTCTTTCTTAGAAATCTATAGTGAGTTTAGTGCTGATAAAATAATTACCTGTAATATATAATTAATGGTAAATAACAAAGCTCCCTTTTACATAAACTAAAAAAAGCTCAGGAAGGACTAGGTTTGACACATTTGGAAGCACCAGCAACATGAATATATTGTCGGAGTACCCTTCCAGTCCCACCCAAAGACCAACAATTCCCAATTTCTAGAGAAGGGGTAGACAACCTTGGAAAGGTAGAAATCTATGTGTACAGGCAGCAAATTCCAATCATGATCTTCCCATCATATGCCCATGTTCAACAAGTAGATCGAAATCAACCTATTGCCAATCCCAAGCCCAGAGTGTAGCTAAATCTACAGATAGAATTACAGTGTCTTGAGATCTGTATGCAGTGGGCAAACAGCTGACCCAAATTAGACATGATATTTACTCAACTATAGCACTTCCAAGGAACAATCCACTCACTAAATATTATTTTTAGGGTTGTTTTGCCTGCTTTTATTAAAATACAGTTAAAAAAAAAAAAAACACAAGGATTTTCAACATCTCTCACCCATAGACACAACAAAATACTTTCCTTTCAGACCCTGGCATGCTCTTGTAGCTTGGTTGCTTGGCCCCCACAGACTTCAGGCCCTTGTCTGATTACCCTGCAGGCAATCTTCACAACGCAGACTACTGTGCACACATGCACCTCTCCACACTGTATCCTGGGGACGATGGAGTCCTGAATTGTAGTCAACTCTCTCACAAAAACCCTGTGTGCACCTGCACAATTAATGTGTGCTGGTTGCTGGAAAAACTTGAACTCAAGATTGGAGATTTCATCCCTCCAAAATTTCTATCAAGCCTCCAGGCTCCTGAACCCAAACCTGTTTTACCAGTCTAGGAAACTGAAAATCCTCCATATGGCATAGGCACCCCATAGCTCTTTAACCTGCCTGCGTGGGAGTCCCAGGTGAAGCAAAACACTTCTTTATACAAATACAAGGCTCTGTACTGTACTGCAACAGGGCCAATATTTTTTCTAAAGAATATTGATGATTATTTTTAAAGCATAGTCAATACTACAACCCCTGTAATGATAATATTAATACATAGTAGTATTTAGAGTAGAGTAAACAACTAGTAGTAGTTTATCCTTTCTGGACCTTAATGCAAAATGTGAACTAATGCGGCGTACACGCGGTCCGAATTTCCAAAAACAAATGAGCTTTTTGTAGGAAAATCCTTCCGTCTGTATGCTCCATCGGACATTTGCTGGTTCTCAATTTTTTCGAACAACAAAAGTTCTTGTCGGAAATTCCGATCGTCTGTAGCCAATTCCGATGCACAAAAATCCTATGCATGCTCGGAATCAATTTGACGCATCATTGAACTTCATTTTTCTCGGCTCGTCGTAGTGTTGTAGGTGACTGCGTTCTTGACGTTTGGAATTTCCGACAACATTTGTGTGACTGTGTGTATGCAAGACAAGTTTGAGCGAACAATGCATCGAAAAAAAAAAAATTCACGGTTTTGATGTCGGAATGTCCGATCGTGTGTATGCAGCATTGGACTCAACAATGCTATAAACCAAAAAATCTGACAATTAAAAAAAAATATGTTTTTACTTTCTGCTATAAAAAGCTATTTAAAAAATAAATACAAAAAATCTAATTTCTTCATACATTTCGGCCAACATGTATTCTGCTACATATTTTTGTAAAAAAAAAAAATTCCAATAAGCGTATATTGATTGGTTTGCGCAAAAGTTATAGTGTCTACAAACTATGGTATATATATATATTTTATACTAGTAATGTGGGGGATTAGCAGCTTATAGCCGAACTGTGATATTGTGGCAGACAATCTGACACTGACAATTTTGCCACTTTGTGGTAACCAGTGACACTAATACAGTGGTCAGTGCTAAAAATATAAACTGTCACTGTACGAATGACACTGACTGAGAAGGGGTCAAACATCTAGGGTGATCAAAGGGTTAAATATGTGCCTAACCAGTGTTTATGTGATACTTTCACTAAGGGATGTGCTGCTTTTTATCCCCTGCTTAGCAGGGAAACAAAAACCAGCACAACCTTGCTGATAGGACAGAGCTCTGTCCTGTCTTCCTCCTTGCCGATCAGTGAGGTGCTAATCATAGCACAAGCAGCGTGCTGGCAGCATACATGTGGCCCCTACCCGGAAGTGAAAGATCCCATACTAGCTACGTGATCTGGCGCAGGAGAGGCACTCTGTCACTGTGTAACTGTGTTTAAGCAGAGAAATAAACATTTGAAATATAAATAAGTCAGTTTTTTGCGATTCATACACTTCTCTTTCACTATAAAGCCAAATGGTGACACCACTGTTCACAGCTTGCAAGTACAAAGCTTGCTGTGTCCTCTCCCCACCTTCATTCTGTTCATTGGAATTAGAATATAGATCAATATACTGGCGAGGTGTTTCCTATGCTTAAGCTCTCCTATAAATCTGCCTAAACGGTATACATTGCTTTACAAAGGTAAGAATAGGCCCTTGAGGTATTTATACTATCAGCATTAATTAATACATTTCATGAATTTTAAATGGATACATGATTGGACTAAAGGGTGTTGTTATATTAGCCATGAATTGTACATTAATTACACATAGAAATCACATGAATTATGATTGCAATAATAATGCCAACAAAAACAATGCCCTCTGATAGATACAGGGTGAGATGTTTCAGTTAATGCCCTTAAGGACAGGTAAATAGGGCTCATTGCACCCTCAGGGACCATGGGCCCAGTAGCATTTGTTACTTCTTAACATATGTTGTTATTATGGATGCACCGATACCATTTTTTTTATGAGTACAGATACTTGTGTACTCGCCAATACCAATTACACATTTGTGGAGCAGATCCCCTTTTGTTCCTTTTAAGAGGGGAAAGCAGCACTGCCTAATTTACAGCTCAGTCTTGACAGCTAGCAACCAGCGCACCCCTGCAAGACACGTGGAGTAATTAGGCTTAATTCAAATACTGCCATTTTGAATCGTGGGCTGAATCACTGCGATTCTACCAGTCATTTTAAAAACCCCTGTTAGCGCCATTCATTTCAATGGCACCTAAAAATTAGTTTTTGGGTGCCATTGAAATTAATGGCACCTGGACACGCTGATGTGTGATTTAAAATGTAACTAAATGGCGCATTTTAAAATCGCAGGCAGAATCACAGCAATTCCACCCACACTTCAAAATGCCTATATGTGAGTGGTGTGCCTATGGGGCTGACATCAACCCGGTGCCAGGATGCAATTTCTAGTCGCCATGGCAACCTGGCATCTGAGATTTGTCGAGCCCTGTCTTAGCCTGATGATTGCCACCATTGCCATCAGTTTTTTTTTAAAAACTGTTCAATTTTTATTTTAGATGAAATATATAATAATGAGACCTATTACAATGAAGCCAATGAGAGTAAGAACAGGCTTTATTCTTCATACTCAAGTATTCAAAAATGCATTCAAACAAACAACCACTGTAAGGCCATATTCATGAAATCGAGTAACAGAGTCTAATGCTGTAACTGGCACTGTATAAACAAAGAGCCAACTTGCATGCCCTGTATATTTTCATCCACCATTAAACTTATATTTTTCCCTGTCAATTTTGTTTATTGAATTTCAAAATTTACAATATAGGTGTAATTGATAAGTAACATACATAGATACAAATGATGGTAGCAGAAATAAAGATCATATACAAGTAAATAGTATCAATCTGGAGTTCAATATTATTTTAAGATAGTGTGACAACCTATTTAGGTAAAAATCTAACATCTTACAAAACATGGGCCAGATCCACATACAAATAGATGGGCGCAGCGTATGTGAGACACGCTACGCCGATGTAACTTTCTTTTTAAATCTTTCAATCCTCAAAGAATTTGCGCCGTAAGTTACGACGGCGTAGTGTATCTCTCGACACGTAATTCAAATTGGCGAATAGGGGGCGTGTTTCATTTAAGTGAAGCGCGTCCCCGCGCCGATCGAACTGCGCATGCTCCGTTCCGAAATTTCCAGCCGTGCATTGCGCTAAATGACGTCACAACGACGTAATTTTTTTAACTTAGACGTGAATTACGTCCATCCCTATTCACGGACGACTTACGCAAAAAAATAAAATATTCAAATTTCGACGCGGGAACGACGGCCATACTTAACATGGCAAGTCTAACTATACGCCACAAAATACCAGCTTTAACTATACGCCGGAAAAAGCCGTATAGAGACGACGTAAGAGAATGCAACCGCCGCATGTACGTTCGTGGATCGTCGGAAATAGCTAATTTGCATACTCGACGCAGAAAACGACGAGAACTCCACCCAGCGGACGCCAAAGTATTGCATCTACGATCCGAAGGCGTACGAAGCCGTACGCCTGTCGGATCGAACCCAGATGCCGTCGTATCTTGGTTTGAGGATTCAAACTAAAGATACAACGCGGGTAATTTGAAAGTACGCCGGCGTATCAGTAGATACGCCGGCGTACTCTCTCTGTGGATCTGACCCCATATGTTTTATGTTGAAAATGGAAGGTTAAACCTCGGATAGAGTACGTAGTTATAATATTATCTCAAGTGATAAAGAGAAAAAGAAGGGGATCTGAACATTAACTCCTATAAATAATTTGAATATAATGTAGAGGATATTAAAGATTGGATTTGTGTAGAATCAATAGGTTTGCGTTGTAAAATGGAACATTATAACATTTGTATAACGCTATTCAAGGAAATAAAGAAATAAGAAATCCACTACCAATTTTTGTATAAAGTAAATTGAAGAAGGAAGAAAAGGATAAGGAGAAAAGTTTGAAAAGGGAAAATAAGAAATAAAATAAAATAGTGGGGATCCCTGGGATATCACACGGTGTTAGTTTTATACTATGTATGTATAGAATAGAGGTATGAAGTAGAATTTCCAAGGCTTTACAATTGGGAGAACAAAAAATTAGTCACCCAAGGACTCCATCTTTTCTCAAAGTTGTGTACTCTATCATGGAATATGGCTCCTGTTTTGGAATGAATCAATGCTTGGTTTATTCTATTTTTAGTTTCAGAAATCATTAAAGCGGAGGTTCACCCTAAATATAAGATCTCCCATGCGATCCAGCATACTGGCGTCAGCGCCAGTATGCTGGGTTTTTTTTTTTTTAATAGCACACTTACTGTATTATTGTAGAATTCCTTTTCTGTCCCCCGCGGTGGACGGCTGTAGTATAGCGCGTCACATCTTCCTAAAATACCCGATATGGACTCGGGTAATCTCGGCGAAAATGCGGCGCCTGCGCACAGACCTAGGAGCTGACTGCGCAGGCGCCGTATTTCTCCGAGTCCTATTTCGGAGGGCGTGACGCGCCATAGCCGTAGGACTCGGAGAAATACGGCGCCTGCGCAGTCAGCTCCTAGGTCTGTGCGCAGGCGCCGCATTTTCGCCGAGATTACCCGAGTCCATATCGGGTATTTTAGGAAGATGTGACGCGCTATACTGGCGCCGTCCACCACGGGGGACAGAAAAGGAATTCTACAATAATACAGTAAGTGTGCTATTAAAAAAAAAAAAACCCAGCATACTGGCGCTGACGCCAGTATGCTGGATCGCATGGGAGATCTTATGTTTAGGGTGAAATACCGCTTTAAGGATGAAGATTTCCAATCTTTGGCAATTGTTTGTAATGTATTGTAGTAGGATTTTGAATTGGATATTACAAATGGTGGTCGGTTATATGTTTAGAACAAAACTCTTAATTCACTCCCTGATCATCTCTCGCCTCGATTACTGCAACTCCCTCCTCATTGGCTTACCTCTACATACTCTATCCCCTCTTCAGTCCATCATGAATGCTGCTGCCAGACTCGTCCACCTTACCAACCGCACTGTCTCCGCTACTCCTCTCTGTTAATCCCTCCACTGGCTTCCACTCACCCAACATATAAAATTCAAAATACTAACAACTACCCACAAAGCCATCCACAACTCTAACCCCAGCTACATCACTAAATACTAAACCTAATCGTTCTTTTTGTTCTTCTCCAAGCCTATGGATTTCCTTACCTCAATCTATCCTTCTATCTCCTTCTCTATTAGCTTTTATGCCCTGTACACACGATTGGACCGTTTTCATTGGACGAACCGATCGTGTGTGGGCCCCATCGTTTTTTTTCCTATCGGTAAAAAGAAAAAAAATAGAACCTGTTTTAAATTTTTCTTATGGTTAAAAAACCGATAGAAAAAAACGATTGTCTGTGGGGAAATCCATCGGTCAAAAATCCATGCATGCTCAGAATCAAGTCGACGCATGTTCGGAAGCATTGAACTTAATTTTTCTCAGCACGTTGTAGTGTTTTACATCACCGTGTTGGACACGATCAGATTTTTAACCGATGGTGTGTAGCCAAGACTGATGAAAGTCAGCTTCATCGGATATCCGATGAAAAAATGCATCGGTTTAGATTCCATCAGAACGGAGCATGCGCAGTTCGATCGCCGCGGGGACGCGCCTTATTTAAATGCTTCATGCCCCCTAATCGCGTTTTTCGATTACACGGCGAGAAATACACTACGCCGCCGTACCGTAAGGGACAAAATCTACCAGAATTCGGAGTATAGCCTGGTAAAATACGGCGGCGTAGTGTATCTCTGATACTCTGCGCCAATGTAATTGTATCTGAATCTGGCCCCGTATTTTTATTTTGTCCATCTAATCACCCCCCCCACAGCTACTACCCTTTGTTCCACTTGACCCTCCCTTCTAGACCGTAAGCTCTAACAAGCAGGACCCTCTGATCCCTCCTGTATTGAATTGTATTGTGACTGTACGGTCTTCCCTGATGTTGTAAAGTGCTGCGCAAACTGTTGGCGTTATATAAATCCCGTATAATAATAATAAAAATAGAAGTGCAATTGTAGGATCGGGTTTGATAGAGATCTCAAATATTTTTGAGATCATAAGAAAAACATATTTCCAAAATATTTTTTGCAACTGGGCAGTCCCACCATATGTGAATATGTGATCCTAGTTCCCAGCATTAAACTTTATAAGAGGGGGAGTGTGCGAAAAGAGACCCCCGCCTCCTATTAGGCAATAACAACTATATTTTCAACCACTCACCCTCCAAAATGGTATACCAGATAGAAGTTTAGGTGGAGTGTCTCCTTGGAGATTAGTTGACATTTTCAGGGATCGTTATAATAGTAAATACAAGCAATTAAACAGCTCAATCTTACTATTCTAGTACCAACGTTGAGATAAAACCCACGGTCCCTCTTACAAAGGATATTCAGTTTACTGAAAGGCTTTCCACAGAAGATTCTATGAGAGAAGACACTAGGGATTACCCAAAGCTCCCGTGCAGATGGCCTGCGAATGCCTTGGACTTTCATGGAAAATCTCTGGTCAGTAATAGAGAAGCCTTGGACCATCCTGCTCAGCCTAGTTCCTCCTAAACCCCAGCAAGATTAAGGGGGAAACAAAAAGGTCACATTCACATATACGCATTGCAGTAACGTGCAAAAAAAAAATGCATTTCACAGCATGTTACTTTAACGTGTTAGGCCCCGTACACACGACCGAGAAACTCGACGAGCAAAACACATCGTTTTTCTCGTCGAGTTTCTCGTTCCGCTGTCCAAAAACTCGTCTAGCCAAATTTTCCCATTGCCGTCGAGGAAATAGAGAACCTGCTCTCTTTTTGGCTCGACGAGTTTCTCAACGGTTTTCTCGGCGAAAAGTGTACACACGACCGGTTTTCTCGGCAGAATACGTCTCCCATCAAGTTTCTTGATGGATTCTGCCGAAAAAAACGGTCGTGTGTACGGGGCTTCACTGAAACATTGACACATGGGTACATGTGCGCTGTGGTGTGCCACTATTTATTTTAAATGACACACCAACGCTCATATATAGTGCAATACACCGCATAAGCCTCAAATGGTGGGAAAACATTGTTTAGGTACATTTTTATTTTATTTTATCATTGGCTAATGCATGTTGGTCATTTTTGTTTTCTGAAAGTTAATAAACAAATGTGTAATTCTTTTTATTTTTATTTTTATTCAAATAAACATTTTTACAGGGTATTGTGCTGGAGTTTCATGTTCAAAAGGCAAGCTAAGCACCACTACCTTATCTTTTTGGCTGACTGTGTTGATCCAAGTTGAAATGACATTTCCATATTTGTTAGCAGGGGAAGGAGTCTCTGTTAAGAACATTAGAGGGTATAAAAACAAAAGACATACATAATTTAAAATATATATATATGTGTATATATATATATATATATATATATATATATATTGAAAATACACTGGAAAGGATGAAATTAATGCGAAAAATGGCACACATCTGCTTTCTTTTACTGCTCCAATATGACAAACAAGTATTACAGTGGTGGTGAAATTGCAAACAAAACCAAAGAAAATTCCCAGCTCAACTTACCGACCAGTCTGCAACCAACCAAATAATCCTGTCTAACAGTATGCTAAAAAAAAAGGGTTTAGTATGCACACTAAAAATAAAAAATAAAATAAAATGAACCCGGGAACCTGATGAATATTGAATGGATGAGGGTACCACCATAATATAATGGCAGGGTACGTACACTGCACATAACTACCTCAAAAAGAAAAATTGTATGCACACCCAAAGGTTATCTTCCCATATCGTATTTAATGAAGTGTAAACAAAATGTCATGATATAGCTCTCCAAGAAGTAACCCCTCCCCCCGTCTCCCATATGTCTCCCAAAACCAGTGTTCCCCTCCCCCAGACACTTAAGATCCCATACCTATCCCTCCCTCCCCTCTAAACCCATGTACACAGGATGGGGCTGCAGAAACCCCCCCTTGGAGCTGGAACCAGGGGACTGTATGAACTGCCCCCAAGTTGATACCCCTGATGAATGCACCTACAGCCTGATCTCCAATCCAGGAATGATGCGGGTGAGATGAAGAACTCTTCACCCTACAGCCTCAATGAGTGAATGCAGTAAACATCTCCATTATAGTTCGATGGACTTTTTCCATTGGATTTTCCGATCGTGTGTAGCCCCATCAGAGTTTTTTCATCGGACTTTAGATATAGAATGTGTTCTATATTTTTCCGATTGAATTCCATCGGTCCATCGTGATTTGGCCGGGCAGAAGCCTGATCGTGTGTACGCGGCATAACAGTATGCGTTAAAAACAGGAAATTGCAGAGCTTCTTTATGACAGCAAAAGTTCTTGTCGGAAATTCCCTATTGTCTGTATGCAATTCCGATGCACAAAAACCCTACACATCAGATTCATTGAACTTAATTTTTCTCGGCTCGTCGTAGTGTTGTAAGTGACCACGTTCTTGACGTTCGGAATTTCCGACAAGATTTGTGTGACCGTGTGTATGCAATACAATATTGAGCCAAAATTCAGTCGGAAAAAAACACGGTTTTGTTGTCAGAATTTCCGATTGTGTGTACGCGGCATAAGGCTTTGTGTACACTAGACGTTGTTTAACCTCTCCTAAACTACCTAACTTGATAGCTAGAAACCAGCACCTAAAAACGTCCGTTTAGCCAAGTTTACATGCCGCGTTTGCGTCTAGAAGCATTTGTGTTTTTTGTTAAAATGAAAAACATCTGTAAAAGAAATGCTGCTAAATGAGAGTTACCACGTGTAGCAGCGTTTACAAGCTGTTACAGGCATTTGGCATTTAAAATGCCTCTGAACATTCATCTGGACCCATTTTTTTTTTGCATTCCAAAAAATGCTTCTAAACCCAACTGCCTAAAAATGACTATAAACGACCCTGTGTACATGTACTAATAATATAACAGAGGAGAGTTCAGAGGCAGCTGAAAAAAATGCCCAACTGCTCCTAAACTTCCGTTTACCAGCAGCAGTGTACATGAAGCCGCGTACAACTGGTCGGAATTTCCGATGGAAAAAGTCAGATGGATTTTTTTCATCAGATATTCCAACCGTATGTATGCCCCATCTGACTTTTGGATTCCGGACGGACTTAGTAAGAGACCATGTTCTCTTTTTTTCCGACGGGAAAAATTTATATCGGAAATTGAGACGGAAAAAAAAACATGCATGCTCGGAAACAATTCAACGCATGCTCGGAAGCATTGAACTTCATTATTCTAGGCTCGTCATAGTGTTGTACGTCACCGTGTTTTCTACGGTCGGAATTTGGTGTGTCCGTGTGTATGCAAGACAGCTTGAGCGGAATTCCAACGGAAAAACCCGTCAGAGTTTATTCCGACGGGAAATCCGATCTTGTGTACGGGGCATTACAGTATGCATTAAAAACAGAGGTTTAGTTTGCAAAAGCCAGTTATAGGTGGAAGCAGTGGCCATTTGTTTCTGTACTGTGCTACAATTGTAGCTTGTGTAAAAAGATAAATCCTATATCACAGCTTATCTGCCTTGCCATGCAATGGTAGGAATGTACTTTTGGTCATGGCACAATGGTTCTTTCCTCATTTAGTTGGGTGGATAATGCTTGAGTTCACAGTTTGGAAAATGGCTAGCACCTGACCCTTCATGCCCTGCTATCATATGGGTATCAATTTGTGTGCCATAGGTCTATTTATGTATATACAGGGCCAGATTCTCGTACATCTCTGTTTTTTCGGTGTAGCATATCCCATTTACGCTACGCCTCCGCAGCTTTTACGGGCAAGTGCTGTATTCTCAAAGCACTTGCTCCGTAATTTGCGGCGGCGTAGCGTAAATGGGCCGGGGTAAGGCCACGTAATTCAAAGTAGGAAGGAGGTGGGCGTGTTGTATTTAAATTAAGCACGCCCCCGTGCCGAACAAACTGCGCATGCGTCGGCCGTAAACGTAGCCCACTGCGCATGCTCCATAATACGCCGCAAATACATTGATTTCGACGTCAACGTAATTAACGCAAAGCCCTATTCGCGACGAGTTACGTAAACAACGTAAACGACGAAAAAACACGCCGCTGTCCCGACATCCATATTTAACATGGCGTACGCCGACCCTACGCAAGGTTACCCCTCATATAGCAGGGGTAACCTTACACTTGAGCAAACTACGCAAACTACGATGACGGCGTATCAGGCTCATTTGCATATTCAACGCAGAAATCGACAGGAACGCCACCTAGCGGCCAAGCGTAACATTGCAACTTACATCCGACGGTGTAAGTGACTTACGCCAGTGGGATCTATGCCAAATCTATGCGTAACTGATTCTAGGAATCAGTCGCATACATACCCAGGCGGAAAAACAGAGATACGACGGCGTATATGGAGCTACGCCGTCGTATCTCTTACAAGAATCTGGCCCACAGTATGTGTATATATATATATACATATATATATATATATATATTTATACAAAAATCGATGTAAATATATAAAATTTGATATTAGTGAGGAGATAATGACTGTGGAGGACCAGCCGTTTATCTGCCTGATTCTGTAATGATATTCTGTTCCTGAGAATGAGAAAAGGGGACACTAAAAAGGCAATTTATTTTTCTTCTGAGACAATTTAGACTTTAACAATGGCAGTCTTGTAATCCGGGACTGTGTGTGCTCTGTCACTGCAGCTATTTACTCAACACGTACCAAGCACTGGAGCTGCAGATCAGCTAAAACCCTCTGAATTTTTCAATAAGAGCCTTCTTATCCATCAGGGACACTATCAATAGGAAAAAAACATTTGATTTTCAATGCTGTATTTTTTTTTCTTGCAGAAAGAAAATAGCACTGTGTATTGAAAATTGGATTCCAAGCAAACATATCACAGACACACAATTGCACAGCAGAGATGGTACATGACATACCGGAGGTGGCTTCAAGTGATACATAATTGATGGATCTGGTCTTTTTGTGCTCTGAAATTACAGAGAAATTTTAGGGACATTTTCATTGCTGGTGTGAAGCACACACAGAAGTAGGGTATAGCTTGAACAACCAATACTTTCCAGACATTTCTAATATATACTTCCAGTGGAGGTTAACAGGCAACTTTTTGTCTTGATGTAGCAAGTTTTATGTATTGAGAGCAATTTACTTAACAATAAGAAACCCTTATTGTGGACCATTCACCTGTGTCTGATTGAAAGACCTTAAATTGAATGGAAAAGTTAAATGGAAAGCATGATAATAATGATATGAGACCATGGTCATTTTAATGTACACTATATTACCAACAGTATTGGGACGCCTGCCTTTACACACACACAAACTTTAATGGCATCCCAGTCTTAGTGCGTAGGGTTTAATATTGAGTTGGTCACCCTTTGCAGCTTTAACAGCTTCAACTCTTCTGGGAAGCAGTGTTGCCCACCGTCAGTAATTTTACTGGCAGCTAAAAGAAAAAGGTTGCCAATAAAAAATATGTCTGTGACGCTCAGCTTGGTACGCGGAGCTGAGGCCATCTGAGTGCCTACTACAGTGTGATTGGGTGGCTCTGACGGAGGCGGTGCCTGAGAATGCCGCGTGATGTCATGGTGCAATGGAGCTAAGCAGAGCGGCCAGAGCCTCATGTGCGGGTCTGCGTTATGGGAGCAAGGCAGGCTGGGACCGTCAGTGCTGTTTAGACTGGAGTGGCCTGGAGGGATCACTGGGCTTGGAGAGAGACTGTCATTGTGATTCAGGAGGGGTTGTGTTGTGTCAATGAGGTCTCATCGTCATCTCTGCTACTGCACACTGCTGTCAGTGTCACTGGGAGAGTAAATTTTATGTGTGCGCCACCTATTCTAATTTCTAGAAAATAAAATAGGAAATATGTTTTTTGCCTTATTGTCTACCTAACAACATATTGCTAATTGCACATTGTATTTGTTTGTAGCCTAAATACTCTAATTTGCACTTAAAACTGTAATTTTGTAACTTTTGGAAATGCCAGTAAAAAGTTGGCTGTGCCAGTAAATTTTGGGTGTTGTGTCAGTAAATTTCAATCTGGTAGGTTGGCAACACTGTTGGGAAGGTGGTCCACAAGGTTTAGGAGTGTGTCTATAGGAACGTTTGATTGTTCTTCCAGGAGCGCATTTGTGAGGTCAGGCACTGAAGTGGACGAGAAGGCCTGGCTTGCAGTCTCCGCTCTAACTCATTCCAAAGGTGTTCTATTGGTTTAGGTCTGGACTTTGTACAGGCCAGTCAAGTTCCTCCACCCCAAACTCGCTCATCCATGTCTTTATTGACCTTGCTTTGTGCACTGGTGCGCAGTCATGTTGGAACAGAAAGGGGCCATCCCCAAACTGTTCCCACAAAGTTGGGAGCATGAAATTGTTCAAAATGTTTTGGTATGATGACACCTTTACTGGAACTAGGGGGCCAAGCCCAACCCCTGAAAACAAACCCACACCATAATCCTCCCTCCACCAAATGATTTTGACCAGTGCACAAATCAAGGTTCATAAAGACATGGATGAGCGAGTTTGAGGTGGAGGAACTTGACTGGCCTGCACATTTTTCTGAACTCAACCCAATAAAACCCCTTTGGGATGAATTAGAGCGGAAATTGCGAGCCAGGCCTTGTCCAACATCAGGGCTTGACCCCACAAATGCACCTCTGGAAGAATGGTCAAACATTCCCATAGACACACTCCAAAACCTTGTGGCCAGCCTTCCCAGAAACATTGAAGCTGTTATAGCTGCAAATGGTGGGCAAATTCAATATTGAACCCTACGGACTAAGACTGGGGTGCCATTAGAATTCATGTGCGTGTAAAGGCAGGCGTTCCAATACTTTTGGTAATATAGTATATTTACTGTATGTATGTACTACACAATAAAGCACAGTTAAGCCTGGGTTCGGGCATGTTTTGTCATTAGTTTGTTACACTTCGGAGATCATTCAGAATTCAATGACAGTGATAGGTACATATGACCTGCAGTTGACTTCCTTCTGACCTGCATGTGATCTGCTTCAAGTAGGTTATGCATTTGCAGAGACAGGTTAAAAAATCTGTCTCATGCAAACAAAATCCTTTAAACACAGGCCCTTAATACAATGACAATATAATGTACATTGAAGCAATTAAAGGGGTTGTAAAGTCAGAATTGTTTTTATCTTAATGCATTCTATGGCCCGGATTCACATACATTGGCGCATCTTTATGCCAGCGTAGCGTATCTTATTTACGCTACGCTGGCGCAACGCTGGGAGGGAAGCATGGAATTCACAAAGCAAATGCTCCCAACGTTGCGCCAGTGTATCGTATAGTCGTCGGCGTAAGCCGATGTAAGTCAAAGTAGGTGGAATTGGGCTGGAAGTGGCCGTGATACATTTAAATGAAGCGTGACCCCATCCAAATGATGGCCTGAGCTTCAAACCAGTACTAAAAACGAACGGCGCATGAGTCGTACCTTGGACGCATCCCAGTGCGCATGCTCACAGTCACGTCGAAATAACTGCCTAAGATACGTCGAATCACTGCCTATGACATGAACATAACCTACGCACAGTCCTATTCACGTACTACGTAAACGACGCAAAATTTGACGGCGTTCGTTCCCTGGTCCATACCTTTGCATGAGTTGCACCTCCAATATGGGGAATAACTTTACGCCGGACGTAGCCCTTACGCAAGTACGTTCGTGAATCGGCGTATCTCCCTCATTTGCATATTTGCATTGAAAATCAATGGGAGTGCCAAATGCGTCCAGCATAACTATGCGCCCACTATACACCGGCGTAGGCAAGTTACGTTGGTCGGATGAAGTCAGTTTTTAGGCGTATCTTAGTTCTGTGGGCACGGCGCACAGATACGATGTCGCATATTTACACTTACGCGGCGTATCTCGAGATACGCCGGCGTAAGTGCTTTGTGAATCCGGCCCTATGAATTTTCTGAGTGCAGCCACCCCCTTGGTCAACCTGATACTTACTTAAGCCCATCTCTGTCCAGCAATGTCCACAAGTGTCTCAGCGGCCTGACAATCTCCCTCCTGATTGGCTCCCGCTGCTATCAAACAAAGTCAGTTAGCCAATCAGGAGAGAGAGGGGGCGGGGGCCGGTAGCAGCTCCGTGGTTGAATGGACACACCGAGCTGTGACTTGGCTATGGGGTGCCCCTATAGAAAGCCGCTTGCTGTGGGGGCACTCAACAGGAGGCAGGGGCCAGGAGCACAGAAGAGGGACCAGAGAAGAGGATGATCCAGGCTGTTCTGTGCAAATCTACTGCACACAGCTGGTAAGTATAACATGTTTGTTCTTTTTATAGAAAAAAAAAGGCTTTACAATCACTTTAAATATTACCTAGATACGACAGGTTTATACTTCCCTTTCCCCGTAGGCAACTGTCTTGTGCTGCCTCAACCCTACCTTAGCAGACTAACCTTGGTATCACACTAACAAGGTCAGATAGTACAGCTACAAAATGAAGGCAGAGGCTGAGAACAGATGGAGAAGCTGAAAGACACAGTTTGTGTTGTTTACCGCCAATCCATCTAAATCGACTGCAAGAGCAGGGCAATCTTATACATTATTCTACTAGCAGTTTGGTTCTCTGTTTATAGACTCAAACGTGGATAAACTACATATTACAAAATTTCAGCGACAAAATCATGCAAAACATAAAGGGTCAGCAACAACGAGGACCTACCTGCACTTGCAAAGTCCTCAGACATCAACTTTGGAACCTTTCATTTTACACAGGAATCTGTCACTGACATTCAGCATCATGAAGTGTGGGTGGTTGTGTGCTGGCCCTGGAAATCCTGCTGCCCTACGCCAGTTTATTTCAACCAGGGTAGGCTACCTCGGGTGTCTTTTGGTTTCTTCATGGGTGCCTTGGCAAAACGCTAAAAAAGTGCCCCAAAAATGTATGCAAGCCAGCGGGTGGAACAAGCCTGCCTTTTAGTTACACAAAGCCACAGATTTTCATTGTACACCAGTGTGACCTTCTAGCTGAACCAATGACATCTTCTGTTGATAAGGAGGACATTGGGCGCCTGCACAGCATCCTTGTTTGCCCTTCCCCTGCCCCTCTATATCAGCACTAGGCAGGGAGGTCTTAATAGCATCATGGGCCCCTGGGCAAAGTAATGCTCTGGGGCCCCTACAATGGAGACAGTGCAGGTAAACAGACATCAAGTAGGTAGAAGACAGACAAGCGGAACTTCCCCTTTTGGGTGGAGATCCGCATTAAAGGGGTGTTCCAGCCTGTTTTTAAGTTTATTAAAAGTCAGCAGCTACAAAAAGGGTCTGGCCCAAGGTAAAACCCCTCCCTGGTAGGTGTCCCTCAAGGGCCACCGACAGACTCCCTCAACACTACTTCTCCATCTTCCACCCAACTCCCCTGCTGACATGGCTCATGTCTATTTAAGGGCTACTCTCTGCCAGGCCCACTTACTGCATATTGGCTAAGGGCCCCTAAATATGCAAGACAACTCTCCTAGCTTCCGTCCACTAATTTCCAGAATATTCCAACATTCTAGAACCAGGGGTAGGTACCAGAGAGCTGCCTGGATAAGTCATCCAGCCCTGAATCACCCACGATGTTGGATGGTCTATGTGTCTGTATGTTGCTCCATTATGTAAAAACTATTAGGATAGGTGCCTTAAGACTGTCCATCATTTTAAAGGGTCCCTCAAGATTGTCGAAAATTTAAAAGGGTGTGTTGATTGAAAAACAGTTGAGGAACACTGCCTTGGACCATGGCCTACTTCTATGCAGAAGTTCATTCCTGATTAGGTGTGTCAGTTTGCATCTGCGCTTGTACAGCTTGCCTGTATACCACCAGGACCTAATAATTAGGGGAGGAATGTGAACATTTGGCCTGGGGTGAAAACGCATCCAAGTTTCCCTTTTATGGTAGGGACAGAATTATTTTTCCAGTATCATCTTCCTTTGCGAATTCTGACATTCGGTCAGATGACATTCCAGATCCACATAGGAGATTAGTGCTTCAAGACATCCCTCTGCAAGGTTTCAGTGTACCCAGGGAGAAGATAGTTTAGGACTTCAACAAAGACTTATGCCGCGTACACACGACTATTTTTAATGCCATGGAAAAAACGTTTTTCTCGACGTGATTCTTGTCAAGCCTGCCTTGCATACACACGATCGTGAAAAGAAAATGCTCAAGAAAAGCGCGGTGACGTACAACGGCATTATAAAGGGGAAGTTCCATTCAGATGGCGCCACCCTTTGCTGATTTTGTGTTAGTAAATGTTTGGTGAGACGATTTGCGCTTTTCACTCTTCGTGCTTTTCAGTCTGGTACAGCGTGAAGAATGTGCTATCTCCATTACAAACACTAGTTTTACCAGACTGAGTGCTCCGTCTCATAACTTCTTGAGTACGCGTGTTTTTTTTCCCCATCTTTAAAGCCTACACACGATTGCTTTTCTCGACGTGAAAATCAACGACGTGAAAAACGATGAGAAAAATTAGAGCATGTTCTAAATTTTTAATGTCCATTTTTCACGTCGAGAAAAATGCTCTGGAGCCTACACACGATCATTTTTAATGACCAATTATAAAAAATTGCATTTTTCTCGTCGTGTGTAGGCGGCATTACACTCTCCCGTGGACTTCCATATATGTATGTGTGGTTTTAATACTTTTGTGAGTATCCAATTTTAACCTTTCTTTATAAATAAACCTTCTTGAAATTTACTACACCAGAGTGGTCGCGCTGTCTCCCTCCCTTCCCCTCTCTTTGATCTACAGTTGGAGTTCCACCTCGGTTTTGACAGCAGCACCCCTAGGTGGTCAGTTCCTTTTGTCCAGCTATAAGGGCTACCCGCTCATAAAGCCCTCCAGTTTTTTCTGTATCATCTTTTGTTTATTTTATGGGTTATTTTTTAACTGCTCCATTCACATTTCTCATGAGTGGTTAAGCGCTGATAGCCTAGCGCCATTCCTGGCATTGGGGAATAGAAGTATAATACCCAATACCTATACCTCATTGCAATTACCACCCTGATTGATGGAGGAATGGTGAAGCAGCTTCATTCAGTGCCACCAGACCAACCAATCTCATTAGTACTGACCAGGGGGCAAATGTCTACCTATGTCAGCCTAGTCCTCGGTCGTAATATTACATTGTTACAACATTCGTGACATAAGAGCATTATATCTAATTATTTCACTTTCACAGCTTTATTAACTTTTCTTTGTCTTTTTTTTTACATTCACATACAGTTACAAGCTTAGTTAACCACACTCATTATGCCTCCCAAGGGGCCAATATAGTTCTTAAATCAAGTTTTGCTTGATCCAATCTGGTTTTACTGTTGTATTGTATCAGCACCTTTTCCTGAGTGTTCAATGACCTGCCGTCGGAAAGAGTCACAGTTGCTAATCATTCTTAACCTCTCTGATGCTTTTGACATACTGGATGATCACTTTCCCTGCGATACACTTCACTCCGCTGACATATGTGACACTGCTTTGTCATCATTCATGTCATATTTAACTAACTGATACTTCCCAGCCCTTCCATTCTTCTTCCCATCTCTAACATTCTCCTCCCCTTGTCATACTTCTGTCCTTCATGTATATTTAGTTATTATTTTCAGTACACTTTAAAAATGCCAAGCTATCTATATGTAAATATCGCCATCATTCAAATACCTTTTCCAAAAAAACACTGCAGCTGATTTAGAAAAATTAGTGTGTTGCCCATAGCAACTAATAAGTCTCTCTTTCATTACCTAACTTCCATAGGAAAAATAACAGCTACAATTGATTAATTTGTATGTCATCAGATAAATTATTAAACAAACAAATTAATATGTATTATATCATTTTTACATAATGATGAATTTTTAAACCATAAAGACTAGAATGACTTGTTTTGTATATTGTGTTTTGTTTGCACACTAATATAATAATTTCCAAATAATTTTTTATTTTTCAGTACAGATGGGCTTTAACCACTTAAGGACCGCCTACTGCACATTTACGTCGGCAGAATGGCACGGCTGGGCACATCAACGTATATATACGTTGATTTTAGTACCCAGCCGTGGGTCGCGGGCGCGCGCCCGCGACCCGGTCCGAAGCTCCGGGACCGCGGGATTCGCGGACCCGATCGCCGCTGGAGTGCGGCGATCCGTCCCTGGAGCGGAAGAACGGGGAGAGCCGTGTGTACACACGGCTTCCCCGTGCTTCTCTGTGGCCGCAGCATCGATCGCGTCATCCCTGTAATAGGGGGACGCGATCGATGACGTCACACCTACAGCCACACCCCCCTACAGTTGTAAACAAACACACTAGGTCTCAAATCCCCTACAGCGCCACCTGTGGTTAACTCCCAAACTGCAGCTGTCATTTCCACAGTAAACAATGCAATTTAAATGCATTTTTTGCTGTGAAAATGACAATTGTCCCAAAAATGTGTCAAAATTGTCCGAAGTGTCCGCCATATTGTCGCAGTCACGAAAAAAATCGCTGATCGCCGCTATTAGTAGTAAAAAAAAAAAAATTAATAAAAATGCAATAAAACTATCCCTTATTTTGTAAACGCTATAAATTTTGCGAAAACCGACCGAAAAACGCTTATTGCGATTTTTTTTTACCATAAATACGTAGAAGAATACGTATCGGCCTAAACTGAGGAAAAAAAATGTTTTTTTATATATTTTTGGGGGATATTTATTATAGCAAAAAGTAAAAAATATTGCATTTTTTTTAAAATTGTCGCTCTATTTTTGTTAATAGCACAAAAAATAAAAACCGCAGAGGTGATCAAATACCACCAAAAGAAAGCTCTATTTGTGGGAAAAAAAGGACGCCAATTTTGTTTGGGAGCCACGTCGCACGACCGCGCAATTGTCAGTTAAAACGAAGCAGTGCCGAATCGCAAAAAGGGGCAAGGTCCTTTACCTACATTTTGGTCCGGGTCTTAAGTGGTTAATTTTGCTTCTCATGCCCTGGCTGGGTTAAGCCTAATAGCCCATTCACACTGGTTCATTGCGGTGAAATTTAGTGCTAATTGATGAGATTAAATGTGCATTGCCTTAAAGTGGTTAAAAAACATCAGATATGAAATACAGTCCTGATCAAAAGTTTAAGACCACTTGAAAAATGGCAAAAATTCATACTTTACATTGTTGGACCTTAAAGTGGATCTGCCACGCAAAATCAATTTTTTGCTTAAGGGCTATTTAAATGGTTAATAGCACTGCTTTGCTAAACTCACGATTTTGGTGTCCCACGGCCGCTCCGCTGTCATTCTGTCTGCAATATTGACTTATATCGTCCTTTTAGTTCCGTTGCCATTTTAGGTTTTGGCATTAGAAGCCCACAAGCATGCACTTCCTAGTTGTGGTGGATGCTGTCCCAGCATCCACTGCTCGATCTCGCGCATGCGCACTTGCAAAGGTGAGCTGTGGCGTGCGCGTCTGTGTTGCCATCACAACGGCAGGCATAGAAATTAAAAGTTACCGCCCCGTTGTGATGATAACACAGCCTCCTCTAACACAAGCTGATCCACATTGAAAGACCTGACCGGACTATGCCGCGCGTCACTTCCTGCTTAGGAAATAGCGCAATATTTGATCACACGGCTGCGCAGTGAACACAGGGAGCTATGGAGAGAAGCTCCCAGAGCGCACTGCATCGACCAGGAAGTGACGCAATGCCCGGAGAATTCCTGCAGGAAGACAGACCAGAAGGCTCACTACTGTACAGGTACTAGATTTAGTTTAAAAAAAAATCAGTTTTTAGAATATCATACAGCGGCAGTGTAATTAAAGACATTTTATAATTAGGGTGGAGATCCGCTTTAACTACTTACGACCGCCAACTGTAATTATACGTCGGTACTTTAAAGATGGATATCTCGGTAACGGCAACAGCTGCTGCCACAACCGAGATATCCATCTCTTTAGTGGGTGGTCCTGTCAATGATAACGGCGGTCTCCACGGCGGATTCGCCACAAGATCACCGTTATCGGTGGCAGGAGAGGGGCCCCCCCCTCCCGCCGCTTACCGTAGCCGTCGGTAGTGGCAGAGGCGATCGGGTCCACTCGGCTGCTGTGTGGGGATGCGAGTGAGGCCAACATGGCACCCACCCGTCCCCATAGCTCTGCTGGGCAGAAGTGACGTCAGAACGTCAGTCCCGCCCAGCGTCTTAAAGAGACAATTTTTTTTGTTTACCTTTTTTTTTTTTTTTCATTTAAGCCTCAATATGAGGTCTTTTTGACCCCAGATCTCATATTTAAGAGGACCTGTCATGCTTTTTTTTATTACAAGGGATGTTTACAGTGTTAAAAATTGTAAAATAAATAAAAATAAATCCGAAAACCCCCCAAAAATTTTTTAAAGCGCCCCGTCCTGACAAGCTCGCGCGCAGAAGCAAACGCATACGCGAGTACCGCCCGCATATGAAAACAGTGTTCAAACCACACAAGTGAGGTATCGCCGCGATCGTTAGAGTGAGAGCAATAATTCTAGCCATAGACCCCTCTGTAACTCAAAAAATGCAACCTATAGAATTTTTTAAACGTCGCCCATCAAGATTTTTAAGGGTAAAAGTTTGATGCCACGAGCGTGCGCAATTTTTAAGCGTGACATGTTGGGTATCATTTTACTCGGCATAACATTATCTTTCATAATATGTAAAAAAATTGGCCCAAATTTATTGTTGTCTTATTTTTTTATTTAAAAAAGTGAATTTTTTCTAAAAAAAGTGCGCTTGTAAGACAGCTGCGCAAATACGGTGTGACAAAAAGTATTGCAATTTCTGCCATTTTATTCTCTAGGGTGTTAGAAAAAAAAATATATACAATGTTTGGGGGTTTAAATAATTTTATAGCAAAAAAAAAATGTTTTAGTCTCGTAAACACCGAATCTGAAAAACAGGCTCGGGGCTTAAAGGGGTGTTCCAGCCCTAAGTTGTGTTTATTAAAAGTCAGCAGCTACAAAAAGTGTAGCTGCTGGCTTTTAATAAACACTCACTTACCTGCTCCTGCGTTCCAGCGACGCGCCGACCGGGGCTCCGCTCCTCTGCCCCCCTCCCCGGCCGGCGTCTCCATCCTGACTGTGGGCACCCAGCCGTGACAGCCTTCGGCTTCACGGCCGGGCACCCACTGCGCATGCGCGAGCCGTACTGCGCATGCGTGCGCGGCGCGGCTCGCCGCTGATTGGAGAGGCGATCGCATGGGACCTGTCAGTGTCCCATGTGATCGCCTACAGGGAGGGGGCTGGTGTAGGCGATTAAGCTTAATCGCCTAACCAGCCCCTCGGCGGAAGCAGGAAGTGGGACAGGAAGTCCCACTCCTACTGAAGCCCCCACTCCCCCCCCAAAAAAATTACATGCCAAATGTGGCATGTATGGGGGTGAGGAGTGGATGGAGAAGGGGTCATTTTTTTGGGTGGAACACCCCTTTAAGTGGTTAACAAGGTTCCAAGAAGAGTTTCAACATGCAACAAGAAGAAATGAGAGTGAGAGAAAGCATTTTTTGAGCATTTAATTAATTGAAAATAACGATTAAACTGAAACAGGCTGTTTTTCAGCTGATCAAAAGTTTAGGACCACATGCCTTTAAAAGGCCAAATCTGTGCAAAGATGTGAATTCATTGTCATTTTCTGTCAGGTAGTCACACGTTGTGATGGCAAAGACAAAAAAACTCTCCCTTTTTGAACGTGGTCGGGTTGCTGAACTGCATAAGCAGGGTCTCTCATCAAGACACTGGACGATCCTCGACCTAAATTAAAGGCCCTTACTGGTGCTGACTGCAGCCCCATAACAATCAGACGGCATCTGAGACTGAAGGGCTTCAAAAACAAAAAACGTCTTCAAAAACCTTGTCTCCTTGAACGCCACAGAACTGCTCGTTTGGACTTTGCAAGAGAGCACCAAACATGGGACATTCAAAGGTGGAAGAAAGTTTTATTCTCTGATGAGAAAAAATTTAACCTTAATGGTCCTGATGGTTTCCAACGTTACTGGCATGACAAGCAGATCCCACCTGAGATGTTTTCTACGCGCCACAGTGGAGGGGGCGCCATAATGGTCTGGGGTGCTTTTCCCTTCAGTGGAACAATCGATCTTCAGGAAGTGCAGGGGCGTTAAACGGCCGCTGGCTATTGCCTCGTTTCCACTGAGCGGATCGGTTCGGTACGGTTCGGTACGGTTCGCTATTTTGGGTGTTTCCATTATGAAAGCGTGCCAAAAAAGCGAACCGTACCGCACCAGCAAGGGTCCTGCTTCAGATGAGGGTCCAGAGAGAGTGGAACGGTTCCATTAGGACGGACCTACAAATACATCTCACTGATTGGTGGACGCGCTAGGAATTTTTTCTAAAACCTGAATGGTCCCTGACTGTCCGATTTGCAGTGGAAACACTCACGGGAATAGACCGGTCCCATCCTAACCGATCCGAGTTTACTGACCCGAACCGTTCCGTGCAGTGGAAACAAGTCATTTGTCCAGATGTTGCAGAGAGCATTCCGCATGACTGAGGGCCCTCGTCTGTGTGGTAACAACTGGGTTTTTCAACAGGACAACGCTACAGTACACAGTGCCCGCAGGACAAGGGATTTCTTCCAGGAGAATAACATCACTCTTTTGGCCCATCCTGCGTGTTCCCCCGATCTATATCCAATTGAGAACCTTTGGGGATAGATGGCAAGGAAAGTTTACAAAAATGGACGACAGTTCTGTCTTACTCTTCACCACTTGGAGAAATGTTTCCACTCACCTCATGGAAACACTTGCATCAAGCATGCCGAAACAAATTTTTGAAGTGATCAACAATAATGGCGGAGCTACTCATTACTGAGTTCATGTTTGGAAGTTGGATTTCTGTTTTGGGGGGTTTCGTTTTTTTTTTGGAGGTGTGGTCCTAAACTTTTGATCAGCTGAAAAACAGCCTGTTTCAGTTTATTCGTTGTTTTCATTAAATGGAATGCTCAAAAAATGTTTTGTCTCACTCTCATTTCTTCTTGTTGCATGTTGAAGCTCTACTTAGAACCTTGTTAACCACTTTAGCCCCGGACCATATTGCTGTCCAAAGACCAGAGCACTTTTTGTGATTCGGCACTGCGTCGCTTTAACTGACAATTGCGCGGTCATGCGACGTTGCTCCCAAACAAAATTAGCATCCTTTTTTTTCCACAAATAGAGCTTTCTTTTGGTGGTATTTGATCATCTCTGCGGTTTTTATTTTTTGCGCTATAAACAAAAATAGAGCGACTATTTTGAAAAAAAATGCAATATTTTTTATATTTTGCTATAATAAATATCCCCAAAAAAGATATAAAAAAACATTTTTTCCCTCAGTTTAGGCCGATACGTATATCTTCTACATATTTTTCGTAAAAAAAAAATCGCAATTAGCGTTTATTGATTGGTTTGCGCAAAATTTATAGCGTTTACAAAAAAGGGGGTCGTTTTATGGCATTTTTATCATTATTGTTATTTTACTAGTAATGGCGGCGATCAGCGTTTTTTTTTCGGTACTGCGATATTATGGCGGACACATCGGACACTTTTGACACATTTTTGGGACCATTGGCATTTTTATAGCGATCAATGCTATAAAAATGCATTGGATTACTGTGACGGTATTAGAGCATATCTCCGCCATCCTCTCCCTTCTTCTCCCATAAAAGAAATCACCCCAATATTCCCCGACTAGGAATATCCCTGGAATCGCCGAATAATCCACACATTAGCCATGGCTTAATACTGGATCTAACAGGACACACTTTATTGAAAGTACACAGCACACTTTATACAGGATTTGGAACATCCCGCCCCCAACAACCGCTTTCCTATTGGTCCATTGTAAAGTATGCAGTCTTCACTCTGGTCCTCTAAAAACCATGCAAATGAGGACTTGAAAATGTCTCCGCAGGGATTGGTCCCAAAGCTTGAATAGGTGTGGCCAGAAGCCTGAATATGTGTGTTCAGACAAAAGCCCCAGGGGGTCAATCAATGTACACAATAGCCAGCCACAGAACAATGGAGCCGTCTGGAGAATTGAGACAGGGCAGAAGTAATTTACACCTGATAATAGAAAGGCTTTAAATAGGGTTATCACACAATGGACAATAAGTATCACTTATGAGTCTGTTGACCTGGCTGGGGTTTAGAATAAAATCTGTAATGCATGAATTAGGATTTCATGTAGAAACACTTCAGTATTTCATGGTCCATGACATTACTCCCCCTGGGAAATAGTTCAACATCTGCAGTGGGACCCAAACGGGTCACTCGAGGATGTTGGGCAAGTAGTCTTAAGGTTCCAGGACTGTCTGCCAGGATAACCCATCCGCCTTCCTGGTTTGAGGCCCTGGCCCATAATCGGACGGCAAGAGGCTCGCATTCAGTCCTCTCCAAAAGCCCCTGTCCCGGCTAGGCCTGTCACACATCTCCCCTTTTGGCAGGGGACTAACCCAGTAGGAGACACCAGATGGGTTGTCTCTGAATTCAGTCAGTAGTTCCAGTCCTCCGCTGCCGGTATCCATACAGTACCCCAAATCACTTGCTCCAAACCGAGCATTACTCACCCCGCCATCCTCAGCCTCTCTCAGGGAACACGTCTGCCGCTGGGGAGAGGCCTGGACTAGCCCTTCTCCCTGGAGTCCTTTCAGCCGCTGGAGAGATGACAGGGTGGCTGGGCTCAGTCCATCATGCTGTTGGGGATCTGGGCCAACTGGCCACCATTTATGGGTTATACCAGTGGAGACTGAAGTCTCATCCACTGGTGTGATGTGAAAATCCCCCAGTGCTTGCAAAGCAAAGCCGACATCCTCCTCTTTCAGTCCTGTACCATTTTCTTGGGTTGTGCCAGTGGAGACTGAAGTCCCATCCACTACCACAGGGACCCCTTCTTCTGTTAGGTGAAAGCAGAGGCCCGGGGCACTCTGCTCTGTTGCCAGCTCTTCCGCTGGGTTGCTCTGAGTGGAGACCACAGTCCCATCCACCGATATCCGCTCAAGCTGTAGTGGGGTGCAGCCGCCAGTAGCATCTTGTCCTGCTGCCAGGGATTCTGCTGGGAGTAAGAGCTTTACCACCTCAGCTGGTTGCTGGGGAGGGGGGCCAACCGCCCCGGCTCCCTGGAACTCCACAGTTGGTCCCGGTGCCGGGCAGAGATGGCTGGCACTCTGCCCTGTTGCCAGCACTTCTGCTGGGGATGCATAATCCATAACATCCTCTGAACAGTCCATACTTTCTGTAATCTGTGGCTGGGGAGTGATCGCCATCTTCTCACCCTGAGCCTCGAAAACTGCCACAGGGGTGGGACAGAGGTCTTGAACCCTCTGTCCGGTGACCAGCGCTTCAGCTGGGAAAGTTCTGTGTAACTCCACAAATACTGCTCTTGGGGCTGGGCAGAGCACAGTGAAGTGTGGCCCTGATACCAGCTCTTCTGCTGGAGGCCCATCAGGTTGTTCTTCCTCAGCAGAGAAGTCTATCAGATCCCCTGTCTCTGCAACTGGTGTCTGGGGATAGAGGTTCACCATCTCCTGTCTTTCATTTGGTGCTGCTTCTTTAGGCGTTGTCACCGATCGTCGTATTTCTGCAATTCTCAGCTCATGTTGCCGCTCTCGTTCTTTCTCATCAAAAGCTTTAAAAGCTCTAAACGGAGTCTTCCTTGTGTCTGCTGTGCTGTACTCACTGTTTGGAGAATGTGCGGCTGCTTGTCGAACTGCTGCCAGTTTTAACTGTAGTTCTGCGTTTCTTATTTGTTTAGCCTCCTCCGCTACCAGGGTCATCACTTTCAGCACCACATCCGCCGTTGGGTTCGGACCGAACCATGCTAATTTCTCTCTTATTAGCTTGTTAGCTGGTGATTCCTCATCCTGAATCACTGGTGTCCCCATCTTCTGTACTGCAGGCCTTGCTGCAACCGAGTTCTCCTGGTCTAGCTCCATTTATTCTGCTATGATGACACGCTCGGTTTTGCTGCTAGCAATCCTTCCACAAACTTCCAGTAGTCCTTTCCGTGTATTTCTTTTAAGCAGGGTGTATCAGTCTTCCATTCACTGTTCCCAGTGTCTGCTTGGAATCCTGGTGTAAAGGAAGGTAGAAGGGAAAATCCCGCTGCTGCCATCCAGTGTGACGGTATTAGAGCATATCTCCGCCATCCTCTCCCTTCTTCTCCCATAAAAGAAATCACCCCAATATTCCCCGACTAGGAATATCCCTGGAATCGCCGAATAATCCACACATTAGCCATGGCTTAATACTGGATCTAACAGGACACACTTTATTGAAAGTACACAGCACACTTTATACAGGATTTGGAACATCCCGCCCCCAACAACCGCTTTCCTATTGGTCCATTGTAAAGTATGCAGTCTTCACTCTGGTCCTCTAAAAACCATGCAAATGAGGACTTGAAAATGTCTCCGCAGGGATTGGTCCCAAAGCTTGAATAGGTGTGGCCAGAAGCCTGAATATGTGTGTTCAGACAAAAGCCCCAGGGGGTCAATCAATGTACACAATAGCCAGCCACAGAACAATGGAGCCGTCTGGAGAATTGAGACAGGGCAGAAGTAATTTACACCTGATAATAGAAAGGCTTTAAATAGGGTTATCACACAATGGACAATAAGTATCACTTATGAGTCTGTTGACCTGGCTGGGGTTTAGAATAAAATCTGTAATGCATGAATTAGGGTTTCATGTAGAAACACTTCAGTATTTCATGGTCCATGACAATTACTATAAAAATGCCATTGGCAGTGAAGGGGTTAACACTAGGGGGCAGGGAAGGGGTTAAGTGTGTTGCTGGGTGTGTTCTAACTGTGTGGGGGGGTGGCCTCACTAGGGGAAATCACTGATCTTCTGTTCATACATTGTATGAACAGAAAATCAGCGTTTCCCCCGCTGACAGGAACGTTTACACACACAGCTCCCATTCCCCGCTCTGTAACGAGCTATCGCGGGTGCCCGGGCACGCACGCGGGACTCGGGGGGCGCGCGCGCGACGCGCGCACGCCCTACAAGTCTCTAAAGGGAGGACGTAGAGCTATGTGCTCCCGCGAGACAGAGCCACCGCTCCGCAGTAATATGACGGCGGGCGGTTGGCAAGTAGTTAAGATCCAACAATGTAAAATATGATTTTTTTCCATTTTTGGTCTTAAACTTTTGATTCCATGGTCTTAAACTTTTGATCAGGACTGTGTTAACAAAAACCTGTCCCTCTATAGTGTGTACTTCATATCTCTCAACATTTCTACTACATCACCTACTAGCAAATGTATGCCACACCCCTTAAAGGAGAAATAACCAAAAAAAGGTTAACTAAATCCACAAGGGACTTTTTTATACTACTACTATTCCTTTATATTGGCTTTTAAAATTTACAAATGCAGCGATTTATAATTTGGATGAAAGGTTTAGCGCTGTGAATCACTTTTTTAACCCTTTCCTTACCGTGCGCGTGCCGGGCGGCCGCAATTGCCCCCGGGCACCCACGATTACCGGTGATCACGGCAGGAGTGTGGATCTGTGTGTGTAAACACACAGGTCCACCTCCTGTCAGAGGTGAGGAGACCAATGCTGTGTTCCCAGAACAGAGGAATACACATCGGTCTCCTCCCCTTGTGAGTCCACTCCCCCTACAGTTAGAACACACTTTAGGTAACATTTTAACCCCTTGATCGCCCCCTAGTATCAACCCCTTCCCTGCCAGTCACATTTACAGAGTAATCAGTGCATATTTATAGCACTAATCGCTGTGTAAATGTGAATGGTTCCAAAAACGTGTCAAATGTGTCCGATATGTCCGTCGCAATGTCACGGTCACAATAAAAAAATCGCAGATCGCCGCCATTACTAGTAAAAAAATTAATAAAATAAAAATGCCATAAATCTATCACCTATTTTGTAGACGCTATAACTTTTGCGCAAACCAATCAATATACGATTATTGCTTTTTTTTTTTACCAAAAATACGTAGAAGAATACGTATCGGTCTAAACTGAGGAAAAAAATTAATGTTTAATTTTTTTTAATATTTATTAAATAAAAAAGTAAAAAATATTGTGTTTTTTTTTTTTTTTTTTAATTGTCACTCTTCTTTTGTTTATAGTGAAAGCTCTATTTGTGGGGGTAAAAAAACATAAAGATTTAATTTGGGTACAGTGTTGCATGACCACGCAATTGTCATTCAAAGTGCAACAGCGCTGAAAACTAAAAATTGGTCTGGGCAGGAAGGGGGTGAAAATGCCCTGTATGGAAGGGGTTAAAGTGCATTTTATATACAACTATATAGATCAGACCAAAATGAGGGGGAAACAGGGACAGAGGGACATTGGTCCAAATTAGGGACAGTCTCTCGAAATCAGGGACAGTTGGGAGCTATGTGCACTTATCTCAATTAAAAGCACAGTGTGTCATTTTTGTCTCATGCTTCATTCCTCTGCTATTAATATGAATCACTTCTGACAGGTTTTCCCGATACCAAGAGAAAAAAGGTGTCGAGGAGGGATCTCCAGCAGACTGACAGCCTCAGCTCTGTTCCTGTGTGCTGTGTAAAAGGGGGGGGGGGGCACTTCCCTCCAATCAGCTCTCAGAGCTCCCCTCACTGAGCTCTGCAGAATTTCATTTCAGCGCTCTGCTCCTTTTTTCTGAACTTTCAGACAAGATTTATGATTCAGCATTTTGAACAGATATAGAGAAGATAAGACTGAAGATAGACAGATACAACATATGTTGGAGGATTTGTTTTATGTCTGTATATCACCTGAGGCCAGTCACTTTACTGGGTATATGGAAGGGTTTACAACCACTTTAGACCTAAAAATGTACCTGCTGCATTTTTTGTATGGCAGTGCATTGCAACACACTGTGCTTTGCAGCTTAAGTGTGTGGTGGAGGTGTGTATGGCTGCGATTCAAATTGAATGGCACCACCGCACAAAAACGCATTTCCACAATGTGTGTTTTACTGAGATTAACCACAACGCACAAGCTCTGGTTCCATTCACTTTGATTGGTACTTAGTGCACTATTACACAGCTGGATCAACTCTGGGTTTAGGGTTCTAAGGATGTAGGGAATTATTTTATGTACTTTTATCTTTTCGTTAAACTCGATGGACATGTGCTTTTTTTTTTTTAACCTATCTATGTAATACTTGCCTTGTAATGTGGTGCATCATTGTATTAAAGAGAAAACGATATATATTCAAAATAATTGTGCTTCCTTACACTTTAACCTCCCTAGCGGTATTCCCGAGTGAAGCTCGGGGTGAATGTTTACTACCAAAAGCGGTAACCCCGAGCCACACTCAGGATCACATCGCAGGATCCACGTACTTGTCCCAAGGATCCTGTGGTGTCCGTCCGGTGTGTCCGCTGCCGGATCATCCGCATGATTCATTATTGTTCCCTACAAGCATCGCCACATTCGGGGGTGGAGCCCGGTGGCAAGTTCAAAAAGGGAAAGATACAAAACACACATAACACACTGTAATCTGTAAGAGTATCTCACAAAAGGAAGTACACCCCTAACATTTTTGTAAACATTTTATTATATCTTTTCATGTGACAACACTGAAGAAATAATACGTTGCTACAATGTAAAGTAGTGGGTGTACAGTTTGTATAACAGTGTAAATTTGCTGTCCTCTCAAAACAACTCAATACAAAGTCATTCATGTTTAAACCGCTGGCAACAAAAGCGAGTATACCCCTAAGTGAAAATGTCCAAATTGGGTCCAATTAGCTATTTTCCCTCCCTGGTGTCATGTGAGTCGTTAGTGTTACAAGGTCTCAGGTGTGAATGGGGAGCAGGTGTGTTAAATTTGGTGTTATCGCTCTCACTCTCTCATACTGGTCACTGGAAGTTCAACATGGCACCTCATGGCTAAGAACTCTCTGAGGATCTGAAAAAAATAATTGTTGCTCTACATAAAGATGGCTTAGGCCAATGATGGCGAACCTTGGCACCCCAAATGTTTTAGAACTACATTTCCCAGTATGCTCAACTACACTGCAGAGGGCATGAACATCATGGGAAGTGTTGTTCCAAAACATCTGGGGTGCCAAGATTCACTATTAGTGGCCTAGGCTATAAGAATATTGCAAAAACCCTGAAACTGAGCTGCAGCACGGTGGCCAAGACCATACAGCAGTTTAACAGGACAGGTTCCACTCAGAACAGACCTCGCCATGGTCGACCAAAGAAGTTGAATGCACATGCTCAGTGTCATATCCAGAGGTTGTCTTTGGGAAATAGATGTATAAGTGCTGCCAGCATTGCTGCAAAGGTTGAAGGGGTGGGGGGGTCAGCCTGTCAGCGCTCAGACCATATGCTGCACACTGCATCAAATTGGTCTGCATGGAAGACTCTTCTAAAGATGATGCACAAGAAGGCCCGGAAACAGTTTGCTGAAGACAAGCAGACTAAGGACATGGATTACTCAGACCATATCCTGTGGTCTGATGAGACCAAGATAAACAAAATTATTTGGTGTCAAGCGTGTGTGGGGGCAACCAGGTGAAGAGTACAAAGACAAGTGTGTCGTGCCTACAGTCAAGCATGGTGGTGGGAGAGTCACGGTCTGGGGCTGCATGAGTGTTGCTGGCACTGGGGAGCTACAGTTCATTGAGGGGACCATGAATGCCAACATGTACTGTGACATATTGAAGCAGAGCATGATCCCCTCCCTTCAGAGACTGGGCTGCAGGGCAGTATTCCAACATGGTAACGACCCCAAACACACCTCCAAGATGACCATTGCCTTCCTAAAGAAGTTAAGGCTAAAGGTGATGGACTGGCCAAGCATGTCTCTAGACCTAAACCCTATTGGGACATCCTTAAATGGAAGGTGGAGGAGCGCAAAATCTGTAACATCCACCAGCTCTGTGATGTCGTCTTTGAAAGGAGTGGAAGAGGACTCCAGTGGCAACCACTGTGAAGCTCTGGTGAACTCCATGCCCGAAATGGGGTTAAGGCAGTGCTGGAAAATAATGGTGGCAACACAAAATATTGACACTTTGGGCCCAATTTGTACATTTTCACTTAGGGGTGTACTCATTTTTGTTGCCAGCAGTTTAGACATTATACAGGCTACACAAAAGCATGTGTGTTTGAGCTTTTGGGTGCACACCCTAATGCAATAAGCTGCAGACACATTTTACCTAGACGTAACTGAATGTCTGAGGCCGCGTACACACGATCGGATATGTCCGCTGAAACTGGTCCGCCGACCAGTTTCAGCGGACATATCTGATCGTGTGTTCGACCTAGCGGACAGGTTTTTCCAGCGGACAAATTACAAAGCATGCTTTGAAATTTGTCTGCTGGAAACTTGTCCGTCGGACAAGTCCGCTGGTTAGTACGCCTAACATAAATCTCCTGCATGTGTCGAATGGATTCGACGCATGCGTGGAAGTATTTTACTTTCTGGAGTGGCCACGTCACCGCGTCCTCAGTCCGAGGGGATTTTTGTCCGATGGTGTGTACACGCCATCGGACCAAAATCCGAGGAGACATGTCCGCTGGAAACGGTCCGTCGGACATGTTTCAGTGGACATGTCTCCTTGTGTGTACGCGGCCTAAGTGTGAATTCAACCACAGATAAGCATTGCATGCTTCCAGATGCATTTGAAATGAGTTGCAAACACATCTGGTCAAACATATACAGTAAATACCTGTACAAATACAATTATAATAAATGCATTTTGACAAACTTGTGCATGGGGAATACTGATGAAACTAAATCTGTGTGTGGCCTTTTAGTTCACTTATTTCTGCATATTTCATAATATTCTGCATTTGTGCGCATTAATACAGCAATCCAGCAGTTTTTAGATATAATTACAATGTTATAAAATAATAATAAAGCCAATATTTTAAGTAAGCAGACAGTCTCTGATGAAAATGAAGGCATTGTCTGATGAGTAGGGCCGATGACATTATTAAGCAGCCTCTTCAATCCCGAATTCTTGCATACATACATAAAATAATGATGAAATCTGTGAGTCTAGCACAGGGAGTACAATGTAACTCTGACAGACGTACAGTAGCGCTATGCTGTCAACACCCACAGCCATACATAATACATTAGCTTGTCTAGAAAGCATAGCTTGTGGCTTGACTAAATTGTGCATGTGGTTTTCATTAGGCTGCTTCAAATCTAAACGAAGAAAAAAACAACCTCTTTAAAATTAGCGAACTGGGTTGTCAAGAGTCGTTTGCGATTTGATGACAAACATTTCCAACAACTGTGTTGTGTGAACATGAGCTAGGAAAGAAAACACTTCTTCACACAAAGGCCCATCATAAATGCATCTGACAATATTAATACCACTGAAGGACGGAGCGTACAGTTAGACAGCCGTACTCAGAAGCGATTTCCAGGACCACCCAAGCAATGACGCAGCCAATTGCCAGCAATGATAGCAGCACTGTGGACTCACTTATACCAACAATCTCTACACCTATTCATTGTATGTGTATATATATATATATATATATATATATATATATATATATATATATGTATCTCACAAAAGTGAGTACACCCCTCACATTTATGTAAATATTGTATTAAATCTTTTCATGTGACAACACTGAAGAAATTACACCTTGCTACAATGTAAAGTAGTGAGTGTACAATTTGTATAACAGCGTAAATTTGCTGTCCCCTCAAAATAACTCAACACACATCCTTTAACCCCTTATGGACCGCCGCATGTACATTTACGTCGGCAGAATGGCACCGACAGGCACATCAACGTATATATACGTTGGTGCCTTGAGGTGGATCGGGGGTCCGATCGGGACCCCCCCCCGGTACATGCGGCGGTCCCTGCGGCTGTACGAGCGATCCGTGCTGAGGGGGCGGTGGTTTGTTTTTGTCCGCCCCCTCCGGATCGCTCCCAGCCAATCCGCGCGCTCCCCCTGCAGTGCACTTCCTCCTCCTGTGTAAACACAGGAAGGGGGAAGTGATGTGATCTCTCCTCTCAGCGGTTTTTTCATCCGCCGCTGAGGAGAGATCACATCGCACAGTAAGTCTGCACAACACTACACTGACACACACTACACATAGGCACATTAACCCCTTGCGATCGCCCCCCCTCCCCCTTTCACAGTGTCACTGAATGCAGTAAACATACATGTATGATTACTGTATTTAGTGACAGTGTGATAGTCAGTTAGTGTTAGGTTCAGGGTAGCCCCCGTACCCCCCCTAATAAAGTTTTAACCCCTTGATCACCGCCATAGTTAACCCTTTCACTCCCTATTGCCAGCATCACTAAGCGATCATTTTTCTGATCGCTATATTAGTGTCGCTGTTCCCGCTAGGTAGCTAATTTTTTTTTAATTGCGATTTTTTTTTTTACTTAAGACATATGGCTGAATACATTTTGGCCTAAATGTTTGACTAAAATGTAGTTTATTTGATTTTTCTTATAACAAAAAGTAAAAAATATAGATTTTTTTTCAAAAATGTCGCTCTATTTTTGTATATAGCACAAAAAAAAAAAAATTGCAGAGGCGATCAAATACCACCAAAAGAAAGGTCTATTTGTGGGAAGAAAAGGACGCAAATTTTGTTTGGGAGCCACGTCGCACGACCACGCAATTGTCAGTTAAAGCGACGCAGTGCCGAATCGCAAAAAGGGGCCTGGTCATTTACCTGCATTTTGGTCCGGGTCTTAAGTGGTTAATGTCTAAACCGCTGGCAACAAAAGTGAGTACACCCCTAAGTGAAAATGTCCAATTGGGCCCACAGTGTCAATAATTTGTGGTTTCCAACATTATTTTCCAGCACTGCCTTAACCCTCTTGGGCATGGAGTTCACCAGAGCTTCACAGGTTGCCACTGGAGTCCTCTTCCACTCCTCCATGATGACATCACAGAGCTGGTGGATGTTAGAGACCTTGCGCTACTCCAACTTCTGTTTGTGGATGCCCCATAGACGGGGCAGACTGACCATTGAGTCACTCGGCCACTGCCCGAGGGCCCCATGCCACTAGGGGGCCCCATTAGGGATGCCAGGCTCAGTAAAACCAGGGACAGTATGTATAAATCTATGTTTTTTTACATCTGTCCCTGATATGTCCGAAACCAACATGCTTTTGATGTGAAAATCCCGAGATTTTAGCTGCTCCGCCTCTGCACTGCCTCCTGGCATGGTGGCCATCTGTAAGCCCAGGGGCCCCATAATCTTCTATTGCCCGGGGGCCCCATGAGTTGTCAGTCCGCCCCTGCCCACAGATGCTAAATATGGTTTAGGTCTGGAGACATGCTTGGCCAGTCCATCACTTTTACCCTCAGCTTCTTTAGCAAGGCAGTGGTCGTCTTGGAGGTTGCAATCATATTGGAATACTGCCCTGCGGCCCAGTCTCTAAAGGGAGGGGATCATGCTTTGCTTCAGTATGTCACAGTACATATTGCCATTCATGATTCCCTCAATGAACTGTATTCCCCAGTGCCGGCAGCACTCATGCAGCCTCAGACCATAACACTCCCACCACTATGGTTGACTGTAGACAAGACACACTTGTTTTTGTACCCCTCACTTGGTTGCCACCACACACGCTTGACACCATCTGAACCAAATAAGTTTATCTTATTCTCTTTAGACCACAGGACATGGTTCCAGTAACCCATGTCTGCTTGTCTTCAGCAAACTGTTTGAGGGCTTTCTTGTGCATCATCTTTAGAAGAGGCCTCCTTCTGGGATGACAGCCATGCAGACCAATTTGATGCAGTGTGAGGCTTATGGTCTGAGAACTGACACCCCACCCCTTCAACCTCTGCAGCAATGCTGGCAGCACTCACACGTCTATTTCCCAAAGACAACCTCTGGATATGACACTGAGCATTTGCACTCTCTTCTTTTGTCTGTTCTAAAGGGAACCTGCCCTATTAAACCACTGTATGGTCTTGGCCACCGTGCTGTAGCTGTTTCAGGTTCTTGGCAAACTTCTTATAGCCTAGGCCAGTGATGGCGAACCTTGACACTCCAGATATTTTGAAACTACATTTCCCATGATGCTCATCTACACTGCAGAGTGCATGAGCATCATGGGAAATGTAGTTCAAAAACATCTGGAGTGCCGAGGTTCGCCATCACTGGCCTAGGCCATCTTTATGAAGAGCAAAAATATTTGTTTTTCAGATCCTCAGAGAGCTCCTTCCCATGAGGTGCCATGTCACCAGGGAGGGAAAATGGCTAATTGGGCCCAATTTGCACATTTTCACTTAGGGCTGTACTCACTTTTGTCGGCAGCAGTTTAGATAATAATGGCCGTGTGTTGAGTTATTTTGAGGGGACAGCAAATGTACACTGTTATACAAGCTGTACACTACTTTACATTGTAGCAAAGTGTCATTTCTTCCGTGTTGTCACATGAAAAGATATAATAAAATATTTACAAAAATGCATTAAGATAAAGAACATTCTGCCTTTACAACCACTTTAATATTGTCTTTTTAGTATCTAACCCCTTCCTGCTCACCCCAGCATCCCTTTAAAAGGTTTTGAATGCCTAGGAGGCAGGAAGGATCAGTAATCATGTGGCTACAGTGATTGGCTGTCACAGTAGTCACATGATTAGGAGCCGGTCCCACCAGTCTCTGTGTTGGGAACACGCAGTGAGCGCCGTCTCAGCACAAAAACATTGGTCTCCCATTGATATATATGTGCGGCATGTGAGAGTTATAGTCCTCCCTTTAGCTGCTACACTTATGTGTTAGCGAACGGCAAGAAGTTAAAATTGAATATAGGAATTGGAGGGGTAACTAGCCCCGGGACTTTAAATAGATAATAATAAATCAAAGAGGTAGGTAAAAGACAAAATTTATTGTTTTGACATATATACAATACTTAAAAATCTCAACAACATCAGCTTAATGGTCCAAAGGGACCTAACAAGGCTGAAATTTGAGCCACAATGAATCTATATAAACGATGCCCAACATGTTTCGCTCAATTGGAGCTTCATCAGGAGCATATGTAGAGAATACTGAAAATTGAAAAAAGAAGAAAAGATGTTCAATCAAGCATATAAATCATATAGTGCTTATTTATAACATATTCATTAAAGAAACAACATACATTTCCAAAGAAATGTGATTACATCAATAAGTACATAGAAATCATTTTTATATATGTGAATGACAATATTGGATGCACATGCAACCAATATGTAAAAACACCCTGATTGGTATTGGGTAGACTCACCTATCAAACAGGCCCAGATAATCAAACATGGACGTATAAGCAAAAACCGATGACGGATTCAAGTACATGCCACTGCTCGCCCAAAGTGGAACCACAAGCACCGAGCCCAAAAATATCAAGATAGGCAACTATAGTGGAATAAAAGGCAAAATGTCACACTGGGTGAAAATTCAATATACTTGTAGTTGACAGTGTGATACTGACATGCCAATAGTGCCAATAGTGCCAATAGTGCTGCAACTGCATGTATATAAATGTATAATGGGTCAAAATTACCTCAATTAAATACATTCGTGGAAATCACTATTGAGATCAAGTTCCTTCATATGAGATTAGTGTAGACCTGCAGTCTTGGCTAAACAGGTAGATATATCCACTTTGAGAGCTATAGAAAAAATATATAATGGATGGATATTTATCCAAAAGTATAATGGCCACCATAGTATACAAAAGCCAAATTCCATAAAAAAAGGAAAAAACATTAGAGTCAATGTATGTAAAATATACCTGTAAAGACATCCAATACCCGAATCAAGGGAGGACAGAGAGTTAACTAGTCCTAATATCGTCTGACAGCAACATTTGGCTGTAAGCCATGAAGCCAGAGTGTGCCAGCCATCGCTGCACTTTAAAATCCCACCACCTCGAGCGGCGTCTGACGTCATCGCCGAGGGTGGGCGTGGAGCAGAGCCTAGCTAAAGTGTCTCTGGTTGGTTACCAGAGGCACTCGGACCGCGCATGTGCAAAGCGCGCCTATCCACATCAAGCATGGGCCGCCCACGCGCAATGACGTGCGAACAGCGTCACTGCTGGTGTAGAAGCCGCGGGTGCCATTTTGAAAAATGGAAATGTCTCAGATAAACGGGATGTGGTGTCAAGATTTGACCCTCTGTGCCTCACCATTTCAGTTTTTGGTTAAAGTTTAAATTATTGTTTATTAGTAAATTCACCATTTCACTTGAAATGTGAATATTTATTTATTTATTTGGGGAATATAAGTTTGAAACTATAAAACTATATTTAGGATTAATGTTAAATGTACATTTATTCAATTACCCATGCAAGGTTGTCGTAATACCATTTTATTTAAGGTTTCATCTTATTACCAGATGCCTTGCAGAATAGATAATTATCTCAGACAGTCTTCTTCCCTATGCATATAAATTATTAATAGTCATTAACACTTTCTTTATTTGTTATGCCACAAGGTATGTTTAGTTCCATGTAATAAATACTACAATCTTAAAAATATACTCCATAGGCACAAAAATGTATTTTCTGGTCTGAAAGAAGATCACCACTAACCCGACAGGAATTTTTTAAGGAGGAACTCAAGTTGCAGATTTAACCATCTTTTTGAGTAAAGATAGTTATATATATTAAATGCAACATTTTTTAATTAAACTAACACAACCCAGACTTTTTATTAGTAGTAGTAGCACACTAACAAATACTGTAATCACAAAAAATAAAACTCAAAAAGATTCTCTTACAAAGTGCCATCTCTAAACTCCATTTCTACTAAAATTTGACAGTCGTAAAGATTCAGCTTATTCCTCTCATGCCATGTACACACGCATGGCCATCTTAATAGCATCATGGGCCCCTGGGCAAAGTAATGCTCTGGGGCCCCTACAATGATGAGAGTGCAGATAAACAGACATTAAGTAGGTAGGAGGCATACTGCCTCCCCTTTGCATCTATCACTCTCAGTGCCATCATAGGGGCCCCCAATTTCGGGGCAGCATGGGCTCAAGGACCAGCTGCTTTGGGAAAAGTGCTAGGGCCCCTCATGCAGCTGGGGCACCTGGGCAGTGCCCAGGTGTGCCCTCTCATTAAGACAGCCCTGTACACACAACCGTTTTTCGGGTGTAATAAATATGTATTGATACTGAAGTTCATTGTTCATGGGTTTCATTCGATTGGCGACGCCCTTTGGGCTGATTATGCAAATGTCCCTTCTCATAACCTGCTTCTGAGCATGCGCCTTTTTTCCCCCGTCCTTAAAGCCTACACATGATCATTTTTCAAGACATGAAAAACGACAACGCGAAAAACGACGGGAAAAAATAGAGCACGATCTACATTTTTAATGGCTATTTTTTCACGTCGAGAAAAATGCTCTGGAGCCTATACATGGTCGTTTTTAACGACCAATTAAAAAAAAAAATTCTCGTGTACGTGGCATCAGAAGCACAATTTTAACAAGTACGTTTATTGGGGAATATTTATTTTATTGTGCTCAATGTGTTAAACTAAAAAACACTGAGGGCCAGATTCAGGTAGGAGAGCGGATCTTTATTCTGGAGTAACGTTCATCATTTACGTTACTCCGGCGAAACTTTAGGAGCAAATACTGTATTCACAAAGCACTTGCTCCTAAAGTTGCGGCAGCGTAGCGAAAATGAGCCGGCGGAATTCAAATTGGGCGGGTAGGGGGCGTGTATTATTTAAACTAGGCGCGATCCCGCGGCGAACGTACTGCGCATGCGTCGACTGTCAGTGCGCATGCTCCAAATTCTGTCAGTGAACGTCAATGACGTCAATCCCCATTCACGGATGTTTTACGCAAACGACGTTAAACTTTTTCAATTCGACGCGATCACGACGGCCATACTTAACATAGGATACTCCACCTAGGGGGCATGTTTTTCTTTACGCCGCGTACCGCTTACGGAAACGTCAGAAAGTCACTGCGTCGGGCCCGTGTACGATCGTGAATTGCCGTATCTCGCTGATTTACATATTCTCGGCGTAAATCAGCGGGAACGCCCCGAGCGCCCATTTTAAAATTGCAGTTCCGATACGACGGCGAAATACAATTACGCCGCTCGTTTATGAACTCAATCCCGGCGTATCTTGTTTTCTGCATACAGAAAACAGATAAGCCGGCTCAAAGTGTGAGTTATGCTGGCGAATCACTGATACTCCAGCGTAACTCTACCTGAATCTGGCCCATAGTGTTTAATACTACTTTAATTAAATCATGCAAATTTATGAAGTTTATTCAAAAATCCACTTTAAAATGTTATCTTTCCTCTCATTTATTAACAATAAAACAACTCAACTGAAGTTCATTGTTCGTGGGTTTCTGTTGCAAAGTTATCTACACTCTCATTTGTACACTTGATTAATATATCATTTTGCAGCTTTTCTGTAGCAAATACTGTGAAATAACATGTTGCATAATTGGTAATTCTTTGATATTTTTATAGGTAATTATGAGTCATTATACATTGTTACAAATTGGCCAGAAATAGTGAATTCTAATAAACCTCTGAGCTAGTTTTAGGTCCATCAGTGTAGTGCAAAACAAATCTTAAACATATGTTTACCCTGCTAATCTCAAATATAAGACTGGGGAAGCGATAGAGTGTGAAGTTTTAAATATTTTGTATGTCAGCTCCATTGCTCTTGCCTTTTGTTTTTGTCTTTCTTGTCTCTCATCTCTTGAACAGATGGGCTCATCACTCCTCTATTTTCCTATTGTTTGTGACTGTGCTAGCTCGAGGTCAGTTGTTCTCCCAGCAATTGACAAAGAACTCAGAATAGGAAGAAAGAGACAGTTGTCCCGTACGCTCATGCAGTGGATCTATTAGCCACACCCGGTTTTATAGTAGGTCATTCCTGTGCCTGCGGCCCAGTGTAATAGTTTTGGCAAGCGCAGTGCGGAATCTATGGTGTCTCTTATTGTGTATGTGGAGAGGGAGCACTTAAAGATCTGAAAGTATTGAAAGACTGGGATATTTGATTTCCCTGTGCAATTCTAATTGCTGTCATTCCTTGGAGATGCTGACTTGTTTTTATTTTGCTTCATTTTCTTGTTCAGAGTCAATTGGGTATTCTGTGAGTGACACAATTTTTCCACATCTACTTTAAGTAACTATTTAGGTTCCAAATGATAAATAGTTAGAATAAAGAAGTCAACTTCTGTATTCCAGATAGCAGGACTGTGATGAATAACAGGGGGCTACTGAGTGCAGTTAGAAGAGTTTGGGACGGCTGGAATGAGGAAAGTAATGAGGAAATAGAAATCCAAAGATAAAGTTGACTTCAGGTGCTATAGTTCAAGAACTAGTGTCAGGGATTAGTGTGGGCTCTACAGGTCTTCAGTGATCAACTGCATCCATGCCAAGTCGCTCAGGTGCCGGAGGTGAAGAACTCAAGTGTTGGGGATTAGTGTGGGCTCTCCAGGTCTTCAGTGATCAACTGCAACCATGCCAAGTCACTCAGGTTCTAGAGGTTAAGAACTCAAGTGTTGGGGATTAGTGTGGGCTCTCCAGGGTCTCAGTGATTAACTGCAACCATGCCAAGTCCTCCAGGTGCTGGAGGTCAAGAACTAAAGTGTCAGGGATTAGTGTGGGCTCTCCAGGTCTTCAGTGATCAACTGCAACCATGCCAAGTCCTTCAGGGGCTGGAGGTCAAGAACTAAAGTTTTGGGGATTAGTGTGGGCTCTCCAGGTCTTCAGTGATCAACTGCAACCATGCCAAGTCCTTCAGGTGCTGGAGGTCAAGAACTAAAGTGTTGGGGATTAGTGTGGGCTCTCCAGGTCTTCAGTGATCAACTGCAACCATGCCAAGTCCTTCAGGTGCTGGAGGTCAAGAACTAAAGTGTTGGGGATTAGTGTGGGCTCTCCAGGTCTTCAGTGATCAACTGCAACCATGCCAAGTCCTTCAGGTGCTGGAGGTCAAGAACTAAAGTGTTGGGGATTAGTGTGGGCTCTCCAGGTCTTCAGTGATCAACTGCAACCATGCCAAGTCCTTCAGGTGCTGGAGGTCAAGAACTAAAGTGTTGGGGATTAGTGTGGCCTCTCCAGGTCTTCAGTGATCAACTGCAACCATGCCAAGTCCTTCAGGTGCTGGAGGCCAAGAACTAAAGTGTTGGGGATTAGTGTGGGCTCTCCAGGTCTTCAGTGATCAACTGCAACCATGCCAAGTCCTTCAGGTGCTGGAGGTCAAGAACTAAAGTGTTGGGGATTAGTGTGGGCTCTCCAGGTCTTCAGTGATCAACTGCAACCATGCCAAGTAGTGAAGTTACAATAAGGCGCAATCTGCACCATGAACCCCCACAGAGAGAACTTTTGTGATACTCACAGACCTTTGATTTCTTTCTCTGATGACAGTTGACAGAAAATTTAAATAGTGTACAGACATATACAGCAGAACTGTTCTCAATAGCCAAGCAAGTCAGAACAGGCAAAGTACAATCAGAGATGATACATAGAAGCTGTTGGCCGGTGGCAGAGAGAGGTACACAAGACATATAGGTCAGGCCATGGTTGTTACCAGGGTATTGGGATTCCTTAGATCAGGAACCAAAGCTAAGCACGGGACAGAATGGATCAGAAGATTATAGGCTCGACTCCTACCTGGCTCGTCGACTATGCCGTGATCGTTTAGTGGTTAGTACTCTGCGTTGTGGCCGCAGCAACCCCGGTTTGAATCTGGGTCACGGCATCTTTATTGCATATACAGACTAATTTTAATGTTGTGGGTTTAGTAACACATTAAGTGACACTGTAAAGAGAATAAAGATGTGAAAATAAGAGCTGCCTGTAAAAAAAAAAAAAAAGAAAAAAAAAGAGAGAAATGTATAGTTATTTGTCTCTTTTCCCATCTTCACTCCCTAAAATACTTTCATTTAGATATATTCCTCAAAAGCCACAAAGGACACAAATCAACTTTTTTGGCCTCAAATGCCTTTGCAAACCCAGATATTTTGTTGTAGCTGTGGTAACATCGTCATTGTGCTGCACATACCCTATGTATAGAGAAGAGCTGTGGGTGGGAGAGCAGCTGCAATCAGTCTTTACAACAGGAAACTCATACACAGATACAAAGTGCAGAAGTTGCTTATTGTTGGAATACTGCACAGATTTGGAAGAAATACAACATTTCCAAAACACATCACTTATTAACCAATGACACCACAAATCTGATAATTTTCTTCCTAGTTATCTCTCACCTCAACTTTTTCAACTTCCTCCTTGTTGGTCTACTTTTACAAAAGCTGTTTTTTTGCATTGATACATGTCCCCTGGGGCAGGACCCGGGCCCCCAAACACTTTTTATGACAATAACTTGCATATTAACCTTTAAAATTAACATTTTTGATTTCTCCCATACACTTTTAAAGGGTTGTTCACTGTTCGTCAAACGGGCGAACAGCCAATGTTCAACTCAAACATAAAGCTCATCCCTACTGCTGTCAATATATAAATCCTAAATCGTATATAATACAGTACCTTGAAAAAGTATTCATACCCCTTGACATTTTCCACATTTTGTCATGCTACAACCAAAAACAAAAATGTATTTTATTGTGATTTTATGTAATAGACAACACAAAGTGGTAAGTGAAAGGAAAATGATAACTGGCTTTCAAATTGTTTTACAAATAAATATCTAAAAAGTGTGGAGTGCATTTGTATTCAGCCCCCTTTCCTCTGACAGAGAAGCAGCCAAGTGGCCTATGGTAACTCTGGAGGAGTTGCAGAGATCCACAGCTTAGGTGGGAGAATCTGTCCACAGGTCAACTATTAGTCGTGCACTCCACAAATCTGACCTTTTTGGAAGAGTGGAAAGAAGAAAGCCATTGTTGAAAGAAAGCCATAAGAAATCCTGTTTGCAGTTGGCGAGAAGCCATGTGGGGGACACAGCAAACATGTGGAAAAAGGTGCTCTGGTCAAATGAGACTAAAATTGAACATTTTGGTCTAAATGCAAAACGCTATGTGTGGTGGGAAACAAACACTGCACATCACCCTGAAAGTGGTTGTAAACCCCTTTGTGTGAGTTTTACCCATAGCTAAGCTTATAGGAGATATTTCCCTTGTAGTGCGCCGATGCATACTAGCCTATTATGCTTTTAAATTGCAGGGTTTGCAGGGAGCAAGAGAGGAAGTAAAACCCATGAGGGTTTACTTCCTCTTGAACAAACCATCCCCACTGTGAAACATGGTGGTGGCAGCAGCATGTTGTAGGGTTGCTTTTCTTCAGCGGGGAACCTGGTTAGAGTTGATGGCAGGATGGATGGAGACAAATACAGGCCAATATTAGAAGAAAACCTGTTAGGCCGCGTACACACGATCAAATCTATCTGCTGAAAACGGTCTGACAGACCGTCTCAGCAGACAGATTCGATCGTGTGTACGGGCGAGCCGACGGATTTGGCCAGCCGACAGATTTTAAAGCATGCTTTAAAATCTGTCTGCTGGGAACCCGTCGGACCGATATGTCTGCTGGTTAGTACGCTAACCAGCAGACATATCTGCTCGCACATGCGTCAAATGGATCCGACGCATGCATGGAAGTAATTTACTTCCACGTCACCACGCTGTCTGCCGGCGGGGATTTTGGTTTGATCGTGTGTACAGCGATCAAACCAAAACAGCCAGCAGACATATCTGTTCAAATCGGTCTGTCAGACCGATTTGAATAGATATATTTGGTCGTGTGTACAAGGCCTTAGAGCATGGGTCCTCAAACTACGGCCCTCCAGCTGTTCAGGAACTACAATTCCCATCATGCCCTAGTCATGTCTGTGAATGTCAGAGTTTTACAATGCCTCATGGGACTTGTAGTTCCGCAACAGCTAGAGGGCCGTAGTTTGAGGATCCCTGCCTTAGAGTCTGCAAAAAACTGTAGACTGGTGTGGAGGTTCACCTTCCAGCAGGACAACGACCCTAAACATACAGCCATAGCTACAACGGAATGGTTTAGATCAAAGCATATTCATGTGTTAGAATGGCCCAGTCAAAGTCCAGACCTAAATCCAATTGAGAATCTGTGGCAAGACTTGAAAATTGCTTTGTTCTACAAAGTATTGACTCAGGGGGGCTGAATACAAATGCACACCACACCACTTTTCACATATTTATTTCTAAAAAAAAAAAATGAAAACCCTTTATCATTTTCCTTCCACTTCACAATTATGTACCACGTTGTGTTGGTCTATCACATAAAATCCTAATAAAATACATTTAAGTTTTAGGTTGTAACATGACAAAATGCGTAACATTTTAAGGGGTATGAATACTTTTTCAAGGCACTATAATAATCAAGTAAGCATGCACATGGCTCTTCTTTGTAGACCAGCCTTTCCCAACCTTTTTAACATGGAAGAACCCTAAAATAATTTACTCGTCTCAGTGAACCCCTGCTAATAATCACTATAACTAGAGCTCTTGATATATTAGTGCGATGGTCATTGGAAAGAGTGGGGATTATTTCCGAAAGTCCACTTGAAATTGCACTGGAAGTGCACTTGGAAGTGAAGTCGCTGTAGATCCGAGGGGGACATGCAAGGAAAATAAAAACAGCATTTTAGCCTGCACATGATTGGATAATAAAAATCAGCAGAGCTTCCCCTAATTTCAGATCTTCCCCTCATATCTACAGCGACTGCACTTCCAAGTGCACTTTTAGTGCAATTTCAAGTGGACTTGCCTTTCGTAAATAACCCCCATTGTGTCTTACATTTTGGGTCAGTAAGAAATATCCAATCCCTGCGGATGACTTAAAAAGGTCATTGGTGTCAGTAGTTACTTATTTGAGCAACAGAACCTGCTCAATGCTGAAACAACATATAGCAAACTCTGAAGGAACTCTGGTTAAAGTTATCTTAAAGGCTTTCTGATTATTATTTTTAAATAACAAACATGTCATGCTTACCTGCTCTGTGCAGTGGTTTTGCACAGAACAGCCTAGATCCTCCTCTTCTCGGGACCTCTGATGGCGCTCCAGGACCCTCCCCTTTGCCCAGTGTCCCACAGCAAGCAATTTGGGCACCCAAGACTCGTTCCCAAGCCGTGTCTCTGTGAGTCCATCCCTCTCTCTCTCTCCTCATTGGCTCACTGGCTGTGATTGACAGCAGCAGGAGCCAATAGCTCTCGCTGCTGTCTCAGCCAATGAGTAGGTAGAATCCTTGGAGAACCGAGGCTCTCGTGCACTGGAGAAAGATTGGGCTCAGGTAAATATTAGGGGGCTGAGGGGGGTTGCTGCACAGAGAAGGTTTTTTTTACCTTCATAGATAGAATGCATGAAGGTAAAACATTTTGAGCCTTTAGAACGACTTTAAGAAAGGCTTGTATACTGTAGATAACATTTGTTAAGCTTTTAAAGAGTTAAAATTGTTAAAGAATTACATATTTAGTTACAGAGCCATACACAGGAAGTAAGACAAGGAGTTGTTCAGACAGAACATACTATATATAGATTTTGCACAAATTCATATGTGTTAGCCATTTTTTGGACTAGACCAACATTCAACCGATCTATTCCTCTGGAAATAATGGAGCTATTATACTATCAGGGTTAGCTGATACAAAAAATGAAGAAGAATTCATAAATGCACATGCAGAAAAATTTGGAAATTTGTAAAAAAGGGAAGTGGTTCAACCTTGAGGCTGTCACAACAATGGTTACAAATTGTTCATTTCATCACGTTCTTAATGAGATATTTGCTTGTTTATGAGCAATGGGAATGTGGGAAAATATTGCGCAAACTGTGAAAATTATGTAACAAAAAATGGGGAAAAATAACTAAAAGCTGCTACATAAAAATAGGACAAGTATTCAAATGAAAGGGTGGATGAAATGTAGCGCTAAACCTTATGTGAAGTGAAAGTGCACACAAAAAAGATGAACATTCTAATAAACATTCAATGAGAAATAAATACAAAGGCCCGGATTTGTGCGCCGTGCCCACAGAACTAAGATATGCCTAAAAACTGACTTCATCCGACCAGACGTAACTTGCCAACGTCGGCGTATAGTGGGCGCATTGTTACGCTGGACGCATTTGGCACTCCCATTGATTTTCGATGCAAATGAGGGAGATACGGCGATTCACGAACATACTTGTGCCCGGCGCATGTTTTAAGCGATTTACGTAAGGTTTACGTCCGGCGTAAAGTAATTCCCCATATTGGAGGCGCAACTCATGTAAAGGTATGGACCAGGGAACGAACAACGTCTAATTTTACGTAGTACGTGAATAGGGCTAGGCGTAGGTTACGTTCACGTCGTAGGCAGTATTTCGAAGTATCTTAGGCAATTGTTTTGACGTGATTGTGAGCATGCGCACTGGGATACGTCCACGGGACGGCGCATGCGCTGTTCGTCTTAAGTACTTGCCTAGCACTCGGCACATCATTTGCATGGGGTCATTACCATGTATCACGCCCACTTCCAGCCCACTTCCACTTACGCTGCCTTACCCTGACGAATATACGCTACGCCGGCGCAGAGTTGGGAGCATTTTCTTTGTAAATTCCATGCTTCCCTCTCTGCGTTGTACTGACGTAGCGTAAAGAAGATACGCAACGGCGGCATATGTATGCGCCAAGGTATGTGAATCCGGGCCAAAAAGTCCAATGTGGTGAAATGGGTGAAAACAAAACTAGTCCAATAACCCAAATCAAATCCTGAAAAGTAAAACAAAGTGTAATGCCACAACGATGAGGTGATGCTCCCCAAATGGATGGATGTAAGAGGCTAATAAGCAGGGCATCCAAGATGGTAGTGAATCTTCTCTAGAATGTTAAGAATAAATACTCTTACCAAGACTGGTAGACCCGTATGTCAGCGACAGTGAGTCATGTAAGCATGGATAGCCATATCGATGAATCACCCAGACGATGGAAAGGACCCGGGATCTCCAGTGGTAACTCCAAAGAACCTCATGGCACTCGACCGAACTGAAAAGGTGGATGACTGGATTGGGTCACCAAACAAACTCTTATGCCAGCACGGTATGTGGAGAAAAATAGGGGGCTCCAATAGTGTAAGTCAAAAAAAGGTGGGTTCATTTAAAAAAACACATACATAGAATAAAAGTGATCACGTTAAATAAAGCAATGTGGGGAGCGATGAACCTTGTCCGACGCATTTCATCCTACTAGGACATCTACAGGGGCATCAGATGCCCCTGTAGATGTCCCAGTAGGATAAAACGCATTGGTTCCCACATTGCTTTATTTAACATGATCACTTTTATCCTATGTATGTCGGGTTTTTAAAATAGACCCACTTTTTTTTACCTACACTATTGGAGGGCCCCTTTTTTCTCCACATACCATGTTGGGATAAGAGTTAGTGTGGCAATCCAATCCAGTCATCCGCCTTTCCAGTTCGGTCGAGTGCCACAAGGTTCTTTGGAGTTACCACCAGAGATCCCAGGTTCTTTCCATCGTCTGGGTGATTCATCGATCTGGCTATCCATGCTTACATGACTCGCTGTCACTGACATATGGATCTACCAGTCTTGGTAAGAGTATTTACTCTTAACATTCTAGATAAGATTCACTATCATCTTGGATGCCCTGCTTATTAGCCTCTTACATCCATTCATTTGAGGAGCATCACCTCATCGTTGTGGACTTACACTCTGTTTTCCTTTTCAGGATTTGATTTGGGTTATTGGACTAGTTTTGTTTTCACCCATCTCACCACATTGGACTTTTTTGGCCAGATCCACATACCTGCCCCGCCGGCGTGGCGTGTCCCATTTACTCTACACCGCTGTAAGTTACAGCGGCGTATCCTTATCCACAAAGAAATGCCACTGTAACTTACGGCGGTGTAGCGTAAATGGGCTGGCGTACGCGGGTGTAATTCAAATTTACTAGTGGGGGCGTGTTTTATTATAATTATGAATGACCCGACGCAAACAACGCTTTTTTTTAACTGTGCATGCACCGCCCGTGGACGTATCCCAGTGCGCATGTGCGAAATCACGTCGCAAAACATCAATGAAAACGACGTGAACGTAACTTACGCAAATCCCTATTCGCGAACGGTTTACGCAAACAACGGAAAAAACTACGCTGGCCCGACGTCCATACTTAACATTCCGTATGCCTCTATACAGCAGGGGTAACTTTACGCCGGACCTACGCTTATGCAAACGATGTAAAAACACTGCGCCGGGCGTACGTACGTTCGTGTATCGGTGTATCTACCTCATTTGCATATTCGACGTGGAAGCGCCCCTAGAGTCCAGCGTAAATAGGACACTTTAGGACGACGGCGTAGGACGGCGTATCTACGCAGAAAACCGGCGTATCTTGTTTTGTGGATACAAAACAATGATACGCCGGCGCAGATTTGAAATTACGGCAGCGGATCTGGAGATCTGCCGCTGTAATTGTTTGTGGATCTGGCCCATTGTATTTATTTCTCATTGAATGTTTATTAGAATGTTCATCTTTTTTGTGTGCACTTTCACTTCACATAAGGTTTAGCGCTACATTTCATCCACCCTTGTCTATGAGCAGTCTAAAGGTGTCTAAAAACAGAAGATATTTACCTGATGAGGCCAATTATGGTAGGATTGAGAAATATTATTATACCTATGGGATATTTATGAGCCAAATTGGGGGGAGATGTTTTTTCTGCCTTAAGTAGTAGCTAGTCCCATAGAAAAAATAAATAAAAAATATGCACATTTGTTTGATATGAACTTGTACTTTTTTTTAAAAATGATTAAGGCAGTTTTCTTTATACTGTAGATGACTTGTGGTTTCTGCCTGAGCTGGGTGTTGTGCCAGTCTGTTAAAGGTTAGCATATTTATAATTTTTCATATTAATTGATGAAAATGATAGACTTGCATTTTGCAACCAATGTTCCAGAACCAAGTATTACTTGTTGTAATCAGCACAGGCGTTAACAAATTAATGACAAGCATGACCGAGCAATGACAGTACTTTTTGTGACTTACTTTCATTATTTTTTTTTATGCTTTCTATGTGGCAACAGGGGAGATTTCCTCCTATTTTAGGTAGCAGATAAAATAGAAAGTGGGGGGTGGGGGTCTCTGCAAAGGCAGAAGAGATGCAATAAAAGGGTTAAAACCTCTGTGTTGTTTTCAAATAAAATAAAATAAAATGCAAACCCCAGTTTATGAAGCTCTGGTGCACAGAAGGGCTACTAATCACCCATAGTATCTGAAGAGTGTACAAATATTTCTTGCACACAGTTGGCATTCCAATACTTTATTACCTCTCAGCGAGCACCAGTAAAATTGGAGATAGCTAAAGAGTTTCAGCCTTAAAGTGGATGTAAACCCTCATATATTCCCAGTGAAGTGATGACACATCATTTTTACATGTATATCTGCTGTCTTCAGCTTTATATAGTCTTTAGAAAGTTAAAATCGTGTTATGAGATTTTCTCTTCCTGTTCAACACTTCAGTGAAGCCTGGGCATTCAGCCAAGACAGTTGATTGAAGGAAAGGCACACACCCCCTCTTCTCATAGGTAGTGACTTTCAGAACTGTTTGTTGAATAGTTCAGCATATTGATAATGTATTTATAGCATCCTCCCCAAGACAAAATGCAGGCTGATTTTATCTCAGCTGACAAAAAACTTGTCAGAAGATCTCAGGCTGATAACAGAAGAACGGAGCAGGAGACAGCTACGGGACATAGTGCTTCGAAGAGAGATAAGTAAACACTACAGATACATGTGCCCAGCTAAATTTTCATGAATCAGGTTTACATCCACTTTAATCATAGCAATTATATGTAAATCTGCTCCTGCATGGAGTGTGAACTATCATATTGACCAACCCCAGGAAACTTGCATCATGATCTTTAGCAACTGGATTGGGTAGAGTTCTTTGTTTAAAGTTCCACTAACCTCTGGTTTAAAGAAAATTCTACTCGAGTATATATTCTTAACTCAAAAAAGTACCTTCTGTTGCTGCCAGCCTCCTGCAAATCTCCAAATTCATTTTTTTGCTGCTGTGATCTGACTTCCAGTTAGACAGTGGCTATGTTCATTCTCCATGATCCCACTGTATGTAGCAATCGAGCCACCCTCCCTTGTTTACTCCCAAGATGGATGAGGGACTATGGGCTATAGAATTTGTAGTGCACATACAGCAGTACGTGAAGGAGAAAAGTAGAGGCCCGGGAACTCACAGAGGATGTTACCTATTACAAGAATGAAGAGAAAAACAGGAAGAAACATAACGAACATGGTATCTTACCTGCTCTGTGCAAGTGTTTTAAACAGAGCAAAACCATTGTGCATTGCTTCCACCTCACTGCCTGTAATTTAGAAGAGTATGAGCCAATGGCTCCCACTGCTGCCTCTGAGCTAGTGAGGAGGGAGAAAGACGGAGAGCTTAGGTAAGTTCAGATGCATCTCAAAGTTTATTTATTTCAGTAATTTAGTTTAAAAAGTTTAAAAAGTGAAACTCATACATTTTATATATATATATATATATATATATATATATATATATATTTCAAGCATTTCTTTCTTTTCATTTTGCAGATTATAGCTTACAGCTAGTGGTGAAAACCCCAAATTTAGTATTTCAGAAAATTTGAGTATTACATAAGACCAATAAAAAAAAAAGGATTTTTAATACAGAAGTGTTGGCTTACTGAAAAGTATGTCAATGTACAGTATAGTATGCACTCAATACTTGGTTTGGGCTCCTTTTGCATAAATGAATGCATGAATGTCGCATGACATGGAGGCAATAAGCCTGTGGTACTACTGAGGTGTTATGGAAGCCCAGGTTTCTTGGATAGCAGCCTTCAGCTCGTCTGCACTGTTGGGTCCGGTGTATCACATCTTTCACTTGACAATACCCCACAGATTCTCTATGGGGTTTAGGTCAGTCGAGTTTGCTGGCCAATCAGAATCAAGCACATGACCGATACCATGATCATTAAACCAGATATTGGTATTTTTGGCAGTGTGAGTAGGTGTCAAGTCCTACTGGAAAATGTAATTAGTATCTCCATAAAGCTGTTCAACAGAGGGAAGCATGAAGTGCTCTAGAATTTCCTGGTAGATGGCTGCGCTGACTTTGGACTTGATAAAACACAGTGGACCAACACCAGCAGATGACATGGCTCCCCAAATCATCACTGAATGTGGAAACTTTATCATGCAACTTGGATTCTGTGCCTCTCCACTCTTCCCCCAGACTCTGGGACCTTGATTTCCAAATGAAATGCAACATTTTCCACATTCTGTGATAATTTGGGGAGCCATGTCATCTGCTGGTGTTGGTCCACTGTGTTTTATTAAGTCCAAAGTCAGCGCAGCCATCTACCAGGAAATTCTCGGGCACTTCATGCTTCCCTCTGCTGACCAGCTTTATGGGGATAAGAGAGAAGGAAACCCCAAGTGCTGCACATCAATACAAGTAGTATTTAAGTTGAAAGAGACAACCTTAGCCCGAGCTCCCGCCAGGCCATGCCCCCAAGACATTGGAGGCGTGGCCTGGCAGGAGCCAAGGTTGAGGTTGTCTCTTTCAACTTAAATACTACTTGTATGGATGTGCAGCACTGTGGAATACTGTGGAATATCTTCTCATCGGCAGTCACAGGAGCTAAGATGAGCTCCACTCCCTCGCCGACACTACTGCAGCAGTGGACACTTACATTATTTACATCACTCCCCAAATCAAAAAAGAGCCTGAGCACACAAATCTATCACAGCTTTATGGAGATGCTGATTTCATTTTTCCAGCAGGACTTGGCACCTGCACACACTGCCAAAAGTGCCAAGACCTGGTTTAATGATCATGGTATCACTGTGCGTGATTGGCCAGCAAACTTGTCTGACCTAAACCGCATAGAGAATCTGTGGGGTATTGTCAGGATGAAGATGAGACACCGGACCCAACAATGCAGACAAGCTTAAGGCCGCTATCAAAGCTACCTGGGCTTCCATAAGGCCGCGTACACACGGCAGAGAACCTCGACGGGCAGAACACATCGTTCCGCCCGTCAAGGTTCTCTGCCGGCCGTCGAAATCGGCGACCCGCCCGTCGGGAATGGCAACCAGCCATTCATCCAGGCGGGCCGTCGAGCAAATAGAGAGCGTGCTTTCTATTTCTGCTCGACGGGATTCCCGACGGGATGCTCGCCGAGAGCGTACACACGGCCGAGGTCCTCGCTGGAATGCAGCTTCCAGCGAGGTTCTCGCTGGTTTCCAGCGAGAACCTCGGTCGTGTGTACGCCGCCTAACACCTCATATGAGTTTCACTTCTTGAATTGAATTACTGAAATAAATTAACTTTTTGATGACATTAACATTTTATTTTTTTGCACACAAGTTTTTATTACCTTAATGTATAGAACCCTTCTGTCTTTAAACCTACTTTGTGTTGTGTATAGATTACTTTCTGAAAATAGGAATATTATTTAGTGCCGCCTTAAGGTTCTGCTCTTACCTGATGATAATCCACATACAAAGGTAACCCAGTGCCCCATAGGCAGTAAAGAGGAGTTAACCTGACTTGAAGGAAGGATTGTTGAAGGACTTAATCATTTATTTCCAAATTATTTGATTCTTCTGTATAGGATCAGTTTAACTGTATTCTTCCTTAGCTTCTTTTTTTTTTTTTTTTTGAGTACTATGGCATTGTATATGCCTTTTCTTTTTACCTTCTCAGATAGGAATATTTGTGTAAATATCTGACAGCTTCCCGTCCCTGTAGAAGTCTTGTATTCTGTATTACAGGTTCTGCAGAGGAACATGAATAATTTAGCTGGTGATTCATGTGAAACCTTAGTCCCCTCTGTAGCTGCTGTTTGTAATAATGTATCATACAATACTCCCCCTGGGAAAATGGTCCTGAAGATCGTCATTTTCTTTGTCTTTGCTTCAAGTGACCTATCGTTTTATTTTGCTGCACATAATTAGAAGGAATAAAGACAGCATGCAAGTGTAGGTGTTCTTTGTGAAGGGATCAAGGATAATAATAATAGGGGTCATTTACTGAAGAGCAAAAGAGTAGAAGAACATGTTTTTATGGAGGCAGGTGTCTGTAGATGGCCCTACCTCAAAATGGCGGTTGCACGATTAGAAATGATTTGGCACTTGAACGATCTCTTTCTCCTTCAGTATGCATATTGACATGTACACCCATACCCCATGAACATGCACCACAGATATCACCATTGCTAATACTAGTCTAGATATTCAGACCAGGCAACCAGTTAATGCATATTGGTACCATAAAGTGAACCTGGCCTGTCCTAACACATTTCTAAGCTAGCAACACCATGGGCATCCGCAGAACTTTATACAGGTATGATCAGTGAAGGGGGTGCCAGATATAGGCACCCCCTTCACTGATCATACCTGTATACACTTAGCTGCGCCCCCCCCCCCCATCTGTATATATGTCAGGCCCCCACACATACATCTGTAAGCACACACACAGCTCTAGTCCACCCTGTACACAAACAGCCTACTCCCTTCACTTGTACTCACAGCCCCCACTTGTAAGGTAGTCTTCCTTCTCCCAGGTCCTGTTTCACATGTCCCTGTGATACATTACAGTACACACGAGGGGCGCACATACAGGAAGCAGCCAGATGTGGCAGTAAAGAGCTATGTAAGCTCAATGACACAGATCTGCAGCAGCTGTGGAGCTGATTCGCACAAATTTAGAGAGCCAGCACAGCTACAGATGTGGCCACTGCAGACACTTGCCGATTCCAGGGGGGTCACTTGCCCCTACCTGCGGATGCCCAGGTCAGCAACATGTTATGATGAATGATGCCTGAATGTACCAGTGACGAACTTCAAACTGATCCCTTTGTCCTTGTAAAGCCCGGCATTCAATCTCAACGGCTGAGGAAAGTGAAAAAATTGCACTGGACCCAAAAGGTTATCTTATTGGCATTGCTATCCTAAACAATTCACAACCAGGCGACAATATTAATGTTGATGTAAATAATCTGATTCCCAGGCAGGGGCTTCTACAAACCAGGAAATCTCCAGGTCTCTTTGTCTTGGTGTAAGCTAAAAGGTCCAGGTACAACTTAATATCAATAAAAGTCAAGGGGGCTATCCAAAGAATGACCAAAGTATTTAAGGGGTTCAAAAATGCCCCCTTTATCAGGGCTTGAATAAAATAATGTGAGTGGAATAGACGTGATTTTTAATTGTATTTCTTCCAGTGTGATTACAGGCACAGGTCTTGTCAGCAGCCGATTTGCCACTAAAGGTTTAATTTACTTCTAGTCTATTCACATTGTTTTCAATCAACCCTAATGAAAGAAACGTCTTTGGACCCCCTGAGACACATTGGATTTACTCTTTGGATTGCCCCCCTGAATATTGTTGGAATAAATCATAAGCTAATCACTACTAGTGTGGAACTTCAATTTTCATTTTTCTTCTTATATTCAACCTCAATGAACATCTACTTTGCACCCAAGTGCTACCATTTTCTAACCTTTTTTCAGTGCTAACATTAAATAAAATGATATTTTAAAATCCTTCCTGGTCTTTGGTTTTCCAATGAAGACAAGCTAGAGAGAAGTATTGAGCCTCTCAATGGTGCTGCCGCCTGCAGCTAATCACTGGGAACCCCCACAGAGTTTCTCACATGTAATCTCTAATGACACCATTTGCAAGGTAGCGCAGAACAATACTAACAATACTAATGCAGTATCTTATAGTACAAAGAAATCACACATTAGCTAATTACAGTAAGCAGAAATCTGACTGGTTGTTATGAGTTTTCTCTTTCTATACTGTAGCTTCCTGCTGCCATTTGTATTGTCTAATGCAGGGGTCTCCAAACTTTCTAAAAAAAAGGGCCAGCTTTCTGTCCTTCAAACTTTAGGGGGGTTGAATGTGCCCAGTGGGAGTAAACAATGCCCCATCTTTGGTATTAGGGGGAGAAATAGTGCCCCATTGTTGGTGTCAGTGACAGGAATTATGCCCCATCGTTGATGTCAGTGGGAAGAATGGTGCCCCATCATTGGTGTCAGTGGCAGGAATAATGCCTCAAGGGCCGGATAAGGGCATGCAAAAAGCCACATCAGGCCCCCCGGGCTGCAGTTTGGAGACCACTGATCTAATGAATAAGCCTGAAGGTGCCTTTTCCCTTTTGCTGCCAGATCCTTTTTTGCCTTTTTGCACAGGTTTAAGAAATCATTTTAGTCCTGAAGATTGCATAAAACCCTAAAAACATATATTTTCTGAAAGTAGACACCCTAGAGAATAAAATGGTGGTAGTTCCAGTTTTTCATGTTACACAATAATAACACTAAAGTACATTTTAGGGCACAATAAATTACCCAATTTCCCAAAATATAAAATATGAGATTGCGCTGAGTAATTAGATAGCTAACATGTCAAACCTGTTGCATGGGTCTGAAAAAGGTCTACAAAAGTCAATACTCTATATTTTCTATAGGCGGAACTTTAACCACTTGCCGACTGGGCAGCCAAAGGATCAATTCCATCTTACAGCCAGATATACAGGGAGTGTATGTAAAACCCCCTGCTGTCAAGTCAGTGCGGCATACATACCTGGTGATAACATGGTTAAACTAGTTGTAAACCCTTACTTATACCCAATGAAGTGACCGGGTACATGTACATATACTGTACATATACACAGCGATGAAATAAATCCTCCTACATAATTTGTACCTGTTTATCTGCAGTGTTCTCTTCAACCGTTCAAAATGCTAAATTTATACAACTTGTCTGAGCTTCCACAAAATATGAGGCAGGGAGGTGAAGTTACACTCTGCAGAGATTAGTGGGAGCTGATTGGAGAGAAGGGACACATCCACTTTTTACCCAGCACACAGATACACTGCTGAGGCTGCCAATCAAAGGCTGCGAGCTGGAGATCCCGCTCCGTCACCTTTTTTCTCTTGGTGTCAGAAAAACTTGACAGAAGTGACTTATACAGATAGCAGAGGCACAAGGCAGCAGTAAGAAACACTTTGTTCTCTGGATTGAGACAAGTACACACTATAAAGAGATACAGTATTTGCCGGCGTATAAGACAACCTTTTGTACCTAAAATTTTGGCTCAAAAATCAGGGGGGTCGTCTTATACGCCGGATGCAGACTGCGGGAGTCCATTTTTTAAAAGCCGCGCCTCCTCCTCTTGCTGTTCCGTGATAGGCTCAGTGATCCGCCTATCATGGACGTCGTCTCGTCCTCGGCCTCGGACGAAAGGACGTTCGTGATAGGCGGAACACTGAACACAGGCTCTGCTGGGAAACTGAGTGTTCCGCCTATCACGGAACAGCATGAGGAAGTGGCGTGGCTTTTAAAAAATGGACGCCCGCAGTCTGACTCACGCCAGGCAAGTACGGTAATGAAGATCGGCGATGTGTGGTGACTCAGGTGAGGCAATGGCATGGTGACTCAGGTAAGGCAATGGCACGGTGAATCAGGTGAGGCAATGGCACGGTGAGGCTATGGCACAGTGAGGTGAGGCAATGGCACAGTGAGGGGTTGTCTTATACCGTGAGTATATCCCAAAACCAACATTTTAGCTGGAAAATTAGGGGGTTGTCTTATACGCCCAGTCGCCTTATACGCAGGCAAATACGGTAATGAAGATCGGCGATGTGTGGTGACTCAGGTGAGGCAATGGCATGGTGACTCAGGTAAGGCAATGGCACGGTGAGGCAATGGCACAGTGAGGCTATGGCACAGTGAGGGGTTGTCTTATACCGTGAGTATATCCCAAAACCAAAAAAATTAGGGGGTCGTCTTATACGCCCAGTCGCCTTATACGCAGGCAAATACGGTATGCTATGTTCATTTTTTTATGCCAGAACTTTACAACCACTTTCATGCTGGGTTCACACCTATGCGAATGGGATGCGAGTTCCCCTGCATCCCATTCGCATTACAGGAAAATGTGACGGGCTCTCTATGGAGCCAGGTCATATATCTCCGGGGCGGGTGCGGAGAGCACTGCAAAGAAATGCTGGGTGTCTTCGGCTCCATTTCAGGGCCGAATTCAGGCACAGCCCTGAAACGGAGAACAGCATTTCTGCGTAATCCTCAGCCGGTTCCAGCGTGAACCGAGCCTTAACAAAATTTGACCTGCAGGTGATACTGGAGCTTCCATGGCTGGCCTGTTGGTTGCTATGGCAGTGAAGGAAAGTATCTAATCCCAGCGGGGAACCACTGCTCAGATTATTCCCAAATAAGTAGAAAATCATTATATACAGTACCTTAACATTAAAAAAAAAGAATGGGATACTAATAACCTAAAAATGTACTGACATCTTAAAGGGCATGTCAAGGCAAAATAAAAAAAATATGCTATACATACCTGTAATACATTCACATTTTCCCCGTGCTTTATTCCTTTTAAATGCCCTGCAAATACAGAAAATACCCTATGATCTATCGGAAAAGAACTCTTCAGGTGATACTAAAGTCTGTTTTTTTTTTTTTTTAAACATACATGTAATACTTACCTGCTCTGTGTAATGGTTTTGCACAAAGCAGCCTGGATAGTCCTCTTCTCGGGTCCCACTCCTAGCCTCTCCCTCCTGTTCAGTGCCCCCACAGCAATGAGCTTGCTATGGGGGCACCGAAGCCGAGCCGCAGCTCCGCGTGTCCATTCAGACACAGAGCCACGGCCCGGCCCTGCCCCCTTTCTCTCCTCATTGGCTCACTGACTGCCGCACTTCTGTCTCAGCCTATATGGAGGCAATGGCGAGTCTCTTGTGCAACATCAGCTCAGGTAAGTTTTAGGGGGGCTGAGGCACACAGAAGGCTTTTTTATCTTAAAGGGGTTGTAAAGGTTCAGTTTTTATTTTCTAAATGGTTCCTTTAAGCTAGTGAATTGTTGGTTCACTTACCTTTTTCTTCGATTTCCCTTTTAAAAATAGTTTTCTTTGTTTGAATTTCTCACTTCCTGTTCCTCCTCAGTAAGCTGTTCTGGCTGACTAACCCCCATGGATGATGGGGGCAAGCTTACTGAAGAGAAAAAAACATTTAGAAGGGAAATCGAAGGAAAAAAAACTTCCGCCTTTACAACCACTTTATGCCATGTATTGGGCTGACAACCAATCACATTTTTGTGGATGAAGTGGTATCAGCCCTGGTCAGTTGTCCTTTTGCAAAAGTACATAACCAGGCAACCAGTGTTGTAACTAACGGCGTTTAAATAAACGCTGTTAGGTAACGATACCCCTTTTGAGGGTAACGAGTAATCTGCCAGATTACTCTTCCCCCCACTGCAACTCTGCTCCCATTACTGGGGCGGCGTTACCGTAATCACTTACCTGTGTCAGCAGCAGCCGTCGGTCGCCGTCCATTATCAAAAGCCGCGCCTCCTCCTCAGGCTATTCCGTGATAGGCGGAACAGTAATTTTCCCAGCACTGCCTCTGTTTAGTGTTCAGCCTATCACGGATGCCTTCTCATCGTCCGAGGCTGAGGCTGAGGATGAGAAGGCATCCATGATAGGCTGAACACTAAACAGAGGCTCTGCTGGGAAAATTAGTGTTCCACCTATAACGGAACAGCCTGAGAAGGAGGCGCAGCTTTCGAATAATGGAGCATCCTTGCTGACGTCTGATATCCTCGCCGCCGCCGCTGCTGACATGTGGAGAGCAGGAGAAGGTAGGGAGATCGTCTTCGAGGCATTTTACAGGCACAGTGAGGCATGTATGATGGCACATGGGCTCACTGTGCCATCATACATGCCTCATGCCTCACTGTGCCTGTAACATGCCTCATGCCTCACTGTGCCTGTAACATGCCTCGCTGTGCCTGTAACATGCCTCATGCCTCACTGTGCCTGTAACATGCCTCATGCCTCACTGTGCCTGTAACATGCCTCGCTGTGCCTGTAACATGCGTCATGCCTCACTTTGCCTGTATCATGCCTCATGCCTCACTGTGCCTGTAACATGCCTCATTCCTCACTGTGCCTGTAACATGCCTCATGCCTCACTGTGCCTATAACATGCCTCATGCCTCACTGTGCCTGTATCATGCCTCATGCCTCACTGTGCCTATAACATGCCTCATGCCTCACTGTGCCTGTAACATGCCTCATGGTCATGCCTCACTGTGCCTGTAACATGCCTCATGTTCATGCCTCACTGTGCCTGTAACATGCCTCATGGTCATGCCTCACTGTGCCTGTAACATGCCTCATGCCTCACTGTGTCTGTAACATGCCTCACTGGGCCTGTAACATGCCTCACTGTGCCTGTAACATGCCTCATGGTCATGCCTCACTGTGCCTGTAACATGCCTCATGGTCATGCCTCACTGTGCCTGTAACATGCCTCATGGTCATGCCTCACTGTGCCTGTAACATGCCTCACTGTGCCTGTAACATGCCTCACTGTGCCTGTAACATGCCTTACTGTGCCCGTAACATGCCTCACATGCCTCACTGTGCCTGTAACATGCCTCACTGTGCCTGTAACATGCCTCACATGCCTCACTGTGCCTGTAACATGCCTCATGCCTCAAAAAAAGTCAGTTACTTTGCTGAGTAACTAATTACTTTGCCAATGTAGTAACTGAGTCACTAACTCAATTACTTTTTCAGAAAAGTAATTTGTAACTGCAACTAATTACCTTTTTAAAGGACGATGAGCAACACTGCAGGCCACAAGATAAAAGCTAATCATTGTTTAGTCCAAGATAAGACCTAGAAACACTCTTTGAGACAACACAGGAAGTGTGCAGAGAGCCATTTCTGATTTTCTGACAAGATCAACAGATTTTATTTGGCATTTGTCAAACAGATATACCCTATTTATCGGCGTATAACACGCACAGGCGTATAACACACACCCTAACTTTAAGAGGGAAGTTTCAGGGAAAAAAACTTTCCACAGCCACCTGCGTATAACACGCAGGCACAGTTTACACTCTATTTTCAGCCTAAAAAAGTGAGTGTTATACGCTAATAAATACAGTAACAAAATGCCTCAATTGGTATATTAAACAGACTAAAACGGAGCAAATAACAGAAGCTCATTGTTTTAGTTTCCATAAACTTTAATTGTGTTTGGATTTGCAAATGATCCAATGTAATCGTAGGACTTAAAATGGATTGTATGAAACACTGATTGGATATCCCAGGCATTTTTAATTAGCACTAAGCACATCTTATGCCGCGTATACACGACCGTTTTTCGGGTGCTAAAAAATGACGTGTGTGGGCTCCAGAGCATTTTTCACGATCTAAAAAATGGGCAATATTTTTTCCGGACATGCTCTATTTTTTCACAACGTTTTTAATGTTGTCGTTTTTAATGTTGTAAAAAATGGTCCTGTGTGGGCTTTAACGACCTGAAAAAAACGTGCATTCTCAGAAGCAAGTTTTGAGACAGGAGTGCCCGTTCTGGTAAAACTAGCGTTCGTAATGGAGTAAGCACATTCATCACGCTGTAACAGACAGAAAAGCGCAAATCGTCTTTTACTAACACAAAATCAGCTAAAGCAGCCCCAAAGGGTGGCGCCATCCGAATGGAACTTCCCCTTTATAGTGCCGTCGTACGTGTTGTACGTCACCACGCTTTGCTAGAGCATTTTTTTTTCACGATCGTGTGTAGGAAAGGCCGTTTTAATGATCGGGTTGAAAAAAACGTTGTTTTTTAGAACCCGAAAAACGGTTGTGTGTACACGGCATTAGAGCTGGTCATACATATCAGACTTCCTTATATCAAATTTAGTTACTTTTTGTTTCAAGAGATTTACCTTTTTGTATCATTTAAATAACTTTACTAGATACATGTTATAGACTGGTCATGCAATTAAGCTAGCCACATACTTTACAACACTGTACAGTGTACTAAATATAGGTTTAAAAAGTATAAAACAAAAAAAATGTTTTAAGCTAAAATAATTTCTTTATTAGTATGTTAAACCGGCTATATACGGATCAGCTGGTTCAACAGTGATTTAGATTGTAAGCTCGAATGCCACGTATACACGATCGGTTCATCCGATGAAAAAAGGTCTGATGGATTTTTTCATCAGATATCCGATGAAGCTGACATTCACCAGTCTTGCCTACAAACCATCAGTTAAAAATCCGATCGTGTCCAACGCGGTGACGTAAAACACAACGACGTGCAGAGAAAAATGAAGTTCAATGCTTCCGAGCATGCGCCAACTTGATTCTGAGCATGCGTGGAACGTTTTTTTAACCCTCAGAAAAATGTAAAACAGGTTCTATTTTTTTTCACCGATGGGAAAAAAAACGATGGCGGCCCACACACGATCGGTTTGTCCGATGAAAACAGTCCATCGGACCATTTTCATCAGTGTGTACAGGGCATAATGAACGGGGCCCTCTGATTCCTCTTGTACCAAATTGTAATGTAACTGTAATGTCTGCCTTTATTTTGTTAAGCGCGGCGCAAACTGTTGGCTCTATATAAAACCTGTATATTAATAATTATAATTGTATTCTAACGGATGGGAAACCTCTCGCTGTCAGAATAAAATACTGCCACAGGAGGGAATCCCCCATCAACACTGACTGCGTTGATGGAAGAATCAAGCAATTTTTTTTTTCCTTTAACCACGGGATGAAGGAAAGAAAATTGCATAATGTATGGCCTTCCTTGCTTATACCATTATATTTTAACATATTGTTAAATGCCAAATGCATTTACTTTATAATACTGACTTGATATAAGTGAATTATTAACTTATATGGACCAATCAGAATAATTTTCCTTATTAACCAACTGAAATTACTATCTTGAGTTAAATAAAATGTGACAGCTAAAATGGTTAGTGATAGTCAGTTGCCTAAATATAGATATACTGTAGATAGATACCTATTTATACTCTTGCACTGTGTTCTAGGTTCATTGCAATCCCTAGATAGCTATAAAGGGAGGTCTGTCATCTCTCAGGATGGATAATGATATCCTGCTGATAAACTGCATCATACAGCCTGCCTACTACCGACATTACAGTATACGATGCTAACATTTCTTAATGAAGCCTTAACCAGACCCATCATTATCTCTTCAAACAACTACCCTTCAATATAGCCAATTGCTTCCTTAAAGGGGAATTCTAGTGTTATAATATTAAAGCGATATTAAACCCAAAACCAAAAATGTAATATAATTCACTTTACCACTCATTAGATATGACGGCTAAATCAGTTTTATTTTGTTTTTAGACTTTCCCCCCTCTGATGATCTGGCCACTAACACACCTCCTATGTTAGGGTGCCCCCACTTTGAATGAAGAACTTCAGGGGACACATTTGGACAGCAGCTTTTGTCAGTCTTAGTGAATGGCAGTGTAAGATGTATTAGCAGATTTAGATACACTAACAAATTGAAGCCAAATGCCAGCTCACACTGTAGTTACAGCAAACAGCTTTTACATAAACAAATAAAAGCAGAGCACTGTAAGCGCCCTTGCTGGAGTTAAATGGTTTGTCTCATGTCTATAGCTGTGACCTTCTGCTGGAGAGTCTGTGCTTTTAAAACTCAACAGACTTACTTGCCAGATCACCAGATGAACGTAAAAGTAAAAAAAGTCATCACATCTAAGAAATGGTACGCTACAATATAAAAAATGTTTGCTTAAGGGTTTAATACCACTTGAAATGGATACATGGGTGAATGTTATCAGCTTACAATGACACTTAACTCAAATTTTTTACATAAATTGTTCTAAAATATCAAGTATACCATGGCTCTGTCTTTTTTAACTCTCTTAAGCCACGTACACACGGTCGGACTTTTGCCCAACCAACATCAAAATCCGACACTTTTCGCATTTGTCCGACCGTGTGTACATTCCATCAGACCAACTTTTTTGGCTTTCATCGGACAAAAAGTTGGGTCTGCGAACGGACCAACTTTCAGGCAACAAAAGTCCGATGGTGCAAAGTCCGATTGTGTGTACAGCAAACCATCAGACTTTTGGACAAATTACAAATGCGCATGCTCAGAACCAATGTTAAAATCAACCAACAATAGCAGAAGTTAACCAAAAGGTGGCAGTAAAGAGCAGAAAAACCATGTGATGATGGAAAAGTTTTAGAAAAGTTTGCAGAAAAGTCCGAGCGTGTGTATGCTATGGGTGTGATCGGACAAATCAATTAGGACAAAAATCCAAGGGAAATTTTGTTGGATGTCCGACCATGTGTACGGGGCTTTAGGCCGCATACAGACGAGCAGACATGTCCAATGAAACAGGTCCGACGGACCGTTTTAATCGGACATGTCTGAAGGGATCTTTTGGTCTGATGTGTATACACACCATCGGACCAAAATCCCCTCGGACAGAGAACCCGGTGATGTAGAACACACCGACGTGCATGCGCGGGATTTCGGTCCGATGGTTGGGCGTACTAACCATCGGACATGTCCGACGGACAGGTTTCCAGCGGACAAGTTTTTAAGCATGTTTAGAAACTTTTGTCCGCTGGAAAACTGTCCACTAGGCCGTACACACGATCGAACATGTCCGCTGAAACTGGTCTGAAACATGTTCGATCGTGTGTACGTGGCCTTACTGTTTTCAGGTTTATTTTTTCTGTGCATGCTCCTGATCCTCCGCTGATGCATCCCACCACTGCTAGTGTAGAGCGAGCAGTGTTTTTTTTTTTTTCTGGTCACATGCTTCACTGTATGCATATAACAAATCCTATAGAGCTGCATGTGTCTGTATGTAGGTGTAAAGTTCATCTCTGAGATTCACATACATACTACGGGGAACCTGGAGAACAAATGTAGCCACTCTAGAACAGGAAATCTGGGAATAGCAGATAAAGGATTGTATGTGAGAGATGAAACAAAGGAAGAAAGAGATAGAATGTGCATTTTACTTATATTTAAATATATATATACAGCCAGATTCAGGTAGAGCAGAGCATCTTTGCTCTGGAGTAACGCATCTCATTTGCGTTACGCTGCTAAAATTTTAGGAGCAAGTGCTGTTATTCAGGAAGCACTTGCTCCTAAAGTTGCGGCAGCGCATCACAAATGAGCCGGCGGAATTCAAATTGGGCGGGTACGGGGCGTGTAGTATTCTAACTAAGCGCGATCCCGCCGCCAACGTACTGCGCATGCGTCGAGTGTCCAAACATCCCCGTGCGCATGCTCCAAATTCTGTGAATGAACGTCAATGACGTCACATTCCCATTCATGAACTTTTTACGCAAGCGACGTGATTTTTTTTTTTCCCGACGCGATGACGACGCCTATACCTAACATAGGATACTCCAACCCCATGTAGGTATATCTATGCGCCGCGTATCCCGTCCGGAAACGTCGTACCGTCATTGCGTCGCGCCGGAATTCGATCGTGAATTGCCGATTTCCGCTCATTAACATATTTTTTGAGCGTAAATCGGCGGGAACGCCCCCGGCGCCATTTTTAAGTTGAAGTAACAATGCGATGGCGAAACTCAGTTATGCTGCTCGCATCGGAGCTTCAACCCGGCGTTTCTTGTTTTCTGGTTACAGAAAACAGAAACGCCGGCTCAAAGTCACAGTTAGGCTGGCGGATCACTGGATCCGCCAGCCTAACTGTTCCTGAATCTGGCCCATACTGTATATACATATAAAATTTATTTTATTTTCGAGATTAAAAAATAAAAAACAAATAGTCATACTCACTTAGGTGAGTCCCCCGCCCACCTAAGACCCGTTCTCGGTCTTTGGTGAGCAGAGAGCCAGTGACTCTCAGTCACTGGCTCTCTGCTCTACCCCTCCAGTGCTCACTGGAGTGCCAGGCTGTGGAGGGGGTAGGAGCGGCTGTTTCAGGCTCTCAGAAGCTCGGCCAGCTACCGGTTCAGGCATCTAGGTGCATCCTGACATTAAAGTTGGGATCTCTCCAGAGTCTGGACCAGCTGAGTCTTGACAGCTAACAGCGGTCTTTAGCTAACTGTCACTTGAATATGGGTCACAAGTGTACAGAATTAAGTGTACCATTGTGATCCCAGGAGAACTAGGGCCATAAGAGCTTTTGCCCTACTTCTACTTTATTGTCACTTTATTTTAAGTATCAATAAAAAAACTAATTTTTAAGGTCTCACTTTCCCTATTGCTTTGCAATCCAAAATATCTGGCCAATTTCACAATTGAATTGTACAATATACTGAATTTAGGATCCCCATCCCCCCCCCCCCCCCCCAAAAAAAAGGAAAGGTGGGTTGGCTTATATAAAATCTTTCATAATATGGATGAGATTGTAACATTGATTGGTTCAGTTAATCAAAGGGGAGGACAAGTTAATAAAAGGGGAGCACATAAAATAATAAATATATTGTCTAATATATTTTTCTACAAGTGAATTGGTATATCTCTTGTACAATTGTATTGTGTTGAAAGAGTGACTGGATATAAATTGAATGGACTATTTTTGATGGACATTTAGGCCGCGTACACACGATCAGTCCATCCGATGATAACGGTCAAGGACCGTTTTCATTGGTTAACCGATGAAGCTGACTGATGGTCTGATGTGCCTACACACCATCGGTTAATTAACCGATCTTGTCAGAACGTGGTGACGTAAAACACAACGACGTGCTAAAAAAAATGAAGTTCAATGCTTCCAAGCATGCGTCTACTTGATTCTGAGCATGCGTGGATTTTTAACCGATGGTCGTGCCTACTAACTATCGGTTTTGACCTATCGGTTAGTTGTCCATCGGTTAAATTTTAAAGCAAGTTCTTTATTTTTTGACCGAAGCATAACTGATCGATGGGGCCCACACACGATTGGTTTTGACCGATGAAACGGACCTTCAGTCCGTTTTCATCGGTTTTGACCGATCGTGTGTACGCGGCCTTATACTAAATAATTGTAAACAGCTCCTAATATGTATGGCAATCGTAACACTGTATGCATGCCTTAAAATCTACTCTTTTAGATGTTTTTTATAGATGTTTTTTATATCACCTGCCCAGCTCTCATTGGGCGCTCTATGTACACTCCCAGAACAGTCCTTCTTAATGTGTAGGGGGGCTCATCTCGATTATAGGATGCAGTACCATGCCCCCTAAAACAGTTATACACTATTGTGGCCTTGAATGTTATATACAACCTATATTGTTGCACGCAGTTCAGAAAACATGTAGGTTGCCATTGATAACCTCTCCATTCAAGAATGCTATTTGTTTGGCAATCATGCAGATTCTACAAACCAGAACAAGTATACAGTATAGATTACAATTTCTACCTTCTATTCCATCCACCACAAAACAACCCAACTGGAGTCCTGATTTGTTTGGTCTGATACCTGATCCACAATAAGGATAAGTGGCAACCCACTGGGGGACTCTATATAGAAGTGTATCACCCTCCTAGTAAGGTTGTTAGGATGTGAGGCAAATGTAGTTCTATTTAGCTCCTCTGCAATCATATTTCCCCCTGCATGCTAGACTTTTCTAAAACATAGTGGGCTGGAAACTCAAATAAGCAATCTAAATATTCATATATAACTACAGCCAATCCCTGAGGAGGAGTGCCCAGTAGGGGGCTGAAGAGCACATAAATATTCTGAGGCCTAGAGCAGCCTGTCCTACAGGAAGGAGGAGTCCCCAGCCTGAGGGTCTTTGCCCCTCTGGGCAGACTGCTGGATTTTGGTAATCAAAATCCCAGTTTTGGCATTTAAAATCCTTCTTTGAATCTAATCAAGGGAATTTCACCTAAGGACCTAGTCTGGAAAGCTCACTGAAAAGTGCCCAGGTAAAGTTGGAAAGGGCCGGACTTCCTTGTGGCATTATGAGCATTAGTATCTCCATCACTACAGAGTGTATGGAGGATAATGGAAGAAGCCACCTGATCATCTTCTGACATTGTACTGACCTAAGCTCAGGGCCTTAATGACCGTGTGCTGTTTCCTTTGGGTGGAAGATCCAGTGGTATTTCTGTCTGGTGTGGCTTCTAAAAAGGGACTCTTATGTGTATTTGCTCCTGCATGGAGACTGTTCAGGGAGGCTTAGAAAAGTGGAGCATCACCCTGTAAATATTCAGTAAATTTGGAGTACCCCATATCACCCTTCACCCCATCCAAGTTCCTCAGCAATAAAAATCCTAAAAACACACCCCCTAAACAAGGGGTCTTCAAACTACGGCCCTCCAGTTGTTTAGAAACTACAATTCCCATCATGCCTAGCCATGTCTGTGAATATCAGAGTTTTACAATGCCTCATTGAATGTGTAGTCCCACAATAGCTGGTGGGTCGTCGTTTGGAGATCCTTGCCCTAGACTGACTACTGAGCCAGAGTCAATTGTTTCTGTGTGCCCGTCTGCCTCTGCACTAATTTTCTGAAAGAACCGGCTCCTTCAGGGGGTAACGCTACAGATAGTTAAATTACTTTCTGTCTTTTTATATCTCTTTTAGGACTCCCACATAAAATGCTAAGTTCTGTGCCCTCCATTGAATCTACTGCAGGAGGAGTTTAAATTCTCCTGCTGCATTTATAAAACAGACAGCGAGACTACCCATTCTGATGGCTGCCGCAGGTGACAGTCCCAGAATTGAGATACACAAAACATGTTACAAGAGTTCCATGCAGTTACTGTATAAGACATGGTTTTGTTACACTTGCTGATTTATACTCAAAACTAAATTTTATAGTTAGTAACTACTGTGTTCCCATCAGTTCTAGCTTTAACGTGACCATTTATTGTACTGGTGGGGCAATGACTGCCCTTCATAAGCCTAATTGTATAATTGTATATGGGTTCTAATCATTTCCCTACCTTCCTTGCAGTAACTAATACTGTATGTCAAACTTGTGTTAAGCAAATTCAGATGTCAGTCTCAGCCACACAGACAGTGACACTTTGACACGTCCGCCTTGTGCATTCCTAATGATCTAGTTAGTATTCTATTATATAACAGTGATTGTCTCTGTGTGTCCAAATAGAGCATTGTTCTTACACAGTGTTTTCCCAAATCATCTCATAATTCATTGATATGATCATAGCCTGAATAGCTACAGCATTGACAGGGCATCATCTTATTAGTGTCTCCCCTTTATTCAGCCATAAATTTACAGATCCAGTCACATTTTCATAGAGATGAAAATTAAAAAATTGCCTAGTAGTAATTATTCCTATTACAACTCCAGCTCTAAAATTTCTACATAATAAAGGATTCTTTTTTCATCAATATTTTCAGCTGATCAGCTTTTAAGGTAGTTGATTTTTTTTACCTAAAACCTTCTATGTGCAGCAGCCTACCAGCCCCCCTAATACTTACCTGAGCCCTCTATGGATCCAGCGATGTCCACGAGACCCCTGCCTCTGCAGTGACTCGCACTCCTGATTGGCTTTTGGCAGCAGTGGGAACCATTGGCTCCCACTGCTGTCAATTACATCCAGTGAGCCAATAACAAGGCAGGTCCGAGACGTGGCTCTGTGTGTGAATAGATACACAGAGTCACGGCTCGGGAGCATGCCTGCTTAGGTGCCAGGAGCACTGACATGGGGCCAGAGAAGAGGACGAAGGCTGCTCTGTGCAAAACTATTCCCTGACGGGAACCTTATATAAAGAGGGGGCGGGAGTGTTGTAAGTGCCTGGGGCAAGGCAAGCAATGTGCATGCCCTAACTCATGGACTATGTAACATAATAACAACATAACAACATAATACACAATTGCAGGGGTCAAGAGTAAGCTACAAAGCAGCATATAGAGTGCAGAAGTCAGGATGAATCCCCTGTTCACATCAGAGTCCCCAATTACATCACAGTCCCCAGCATTTCCCTATAGGTCATGGTTCCCAGCGCCCCTCCTTACATCAGAGTCCACAGTGTTCTCCCCTATACCAAAGTGCCCCCCTTACATAAGAGTTCCCCTTTACATTAGAATCCACAGAGTTCTCCCTTAAATCCGATTCTCCCCAGCATTCCCTCCTTACATCCACAGCATTTCTCCTTACCTTAGAGTGTCCCTCTTAAATCAGGATTTGCAGAGCCCCCTTTACATCAGCATTACATCATAGTCTGAAGAGTTCCCCTTTACACTGTAAGGGGGAGCTCTGCAGATTCTGATGTAAAGAGGAACTCTGGGCAATCCGATGTAAGGGGAGTTCTGGGAACCATGATTTAAGGGGGATGCTGGGGACTCTGATGTAAGGGGGAATGATGTGGTCACCAGAGTTCCCCCTTGCATTAGAGTTTCCAGAGTCCCCCTTACACTTCTATTCCTCAGTCCCCCACAGTTTAGGGCACTACAAGTCCCAGCATAGCAGACTGCCATGCCTCAGTCCCCACAGAGAGCACTACAAGTCCCAGCACAGCAGGCTGCCATACTTCAGTTCCCATAAAGGACACTGTAATTCCCAGCATAGTAGGCTGGAATTACTAGTAGGGCAGGGCCGGGTCTCTAGCAAGCAGAGCCTGAGCAGGAACAGAGGTGTGTCCTTTCTAATGGGGCATCAGGGCTGCCTGGGGGGCAATTGCCCCCTGCCTTTGTCCACCCCTGCCTCCTCCAATAACCACCTTGGGGGCCCTCTCCTCCTTCAACAACAACCTTGGGGACACTCCAACTCCACCAACCATCCCAAGGCCCTATCCTCCTAATCTGGGACTACCCAGGGGCCCCTTCTTCCTCCAACCACCCAATGGCCCACTTTTCCACTGCCAACCATACCGGGGCCCTCTGCTTCTCCACCAATCATCCCAGGGTCTGCTAGTTCTCTGCCAACCCCTGACCACCTTGGAGGCCCTCTCCTCCTCCTCCAAACACCAAAGTGCCCCTTTCCTCTTCCCCCCAACCACCCAGGAACCCTCTAATTCAACAAACATCGAAAGTCCCCCTCCTCCGCCACCAACCATCCTGGGGCCCCCTCCAACCACTTCAGGGCTCCTCACCTCTCTTTGCTCAGCAGACACCCCAAATATGTGATCAGGCTGCAGTGTCTAGTCTGGTGTGTAGTTATCTGCGTGTTCTCAGGCCAGGGGGCAGAGATCTCCTTTCGGGAGAAGGTGTAGGATTTCCTCATCAGTCATTGTTGGATCAGAGCCAGCAGGACCCGATCACCCCCACCAGCATGACAGCCCTCGCCGACAGGGATCTACAACAGCTGAGTATGGCAGACAGTGAACGGATGGACTGGGCAAATGGGGCAACCACTTCCTACTCCCACATGGACACACAACCTGCTCGACTCCTCCAATAGGATGACATTGGACAGTCATCCTTGGACAGTGCACAAGAGTCACACCAATGAAGGAACTGCAGCGCACTACTCCAATCATTATATCCTTGGATCTAAAACTTCTACTGCCCCACTGGTGAGATTTCCCTGACTGTGCTCCGCTAAATGTTGCACCCCACCCCATGCTACACCACTGCCTGGAGTAAGTGGTAGGTCGGGCGCAGAGCATCAACTGGTGAGGGAAGTGCATAGCACAGGGAGAGGTTTCTAGAGAGTAGGGTCAGAACAGGGACAGTCGGTGATAAATTTAGGGACCCTACCAGCGGAGGTGATGCTTGCAGAGCAGCCTTGTTTGTAAAGCCAGGGACTGAGCCGTTCAGCAGGGGTAAAGCTCGAAAGGTATCTGGAGTGCCAAGCTAGGGACCCAGCAGGGAAGCGTGGGTGACGATTGAGGGAGATACATAACTCCCAACATTTTTGAGATGGGAATGAGGGACACCTATCAGCAAAAGTATGCAGGCATAGGGCACACCCCTTGTCACACCCCTTAAAGGAGAATTGTACAAAAAACAAGATTGGTTAAACCCACAATTGCTTTTTTTTAACACTACTATTCCTTTATCTTTTTCTATTGGAATTTACAAATACAGCCATTTAGAAATCAGATGAAAGGTTTAGCGCTGGGAAACACTTTTTGATAGATAAAAAGTGCATTTTATATACATCTATATAGATCAGACCAAAATGAGGGTCAACTGAGGAGGAATGAGGGACAGTGGGACATTGCTCGAAATCAGGGACAGTCCCTCGAAATCAGGGACAGTTGGGAGCTATGGAGATACCACTGCAAAAGCCTTGAGGACCTCACGGGATTCAGTGAATCAGAGAGTCAAGGGGCTGAACTTTGGGTTAGGAACTGTTAAGTACTGTCGCCATAGGAGACAGCAATCCTGCATGTGAAGAAGTGGCGCCTTTCCCTGTACGGCTGTCCTCATATTGAAGTCTCAGGCCTCGTACACACGAGGCAATCTATTTGTTCAAATCGGTCGGACCGACCGATTTGAACAAATCTGTTTGCTAGGATTTTGGTTTGCTCGTGTGTACACACGAGCAAACCAAAATCCCCGCCAGCAGACGGCGCGCTGACGTGTCGGTGACGTGGCGGTGACGTTGACGCCGCCACGTCACCGCACCAGGAAGTAAAACACTTCCGCGCATGCGCCGAATCCATTCGGCGCCGGTGCGAGACGACATGTCTGCTGGTAAGTGTACTAACCAGCAGACATGTCGGGCGGACGGATTCCCACCCGATAGATTTCAAAGCATGCTTTGAAATCTGTCGGGTGGCCAAATCCGTCGGCTCGCCCGTACACACGATCGAATCTGTCTGCTGGGACGGTCTAGCAGACCGTTTCCAGCAGACAGATTTGATCGTGTGTACGAGGCCTCAGAGTCTGCTAATCGAACTTGCAACTACTTAAGGGTGTCCTGGCCCTAACCCTATTTCTCTTCAAAATATAAAAAGGACTATTAAAAGAAATAAAACCACTTTTACATCTAAGAAGTGTCTGGCGCCCAATGACGTTCACCATCTTTGCACCCACTATGCCTCACAAACCACTACATATTGATGGATGTCAGCTGTCTTTTGGCCTTGAAGGTCCTCATTAGGCTGGAAGAGGTTAAAGGCTTTGCCACAGATAAGATAATTACTTCAATCAAGGATTGTGTGTGGTCTCTTCCTGATTTGGTACCCTGGGCCTAGGCCCCACCACATGTTAACCCCTGGTGTAATGGTTTTTAACGCAACATACCTGACTGGACAGGAGTGAATCCAGCAGTCACAGGACTGGCTGAACAGAATTACCCATGTTTGATGGGTAATGCACATCTATGTCAGTTGGCATTTAGCTGTTGGTGCTCGGCTTTAAGAAAGTTATGTTGTACCTTTTGGAAAAGATCCGTTGTCCTGATTGTTGCTACTTACTAGTGAATCACTTGCAATAATTGGGTAGCCTGGGGGCTAACAAATGAGCAATAACAAGGTCTTGCCTGTGACAAAAATCCATAGAATCAGTCACAGAGATTTCTAGGTATGCTTGCAAATTTCTGTGTGATGTGTTCAGTATAACGGCTCCTAAGAGGAAAACTGTTTGAGTCAGAGTTTGAACTAGCAGCCCCAGGGATCGTAATGAGAATGGTATGATGTATATCTGTAGTCACATCTCATGAAAGTTATGTTTGTGTACGCTGGCTTTAGGCCCCGCTCGCACTTTTCTGCTACCTCATGGTGAAGATTGGCCTCTCCAAGGAAGCTTTCATTAGAGTTAATAAGGCAGCCTCTAGCCATATATCAAAGACCCTGCATGCTGAATGTTTTGTAGAGAACATCACTGAGGTGTACACAGACTTGTTGATGCTTGGGATTTTTTACACTGCGCTTCCTCCGGCATTAAAATACAAAAGAAGACTTTAAGAAAGCTTGTGTTAAGAGAGGTATGTAAGCTGCCATTGCCAATCTCCTTCTAAAAAAATGCTAGTTGCCTGGCTGCCTCTGCCCTAGAGAATAGGTAGTTTAAACTGGTCAAGTGTAGCATCAAAAGAGTATATACAGCTATAAACACCTTTTTAGGATTTAAAATTGTAGTCCAGGTTTCTTGTGACTTTACATAGTTTATTTTAACTTTTTCATTCACTAGAAGATGTGCCTGCTGGGAGTGTTGTATAGACTAGCTTGGTCCAAACTAACCAATTAATGTCACAAGAAACCTGGAGTTTAGCTTTTAAGTTCCTGATATCAGGACAGCGGACAGAGATTTACACCCTGTTGGCCAGATGCACTTCCAGAACTGCTGGTGTATAGTGCAAATGAAGCACGATAATATAGAGCCATTTATTCAATACAGCATACAGCTGTTTTAGGCTTTCTGGCCATCATTACTGTGGTGTTTTGGGAATCATGAAAAGCCATGTTAAAATCAGTCACTTGACAGGCTGGAGAACATGACCACCACCAGTCTTTGGTATCCACCCATCTGTCCTTCTCCTAACCTTTCCACACCTAGCTTGAAGTAAATGAATGGAAAGTTCAAGTGAATACCCATCATGTCAGATTCCCACCTCCACATTGACTCGCTGCATGCTACAGGGCAGAATTGCTACATGGTCTCTAACTAAGGATTCGTGCACACTGCATCTAAAGAAGCAGCTCCTACAGGTATTTGGGCTTTCTTGATCATACATCACATGACACAGAGCCTTAATTACTTAATGGGTTATGTATTTACCACAGGTGATTGGACATTGGTTAACCCAATTAGAATTGAGTTCCTCTCCTACATAACCCCTCCCAAATGGAGAGTGCCTCAGTTTTTTTCGCCAGTGTTTAAGGTGGTTGGTCACGTTCAACATGTGCTAAGAAGAAAGTGCTCTTTTGATGGTCTGTTTGCGGAAGCCTAGGAGCTATAACCGCATCCATACCTCGGGACGATATCAAAAGCCTAAGATGGGTGGAATCAGGGTCTCGTGTAATGAAGAAACAAGGTTTGCCTGTAATGTCTCTCTGCGGAGGTCTGGGCTCTGGGATCCAGACTTTGGTGTACTAATGCAACTGTGGCATGAAAAGTTTCTGGCAGAGTCTTCTACAGGTCCAGGTATGAGGTTTCTCTAATGGAACCCTTGATAAACCTGAAGGTTGGCACAACTTGCCCACCGTGATGGGGGAAAGCTGGAACTACTTATTAGTATCTTTTTTGCAGGGTGGATAAGGTAAGAAAAGGATCATTTTTGCAGTAAGTTAATATATGTGTATTGTAAGACTATAACACAACAGAGATTGAATTTCTTTGTAAATAGTACCTTTGCTTTACAGTAAGGAGTGACTATGTCCCTGAGAAGAGGTACAAGGGCTGGTAAAGAGGCATCAGAAGATCCCCTCTTATGGCTAAGTTTGCCTGCAGTCTACCATCCCACTCTGTCAGCCTGATAGCAGCCTCCCAGGATGAGCCCCTGTCTGGTTCTGCAGTTTCTCCTATGGCAGCTCCTGTATACGTCACTGAAGGATGCTTTAAAAGTTGCTTTGGATGGCTTAGAAGGAAGGATTGATACTATAATCACAATCTCCTTGAAAGATAGCAGAAAACGGGGTAGATCCCCTTCATCTGCTCTGGCTCTTTTATCAGATAAGCCTTCTGAGGGTGAAAAACCCCTCTCTGGAGATGAGGATCTTGTGCAGTCTGGGGACTCAGAGGATGAGAGGATTCCTGCTACCTCTCAGTTGCTAAAGACGCAGGTGCAATATTATGCGTGCCTCAGGCTACAGTTGCCAAAGATCCCGAAAAAAGAAGGCCTTTGCTGTTGTCCTTGGAACACCTGTTTTCCAAAGGGGTAATCATCGTGTTAGTCCCAGAGGATCAGGGATCAGGGTTTTACTCAAACCTTTAACGGTTCCAAAACCAAACTGGGATGTCAGACCTATCCTGGATCTGAAAAGCCTGAATCAGTTTCTGAACATTCGCTCCTTTCGCATGGAGTCTGTCCATTCAGTTGTTTCCACCCTTCAGGGAGGAGAATTCCTGGCATCAATAGACATCAGAGATGCATATCTACATGTGCCAATATTTCCCGCTCACCAAAGGTTTCTAAGGTTTGCGGTGGATCAGCGCCATGTTCAGTTTGTGGCCCTTCCTTTCGGGCTGGCTACAGCACCTCGAGTGTTCACAAAAATACTGGCCCTGGCAAGGCTAAGGACATGGGGCATAGCAGTAACAGTCTATTTGGCAATCTGTTGATCATAGATCAGTATACTGCACGCTTGGGCCACAATGTGCACAGCACAGTGGAATATTTAGAGTACCTAGGCTGGGTCCTCTATCTGGAAAAATACTCCTTGCAGCCTTAAAGAAGGCTGGAGTACTTGGGCATGAATATAGACACATCCCAAAGCAAGGTATTACTTCCCAAGCCAAAGGCAAAAGCCATAGGAGACTTGGTCCAAGTGATAAAGGCAAAGAGAAGGCCTTCCATCCATCTATGCATGAGATTATTGGGAAAGATGGTAGCCTCATTCGAGGCTTTTCCCTATGCCCATTTTCACTCAAAGCCGTTACACGGCAGAATTCTGTCCGTTTGGAACAAAGATGTTAAGGCCCTGGACCTTCCTATGATCTTATCTCCAAAGGTTCGCCAGAGCCTCAATTGGTGGTTGCTTCACCGAAATCTGTCAGAAGGAAAATCCTTCACTCTGGTTACCTGGAAGTTGGTAATCACAGACGCCAGCCTTCCTGGCTGGGGAACAGTTCTAGAAGAAGCATCTGCCCAGGGGAAGTGGTCCGGAGCCGAAGAGCTCCTACCCATCAACATTCTGGAGATTCGGGCAATTCATCTGGCTCTCAGAGTTTGGTCTTACAGACTGCAGGGTTAGCCTGTTCAGATTCAGTCCGATAATGCTACAGCCGTGGCCTATAGCAATCACTAAAAAGGCACCAGAAGTGTGGATGCCCAAAGAGAGGTGAATCACATCCTGGCCTGGGCAGAAAGGCATATTCCTTGCCTGTCTGCGGTCTATATTCCAGGGGTAGAAAATTGGCAGGCGGATTTTTTTTTTAAGCCACCAGCAGCTGAGTCCAGGAGAATGGTCTCTACACCCCGACATATTTAAAATTATATGTCAGAAATGGGGTACCCCAGGAGCGGACCTGTTGGCTTCCCGGTTTAACGCAAAGCTGGAAAGGGTCAGATGCCCTGACATTCTCATGGGATCGTTCTTCTCTGATTTATGCGTTCCCTCCAGTTCCGCTTCTCCTATGATTCCTTCAGAGAATCAAGAGGGAAGGAAGGGCAGTGATTTTAATTGCCCCAGCTTGGCCCAGGAGACCCTGGTATGTAGAAATCGTAAGGATGGCAGTAGGAAGACCTTGGGTTCTCCCACTACGTTTGGACCTACTATCACAGGGTCCAATATTCCATCCTGCCTTACAAAGTCTAAATTTGATGGCTTGGCTGTTGAGACATACTTTCTGAGGAAACGTGGGCTCTCAGGTCCAGTCCTATCCACTCTGGTTATTGCTAGGAAGCCAGCCTCCAGGCTCATCTACTACAGAGTCTGGAAGACATATATTTGCTGGTGTGAACCCAGAAGGGGGCATCCTAGGAAGTATGCCATTAATAGGATTCTTGCCTTTTCTTCAGTTGGGTTTAAATATGAAGTTGGCCTTGAGCACTATCAAGGGCCAGATGTCAGCCTTGTCCGTATTCTTTCAAAAACCGCTTGCTTCTCATTCCCTAGTCCGGGCCTTGTTCAGGGAGCACTGCGCTTAGATCTGCCGGTTAAGTCTCCCGTGTGCCCATGGGATTTAAAATTTGGTATTATCTGTTTTACAGAAGCTACCCTTTGAACTATTACACCATGCTTCTTTAAGTCATTTGACAAAGAAACATTTTTTTCTTGTAGCCATATCCTCAGCAAGGAGGGTATAGGAAATGATGACAGGGTGGTGCTGCGTCCTCATCCGACTTTCTTACCGCCTTTTTTCCCCAGATCCACAGTCTGCTGAAGGAGGTCTACACTCTCTAGAGAAGGGCCAGGCAGCGTCAAAATCTACTATTGTATGTTGGATTCAACAAGTCAGTAGTTAGAAAAGAAGATTCCTCCTTTTCAGGTGAAAACGCACTCGAATAGAGCAGTTGGTGCTTCATGGGCAGTGCATCACCAGGCCTCCATGGCCTCAGATCTGTAAGGCTGCTACTTGGTCTTCGGTCCATACATTTACTAAGTTCTACCAGGTAGATGTGAGAGGGTATGAGGATGCCGTCTTTGGGCATAGTGTGCTGCAGGCAGCAGTATAGATCCCCTGGCCCAATGGTGGTCTTATTTCTGATCTGTGTCTCCCTCCCCTCAATTTTAGAATTGCTATAGGACATCCCATTAAGCCAGTAATTAAGGCTCTGTGTCCTGTGATGTATGAGCAGGAAAATATGATTTTTTTAATACAGCATACCTGTAAAATCCTTTTCTTGGGAATACATCACGGGACACAGAGCTCCCACCCCTTTTCGGAGTTAAACGTGGTACACTTATTGATTTGCTACAAAACTGAGGCACTCTCCATTTGGGAGGGGTTATATAGGAGAGGAACTCAATTCTAATTGGGTTAACCAGTGTCCAATCACCTGTGGTGACTACATAACCCATTAAGTAATTAAGGCTCTGTGTCATGTGATGTATTCCCAAGAAAAGGATTTACAGGAAAGCTGTATTAAAAAATCCCATTTTTGTTGAGCTCTTTTTTCTGCATGAAAACTCCCCTCCATGTTAGCCACTTCTTCCGGGGCGTCCCTGGAAGAATTCCTCTTGCGATGGAACCGGTTAGGTTAAGGGCCCTTTCACATGCGGCGGATCAGTATTGATCCGCTCCGTGTGTGTCTGTAAGCTCAGCGGGCATCCTCCGTAAAATCCCCGTTGAGCTGTCGGCTGACAGGGCGGTCTCCGCACACTGTGCAGAGACAGCCCTGTCTTTCCTCCGCTCTCCCCTATGGGGGGATCGGATGAACACGGACCGTATGTCCGTATTCATCCGATCCGATCCACCAGACGGAAGAAAAATAGGATATTCTTCCGTCCGAAAAATCGGATCATTGCGGATGCGGACAATTACGGGTGTCGGCGGATGTTTATCCGCCGACACCCATAATCACATAGGGACCAATCTATGTCCCGTTTTCATTCGCAAACGGAAAATGCAAATACGGTCCGCACATGTGAAAGGGGCATTATTTCCTGTTACCATTAGTTTGAGCCAACAAAGAATTCCTCTTGCGATGGAACCGGTTAGGTTAAGGGCCCTTTCACATGCGGCGGATCAGTATTGATCCGCTCCGTGTGTGTCTGTAAGCTCAGCGGGCATCCTCCGTAAAATCCCCGCTGAGCTGTCGGCTGACAGGGCGGTCTCCGCACACTGTGCAGAGACAGCCCTGTCTTTCCTCCGCTCTCCCCTATGGGGGGATCGGATGAACACGGACCGTATGTCCGTATTCATCCGATCCGATCCACCAGACGGAAGAAAAATAGGATATTCTTCCGTCCGAAAAATCGGATCATTGCGGATGCGGACAATTACGGGTGTCGGCGGATGTTTATCCGCCGACACCCATAATCACATAGGGACCAATCTATGTCCCGTTTTCATTCGCAAACGGAAAATGCAAATACGGTCCGCACATGTGAAAGGGGCATTATTTCCTGTTACCATTAGTTTGAGCCAACAAATATTTATGTTGAAGAAGTGTAAAAGTACCTTTAATGTCCCACAAGCGCACCACTCCAGTGTGAAAGCCCTCAGGCTCTCACACTGGAGTGAGAGAGGAGGTGCTTTACAGGCACTATTTTTAGCGATATAGTGCCTGTAAAGCGCCTCAGTGTGAAAGTAGCTTAAGTGAATCTAATGGTTTACTATGCATGGATTTAGCACAGGTTTATTTTAACTGTGTATGAAGAGTATATTAGATAATAACATATTAGCCTACATTAGATGTTATATGTTCTTCATTAACCCTATAAATGGAATTCCTTTACTTATATTTGCCTCTAAGGCCTCGTACACACGAGCGGATATGTCCGCTGAAAACGGTCCGATGGACCGTTTCAGCAGACATCTCCGATCATGTGTATGGGCTAGCGGACAGATTTGTCCACCCGACAGATTTCAAAGCATGCTTTGAAATCTATCAGGTGGGAATGTGTCCGCCCGACATGTCTGCTGGTTAGTACACTTACCAGCAGACATGTCGTCCCGCCGCCGCACCACCGCCGAATGGATTCGGCGCATGCGCGGAAGTGTTTTACTTCCTGGTGCGGTGACGTGGCGGCGTCAATGTCACCGCCACGTCACCGCGCCGTCCGCCGGCGGGGAATTTGATCTGATGGTGTGTACACGCCATCGGACCAAACTCCAGATCGGACATATCCGATGGAAACGGTCCGCGGACCGTTTTCATCGGATATGTCCAATCGTGTGTACAAGGCCTTAGATTTTATATACAGTGTTTTATACACAAAGTAGAGGGAAAGTCATATTTTACACATCCAGCTTTTACAGTAACCCAAGAAATCTCTTTAGCTATAACTGATTCCTTTAAAACAGCATAGCTTTATTTAGCTCAACACAATACACAGCCCTTTGCCTGCAGCTGACACACTTGTCTTTTGAAATTTTATATCATTCACATGCCTAATGTAACCTGAAAAGGAGATGAACAGAGTTGCTTAAATGGTTAGGAAAGAACTGTGTAATTACTCTTAAGCAAACTCCATAATTACAAATTACTAATCCTGTTTAGTAAAACAGTGACACGCAGGGATAAGAATAAAGAATGCGGAAAGTACTTCAAAATTCTGTGAAATCATCTTATTTCTAATTATTGTCTTTGGAATATGTGACTTAGCATGGCTACACACAGGCACTCTGTCCGTGCTTGTATATCCACACATGAACTTGGAGTTTGCAGGTTCTTCAGCACAGAGGCGTAACTAGAACGTTCAGGGCCCCGGTGCAAGAAACCATAAAGGGCCCCCCCGACACCCAAACCCTTACATCACAGTCTATAGCATTCCTATATCAGAGCTCTCCCTTACATCAGGGTCTGTAGCATTCTTCTTTACGTTAGAGTTCCCTTTCAGATCAGGGTCTGCAGAGTTCCCCTTTAGATCAGATTCCATAATTTCCCTTTACATCACAGTCCACAAAGTTCTCCCTTTCATCAGAGTCCACAGGGTACCCCCTTACAGTGTACCCTGATGAAGAGGAGAGCTCTGTGGATCCTAATGTAAAGGGCAACGCTGTAGACTCAGATATAAGCTCTGGGGCTCTGATGACCATGATCTCCCTTACATCATGGTCCGCAGCATTCCCCTTTACATCAGAGTTCCCCATTACACCAGAGTCTGCAGGGTTCCCCCTTACAGTGTAAGGTAGAACTCTGCAGGCCCTGATAAAAAGGGGAACTCTGATGTAAAGGGGAGTGCTATGAACTCAAGTGTAAAGGGAAACTCTGATGTAAGGTGGTCCCTACCGTTACATCAGAGTCTACAGCGTTTACCTTTGCATCATGGTCCGTAGCATTCCCCTTTACATCGGAGTTCCCCTTTACATCAGGGTTCTGCAGAGTTCTCCCCTACACTGGGGGTAATCCTTCAGACTTTCATGTAAAGGGTATGATGTGAAGGGGGACTCTGGAGCTGTCAAACTGACCTCACCTCCTTCATTGCTCGGGTGCAGGACAGGCTAAGGCAGACCTTGGCTTTGATCTTTGATTCTCTTCTCCTCTCCTCCCGGCTCTCCCACCCCCCCTCTTCATATCACCCGTCCGTTCAGTGTAAATGATCTCATTTACAAATAACATTTGTCCCGTAGTTGTGGGTTTTGGGGAGCCATTTTGTTGAAGACCAACTCCACTCTAAGTATATGGGCAACCTTCGACAAAATGGTGCCGGAAATGGAAACATTTGCTTGGCAGGGGGGCAGGCTCCAGCTGATGGAGAGCTGAGGGGGAGATGTCCCGTCCAGGCCAGCCTGAATAGCGAGTCTGCAGACGTTCTGCAGGATTGGTGTGTGCAGACGTATCCTCCTTCTTGAAACGTCAGTTGTCCCGCCCCCCGGTTCTGTCTAAAGCCGAGCAATATTTGGCCGTCCTGGGCCCCCCCACAGCGGTGGAACAACAGGGCCCAGTCGCGGGGGGCGACTGTTGCGATCCTGATAATTCCGCCACTGCTTCAGCATCATCTTGCCTCCCTCACATACAGGACCCCTGAGGATCGGGGTACTATATGCTGAACACCTCAGAGGGATTCTAAGTTTTCAATATACAGTACATACCTTAATGGTAGGCATCTCCATAAGTACTTAAAAGGGCAAATGCAGCATAAGCTATCTAGGGGCCTTTGAGCTGATTTTACACAGCGTTAAAATAAGTGTATGAGTAAGATCCAAAAGACCATCAACTTTAAGCTCAATTAATTACAATGTATGGGTCATTTTAACACAGATCATTATTTATATGATGATTTACTACAAAAAAATTGTTTTTTACATGAAATGTACATTTAAAGTGGATGTAACCAGATTCATGAAGTTTAGGCTGGGCACATATATCTGCAGTGTTTTTATTTTTATCTCTCCTCAAAGCACTATGTCCCGTAGCTTTTTCCTGCTCCGTTCTTCTGTTATCAGCATTATAACTTTTCACAAGCTCTCCGAGACCGGAGCCTGAAGTGTATGTCGGGGGAGGTTACTATAAATAGATTAGCACACTGTTAAACTATTCACAGGCACGCTCTGCATGTGTGGGGAGGGGGTGTGTGCCTTTCCTCTAAATAGGTGTCTCACAATGTCTAGCAATAATCCACTCATACAGGGGAATGAGGAACTAAAAAAATCAAATGCCGCGTACACACGATCAGAACCCGGCGATTCCCCTTGCGTCTCTGGCCCCGCCCTCAGCTATATAAGAGCTGTCAGGCTGGTGGCACGTCATTCGTCGGGTGCCTCCGATGGAGGCAGGATCGGGTGCGCCCGCAGACCCCCACAACCACTGGGCAAGGGTTGTGGGGATGAGGCCCTTATCCCCATCATGTGGCCTGGTATGGTTCGGAGGGTGCACTCTCTCATCCCCCCCTTTTCCTGTGGCCTGCCAGGCTGCGTGCTCGGATAAGGGTCTGGTATTGGATTTTTGGGGGGATCCCCACACCATTTTTTTTTATTTGGGGCAGGGTTCCCCTTAATATTCATAACAGCCCTTAAGGGCCTGGTAATGGAATGTAGATGGACCCCCACTCATTTTTATTTTTCAATGACTTTCAATGACTTGTATCTGTATTGCTGGGAACCGACAATTCATTATAGCTGTGAGTAGTTTTAAATTACTTTTTTTCCTTTAGAAATATCATTTTGTGCAGGGACTGTTATAAACACGGGAAACATGCTCTACTTTTCAGGCATACTATAGACAACCTCCAGGTATGAAATTTAAAGGAATATTTCACTTTTATTGTTTCACTTTAATGCATGCAATGCATCCAGCTTCTTCCCAGCAGCAGCATAAGGAAAGGGGGTGACCTGTGATGTAAGGGAGAGCGGGGGACTCAACTTCTGATGGTGGGGTGGCTCTTGACATCTAATGTAAGGGAAGGGGATGCGATAGACATCTAATCTAACAGATACAACCAGCCCTTTTGATAACAATGATAATGCTGATGCGGCCCACAATGAAATTGAGTTTGACACCCCTGCTTTAAATGAAATTTGCTGGAAAAAAAATCTAAATTATATTATGTGTTTAGAGGATGTTTTGGTATGTAGGGTAGGTTAATTAACCACTTCAGATCTGCGCTATAGACAAATGACGTCAACAGCGCAGACCTGAAGTGCCGGGATCACGTCTTTGGACGTCATGTTATTGTAATTCCCCGCGCGCGCCACTGGGCTCCACGTCCTGTCAGGGAGAGGAGACTGATGCTGTTTCCCTTGTACATAGGGACACAGCATCGGTCACCTCCCCCAGTCAGTCCCCTCCCACCACACAGTTAGAACACACCCAGGATACACATTTAACCCCTTCCTCACCCCCTAGTGGTAACCCCTTCAATGCCAGTCACATTTATACAGTAATTAGTGCATATTTATAGCACTGGTCGCTGTATAAATGTGAATGGTCCCAAAAATGTGTCAAAAGTGTCCGATGTGTCCGCCGTAATGTCGCAGTCCCAATAAAAATTGCAGATCGCCGCCATTACTAGTAAAAAAAAAAACAGTAAAAAATAATCATAATTCTGTCCCCTATTTTGTAGGCGCTATAACTTTTGCGCAAAGCAGACGCTTATTGCGATTTTTTTTTTTTTTGTGTTTTAAAAAAAAAAAAAATGATATTTATTATAGCAACAAGTAAAATATATATATATTTTTTTAAATTGTCGCTCTTTTTTTGATTATAGCGCAAAAAATAAAAACTGCATGGGCGATGAAATACCACCAAAAGAAAGCTCTATTTGTGGGGAAAAAAGGACGTCAATTTTGTTTGGGAGCCACATCGCACGACCGCGCAAATGTCAGTTAAAGCAAAGCAGTGCCGGAAGCTGAAATTTCGACCTGGGCACGAAGGGGTTTTATGTGCCCAGTAAGCAAGTGGTTAACTGTATTTAAAGTTATTTGTGTTTTTGTTTTTCTCTATTTGACCACTATGTGTCTACTATCATTTATTTGTTCTTTTTTTTATTTATTTTATATCTGTTAAAAAAAAAACATTTCATAAAATAATGAGGTTAATGAAAGCTTCTTTCTTATAATAACAGGTCCAGCACAGTTGTAAGGAGCTTTTGTAACCATCGGAAACCATTAAACACACAATGCACTTTAAAAAAACTTTTTCACTTTGATGTTTGCCTACATTTTTGAGCAATTAAAATTGTAATTTCCAATTGCATTTAATTTGGTCAGGTATAGATGACATTTGGCTATAAACACCTTTTTAGCATCATAGCTACTTTTAGCAGATGCAGCCTTAGGCCTTGTACACACGATCAGTCCATCCGATGAGAACGGTCTGAAGGACAGTTGTCTTAGGTTAACCGATGAATCTGACTGATGGTCTGATGTGCCTACACACCATCAGTTAAAAAAAATCGTATCAGAACGCGGTGACGTAAAACACAACGACGTGCTGAAAAAAATGAAGTTCAATGCTTCCAAGCATGTTTCGACTTCATTCTGAGCATGCGCAGGTTTTTAACTGATAATCGTGCCTACTAACGATCTGTTTTGACCTATCGGTTACGAGTCCATAGGTTAATTTTAAAGCAAGTTGGCTTTTTTTTAACCTAAGGTTAAATAACCTATGGGGCCTACACACGATCGGTTTTGACTGATGAAAACGGTCCATCAGATCGTTGTCCTCTGGCTAACCTATCGTGTGTACAAGGCCTTAGGCTGGCCATACACAATGCAAATGGGAGTGGATTCATAACTATTAGTCAGCTGTGCAGCTGTAGGGCAATAATGAGGAAAGCTGCTGGGCCTGCATCTCTTTAGACGTGTTCCTATTGGAAATATCTCACCAAAAATTTCATTTTTGTTGCAGAGGGTGCCTGAAATCTGACTTGAATCTTAAGGCAGACTACTGGGAAAATCAGTGAGCCAATCACACAAGCAGGAAATTATGTTTCTGGGGAGTAGTCAGTACAAATTCCGTGTACAGAACAACTCTATGTAGCCATATTGCTTTGCATTTATAGAAAATGACAGCGGCTGTATCACAATTGTATACACTATATTAATTTTTCTTTATTTGCTATTTTATTTCCCCCACGAAAGTGGAGTTACCCTTTAATGGTTTAGAAAGGCTGGTTTATACCATTAGATTACTGTATTTTGAAGCCAGTTGAAGCAAAAGTAAAACATGCAGTAGTTGGTTCAAGAAGGAATTCAGCTTTTAACCCTTATTGAATATTGATCCATGATGGTTAATTTACTAAAACCGAAGAGTGCAAAATATGGTGCATCTGTGCATGGTAGCCAATCAGTTTCTAACTTAAAGGGTCACTAAAGGAAAACATTTTTTTTTTTGCTGAAATGACTGTTTACAGGGAATAGAGACATAAAAGTTAACTGATTCCTTTTAAAAATGATTAAAAATAGATAAAAAACAATCATATAATGTGCCTACAGTTTTAGTTGCACTTTTAAACTGGTTTCATGTTTCTGTGAAGTAAAGAGACACACAGAACAAAAAACAAACAAATACAGAGCAATGTTTGTTTTTAAAATGAATCTGATTGGTTCTGAGGAGTTTTAGACACATAGGGCCAGATTCTCAGCGGCGCTACGACGGAGTATCTCAGATACCCCGTCGTATCGCCGTTTTTTTTGCCTCGTATCTATGCGAGTGATGCTTAGCATCACTTTGGCATAGATACGCTTCAACATCCAACAAGTGTAATACCATTTACACTTGCGGATCGTAGTTGTAATGACAACTCCGGCCACTAGGTGGCCTTTATGTTGTTTTTTCATTTGCATATGCAAATGAGGCTAGTACGCCGATTCCCGATCGCTTTTACGCCGCCCCGTCGTCGCCTACGTCGTTTTCGTCCGTGTAAGGTTACCCCTGCTTCTATGAGGAGTAACCTTACGAAGTTCCGTCGGATGCCATGTTAAGTATGGCGTCGGGTCAGCGTCGGCTTTTTCCGTCGCTTACGTCGTCTTACTAACTCGTTCGCGAATAGGGCATTGCGTAAGTGACGATCACGTCGTTTTGACGTCGGTTTCAACGACGCTTTCCGACGTGAGCTGGAGCATGCGCACTGGGCTTTTTCCCCGGCCGGCGCATGCGCAGTTCGTTCGACGCGGGGGCGCGCTTAATTTAAATACAAGCCGCCCCATTTGAATTACGCGGGCTTACGCTGGGCCATTTTCGCTACGCCAACGCAAACTACGGAGCAAATGGTTAGAGAATACGGCACTTGCTCTAGTACGATGCGGTGGCATAGTGTAAATGGCTTAAGATACGCAAGCAAATTTTTATGAGAATCTGGCCCAAAGTAATCACACCTCTTTGATCATGGACCACAGTGAAAAGCTAGCATGAGTTTTTTCATAAGGAGCCAGACAAGCAGAAAGTGTGGAGATCAGAGAAGTATTACAGCTACTTCAAAGCAAAAACGAACAATGAGGACATGAAACCAGGACTGCAGTAAGGTAAAGGAAGCTATTTAGCTAAAAAAAAAAAATTCCTTTAGTGATCCTTTAAGCTTGTTCAGTCAAGCTTTGACAAAAAACCTGGAAGCTCATTGGTTTCTATGCAAAGGTGCACCAGATTTTGCAGTCTCCCTTTTTAGTAAATGAATCCCATGGTGTCATAAATACACGCAACCTTCACACACTAAACTCCTTCCTGCATTAACTGAAGTCCAATAGTTCTACACACAGGAGCATACAAGCTAATGCCGCGTACACATGATCGGACATTCCAACAACAAAACCGTGTCTTTTTTTCCAACGGAATGTTGGCTCAAATTTGTGTTGCATACACACAAATGGTGTCAGGAATTCCGAATGTCAAGAAGGCGGTCACGTACAACACTATGACGAGCCGAGAAAAATTAATTTCAATGATTCCGAGCATGTGTCAAATTGATTCCGAGCAAGAACTTTTGTCGTCGAAAAAAAAAAAGACCCAGCTCTCAAACTTTTGTTGTCGGAAATTCCGACAGCAATAGAGCCTGCAGGATATCCGACCAAAAGCTCACATCGAACATTTGTTGTCGGAAATTCCGATCGTGTGTACGCGGCATAAATGTTTCTGAAAGCCGAGGTATCGTTTACAGCAGAAATACGTTTGGTAAATAAGCCAGCTTCCCCATACCTTCATTAATCCTCAGACACAGCTTTATGATAAGCTTTATGATATGTGGATTCTGATATACACAATATTGACTCCCTCCAAGGGTTTTATTGCATGTGATTAATTGAATCTTTTAGCCATACCTAAAGGGAGTTGTGAGTCTCCTACTGAGAGGGTTAGATTTGCTTTGCTCCAGTTAAAAATGGTAATATATTTTCTGGGTCACGGCTGACTGGCTGAGATGAATGTCTAATTGAGTTATTATAATGTTTGAAAAGTGCAGCCATATTACTCCAAAAAGATTTATTTACTTTTTAGGTTTCATTGGCAGGTTAGCAAGAACAAAAATCTTCATTTGGTAATACAGTGGAACCTCGGATTGCCAGTAACTCGGTTAACAAGTTTTTTTCAAAATCCTGAACGGGTTTGCGAATGTTATCTTGCAAAACAAGCAGGGTTCAAGCCTCTATGGGGACACTCGCTTTGATATGTGAGTGCTTTGGATTACAAGCATTTTCCTGGAATGGATTATGCTTGTGGTTCCACTGTACAGATTCCTGACTAACAGATTTTCATTGAGGGTAGTCAGATATATTAGATGTGACAAATACATGTATTTCCGTTCAGCGGGCTCAGCCATTCGCTGAGAGCGCTGATCGAGAGTCTGTCGGCTGCTGGTTTTCCTGTTGGACATACCGATATACACACGGCCCAAATGTCAATAATTTTTTGTTACCCGGCTGTTGTCTCCAAACCTCACCTTCCACCCGGTATTCACTGGGTTGTTGTCTTAGCTGCAGGCTTGCAGTGAGGTGCCCTATGCTGTTTTGCTACAAGCCAGCAACCCCCACCTTTACTTCCGTATCTCTGTAACAATGGAAGGATTGGCAGGAAGAGGTTTCTGTCTAACCTTAAAGTGGATGTAAACCCACTCTCATCATTTCTAAATTACTTCCATATGCCTCCTGCATGTATCCTTACCTGTCAAATATCTCCCCTTTAGCTGTTTGGAGCCCTGCAATACTCTGGATTCTGTGGGTGGGTCTGTTGTCCAGGGCTCGGTGGGTGGAGTCATGATGTCAGTAGACTGCCCACCCACCTCTACACTCCCCTTGTCCAGGCATCGATATTTCTATATATATATATATATATATATATATTATATATATGTTCTTATTATAAATAGTGTGGTTAGAACTGTATACTGATCTAGTTGTGTGTTCACTTGTAGTTCCACCGAACGAATTCACAAACCAAACCAAACTAAGCTAACCCTGCAAAAGTAAGCCTGCAAACCAAGTTGCAAACCACAGTTATACCTTTAAGAGAAATCAGAGAATGCTTTGATAACTTGCAGAGAGAGAGAGAGAGAGAGAGAGAGAGAGTGAGAGAGAGAGAGAGAGAGAGAGAGAGAGAGAGAGAGTAAATACTGAAGAAAGAAATACCGTATTTTTCGCTCTATAAGACGCACCTAACCATAAGACGCACCTAGGTTTTAGAGGAGAAAAACAAGAAAAAAAATATTCTGAACTAAAATGGTCCACTAAACTATTTACCAGTGCCCGTGAAATGTAGCCCGACATGTGCCAAAGAAATCCCTCCCAGCATAAATCCTCACTCTCAGATAAAAAATCCTCCCCATCTCAGTGCCATCTTCTTTCCCCTACCAGTACAAACCCCCCTCCTCCAGCTGCTTCTCCTGTTCTGTAAAAGCAGCCCGCTCTGCTGGGACTTGTAGTGCCTCTGTGGGGGGCTGAGATATGGCAACCTGCTCTGCTAGGACTTGTAGTGCCTCTGTGGGGAAACTGAGGAATCCTACAAGTCCCAGCAGAGCAGGTTGCCATATCTCAGCCCCCCACAGAGGCACTACAAGTCCCAGTAGAGCGGGCTGCCACCTGTTCTCCAAACACAGCACAGCCTTCCATCCACTCACTCCTTGGCTGCCATAAATTCCTCCCCACTCTCCTCTCACAATAGTCTCCTACCTGAGTCTTGCATGACGAGCTGCATAGTGGGGTTCTGTATTACCGGTATTCGCAAAGGCTTTGTCACTGACTGGTCAGGACTGGACACCTCCGTGGCTGCAGCCGAGCAATAAGCTGGGCACCGGCAGATGCGGCAACTGTGCAGGAGGAGGCCGCGGGAACCGGGACTTTGAAGTTCAGGTCGGGGGTTATCGTGCGAGGGGGCGGCTTTTTTGTGGCTTAGCATTGAAGGCAGCGGCGGCGGGGGGCGGGGCCAGATGTTCATTCGGACCATAAGACGCATAGACGTTTTCCTCTATATTTTTGAGGGAAAAAAGTGCGTCTAATGGTCCGAAAAATACGGTATATCCACCATCTTATGTTAAATGACAAGATTGAATATTTTTTTGTTTTTTGTTTAAAAGATTTTATTGGTATTTTGGAGTAAATAACATATTAAATATGTAAACAGATGAAAATACAATAGAGCAATATTTAGGAACAGAATCATAATATCATATATGAGTAAAGAATATTGACAATATAAATACTTATAGCATAAAACCAAAGTAAATATAAATCTACAGTATGTAAAGGTGGTTTCTGAATTATTAATTTGTAAACGTTGTGAAGTAAATTTCGGAACATATGAAATAAATTAAAGTATAATTGTCATATTTAAATTATGAGAAATAGAGGGAGGGAAGAGAACGGTGGAGAGGAAAAAAGGGGGGGGGGAGATAAATAGTGAAAGAAGCAAGAGATCATCCAATAATATTCTTTATCGTTATGACATAAAAATCATATTTCGTTTAAGACAGTGAAGGTTGAAGCGATAAAGTGTTGAATTCAGTAGATTCCGTAAAGAGTGTCCAGCAAGCCCCTTTTTCATGAAATTTTGTGGGAGAGTCTTTAGCTTGTAGAATCAGGTCTTCCATTTCGGCAATTTTATTGATCCGTTGGAACCATTCGGACAAGCTAGGAGGAGATGTGTCTTTCCAATGTGTAAAACTTTGCATACCTACACATTGAATATTTGAACCACCATTTTGTTATACTTTTTCATCACGTGTTTTTGTACATGGACTGTCTGCTGCAAAGCAGCAGCATTATATATGAAGAGAAGTGAAGTTAATAAAGAAGTTATTTTAAGCATTTGGTGTACTCTTTAAACCTACTGCTTCCATAGAACGGCACTAGAGGATTTTCAGAGTAATAGACAGTCTTGTTGGACTGAAAAGTCAGAGATATCACAATTCTTCTAATGCCACAGCGCATGAGGCACTTCATAGTGCTGCGCCTGCCACACCTTGTACTACCCTCATGTTTTTTCTGGTTCTTTGACCAACCTACACTCGTCTTTGTCTTTAGCTATTGGCCTCTTTCTGTGTCATTCCCGCTCCCTCTTGTACCCCAATATGTATTAATAACAAATTTCCTGCCAATAGAGACCTTTGTGAATTATTCTAAAGACAGATAAATGTATAATGCTTTATCCTGAAATTTCTGTATATTAATGTTTTGGCAAAAGTCATCCATGCCACAATCGGTGCACATCGCTGAAGCAGTATATTTGTTTGACTTTTCCCTTTCTACTATTCTGACCTTTTATTATTACTGTGTAATTCCATAGGTCACGTATTGAGCTACGGAACAGAAAGAGTTGACTTGGTGTTTAGAGAGCTATAAAACAATGATACTTGAAAACCTGATGGAGACCCTGGCCTAAATCATGTTGTCAGCAGCCAGTGACCTTGGATGGGTTATTTGTCTCTCTTGGTCCTTGGCTTAAAAATTAAATTGTATAGTCGAGTAAGCAGATGTAGTGTGTCTTGATTATCTAGTGTACAGGAAGCACCTTAAGAACAGATTTATTTTTACACTAAATGATAAAGTGAATGTCTAATCCATTATATTTCAGATGGTGACTTGCTGGTTTCAGCATCATATCCGCTGTAGAAATTGCTTTAAATAGTAAAAATAATGTATAAAGAAAATTTGTAAAGTTGTAATAGTAAAAAAAAACAAAAAAAAAACATATTTTTTTTTTAATAAAAAAACTTTTTTTTTTTAATAAAATGTATAAGGAAAATTTGTAATGTTGTCTATAACAACCAAGCAGATATTTCTACAGAGAGCAAATGATCGACTGGTCATTTAAATTTATATGTAACTTGTATTAAAAGATTTGATTGCTGTGGGTCTTACTTCCACATTCTTTACTTGTTTTTTTTTTTTTTTAATGCGGTGGAAGGTGAAATATGCATAATTTATAATGAGCAGATTAGTATTTGTGCCTTTCTGAACTGTGGTTATTTCTGATGCCACGTACACACGGTCGTTTTTCGACACGGCACTCTAAAGGGGAGGTTCCATTCAAGCTCCTGTCTCCTAACTTGCTTCTGAGCATGCGTGGGTTTAAAATATAGTTTTTAACGTCGTTTTAGCCCACACACGATCATTTTTTACAACCTGAAAAACAACATTTTTAAAAACGACGTTAAAAAATGCAGCATGCTTAAATTATTATTTTTTTGTAATTTTTCAGAAGATGAAAAACGATGTGAAGCCCACACATGATCATTTTAAATGACGTTTTTAAAAACGTGTTTTTTTTATGCCGAAAAACTATCGTGTGTACGGGGCATCACTCTGGTTTGCTATTCATAGTCAGGTTTTCATTGCTTGTAATCATTATGTGTAGTTTGGTTCTGTGTGCAATACCTGTACTTTTTTGCAAGGGGACCCAGTTGTGTTGGGAAGATGGATCCCTCATATTCATTAGCTTCCCAAACTTAAGGCCCCTTTCACATGGACGGATAGAATGGTGCTTTTAGCTGCGGATTTTCTAGTTTTCTACCGCAGCTAAAAGCACACAATGCTTTCCTATGGCCCCATTCACACACAGCGTTTAGCTGCGATTTCGTTGCATGCGGTTTGGTGCGAATAGAAAAAATAGAATTGAATGCGTCCAGGTGCGATTTAGCGCAACTATTTGCAGGTAATCGCAGTCTTTTGTGTCAACTGCGGACAGCAGCGTGAGAAAAAAAAAGAACAACAGGAAGCACATCATAATAATAAAATAAAAAAATGGTTGCTATGGAAATGACCACCGCAGCTAAACGCGGCCGCATGTAACCGCACGTAATCGCAATGTACAAATGCAGCTAATCGCAGTGCCCAGAGCCTTGAATTTCACTGAAAATGTACATGCTTTTAATTGCGGCAAAACTGCCGTCTGTCTGAAAGGGGCCTAAATGTCCAGATACTGTATTTTTATTATACCAGGGTTGAATAGTTGTACAACAGTGTCTTGATTAGCAATCTTTACCTCTGCTCTAGAGTCCCCTTACTTTAGTTGTAATGGGGCCCCAGGACGAAGTCTTTAGGAGACGAAACGGCGTAGGGTAGCGGCGTGCTGACGTCCTTCAAACCGCAAACTGTGTCCCGGAGTGAACGGGTGTGCTAGCCGGCCGGCTATTTTTCACATGCAAATTTTATCTACTTTCTTGTAAGTGTGATTTTAAATTTTTTTTATTAAATAAGTTATATGGGTTTACACTATGTAGCCTTTTTTTCTTCTCCATACTGATTTTATTACAACTCGGATCATCGGTCCACTGCTGGAGAAAACCTGACCTTTGGATATCCTGTCACGTTAACCCCTGGCTGGGGATTGAGCGATGTATAATGAACAGTCTTTATTGACATACTTATTCCTTGCCAATGAAGCAATATATTGAAGTTAGAGAGTCAACATAACAGCCATGAAACTAGAAATTTAAAAGGAGTCAACAATGAAAATGTTCAAGTTTCCCTCATTACAAATTCCATTCTCTAATAAAGCCCAATAGTCAAACATCTTCCATGACCTTCCATGGTCATTACAATCACCAGATTTAAACGTAATTTAAATTATTATAAGAAATCCTATGTAATAGCTACTGCTTGAGAACGAGTTATATCATATCCAAAACATCTGAAACATAACATGGAGATGGAACTGACACTGTTTTATACTTAAAGGGGGGTTCCAACCACAATTTGCATTTTTTTAAAGTATGACCTTTCATCAATCTTTGTTGGGCTATACATATGGTCACTTACTAGTTAAAAATCTGCCGCCGCTCCGCAGACTTATTCACATTCAACACTTTATAAACTTATCTGCAGATCGGTGTTGTTTTGCTTGTGGGCTTCCGGGAATCCGCTGGTGACGCGCGCTAAAGGGCCACCCGTCCCGCCCCATTCTCGCGCATGTGCAAGACAGCAGAAGCGCCGCGTCGTCAACCACTTGGGTTGCCATCACAACGGGCAGCGGTGGCTGACGTGCCCGCCATTGTGATGGCAACCAACAACAACGTAGAACAGTGTAAGGAGCTGGAATTGCGTCACTTTCTGTTTCGAAATCCCGCGATTCCAGCGCTAGGGGTAGTGCACTGCATCCTGGGAGCATCCCAGGAGCATTAGCGTTCTGAGGAGCTGGGGTGAGGCCAAGCGGTGCTGTGTGTGTCAATGGACACAAACAGTGTGGCTTGGGAGTGAATGTCCCCATAGCAAGCAGCTTGCTATAGGGGTACTTAAAGGAGGGGAGGAGCCAAGAGCGCAGACGAGGGACCCGAGAAAAGGAGGACCGGGCAGCTCTGTGCAAAACCATTGCACAGAGCAGGCAAGTATGACATGCTTATTATTAAAAAAATCCATCCGGAAAAGATCCGTCAGAAATCCCAAGGGGAAAACCGAAAACCTTTCCCCCCCGTACACATGAGAGGTTTTCCTGTCGGGAAAACTCAGATGACAGATTTGGTCGGAATCAGGACCATGTGTATGCTTCATTCCAGTTTTTCCCATAGGAAAACTGCCAAAAACTGCTGGGAAAAAGTCCGCCGTTAACTCCGGCGGGAAAAAAAGAGAGCAGGTTCAATGCATTAAGGTGAAAAAAACACCTTGCACTCTCCAGCCCCCTGAGCCCCCGTTTGACTTACCTAAACCTCAAAAATCCATGGGCACAATCCCACATTGCTTTCCCCCAGCTCTTGTGGGCTCTTCATTGGATAAATGATAGAAGCGCAGCCATTGGCTTCCGCTGCTGTCAATCAAATTAATGACGCGGCCCGCTGGGGCCGAGTGATACACTCAGCGACTATGCCCACCGACTATATTACACGGGAATGCACCCACAAGCTAACCCCCTTGGGAGAGCACTTCCTAGAGGGGGGTTAGTTCTTGCGGGGAGGAGCTGCGAGAGCCGCCGAGGGACCCCAGAAGACGAGGACCAGGGCCACTCTGCCCAAAACAAACTGCACGGTGGAGGCAAGTATGGTATGTTTGTTATTTTTGTTTTATTAAACCTTTACAACCCCTTTAAGCTGTGTTGATTTAAACCATCCAATAAAATGCAAGCAAAACTCCTTTTTTTTCTACTTTTCTTACATATGATTATTTGCAAAGTGATTTTTTTTCACGTTCGATGAGTAAGTCAAAGTTCCATTACAAAATGTAAATGCTTAGTAAATGAGGGTCACTGTTGGATTCTCTGTTTAGTCCACCTCCTGTATCTTTGCAGCCTGAAAAATATGACTAGCACATGTAAATGCATATCTATGAACAATATTCATTATTACATACAGGCTGCAGGTGTATTCTTTACTTAAAGCTGACCAGGGCCCTCTATATTTTGTACTTAAATTTCGTTTTTAAGACTATTATTTGATGACTTCAATCTAGCACCCAAGCAATTTCTACCACCTTTTCTTAGGACATCCTCCCTTCTTTATAACAGCAATAAAGTGGGGAATGAACTACACCACAAAGGTAATTGTCTCATTCATGATTCACAATTTATCAAATTGCCATCTATCAATTACTTCCTACACACTTTCCTCCTCTCATCACAATCTCATTACGGCTTTACACATTAATCTGTTTACATTTTTCACCTTCAAGACAACATAAATATCGTCACAGTATGCTCATACACCGGAGATTTTTTTACTTTTCCAATTCTTTTCTGACCTCATGTGCTAAACCCCTCCATGCAGATCCTGCCTCTTGCACAACATTGGATTCTCAGTGATCTAAGGACCAGAAACTGCACACAACTACATGTTTTTGACTGCATGTTTACATACATTTGAAACGTGCTTGATGTGTGCAGGACGTGCACTTCTCATACGTTTTGCATTGCGTTTAGTACTGCATTTAGAGTACATTTTGCTATAAGTTTTTGGACTTGGCTTTCTTGGTTTAAATGGGTGCGAAGCAGTGAATTTAATAGTGCATTCAATGCATTTGCAGTGCAGAAAAATGCGAACAGGCTTCTTCCGCTCCTCCCCCAATGGGTCTCCATGGACCAGTCGGGCTTTATTCCTGGCAGGGAGGCTCAGGACAATTCCCTTCGCACCCTTTCCCTGATGTCATATGTTCGCCGGTTCTCCCAGCCCACCCTTCTTTTGTCTACGGACGCTGAAAAAGCGTTTGAAAGGGTGGACTAGGAGTACCTTATGGCGACTCTCTCCCATTTCGGTATTGGTCCCTCCTTGTTGTCCCGCATATCGGCCCTCTATTCCTCCCCCACTGCCCAACTCCGTATAAATGGCACCTTGAGTGACTCTTTCACGTTATATAACGGCACCCGTCAGGGTTGCCCCCTTTCACCCATTTTGTTTGCCCTATCCCTAGAACCCTTCCTTTCTACGATTAGACAAGACACGAACATCCGTGGGATCACGGTAGGCTCCGCTGAACATAAGTATGCCGCTTGCGCGGACGATATTTTGTTTTACATACAACAACCTATCATTTCACTACCTAATCTGATGTCTGCATTTTAAAAATTTAGTGCCATTTCTAATTTTAAAATCAATATGACCAAATCTGAAATTCTTAACCTTACAGTCCCAGTCGGGGTTGCATCCTGTTTGATGCGTTTGGAGAGAATCAGTGTTGTGAAAATGAACATATTGCCCAGGCTGCTATTTTTGTTCCAAATGATTCCCTTTAAGGTCCCGGTGGACTTCTTCACTTTGTTGAGATCCCTCTTTTGTAGATACATTTGGCATAGGAAGCGACCCAGGTTGGCTCATCAGATCTAAGGCTGAGGGAGGCCTTGCTTTATCAGATATTAAGGGTTATTTCATGGCCACGATCCTTACCAGATTTTGGATTGGAAGTTCCACAAACACACTAAACTGTGGGTGTCTTTGGAGGAGACCTTGGGTGCCACCGACCTTTTTACACAGCTGTGGATACCGAGGAGATGCAGGACTTTAGCTGCGTCCACATCACCTCTCACGCACTCTACCTTGATAATCTGGGACTCGTTGTGTAAGACCCACAACTGGCCGCATAATTCCCCATTGATGCCCCTTGCAGGTCACAACTATTTCCCCCCTGGGAACACGTACCCCTCTGGAAGGCCTTGGTCTCTGGGTAATGCAACAATGCTACATCATGTGCTTACCCCTTCTAGTATCGCCTAATTTTCTGACCTTGTGGGTCCTCCCCCGTGGCTCCTTTAGATCACTGGAAATATTGCCAACTTTCAGCTTTTGTGCGAACTCTCCCACGTTCCCTTCGGGCTCTTACGGATCTGTCGCAAATTGAGATTGCTTTTGCAGAGGACCAGCCACCTGAGAGACCTCTCTCTTACTTTTACAAGGCATTGCTATCTCTCTCCACCAGGGGTCAAACCATTTTCCTTCATAAGGATCTCTCAGAGACTCAAAAATCTACGATCCTTTGCCTGGCTCACACCTCTTTGATCTCTTCTAGGACTGTGGAAGTTATTAAAAATTACTCACTAGATGGCACCTCACTCCTGCAGTGCTTCATGGGATTTTCCCCCAGATATCCCCCCTTTGCTGGCAGGGTTGTGGTGACCGAGCGACACACGCTCACCTGTGGTGGTATTGCCCTTATATCCGCCCGTTCTGGCGGTCCGTTCTTGACTGTATGAAGGAAATTCAGGGATTTTAGACCCCTGATGACCCCTGGGTTATTCTGCTACTTTACCAACCCTAAGTCAATGGCTGGAGGAAGTAGATCATACCTATCGCATGGAAGACCTTACACTTTCAAAATAAAGCTGATTTCTCATGCAAAAAATGGGCTGACTGGTTTGCCTTTAAGTATACTCCTGCATATGCTGACCTTATGTCTTGAACTATGTGATATTGATGCTCAGTAGTCACCTGTGGCAGAACACCTACCCTCCCCTCCCCCTCCCCATCCCTTCCTCTCCTTTTCTGCTTCTATCCCATTCTCTTATCTTTTATTCTTTTCTTATCTTTTTTGTTTTCCTTCGGCTATTTCCTTTATTTTGTGTAAGTTGGTACAAGTACAATTGAACTGTGGCGGCATGAGTTGGTTTCTTACTATTATACCATCACTTAATGGTTTATACTTTCACCTTTTTTGTAATTAGGTTAAAATGAAAATTTGCATATAAATACTTATATTTACATTGCACGAACATGATGCTCTTTTTAAACCAGCAGGTTGAGCTAGATTTAAATTGATTGTAAATTGAAATTTTTGCTTTTAATTAAAAAACAGCAAGTTACACTTAATTTAAAGTTAATGTAAATCTTAACTTTTATTTTAATTAAAATAATAAAGATGTTATACTTACCTGATCTGTGCAATGGTATTGAACAGGGCAGTCTCTTGCCGTCGCTTTTGGAGTCCCCCACCAGCTGTCTCCACTCCTTCGCTTTTCTGAGTCCCCCCTCAGTAAGCAGTCATTTGCTGTGGGGGCACAGCACCCATGCACATATGCTCTCGAGCCAGTCTGTGTGCGTCCATAGACACACAGAGTGGCCTGACCACATCGCCCACTCTCTCTTCACAGGATTTGACTGACAGCAACAGGAGGCAATGGCTCCAACTGCTCTAAGCGCAGACTATGAATTATGAAAGAGACGGCAACGCTGCTGCAAATGAAAACTCACACACATACCTGAATGAGTCAAAACAGTAACAGTCAGTCAAAAATGAGCTTTGTCTGTGGCCAACACGCACAAACAGACACCAGGCTGGCTATTTAACTCTGGCTTGACTTCTGACTACTCTTCTGCCTGCTATCTGTACCAGACCTACCCGCTCTGCTAGTTGCTCACCCGGACTGCCTGACCCTGCTTACGGACTTCCTCCATGCACCTGAATCTGCTGATCTGTGACAATCTCCTGCTTCAGTTCTTTTGCTGGTGAGCATCCAGTCTGTTCCTGGATGCATAACCTACTCATTAGCATCCATCAACAGCAGACCAGTCAGGCACTCATGCCCACTCTCTGCTCTGGCGCTCCCTGTTACCTTACCAGGTCTCCTGAGCCAGAGGTATAAGAGAAGCCTACCTCTGGACATCAGGCTCCAGCACCTGGTATGTTACAGTAACTCATTGCAGTGACTCATTTGTTCTTGGATAGAGTAACAGTGCAGAGCTATCTTTTAGTGTCAGAAAGGGGTCACACAGGGATCTCACTTATGGAAATTTAGGGACTGCAGGATGTGTGTTCTGAGTGGAGAAAATTTGAGTTTTCTTCAGGAATGATAACTCCTGGATTGGGTTCTGGAGCCCTGAGGCTTTGTAGAGACTTGGGACAAATGAAGCCTTTAACCGTGTGTTACTGGAAACCAGCATCCTGATTGTGCAGATGTGCACCATCTTTTTAACATAGGGGCTGCCTATAGTTCATGGCTCTTTCCCCTGGAGACAAGCTGGTACCGTAGCAGTGTGTGTGAGCAGATGCTGGGAGAATGTCTGTTCTGGTCTTGCAGAGATGCGATCTGATTTGACCTAGTCATTGCCTATGAGGCTGTGTGTAATCAGGTAGGAGCCTGTGCAGCCCAAGTTGGGCAATTGGTTTGTCACAAGACTGAAAGAAATAATGTGGTGAGTTTATGTGAAGATAGGCTCAGAGACTATGCCATTCTGATAACCAGGAGAATGACTCTGAAAACCCTTGCGAGGATAACCTTCTGTGTGAATTTTTGAACTTCACTTTTGAATAATAGTGGACTGAAAGCCCTGAAATGTACTTCACTGGCTGTACTGAATTTCCTGAAAAGCACTACATTGACTGAACCCAATGAGAGTCAGCCCTCATAAAAGGGCATTACTATTGCTGCGCTGAAGTTTTAGATAACCAGCAGTACTCTGGGAGATGTTTGTCATATAATAAGTACTTATTTCTTAAACAAATATCACATATGTATATAGTAAAGCAGATGCAGGTATCATCCCGGTATTGTTTTTTTCAAGCGGTGGAGAACTTTCGTGTAAAAGCAATCCTAGTGGCTTAATAGCTGCTGAATTGCTTTTACAAGCTGAGGAAAGGGGTCCCCCCCACCACCACCTTCCCGGCCTCTCCCGTTACACCGGGGAACCCGGGACTGCAGCTGGCAATTCTGCCAGCTGACCATAGAGCTGATCAGAGACAGGAATGACCCTGATCGCCTCTGGAAGTGACCAGCATTTAATAATTTCCTAAACAAATCATAGCTGGTTTGAAAAAATCTTAAGATAATACCAATCTTGGCTTGATTCAAAGCTTTTAAGGGCAGAGGAGAGATCTGGGGTCTAATAAACTCCAGATGTCTCAGTAAAGAGGACCTGTCACTGTCTTTTTATATCACAAGGAGTGTTTACATTCCTTGTGATATAAATAAAAGTGATCAAAAAAATAAACAGTTTAAAAAAAAAAAAGAATAATAAAGTAAAACATTTTTTATAGCGCCCCTGTCCCACCATGCTCACGTGCCAGTTCCCCGTCGGTACAGCAATCGCACCACACATGTGAGGTATCACTACGAACATCAGATTGAAGAATAATTATAGCACCAGACCTCCTATGTAAACCTAAAGTGGTAACCTTTAATGGCTTTTAAAGCATTGCCTATGGATAACATAATATATGTAGTTTGTCGCCGTTACATGGGCGTTCGCAATTTTAAAACATGACATGTTTGGTATCTATTTACTTGGCGTGTTATTATATTTTATATTTTAGCAAACAATTGGATATTATACTTTGCTTTTGTGCAATAAATTTCATGAGAGTGTTCAAGAAAAAAAAATGCATTTGAAAACACGCTGCACAAATACCATGTGACACATTTTTTTTTTTTTTGCAACATCCACCATTTATTCTCTAGGGCCTCTGCTTTAAAAAAATATATGTAATGTTTGGATTTCTAAGTATTTTCTAGCAAAAAAATAATGTAACAAAATGTGTCAGTAAAAGGCCTGGTTAAAACATTCTAGTTAAAAGAAACACTTATATTACAAAGGCATTTAAATTCTATTAAAATAAAAGTTATTCATTGAGAACCCATCAGTAGAATATATCTTTTAAAATGGGACCACACGGGCCAATCTGATTACTCTACAACTGTATTTGCATGCTGACCATTAGTTATCTGGCTATTGTTCAGGCAGGGGATTTGAATACTTCCCAAACCTCTGTTGAAAGTTGACTGATTTCCTGTTTAGCTTAATCTAGCTGATAATCGGCAACACTAGACTGAAATATTTACTATACCAAAAGGTAAATTAAGGTTAAATAAATAATAAATTCCCAACACATCACCATTTCTAATCAGGAGTGCCCCGTTCTTTGGCGTTTGCTTCCACCCCCTGGTTAAGGTAGAGAGAGCATTGCTGCCAGATGACCCAGGTTTGCCCTCAGGCCATGCATTCATCAATCTCCCATCATCTTTGTGTTAGCATTTGAATAGTTTAAGATAAGGCTTTAAAGACAGCAGGGGCTCTGACTCTGTTTGAGAAGTGATTTTTTCAAAGATCTCCTAGATTACCTTTTTGTCCTCCTACCTTATCAACAAGAGGATGCTCAGCTCCCTGCTGCTCTATTTGACCTTTAAGTACTGTAAATTTGAGGCTATTATGTCTCTTTGGGAATTTCTTTTATATTCTTCTTCACAGAGAAGAGTACTTAAGAATGCAATAAACCAGGAGTGCACAATTAAGTGAGGGTGTAATTAACCCCTTCACTGTGGCCGGTGGAACACCAGAGGTGTGGGAAATGACATTCCCCATCCATAGTTCTCTTTATTGTAATATGTTCAGCCTTTATGACACCTTGACCTCTTGGTGATCCAAAAAGAAGCAGTAAACCAAGTGCACTAGGGAAAGCACTTTGCTTTGTCGCTTTTCTGCCAATTATTGCACTCATAATTCATTTGCTTTTAATAGTATGTGTGATCACTTCCTTCTTGCAAATATTTCTGCTTGCTATACTCCAAGAATAATTTACAGTGAAATTTAATGTCAGACATGTTTGATTTCATAGTCAGGGTTGATAGTAAAAGTGACACTAAATTTAAAAATGAATTCTATTCAAGTCTGTATTTTTAACTCAGTAAAATACCTTCTATTGCTCTTCGCCCCCTCCACATTTCCAAAGTGCTTTTTGTGCTGCTGTGATCGGACTTCCTGTTAGAGGGTGGATATGTTCATTCTCCATGGTCCCACTGTATGTAGGCACGTAGCCACCCTCTTTTGCACATTCCCAAAATGGGCTAGAACTATGGACTATGGGACTTACAGTATATGTAAGGGGATAGACCCATGTTCTGTCACGTTCCTCCATGTTTCCCTCTCTCGTTGGGTGTCAAGCAAGGGTCACATAAGAGATTCTTCATTGTGGTGGGTTCTTTGGACTACACCAAGTATTGCACAGGGCCACTGATCCTTGCACAGGGCAATACTTCACCCAAAGGCATGCTCACCAAAGCCTGGGTCCAAGCAGGAGTTACATTTCATAAACAGTCAGTCAGTTTCCCAACAACATTCCATGTTCTACACACTTGCTCTGATATTTATGTTGAAGTCGGAGGGGCAGGCCTAGCCACTGCTAATTCCACCAGTCATCCACAGGACATTACTTCTGTTACCTCACTTCATGTGACATGTTACAAATGCACCGGTCTCTGCACCCCCCCCCCCCCAGTCCCCGTTTTCACAACGAGCAAGGATCCTCTCCCTCCGCTTGCTCTTACAATCATGCCTGTCCTTGTAATCCAGGTTTTTTTCAGCTGTTGGCTTGTAGTTCTTGATGAACTACCAGGGCGATGTTTATTGCTCTAGGTCAGGGGTCCAAACATTTTTTAAAGAGGGCCAGATTTGATGAAGTGAATATGTGTGAGGGCCAACCATTTTGCCTGACATTCTTAGAACCATTAAAATTTGGTACAAGTGTGTTCGTCCGAGCACGAATACACTGCCCAGTGAGAATTATCTTGCCTTTGTGCCTTTGTGGTTGTGTGTGATGAAGAGATGAGCTTGGGTGTATATGTATTGATATATATGTGTGTGTGAATATATATATATATATATATATATATATATATATATATATATATATATATATATATATATACACACACACAAACACATTTTTTTATTCTCTTTTGTGGCCGCCAAGGAATCCCCTGAGCGTCACTAAGGATGAGCTTGCACGTGTTATTTGGATATACCATATTTATCAGCGTATAACACACACCTTCACTTTAAGAGGGATGTTTCAGGATTTTTTTTTTCCTTAATAACTTTGAAGCAAAATTAGGGTCACAGTCCATCAATGCAGCCTGATCAGTGCCAATCTGCAGCCTCTCCATTGCCCATTAATGCAGCCTGCACATTGCCGATCAGCAGCCTCACCATTGTAAATTAATGCAGCCTGCACATCCTTGCTCATCTGCTGCCTTCTCAGTGTCGGATTATACAGCGCAGCGATCTCCTGTGTACCAGGCGATCTGTGACACAGTCCAGCCTGTGATAGACAGAACAGTGTTCCAATCCTGGGCCAGGAGGCGGGACTGTGTGGCTGATCGCCGGGTACACAGGAGATTGCCGCACTGTGTAATCCAGCGGTGCCTGCCCCCTCTTCCTCTCAGACAGCAGGAATCAGATTTTCAGGGGGAAAAAGTGCGCGTTATATGCCAATAAATATGTGTATATATCCTTTGTGACCCCCACAGTGTATGTGTATATGTGTGTATGTGTATATATATATATATATATATATATATATATATATATATATATATATATAATATATATATATATTCTCCATCTCCAAATTACTAGTGGGGCCGTTTGAAACCGGAAAGCAGGCCGCAATTTCCCCGTGAGCCGCAATTTGAAAATGCCTGCTCTAGGTAGTTCACAAGTTTCCTGTCAGAGTGTAACTGCCTGCCTGTATCGGAGGTACTGGCAGACAGCTACACAGACAGTCTGCAGGACCGTGGTATTACATTCACAATCTGCTGATCGTAGGTGCAATGCTATACAGTTCCCTACTAAAAAAAATTATACATTTTATTAAAATATTTTTTTTTACCTGAAAGAAAATGTACATTAATTTTTTTTAAGTGAACTTATCCTTTAAATATTGTCTGTAAGCTTTGGTTCCAGACATTTACAACATGCTGGTAAATATATGAATGCTACATTCGTCAGAGAGTCTGGATTGCTCATGTTTCGAAGGAACTTAAAGCCTTGGTGGTCATCACATTATTAGGTAAGATCTTGGTCCAGATCCACAAAGGAAGCACGCCGGCGTATCTCCAGGTAATTTTAAATGTGCGCCGTCGTATCTTTGCGCCGATTCTCAAAGCAAGATACGCCGGAAAACATGGCTGCAGTCGTCCGGCGTAACTTGCCTACACCGGCGTATAGTGAGCGCATAGTTACGCTGGGCGCATTAGACAATCCCATAAAAAATATGCAAATGAGCTAGATACGCTGATTCAAGAACTTATGTGGGCCCAGCGCATTGATATACGTAGTTTACGTAAGGAGTATGAGCGGCGTAAAGTTACCCCTGCTATATGAGGCGCAGGCAATGTTAAGTATGGACGTCGGAACAGCGTCAAATTGTATGTTGTTTACGTCGTTTGCGCAAGTCATACGCGAATAGGGCTGTGTGTAAGTTACGTTCACGTCGAAAGCATTGAGTATTTGCAACATGATTCAGAGCATGCGCACTGGGATACGTCCACAGACGGTGCATGCGTTGTTCGTTCGGTGCATCATTTACGTGGGGTCACCATTCATACAACACGCCCACTACCAGCCTACTTTGAATTACGCAGACTTACGCCGGCCCATATACGGTACGCCCCTGTAACTTAGGACGCAAGTGCTTTGTGAATACGGCACTTGCCTCTCTAAGTTGCGGTGGCATAGCGTAAATAAGATACGCTGCGGTACGTGGATTCGGGCCCTTGTGTTTATGTCTATGTCTATGTTTATCTTGTGTTTATGTCAATAATAATTCCTATATCCCTGTATCATGTGTACTCTAAGATGTCTATCTAAACATTTTTTAAATTGGCGACACTTTCCCCTGACACCACCAATTGTGGGAGGGAGTTCCACATCCTTACTGTTTTAACAGTATAGAACCCCCCCTGTGCAGTTTAAGGTTAAACCGCTTCTCATCCAAATTCAGTGGCCACATGTCCTTAATTAGTGACCGCTACATATAATTATGAGAAATCCTATTAATATTAGAAACACTAACATGACATCGCTGCATGGTTACTGTTGTCACTTCCTGCTTTACCTATTTCCCATTATTGTAACCTATGCCAAATGAATTATTATAATTAACATAAAAATACCTTTAACACCAATTATTGCAATTCATTTGTCCCAGTAGGAAAACAACTGAGGGAGTAATAAGAGAGGACAATTATCTTCTGGAGGATGAAATTAATTATAGATAAAGACTGGAACAGAAGAGAAAAATATTAGATGAGCCGTGTTCTTCTTTTTAATACTAATAACAATAGCATAGCCACCTATAAGATGTCATTTGTTCTGCTTCCTATCCTCCCGGATATAGTTGATGATTTTCAGCACTTCGTTTAAGTTCTGTAATTAAATGAAATCCATAAATGCTTTTATTTTAAAAAAAAATTCTATGTATATGAATTCAAACTGCTTAATTAAAATAATCTCAGCGATGTTATGGGCTTTGATTTAGAGTTTTTACTTTTATGAGATGCGAATTAGATGCATAAAAAAAGCATAAAAGTATATGTAAAATTTTTGGGGTATTTGAAAACCGTGTTTTTGCAATGTTGGGCAAAACAGACAGTTTTGAAGATGAGAACATTTTTAATTTAAAGTGGTTGTAAACCCTTGTGTTTTTTCACCTTAATGCATCCTATGCATTAAGGTGAAAAAACTTTTCACACTGACAGGCCCCCCCGGCCCCCTCGTTTTACTCACCTGACCCCTTCATTCCGTTGACGGAGACACGCTCTTCCTCTCTGCCCAGAGTTCTCAGCTCTTGATTGGACAGATTGATAGCAGGACAGCCATTGGCTCCTGCTGCTGTCAATCAAATCCAATGACGCGGGTGTCGGGGGCGGGGCCGATTCCGGCATTCTGTATCTATGGACCCAAGTGCAAGGTAACCCAGCAGGGAGAGCGCTTCTCCCAGGGGGTTTACCGATGCAAGGAGAAGCCACAATCGCCACAGGGGGACCCCAGAAGACGGTGATCAGGGCCACTCTGTGCAAAACGAACTGCACAGTGGAGGTAAGTATGACATGTCTGTTATTTTTATTTTTTTTAAACTGAAAGGTTTACAATCCCTTTAAAGAGGAAGCAAACCCATCCAAAAAACATGTGCTGGAAATGTAACACTCCCATTGGTTGTGCTCTCAACCAAACTGTCAAACTATCCAATGGCTGGTGTCATAACTGATCACATGTGCAGCACCATGGCAGTTGTAGAATAAATGGAGGAAAAGATGGCAGCTTCCTTGGCTGAAAACTATAGGGGGATTTACTTACACTGTAGGCCTCATGCACAGTCCCTCTCTTTACCATACCTCCCAGTTTTTGAACTTCAGAATGAGGGGCAATTCAAGGAGGAAGTGCACCCTGGTAAAGTGTGGATGTGGTTGAAGTCTTAACAGTGGGAGGGGTTTAAGGGGCATGGGTAAACACAACCCAGGCTTCCTGGGATACAGGAGTGTGTAATGCATAGTAGCAGCCAGGAGTACAAAACAAAGAGTGCAAGAGTCAGGAGTGTGTAATGCACAGTGAGGGGTCCCCTACTTTACTCTTTCTGCAAAAAAATCCCATTTCCTCCCCTACAAAAAACAAAGCACTACTTTGCACACTGCAGATTTCACAAATGCCCCCCAGCTCTCTCACAAATGACCCCCTAGCTCTCAAAAATACTTTCAGCTCTCTCACAAGTGCCTCCCCCTGCCCCCAGCTCTTTCACCTCTTACAAATGCTTCATAGCTCTATCACCTCTCAAAAATGCCCCCCCCCAGCTCTCTCACCTCTCACAAATGCCCCCAGCACACTCACCTCTCACAAATGACCCCCCAGCTCTCACAAATCCCTTCCGCTCTTTTACAAGTGCCCCAGCTCTCTTACCTCACAGATACCCCCACCAGCTATTTCACCTCCCACAAATTCCCCAAGCTCTCTCACAAATCCCCTCCAGCATCCTCACCTCTCACAAATGCCCCCTCAGCTCTCTCATTACTGCCCCCCAGCTCTCACAAATGCCCCCCAGATTTCTCACCAATCTTCCCCAGCTCTCTCACCAATAATCCCCAGTTCTCTCACCAACCCCCCCCCAGCTCTCTCACTAATGCCCCTCCAGCTCTCTGACAAATGCCCCCCCCCCCCAGCTCTCTTCCCCAATGCCCTCCTGGCACTAGTATCTGGGGTGTTCCTAAGCAGTCCCTTCTCCACGGGAACCACCAATAGGCTTATCTTATTGTTCTCTCACAAGTGGGTCTCTTACTTTCCCCATACTGCAGGACTCTTTAAAATAACACAGCAGTTGCTTTATGTACCCTCTCTTGCAAAGATGGACTCCCATATGTCAGGAGAACTCTGGGGGTTATTTACCAAAGGCAAATCCCCTTTGCACTAGTGCAAACTACAAGTGCAATGTACACTTGAAATTGCACTGAAAGTGTACTTGGAAGTGCAGTCGCTGTAAATATGAGGGGTAGATCTGAAATGAGGGGAAGCTCTGCTGATTTTATTATCCAATCATGTGCAAGAGCTAAAATGCTGTTTTTTATTTTCCTTGCATGTTGCCCTCGGATCTACAGCGATTGCACCTCCAAGTGCACTTCCAGTGCAATTTCAAGGGCACTTTGTAGTGCAAAGTGGATTTGCCTTTAGTAAATAACCCCCTATGGGGTCAATTCACAAAGAGAAACGTTATTGCTTTTCTTCAGTTGTTAAATTAGCACTCCTTATTTAACGCTAGCAAACATGGTATTCACGAAAGCTATAATCGTTATTCAACATAGTCGTTATGGTTTTCAACTGACTCTTTATCCAATCGTTATGCTAACTACCAGTGGCGGCCCGCCCATAGGGGCGCCCGGGCGCCGCCCCCCCCCCCTCCTGTAGGCAAAAAAAAAAAAAAAACTTTTTTTTTTTTTTTTTGTCCCCTTTAAGAAATACACTAAAGAAAAAAAAAAATGTATTTAATGCACTCTGATTGAGCGCCGGCCACCACTGCCCTATGAAGCACCGTGTCACTGCAATCTAGACATGGCGCTTCATTTGCGGGCTTCTAGCTTTCCTATGGGCGCATTGGAAAGCGCTGATATGCTTCCCGTTCCTCTCTATGGGCGCCGGGAGCATTACTACTTTGACTTCCGGCGGCATTTCGAAAACCGGAAGTGACGTCAGGCGGCAGGTTCTCTGAAGTTCACACTGCCCGAGCGGAGCTGGTGCTGGTAAGGTAAGCCAGCCAAGTGAAGCCACATGAATATTTTTTGTATTTGCTTTGATTGATCGCCCCATTAGGTCATCAGCCTGATCCCCACCCATCCACCTTGGAGCATGTTATTGTATTTAGCCTGCTGGGACTTGTAGTTCTCCATCTTCTCCTGGGGCTCATGGAGAAGATGGAGATTGGAGAACTACAAGTCCCAGCAGGTTATACATACAATAACAGGCTCTGAGGTGGATGGGTGTAGATTGCATGCACCTATCAATCCGGGGGGGGGGGCAGGATCAGATAATACTATCTGATCCTGCCCCCCCCCCCCCGGATTGATAGGTGCATGCAATCCACTCATTAGGGTGAGTCACCTAATCTGATCATGTAATAGATATATGCTTATTTGCCTTGAACTGCATACATGTGTGCTTAGTTGCATTGAGCTGCATACATGTGTGCTTGGTTGCATTGGACACCCATCCACCTAGGAGCCTTATATTATAACATGTTGGGACTTGTAGTTCTCCATCTTCTCCTGGGGCTCAGGTGCATGCAATCCACCATCTATGGGACTACAATTACCAGCAGTGAGAAAAACTGGACAAAGATGGTGGATAGCATGCACCTGAGCCCCAGGAGAAGATGGAGAACTACAAGGAGGATGAGTGGTCATGCCTTGTTTTTTTTAATGCTGGGACTTGTAGTAGTGTTGTACTTGTAAAAAGAAGAGGCTGGAGCCTGGAGGAGTGTGTCTGTCTGCCCTGCCACCCTGTGTTAGTCTGGGGGGGGGGGTTGATTGCTGTGTCCATCACCCCCCTGACATGTGTATAGTGTAGCACTGTAGCTGACCTGATTTGGGGGGGGGGGGGTGCAGAATGCTGATATGTGCTATGTACAGGTTGCTGATATGTGCTATTTACAGGTTGTAGATATGTGCTATGTACAGGGTGCAGATATGTGCTATGTACAGGGTGCAGATATGTGCTATGTACAGGGTGCAGATATGTGCTATGTACAGGGTGCAGATATGTGCTATGTACAGGGTGCAGATATGTGCTATGTACAGGGTGCAGATATGTGCTATGTACAGGGTGCAGATATGTGCTATGTACAGGGTGCAGATATGTGCTATGTACAGGGTGCAGATATGTGCTATTTACAGGTTGCAGAATACAGATACAGCGGACAAAGTAGGTGGATTATATAAGGGGTGTGGTTTACAAGAAGTGGGAGGGGTCAATCGTGGAGGGGCGGGGTCTTGCGCCCCCCCATCCTAAAACTTCACCAGCCGCCACTGCTAACTACTCAAGAGTTATTTTAACATCCCAAATCGTAATAATAACGTCTAAGATCGTTAAATAATGCTGGAGAGATGCATTCTGGGAGCAGAAGGGGAGGAGAACAGCTGCATGTGAAAAAGAGCAGATACAGAGAGAGAGAGAGAGACAAGCAAGACACACATGGAGATTGAGCATGTGATGTGCACAACTTCTAGTGTGTGTTTTTCTAAAGCCATGTGTATTTCCTCATACAAAGAATAAATCAATAAAGATGATAATCGGAATTTAGCTATCACCTGGGTTTCAGAAAAGTCATCCAAAATAGTATGTGAACGGAATACAGGTTTATAAATCTGAACAACATTCTAACGTGTTCTTCTTCTTCGCCTCTGGATAATTTTAAGTTCAAATAGAGCATGGTTCCATCTTGCCCAACACTACTAAAAACTTCACTACACTACAAAAATCGCCAAAAGCTTCCTCTAACAACAAAATATCGCCTGGGAAATGTCATAACGACACCCTGAGGGAGGTGTTAAATTAACGATCGATAAATGTCAAAAAAATCTTTGTGAATTGCACTTCTGTACATATTTAACGATTTGACTCTTTAAAATAACGTTTTGAATCTTTAAAATAACGATTTGACTCTTTAAAATAACGATCGAATCAATAAATAAGGATCCACACCTTAAAATATCGGTTCTGTGTAGTGAAACGTTATTTGATGATTTTTCAAAGCGTTAAATTGTTTAGTGAATTGAACTAGCTTCAATAACGTGCAAAATCGTTAAAATTACGACCGAAATCGGGAAAAAAAGCTTTGTGAATTGACCCCTATGTGTCTAATCAGACACAGGCTTTACCAAGATGGCATCCACAGTCTGTCAGATGACACATATTTCTGACTTCCCCTCTTAACATTATTCCAACTAAGGAACTAGGGATACATGGGGACATCTAGTGGTAGAAAGTGAGAACTACACTAGAAATCTAACTCGAGGGAAACAATGTGAGACTGGTAAAGTCTTGTTTTATTTTGCTTTAAAAAAAAAAAAACATGTTATTCTTACCTGCTCTGTTGCAGTGAATTTGCAAGAAGTAGCCCAGATCCATCTCTTCTCAGGTCCCTCTTCTGTGATCCTGGCCCCTCCCTCCTGTTCAGTTCCCCCACAGCAAGCGGCTTGCCATGGGGGCACCCAAGCTGAGTGACAGCTCCCTGTGTCCATTCAGACAAGGAGCCCTGACCTGGCCCGGCCCCCTCTCTCCCCTGTTTGGCTAGCTGACTTTAAATTGACAGCAGTGGGAACCAATGGCACCACTGCTATGTCTCAGTCAGTCAGGAAGGATAATCTGGGACAGCTGAGACACTCGTAGACAACGCTTAACAGAGTGGGATCTCAGGTAAGTGTTAGGTGGGCTGAGGGGGCTGCTACACACGTAAGACTTTTTAGTTTAATGCATAGAATTCATTAAGATAAAAACATTTCTGACTTTACAAATCCTTTAAAGAGGACCTGCAGACTGCTCACATAATTTGTAATAAAAACATCTTTGCCATTCTGAATCTTCCTTCCAACCACTTTGCATATTATTTTATATATACTGTGATTCTGTACTTGCCAAATATGCTGTAGAAATCTCCCTCCACTGAGTCTGGCTGCAACCATTTTAACTGTGGGCAGCTGAAGTCGTTGCCTGTTCACTTCCTGGATTTACACAGACACACAGAGGCACATTACCAGGTCTGCAGCCCCTTCAGCTTTCATTGGCCCTCTTATGACTCACTCCCCCTCCCTTCCTGACAAACTCTCACAAGAGTAGGAGAGAGAGCTGTGCATGATGTCATAAGCCTAGGACAGTGATGGCAAAACTTGACACTCCAGATGTTTTGGAACTACATTTTCCATGATTCTAATGCACTCTGCAGTGTAGCGGAGACTCATGGGAAATGTAGTTCCAAAACATCTGGGGTGCCAAGGTTCGCCATCACTGTCCTAGGCTAATGACCAGACAATAAACAGGAAGTGGGCTGTATAAGGTATTTACTGGCAGAAAAAAAAAAGGTTTTACTATACAAAGTTAAAACAACAAGGGCAGAAGATTTAGTAAATGGAAAGATGAAAAAAGTTACTGAAGGTCCACATTAAGCTGGATACATACTATACAACTTTAGTTGTTACTGTAGCTTTCCTTTAGATTTACCTTCAACTATGTAGTGTATGCCTAATTGCATTAAAATTGAAAGTGTTTAGGTTTGACCTCATATTATATGGTTTTGGTAAACCTAAAGGGTAAAATATTGCAATTGTACAGTATGTATCCCAATTGTATCGAAGTTGATTATATTATGAAATAATCCCTTTTTGCATACAACCAGCTGCAGCCACTCAGGCATACATCAAGAAGACACACATGACTTATTCCTATACTGTATTAATGCAGAAAGCAGACATTCTTTTCAGAGGTGATATATAAGATATACTGTACATATACAGTTTATATCAGCACAGCTTCTAGGTTATTTGCATTGGTAGAAAGTGACACACAGTAAAAACCTTAGTCAGTTTGCTTTTTACCATAACCACACACTGGCAATTTTAAACAATTTCAGTAAAATAATGAAAGGTGTTGTTAGACTCTGCCACCATTCATATGTATCTTGAGTCTAGAGCGTGATGCACCAATGTAATGTTTTCAGTCTTACATGAGGCTATTGTTATTCATGTAGGGGTGATTTGGGTAGCACCTGATCATTTTTACATGCCGGCCTAGCTCCACCCACTTGTGAGACAGGGTCCCCTGTAGGGGGATTCAGGATGAAGAGCAGGAGGAGATTAGAGAACTACCACTCACTGATCTCCTTTTCAATTAATGAACTGAAACATTTTAGAGGGTTTGTAAAGGTTTTTTTTTTTTTTTCCAAATAGGTTCCTTTAATCTAGTCTAGTGCATTGTTGGTTCACTTACCTTTTCCTTCGATTTCCCTTCTAAATCTTTTTTTTCTTTGTCTGAATTTCTCACTTCCTGTTTCTCCTTTAGTAAGCTTGCCCCCATCATCCGAGCCGTTCTGGCTGGGGGTTAGTCAGCCAGAACAGTTTACTAATGAGGAACAGGAAGTGAGAAATTCAGACAAAGAAAAAAAACATTTAGGGCCAGATTCAGGTAGAGTTGCCCGTACCCACCAAACTAGATGCGCCCAATAACGGGCCATTTGCGACCGGCGGAACGTTCCGACGCCAGAGTATCGTCAGCGCATAATTTCGCTTGGCGCATCAGTCGCGCCTATTGATTTCCCCTGCAAATATGCAAATGAGGGATTTTTCCCAATTCACGAAAGGGATTAGCACCATACGCTGGCTACATGCGCCGCGCGTATCTCGTCCGTCCGGCGCAAAGTTATTTCTACAAAAGGCTGCTTTATCTTTACTCCAGATGGCCACAGGTCAGCAGGAGAGCAGCTACAGCAGCGTTACCGACGATAAGAGCTAGCTGAGCACCCCCACTTGCAGGACAACACCTCTGTCCATGCTTGTCTGTCAAATTTTACAGCCATGGAGGAAGACATCATAGGTCTTCATAGCCGAGATGACGGCTGACAGCTCCTGGCCATTAAAGTTCAGCTTTCTCCTGTGTGTTTGCGGGGAACGGGAGCAGCCATCTCAGAACAAAAGTAACATCACTGCGGGGAGGGGGAGCAGGATATACTTTAGTGCCGGAATGGCGCTTCTACGGGCGCATTTAAACGCCCAACGGAAGGCATTGCGCTGACGTTTCCCATGAAGTGGTGCCGACGGAAGTTGTGAGCATGCGCACAAAGGGGGCGAGTGGAGCCTCACTCACTGCGCATGCTACGTGGTTGATGCGCTGAACGTAAGCCTCTGCGCTGGGCTCCGCCCATCATTTACATATGATCACACCCACTTCCCCTTGCGTCGGGTTACGCCACCGCATTATCGTTACTCTGGCGCAAGTTTACGCGCAACTGCTATGTGAATAACAGTACTTGCGCCGAAAGTGTCGTCAGAGTAACGTAAATGAGAAGCGTTACTCTGGAGCAAAGATGCTCTCATCTACCTGAATCTGGCCCATAGAAGGAAAATCGAAGGAAAAGGTAAGTGAACCAACAATGCACTAGCTTAAAGGAACCTATTTAGAAAATGTTAAAGGTTAGCAAACCCTCACATTTTCACTCCCCCAAGAAGAAATTCAATAATAATGACAAATGACCCCTATTAAACTGAACCCTCCCAGGAATCTTTGTCCTTGTTTACAGACAATGTGCTATCCGTCTTGTTCATTGGCCAAGGTGTTCTCTAGGGAGATCACAGTATTGAACTCAATACCTTACAAATAGATTCTGGTTGGTTGTTGCAAATGCGGCAATTTTATGTTTTTGATCTTGTGAGTTGCAATACTTATAAGCTTCTACATTTTTGGTGTTGGGTGGGTTAAGGAGGTTCTGTCACTTAGGGCATAGTGACGGGTACTTTTGAAGAACAACCTCCAGCCAACCCATACTGAGCATCCCTGCTGCTCCATTTCTTTGTTGGAGCTGGGAATCCAAACTCTGTTTAAGCTTCATCTTCTACATTTCTTAAGCTTATACAGGGTTAATAACTTCCTTTCCTCTTTCAAGTGACAGCATTCTGGCCTGAGCACTGTCTGCACCCTAGGAGAAGAGGAGGTGGTCACATGTTTGGTCTGGAGCTCCACGCAAGATTTTGACTCATGATGATTATGAGAAAAGTCCAGCCCAGAAATACACGGGAGGAGCTTGTGAATCTTCAGGCAGTTGGGACCACAGTCACTAAACAAACCGTCTGTAAAACAATAAGCCGCCCCCTCCACATGCCTGTCTGAAGTTTGCCAATGAACAACTAAATGATTTGGAGAAGGATTGGGAGAAAGTGCTGTGGTCAGATGAGATCAAAATTTAGCTCTACGGCATTAACTTGACTCGCCATGTTTGGAGGAAGAAAAATGCGGACTATGACCCTAAGGCGCCGTACACACGGCCGAGGTTCTCGCTGAAAATCAGCGAGAACCTCGCTGGAATGCACATTCCAGCGAGGACCTCGGCCGTGTGTACGGTCTCAGCGAGCTTCCCGTCGGGAAGCCCGTCGAGCCGAAATAGAGAGCACGCTCTCTATTTCCTCGACGGCCCGCCCGGAAGAATGGCTGGTTGCCATTCCCGACGGGCGGGTCGCCGAATTCGACGGCCGGGAGAGAACCTCGACGGGCGGAACGATGTGTTCTGCCCGTCGAGGTTCTCTGCCGTGTGTACGGCGCCTAAGAACACTATCCCTACAGTCAAACATGATGCTTTGGGGCTGTTTCTCTGCTAAAGGTACAGGCCGACTTTGCCGCATTGAGGGGCCAATGGACAGGGCCATGTATTGCAAAATCTTGAGGTGAGAACTTTTTTCCTTCAGCAAGAACACTGAAGATGGGTCGTGGATGGGTCTTCCAGCGTGACAATGACCACCAAGGTGATTCAAGAAGAAGCACATTTAAGTCATGAAGTGGCCTAGCCAGTCTCCAGACCCTAATCCTATCAAAAATGTATGGAGGGAGCTAAAACTTCGAGTTGCCAAGCGACAGCCAAGAAACCTTAAGGATTTAGACAAGACCTGCAAAGAAGAGTGAACCAAAATCCCTCCTGAGATGTGTGCAAAACTTTTAACCAACTACACAAAACGTCTTACCCCTGTACTTGCCAGCAAGGGTTTCTCTGCCAAGTACTAAGTCGTGTTTTGCTTGGGGATCAAATACTTATTTAACCTCCCTGGCGGTCTTCCCGTGTGTGGCACGGGGTGAGATTTTAAAGCTAAGATCGGTAACCCCGTGCCACACACGCGCTTACCTCGCTGGATGCAGAAAAAAGTTTACTTACCTTTTCTCTGCGATCCAGCGATGAATCCCCGCAGTACACGGCGGGCGGATGTCCGCCTGATGCTGTGTGTTCCGCCGATTCCCTTCCCTGCGAGCGTCGCGACGTAGGGGGGGGAACGGCGCCAAATTTAAAAAAGTAAACAAACACTATACATACAGTACACTGTAATCTTATAGATTACAGTACTGTATGTAAAAAATACACACCCCCCATGTCCCTAGTGGTCTGCCCTGTACACTACATGTCATTTTATATAATAAAAACTGTTCTTTCTCCCTGCAAACTGTAGATTGCCCATAGCAACCAAAAGTGTCCCTTTATGGCAAAAATTGTTTTAGAGCAGCTAAAAAACAGCGATAATAAATCAGAATCACTTGCAGAATTTAGCGATAGCGATTTATGGGGAAATTCCTCATAAAAAAAAAAAAATAATGACAGCAAAAATTCTGCAACTGAGCAAATTTCAGTGATTTTGATTTGATTACATTATTGAATAATTTTTACTATAATTATATTATTATTTGTTATAATTTTTTATAATTATTTATTATATTATAATTTTTAATAAGAAAAAAAAAAAAAAATCATACCCAGGATGCCTATTAGACTCTTGTTTGGATAGATTTCAGTGAGTTATTCCTAAGAATTACAAGCCTACAGTATAAAACGCCAAATTCCCTTGCAAATAATGGTACCGCTTTTAGCACCTAAAATCTGAAAGAATCATACCGCCAGGGAGGTTAACTCACTGAACTGCCACTTAATTTATAACATTTGTATCATGTGTTTTTTTCTGGATTTTTGGTTGATATTCTCTCTCTATCATTTAACCGATTGCCGACCAGCGCACGACAATATACATCGACACAATGGCAAAGGCAGGCAAATAGGCGTACCCGTACATCCTTTAAATTTGCCGCCCAGCAGGCATGCGCGCGCCTGCCATGTGCCTTGTGAGTGCGCCCTTGGGTCACGGTAACTCGATGTTCCCGGGCAGCCCATGATTGTGGCTGGCAATGGCAGTACAAGGGGATGCCTTTGTAAACAAGGCATTCCCCTGTTCTGCCTAGTGACACATCAGTGGTCTACTGTTCCCTGTGATCGGGAACAGTGATCAGTGACATGTCACTGGTAGCTCCTCCCCCTAACAGTTAGAATCACTCCCTAGGACACACTTAACCCCTTCAGCGCCACCTAGTGGTTAACCCCTTCACTGCCAGTGTAATTTTCACAGTAATCAGTGCATTTTTATAGCACTTTTCGCTGTGAAAATGACAATGGTCCCAAAAATGTGTCAAAAGTGTCCCCCATAAAGTCGCAGTCCTGTTAAATATCGCAGATCGCCTCCATTACTAGTAAAAAAAAAATGGCATAAAACTATCCTCTATTTTGTAGACGCTATGACTTTTGCGCAAACCGATCAATATATGCTTATTGCAATTTATTACCAAAAATATGTAGAAGAATACATATTGGGCTAAACTGAGAAAAAAATTGAGGATATTTATTATAGCAAAAAGTACAAAATATTGCTTTTTTCAAAACTGTCACTCTATTTTTGTTTATAGCACAAAAAAAAACCCACAGAGGTGATCAAATACCACCAAAAGCTCTATTTGTGGGAAAAAAGGACGTCAATTTTGATTGGGAGTCACGTCGCACGACCATGCAATTGTCAGTTAAAGCGACTCAGTGCTGAATCGCAAAAAGTCCTCTGGTCTTTGGCCAGCCAAATGGTCCAGGGCTTAAGTGGTTAAAATACACCTATGATACCAATTATAGACCCTTCATTTCTTTGTAAGTGGGCAAGCTTACAAAATCTGCAGGGGATCAAATAAGTATTCTCCCCACTGTAAGGCCGCGTACACATGACCAAATCTGTCTGCTGGAAACGGTCTGCTAGACCGTTTCAGCAGACAGATTCGATCGTGTGTACGGGCGAGCAGACGGATTTGGCCACCCGCCAGATTTGAAAGCATGCTTACCAATCTGTCGGCTGGGAACCCGTCCGCCCGACATGTCTGCTGGTTAGTACGCTAACCAGCAGACATGTCTTCTCGCACACGCGCCAAATGATTTCGACGCATGCGCGGAAGTGTTTTACTTCCTGGTGCGGTGACGAGGCGGCGTCAACGTCACCGCCGCGTCACCGACACGTCAGCGCGCTGGCGGGGATTTTGGTTTGGCGGGGATTTTGGTTTGCTCGTGTGTACACGCGAGCAAACCAAAATCCAAGCAGACAGATCTGTTCAAATCGGTCGGTCCGACCGATTTGAACAGATAGATTACCTCGTGTGTACGAGGCCTAAGTGGGTGAGATGGGTCGGGGGAGTTGATTGGGATACATTCTCTTTAATGTAGCACTGTATCTTATGCCTTGTACACACGATCGGTTTTCCCGGTGGCAAAAAGTCAGCCGGAAAAACCGAGAACCTGCTCGGTAGCTTTGTCCCCCTACACATGGGCAGGTTTCCCGACAGGAAAACTGCCATGAGAGCTTTGGTCGGGAAACCCGGCCGTGTGTATGCTCCACCGCAGGTTTTCCCCGTTGGAGCATACACACGGCCGGGATTCCCGGCCAAAAGCTCTCGTGGCAGTTTTCCTGCTAGAAAAACCGGTCGTGTGTACGAGGCATGACTGGTGTTTCCTGTCATAAGGAAATTTTTAAAGAGTATTTACCTGGACATAGTCATCAGAAATCTCGTGATTTTGTTAGACAATCCAAACTAAAGCTGGAAGTCGGCCATTGTGATTCGATGGGTTTTGTATACGTTTGCTGTATAGAGTTGCACACTTTATTACACATTGAAAGAAGGAAACGGAAGAAAGAACCCACGTCAGAATGTAGACAGGACATCTGATATGACTGAAGTTAAAGGGAGTGTCTGCTGACTCATGAGCTCCATAAGTAAAATGAAAATGAAGCTCAGTCCTGGAAAATGAGGCTGTGATATGCCTGAGTCACATAAGTGATCACAGACAGAGAACATTTAATTAGTCTCTAACTAGAATCTGAGTCACCTCTTCTTCTTTTCATACTTAATCTTCTACCTGTGATAAATCTGTCTGCCTGATCTCTGTTTTCCAGTAACTCAGTAACCTGCTTCCAGTAAATACGATCCCCCAGGTAACATTGTTTCCATTCTTTGATGTGCATCTAATCTTTTCCCCATGACTGTTCCAATTCTTAACCCTTTATATCACCTAATTGTAATTGAATAAATGGCCCTATATTAAAGCTATCACGGCCTATAGATTCAGGCCCCCCGCTCTTTGGCCTGGATTCACGTAGGACTTACGCTGACATATCTGGAGATAAGCCGTTGTAAGAACAAATGTGCGCCGTCGTATCTCTGCGCCGATTCCCCAAGTTAGATACGTCCAAAAAATAGGCTTAAGCCTGCCGACGTAACTTGCCTACGCCGGCGTATAGTTACGCTCGACGCATTCGGCGTACCCATTTTAAATATGGAAATGAGTAAGATACGCCGATTCACGAACGTACTTGTGCCCGATGCATGTTTTAAGCGATTTGCGTAAGGGTTACATCCGGTGTAAAGTTATTCCCCATATTGGAGGCGCAACTCGTGCAAAGGTATGGACAAGGGAGCGAATGCCGTCGATTTTTACGTCGTGAATAGGGCTGTGCATAGGTTACGTTCACGTCGTAGGCAGTGTTTTGCCGTATCTTAGGCAGTTATTTCGACGTGACTGTGAGCATGCGCACTGGGATGCGTCCAAGATACGACGCATGCGCAGTTCGTTTTTTGAAGCTCAGCCCATCATTTGCATGGGGTCACGCTTCATTTAAATATATCACGCCCACTTCCACCTACTTCAGCTTACACAGACGTCTATACACTACACCGGCGCAACGTTGGGAGCATTTGCGTAAAGAAGATACGATACGCCCGCATAAAGATGTGCCGAGATACGTGAATCTACCCCTTTATGTATATGTTTGACCTCGTCCTCTTGTATTTTTAACCTTTGCAACATCCAAACAAGATGTGCTTTACTGGATTTGATCCATATACTTGTGCTTTTATGTGGTTACGTTAGAAATAGCTGAGGTTTTAATTGAGCAGGCTTCCTAAATAAATGCTAAAGGTTAATATAGCAATTTATTCCACTTCTCTTGGTGGGTTGGGGAGTTTTGTTTTACCTCTGTCTCGACCAAGACTACAAAAGTTCTAAGAGGTTGACTAACATTACAGGTGACGCTGTAGCATCTAATGCACTCAACCCCGACAGGATCCCGACCCTGCTCTCTATTTTCTCGTTGGGTTTCCAGGCAGAGTGTTTCCTGCCGAGGAAACCGGTCGTCTGTATGGGTGAAAAACCATGCATGCTCGATAACACTTTGACGCATGCGCGGTAGCATACAGGGTTAGTGTGGGGTGAATCAAGATGCCGGTGATGATTACGAATGTGACGAGACACCGGCTCGTCGTAGTTGATGACGTCACCATGTTCTTGCTATTCAAAAGAACGGCAGGTTTTTGTGTGGCCGTTTGTATACACGTCTTTTCAGGGCAAGCCTGCCAGGAATCCCGTCGGGAAAACCAACGTTTTTTTCTCGACGGGATTTCCGGTCATGTGTACAGGGCTTCAAAGCAGAGTTTCACCTACTTCCGAGAGACTGGGCAGTGGCGCACTACGTCAGCAGCTTGGTTCCCCCTCCTCTGTCCTCCTTCCCCCACCGCTGGGCCAGTAGAAGAGCGCAGCGGTGCCTCGCGCAGTAGGGACCCGTCGTGAAGCCGTAATGCTTCACTACCGCATTCCCTTACCAGCAATGGCAGCGTCAACACCCGACAGCTGATGGAAACATCAGCTGCAGTGCTGACATCGCTGGACTCCAGGACAGGTAAGTGTCCTATTATTAAAAGCCAGCAGCTGCAGTATTTGTAGCTGCTGGCTTTTAATTTTTGCAGGGGTGGGCGGACCTCCGCTTTAATGACAAGCTGCTCCATGATCATGACACGTTTACATGAACAGAGTTATGTAAATAAGCTGCCTGTCACACTCTGATTTTGGTTTCCAGGTCAGAGTATAGAAAGCATTATACAGGTGAAACTCGAAAAATTTGAATATCGTACAAAAGTTAATTTATTTCACTAATGCAACTTAAAGCGGCTGTATACCTGTTGACACATTTTTTTTTTATTACCCCTGTAAGGCAAAAGGCATAATGAGCTAGTATGCACTGCATACTAGCTTATTATGAAATACTTACCTTAAAATGAGGCGTCGGTAATTCACCTGGTCCACGCCGAGGTAGCTGACATGTTGCCTCGGCGCGTCTTCCAGGGTATCGCGACTTCAGCGCTGTGAGTGTCTTCTTTCCCGGCAACATCCGGCGCCTGCCGGGCCTTAAGCCGAGAATCCCCTGTGCGCATGCGCCGCTGCAGTCAGAGTCTCATCGCAAGGGGAATATCTCCTAAACCGTAACGATTTAGAAGATATTTTTTTTACCTACAGGTAAGCCTTATTATAGGCTTACCTGTAGGTAAAAGTTACAAAATTGACTATACAACCACTTTAAAAGGTGAAACTAATATATGAGATTGTTCAAGCCGTGATTTGTCATAATTGTGATGATTTTGGCTTAAGGCTCATTAAAACCCCAAATCCACAATCTCAGAAAATTAGAATATTACATGCAATCAATAAAACAAGGCTTGTACATAGAGCAATTTCGGACCTCTGAAAAGTATAAGCATGCATATGTACTCAGTACTTGGTGTGGGCCCCTTTTGCAGCAATTATTTCCCTTATTACTGCCTCAATGCAGCGTGGCATGGAAGCCATCATTGAACCAGGTTTTGGTGCTTGTGGCAATGTGGGCAGGTGCCAAGTCCTGCTGGAAAATGAAGTCAGCATCCCCATAGAGCCCATTTGTGGAAGGAAGCATTAAGTGCTCCAAAATCTCCTGGTAGATGGCTGCATTGACCCTGGACTTAATGAAGTGCAGTGGACCAACACCAGCAGATGACATGGCTCCCCAAATCAACAAAGACTGTGCAAACTTCACACTGGACTTCAAGCATCTTGCAGTGTGTGCCTCTCCATTCGTCCTCCATACTCTGGCTCCTTGGTTTCCAAATGAGATGCAAAATTTGCTATCATCAGATAAGAGGACTTTGGACCACTAAGCAAAAGACCAGGTGAATTTTTCTTAGCCCACCACGTCACACAGGTGCAGGTGCCGGCAGTCACTGAGCCAGGGACGTGGATCTCTGTGTGTAAACACAGAGATCAATGTTCTGTTAGGGAGAGGAGACAGATGGTGTGTCCCTTGTACATAGGGACAACCATCGGTCACCTCCCCCAGTCAGTATCCCCCCCCCCACAGTAAGAATCACTCCCAGGATACACATTCAACCCCTTCCTCGCCCCCTAGTGTTAACCCCTTCCCTGACAGTCACATTTATACAGTAATCAGTGCATATTTATAGCACTGTTCGCTGTATAAATGTGAATGGTTCCAAAAATGTGTCAAAAGTGTCCGATGTGTCTGCCGTAATATCGCAGTCGTGACAAAAATCGCAGATCACCGCCATTACTAGTAAAAAAAATAAAAAAAGGAATGACTTTATCCCCTATTTTGTAGGCGTTATAACGTTTGCGCAAACCAATTACTATACGCTTCTTGCGATTTTTTTACCAAACATATGTAGAAGAATACGTATCGGACTAAACTGAAAAAAAAAGTGCACCCCTTCCAAACACAGCTGAGGTGACCCAAGCCCGCCCGCTCCCAAGCATAGCTGAGGTGACCCGAGCTGGCCCCCTCCTGAGCACAGCCAAGGTGAGCCGAGCCTGCCCCCTTCTAAACACAGCTGAGGTGACCCAAGCGCACCCTCTTCCGAGCACAGCTGAGGTGACCCAAGCGCACCCTCTTCCGAGCACAGCTGAGGTGACCCGAGCGCAACCCCTTCTGAGCACAGCTGAGGTGACCCGAGCGCAACCCCTTCTGAGCACAGCTGAGGTGACCCGAGCTGGCCCCCTCCTGAGCACAGCCAAGGTGAGCCGAGCCTGCCCCCTTCTGAGCACAGCTGAGGTGACCCAAGCGCACCCTCTTCCGAGCACAGCTGAGGTGACCCAAGCGCACCCTCTTCCGAGCACAGCTGAGGTGACCCGAGCGCAACCCCTTCTGAGCACAGCTGAGGTGACCTGAGCCTGCCCCCTCCTGAGCACAGCTGAGGTAAGCTGAGCCCACCCCCTTCTGAGCACAGCGGAGGTGAGACAAGCCCACCCACTTCTGAGCACAGCTGAGGTGACCCAAGCCGGCCCCCTCCTGAGCACAGCTGAGGTGACCCGAGCCTGCCCCCTCCTGAGCACAGCTGAGGTAAGCTGAGTCCACCCCCTTCTGAGCACAGCGGAGGTGAGACAAGCCCACCCACTTCTGAGCACAGCTGAGGTGACCCGAGCGCACCCCCATTCTAAGCACAGCTGAGGTGACCTGAGCCTGCCCCCTCCTGAGCACAGCTGAGGTAAGCTGAGCCCACCCCCTTCTGAGCACAGCGGAGGTGAGATGAGCCCACCCACTTCTGAGCACAGCTGAGGTGACCCGAGCCTGCCCCCTCCTGAGCACAGCCGAGGTGAGCTGAACCCGCCACCTCCCGAGCACAGTCCCTGACTAGTCCGCCCCATAAGTCGACTGTTTTTGTGTAGGAGACGGGGGTCGGTACTCGGGAGAAGGTGGGGGCTTTTGTTTGTGCGGGGGGGTGGCTTTTGGCCACTCCCCGAAAAGTGCTGTCCTAGGCCTGGGCCTTGTCGGCCTAGGCTAAAACACAGCACTGACCTCAGGTGTGGGTGCGAATCACATGTGATGTCTGTGATCGCAGTATTGTGAACCTGGGCTTAATGTCTGAACAACAACTGAACCGAATGGGTGCACCTAATCAAGTGTCCACAGTGTAGTTATCTTAATAATAAGACCTGTGTTAGGAGTACCTATCATCTTCATTCTTGTGTGTTATGTGACAAAGGTCCAGTATTAGGGAACACAGCACAGCAATTTGGACCCTTTAAGAAGCCAGACAGTCTAAATGACTGTGGGTTAATTCCCCAGAGCCCTCTGCACCAGGCTCTGAGAGCCGCTCAACAACAGACACAGCTGTCTCTTATTGTCCCGCAGGAATAGTATTTATGTTTACATGAATGATCACATGGTAACCTTTCTTAGCTTCTGGCCAGGCCAGTCACTTACCTCATCGTCAGGAAAATTATCTCACCCATTTAAAATGTAGTAAGTGCAGAGCAGTCACAAAGCACAACATCCTCAAGGGTCCGGCTGCATCATTATCAGGATGTGAAGACGCTCATTTAACCAGACTGGAAGAGATACGACCATGCTGGTTATTCAATTCTCATTGATTTGAATGATGAAAAAAATAACATAAAAGATAACATCTTTCTGATAAGACGCAGGGAGTTGAATTAAAAATAAATTGCATGCTGCAAAGGTCACATCTTAATAAAATTGCAGGTAAAAGCACAGAAAAATCAAGGGTTTTAAATGCTTACTTACAATGGTTTTCCTTTCCATTAATATTTTTATTCACTTAAAATGTGCTTTTGAACTTGCTAGCAAATTTGACTGATGAAGAAAAAGTCTATTCCTTAGCATGGCCGCCTCCCTCCTTACACATACCCTCTCTTGGGAGTCTCTAATTACTGTCAGTGCTGGCCCAGCTCCCACAGCCTTGCCTTTTTACTTACCTTTCCACATAAACGTTTATGTAGCTGCTAGGGAAAGATTAAAGGAGAAAACTATAGAGCAGCCTTTCTCAAACTTTTTACCCTGAGGAACCCTTGAAACAATTTTCAGGTTCTCAGGAAACCCTTGAGAAAAATAATTCTTCCTAAAGCACATTGTACTGTACATTAGAGTGATCAATAAGCTGACATTTTTTGAAATAAAGGAATAAGTAATGTGGCATACCTAATGTATTTGACATCCAGGGCAGATGATTGTGTTACCAACCCTGTACAAATAAAAAAATAATAATATTCTTGAAATGAAGAATAACTGTAGAAAAGAAAGGCAGTGTCAAGATCTTGTGCATGGCCATGCCTAAAAATCTGCATGTGCATACAGAACAGTTAATGGAGCAGTACACAGGTCAGGGATGTGCATGCATCCTTGGCCTGGCTTCTGCTTCTACCTTCCGAATTGGTTCCTCCTCTGCTCCGTTGTTGCTGACTCTGGTTTGGTTTGACTATTAGTCACTAGGGATGAGCTTCGGCTTGTTCGCATGGAACACGTGCAGAGCCCGCCAGGAAGACAGCGCGGCGCTGCGCTAATCACAGCCGGGGAGACATTGTCCCGATGCTCGGCTGCAGAGATCGGGAAATATCTCCCTGGCTGTGATTAGGGCAGCGCCGTGCACACTTCCTGGCGGGCTCTGCACGTGTTCCATGCGAACACGCTGAAGCTCATCCTTATTAGCCACAACTCCTGAACCTGCGAGTTTCTGTGCTTCATCTTTATGATAGCATTCTGCACAAGTTCCAGTCCTGCAGCCACAGCATTTCAGCAGTACACACACGTGAGCAAGGTGCAGCATGGTGTGGCAAGCAGTGAACACACAAAGTCCAAGTTATGCTTTTTCCTGTACACACGATCGGACCTTTGTCCGACCAATTTCACATCAGAATTCCAACAGAATAGAACATGTTCTCTATGTAAACTCCGATGGAATTCATTGGAATTTCCAATGGAATTACTCTGATGGGGCATATACACGGTTGGAATTTCAGATGAAAATTCTGATCGTGTGTACGGGGCTTAAGACAATAGAGATATTGTAGAAAGGTTCAACACAACTTACTGAGGCTCGTAGGTAGGTAGACACTTAGAAACACTGACAGTGGTCTTAAGACTTGAAAATGTCGACGTGGTCTGCAATTAAGAGCGGAATGTGGCCTAGTAGGTTCAGGCACAAAGGATAGGCTTCCCAGAAAGAGAAGGACGTGGTTCCTGCACTGTCCCTACTCAAAAGGAACCTTTCCCTACCTCTAAGTACTGTCCATGGCAGACACGGTGCATGTCCCTTTGCTAGTCACTCGCATAAAGCAAACCAAGCCCCGGAGCTAGATTTTTAAATAGACTCTGCCTGACTTATACACCGGTATTATGCAGTCAGGTACCATAATAGCCTCTGTTTGCAGAGCCAGACTGCGGGTGTCCATTGTTCAAAAGCCGTGCCTCCTCCTCGTCCTGTTCCGTGATAGGCGGAACCTTCAGTTTCCCAGCAGAGCCTGTGTTCAGTGTTCCGCCTATCACAGACGTCCTCTCGTCCTCGGCCTCGGAGGCTCTGCTGGGAAACTGAGTGTTCTGCCTATCACGGAACAGAACGAGGAGGAGGCGCTGCTTTTGAACAATGGCACCCGCAGTCTGACTCTGCATACAGGGCGCATACATGTTGATTGGGACACGGGCCTCATCCCCACAACCTTTGCCCCCACTAGCTGTGCCTCCATGGGCAGCTCCCTCAGAGTGACAGGTCTACTGCTGTGACAGCTGTTATATAGCTAAGGGCAGAGCCACCCAGCTATGTGTGCGGGTGACCCTGCCCCCCTCTGACACCATGGGGTTTCTGTGGCCTCAGAGGGGGCAGGGTCACCGACACACAACACCGAGTGGCCCCGCCCTTAGCTAAATAACAGCTGTCACAGTGGTAGATGCATCACTCAGCGGGATGAGGCCCTTGTCCCCACACACTTTTTTTTTTAATTTTGGTTCAGGGTTTTTCTTAATATTCATAACAGACCCAAAGGGCCTGGTAAATGGCATACCGTTTTTTTCAATGACTTTTATCTGTATTGCGGGACCTGACAATTCTTTATAGCCGCAAGTAGTTTTAAATGACTTTTTTCCTTTTGAAATTTCATTTTTTTTTGCAAGGACTGTTTTAAACGTGGGAAAAATGCGCCACTTTACAAGCATTCTATAGACACCCCCAGGTACGAAATTTAAAGGAATAATTCACTTTTATTGTTTCACTTTAAGCTTTAGTAAAATCACTGCTCCCGAAAAAACAGCTGTTTTTAAAGCTTTTTTTTTTTTTTGCATTGATGCATGTCCCCTGGGGCAGGACCCAGGTCCCCAAACACTTTTTATGACAATAGCTTGCATATAAGCCTTTAAAATGAGCACATTTGATTTCTCCCATAGACTTTTAAAGGGTGTTCCGCGGCTTTCGAATTTCCAGCGAACACCGCAAATTGTTCGCTATTCGGCGAACAGGCGAACATCATCCCTACTCCTCATCAGTGCCACCTAATCAGTGCCCATAATTGCCGCCTCATCCATAAGTGCCACCTCATTAGTGCCCATTAGTGCCACCTCGCCTATCAGTGAAGGAGAAACATTTACTGACAGAAACAAAGAAAAACTTTTTTTCTTTTCCAATATTTTCAGGGCCATTTTTTTTTTAAACAAACAAACCCAGAAGTGATTCAATTCCAACAGAAGAAAGCTCTTTTTGTGTGAATAAAATGATAACAATTTCACATGGTTACAGTGTAGTATGACCGCGCAATTGTCATTCAAAATGTGACAGCTCTAAAAGCTGAAAAATGGTCTGGGCAGGAAGGGGGTGCAATTGCCGTGTATTGAGGTGGTTAATGTACACTTTTTTATTGTTGATGGCTTTAGGATTAATGATAGTTTCAATTCACCAATATGCTTTCTTAATGCTACATATTGGAATGTTTATAAATTAATACAGTTAGAGCTGGTTTACACGGCGGCAACATGACTTCCAGCGTGACTTTCACAGGCAACTTGGAGACGACATGAGTGCGAACAGCAGCACAACTTGGGGCGACTTACAACGCTACTCAAGTCGCCTCCAGGACAGACGACAAAGCCAGTGGCCAATCAAATAATAATCTGCTCTGTGGGAAGGAGGGGTTTGCCGTTAAAAACTATTTTCACTTCCTGGAAAGTCACTTCAGTCAAGACAGTGATCTGCATTCAGACGCGACTTCCATTGAAATCAATGGATTCAAGTTGCCTAGAAGTCGGATTGAATTACTACAGGAACCTTTTCTGAAGTCAGAGCGACTTCAGTAGTGTACATTAAGACGGCTCCCGTTCACTTCCATTTCTCATGTCGGGCGACTTCCAAAAATCGCCCCTGTGTGAACAGGCTAGTATTTTTTTTTTTCATGTGTTTATATAGAGCCAACAATATACACAGTTCCCTCAAGGAACTTCCAATATAAGGTCCCTATCTCAAATTTATTAACATATAGGGGGTTACTATGTCTGCGTATTCCTTATACAGTAAAGCCAAAGGGGGAGATTTAGACCCCTTTCTCGCTGATATTGCTTTAAAAATAGCGCCTGAAAACCGACCTGAAATAGCCGCTGGTGTGTCTCCAGTGGGACAGTCCTGCTAGCCGCATCTTTAGAGCGGTGAAGGAGCGGAGTGTATACCACTCCTGCCCATTGAAATCAATGAGGCACCGCGGCTATACCGCCGGCAAAGCGCTCTGCGGTGGTTTTTAACCCTTTCTTGGCCACTAGCGGGGGGGTAAAACCTCCCCCCGCTAGCGGCCGAATAGCACAGCAAATCCGATGGTAAATCGCAGCTAAAAATAGCTGCCAGCTCCCCAGTGTGAAAGGAGCCTTACTAAAGCAGGTGCACACAGAAACTGGTACAGATGTGCAATCAGCTTCTAATTTCAGCTTGTATTCTGATAACATAAAGGCCTCATGCACATTGGACGTTAAAATAACGTTATAAAAACGTCAGTAGCTTTGCAGTGAGTTTTTCAATATTTTTTTTGCGTTTTTTTGTGTTTTCCCGCAATAGCTCAAAAACGCCACTGCCCAAAACTGCTGATAACAGCCTATGGGGTCAATTCACAATGCTTTTTTTTCCCGATTTCGGTCGTTATTTTAACGATTTTCCACGTTATTGAAGCTAGTTCAATTCACTAAACGATTTAACGCTTTGAAAAATCATCAAATAACGTTTCACTACACTGAACCGATATTTTAAGGTGTGGAGCATTATTTAACGATTCGATCGTTATTTTAAAGAGTCAAATCGTTATTTTAAAGAGTCAAATCGTTAAATATGTACAGAAGTGCAATTCACAAAGATTTTTTTGACAGTTATCGATCGTTAAATTAACACCTCCCTCAGGCCCCGTACACACGAGCAGACAGATTTGTTCAAATCGGTCGGACAGAGCGATTTGAACAAATCTGTCTGCTGGGGACGTATTGGTTTGATCGTGTACACACGATCAAACCAAAATCCCTGCCGGCAGACGGCGCGCTGACGTGGCGGTGACGTTGACGCCGCCACGTCACCACACCAGGAAGTAAAACACTTCAGCGCATGCGTCAAAACCATTCGACGCGTGTGCGAGAAGACATGTCTGCTGGTTAGCGTACTAACCAGTAGACATGTCGGGCGGACGGGTTCCCAGCCGACAGATTTGAAAGCATGCTTTCAAATCTGTCGGCTGGCCAAATCTGTCGGCTCGCCCGTACACACGATCGAATCTGTCTGCTGGGACGGTCTGGCAGACCGTTTCCAGCAGACTGATTTGATCGTGTGTACGCGGCCTCAGGGTGTCGTTATGACATTTCCCAGGCGATATTTCGTTGTTAGAGGAAGCTTTTGGCGATTTTTGTAGTGTAGTGAAGTTTTTAGCAGTGTTGGGCAAGATGGAACCATGCTCTATTTGAACTTAAAATTATCCAGAGGCGAAGAAGAAGAACACGTTAGAATGTTGTTCAGATTTATAAACGTGTATTCCGTTCACATGCTATTTTGGATGACTTTTCTGAAACCCAGGTGATAGCTTAATTCCGATTATCATCTTTATTGATTTATTCTCTGTATGAGGAAATTCACATGGCTTTAGAAAAACACACACAAGAAGTTTTGCACATCACATGCTCAATCTTCTTGCTTGTCTCTCTCTCCCTCTCTGCATCTGCTGTTTTCCACATGCAGCTGTTCTCCTCCCTTTCTGCCCCAGAATGCATCTCTCCAGCATTATTTAACAATCTTAGACGTTATTATTACGATTTGGGACGTTAAAATAACTCTTGAGTAGTTAGCATAACGATTGGATAAAGAGTCAGTTTAAAACCATAACGACTATGTTGAATAACGATTATAGCTTTCGTGAATACCATGTTTGCTAGCGTTAAATAAGGAGTGCTAATTTAACAACTGAAGAAAACCAATAACGTTTCTCTTTGTGAATTGACCCCTATGTGTGCATGGACACATAGGATAACATGATGGAGAGTTTAATGACTGTAGAAAAAAAACGTTTACAGCCAAAAACAGCTGCTGTAAAAACGTCCAGTGTGCATGAGGTCTTAAACCTGGAAGCTGATTGGTTACTATGCACATCTGCAACAGATTCTCTGAGCACCTGTGTTAATAATTCTCCCCCATAGTTTCCATATCTTGCGTTGATGAGGACTCTCAAGTCTGAAATCGTTTTCTGCTAGTCGGAATACATGGCCATTTGAATAGAAGCAGTATTTGGGTAATAAATCATAAAGGAAAGATTTGCATGGCTTCAGGCACTATCTTTAAATGAGAAATAACCATTTTAGATATATGACGTAAATTAGGGCAAGTAAATACCTTCTAGTTTAAGAAGACAGGGTTATACTTAAAGGTAATGGGGTTTAAAAAAAAAAATGAAAGAAAGGAGAAACCAAAGTGTCCTTTCCTGCAACATTTTAAGTAGCATAATAACTTATTTTCCAAGCAGGAACCTTTCTGCACAAGGAAGACGTGCCGCTGAGATGTGGAGATCTTGAAGGGCATCATTATATTATATTTTCTGTCTCATAGAAATATAGATGGAGCATACAGAGCTGCCCCAACCTAACAATGCCAGGTGTGCACGGATGTTATTTTTCACAATGCTGCTTCCCGGGGGAAGAAAATATAGGGGAATCAGGTAATTAAGAAGTTGCATGTGCTGCACATCAGGGCAAGCTGGCGTGTTTGAAGCTATGGCTGGGAATCTGAAGGACAGCTCTGTGAGCAGGTGATGTGTGCACATATTTCACACCATGCCAACTAAATCCTTGTTGCTAAGGTCTCTGAGACAAAAGGATCAAAGTCATGTAAATAATGAAAAACATTGATGACGCTTACAATATGGTGGAGGTCTCTAGGCTGTAAATGTGTCAATATTGTTCAGTAGAAAGTGTGAGTATGTATATGTGTGCAAGTGGGTGATTCCATGTACCATGTATGCTAGGAGACACCATTGATAGAAAATAAATGGATGGAAACATTTCCATTTAACTAGTCTCAAGTTTTTTTGTAACCTTTCTTTCTTTAAAATAATGAATCTGTTCGCAAAATAAAAAATACACAATGGGCCAGATTCAGGATGGCGAGCGGTTCTTTTGGCCGGCGTAACGTTTCTCATTTATGTTGCGCCGCCGCAACTTTACGCGCAAGTGCTGTATTCACAAAGCACTTGCTCCTAAAGTTGCAGGGGGGGTAGCGTAAATGGGCCGGCGTAATTCAAATTTGGCGGGTAGGGGGCGTGTAGTTTTAAAAATAGGCGCAATCCTGTGCCGAACGTACTGCGCATGTGCCGGCCGTCAATGTATGCCAGTGCGCATGCTCCAAATTATGACCGTGCTATCGACATGAACGTCAATGACGTCAATCCCCATTCACGGACGAGTTACGCAAACGACGTAAACATTTTCAAATTCGACACGGTCATGACGTCCATACTTAACATAGGCTGCGCCTGCTTTTTGGTGCTTTATCTTTACGCCGGGAAACCCCTTACGGAAGCGGCGTAAAGTCACTGGGCGTACGTTCGGGAATTGGCGTATCTCACTGATTTACATATTCTCGTCGTAAATCAGCGGGAATGCCCCTAGCGGCCATTTTAAAATTGCAGTTAAGATACGACGGCGTAATACAATTACGCCGCTCGTATCTTAGCTGCAACCCGGCGTATCTTGTTTTCTGAATACAGAAAACAAGATACGCCAGCGCAGATTCTGAGTTATGCCGGCGTATGACTGATACGCCGGTGTAACTGTTACTGAATCTGGCACAATGTATATATGATACAATTCTAGAGGGTCTGTGCCCTGTGTTCAAATACAACAGATGAGAGTAATCCACAAGCTCCACACCCATTCGAAAAGCATTAATAATGATGTGAAAATGTGGATCAATAATATCAATTAAATCAGATGACATTTGCTTGAATTAAAAAAAAAAATGGGCGTTGAGATAGACAACTACTGGGAATGAGGTAAAAGCCAGTCTGGGGACCACATTGTCGCCAAAAGACTTAGGCCTCGTATACACGATCGGATTTTCCGCAGACAGAGCCTCTGACTTTTATCCGAAGGGCGTTGGCCAAAAACTTGTCTTGCATACAACAGCACACAATTGTCGGCCAACACGAACGTAGTTACCTACTACGTAGTTTTTCAGCTCTTTAGCGCCACCCTTTGGGCACCTTCTGCTTATGTTGTATTTGGTGAGCATTGCTTACAAGCATGCATGTTTGTACTTTGGACAACAGACCGTTGTTCGTGGAAAATTTTAAAGCCTGCCATCTAACATTTGTCTGCGGAAAATCCGACAACAATTGTTCCGATGGAGCATACAAACAGTCAGAATTTTCAGCCAATAGCCTGTCATCACACAATTCCCGTCGAAAAATCAGATCGAGTGTACGAGGCTTAAGTGATTATACAAAAAAAAAGGGTTTATCTTCTCTACCTAAAGCACTTCTAAACCCAAGAACAAAAATAAATACTGAAGCTTGCCAATCCTTAGCTGTTATAGAGGTTATAACCCCTGTAAGGTTTATGTCTACAATCTTTGCCCTGTTGGAGAAATTTCCCTTCACTTTCTGTCCCCTAGTCAAAGAGGACCTGAGAAGAAATCCATGCAGATTAAGAGAATCTATTTGCTACCCCCAGGTCACCAGAACTAGTGTCCCCATTGGAATATTTTCCCTTTACTTTTCTGTGAAGAAAAAGAAGATTCCCGGAATTCTAGAAAAAGAAGACCCCCTTAACCTTAATATTGTATCGCACCCTTCCCTTGTCCAGCATTCCCATATTTTTTGGAACGTTTTGGCATTTCCCCTTTTTGTTATACACAAATCTTTCCGTTCTTATTGCTTTATTAACCTCATCCTTCCATTCTACACGGGTTGGTGAATTTGATGCCAGCCACTTCCTTGCTATCAGTTTCCATGTCAAAAAAAGGCATCTAATTATTGCTATTTGTCTACCCCACATATTGTTATTCTCTTCCATACAGCCCAATAGGCATATCTTAGTGTCTAATGCCACGTACACACGGTCAGAAATTCCGACAACAAAACGGTGGATTTTTTTCAGACAGAATGTTGGCTAAAACTTGTGTTGCGTACACACGGTCACACAAATGTTGTCTGAAATTCCAAACATCAAGAACGCGGTCACATACAACACTACTGCGAGCCGAGAAAAATGAAGTTCAATGATTCTGAGCATGCGTAGGATTTTTGTGCGTCGGAATTGCATACAGACTATCGGAATTTCCGACAAGAACCGACAGCTGGAGCCTACACACGGTCGGAATTTGTTGACGGAAATTCCGACCGTGTGTACGTGGCATTAGTCAAGAATTATTCCAAATACTTTATTTTTCCAATAACTTCACTCCAATATCTTTTTAACTTAGGCCTTAGGCAACCTCCACATCATGTGAACTAGGTCTCCTTTTGTGTTCCTACATCTTGGGCATTTAGCATCCGACATCAACCAATATAGTAATAATTTCTGAGGTGTCTTATATGCTTTGTGCAGCAGCATTAAATACAACACTATCTGTGTGGGTGATAGGGTACTTAAGGGATCTATTTATAGGATATGTTTCCACTGTTCATTTGTTATGTCCCCAAGATCTTTTTTCCATCCCCTTCTACAGGGAAGCTCCTCCTTTCCTCTTATTACCCTATCACATATATTGTGATAAGGGGTGGGTGCGGGGGGGCACGCCCTGACCTTTGGTTACTAAATATGCACTAGTGATATATAGAAAACTGTATAACGTACTAAGCAGTGAAAGGCTAAATAATATGATGTATACATTGAACTTCAGTGTACAGATATGTACCTTCTCAGAAATGACCATGTAACTATGCAACTGAGACACACATTGAAACTATTGCTCATAGTAATACTGAGTATACAGTACATAAGGGTGAGTGGCACCTGAAAGTTAGTAGGAGAGAAAAAGGGTCAATAACAAGAGACCTGTTCCTCAATAATCTGTATTTTTCCATATTGGGGCTCCAGGGTGACCCAAGCACATAGGCACCCTCTAGATTTCAGTATTACAGGAGAATAAACCATTGTGTCCTTATTTGAGAAATCCCAGGTCAAGATAGCTGGCCTATGGGTACAACAAGAAAGTGGATAGGTAGGAGAAGAGAGGTATGTACACCGAGTGTATAACACGGGAGCGCGCCCGCAAGGCAACCCCCACGTGAGAGCTTCACAGAGGTTTTATCTATTGCAGGGAGGAGTCGGGAGACCCGCTGTTGGACCCCAGAAGAGGACGATCTGGGCCACTCTGTGTAAAACAAACTGCACACTAGAGTTAAGTATGAGGCCGCGTACACACGACCGGTTTCCTCTGCAGAATCCAGCAAGAAACTTGTTTTGCTGAGGAAACCGGTCGTGTGTACGTTTTTCATCGAGGAAACTGTAGAGGAACTCGACGAGCCAAAAAGAGAGCATGTTCTCTCTTTTCTCGACGGGAGTCGAATTTGGCTCGTCGAGTTTCTCGTTGGGCTAGTTTACGACGAGAAACTCGAGCGTGTGTATGCTAAGAAACCCGTGCACCTTGGTAAAAGTAGTATTTGTAATGGAAATAGCACATTTGTCACGCTGTAACAGACTGAAAAGTGCAAATGTCTTTTACCAAACTTTTTCCTAACACACAGTAAAAAAAGAATTAGCAAAAGCAGCCCCAAGGGTTGTGCCAGTGGAATCGAACTTCCCCTGTCATAGTTGAAGTCACCGCGTTTGAGAACGAGGAGATTTGGTCTTTAACGTGTGTACGCAAAGCAAGCTTGTCGAGTTCCTCGACAAGCCTAACAAGGAACTCGACGAGGAAAACGATGTGTTTCGCCCGACGAGTTCCTCGGTCGTGTGTACGCGGCCTGATATGTTTGTTGTTTAATTTTTGTTTAAACGTGAACCCATAGTATCACTTCAAAACTTTCAGTAAAGCTTTTTTTCAAGCACAAAACAACATGGAGACAAACTGTCACACAGATCAATAAAACTAAAAATAGAGGAAGAAATATAATAAAAGATATATATATAAACAAAAACCAACAAGTGTTGTCAAAAAGGAATGTATATTTCTCAAACAGAATATATTTGTTCATTTAGAACTTCCACTCATCTACTGATGGTGGAATAGAAGATACCCATCGTGAAGCAATCAGTTTTATTGCATCTTAAAACTGCAACAATAAGCTTAGAATCCAGTGTATTGGAATCAGCGTATCCTAGAATACATAAAATGAGGTCAAGGGTTAGGAAAATGCCATTTAAAAAATGTAAAGTTAAAAATAACCCCATGCCAATAATGTCTAAGCGTTGGCAGGCCCGGATTTACTCCCTGTGCCGCCCCAAGGCTGGGTCCTTCAATGCCACCCCCCACACGCACACAGACACAGGGGCCAAGTGATACAGTCGGCAGCTATAGCGGAGTGCTTCCTTACATCTCAGGTGTCCCCCCCCCCCCCTGTTTACTAAGAACTCAGGGCTCTGTACACAGGTCAAGATAGCTGGCCTATGGGTACAACAAGAAAGTGGATAGGTAGGAGAAGAGAGGTATGTACACCGAGTGTATAACACGGGAGCGCGCCCGCAAGGCAACCCCCACGTGAGAGCTTCACAGAGGTTTTATCTATTGCAGGGAGGAGTCAGGAGAGCCGCCGTTGGACCCCAGAAGAGGACGATCTGGGCCACTCTGTGTAAAACAAACTGCACACTAGAGTTAAGTATGAGGCCGCGTACACACGACCGGTTTTCCTCTGCAGAATCCAGCAAGAAACTTGTTTTGCTGAGGAAACCGGTCGTGTGTACGTTTTTCATCGAGGAAACTGTGGAGGAACTCGACGAGCCAAAAAGAGAGCATGTTCTCTCTTTTCTCGACGGGAGTCGAATTTGGCTCGTCGAGTTTCTCGTTGGGCTAGTTTACGACGAGAAACTCGAGCGTGTGTATGCTAAGAAACCCGTGCACCTTGGTAAAAGTAGTATTTGTAATGGAAATAGCACATTTGTCACGCTGTAACAGACTGAAAAGTGCAAATGTCTTTTACCAAACTTTTTCCTAACACACAGTAAAAAAAGAATTAGCAAAAGCAGCCCCAAGGGTTGTGCCAGTGGAATCGAACTTCCCCTGTCATAGTTGAAGTCACCACGTTTGAGAACGAGGAGATTTGGTCTTTAACGTGTGTACGCAAAGCAAGCTTGTCGAGTTCCTCGACAAGCCTAACAAGGAACTCGACGAGGAAAACGATGTGTTTCGCCCGACGAGTTCCTCGGTCGTGTGTACGCGGCCTGATATGTTTGTTGTTTAATTTTTGTTTAAACGTGAACCCATAGTATCACTTCAAAACTTTCAGTAAAGCTTTTTTTCAAGCACAAAACAACATGGAGACAAACTGTCACACAGATCAATAAAACTAAAAATAGAGGAAGAAATATAATAAAAGATATATATATAAACAAAAACCAACAAGTGTTGTCAAAAAGGAATGTATATTTCTCAAACAGAATATATTTGTTCATTTAGAACTTCCACTCATCTACTGATGGTGGAATAGAAGATACCCATCGTGAAGCAATCAGTTTTATTGCATCTTAAAACTGCAACAATAAGCTTAGAATCCAGTGTATTGGAATCAGCGTATCCTAGAATACATAAAATGAGGTCAAGGGTTAGGAAAATGCCATTTAAAAAATGTAAAGTTAAAAATAACCCCATGCCAATAATGTCTAAGCGTTGGCAGGCCCGGATTTACTCCCTGTGCCGCCCCAAGGCTGGGTCCTTCAATGCCACCCCCCACACGCACACAGACACAGGGGCCAAGTGATACAGTCGGCAGCTATAGCGGAGTGCTTCCTTACATCTCAGGTGTCACTGTCCCCAGCCAGCGGAGTGCTTCCTTACATCTCAGGTGTCCCCCCCCCCCCCCCTGTTTACTAAGAACTCAGGGCTCTGTACACAGGTCAAGATAGCTGGCCTATGGGTACAACAAGAAAGTGGATAGGTAGGAGAAGAGAGGTATGTACACCGAGTGTATAACACGGGAGCGCGCCCGCAAGGCAACCCCCACGTGAGAGCTTCACAGAGGTTTTATCTATTGCAGGGAGGAGTCAGGAGAGCCGCCGTTGGACCCCAGAAGAGGACGATCTGGGCCACTCTGTGTAAAACAAACTGCACACTAGAGTTAAGTATGAGGCCGCGTACACACGACCGGTTTTCCTCTGCAGAATCCAGCAAGAAACTTGTTTTGCTGAGGAAACCGGTCGTGTGTACGTTTTTCATCGAGGAAACTGTGGAGGAACTCGACGAGCCAAAAAGAGAGCATGTTCTCTCTTTTCTCGACGGGAGTCGAATTTGGCTCGTCGAGTTTCTCGTTGGGCTAGTTTACGACGAGAAACTCGAGCGTGTGTATGCTAAGAAACCCGTGCACCTTGGTAAAAGTAGTATTTGTAATGGAAATAGCACATTTGTCACGCTGTAACAGACTGAAAAGTGCAAATGTCTTTTACCAAACTTTTTCCTAACACGCAGTAAAAAAAGAATTAGCAAAAGCAGCCCCAAGGGTTGTGCCAGTGGAATCGAACTTCCCCTGTCATAGTTGAAGTCACCGCGTTTGAGAACGAGGAGATTTGGTCTTTAACGTGTGTACGCAAAGCAAGCTTGTCGAGTTCCTCGACAAGCCTAACAAGGAACTCGACGAGGAAAACGATGTGTTTCGCCCGACGAGTTCCTCAGTCGTGTGTACGCGGCCTGATATGTTTGTTGTTTAATTTTTGTTTAAACGTGAACCCATAGTATCACTTCAAAACTTTCAGTAAAGCTTTTTTTCAAGCACAAAACAACATGGAGACAAACTGTCACACAGATCAATAAAACTAAAAATAGAGGAAGAAATATAATAAAAGATATATATATAAACAAAAACCAACAAGTGTTGTCAAAAAGGAATGTATATTTCTCAAACAGAATATATTTGTTCATTTAGAATTTCCACTCATCTACTGATGGTGGAATAGAAGATACCCATCGTGAAGCAATCAGTTTTATTGCATCTTAAAACTGCAACAATAAGCTTAGAATCCAGTGTATTGGAATCAGCGTATCCTAGAATACATAAAATGAGGTCAAGGGTTAGGAAAATGCCATTTAAAAAATGTAAAGTTAAAAATAACCCCATGCCAATAATGTCTAAGCGTTGGCAGGCCCGGATTTACTCCCTGTGCCGCCCCAAGGCTGGGTCCTTCAATGCCACCCCCCACACGCACACAGACACAGGGGCCAAGTGATACAGTCGGCAGCTATAGCGGAGTGCTTCCTTACATCTCAGGTGTCACTGTCCCCAGCCAGCGGAGTGTTTCCTTACATCTCAGGTGTCCCCCCCCCCCCCCTGTTTACTAAGAACTCAGGGCTCTGTACACAGGGCAGTGATGTAGCTGTTTTTTTCTCCCTAGTAATCAGCCACATTGATTAAGTGGTTGTTAACCCACTTTCAGTCATTTGCGTCTCACCTGGTGACAGTGCCACCCCATCCCCCCCTTGTTGCAGGAATAACCAATATATTGACTTGTGACTGGGAAAAAACCCTGGGAATCCATCTCACCTTCACTGAGAGCCCTTCATTGGCTGCCAGTTAAAGACAGAATTGCTTTTAAAGCTCTCTGTCTTACGCATAGATGTGTCCATGGGAATGCCCCCCTTTATTTATGCGAAATAATAAAAGCGCATAACCCCAATCGCGTTTTGCGATCCACTAATCAGAACCTGCTCCAGGTTCCGAAAGCCAACTTCAAGTCCAAAGGAGAAAGAAGATTCGCGATCCAAGGTCCCAGACTATGGAACGCTTTACCAACCAGCATTCGGTTGGAGGAGAGCCATCTAGCATTTAGGAAAAAGATCAAGACTTTTCTCTTTTGATATCAAAGGAGACAGGAACAACAAGCGCCCAGAGGCGATTCAGTTCGCATGTGCCGCGCTATATAAGTTTTCATTCATTCATTAATTTTTACACTATCCGTTCTAAATACCAATACAGTGCCCCCCTGTCTCTATAGTTCATTAAAAAATATACCTCCTTCACCGTATCTCACGGCGGCTCCCATCGCTCTTGTAACATGTCTCCTCACTGCACGTCTTGCAGAAGCAGTGGGCGGGGCCGAGATTTCCCCGCTGACATGTCAGCTGGACACGAGGAGGAGATGAGAAAGGAGACACAGCCTGTCACGTGATTGCCAGGAGCCGCCGTGAGATACGGTGAAGGAGGATTTTTTTTAATGAAACACAGAGACGGGGGGCACTGTATTAGATACCAGAACGGATAGTGTACAAATATATTGGTTATTCCTGCAGCAGGGGGGGATGGGGCAGCACTGTCCCTAGGTGACACGCAAAGAGGGGAGGACAGAGAAGACAGACACAAAAGAGGTGCCGCCCCTTCACCCACTGCCGCCCCGAGGCCTGGCCTCGGTGGCCTTGTGGGAAATCCGGCCCTGAGCGTTGGGCATCTCTGCAATAAGTGGAAGAAGTTAGCATGTGGATGGCCATATCTAACACAGTGTGAGTTCTCTCTACAGTCTATCTTATGAAAAAATTCTGGTGCACGATACACTGTGCAAAATAAAAAGCTGTATTACTTTGTGGGATGGAGAGGGCGCAAATTATCTGACTATTCCATAGCACAGCATTCCAAAGCTCTTTGAAGAGGGGACCCCGATCTTCCTCCTATCTGCGCTTCCACAGCAGGGAAAAGCTTGAGAAGAAATTTTGACAAAAACTGTGTATGCTGCTGAGATAAGCCCCTTAGTAGTCTCAGCCTGGGCAAATATATCAAACAAGGGTGTTTAAGCAAAGGAGGTAGACAGAATCAAGCCCTGTGCATGAAATGCATAATGTAACTGTAAATATTGATAGAACCAATGCATTTCCATGTTAAACTCCAAACGCAGTTGCTGACATTTTTTTAGGATTCCATCAAAATAAAGTTGAGACAGAGCTGTGATTTCTGCCCTTTCCCAAATTGAACAGCCTTCCAGCTGATAAAGTTTGGCCAACGTATCATTGGACCAAAGCAGGGTATAGCTTGTATATGCAATGATTTTCAACAGTTTTAACTGTTTGCTACCTTATGAATCAGATTTAGTGTAGGAGACACAGACAGCACTATAAAAACAGTAGGGGTGTCTAACATTTGTAATGGGTTTTTACCTTGAAGTTAGGAAGAAAACTATGTTATAAGAGGACCCCGAGGGCCATGTCCCTCCCATCTCGCAATGTGCCAAAGCTGAGAAGCAAGAACATTTACCCATGGATTAGGAGATGACAGTCCCCCCTGCTCTTTGAATTATTGCAAACATTCTAATTTAATCCTGGGAATTTTCTTTCACCAGATCAGACCTCTAAACACCACATCAATCCTCCAAAAATGCCTGAGTGGAATTCAACAAGGCGAATTTTGTAAAAGGTACAACAGTTGGGGCATCCAAACCATCTTGAGAAAGATAAGTGCGGCCTGCTACAAATAATGGTATTTTACACCATACAGAGAATTGGGAATAAAATCTAGTAAGTAACACATTTTTAATTCAGGGGGATTTAATCTTGCATCTGGCCAGTAGTCTGCACTCCTAGGTATTTAAATTGGGAAACTGTTTTAAGCTGGGGCAATACAGAGAAGGATAAATCAGGGAGTAGATCAAGTGGAAGCAACACAGATTTGTCCCAATTCATTCTAAACCCTGAAAATGTGTCAAACCCAGTTATAAGAGGCATTATACATATCCGAGATAAAAATAAATATACAGTATCATCAGCATAAACAGCTACCTTCTCCTCATTCATTCCCCTGCAAAACATGCACTTCTGGATTCTGACTTAGCAAAGCTGCCAAAGGCTCTATCATAAATGCAAAGAGGAGAGATGTTAGAGAGCAGCCCTGTCTTGTTCCACGGTAAAGCGGGAAGGGAGCGGACTGCACATCATTGACCCGAAAAGAGACCTTTGGAGAAGTATACAACAGAAAACCTCTCCATACCCATTTTTTTTTTTTTTTTCATATATATTTTCTATATAACACCACTCAATGCTGTCCGATGCTTAGACAGCATTAACTGAAAGAGGGACTGTTCTTGATAGGTTTGTTTGAAAGGATAGGACAGTTTTACTACTTTTCTGTACATATTCTGAAGAGCTTTCAAGTACACCACAGCAGTGAAGTCCAGCTTATCTCTCTAGATTTTGGTGACATCTGAAGCAGGCATTCAGAGATTTGCAGACTTTTGATGGTGTCTGCCAACTCGCTACAACCAGAAAGATCTGTAATCCACAATACTGTAAAACAGGGAAACATGTAATTGTTCAATCCCCAGTGGTGGGATCCCCTCTCTTTACCATAGAACAGTATCTCTGTCAAAAGATTACAACTGGGGTGGCAAAATTACATCTGAGGACTCCAATGTCCTGTATTGGCGTATCATTCCCACTCTCATTCCTTTAAGTTTGAAACAGCATCCTTGGATTAACAATCTCCAGATCAGCAATTTTTGCACCCAGTAGCAGCAGTCTAAGGCAGGGCTGTCTTAATGCCTGTGCACACTTGGGCACTTCCCAGGGGGCCCAGGTGCATGGGGGCCCCATGATAGTCTTGTATTACATCATATTTGCCAACTGTCCTATACATGCTAGGATAGTCATGCATTTTACCAATTTTTCCCAGGACGATGGCCTTGTCCTGAATGGCTTTCCAGTACTTTGTCCTCCTGATGCCCGTTCTGACTCTCCCTGTGCTCTTTGTGTTGATTTAGTCGTTGAATATTGGCATGTTTTTTTATTGTGTAAAATCAATTTTATTGAAAGTAAGAATATATATACTGTGTGTAATATATTATATTTATGTATAAATATATATATATATATATATATATATATATATATATATATAATATATATTTATATAAAATATATAAATATATGTCTATGTTTAATACTATCAACTATTTATACTTTAGTTCTCGAGTAGGTGTGTAAATTTGGGGTGGCCTGACAGGGGCCCCAGTGCATTACTTTGCTCAGGGGCCCATGATGCTATTAAGACGGCTCTGGTCTAAGGTGCATTAGTAGTCTCTAGATCAGCAGTGTCTGGATAAGCAGTCTCTGAATCAGCAGTCTCTAAATGCACCAGTAGTAGTCCTGGATGCAGAAGTGGAAGACTTGGATGCAGCAGTTTCTCTCACTGGCAGGGGTTGTAGGATTGATCACAGTTTCAGTGCAGTGCTGCTGATTCTACAGGGTAGGCAGGTGGCGATTGAATACTGCACAGCTCTCTGTCTCTTGACTTTCTTAAGCAAGCTTATGTTTCTTCAGCACAGTAGCCTGTCTTCCCCTCTCCCACAGAGTTCCTAAAACCACCACCAGAAAGTACCCACGTCACACACTCCATGGTGCCCTTCCTCCTGCAAGCCTGTGACTTTTTTCTTTTGGTCCCTCAGGCACTGGGTAAGGCTCCTCCTCCACTTATGGCTGCAGCCAATGACCATCCCTCTCTTTCCCCCGCAGCTGTCTCCCCACTGCCCAGTCCAATTATGCAGCAAGAAGAAAGGGAACCCAGATGCAATTGGTTGACAAAATCTAAACCTTGTGGCTCCTGTTCCCCAAAAGGGCTGCTAACCTGTCTATATTTGTACAATAAAGATTGAATTAATATTGTTAGGACACTCTTACCACCAATGGAGCTCTTCTGGCCACCTTACCACCGATGTAAAGAGACAGTTCTCCCACTGATCCCACTGATCACTACTAACATACATTGAATTAAATATATCAAAGTATCTATAAAACGTCAAAAACTTTAGCAGTTTCAGTGCTGGTAAAAATGCTACATTTTTTTAAATGAGCCCCTAGGTGGTTTATGCCATAATTTGGCTAGTATTAAGCGCATACTAACACACTATGACATTCCAACCTGTCAAAGGATGCCCTCCAGTGCTGCACTGGCAGTGTTTGGCACTTCCATCTTTGCTCAATCTTGCTTTTGGGTTCCATCTGTTTGGCCACTTTCATGGTCAGGTTGTGATGACATCACTCCCACACATTTACAGCACTGTCATATAACACAACACTTTAAAGATACATAGATTTATTCACATCAGTTAAAGAGCGCGCAATTACACTTACCCACTATACAATACATACTAGATGGAATGACAATTACCCACTTGCATGATTTTTGAATATTGGAAGGCACTCAGAGAACACTCATGCACATAGGATAACAAAAAACCCATATAGATTATATCCTAGGTCAAAATAAGGCCCCTTACATTTCTTTTGGCTGTGAAGTGTTAAAGTACACAAATTAACATGTTTTACGACAGCCTATTCACTATAAATAATCTGCCAATAAATGGTAGTGTCCCAAAAATTGGACCTGATTCTTTTTTTTAAATACCGCACACCACAATGAACATCATGTGCGTGGTGGTGTGATGTGGCCTACTCTAATAGGATGTTGGGGTGCCAGCCTAAATAACACAACACACAGATATGAAGGGAGTCTAAAGCCATGAACCAGTGCCACCATGGAGACATTTAATAGTCAAAGTTGGCAAGCATGGGGGACAAACAACATTGTATTAGAGTCTTGGTGGATCTAACTTTTTTAAATTTAAATATATAATCTTGCTTACATTATTCACTTAACTTCCAATGTCAACATGTTATGAGACTCTGTTTTGTATTTTCTTTTAGTAAATACCATTATATAATAATATATGGATCTCAATATGGATTTTATAACCCAAGAATTATATAGTTAAACAGTAGGGATGAGCTTCGTATTCGAGTCAAACTCATGTTCGACTCGAACATTGTATGTTCGATCGTTCGTCGAAATACAAACAAAATGGGTCGTTCGCGCCAAATTCGAGTGACGCGCTACGGCCAATAATTCACTGCGACATTGCTGGCTTATGATCGGCCAAGCAAGCACTATGAACCGCATGCTTGGCCAATCACAGCGCCGTCAGTACAGAGAGCCGTAATTGGCCAAAGCCAGGGTGGCTTTGGCCAATTATGGCTCAGGGGGTTTAGTACACGCCCCACACTTTAAAAATCCGCCAGCAGGTCGGCCTTATGTAGTGTGTTGCGGCTGTGGTTAGAGAGAACATAGAGAGATAGAGAGAGTGCAGGTAGATAGAGCAGGCAGGCAGGCAGGCTAGTCAGTTAATGTTACAGTGTGTAGAGGATATATATACATCCCAGGTGTTGTACATATATTTATACACTGTATAGTTTAGCTAGATCAGTTCTTCCTATCCTAATTTACTGGCAGGTAGGTGATTGTGCTATTTAAAGACGTTTTCACAGGCATACTATAGACACCCAGCAGGTACAATATTTCAAGGAATTTTTCATTTTTTTATTTAAGCATCATTAAAATCACTGCTCCTGAGGAGCAGTGATTTTAATGATGCTTAAATAAAAATAAAAAAAAGGAAAAATTCCTTTAAATATTGTACCTGCAGGGTGTCTATAGTATGCCTGTGAAAACGTCTTTGAGAACCCGGGTCTTGCCCGAGGGAACATGTATCAATGGAAAAAAAGTTTTAAAAACTGTAGTTTTTTTCAGGAGTCCTGAAAAAAAACAATAATTTTTAAAACTTTTTTTCCATTGATACATGTTCCCTGGGGAAAGACCTGGGTAGTCAAAGACATTTTACGACAATAACTTGCACATTAGGCTTTAAAATGAGCACTTTTGAATTAGATTGTTCGAGTTCCATAGACATCAATGGTGTTCTAAATGTTCGAGTGAATGTTCGGTCTGCTCGAAGGTTCTGGTGCGAAACGAACGGGGGGGTGTTCGGCTCATCCCTATTAAACAGGGTTGTTTAACAATCCAGGAAATAATGATATGCAAAATGTAGTTACCCATAGCTACTAAACTCAACTCTTTTCAGTTTCAAGCTGTCAATGAAAGGAGATGGTAGATTGATTAGTAGAAATTGCTGTGCTTTCTACCTGATATAATAATATAGAATAAGGCTTCTTTGTGCAACACTCAGATGGCCATTAGGGTGATGATACCAGTTTTTACAAGTATTAATCTGCAGATGCAAGTAAATCCTCACAATGTAGGAAAACATACCTTTTAAAGGATTTACTGTAGTAAATATGGATTATTCGTTTTGTTACTGTGACTCCTGCATGAACACCACAATTACCCTTCAAAATGTCTTCATTTACACCATTATTGTATGGTTAATCTCTACACTAACACAGCTTGATTTAATAAAACCACATTATTAAGCATTTACTCAGGACTCAGGTAATAGAGGGCTTCAAAATTCAATGTGGGCTCATGCCGTGATATCATTTTTTGTCAATGTGTTTTCCCAGTTAATTTGAATTCCCTGCCTGATGATTCTAAAGTGCTGCTTTGACAAACCGTGATGGGTTCTCTCTAATGCTATGTTGTTCTATTGCACAAACAATGGTTGTGTTTCTTTTACTTGTGTTCATGCATTCCCCTGTAATTTTCTGTATATTCTATTAAATCAAAAGGTTTCACAATTCCAGCTCCTTGTTATTTCTCATATCTCGATGGCAAGTCATTATATGCTAATTCACTACAAAATGATGGGTTATTAAATGAGTTTTGTAGATATGTGAATTGATAGGAGCATAGGTGATATTAGAGTGCAACAGAGGAGGACACAGAACTATATTAGTAATCAAGGGTTTACTGAATTGGGGGTAGGGATGGTAGATAGTAGACAATTGCATTAGTTTTTGTTCGAATGCATTTTCGTCCAAAAATCGGGTATTTTCGTTATCGTTTTAACAAACGATAACGAAAGCGCAGAAAACGAAAACCGAAAGATCCGACATAAAAAATGCTTTATTTTCGTTTTCGTTGCAATAACAATTCGATATGGAGTGATTCGACATGGCGCTAACTGAATAGTCTAAATGGCTATAGTTGCTGTCGGATGCTGCCATATTGGAGCCAGAGATGGAGAAACGAATGTGAAACTAAGTCGGCTAGGTTAGGAATTGAACGACGAAAATTCGACAAAGCATCGAAATCGCTGAATCTGATCTGTCATTGAAGGCTTATGGTGTATATTGAAAGTGCTAAGCAGATTAGACGGAGAAGATATACTGCATTCGTACATTTTAATGCTCAGCCCATAGGCTATAGAAAATTCTAATGTTGGTTGACTATGACTAGTAATAATAATATAATTATTAATTATTATTTTTACTAGTCATACAACATTAGAATTCTTGTAGGCGGAATATTCGACCAGAAATGTACGATTCGGCGTAAAGTTTCTATTTTCCGTCAAATATTCTTTGACCATTCTACAGAAACCAAGTATAATATCTGGATTTTCGGACGAAAGCTATTCCCCAACGAAAAACGAAATAAATCAAAACGATTTTCGGGAGTAACTAAATAAATGTATTTTCCGGACAAAAACGAAAAAACAAAATAAAATATTTCAGTCTGCACATGTCTAGTAGATAGAGCATTATACAATGGAAGCTTAAAACAACATACACATTTGCAATTTTACTATATGAGCTATGAATGCAGTTTTCATGCTATAGGAATATAGGAACCTGACAATCCAGGCACCTAAAAAGACTGTGTAGCCAAATCATCTCCCTTTACTTGTAGAATTGGGCCTTGTAGTAAGCAGAATTTCTAAAACTTGTGTCTACATTCGACAATTTGACAAAATAACATGAACTAGACAAGAACAAGGAGCTGCATTTAAGTGAAGAAACTACTGTTACAAACAAAGATAATGGTACCCATAGATATGAGATGATCTCATGTCGGTGGGTGGCAGACAGATTTTCAGGTCGGCTGAGGTTGAGAAAAACAACTAAATAGAGGGGGATAGAAAATCTGCAAAAAACAGAAGGTGCAATCAGCGCAAAAATACCCCCCAAAAAACGTAATTAATATGCAAGCTGAACACTAACATAATAATACAAAATTCCAGTGAAAAAATATAGAAGAAAAAAGTGCAGAGCAAAATACAAAACTATAAAATTAAGTATGGATGTGAATAATCATATGGTATTGAGTAAAATCCATATATCGGATGAGTGCAAAATAAATATTAAATGTTAAGCATGTAGCAAGTGGAAAAAAAGTCCATAAGAGCTGATCCACCAGTGTAAGGTCCACAAAAAGTGACAATCCCTCCACCACAAGTCTCACTGGGTACTCTCACTTCCAGATATAGACCCCGGAAACTACCAGGAAGTCATAACAAGCAGAAAATGAGATTGATTAAATCCTCATAGAAATCCTCCTTTAGAGGGTTGCTTAAAGTGGGGGTTTACCCTATACAAAATATATATCATTAGATCCAGCATACTGCTGACATCTGCAGTATGCTGGTGTCCCGCCCCCCCCCCGCGCTGTACTTACCGTCAGGGCTTTTTTCAGGGGGAACTTGGTGGAACTCAGTTCCGCCACCTCTGGCTCAGACCCTTTGGTGCCTGCTCACTTGTAAACATAGAAGTCTGTTTTTTGTGTTTACAAGTGACACCTCTGGACTCTGTGTGTAACACCCCTGAACTCTGCACTCTGTATGTAATACAATCCCCTTAAGACTCTCCTACGGTTTCGTGAAATTTGACTGACTGTTTGTGATTTGGAGGGCGTGGGGGTTTTGAGGGCTCATGGTTGAGTTCCAGCACCTATTGTTTGAGAAAAAAAGCCCTGCTTACCGTATTATCGTAGTTTTAACCCGGCTTCCGGGTTCTCTCTGCCCCGCGGAATAGGCGTTCTTAAAACCAGGCATAGATGATTGACGTGTGCGTACAGCGCGTCACGCCTTCCGAAAATACCCGAAGTGGGACTCGGCTTTTTATGGCGCCTGCACAGTCAGCTCTACACTGCAGGCGCGGTATAGCGCCCAAAACAGCCGAGTCTCACGTTGGCTATTTTCGGAAGGCGTGACGCGCTGTACTCGCATGTCAATCATCTATGCATCGTCTTAGGAACGCCTATCAGCTCGGAGACGGATTAGAACTATGGATAACACGGTAAATACAGAAAAAAAAAAACAGAATACTGCAGATGTCAGCAGTATGCTGGATCTAATGGTAAAAAGTTGATTTTGAGGGTGAACCTCCGCTTTAAGACTCCACAGAGACAGCTACTAAATTTCTCCAGGCTCAGCAGGCAGAATGTATAAACCGAAAAATAGAGGAAATAATCGAAGTGCTCTCCGTTTGCCGAAAGGACATAGGCATTTATTTAAATACAAGTTACTCACAAACACATCAGTATAGACAGCGTGTAGTATACTCGTGGACAGATCAGCAGAGCGGGTGACATCATGAGCGGCTTTAACTTTAAAAGAAAACACATGCTGCCTCTGCTGCGCTAAAATCCTATGAAGTGTGGACACCCCTGCCTAAATATTCCACAGCGGGACTGTAGAAATCCACCTATCCCCATTCCTCTCTGTCCCTCTCCCTCATATACAGTATACATTGTTTTCTTGCCCAGGAAGCAAATGCTGCCTTGACTACCAATAGCCTGCCCACACACTATAGGCCACTGGAAGATGTAGTCCTGAAAACATGACTGTATCAGTAGGAATTGAGCATCCAGCATCTTCTTCTGCAAGAACTGTACACGCCTGTTGCTATTCCATAAATGAATAAAAATGGTCATGTAGAAACACTGGGAAAAGAAGGAATCTACAGATCTTGCAGACTATACAGAAACATGTACCCACGCTAGAGATGGAAAGGCCTGGGAAAAAAAAGTAAAATTGGGAAAAAATACATTTTTTTTTTCATTTTTTTTCGAAGCCGTTTTTTTTCTGAAAAAATTGGAATAAAAAATTGTAGAATTCTTTTACAATGATAAGTAATATATCTGTGACGTATTCAAACTACAGTATATAACAGGACAATTTCTAAGACTTTATGTACAGTCTTAAATTATTGCAAATTCTCTCAGCTGAAGACAAGGAAATCCTGGAATATAGTTCAAGTAACACTGTACTTTGTTTCTCTTTATAACCTTTAAATTATACCTTTTTATGTTTTCCATCTTTACAGCATAGTGTTTACCTATAGCCTGGTCAGTAAATTGCTTTTCTTTTCCTTCCCTTAGTAAAATGGTGAGACCAACATCTAGAGTTTGGAATTATTTCCACGGTGCAATTTCTGCTGAGAGCAAAGCTGCAATTTGCAAATATTGTGAGAAGAAATATTCTTTTCCAAATGCTACAAGGATGACAAAACACGTGCTTGCATGCTAGAAAGACAATCAAAAATCCCCTATGAAATGAAATGATGAGGACCAGAATGAAACAGCGATGAGCTCTTATTTCAGAAACACTCTTTCTGCTGCTTCTGAATCATCACAAAGCGTTTCTTCACCAGCAGCATAAGTAAGGATGGGATGCCTCCTCAATCCCTTCATTTATAGATAAAATTACACGTGAAAATCAGGAGAACATCGATCAAGCTCTTGTAAGAGCAATATATACTTCTGGATCAGCATTGTCAATAGCTGAAAGTGCATATTGTCAGGAAGTTGTTAAATTACAGTATTATGAGGGAAAGTGGGTGGTTACCTGTTCATATGTTTGAAATGGTCTTAACATATACAGTCCTTGTTGCTCCATTTGTAATAAAAAAATACAAATTTGAAAAGCAAGTTTAGTTTATATACTGAGTAAGCTGTACTTTTATTTCAAGCAAAATACTTCTATATACACTGCATTTCACCTTCCTAATATAACCAAACGTTTTTCAATTAGTAAAACTACTCCACGTTGAATTTTTAACAGAAATTTCGAAAAATTTATTTTTTTTCCAGAAAAAAACACAGGAAAAAAATACTTTTTTTTTCCCATGGCTTTAAAATTTCCAGGGATTTTACATCTCTAGAGTAGGCCAGAAAATAGTTTGTGTTGGAAGACAATGGTTAAAGTGGATGGTTCACAAATAAAAAAATATTAAAAGCCAGCAGCAACAAATACTGCAGCTGCTGACTTTTAATATTAGGACACTTACCTGTCCTGGAGTCCAGCGGCGTCCGCAGCAGAGGATGAGCGATCGCTCGTCACCCTGCTGCTCCCCCCTCCATCCACGGTGAGGGAACCAGGAAGTGAAGCGCTGCGGCTTCACTGCCCGGTTCCCTACGGCGCATGCGCGAGTCGCGATGCGCCCGCGAATTGGCTCCAGCTGTGTGCTGGGAGCTGAGTGTTCCCAGCACACAACGGGCGGGAGACGGGATGTGATGCAATGCCCGTCTTTTGCCCGTGAATGCTGGGCCGGAAGTGGGTGCAGATACATGTCTATCTGCACCCCCCTCCCCCCTGAAAGGTGTCAATTGTGACACCGGAGGGGGGGAGTGTTCGGATCAGCGGATCTTCACTTTAGGGTGGAGATCCGCTTTAAGTCTCATTTCATATGCATTATATTATCTAAAAGTGTGTAGCACTACCCCCGAAGGAGCTGCTGGTTTAGATTTGGGCCTGTCATTACCTTACTGTTCCATACGTTTGTCTCAGGGGTTCTCCTTAAAGAGTTGTCCACAAGAAATGTTTGCACCAACAGGAAGTCTCTTTCAAGGTTTTTATTGAACAAAGTTCTCCAACAGAGGGGTAGAGGGATGGGGAGACTCAGGTACCTTTGCTTTGCAGATCACAGGTACAAACTTAGATCCAGAGGATTGACTTGGCTCCACACTGGATTTCAGCAACCACCAGATAGGCCTACTCTCACCGGCCAAGCAGCTGGTGCGAAGCTTTCACATAGTTGATTAGTTTGTCGGGCCGTCCCACGATCTTCTGCCACAAGATCGTGTGACTACTCATGCACTTTGTAGAAATCTCTATAAAGTAAATGACTCACGGTGCCAAGAATTTTTCAGCCAATCCGGCAGCACAGTGAGGTAACACTGACAGGATGGTTCAGCTCCCTTGACATAGGCGTGGTAGTAAAGGACCATTCCTAGACTAGTAGACCCCCGGGAGCCTCTGAGCCTACTCGCAGTTACGAAGCCTCGGGCCAGCCGGCCCAGCGACCATAAACAGCTCGCACATACCTCAGGCCAGGAGGGCCATCAGGTCAATATCGGAAGACCCCACCAAAACGGTGTCCGTTCCTTAAGTACCCTCTCACAGAATGCACAGCGGAGTGACCAGGCCCCCTGGTCTGTTTCTGGGAAAGAGATACCCAATGCATCCAGCCTGTTGCCTTTCCAACCTTGATCTGCGGTGGCAGCAACATTCAGTCACGGGGAAAATCATGCAACCCAGCTGAACTGAAACAGAACCGTCAATTTATCCACTTAAGGACCCCTTCACGCCGATATACGTCGGCAGAATGGTACAGCTGGGCACATCCACGTACCTGTACGTGGCCCTTTAAGCCCAGCTGTGGGGTCACGCGCACCGCTGGCGCGTGCACACGACCTGGTCCGAAGCTCTGTGACCGTGGCCGCGGGACCCGTGGACCCGATCGCCGCTGGAGTCCCGCGATCGGCCCCCGGAGCTAAACACAGCTTCCTCGTTCTTCACTCTGGCGCCGTCATTGATCGTGTGTTCCCTATTATAGGGAAACACAATCAATGACGTCACACCTACAGCCACACCCCCTACAGTTAGAAACACAGATGAGGTCACACTTAACCCCTTCAGCGCCCCCTTGTGGTTAACTCCCAAACTGCAATTGACATTTTCACAGTAAACAATGCATTTTTAATGATTTTTTTTCTGTAAAAATGACAATGGTCCCAAAAATGTCTCAAAATTGTCCGAAGTGTCCGCCATAATGTCGTAGTCAAGAAAAAAATTGCTGATCGCCACCATTAGTAGTAAAAGAAAAAAAATTAATAAAAATGCAATAAAACTATCCCCTATTTTGTAAACGCTATAAATTTTGCGCAAACCAATCGATAAATGCTTTCTGCAATTTTTTTTTACCAAAAATAGGTAGAAGAATACGTATCGGCCTAAACTGAGGAAAAAAAATGTACGTTTTTGGGGGATATTTATTATAGCAAAAAGTAAAAAATATTGTTTTTTTTTAAAAATTGTCGCTCTATTTTTGTTTATAGCGCAAAAAATAAAAAGCGCAGAGGTGATCAAATACCACCAAAAGAAAGCTCTATTTGTCGGAAAAAAAGGATGACAATTTTGTTCAGGAGCCACTTTGCACGACCGCGCAATTGTCAGTTAAAGCGACGCAGTGCCGAATCGCAAAAACTAGCCAGGTCTTTTAGCTGCCTAAAGGTCCGGGTCTTAAGTGGTTAACATAATCCTTCTGAGCCAAACTTTTGCTCAGACAACTATAATTTAACACGTAGCACCCCCTCAATGGTAGCAAGGCACTACAAGTGGATGGAGTGATTTCGGCAAAACTGAATCAGTGTCACTGATTGAGCAATTGTTGCAAATTGCGTGTGAAAAATCTATTATTTTTTCACTTTATTTAGAGGGTATTTTGAGTGATTTTGATAATAGTAGTTTGGTTATTTCATAATGTTCTTTATATTTGTGTCAATTTACTGTTTTTGTGTGTTAGATCATTATGTGTTGCTGTCATTTTCAATTTTTTATTTTACTTTTTCCATTTTTTTTTATTTTCTAAAAAGAAAAGGGTAAAGTAATACGTTTAATAAGGTTAATAAGGGCAAATGTTTACACATGAACAGGTCCAGTAAAGGTAAAAGGAGCTTTAATGACACTCAGAAAGCTGTTTTTCCTGAAACATCTTAAAGCCTAATTGAACGCTTAATTTAAATCTGTCAAATGATGTTTGATGTCTTACAATTTGTTTTTCTTCTAAAGCAGGCACAGCCTGAGTAGAAAAGTTTGTCCCCCTGCCAGCATGGCTGTAGAGTTGGGACCCTTGCTCTCTTTGTGGAAGCAATGTTCTCTCTGCAGATGTCAAACTCATTCCCTGCTAAATCAGAACCAGAGCTCTCCAATCAGGACAAGCCTCGCTACTAATTGCGAGGCTTTAGATCTGACTCAGTAGGGGGCATGTTGGACCTCTCCAAAGAGATCACTGGTCCCCACAAACAGCAAGTTTTCTAGCAAGCTGGCAGGTGTCAGAAATGACTATCTAATATACATCTAGATCTATATATATCTAATCTTACCTGGAAGGGGAATCAGGTAGCTGTCAAAACCTGGTACCCGCTCCCCCCCCAAAAAGTGCCAAATGTGGCAGTAGAGGGTGCGAAGAAGTGGAGCTTACCCTTTTGGGTGGAGCTCCGCTTTAAACACCGTTTTGTTTTGATGCACTTACTGTATGATGCATTTGGGCTTTAATTTCAGCTTCCCGAATTACTCCAATGCATTTCACCAAATTGGCAAAATTTCATCAAAATCTCCCAATTTTTGCCGAAGGGAAATAGAAAGTCGTATCTTTACTCATCCATAATATTGACTTGCAGATAAAATCACAAGATAAAAGTTACAAAAGAATATTGTAGCTGACAACCATTTTAACATATAATAAAATAATCTTGCTTTGACTCTGTAATAGACTTGGACTTTTCCTTAAAAAATGTATGATGGTCAGTGTGATATACCGGTAGCTACTAGCTTTTTTTTTTTTTTTTTTAAATCCACAGTCCCTTTATAATCCCTTTGATAGACAGCCTGGAGCATTGTGGGTGCAAATTTCTAGGGTCAGTCCATATGTATAGACCCCCAGAGGAAGAATTACCGTGTGAAGAATGGTATCAGAAGGGGGTTATGTTTGTGCCAATGCAGGAGAGATCAAGCCTGAATCATTAATACCGTTAGAAAAGAGGCCGTCGTGACATTTAAGACAAGTTCATGGCTGCTATTGAAGCTGTCAGCCTGGGTTAACCCTTTGATTGCCACAAACACCTTGTTATCAGATGCGTAGGAGAGGAACAGTAAGGGTTCATGTCAACTGGCATAATAGTTGAACACTACATTTTCCATCTGAATACATGCAGCTGCATTCTAATGGAAATCACAGTGTTAGACAAGAAAATGCTGCACTTGACATGCTTTGCCTGCAGTTCAAATACACCTTATTAGATCATGCTAGATCCAAATAAATGCAGCACAATGCAAAGCAGGTCAAACTTCTTAAGGGATCCTTAAGTGTACCAAACAGATGGTAATTTGAGGGAGAGAGGTCTGGACTATTTGTAGAATACCTCAAAGTGTTTGAACAGTGTTGATGGCAGTATGTAGGTGTGCATTGACATGCGATAACAAACCTCTTTCGACAATAGTCCAAGTTTGGTTCAAATTACAGGCTTCAGCTTATTGCACAGAATCTCACTGTAACATGCACTGTTTACTGTTGAGCCCTTCTCCAAATAATGTTCCAGTATTCACCCAAAACTCTGTGAGCAATGAGCATCACTTTTCCTGCAGAGGATTATGTTTTGAATTTCTTCTAGACTGGCTACACTGGGTGTTTCCATCCCATACTTTAGCGTACGCTTTCCAATTAAAATTGATGGAACCACATTTCATCCCAAGTGACTATTCTTTACAAAATAAACTTTGCTAGAAAAGCCAGACGTTTGCACTTGTGCTCTTCTCTGAGCTACTTCAGGACCCATCTTAAACAAACGTTATGAAAGCCAAATCTGTTATGGATAATCTCTTATGCCACGTACACACAATTCGGAATTTCTGATGGAAAAAGTCAGACTGACTGTTTCCATCGGAAATTACGACCGCGTGTATGCCCCACCGGAGTAATTCCATCAGAAATTCAGATGAATTCCATCAGAGTTTAAATAGAGAACATGTTCTCTTTTCCTCTGATGGAATTCCGATGTGAATTTGGTTGGACAAAGGTCTGATCGTGTATACGGGGCATTATAGAGAACCATGTTGTTGTCAATAGTGGATGTGCGTCCTGCTCCATCTGCTTGCTTAACGCTTGTCTTCCCGTTTTTGAACTTCTCAATCCATTTGTATACCCTTTGTCATGGTAAAACACTGTCCCCACATTGCGATGAAAGTCTTTGATAGATTTTGGCTCCTGGTACACCTTAAAGCGGTAGTAAAGCTTAAAATAAGAAAGAAAAAAAACCTGCAAGGCAAAGATATAACATGCTAGTATGAAAGCAATGTCAAAGGAAAGGAATATTAATACTGTGAACCAAAAAGTCTAAATATAGGTGCCGCTCAGGTAGAGAGGTAAACGAGACAACTGTGAGTGCAGGCAGGGACAGGGAGCTAGTCCTAGCCCCAAGATGCAGCAATGTCAAAGGAAAAGATCCATAGACCACACATCATGAAGCAGACCCATGTGCATGAAGTGAGATTAATAGCAACTTCAGCCCGGACTCTAGCCAGGCCACGCCCTTAACACAGTTCTCCATAATTAAGCTCCAATAGGTGTTGTGAAATGCACTGGGCCGTGGCCTGGCTGGAGTCCGGGCTTCATGCACATGGGTCTGCTTCATGACATGTGGCTTATAGATCTTTTCCTTTGACATTGCTGCAGCTTGAATCTAGGATAAGCTTACTGTCCCTGCCTGCACTCACAGCAGTCTAGTCGGACTTCACCTAAATTTGGTATTTATGGGCCACAGTGCTAATATAAAAGACTTACCTTGACCCCAGGTTCACACTGGGTACGATTTAGTTCAATTTGAGATGCGATTTCACATGTGAAATCGCATCTCAAATCAGCGGCATTTGCCGGCAATTGCCAGAAATGACACCGTCCTTATCGGTGCGACGCCGCATCTGCGGCGCTGCACCGATTTCAAAAAGTAGTTTCTGTACTACTTTTTGTGATTTCAGGACGCGATTTACATTGACATCTGTGCAGAAACCTGCACAGATGTCTCTTAAATCGCGGCTGAAATCGTGCGAGTTCAGCTGAACTCGCACGGCTTCACTCCTGCAGCCCAGTGTGAACCAGGGCTGAAACAAAGCCCTCCAGAGTTACAGTGTTACTGCTGCAGAGGCTTCCATCTTCACCCAGCCTTTCTTCTGGGTTCTTGGGCCGAGCCGTGATGACGAAATGGCCCTGACACATAGCTCTGAAGGAACAGCACAGGTATGCCGTTCCTTCAGAGCGAATTGCCACTGACATCACTGGCTGCTGCTCCCTAGAATACCTCCTAAATGGTGCATGTTTAGGAGATATTCATTTAACCTACAGGTAAGCTTTATTATAAGCATGCCTGTAGGTTGAAATCAAAATACAGAGTTTATTATCACTTTAAGACCATCAAAAATAGGTCGCTGTTCACCATTGTTCTTTGGTGCAAACAGGAATTGGTACAGACTTGTATACTGTAGAACGCGGCAAAGGTAGCTGAGTGATGAAGATCAAAGATTTGATAAAGTGCAGACAAAGATGTCATTCCTCAACACGTGCGTGCAGAAATCAATTCTGCCAACATAAAGATTATTATAGAAAAAGTGCAGATAATGAATTACTAATGCCTTGTACACACAAGCGGAAAAAGTCAGACGGAAGCTTTTTATTGGATATTTCTTCCGCGTGTATGTCCCATCTGACTTTTTCAGTTGGAAATTCCGGCGGAATTAGATAGAGAACATGTTCTCAATTTTTCCGATGAAAAAAAATTCTAGGCTACATCAGACTTTTTCTGTCGGGTTTTCCGACAGCAAAAATTTGAGAGCTGGTTCTCAAATTTTACGACAGAAAAAGTTCGGAATTTCTATTCGTCTGGATGCAATTCTGACTAAAAACCATGCATGCTCAGAATCAAGTCGACACATGCTCGAAAACATTGAACTTTTTTTTTCTCGGCTCGTCGTAGTGTTGCACATCACCACGTTCTTGATGGTCGGAATTTGGAGTGACCGTGTGTATGCAAGACAGCTTGAGCGGAATTCCATCGAAAAAAATGCCAACGTTTATTCAGATGGCAAAACCGGTCGTGTGTACAGGGCATTAATGACTCGTCTTCATACATTACTGGCAGAGAAAGAACATACTTTGCTAGTGTAGTTACCTGTAAACCTTATGTTAAATTAGCAATTTTACATCAATCTAATGACATAAGTGAGAAGTCTGAAAGTAAAGCTAGCCATATACTATGTGAATTCAAAGTTCATTAGTCCACAACCCTTCTGCCCAAAATTTTTAAAGGAAAATTTTCAGCTCAATAGTGGCTGCATCCATTCCGATGCAACCGCTGTTCGGGTATTCTGACAGCCACTGATTCCGGCTGTCAGAACACGATAGCTGCACTTAGGCCGTGTACACACGATCAGACCGGTCCGATGAAACTGGTCTTAAGACTAGTTTCATCGGACCAATTCGATGGTGTGTACGGTCTATCGGACAGTTGTCCGTCGGACCAAAGTTTTAAAACAGGACAGATTCGATACTTAGTACGCAAAAGCATCAGACCAAAAAATCACGCATGCTCAGAATCAAGTCGACTCATGCTTGGAAGCATTGAACTTAGTTTTTTCAGCACGTCGTTGTGTTCTACGTCACCGCGTTCTGGTCTGATCGGATTTTTGGTCCGATGGTGTGTACGCACATCAGACCATCAGACCACTTCAGCCTGGTCCGATGAAAACGGTCTGTCGGACCAGTTTCATTGGACTGGTCTGATCGTGTGTACGTGGCCTTAGAGATTCATCCATCCATGATGTATAGTGGAAGAATTTGTTAGAGCCTGCAGGATGAACAAAAATAAATCTTGACTGTGTATGCCCATCTTAAAGCGGAATTCCGGCCACAATTTCACTTTTTAAACATAAATACCCCTGTAATACACAAGCTTAATGTATTCTAGCCACTTAAGGACCCCCGCACGCACATATACGGCCACAGAATGGCACGTACAGGCACAAGGGCGTAAATTTACGTCCCCGCCTAAGTGCGGCGTGCGGGGGTCCTCCTGGCTCCGGGAGCGATCCGGGATCAGCGGGCGGATGTCGGCGAATACCCGCCCCCCCCGCGATCGCTCCCAGCCAATGGGAGCGCGCTCCCATCCTGTCAGTTCCTCCTCCTGTGTTTACACAGGAAGGAGGAAATTATGTAATCTCTCATCGCAGCGCTGTTCCCCAGCGCTGCTGATGAGAGAAGACATCACAAGTAAGTGTGCACCAACACAACACTGACACACACTCACATAGGCATATTAACCCCTTGTGATCGCCCCCCCACCCCACTGTCACAGTGTCACTGAATGCAGTGATCTAATCACTGCATTTAGTGTCAGTGTGACAGGCAGTGTAAAAAACAGTTAGTGTTAGGTTCAGGATAGCCCCCCCACCCCCCCTAATAAAGTTTTAACCCCCTGATCACCGCCCTAGTTAACCCTTTCACTCCCTATTGCTAGCGTCACTAAGCGATCATTTTTCTGATCGCTGTATTAGTGTCGCTGTTCCCGCTAGGTAGCTATTTTTTTTTTATTTCGATTTTTTTTTATACTAAAGACATGTGGCTAAATACATTTTGGCCTAAATGTTTGACTAAAATTTAGTTTATTTGATTTTTTTTTAACAAAAAGTAAAAAATAGTGTTTTTTTTTCAAAAATGTCGCTCTATTTTTGTATATAGCGCAAAAAATAAAAATCGCAGAGGTGATCAAATACCACCAAAAGAAAGCTCTATTTGTGGGAAGAAAAGGACGCAAATTTTGTTTGGGAGCCACGTCGCACGACCGCGCAATTGTCTGTTAAAGCGACGCAGTGCCGAATCGCAAAAACACCTTGGGTCATTTACCAGCGTATTGGTCCGGGTCTTAAGTGGCTAGTAAAGTTAGTCTGTAAACTAAGGTCTGTTTTGTTAGGTTGTTATAGCATTTAGATACTTTATAAAACAGGAATTGACCGTGGCCATCTTAAGTGTGGGCATCCATAAAGCCAGACTGTATGACTTCCTGGATTTCAGCCTTGCTGATCTCGCACATGCTCAGTGCTGCACAAGTCAGGTTTTCATAGCAACGGGAGTGTCAGAGGAAGTTGACGCCCCTTATCTATGCAAATCTCTCCTCCCCTCCTCCTTCCAGGAAATATACTAAATGATTTGTTATGTAGATATATTTGCACCGCACAGCGCACCGATCACACTGCACCAATCACAGCACACCGATCACAGCGCACCGATCACAGCGCACCGATCACAGCGCACCGATCACACTGCACCGATCACAGTGCACCGATCACAGCGCACCGATCACAGCGCACCGATCACAGCGCACCGATCACAGCACACCGATCACAGCACACCGATCACACTGCACCGATCACAGCGCACCGATCACACTGCACCGATCACACTGCACCGATCACAGCGCACCGATCACACTGCACCGATCACAGCGCACCGATCACAGCGCACCGATCACACCGCACCGATCACACCGCACAGATCACACCGATCACAGCGCACCGATCACAGCGCACCGATCACAGCGCACCGATCACAGAGCACCGCACCGATCAAAGCGCACCGATCATAGCACACCACACCGATCAAAGCGCACCGCACCGATCACACTGCACCGATCACATCACACTGCACCGATCACAGCACACCGATCACAGCGCACCGATCACACCAATCACAGCGCACCGATCACGCCGCACAGATCACACCAATCACAGCGCACCGATCACACCAATCACAGCGCACCGATCACAGCGCACCAATCACACCGCACCGATCACATCACACAGCACCGATCACACCGCACAGATCACAGCGCACAGGAGTTCTTGAGCGGGGGGTTCGGATCAAAGTTGTTGAGCGGGGGTTGTTGGAAGTTGTTGAGCCTGAGTTTTTGAAGGGGGGGGTTCGCGGGATCACTGTATTTACCGCGAATCGCGGGTGGGGGGGGCAGTTGCCGCGGGTGGGGGGGGCCGGTTAGCCGCGAATCGCGGGTGGGGGGGGCAGTTGCCGCGGGTGGGGGGGGCAGTTGCCGTGGGTGGGGGGCGGGTTTACCGCGAATCGCGGGTGGGGGGGGCAGTTGCCGCGGGTGGGGGGGACGGGTTTGCCGCGAATCGCGGGTGGGGGGGCTGATTTGCGGGATTCCTGCCCTATGAGAGTGTGGTGGGGGAGGAGAACACTGTGGGGGGGGGGGCTGGAGAGTGTGATGGGGGAGGAGAAGCAGGGTGCATACAGAGGAAATGAGCTTTCTATATTCCTCTATACAGGCGCTGAATGCTTGATTCTCCTACCTTTTACCTCTTGCAAGCAATCAGCGCCTGTATAGAGGAATCCAGCAAGGTGATTTCTTCTATTTGCAGCCCCCCCTGCTGCACACGTAGGGCGGCATCACTGCTGTCTGAGCTGCCTGGCTGGGTCTGTGTTTTCGGCGGTGATGCTACGGTCCCGCCCCCTTAGACCGCCTCGTGTGATTGGCTGAACACAGATCACATTGGCTGTCTATCCACTATCACATGAGCCAGCCCAGGGGGGCGGGACCGTGTTACAGCGTCCCCGCCGAAAACACACCCAGCCAGGCAGCTCGTAATACACAGAGAGAGGAGAGGAGAGGAGAGAGGGGTCATGTCCCAGGAGGCATAGCGGCTGTGATTGACGGCTGTGGCCGCGGCTGAGAAAATAAACTCATCTGCACAGCACAGTGAGTTTTTAAAATGACTAAAAATGACATGCCAATTCGATTTAAGGGGGCAGTATGAAAGGGGATGCAATAAAGTTAAAAAAGAGGGTGGAGCTCCACTTTAAGCATCGGTTTTTCAGTCTTTTTCAACCAGTCTGAATAAAGCTCCTATTTTTTTTCCTTTGAAAATGTTTTTTATTTTAAATGTTTTAGGCAAACTGTGTGCCTTTAAATTGGTTAAACAAATAAAGAGAACACCGTTTTTATACCGATATTTATTTACCTACTATTCCCACCCTGAGTACTGAATTTAGAAATAATAGCTTACGCTTCATCTGTTATCATGTCTGACAATCCATTAATACTGACCTTTTGCTATATACCAAAGCCATTTAAATAATTTTATTCATGTGGTCCTGCGTCTTCTCTTGGTTGCAGTGTACCCCCTGATGCTACCAGTTGACTACACAACCATTAAGCCATGTCAACATCATATACTATTAATCATGCTCCAGATGCTGGAACCAATTTAAGATAACAAAGTACAGGGTTTTGCTGAGTCTGTGTCTCTTGGACAATGGGTTTTTATTTTGAAAATATTATAACGTGCGTGGAAGAGATTAACAGACCATTCACCGCTGCTAACCTACTGCTGTAAACTGCTGTCTGGAAAACGGTAGCAAGTAGAGAATGAATGAAATGATTAAGAAGATTTAGAATACATTAATAAAATCTAAACTCATATTTCAGTGATTGAAAAATAATATTTTGCTTTGATTGCTCCATCCTGTGCTTATTTTTTAAGCCAAATAATGCAGAACAAAACCAAATGCATTTTCTTATAGATTAGCCCTTTAGATGACAATGGTTTTAGTATGAGTTCACTTGAAAAGCTTCCGTACTTTCCCCTTCCCACTTGCGATAAGCAATAATTTTTATTTTTATTTCTAATGGTTTATTATATTAAAACCTAATTCAACTGTAAAGTGTTTGTAAACCCTTTACAACCACTTTAACCTACAAGTAAACCAAGATTAAGGCTTACCTGTAGGTGCTTGAAATATTTCCTAAACTTCCACGGTTTGAGGCCGCGTACACACGATCGAATTTATCGTGTGTACGGGCTAGCAGACAGCATGCTTTGAAATTTGCTACAAACCTGTCCGTCGGATCTGTCTGCTGGTTAGTACACTAACCAGCGGACAAAACTGTCCGCGCATGCGTCAAATGGATTAGACGCATGCGCGGAAGCATTTTATTTCCGGGTTTGCAGTGACGTTGACGCCGCCACGTCCGGGTTTGGTGACGTGGCGGCGTCAACGTCACTGCCACGTCACCGCGTCCTCAGATCAAGGGGATTTTCGTCCGATGGTGTGTACACGAAATCGGACCAAAATCCGATGAGACATGTCCGCTGCAAACGGTCCGTCGGACGTGTTTGAGCAGACATGTCTCATCGTGTGTACGCGGCCTAAGAGATATTTACTGAAATCAAGGGCCCCGCTTTCTGCCTGCTCCCGCGCATGCGCCCAATCAGAGCGCTGATATGCGGATGTTGGCTGCCCGGTTGTTGGAAGAGGATGGCTACGGGGCTTCGATCGGATTTGGAGGTGAGTATTACATAATGAGCTAGTATGCCATGCATACAAGCTTATTATGCCTTTGCCTTGCAGGTGTTTTTTTTTTTATACCTGTGTTTACTTCCTTTAAGTTGAAATCAGTAAAATACACTCCAGGTGCAGCAAAACAAATGCTTCAATTCAAAGTCTTATTTTCTTTAGGAAGCAGCCACAGCCCCAAAGCCCTTTCCTGCCAGCATGCTGCAAAAAAGGACCCATGCACTCTCTGTAAAAAGAGTTTTCTCTCTGCAGACATTGCTGAGCCAGAACTATAGCTCTGCAATCAGCGAAACTCTATCTCTGACTTAACAGAGGGTATGTAGGAACTCTGTGGAGAGACCACTGCTTCCACACAAAAAGCAAGGGTTATGCCTTGTACACACGATAGGAATTTCTGATAAAAACAGTCTGATGGATTGGGCCCTTAGGATTTCTTTCCATCAGAGTAAAAAAATAGAACATGTTTTAAATTCCTATGGGAAATTCCGATCGTCTGTGTGGAACTCCGTCTGAGAACATTCCTATGCATGCTCAGAATCAAGTCAACGCATGCTCGGAAGCATTGAACTTAATTTTTCTCGGCTCCTTGTAGTGTTTTACGTCACCGTGTTTTGTAAGGTCGGAATTTTGTCTGACATTGTGTATGCAAGACTGATGGAAGACAGCTTGAACGAAATTCTGACAGAAAATTCCATCAGATTTTAGTACATCAGAAACTCCTATCGTGTGTACAAGGCATTCGGTTCTACTTCAGCCTTTGATTAGACTATAGGGTTGATTTATTAAAGGCAAATAGACTGTGAACTTTGCAGTTGCTCCAAAACCTAGTAAATGAGGTAAAGCTTTACTTTGCAAAGAATACCCAATCACGTGCAAGGAAAAAAACAAAACAGTATTTTTGCCTGCACATGATTGATTGATGAAAATCAGCTAAGCTTCTGCTCATTTACTAAGCTGTAAAGCAACTGCATTTGCAAAGTGCACGGTCAATTTTCCTTTAGTAAATCAACCCAATAAACTTTTAAAACAAACTGTGAGGCATTTAAAAAAAAAAAAAAACATTTGAGTTGATGCACCTGTGGTGTTTTGAGCTTGTTTTAACTGAGCTTGGTTTATTTTTAAAGCCTAGTTCCAGGAATAAGGCAAACTCTACCTTTAGAAAGTCCCCTTCCTAACCAGTTAACTACTCATTTAGTCCTGGGGTGCAGGTAAAATAAAAGTATTACTTACCTTATCCTTCCCTCCAGCAGGGTCCCTCCATTGATGCAACCAGTCTTGCAAAGCCTTCTCTCTAAGGTGCTCCTGGGTTTGCAGAGGGGCCACCCAAAGCCGGAGCATCACTTGGAGAAGAGGAGAGTGTTGGAGCCAGCCTGAGCTGGGGTAAGGAAAGTGTCACAGCCTTTTCATCTCTCTGTAGACTTAATGAGCATTTAAGATTTGGCTTAATTCCTGGAGATGGGCTTGAACATAAATATTACATTCTTTTTTGTAGTGGACTTTTCTATAAATTTCCAACATGGATAAATTCATGATATGTCTTATTATACAACAGTATACATTTTCAGTTAAGCTCTACCTTTTATGAACAAAAAGGCATCCATTATCTTTAATACAGTAATTTTTGTAGACTGAGACAATATAATTGTAGAACTACCGCTGAAGGAGCCACTAGAACGATGCCCAAGGTTCCTTTTTCGCAACAGTTGCCCCCGCAGCCATGCACATGATCGCAGTCACTCTTTGGCTCTAGTGTTGAGCGGAATACGCAATATTCGATTTTGCGATATTGCGCGAATATATAGAAGAATATTCGCGAATATTCACTAATATCGAATATTCGTGATATTTTATCCAAAAAAAATTTTGCGAAATTTCGCTAATGCGAAAATGATTGCGAAATTCTCATAAACGGAGATCATTTCCTGTATTACTAAACTAATATGCACTAAACACTAACTCTACACTAACTCTACTTAAAAGAAAGGAGAATAAGGGGGAAAAGAAGGGCGGAGAAGATAATCGCGCAATATTCCTATTGCGCGATTATCTTCTCCGCCCTTCTTTTACATCAGAGCCAATCAGAATAACTCGAATATTCGGCAAAAGGAATATCGCGCAATATTCCGTTTGCCGAATATTCGAGTTATTCTGATTGGCTCTGATGCAAAAGAAGGGCGCATCAGAGCCAATCAGAATAACTCGAATATTCGGCAAAAGGAATATTGCGCGATTATCTTCTCCGCCCTTCTTTTGCATCAGAGCCAATCAGAATAACTCGAATATTCGGCAAAAGGAATATTGCGCAATATTCCTTTTGCCGAATATTCGAGTTATTCTGATTGGCTCTGATGCAAAAGAAGGGCCGAGTAGCTGATGCGATTCTTTTATCTTGCCGAAAATTCGCAATGCGAATTTTCGGCAACATAAAAGAATCGCATCAGCTACTCGGCCCAGGGTCTCTCTCTAATCATACCAGCAATGCTTTTAGACGTCGATGGAGATCACTAGGATGTGATCTGTTTTAAAAATAAATTTGAAAAAATAGCGATAGCGAATATTCGCCGCAATATTCGAGTTATTTGCGAATACTCGAATATGCAATATTCGTAGCGAATATTCGCAATGCGAGTATTCGTGAGCAACACTATTTGGCTCAATGAACAGTTCAGGAGTTTTTCTTTTGGTGTTTTTATTTTTGGTTAACTTTGATAGGGTTAGGGAATTGAGTGGGATACTCCTGAAACTTTGTACAAATAGGAGGACACTTATTTTATATAGTCCAAGCAAAGTCCTTTCATTGGGAAATAAATAGACTAAGCTCTTCAGGTTGCCTACCTGAGGCCTCAACACCCTGCAGGCACATGGCAGGAAAGCCAAGGTGGGTAAGCAGCCCTCCTTAGACTGATTTTCTTCTAAGGAAAGCGACGTGCATGTTCTCTGTCTTAGAGTATTTATATAGGCTCCCAGCTACCATCTGGGTGTCTCTCCACAGGGTTGTATGAATAATTAGATGCTGATTAGACTCTTCCTGCCCACTCATTTCCAGAGCTTTCTGGACTAATTGGGGAAGCAGACAATCCTTCAACTACTGAAACATAGAACAGACCAAAATAATCAACATAGCCACATGGGTTACAGAGAGGCAAAATTAATTTGCCTAGGAATGAACAGAAGCTCCAAGGGGTATTGTGGGCCATAACTAAATTTACATAATCCTAGCACCTATCTTGGAGAGTGCTACATATTCAATCTGCAGTCTTACTGCAGCAAGGAAGAACATTATGTCAGTCTCCTCAGTGATTACAAAGACTGTACATTGTAACTGTATAGCAAGCCACAAAGAGAGGAGCAGCAGCAAAAGGGATTATCTGTGTCAGATATTTGTGAACTAATTCAAAAACTGCATGGGCACATGCATCTGAATCTAGAAAGTAAATGCTAACCACGTATCAATACCGGGACATGTTCATTTAGCGCCCAGGGCAAGGATATGGTATTGTGCTCCTTCCTCTGCTGCTAATGTGTGCTGTAGAAATAGTGTAATGTGCTGTGTCCATCATCCATCCGCCCCCTGTTCCAGCTATCCATGGTTGGTATATATTGTGCACTGCACATGCACAACCAATTGTTTGCTTCATGATAGCCTGCCACTGGAGCATGTGTGCATATGGTGATGGGATTCCCCCACCCACTGCTACACCTGGGGCGGTTTCCCCTCCTGCCCTTCCCTTGTCCTGCCTTTGCTGGGGATTATAACATGGAGAATGATAACCTCACACAGCCTGTAGACCAGCGGTCCCCAACGTTTCTACAGAAAGGGCCAGTTTACTGTCCTTCAGGCTTTAGGGGTGCCGGACTGTGGCCAGTGGGAGTAGAAAATGCCCTGTCGTCAGTGGCAGTAAACAGTGCCCCTTCATTTGGTTTCAGTAAGAGAAATACTGTTTCACTGTTGGTATGAGTGAGAGGAATAATGCCCCTATTATAGTGGCCATTATTGGTGTCAGTTGGAGGAAAGTTGTCTCAAGGGTCGGATAAAGGCAAGCAAAGAACCCCATCTAGCCCCTGGGCCACAGTTTGAAGACCACTGCTAAAAGTGGCCTAGCATGGCCACATGTGAAGGGAGTGGATCAAGGCTGGTAACTCCAGGGAGAAGATCCTGTAAGAGAAAAAAACATATAGACAGTAACATCAACTTCAAATAAAGCACAGACTATAACTCCAAAATGTAGATCTTGCCCTTTAGCAATTTTTCAGCATAAACTAAAAAGTCGGTGGTGGAGGGACTTGACATTCTACACAAAATGGCATTGAATGCACTCTATTGTGCTTAGGTGGAATGAAATTAATTTGCTTTCCCAGTAGACCTCTGGTCCTTTCCTGCTTCAAATCTCTCCATTGAAACCAATTGATAGCATGCCATTGTAATGCCGCGTACACACGATCACTTTTTGTGATGAAAAAAAATGTAATTTTATCTGACGAAACAAAAGGACGTTTTTCAAACTTCATTTTCAAAAACGACATTGCATACACACCATCGTTTTTCCACAATGCTCTTGCAAAGCGCGGTTACGTAAGACACTTTCGACGGCACTCTGTTCCATTGAAGCTCCCATCTCATAACTTGCTTCTAAGCATGCGCGGGTTTAAAAACGTCATTTTGCCCACACACGGTCACTTTTTATGACACAAAAAACGACATTTTGAAAAACGACACAAAAAATTCAAGCATGTTGGAATTTTTTTGGTCGTTTTTTTGAAGACATAAAACGACGTTTTGCCCACACACGATCATTTTAAATGACGTTTTTTAAAACATCGGTTTTTTTTCATCACAAAAAGTGATCGTGTGTACGCGCCATTAGGTTCATGTCACCAAGCACAGGACATCAAACTGGTAGAATAGAAGAAATAAACAGACCAAAGTGACTTTTTCATCTTTATAACTTTCAATAAGGGGTATGCATTCTATAAAATAAATGTATGCATTTCCTCAATGCTGCATCTCAGCATTATTTATGCCATCAATTTCACAAAGGCTCTATATTATAATTTGCAGCCTATGCTATGTGCAGAATTAATCTTTTTAATTTCATTTAGAATAAACACAGCAGTAAAATTCAGTCAGCGTCACCAGTTTTTTTTATCTGAGCACCTCTTCTATTCTGAGTTTTTGCTAATGGATTGCAGGCTATGAGGAGTTTGCTTATTTATGTATGTTTTCATCTCAATATCGAATGAGAGAATAATAATAGCAACATTCTGTTTTTTAATTTTGTTTTTGCGACAGAAAAAATTTCAGATTGCAAACAAGAATTAGATTACTGCTTTTATTCTCCATATGTAATTGCCATGGACAATACAAACAGTTTCTTTGATTGAGAATGAGGTTCATTGTTTTCCAAACCAGTATCCAGCTCATATATTCCAGTTCCTTTCACAGAAACACAAGTGCCATAATAGCAATAATGTTCATGCTCCGCCATTCTTGTTCTTCTACAAGAACCTCCAGGCCACCTTCCCCTCATTATTCCTTCTACCCCCTAGTGACCAGTTACAACCATGAAAACTGGACTTCTGATTGAGTTTGAGGCATGGGTTTCTGCCAGCTTCCATAAGCTTCCACTTCAACATGGATGACAGAACCAGTGTGTGGATATAATTATTATTTTTTAGGGCTGTTACTGATTAAACATTTTGTGTTCGATTAATCGATTTATTTTTTAATCGATTAATCGACTAATTTCGATTAATTTATAACGCACAGAGCAAACTACTTTTAGCTGATCTCCTTGCATTGCAATGCTGCATTAGTCAGTGGTAAATGTGGTATACACTATATACAATCACCTGACATTAGTTAGTTTCCACAATTCATGACATAACTTCACAACTTACACAAATGGGTTTTAAATTTAAATTGTAGCACTGACGTAAGTAATTTTTTTCTCATTAAACTTTAAGAAAAACATAGAAAGTTAGTTAAACTTTAATTATAAAACGTATCTAGTATATTGACTGTCAGTCATTTTATAGTAGGCATCACTTTAGCCAGTCACACAGATATACCAGAGTGTTTGCATTTTCTGTAAGCAGACATGATAGCATTTTATTGACAATATACCCTGAAGAAATGAACAGTCTTTCGCATGGAACAGATGATACACAAAGAATTGTCTGCACAAAACTGCTTAGGACAGGAAAACAATGGTTATTTTTGCCCCCTTCCCCTGATGGAGCCTGATGCACCCTCCTGCTCCACAGATGCAAAGGTACCTCAATCCAATGGGTGCAGTTTTCTCACATCCATCAGGGTACGTCTCACTGTCCAGGCTGTCCAGGGACGTCAATAATTTTGATCAATCAAAAAAATTTAAGATTAATAAAGGAATTAATCTTAAATTTCCCCAGCCCTATTATTTTTATTATATTATTATACATGATTTATATGTTACTTAACAAAATAAGGGAAGATAGTACAGTTAAAATAAAATGCAAGACAACAGGATTAGGAGAGCCCTGGGTTTACATTATGTGCAGCTGCGGAGCACAGCACGTAATCCAAAGTGCTTGCATATGAAAGCGAGTTTCCACATTGAAGTCAATGGAAACGAAAATAATTTGTTCCACATTGACTTCAATGGCATGCAATACCGCATGCGGCCAGAGGCGGGGGGTACCAGAGAGCCTCGGAAATGGCCGGAAAGGCCCGAGGACAGTTCGGTTGACCTCGGAAAGACTCCCTTTGCCTAGGTCAGCCAAGCTGTCCTCGGTACTTTCTGTGCATTTCCGAATGGTGCTGATCGGCTGCGATCAGCACCGTTCAGCTCCGGTACCCCCTCACCTCAGGCCAAACGTGGTACTGCACACCGCTTTGGCCTGAATTCTGCTTGTTTTGCGAGGCAACACTTGCAACCCGAGTTAGAATATTTTAAGATACAGTGCTCGTATTGCGAAACGCTTGTTAACCGCGTTACTTGCAATCCATGTTCCTCTGTACTGACATATAATCACACACATAGGTTGGATTTGATGGACTTGTGTCTTTTTTCAACCCCACCTATTATGTAATTATGTAATTTTGCAACCATATCCAAACGTAATTATAATTTTTTTGGGCTATACCCACACTAGTCACAAGGGTGCTTGAATGTGCCTTTCATCAAACAATAGGAAACACTCTGTTAGTACAACGTGTGAACACATTGGTGGGAGCTCTGTGAATACAGCGGAATGCCTCTAAGTTCAGATATAAAACAGCTCTCATCTGATACATCATTTCCTGCTCTCGATAAGAATAGTTACAGGAAAAAGAGAGATTACATTAATTTGGTGCTTATGTTTTATGTCATCGTTCCATGTTTGTTAGGAAGGAAGCTATGGGTTGCAATTGGAGCAAGCATTTACTTTGAGTTTTTTTTTAATGATAATGGCTAAAACCAGTCACAATGCTGACAGAGAAAGAATAGAACTCACATTATTAGCTGGGAAAACAGCGGTAATATTTAATTAGCCTTTTGAAACAGCTAATCTGGGAATCTGCACGTGTCAGCTCATCTTTACAACTGAGGGACTGTGTGTTTGTCTGCCAAAATCAACATGCTTGCTCTGGGGATTTGCTCCATTGGGGATTTGCAGTCCATAGATAGGGAAAACATATTTCCAGCCCTACTCTAAATATTCTGTTTATGACAGATTATTTTATGTTTAATTTCCAATAAATGACATCATTTTTCAGTCTCAGAAATTGAGTGGCGATAAATTCGATATGTAATGTCTAGGTCATTTTAAGTTGAAGATACCTCTTTCAGAGTTATTTTGCTAAGGAACAGAATAACATTTTGCAATAGACACCTAAAAAAATTGAATCTCTGTACTGTAATTAATAGCAAAGCACATTATTTGCAGTAGGTACAAACAACAAGGATACTTGCTGCATTGAGATAATGTAATTCACAATGTGTTGGTGGCTGCTTAATGTCAAATGAAAGTGAACTCAGTCAATATGATAACCTGCAGAATTTCTCATCTGTATGTACCATTTACCAAAATTGTGCCGCATTAGCTTAACCACTTCAGCTCTGGAAGGTATTACCCCCTTCCTGACTAGGCTATATTTTTCAAAACTGCACTGCATTGCTTTAACTGACAAATGCGCGGTCGTGCAACGCTGTATCCAAATAAAATTGATGTAATTTTTCCCCACAAATAGAGCTTTCTTTCGGGGGTTTTTATTTTTTGCGCTATAAAAAAAAAAGGACGATATTTTTTTACTTTCTGCTATAAAACACATCCAATATATATATATTTTTTTATCGAATTTCTTCATCAATTTAGGCCAATATGTTTTCTGCTACAAATTTTAGGTAAAAAAAACAAACAATAAGCATATATTGATTGGTTGTGCCAAAAGTTATAGTGCCCATAAACTATGGGATAGGTTCATGGACTTTTACTTTTTCAAGTGTTTTTATTGATAATGCCGGTGATCAGCAAGTCTGACACTAAGGCCCCATACACACTATTAGGCCGCGTACACACGACTGGTTTCCTCGGCAGAATTCAGCAAGAAACTCGATGGGAGACGTATTCTGCCGTGAAAACCGGTCGTGTGTACACTCTTCGCCAAGCAACCCGTCGAGGAACTCGTCGAGCCAAAAAGAGAGCATGTTCTCTATTTCCTCGATGGGCAATGGGAAAATTTGGCTCGACAAGTTTTTTGACTGCCGAACAAGGAACTTGACAGTGAAAACGATGTGTACGCGGCCTTAGATTTTCTGCAGATTTTCTTCTTCAGATTTACCAAGACCATGTAGTGCCTAATTGCATACAAATTGAGACTCTCATATTATATGGCTTTGGTAAATGTGAAGAGAAAAATCTTCAGAAAATCTAATAGTGGGGTCTAAGTGACACTATTTGGGGACCAATGACACCAATACAGAGGTCAGTGCTAAAACAAAATGCACTGTCACTGTGTAAATGACACTGTCAGGGAAGGTGTTAACATCAGCAGTGATCAAAGGGTTAAGTGTGCTCATAGGGAGTGCTCTCTAACTGTGTGGGAAATGCTGTGACTAGAAGAAAACCGACATCTATGTTTCTGCTTAGCATAAACACAAGGGGCCAGATTCAGATACACTTAATTTTGCGCTGCGTAATCGAAATGCTCTACGCTGCCGTATTTTACCAGGCTCTACATCGAATTCTGGTAGATTTTTTGCCCGTACGCTACGGCGGCGTAGTCTATTTCTCGCCGCGTAATCGAAATACGTGATTAGGGGGCGTGAAGCATTTAAATTAAGCGTGTCCCCGCGGCGATCGAACTGCGCATGCTCCGTTCAAAAATTTCCCTCCGTGCATTGCGTGAAATCACGTCGTTACGTCATTCATTGTTTGAGTAGCATCGTTTACGAACATTCCTATTCCCGGACGACTTACGTAAAAAATAATAAAAGACGTCGGAAAACGTAGAAATTCGACGTGGGAACGACGGCCATACTTAATATGGGCTGTCTAATATTAGACCAGCAAAAAGCTGGTATAGTAAAACGCAAAAAAAAGATGACTAAAGATGCCGTAAGAGATTGCGATTGAAGATCGTAATTTCTGGGATCACCGGCAAAAGCTCATTAGCATACCCCGACGCGGAAAACGACGGGAAGTCCACCCAGTGGCCGCAATTTTATTGCAGCGTAGATCCGAAGGCGTACGAACACGTAATCCAGTCGAATTGAAGCCCGCAGCCGTCTATTGAGGTTTGAGGTTTCCGACTAGCTAAAAAACGCGCGTAATTTGAAATTACTCCAGTCTAACACCAGTTAGACAGGAGTAAGGGCTCTGTGAATCTGGCCCAAGATCTCCATTTTCCTCCCTCACAGGTCTGCCTTGTTTACATAGGCAGACCACCATTCTGAATCTCCTGTGAATGATTGGCGAGTCCTGGTGTCCACCGCGGCCGCCGGACCCACTGATTAGCCCCCGCTGTATCCAAACACAGTGGGAGCAGGTCTCCGGTGGTGTGCGCACACGCCCCAGAGATGAAGAGAGGACTCGCACACAGGTACATTTTGCACTTAAGGGCCACCCTGCAGCAGTATACACTGTATGTACGTGGGCCGGTCTTAACTGCTTGCCGACCAGTGCATGACTATATACCACAACAGCATGGCACGGACAGGCAGAAGGACGTGTACATACGTCCCCTTTAAGTTCTCGGCATTGTGGACACGTGTGCGCCGCCGGAGCTCCGTGATCCCGGCCACGGGGATACACGCGATCGTCTCGCGGTGAGGAAGAACTGGGAGATGCTGTGCAAACAAGCATCTCCTTGCTCTGCCTAGTGACAATGACAGTGATCACCGCTTCCCGTAATCGCAAGCGGTGATCACTGTCTTGGCACACTTAACACCTACAGTGCCACCTAGTGGTTAAGCCCTTCATTGCCAGTGTCATTTTTACAGTAATCAGAGCATTCTCATAGCACTGATCGCTGTAAAAATGACAATGGCCGCCATTACCAGTAAAAAATAAATATTAGTAAAAATGCAATAAAACTATCCCCTATTTTGAAGACGCTATAACTTTTACGCAAACCAATCAATAAACGCTTATTGCGATTTTTTTACCAAAAATATGTATAAGAATACGTATTGGCCTAAACTGAGGAAAAAACATGTTTTTTAATATATTTTGTGGGGGTATATATTATAACAAAAAGTAAAAAATATTGCATTTTTTTCAAAATTGTTGCTCTATTTTTGTTTATAGTGCAAAAAATAAAAACTGTAGAGGTGATAAAATACCACCAAAAGAAAGCTCTATTGTGGGAAAAAAATTGCTGATCACCGCCATTAATAGTAAAAAAAAAATAATTAATAAAAATGCAATAAAACTATCCCCTATTTTGTAAACGCTATAAATTTTGCGCAAACCAATCGATTAACGCTTTCTGCAATTTTTTACCAAAAATAGGTAGAAGAATATGTATCGGCCTAAACTGAGGGATAACATTTTTTTATATATTTTTGGGGGATATTTATTATAGCAAAAAGTAAAAAATATTGCATTTTTTTTTTAAATTGTCGCTTTATTCTTGTTTATAGCGCAAAAAATAAAAACCGCAGAGGTGATCAAATACCACCAAAAGAAAGCTCAATTTGTGGGAAAAAAAGGACGACAATTTTGTTTGGGAGCCACGTCGCATGAGCAATTGTCAGTTAAAGCGACGCAGTGCCGAATTGCAAAAAGTGGCCAGGTTTTTAAACAGCAAAATGGTCCGGGGGTGAAGTGGTTAAGCGGTTAAAGTAGATGTAAACTCTAACCGAATGACATTCAGTCTTTAAAGCGGAGGTTCACCCTAAATATACTCTTTTTCCATGTGATCCAGCATACTGGCGTCAGCGCCAGTATGCTGTTTTTTTTTTTTTTTTAATGCCCCACTTACTGTCTAATCTTTAATTTTGATTTAGCTCCCCCGCGGTTGATAGCACCTGTATAGCCTGTCACTGGTTCCAAAAATACCCGATTTAGGACTCAGGTATTTCCGGCGCAATACGGCGCCTGCGCACAGACCTAGGAGCTGACTCAGAGAAATACGGCGCCTGCGCAGTCAGCTCCTAGGTCTGTGCGCAGGCGCCGTATTGCGCCGGAAATACCTGAGTCCTAAATCGGGCTATACAGGCGCCATCCACCGCTGGGGAGATAAATTGAAATCTAGACGGTAAGTGGGGCATTAAAAAAAAAAAAAACAGCATACTGGCGCTGACGCCAGTATGCTGGATCACATGGAAAAGCGTATATTTAGGGTGAACCTCCTCTTTAACATAACATTTTTCTTTACCCTTCAGCTTCCACACTTGCAAATGCCCTACAGACAAGAGCAATTTTTACACTTTTACTAGGACCTTTATTGGGCAATAACTTTCTTATTGCTTAAGATAAAAAAGTAATGCATATACTGTTCTTTTAATGACAAACAAGACTTTCTTTTTGTTATATTGTCTTGCAAAAATTGTTAATTTCACCCTTCAAAAAAAGTAACAAAACTAACATAAGCACTGTTTTACTGCAGAACAAAAGTCTAAAAACAATAAATGTTATTCTATTTGTGTGACTGCTCTGTTTGAGAAAATATTGTGAAACACATCAACCTTTTGCCCTCTTTGTGTAACTGTGGGCAAAATTAATAACTGAGAATTTGTTTCTGGCTTTCCTACCAGGTCCGACACTTATGGGACCTGGATGTGGAATCTTTGCAATATGATTTTAAATCTGTAATAACATTTGTGCAAACTTTTTTATATATTCATGTGACTGCCCTATTTGTACCAGTAAATTCCAATTATACTTTTGTTCTAGTTGATATAATTTATGGATGTGGTACATCATCATTAGCAGCCTCATTTTGTAATATCAAATTTTAAGTTATACTTTGTCCTGTTTAATATGAATAAAATTATTATTCTGGTATAAAAGCATTCATTTTGCACTTTTTTAAAGTGACATTAAAAAAAGCTGACAAAAAAAAAAGTTTGAAATATTAACCACTTAAGCCCCGGACCAATATGCTGCTAAATGCCCAGAGGCGTTTTTACAATTCAGCACTGCGTCGCTTTAACAGACAATTGCGCGGCCGTGCGACGTGGCTCCCAAACAAAATTTGCGTCCTTTTCTTCCCACAAATAGAGCTTTCTTTTGATGGTATTTGATTGCCTCTGCGATTTTTATTGTTTGCGCTATAAACGACAAAATTAGAGCGACATTTTTAAAAAAAAAACAATGGGCCAGATTCACATACACTTAATATTGCGCTGCGTAATCGAAATACTCTACGCTGCCGTATTTTACCAGGCTCTACACCGAATTCTGGTAGATTTTTGCCCGTACGCTACTGCGGCAAAGTCTATTTCTCGCGGCGTAATCGAAATACGCGATTAGGGGGCGTGAAGCATTTAAATTAAGCGCATCCCCGCGGCGATCGAACTGCGCATGCTCCGTACAGAAATTTCCCGCCGTGCATTGCGCGAAATCACGTCGTTACGTCATTCGTTGTTTGAGTAGCGTCGTTTACGAACATTCCTATTCCCGGACGACTTACGTTAAAAATAATAAAAGACGTCGGAAAACGTAGAAATTCGACGCGGGAACGACGGCCATACTTAAGATGGGCTGTCTAATATTAGACCAGCAAAAAGCTGGTATAGTGAAACGCAAAAAAAAGATGACTAAAGATGCCGTAAGAGATTGCGATTGAAGATCGTAATTTCTGGGATCGCCGGCAAAAAGCTCATTAGCATATCCCGATGCGGAAAACGACGGGAAGTCCACCCAGTGGCCGCAATTTTATTGCAGCGTAGATCGGAAGGCGTATGAACACGTAATCCAGTCGAATTGAAGCCCGCAGACGTCTATTCATGGTTTGAGGTTTTCGACTAGTTAAAAAACGCGCGTAATTTGAAATTACTCCAGTCTAACACCAGTTAGACAGGAGTAAGGGCTCTGTGAATCTGGTCCAATATTTTTTCCTTTTTGTTATAAGAAAAATTGAATAAACTACATTTTAGTCAAACATTTAGGCCAAAATGTATTCAGCCACATGTCTTTAGTAAAAAAAAAAAATCGCAATAAAAAAAAATTAGCTACCTAGCGGCAACAGTGACACTAATACAGCGATCAGAAAAATGATTGCTTAGTGACGCTGGCAATAGGGGGTGAAAGGGTTAACTAGGGCGGTGATCAAGGGGTTAAAACTTTATTAGGGGGGGTACGGGGCTACCCTGAACCTAACACTAACTGCCTGTCACACTAACTGTCACACTGACACTAAATGCAGTGATCAGTACATATATGATCACTGCATTCAGTGACAGTGTGACAGGGGGGTGATCGCAAGGGGTTAATTTGCCTATGTGTGTGGTGTCAGTGTAGTGTTGGTGCAGACTTTCTGTGACTCTTCTCTCATCTCAGCGGTTTGAAAATACCGCCGAGATGAGAGCTGCATCACTTCCTCTGCCTATGTTTACATTTTACAGGCAGAGGAAGTGACACGGCGGCGGTGCACGGGATTGGCTGGGAGCGATCACGAGGGGGCGGACAGAAACGAACCGCCGCCCCCCTCGAGTCGGATCGCTCCCGGAGGTAAGCCGACCTCCGCACGCAGCAAAGGGGGTCCCGATCAGACCCCCGACCCGCTAGAAGGCAGGGACGTATATATATACGCCCATCTGCCTGTACGTGCCATTCTGTGGACGTAAATAGGCGTGCGGCGGTCGTTAAGTGGTTAATGGTTAATAAAGTTGAAAATAATAGCCGATGGGCTAATTAGGGCTGATTATAATAAACTATGCGTTAATAAGGGGTTGGATAAAGGCATTTTTTTTTAAACTGACATTATATAAAGACCAAAATGTATTCTTTTGATTTGCAGAGAAAAAATAGAAGAGTAGGAGAGTAGATACAAAAGTAACAATGTAACTGTCTAAACAATGTTGATAAATATGTCAAATAGCTTTTTTATTTGACAACAGCTGCTGTATTTGCGCAGAAATGCCCTGGTTTTTTTTTAAGTACTGTAATTGTAAATTATCAGCTTGTGAAACAACTTATTTCGTTTAAAATAGAAAGGAAATGCAAAACATTTGTATATGTAGCGCTCCCCTCGAAGGAGCCGCTGATTAGTTCAGGACCGACATGTTAGGTTACCAGTGAGTCTTGTCTAGGGATAATATTAGTGAAGGTGTTTAAAGAGCAAGTGTCCAGACGTCAACTTGAGTTTTCAATGCTTTATTCCAAGGCCCAACATGGCCAACATCAACATGACACACGATAGAGAAAACGGTTGATGAGCAGAGAGAGAACTGCAGTATCAGGCCTTGGATATCAGAGAGAGAACAACCCCTGCTCTCAGCATAGTCAAGTTTACTCGAGCCTATCTGCCGAAGGGGCCACTTTCAAACAAAGTCACTGGGAGGAAACAGGGCCTCTGCCACGGGCCTAGTGAACTCTCTTGGATTTGTCAAAGGCTAGAACCAATGAATCCTCCCAGGAAGTCCAATTTCAAGGTCACCAATTGACAGCTGAAGAGTACCTGTTATGTGGCGTGGTGACCGGATCCCCGGTGGTTTGTCCAGGCCTCACAGACAACCTCTGCCTCTGGGTTCTCCACCGTTCAGCTCCCGGCTTAGGATCTGGGACCCAGAAAGCCGGTGGGGCCCCTCTCTGCATCAGAATGAGGTTCCACTCGGTACGCAACCTCGGCCAGCCGAGCCTCGATGGCGGGGGCCCATGGATGTGCGCACCCTGAAGGTGGATGCCGCACCTGGAACTCGGGACCCGCATAGCACAACTCACGCAGGCGACTGCCCCAGATATACCCCCCCGCCAGCACGTCCAGAGAAAAACCGCTCCTCTGATTGGCTGCTGGGAGAAGGTGGGTCTGTCAGAACCCCCTCTAGAAACTACTGTCACTCAGGGGTAATAACACCCCCTGACATGCAGACCGACCTAAAAGGCAGTTCCAAATGGCAGCAGCCTAAATTTAGGCAATTTGTGAATGGGAGTAACCTAACTCTCCAATCCCCCACTAACTTTAGCGTAGCACCCCACCAATATATATATATATTTATAAATAACTTTCTCCCCTTTTTTATAAGTGATCACATTCCCTCTGTTCTCAGCTTCATAAGAGCTGGAGGAGGAAAAGCAGCAGTCCATTGATCTTCCTAGTGAATGGCTGTGCAGCAGGGGTGTCAGGACAACTCTGATCATTGGAGGAGAGAAGGCTGAGTTTCTAGCATAGCTAGAGAACTGACCATGGTGTGTTCTCCTGATTAGCATGGTCAGTTTTTAATAGGAAAGCAGAGGGACTGGCAGGAACAGCAGGGATTTCACACAAAGGAAGCAATACAAAGAAAACATGGTACAGCAGACACAGATCAGGAATGTGATATGCTGGGTTTACATACCCTTTAAGCCAAGAATTGCCAGCATATGTTGTTGGGGGTGGTGTGGACTGTATAGACTAAATATACACTAAATATACCCTATATACTTTGATTACTTTTTGGCTGTGTGCAGCACATTCAGTGACCTCAACCAGTTAAAAAAAAAAATCATGCTTTATTCCTTTTTTCCTCCTGCTTCTCAGTGCTGCTGATCTCCTACCAGCCTTCTCAGCGTGTGGCTTAGAGCTGGAACCAGCGGCTCCTGCCCCCTCACCTGCCCGATGTTCCAGTGAGCACTGAAGGGGCAGAGCAGAGAGCTCTAACAGTCACCATTCTCTGCTCAGAGCTGACCGAGAACTGAGTGATCAGCGGACATGTGATCGATCCGTTCTCAGGGGAAAGCGTCAGCAGGGGACAGCTTCAGCATCAGACCAATGCTGTAGCATGGAAGTGAGTCTGTATGTTTGTATTTTTAACAACCCCTTTTTAGATTGTAAGCTCTAATGACCAGGGCCCTCTGATTTCTCCTGTATTAAATTGTATTGTAACTGTACTGTTTGCCCTAACGTTGTAAAGCTCTGCACAAACTGTTGGCATTATATAAATCCCTAATAATAATAATAAACCCAAATTTCTCCTTTCATTTCTATGGTGACTTATAGTGACATCAGATGGCCTGTAGTCAGTGGCGTATCTAGGGTATGGCAGCCATGGAAAGTGCCATTGGCGCCATATGAAGGGGGCGCTGTTGAGTGGCTGGGCAGCAAGGCACTTACCAGGGTCTGAGGGTCCCTCCTCCCGAGCATAGGCAGGATCTTCTTTTCAGCACCTTTGCTAATGAACAATGGCAGCGCTATCCCTGCTGCATTCAGCCACAGCCCTCCCCTGTTCTCCCAGGCTCTCCCATTCCATCTGGTCGGATTGTCAGCGCACAAAATCGGAATATCTGTTTCTCCCTCTCCTCTGTGAAAACTGAGGCTTTAAGGGATGAAGATTTCATCACTTCCAGTATTGGTTCTGCATTTACCTGGCCTTGGAGGGCAGAGGAGGGATCAGGGGTCTAATAAACCCCAGATTTCTCCATAAAGAGGATATGTCACTACCCAAGGTATCGCAAGGGATGATAAATAGCACTAGTTTTGTTAGCTGTCTTTTTGTTAAGGTTATCTGAAAGATGGGTTTCAAATGTTTCGACAGGGGCACAGTTTCAGTGCTTGCCATATTCGCCATTTTCACTAGATACACCTCTGCCTGTAGTACATTGCAGAAAAATTCTGAAAGTCTGTATTTATACTTAACACACTGAAACCCACCTCAAGGCAGCATTGTGGGCATAAAAAAAACTGTTTTCTGTGTGCCTGGGGTTAAACTCAACTGAACTTGTGTGAAAGAGCCCTTAGAGCCTTGTAGGCACCTTTTGATGCTTGATCTCCAGCTACAATGATAGTTTGCACATATATTCCATAAGGCTGAATTCATACTTATGCAGTTTTAGTGCTTTTTGCACTACAGTCCATTTAACATGGTTTCCTATGGAACACATTCTGTAGGTGTGAATCCAGCCTAATGCCGCCTACACACAATCGGAAATTCTAACAACAAATTTCCGATCACAAAAATGTGTTGTTGTCGGAAATTTTGATCATGTGTACGCGGCATAAGACAGGTTCCCTTTAACCACTTAAGACCCGGACCAAAATGCAGGTAAAGGACCTTGCCCCTTTTTGCGATTCGGCACTGCGTCGATTTAACTGACAATTGCGCGGTCGTGCGACGTGGCTCCCAAACAAAATTGGCGTCCTTTTTTCCCCACAAATAGAGCTTTCTTTTGGTGGTATTTGATCACCTCTGCGGTTTTTTTTTTTTGCGCTATAAACAAAAATAGAGCGACAATTTTAAAAAAAATGCAATATTTTTTACTTTTTGCTATGATAAATATCCCCCAAAAATATATAAAAAAACATTTTTTTTCCTCAGTTTAGGCCGATACGTATTCTTCTACATATTTTTGGTAAAAAAATCGCAATAAGCGTTTATCGGTTGGTTTTCGCAAAATTTATAGCGTTTACAAAATAAGGGATAGTTTTATTGCATTTTTATTAATTTTTTTTTTTTTACTACTAATAGCGGCGATCAGCGATTTTTTTCGTGACTGCGACATTATGGCGACATTATGGCGGACACTTCGGACAATTTTGACAAATTTTTGGGACAATTGTCATTTTCACAGCAAAAAATGCATTTAAATTTGCATTGTTTACTGTGGAAATGACAGTTGCAGTTTGGGAGTTAACCACAGGTGGCGCTGTAGGGGATGTGTGCCTATGTGTTGTGTTTACAACTGTAGGGGGGTGTGGCTGTAGGTGTGACATCATCGATCGCGTCCCCCTATTACAGGGATGACGCGATCGATGCCACGGCCACAGAGAAGCACGGGGAAGCCGTGTGTACACACGGCTCTCCCCGTTCTTCCGCTCCAGGGACAGATCGCCGCACTGCAGCGGCGATCGGGTCCGCGAATCCCGCGGTCCCTGTCCTGGAGCTTCGGACCGGGTCGCGGGCGCGCGCCCGCGGGCACGCGCCCGTGACCCACGGCTGGGTACTAAAATCAACGTTTATATACGTTGATGTGCCCAGCCGTGCCATTCTGCCGACGTAAATGTGCAGTAGGCGGTCCTTAAGTGGTTAAAGTCCATTAGTAACCTGTTCAAGTGCCCGCCTGTCTAGTTTGAGTATGTAAGATGTCATCAAATGTACTTGTGAATGGGGAGATGAATATACATACATGTTATTTCACAAATAGGGACACGTCTGCTTCAAATTTCTTTCTAAAGGCCCATACACATGGTCTCACTTTTTGCCAAGAAACTTCAAAATGAGCAAGTTTTCCAAAAAATCAGAATGTGTGTACGCTCCATCTGACAAACTTTTTTGGTTTTCATCAGACAAAAGTTTGCTCTGCAAACGGACAAACTTTTCAGCAACAAAAGTCAGATGGTGCCTAGTCCGACCGTGTGTACAGCAAGCCATCGGACTTCTGTACAAAGTGCAAATACGCATGCCCAGAACCAATGTTAAAATCAACCAACACTAGCAGAAGTTAACCAAAGGGTGGCGGTATAGAGCAGAAAAACCATGTGATTTTGGGAAAGTTTGCAGAAAAGTCTGAGCGTGTGTATGCTATGGGTGTGCCCAGCCAACTACCTTCGGACAAAAATCCACGGAAAAGTCAGACCGCGTGTACGAGGCTTTAGCTTTAGATTTGGACTTCAGGTGCCCACATGTATCAATCCAAACATTTTATACTCTGTTCATATGGTAAAAATAAATGTCTGTGGATATATCTACTGTTGTAAGGTTGACTCAAAGAGGAAAGGATGAACAGTATTAATTTTTTTTATGCTTGGGAAACTGAATACATTTTATCACTTCTGTCATTTTAGATCACGCACAAAAAAAAAAAATAATAAAAAAAAAATCAATCAATCAAATGAAAATGTTTCTAAATTACATAGACATGTGGGTCACAGTTAGAAAAAAAAACAAATAAAACAGCAAATGTGTGTAACGTCTCAAAAAAAAAAAAAAAAATCTGTTCAATATAGTAATTCTGATAGGATTTAAAAATTGCAGCAAAAGTGATGTGTGTGGCCAGCACTGAACTTATCAAAGTTCCAAGTGAGCTGCCAGACTGGCAGGTGTCCGGCCTTCTCTGGTGTTCACTTAGGCACACAGAAAGAGAGCCATGTGTATTGTTGTAATGTCCAGATGATCAAAGCCTCAGAAGATCTCATTCTTATTTGGACATACACTGTTCAGTTCATGCCAGGTGAGCTTCCCATCGCCAGAAAAGCATGCTGCTGCTTGTACTTGCTAAATAATTAGAAATTGGACAAAATTGGACGACTAATTGTCCTTCAATTTCAGCGCAATACTGCTAGTATTTTCTGTTAAATTATACTTCATGTAACACCCCCCTTACGGTTACCCCTGGGAGGTAAATGATGCCCCCCCCCCCTGTAGTTCAGTTGGCTGGCATTTCAAACTTCAAGGTGGAATCCTTCACTCTTTTTGGGGGAGCTCACTCACCCCTTGGCAGTCAGCAACCACATGGGTTAGTGGGGAGATCTACCCTAAGTGACACCCGTGTAGCACTGGTATGTGATCTGCAGATGAAAAGATGTGCCAATTGCCTATTGCCTGCTATGTATGTCTATTGATTTACCTGACAGTCATGCATTGATTATATGATTGGAAGGTAAATCAATAGTCATAAATAGTAGGCACTAGGAAGATGAAAATAATTTATACTCACACAGTAAAGTAAGGGAATACATACTTTGCATTTCCATATTTTATAAATATAAAATAACATATAAACATTTGTTTCAGGGCAGATTTACATGACTGTATTGCAGTAAAACCTGCCTTACTGCAGCGCTCAATGATACACGTAACAGGCCTTGCTGCATTGTGGTGCAATTCATTTTGGGGAAACGCACCTATGTTATACCACATTCTGATTGTGTGGCGCTCCAGGTGATTATTTGTATGGTTCCATAGGGTTTTTGTATATCAATCTTTTTGCTAGCAGCCTCCTTTATCATAGCGCAGACCTTATATTGTACTCTGATTGTGTGGAGCTGCAGGTGATTATTTTTACACATGAAACTAGGGTTGTCCCGATACCACTTTTTTAGGGCCGAGTACAAGTACCGATACTTTTTTCCGTGTACTCACCGATACCGAATACCGAATACTGATTTCCGCCACTCACCCACGATCACTCCCATTCTGTCGGGTATATATAAAATGGTGGTTGTTGCAACTTTTTACGTTACATAGTATTTGCGCAGAAAAAAAATGTTTCATTAATATAAAAAAAAAAGAATGATAACTTGATTTTTTTGTATAATGTGAAAGATGATGTTACACCAAGTAAATAGATACCTAAGGCCGCGTACAGAGAAGTGTACCGCTCCATAAAACAAATAATCCCCGTTGCTTCCGTCCCAATCAAACCAAGAAGGTGCTGGCTGTACACAATTAGCATGGGATGAAGGAAAAAATCCTGGATCGCTGCACTCCTCGGAAAACAATGGGGCAGATTCACAGAGAATTAGATTCTCGTAGAGTATCAGAAATACACTACGCCGCCGTTTTTTACCTGGCTCTACGTGGAATCCAGGTAGATTTTGTCCAGTAAACGACGGCGGCGTAGTGTATTTCTCCCGTCGCAATCCATCTGCGCGAGTAGGGGGCGTGAAGCATTTAAAATAGTGCGAAAACACGTCGTCACGTCGTAGTAGCGTCGTTTACGTACATTCCTATTCCCGAACGAGTTACGTTAAAAAAAAAAAAATATTTTCAAATCGACGCGGGAACGACGGCCATACTTTACATGGGTTACGCACTGTTAGACCAGCAAAAAGCTCCTCTAACATTACGTAGCCAAAAAATGACGTAGGCGATTGCGAGGGACACTCGTACCTTCGTGGATCGCCGTAAAAACTCATTTGCATATCCCGACGCATGAAAACGACGCAAACTCCTCCCAGCGGCCGCAAAAATATCGCAGTGTAGATCCGAAGGCTTACGAGGACGTAAGCCTCTCGGATCGAAGCCCGAAGCCGCCGTATCATGGTTTGAGGATTCAAACTAGTGATACCGCGCGAAATTTGAAATTACTCCTGTCTAACACCAGTTAGACAGGCGTAATTGCTCTGTGAATCTGGGCCAATGTCTTTATTTAAGCATAAGCAAACAATAAAATTTCAATAGAAAAAAAACAGCCAAAATGCATGCAGTCAAAAACAGTGAGTGGACAAGGAGAAAAGGGCTGACATGTTTCGCATCATGTGATGCTTACTCCGACGGACCGTTTCAGCAGACTAATTCGATCGTGTGTACGGGCGGACAGACAGGTTTTTCCAGCAGACAAATTTTAAAGCATATCTGCCCGCACATGCGTCGAATGGATTCGACGCATGCGTGGAAGTTTTTTACTTCCTGGTGCGGTGACGTGGCGGCGTCAACGTCACCGCCTCGTCACTGCGCTGTCTGCCGGCAGGGATTTTGGTTTGATCATGTGTACACGATCAAACCAAAATAGCCCAGCAGACAAATCCGATCAAATCGGTCTGTCAGACCGATTTGATCGGATTTATTTAGTCGTGTGTACGCGGCCTAACATGTCATTCTTTAAAACTGCGCACACTCGTGGAATGACTCCAAACTTCAGCACCTAAAAATCTCCATAGTTGACGCTTTACATTTTGTACAGATTACATGTTTAGAGTTACAGAGGGGGTCTAGTGCTAGAATTATTGCTCTCACTCCAATGCCGCGTACACACGACCATTTTTAATGGTCTAGAAAAAACTATGTTTTTTTCAAACTGATTATTGTCAAGCCGGCCTTGTCTACACACGATCGTGGAAAACAAATGCTCTAGTAAAGCATTGTGACCTACAACACATACAACGGTACTATAAAGGGGAAGTTCCATTCGGATGGCGCCACCCTTGGGGCTGCTTTTGCTGATTTTGTGTTAAGCCCCATACACACCATCAGTTTTCCTGCTGTTTTTTCTCTTCAGGTTTACCAAAACCATGTAGTGCAAGGGCCTGCCGCCCTGCCTGATTGCATACAAATTGAAACTCTTGAGGTTTGACCTCATATTAGATGGTTTTGGTAAATCTGAAGAAAAAAAACCTGCAGGAAAACTGATAGTGTGTCTGGGGCTTTAGTAAATGTTTGGTGAGAGACGATTCACGCTTTCAGTCTTCCCGCTTTTCAGTCTGTTACAGCGTGATGAATGTGCTATCTCCATTACGAACGCTACTTTTACCAAAACGAGCGCTCCCGTCTCCTAACTTGCTTCTGAACATGCATGTTTTTTTCACGTCGTGAAAATTTAGAGCATGTTCTACATTTTTAATGGCCATTTTTTACGTTGTGATAAATGCTCTGGAGCCCACACACGAACCCACAAACTTAATTTTTTACATCCCGAAAAACGGTTGTGTGTACGCAGCATAATAATCGCGCTGTATGGAACCTGTGTGTATCTGGCTCTGATACCAGCCACTGACCTCACCGCACATCCCTGGTTTCGTGGGCACTAAGAGGTTAATAATAATAATGGTTAGATAGATAGATATATAGATAGATAAATAAACATTCAGTAATAGCATCTTAGATTCCATGAAACCCCTCAGGCAATAGTTACACAATAATAATAAGTGAATATCAAGAAACAATGCTTCCTATATATACCTTCACAATCAGAGTAAACCCTTGAAAGGTGTCTTAGATTTGAAGGTCAGTCAGCTCAATGCTCATCACAAATGCAATTTCTTTTCTATGCTTGTTGAGCGAAATGACCCTACATAAAAGGTAGAAGAACTGAAGCTGCACCTCCCCCCCCCCTTACTGCACAACACATTGCTGGCTGACAATTCTTATTTTTCTCAAATTCTCGGTCTCGCTAGTCATATGAACAGTGTTATCTTTGCTCCATTTTTTATTATTTTGTTTTGATTGCATGTTGTCGCTTTTGTTGTTTTTTTTTTCAACCAAAGCTGTCATTTAGTGTAAGAACAAGTGTGGCCATGTGTTCATTTTTCTGCATTCGCTTTGGATTTGGTCCCAGTGCTAATGAACACCCTTTCAATGTGCTAAGGAGCTGATGCCAAAACCGGTTAAAGTGAAAACAATAGGGGAGTGGCATCTTGTGTATATGAGTGCGTTTGCAGGAGGGGACAGGAAGGCTCAGGCACAGCAGGCTTTGGGGAAATGCAACCTCCTCCGCCCGGCCTCTTCCCATAGTCATTATAATGCAATGGGCTAACAGCTGGAGAGAGACACAACTTTACACTGTGCGCTCATTTTTTTTTTGTTTAACGAAAGCTAAATAGCTCCAAAGCTTTGGTTTTATACATAAAACACTACTGCTTTCGCTGGGTTTTCTTTTATTTATAACCTTTAACTGTGTTGCTGCTGGTCTCATCATCAATATTCAACTGCGTGTAAAGAAGCACTCTACTGAACACATCGCAGTGCGATTTCAGGAATACTAAGATTCTTGTTAACAAAAAAAAATGAAAGGATTTAACCACTTACTTACTGGGAACATATACCCCCTTCCTGCCCAGACAAAATTTCAGCTTTCGGCACTGTCACGCTTTAAATTAAAAATGCGCGGTCGTGCGACGCGGCTCCTAAACAAAATAGACGTCCTTTTTTTCCACAAATAGAGCTTTCTTTTCGTGGTATTTGATCACCTCTGTGGTTTTTATTTTTTGCACTATAAACAAAAAAAAAGCGACAATTTTGAAAAAAACACAATGGCTCGGATTCACGTAAGACTTATGCCGCGTACACACGATCACTTTTTGTGATGAAACAAAACAACGTTTTTCAAACTTCATTTTCCAAAACAAAGCGTGGGGACGTACACCACGTTCGACGGCACTCTGTTCCATTGAAGCTCCATCTCATAACTTGCTTCTGAGCATGCGCGGGTTTAAAAACGTTGTTTTCAACATCGTTTTGCCCACACACCATTACTTTTTATGACACAAAAAACGACGTTTTGAAAAACGACACAAAAAATTCAAGCATGTTCGAATTTTTTTTTGGTCGTTTTTTGAAGACATAAAACAACGTTTTGCCCACACACGGTGATTTTAAATGACGTTTTTGAAAACGTAGTTTTTTTTCATCACAAAAAGTGATCGTGTGTATGCGGCATCACACCGACGTATCTATAGATACGGCGTCGTAAGTACAAATGTGCGCCGTCGTATCTCTGCGCCAATTCCCCAAGCTAGATACGTCGAAAAATTTGGCTTCAGCCGCCCGACGTATCATGGGCGCATAGTTACGCTGGACGCATTCGGCGTACCCATGTTAAATATGCAAATGAGTAAGATACGCCGATTCCTCAACGTACTTGCGCCTGGCGCATGTTTTAAGCGATTTGCGTATGGGTTACGTCCGGCGTAAAGTTATTCCTCATATAGGAGGCGCAACCCATGCAAAGGGATGGACCAGGGAAAGAACACCGTCGATTTTTACGTCGTTTACGTAGTACGTGAATAGGGTTGTGCATAGGTTATGTTCACGTCGTAGGCAGTATTTTGACGTATCTTAACCAGTTATTTCGACGTGACTGTAAGCATGCGCACTGGGATGCGTCCAAGATACGATGCATGCGCAGTTTGTTTTTTGAAGCTCAGTCCATCATTTGCATGGGGTCACGCTTCATTTACATGTTACACGCCCACTTCCACCTACTATGACTTATGTCGGCTTACGCTGACAACTATATGCTACGTCAGCGCAACGTTGAGAGCATTTGCTTTGTGAATTCCATGCTTGCCTCTCAACGTTGCGCTGGCGTAGCGTAAAGAAGATACGCTACGCCGGCAGAAAGATGCGCCGAGGTACGTGAATCTACCCCACTATTTTTTCATAAATATACAATTTTTTTTTTTTTTTAAACAATTTTTTTCTCAGTTTAGGTCTATACGTATTCTTCTACATATTTTTGGTAAAAATAAAATCGTAATAAGCGTATAGTGATTGGTTTGCACAAAAGTTAAAGCGGCTACAAAATAGGGGATAGAATTCTGACATTTTTTTTTTATTATTAATTATTTTTTAATAGTAATGGTCGCGATCTGCGATTTTTGTCAGGACTGCAATATTATGCCGGACACATTTTTGAGACCATTCACATTTATACATTGAACAGTGCTATAAATATGCGCTGATTACTGTATAAATGTGACTAGCAGGGAAGGGGTTAACACTAGGGGGCGAGGAAGGGGTTAAATGTGTACCCTGGGAGTCATTATTACTGTGTGGGGAGGGGACTGACTGGGGGAGGTGACCGATGGTTGTCCCTATGTACAAGGGACAGGTCATTGTCCCTGCTCTGTCACTGCCGATGGCGGGTACCTGGCGGACATCGCAGCCGACAGGCACGCGCATCGGCATCTCGGTGACGCACTGGGCACGCGCGTGTAGATTCACCTGGTGGCCGTCTTTTTACTATGGCCTGGTTCTAAAGAAGTTAAAGGGGTTGTAAAGGTTAGTTTTTTATTTTCTAAATGGGTTCCTTTAAGCTAGTGCATTGTTGGTTCACTTACCTTTTCCTTCGATTTCCCTTCTAAATGTTTTCTTTGTCTGAATTTCTCACTTCCTGTTCCTCCTCAGTAAGCTAGTCTGGCTAACTAATCCCCAGCCAGAACAGCTTGAATGGTGGGGGCAAGCTTACTGAGGAGGAACAGGAAGTGAGAAATTCAGACAAAGAAAAAAAAACATTTAGAAGGGAAATTGAAGGAAAAGGTAAGTGCAATGCACTAGCTTAAAGGAACCTATTTAGAAAATAAAAAAACAAACCTTTACAACCCCTTAAAAGAGGAAGTAAACCCTCTAGAAATGTTCCTAAAAAATAAACCTGCAAGAGAAAAGCATAATGAGCTAGTATGCATAGCATACTAGCTTATTATGAATGACTTATGTGAGATCGAAGCCGCCACCATGTTTCCTTCGAGTGCCTTCCGGGTGTCGCCGCTCCGGCGCTGTGACTGGCCGAAGCGACGATGACGTCACTCCGGCGCATGCACACGGAACCGGCAGATCCCATTCAAGACCCTGGCACGCTCAGTGTGCCTGCACCGCTGTCTATGGCTCGCATGCACTGTAGATAGTGGTGCATTCTTTTTGGCAAATATCTCCTAAACTTACACGGTTTATTGCAAACACCTGTAGGTAAGCCTTAATCTAGGCTTACCTGTAGATAAGAGAGAGGGTTTACAACCAATTTAAGCACTTATGGAAAAATTACAAAGATTCAAACTCTTCAGATCTGAACAAGGAAATAAAAGGTCCACTCGTACCACTCGTATCACGACATAACAGCTTCTTTTTAACAATGTCTCGTTTTCTTTGCTGCAAAGTAAGAAGGTAAGACCCTTTACCACTTGCCGACTGCCGCACACACACGTATACGTCGGCAGAATGGCACAGGCAGAATTTGCCACCTTGTGGGCACGCACGCGATCTACTGCTCCCTGTCATCGGGAGCAATGATTGCTGTCATGTCAGTGGTAGCCCATCCCCCCACAGTTAGAATCGCTCCCTTAACCCCTTGATTGCCCCCCTAGTGTTTAACCCCTTTCCTGCCAGTGTAATTTAAACAGTAATCATTTTTATAGCACTGATTGCTGTCTAAATGACAATGGTCCCAAAATAGTATCAAAAGTGTCCAATGTGTCCGCCATAATGTCACAGTTAAAATCGCAGATCGCCACCACTACTAATGGCGGGGGATTTTTGTCTGAAGGGCATTGTCCGTGAACTTGTTTTGAGAGCATGCACAGCCAACATTTGTTGTCGGAAATTCCGAAAACAATTGTCTGATGGAGCATACAGACAGTCGGATTATATAAAAACGTCCATCAGACAATTGTTGTCGGAATATCCGATCGTTTGTATGGGCCTTAAAGTGGTTGTAAAGGTAAACAATGTTTTACCTAAATAGCTTCCTTTACTTTAGTGCAGTTCTCCTTCACTTACCTCATTGTTTTTAAATGTCCTTATTTCTTCTGAGAAATCTTCACTTCCTGTTCTTCTGCCTGTAACTCCACACAGTAATGCAAGGCTTTCTCCCTGGTGTGGAGTGTCATGCTCGCCCCCTCCCTCGGGCCCGTGTGCCCTCCCCTTTTGGGGTCGGATAGTCATTCATGTAGCAACATTGTTGTGTATATAACTACTGTATATATATTAATATATTAATAAAGTACATCATATCATGGTGGTGCAGCGTTATAATGCACTTGCATTTATACATTTGTATTGTGACCGTGGGCTGCTACCTGCTGTGGTCTTGCTGCAGCATCAAACACAGGCACAGCAACACACAATGTGATTACTCACCAATACTGTAAATGGGGGAGGGGCGCTTCAGACTTCTCCGCCTATAGCCTCCTGAGAGGTAAATCTGGCCCTGGTGGCAACAATGCTGCACTGTTCATGAATTCAGAGCAGAGTAGCCACTCTTAAGTAGGTTGTGTCTGCTTGCACTTCAGTGGGATGTTGCAGGAGGTGTGGTTATAGCATTGTTCCAGCTCAATTACAAGAATGTAGCTTGTCAATCGCTGTACCTACCCCTGCACACTGCCTTCTGGATTGACAGCATCACATCGCCTATTGTGTACTGCAGTGTCTGGGAGCAGGAGTATTCAAGGCACAAATGGAGCAGGATTTGGCAGTCAGTGGAGGTAAATAGTGTTGAGCGGAATACGCCATATTCGATTTCGCGATATTGCGCGAATATATAGAAGAATATTCGCGAATATTCGCTAATATCGAATATTCGTGATATTTTATCCAAAAAAATGCGAAATTTCGCTAATGCGAAAATGATTGCGAAATTCTCATAAACGGAGATCATTTCCTGTATTACTAAACTAATATGCACTAAACACTAAGGCCCAGATTCACAGAGCGATTACGCCTGCGCAACTGGTGTTGCGCGTGCGTAAGTCTAAATGTGCGCGTGCGTTTAGATGCGCGCGATTCAGAAAACGAATTACGCCAGAAATCTACTTTTTTTTGTCCGGCGTAATTTCGTTAGACAGACGCATCCGTCCGCGCAAAAATGCGCTAGACACACCATTGATTTGCTAGTCAAATATGCTAATGAGGGAGTTGCGGGGATCCACAAAAAAACGCAGTTGCTGCGCAGGCTACGCGATGTGCGCAACAGCAAAATGTCCTGTCTAAAGTTAGAGCACCTAAAAGCTGGTCTAAAAAATGAAAAAAAGTCTACTTGTCAGATAAAGCAACACTGTTAGTGAGGAGTTCAGCAGTCACACGTGTTGCCCAACAATCTGTATGCCAACATGCCAGGGGCATCGTCGCGCATAGCTATACTACTGACTTTAGATGAACAAAGAAGGAGGAGGGCACGGAGGATGGCACTAAGGAGGGCACGGGAGATGTTTTTTTATTTTTTTTATTTGCTTATATAAAATTTACAATTTAAATTAATCTAATACAATATTCTTATCTGATACAAGCCCCTCACTCTTCACTTGATATATCACACACGCATAGACATCTTTGGCATGAGTGATTCTGAGGTGTCTCGCATCTTCAGATTCACCCCTCATGCCATCCTGGAATTACCACAACCTTGCAGGAGGACATCAGCAGCCCAACACATGACACTACCCATGACACCCATGACAGCTACATATACAATCAGAGCCCCATCCCCACAGATTTCGAACAGAACATGTATGGGGACAGCTGGCTGGTTGGTGAGTGACATGGGTGGCAGGCATGACTATCCCCTCCCGTGATGCACACCTCACAAGTGGCACATGCATGACTAACATCCTCCTGTCTTTTCCCTTCAAGGTGACTCTGCATATGCACTGGTACCCCATCTCATGACCCCATCTCATGCCAGCTCACATTATGCATCTTTGCACGTTAAACACACACATTAATCATGGCACAATGAGAATGCATGCATGCACACCACTGTGGTCCCTAGCACACACACCCCACATCGTCATCACATTGGATTGGCACCAGTCCACCATGCAGGACTTGTGAGCAGCAACGCCATGCCACGGCTCCAATTATGTCACTGTACATTCATACACCATTCACACAGACCTGGGGATCACTTCTCCACCACAAATGAGGGTGACACCCCTTTTCCCGCAGGAATATCACCCCCACATTCCAAAATCATACACAAACAGAACCCAAAAAATTAAATAAATGACGAGCAAAAATAAAAAATGCCCAGCAAAAATATAATTTAAACAAAATAACAACAAAGAAAACACAGAAAAGACAAAAATCACTCTGCAAAACAGTCCCCAAATATCTCAAAGACACGTCACAAACAAACAAAAGCACCTTGCTGTAGAGGGAGGGATACAAAGGGATGTACTTTTGCAAAGGAAGTGCATTTGTGTCTGTCTATTTATGCTGTCTGCGTAGTTCACAAAGTTGCCCTAGTCCATTTCCAATTTCACTGATTGCGCCGCTCCCGAGTTGTGAGCATGCGCACAGCGGAGCTGACATGGTCTCCTTCAAGCGCGCATGCGCGAGCCGGCCGGCCCTTCATTTGCATGGGGTCACGGCTCATTTCAATGTAACACGCCCACGTCCCTCCCAATTTGTATTACTCCTCCTTACGCCTCTGGAAAAAATCTTACGCTTGCGCAATTTTCTGCGCAAAAGCTACGTGAATCGGGGGATTACGCGGCTAGATGGCGCAAGTCTAACGTAATGGCGGTGCGCTACGCCGGACCGATAATGCGCCGATGTACGTGAATCTGGGCCTAACTCTACACTAACTCTACTTAAAAGAAAGGAGAATAAGGGGGCAAAAGAAGGGCGGAGAAGATAATCGCGCAATATTCCTATTAAAGTTAACAAAAAATGCCTTTACCTCTAGTGCTGCTCACGAATATTCGCATTGCGATTATTCGCTACGAATATTGCATATTCGAGTATTCGCGAATAACTCGAATATTGCGGCGAATATTCGCTATGGCGAATATTCGTATATTTTCAAATTTATTTGTAAAACAGATCACATCCTAGTGATCTCCATCGACGTCTAAAAGCATTGCTGGTATGATTAGAGAGAGACCCTGGGCCGAGTAGCTGATGCGATTCTTTTATGTTGCCGAAAATTCGCATTGCGAATTTTCGGCAACATAAAAGAATCGCATCAGCTACTCGGCCCTTCTTTTGCATCAGAGCCAATCAGAATAACTCGAATATTCGGCAAAAGGAATATTGCGCGATATTCCTTTTGCCGAATATTCAAGTTATTCTGATTGGCTCTGATGCAAAAGAAGGGCGGAGAAGATAATCGCGCAATATTTAATATTCGAGTTATTCTGATTGGCTCTGATGCAAAAGAAGGGCGCATCAGAGCCAATCAGAATAACTCGAATATTCGGCAAAAGGAATATTGCGCGATTATCTTCTCCGCCCTTCTTTTGCATCAGAGCCAATCAGAATAACTTGAATATTCGGCAAAAGGAATATCGCGCAATATTCCTTTTGCCGAATATTCGAGTTATTCTGATTGGCTCTGATGCAAAAGAAGGGCCGAGTAGCTGATGCGATTCTTTTATGTTGCCGAAAATTCGCAATGCGAATTTTCGGCAACATAAAAGAATCGCATCAGCTACTCGGCCCAGGGTCTCTCTCTAATCATACCAGCAATGCTTTTAGACGTCGATGGAGATCACTAGGATGTGATCTGTTTTACAAATAAATTTGAAAATATACGAATATTCGCCATAGCGAATATTCGCCGCAATATTCGAGTTATTCGCGAATACTCGAATATGCAATATTCGTAGCGAATAATCGCAATGCGAATATTCGTGAGCAGCACTAGAGGTAAAGGCATTTTTTGTTAACTTTATGAGGCTTGTACATCACATAGTTACTGTATTTGGTATTTGTTTAGACTCTTATACAGGAGCCTTTAGCTGTACTTTAGTTGTTCCTTCTAGGGCCAGGTAGGGTTGCCACCTGTTCGGGATTAACCCAGACAGTTTGGGTTTGGAATCATGCATCCGGGTTGCAGATTGCCTGAAACCCGGACACATTATTCAGACAGGACTATAGCTTTGCAGGGATGATGGCTGCAGCTGTTTAAGCCAAAAGTCTGTCTGTTACACCCTCTTTTACACTGCCCAGAGCCAGCATTAACAGTACTCCCCCACCCCCCCACACACACACACACAGATGGGAGAGGAGAGAGGGCTTAATCTACTTCCAGGGGCGGACTGACAACTCATGGGGTCCCCGGGCAATAGAAGACTATGGGGCCCCTGGGCTTACAGGTGGCCACCACGCCAGGAGGCAGTGCAGAGGCGGGGCAGCTAAAATCTCAGGATTTTCACATCAGAAGCATGTTGGTTTCAGACATATCAGGGACAGATGTAAAAAAACATAGATAGATACTGTTTTACTGAGCCTGGCAACCCTGATGTGGCCCCCTATTGACATGGGGCCCTCGGGCAGTGCCCGAGTGACTCAATGGTCAGTCCGCCCCTGTCTACTTCTCTTCCTCCCGCCCCTACCCCTCTGTGTCTGCCCACACTCCAATCCCTGGCGCTGTGCCTCAGAAAAGGAAAGTGGGGGCTGGAAATTTAAAGTCTAGCAGCCTCAGATACATCTGGATGAGAGGGGATGACTACCAAGGGGTGAGTAAGCTCCCCATTCATTCATCCCTGTCTGTGACTGAAGTCTCCCTCCTTCTCTCTCCTGCCTCTGAGTGAGTACACTAAGGCAAATCTGGGTTCTCAGAGCACCCCTTACACCAGAGTTCCCCTTTAAATCAGTGTTCTCAACGTTCCCCATCAGGGTTTCCCTTATGTTAGAGTCCCCAGAGTTCTCCCTTACATCAGAGTCCCTCAGAGAGAATTCTGCAAGTTTTTTATTATTTTTTTCAAATTATTTTTATTAAGGTTTCCAAACAATACACAAAGAAAAATACACAAGACAAAACATAAGAACACAGCTCAAATGCATACATTGTAGAGATAAGAACTCATGGTACTGTTACGTTGCAACAGTGCGCCTCCATTGGCAGATGCGCAGGGAGGGGGGGGGGGCAGGGGTGTACCCAAACACAAACAAGACCTCATATACCAATAACAGGACACTAGCCACTAGACCAGTGTTTTTCAACTTCAGTCCTCAAGGCACACTAACAGGTCAAGTTTTCAGGATTTCCCTCAGATGAAATGGCTGTGGTGATTACTAAAGCAATGAAACTGATCAAATCACCTGTGCAAAATAATGGAAAGCCTGAAAACATGACCTGTTGGTGTGCCTTGAGGACTGGAGTTGAAAAACACTGCACTACACAGACATAGCATTTACATTGTACTATCAGCCAGCAGTTTCGGCCTCCGCCAGCCAAGCGCGCCAAACTTTGTCGTACTTCTGTGGGCAGCCCCGATTAATATACGTTTCCCTATACAGTATATGTTCACCAGACGCCTCCACTGCACCAGGGAGGGGGGCGTGGATTTCTTCCAGTGCATGGCAATATTCTTACGTGCATAGAAAAGAAGCAGGCTAATCAATGTACGTTTAGCGGAGGTCGGAACAATGTGTTCAATAATACCCAGGAGACAGATCTCCATGGCCAAGGGCAGTTGAACCGCCACAATCTTGTTGGTCATTTCCAGTACCGCTTCCCAATACTGTTTCACTGCGGGGCATTGCCAAAAAATGTGAGATAAGTCGCCAGGGGAGGCGCTACATCTCCAACATTCTGGGGAATGTGCAGGGTTCAGAATTCTGCAAGTTTAGATGTAAAAAGGAAACTCTGTGGATTCAGATGTAAAAGGTTAACTCTGTGGACTCTGATGTAAAGGGGGACTCTTGTGATTATGCTGTGCACCGCTAAAGTGTTCGGGTTTGACTTGAAGAAAAGGTGGCAACCCAAGGGCCAAACCAGGTATGAAATATATACAGTATCTACCGCATAATTTGTCAACACTAGCTTCAAGAATATATTAAATAAATACTAATTTCCGTGCTGCTCAGCAAACCTTTCTGTTTGGTCAGTCAACATTCTCTCCAAATTTTTCCTATCTTGGCTTCTGTAACCTTTTTACTATTCAGATATCCAGATTCATTGATTTGTATTTGACCTGCCAAAAAAGAATTAATCATTGAGGTCAATCTCTGATTGACACACAGATCAAAGAATAATGTTCAAGGATTCTGAACAACATGTTTGTGAGAACGTTCATGTACAAGTGCAAGCGTTCATTTATTTAGTATGCATGCTGTACTGAGCGGTCTATGTCATTCCAACTAGTAACTTTTATCTGAAAAGTAAACAGTAAATTCTATTTGTAGAAAAACTTTAAGTTATATGTGATCACATTCTTAGTTTAGAAATGCAGCACATAGAGCATAGAATTAAAGGTTTACATGATAATACTTGCAAAGGAAGGAGAAGGATTAATGACTTTGTCAGCTGAGGTCGTTAAAAGCAAATGTCAGGCATTAGCTACTGAAGATGTCAGCACTGACTGTTTTTATTAACATAAGCCTAATATATATTCAAGTTAGACTTAGCCTGAGTAAACTCTGAAGTTCTGATTAGAAAAGTGAAACAGAAAGCACAGAAACGTGAAAGTAAATATAGAATCTATAGACTAAATGAGAAAGTTTAACCAAACAGGTTATGGTGAGGTGGGTAAAAAGGAACCAAAATTCCCCCATTAAACTAGTGCAAAGCAATGTAGAAGCTATTATAGGGTAGCCACCTATTCTTCAAGCCAAACCCAAACACTTTAGGCCACGTACACACGATAAGTCCATCCGATGAGAACGGTCCGAAGCTGACTGATGGTCTGATGTGCCTAAACACCATCGGTTAAAAAAACGGTCGTGTGAGAACGCGGTGATGTAAAACACAACGGAGGTGCTGAAAAAAATGAAGTTCAAGCATGCGTCGACTTGATTTTGAGCATGCGCAGCTTTTTAACCAATGCAAATATGCTTTTGCATACTAACGATCAGTTTTGACCTATCGGTTAGGCTTCCATCGGTTACATTTTAAAGCAAGTTCTCTTTTTTTTGACCAAAGTATAACTGACCGATGGCGCCCACACATGATTGGTTTGGACCGATAAAACGGACCTTCAGTCCATTTTCATCGACTTTGACCGATCGTGTGTATGCGGCCTTAGCGGCCTGGGACACCATTGGTTGCCCTAAGGGTAGTAGTAATGCGGTGCGCATAGCATGCCACACTGAACAGTGGGTGTGGCCAAATTGCTCTTGCTGACATCGTCGTCCTGTCCCCCAGTGTTGTCAAACCTGCCCCTATACAACCGCCCACAGCTACCGGAATGCAACAGATTTGTGTGTGATGATATTGGTTACTTGGGGAGCCACAGCCTGGTCTGAATAATGTGTTTGGGTTTCAGTCTGCCTTAAACCCAGACTTATGATCCAAAAGTATGAAGAGTGAATCCCTGACAGGTGGCAACGCTAAGCTATTAGCATGTCTTAGGCTGCCCATAGACAGTTCAAATCTCGGGTGTGTGACAGAAGTCACTTTGGACGGGGTGCTTGTGTAACCTAGCTTACCTTGGAGAGCACTGGAATCTCCTTGTTCTCCTTGTTTAGTGTCTATTAGGGGCACAGTGTGACCGAGAATCCCAGTCTGATGATCTGCACTAGTCAGACTCACTGTAAAACCATACTGGAATATTGTCTGTATATATATAAAAATAATTATTATTAAGGTACTTATATAGTGCCGTCAATTTACGCAACACTTTACATATACATTGTACATTCACATCAGTCCCTACCCTCAAGGAGCTTACAATCTAAGGTCCATATATATATATTGTGAGGGATTAGCTCGGTAGCGGGTGTGTGTGGGTTCACTACACGCCGAACTATACAGAAAGGCAGCTGAGGATGGTTGAAAACAAAGGATATGGTTTATTCTTCCATATTGCTGGATACAAGTGCAAGCATCAAAACAGCATAAACAAAACAAAACATAAAATAAACCCTTGCCACTTGGGGCATCTACCTTCACAAAACAGGAACCTACCTATGCATTCTGGCACAGCCTACTGCTGGGCAGACACTGCTGGTCATACAGCAGAAAACAAAAAGTCTCTTTGATATTTATCACACAGAAATACTGATACAACCTCACCTTCAGAAGTCTTTCTCAGCCCACTGCTCTCCCTAACTCAAAGGCCTCAGGGTGCAGCAATCAGTAGTGATCCTCTGGATAACTTGTAGAGGCCTTAATTGCCTCATTCTCAACAGCTGAAGCTATCCAAGGTCCTTAATTGGTGAATTGTCTAAACAAGGCAGAAATGTATCTCCCATCTGTGACAACACCCACAGATTTACCTGACTTCCTGTCACAATATATATACACTGTATATATATATATATATATATATATATATATATATATATATATATATATATATATATATATATATATTGTATATTGTCTCATATACTGTTTTAAACTCTTTACTAGATCGTTTGAGCTGTGTCTGTATCCCTATTGTTTGTGTCTGCCTTGGGAGACCTATTATGGGATGTATATGTCTTTGTGGATTTTTCCAGCAGCCCCCCCCAAAGACAGTCTACTGATGAGAAGTTTGAATACACCTGTTTTATGCTACCGGTAGAGGTAAAGTCTACCCTGCCCTGTTTCATTATGCAAGGTAGGGGGATTGTCCCCTGAGTGTATATTTGTGTGCCTTTGTTAAAATAAAACAGTTCATGTTCCAGCTTAGCAGCCAAACAAGTCCTGCCTAGTTCTTGGTTGTACAATGTGGCTATAATATCTAATATCTATATTCAGACTGGAGGAAGTGGTATATGACGGAAGCACTCAATCGACATGTGGGACGTTTCATTACAGGGCGGTTCAGCAAGAACCTGGCCAAGATTCAAAACATGTATGGGCAGGCTGAATGTACCCAATGAATATTCCTAAACAGCACACTGGAACCCCACCACTACTGTAAAGGAAGTGTAATAATCAATGTTTCGTACCTTAGCAGCTGGAATCAATCTGTTCCCCTTACAAAAAGTAAGGATAAATAGAGGAATAACATGAAGTTGTTGATGGACATATGACATCTGATCTTCAGTTATACAGAGAGATAATTAAACCTTTGGAGTATTGAGAGCGCTGTTCACTTTTATTATTAAATGTACCAAAGTTGATCGATCAATGTCAATGCATTGACTTCAATGGCATGCAATAACGCATGCGGCTCCAAACCGTTCGGAGTGTCACTGGAACCCCCGCACCTCTGGCAAAATGCGGTACTGCAAACCCCATAAGCTTGAATTCTGCTAGTTTTGCGAGACAACACTCGCAAAACGAGTCAGAATTTTTTTTAATATGTTGCTCGTCAAGAGGCAGAAGGGGCAGGCCTCTCTATGTTTCTGGATCTATTGGTTTGACAGTTCTTTTTGGTAAAAGTAACCGACTAACGCATTTTCCTTCATATGCTTTTTTCGAAAATATTCAAGTTTTACTGACACCCACAGAATAATTCAGATTTGAATTTGAGAAATAGTTCTGCTAATATAAAAGATGATCTCCATTTTTGTAGCCTGATGGTGGCATAGTTTCTTTGTGATCACACAGTAAATATCATATTTGTCTCTTTGTTCAGGTGCTCCTGATCTAATGAAGCCAAGCCCATTGTCCTGTTGCATGCATTTTTCAGGTAAACGAGGGACTTCAATTTGTTTCTTAGCAACCTATTTTCCATCTGTGGTGTGTGTAGCATCTAGTTAATGATATGATAAGGTCTTATACCAGTAATCAACCTCAAACCAAGTGATGACTGCCACAGCGTCCTCCAGCTGGGGAAGACCTGCAGAACTATCAATGTCTCTAGCAGAGGGATGAACCTTTGCCAGCTTGTGGGCCATATTTTAATTATTTATTGACAAATTGCTGCAAGCCATGGGAAGTCACAAACAACATGGAGAATCAAGGACTTTTTGCTTGGTTTCATGTTTGTTTCAAGTATACTTCATAGCAAAAACTGGGTTTGAATGAATGATTCAATTCCTCAATCAAATACACTTGTTTCATAGATGAATCAGCATTTTTGAAAGAATCTCCTGAATGAATGATTCAATGACAATTTTTTTTAGTCAGATAGAGAAGGATTATATAATTCCGCCATACGAGCCGTCACGTCTGTCCATCGGTAGCCGCTGCAGCTATAAATAGTGTCATTCGGATGCCCGCACATGCGCAGAGGAATAACCGGGCGTAATAACGTCATCGCGACTGCGTTGCATTATGATGACGCGTAGTCATCAATAGTAAACATAGCGTTGTCCCGAAGGACATGATATATACTGCGCATGGGCACAAAAAATCACTGACACAAGTCAGAGTGCAATGTATTCAAAGGGAAAATCCAGCAATTGGAGCCAAAGTAACATGCCACATACAGCAAAAGGACAGACACCGGGCATAATATTGCAAAAATAGCTTCACAAGGGTAATAATAAAAGAAAGACAGTTTGTCTACTTGGAAGGAGGACAAAAATGATCAATGTCCCTAGAACAGGTAAAAATGCTAATCAACACACTTTAAATGAAAAATTTAATGACTGCCATATTATTGAAAAAAATTCAAGGTAAACGGGCGGGGCCTCCTATTGGACGGGGCCCATGGGCTTGAGCCCAGTCAAGCCCAATGGTAAGTCCGGCCCAGACAGTAGCCAATCGGCTTCTAACTTCAGTTTTTTCTATTTTTTTGACAATAAAACCCTGAAGCTGATTGGTTTCTATGCAGAGCTGTGCCAGATTTTGCACTCTGCAGTGTTAGTAAATGAACCCTACAGAGTCTTTGACCAAGAGACTCTTGATATCTACACCAAAGATAAGTTAGAGTAAAGGTGCCTTAGAACATAAGGCTATGCTAATTTGATTTGCCTGTGTTTGGGAGGATGTATGTATGTATGGGAGCTTTTCCAGATGCTCCTTGATGCAGCTTGCTCAGTGACCAAGAAGGAGTACCTAAAACATGTCTCTATGATATGGGCAGGAAAAAGTCCTTGTGATCAATCCAATAGTGGATGCAACAACTGTATCCAGTGGCAGCTAATTCCAAGCGACTCTGCATGTAGAAAAAAATGAATAGAAAGGAAAAACAGTGCCATCTAAGGGTAGTAGCAATTATCCATGAAATTGGCAACTCACCTCATAAAATGGTAGTAAAAAAATGTGTCAAGCATGGAGCACCGCTGTGTTGATACCGATATGGTCCTGCTACCCATTTGCCCCTAGAGTGAGTAAGTGAGTGAGTGAATAATTTGTATAGCGCTACAAATGCGAACTGAATCGCCTGCAAGGCGCTTGATATTCACTTTCTTCCTTCAGAAGAGGTCACTCCCAGCACAACCCAAAACAGCACTTGTGGTGCATAGTGGGATAGGATCGGTATCAACACAGTGGTGTTCCATGCACTTTGGTGTTCCATATAATTTTTTATGTGAGTTGCCAATTTTATGGAAAAAAAATTGGATAACCACTACTTCACTTAGATGGTGCTGTTTTTCCTTTTTGTCTAGTGGTTGGGGTGGATGTTTCGAAACAATACCCAGTGTCTTTTCGTGCCACTGAAAGTACCTTCAGTGCTCCTCTTCTTCCTGCCTAGGTATAAATGTGCAAGTCTGTCTGAGGCAATTTGCATGTTTGTATTATGATTGTTCCTAAAAATTCTGATTTGGTGGCTGAATCATACATACATGGCCACCTCCATCCAATGTATAGTATGTTTGTATGCAAATTTCCAGTAAATAAACTGATAGTACTAGATAAAAATAGTAGATTTTTGGGTTAGAATCCCAGCAATGGTATCTTCTGGCACTAAAGGGGTTATTATTTGACACAGGTGAGTGTGAAAGCAAGGGGTTAAGTTTACATAAGGAAGTGTTAGGTTTACAGGTAGAGTTAGTGTCATCACTACCTGTGCCGTGAGTTCTACACCAAAACAAACCAATCTCCATTACTTATTATTAAAGTATCAGCTTTTAATGTGTTACCTGAGCCACAGCTTGGAGGCTACTGAGTTATTGCTTTAGGGCCGTGACCCCTTGATGCAATTTCCCAAGTTGTGGGGACCCCTAATGGTAAAATTATTTTAGTAGCGTGGGTTGTCAGCACCCAAGGCAAGACAAGTCATTTGTGCCCCTAACCCACAGACATTTGGCACTCCCTGAGTCCTTTCCACTCGTACAATATTAAAACCCCTTAGGGTACATTTTAGGATGTATCTTTCTTTCTCTTTGTTCTCCTTTCTTTCCCTTTTATCTATCTATCCTAATTTCTTATGTTTTTCCCCATCCCTCTTGCTAGCCGTCTTTCTTGTTCTTTCTCTCACTTTTTTCTTTCTTCCTCCCCCTCATTTCTGCTCCCTTCCATGTATTCTGTATTTTTATTCCTTATCTTACTCCTTGGTAGGAGGAGTTGGGATGAGGGGCAGTGCTGGGGGAGTTCTAATCGGCCAACTTGGGTGCTCTTGATGAAGGTCATCTGCTGATCTGAGAACTGTAGTGGGGCCTTTTAATGGCAACTATAATCACAGGTAGTGTTACTCACTGTGTCGCCGACTTTGTGTCTCGCAGCAGTGACACCTATGCCAAAATTAGGAGATGGGGTCTCCAGCCCCTCCCACTTCACATTTCTCACCAGTCAGGTGACCTCTAGTCTCTGCACCCTAGCCATGCCGTGAACTGAGTGGGCAGCTGCAAAAAGGCTGAGAGAGAGGCATGTGATTTTGAAAGTTGCTAATAGCTGCCAAAGATTGCAGATGATATCTAAAATCAACAAAGAAAAATTCCCAGCTCATTTACCAGCCAGCCTGCAACAAACCCGAATTGTCCTGTCTAACAGTTCATGGGTGGTAGGGGTTTAATCTGCACGCATTTGCAAATATATGCATACGCTGCAGAGCCATTTTACTGCATCCCAGTGTACTACAGTCCTAACTCTATAAATTCAGAGCGTCTCCAAAGTTGGAGCACATATATGATAATGGATCGATTAAGGACAGGTGTACCTGGTGGGAGTCCACCCCTCCTTAAAGGTATAGGGGCATACTGGACACCCAGCAATAGCACAATAGAAACAAATGTATCCAGTGCATCCCTAATCCATAGCTCCATACTGTCCCTGATTTCGAGGGACTGCCCCTGATTTGTCCCTCTGACACCCTTTCCTCCCCATTTGTCCCTCATTTTGGTCTGATCTCTATAGTTGTTTATAAAATGCACGTTTTATCTTTCAAATAGTGTTTCCCAGTGCTAAACCTTTAATCCAATTTCTAAATTGCTGCATTTGTCAATTTTATAAGCCAATATAAAGGAATAGTAGTGGTAAAAAAAAAAAACACTTGTGGATTTAATTAACCCTTTCTTTGGTTTATTCTCCTTTAATGGGCGTGTTCCATTCCTACATACATTTGCTAGTAGGTGTCCCTCATTCCTATCTCAAAATGTTGGGAGGTATGCTCACCAATTGATCAACAGTACAAACAAATGGCAACCACCCCAACCTTTAATTGGGCCTTTGCAGCTAGGAGCACATGGAAGGGTGACGCATTACAAATAACAACAAAGCAACATTTTTATCTCACTGTCCAGCCTGCCTACAACAAACCAAATTATCCTGTCTATCAGATCATGTTAAAACCAGGGGTTTGCACACATTTGCAAATATACAGTATGAGTAAGCTGCAGAGCCACTTCATGGTACCTGAGTGTACTGCAGTCGCAACTCTGTATATTTAGAGTCCCCAAAGTTGGAGCACATATATGATAATGGAAAGATTGAGGGCAGGTATGCCCAAAGGGAGTCCACCCCTCCTTAACCACTTAAGACCCGGACCATTATGCAGGTAAAGGACCTGGCCAGTTTTTGAGATTCGGCACTGCGTCGCTCTAACTGACAATTGCTGTGCGATGTGGCTCCCAAACAAAATTGGCGTCCTTTTTTTCCCCACAAATAGAGCTTTGTTTTGGTGGTATTTGATCACCTCTGCGGTTTTAAATTTTTGCGCTATAAACAAAAATAGAGCGACAATTTTGAAAAAAATGCAATATTTTTTATTTTTTGCTATAATATCCCCATAAAAGATATTTAAAAAAAAGGCCGATACGTATTCTTCTACATATTTGTAGATGACTGCGACATTATGGTGGACACATCGGACATTTTTGACACATTTTTGGGACCATTGTCATTTTCACAGCGAAAACTGCTATAAAAATGCACTGATTACGGTGAAAATTACAATTGCAGTTTAGGAGTTAACCACTAGGGGGTGCTGAAGGTGTTATGTGTGACCTCATGTGTGTTTATAACTGTAGGGGGGCGGGCTGGACGTGTGATGTCAGTGATCATCGTTCCCTATATCAGGGAACAGACGACCACTGACATTGCAACAGTGAAGAACGGGGAAGGTGTGTTTACACACACCTCTCCCCGTACTTCAACTCCTGTGACTGATCGTGGGACACCGGCAGCGATCATGTCTGCGGGTCCCACGGGCGCGGTCACGGAGCTTCAGACCCACGGCTGGGCTCTTAAAGGCGACGTATATGTACGTGCCTGTGCCCAGCTGTGCCATTCTGCCGGCGTATATCGGCGTTAGGCGGTCCTTGAGTGGTTAAAGGTATAGGAACGCAGCAGACACTCAGGAACAGCACAATGGCAGCGAAGGTTTCCAGTGCATCCCTCACCAATTAAACAGTACAAACAAATGGCAACCACACCAACCTATAAGGCCGCGTACACACGGGGAGACATGTCCGCTGAAACATGTCCAACGGACCGTTTCCAGCTGACACGTCTCCTCGGATTTTGGTCCGATGGCGTGTACACACCATCGGACGAAAATCCCCTCGGACTGAGGACGCGGTGACGTGGCCGTGACGTTGACGCCGCCACGTCATCACTCCAGGAAGTAAAATCCATTCGACGCATGCGGGAGATTTATGTCCGCTGGTTAGGCGTACTAACCAGCGGACATGTCCGACGGACAGGTTTCCAGCGGACAAATTTCAAAGCATGCTTTGAAATTTGTCCGCTGGAAAAACCTGTCCGCTAGATCGTACACACGATCAGATATGTCCGCTGAAACTGGTCGGCGGACCAGTTTCAGTGGACATGTTCGATCGTGTGTACGTGGCCTCAATGTCCTTTGCAGCAAGGAGTATATAGAAGGGTGACGCATGGCAAATAACAACAAATAAACCTCCTCAGCTTACCTACCAGCCAGCCTGCAAAAATCAAAAACAACATGAAGCAAAGCGACACAGTGCATTCTGTGTACTGCATTGGCTCTGCAAAGTGTTTGGAAAGATTCAAAATCCCAAAGCAATGGTCTGTGCTTTATGACCGTGTGAACGAGGCCTAAAAGAATAGAAATTTGCTTTCAATTTTTTCATTTCAGAAAGGTGGATAAGCATTATTTTATAAAAGTAATAAAATGTTATATTCCATCTAAATCTAGAATTAAGGTTTGGTTGGCAGACGCATTTAATTTGTTGAATCCCTAAGGAGTTGTATGACTGACATTACTGGCAGTCATTGAGTTAATAATAATTAAATATACATGGAATGTCCTTTTTACAGAATTTTGACTCGGGTGTGCTGACATCCCGATGCTTCACCAAATGTCCACTATTCCATCCGCTCAGCAGGGTTGTCCCAGCAGCTCGGCATACACCACCACCCTTGACAGGCTGTTTTGGGTTCCTGTGGCTCTCTGTTCACTGAAGATGAGGAGAAGACAATGTGATTTATTAGTTGCAGCCAAGCAGCTCGTGAGGGAATGGGGAGGAGGTGGATATGACTTCAACATGCCTGTCAGGGGGTGAACGTGAACGCTGTGCAGCTTGGTGAGAGACAAACAAACAGCAGCAGAAGCAAGGGACAGGTCAACTTCATCCCTGTGTGTCTATGTGTCAGGTATGGCACGCGTGCCTATGAATACAAAACCTCTGCGGCTTTTTCCTTAAAGCACGCCATTAGGAGCTTTACCCTACCGGCAGTTTAATTGTCATTATATCATGGCTGGTAGGAATTTTTTGTTCCAGTGCAAAATAGAAATAATGACAGGAGAAATGTTGAGATCCAGCATCCGCTTTTGCTGCAAAAGGAATATTTTGACATTTGAAACAACTGAACAGATAGCTGTTATTGGCAGCCCAATCTGCCCAGCGCAGGTCAAATGACTTTGGCCTCTGCAACCTACTTAGAACATTCCATCATGGGACTACAATAGTATCATACATTTTCCATGTCATCTTTCAACATCTATAGCAAGCTGAGAAATAATGGGCTCCCAGACAGGAAGGTGAGGCGTCTAGTGACCATTTTAGTAACATTTATAAAGCTGCAAATCGTTGACTCAAATGTGTAGGATCGATATTTTGCATATCTCTCTTCATTTATATACTACATTTATTGTACAATATATACTTAGATACACAATGAGGACATCTTATACCATGACTATAATATTTTTAAGTGTGACCCTTAAAGAACATATATTAATACACTATTTAAACACGACACTCCTTTCGAAATATATCGAGACCTGGGCATGTTGGGTGCACTTCACTTCCACAGAGGAATTTAAGAAAGTTGTGGCTCCATAGACTCCGGGAACCTAGGTGGGTTTGGACAGGCAGTTGCAACTAGGCGACCAGGCGAACCCCCAAAAAAAAAAAAAAAGAAGATAATACTCTCTTCATTCTCACTCCCACCTACCCTGGACCCCCTTTACCCCCCTGACAGTAACGTTCCCCTGACCTGCTCCAAGAGCAATAAAACATAAAAGAGACGAAGAAACCCCTGACTGACTTGATCATACCCCCCTACTATCCCCCGGTCTTAATAACGATGAGTGATCCCTTTGACTCACTGAAATGTCGCTTTGGATATAGTTATGTTTTCTGTTCGAGTGTTCCTATGTTCTTGGAAAAGAAGCGGCTGTGCCCGCTGACTCGTAGTTTCTGTTACTCTCTACCTGCGGCACTGTATTGTAAGTGTATTTTCCTTTCTGCTTAATAAACTTCTTGGGAAAAAAAAATACGCTATTTAATGTGTGATATGTGATAATATGTTGCATTATTTATTACCTTGCTTGTGTTCATATTATGGCCAGTCTCACTGGCACAGGAAGTGATGGGAAATCCAAAAAAATGGGAATAGAGGAGACATTTCCCATTAAAAACACCTGTTCTGGTGATGGCTGTCTAAAAAATATTTGCAAAAACTTCCTGCTGTGTCTCTGAGACAACAAAAAATGTGAAATCTCTCCAATGGGCAACAGACAGCCCCCCCATAGAGCCTTCACCACTCTATTTAAAAATGAATAAATACATCATTATCATGTTCACCCCACTAAACGCCCTGCAGTGTGCTGCATTCTGAACAGTGCATTCTGCACTCTGAGTGGGCAAATCTTTGGTTGTTAAGGAGCAGGGCCGAGAAGCTGGCCACAGTGTCCTTAACAACCAATGAGTCATCAGCTGTCAATGAGCTTCCCCCGCTGACAGCTGAGTAAAAAAAAATTGCCATTAAAAAATGTAATTGTAAAAAATACAAAACTTTTTTCCCAGTCCATGGATTTTAAGAGGAAGGAACCCCACACAAAAAAAACATCATGGGGGTCCCCTCCAAAATCCATACCAGACCGAGCATGCGGCATAGCAGGTCAGGAAGGGGGGGGCGAGTCCTTATGTTGATGGGGACAAGGGTCTCTTCCCCACAACCCTGTGCTGGGGTTGTGGGGGTCTGCGGGCAGGGGGCTTTTTGGAATCTGGAAGCCCTGTTAACATGGGGGCCCCCAGATTCTGCCCCCTGTATGTGAATAGGTCTTAGTACCCCCACCCATTCACCAAAAAAGTGTAAAAAAGTAATAAAAACACAGAGACAGTTTACAACGTCTGACACACGACCGGTCCCAAAAAAAGTGAAAGAAAAAACTGCCCTGCCTGTCGTGAAGGCAAACCGTCGAATGGCTGGCTTGCAATTTGACAGTTCTTATATAGGTAAGGGCAGGGCCACCTGGGGACGTCACCTGGAGGCACCCCCCTTGTGACATCACTGACCGTTGCAATGCCACCAGGTGACGTCACCAGATGGCCCCACCCTTAACTATATAAGAAATTTGAAATGGCGAAGGGGGCATTCAGCAGTCAGCCATCGGTGAATGCAGATTTTTTTTTAAATCTTTTTCGGGTTCCAGCAGTGCGGTGGGTGTTATGATTGACAATGGATTTACATTAGGGGACATTGTTTTTTGAGAGAGAGAGAAGAGAACTGATAACTGGATGTGTGAAAGGGGCATCTACACCGATAATTAGGGCACCGATTATCAGTGCAGTCCCAACAGTGTCCACCAGTGCTGCCAGTGTCCACCAGTGCTGCCAATCAGTGCCTTCTCATCAGTGTCACCTATCAGTGCCACCTACCAGTGTCTATGAGTGCCCATCAGTGCCACCTATCAGTGGCCATCAGTGCTGCCTATTAGTGCCACCTATCAGTGCTCTTTAGTGCCACCTATTAGTGCACATCAATTCCATCCATTAGTGCAGCACACCAGTGGCGCTTCATCAGTGCCCTATAGTACCCATCAGTGCTGCCTCATCAGTGTTGCCGCATCAGAGCCCATCTGTGCAGCCTATCAGTGCCCATCAGTGAAAGAGAAAAATTACCAGTTTGTAAAAATGTATAATTCATATTTTTTTTTACATTTTCGGTCTTTTTTAATTTGTTTAGCAAAAAAAAAACATGGCTTGCTCTGGGAGCACACAGAAAAGAGTCTGAGGGGATACCAGAGGAGCAGGTATGGGACCTATCTGTGCAATATTATTACATAAAACAAGTAAGTGTAACATCTTGTTTATTTTAATTAGAAGAAAAAAATAAGGTTTACAATCACTTTAATGCATAAAGCTTTAGCATTTGGAACATACATTTTATTATCATTAATGTTAATAATAATAATTATATTATTATTATTATTGTACATGATTTATATAGCAACAACAGTTTTCTCAGTCCTTTACAAAATACGGGAGATACAGTTAAAATACAATTTAATACAAGAGCTCACAATTTAAAGGGTGAGGAAAGTGATACAAAAATGTATAACTGTGGGGATGCATTAATGGAAAAAGTAAAATTCCAGTTCCTAGGTAGATGGAATAAAGAGAAGAGTTTACAAGGATCGCCAAAGGTGGACAGAATATAAGATAGCTTGATGGACTGGGGTAAGGAGTTCCAGACGAAGTACGAGGCTCTGGAGAAATACTGTAGCTACGAGACCCCATTACACATAGAGGTCTTTTTTATAAATGTTCTCACCAGTGGGGGTGCGTCCATAGAGGGCGCCGGAGCGCACCACCACTGATACAATACATAGATTCATGCATTGCATGAAACTATGTATTGCCGCTGCCGCCGACTATTCAGATGGCCGGCCCCCTGGTGAGCGCCGGCCATCTGAATAACGGCAGCTGGTTGGCTGTGGAAGTGCCTATCAGAGCAATAGGCTTTCCGATTACAGCCCTCAGGCTGTAATAGGCTTCCAAATACTTATCCAAGGGCTGCACGGGGGGTACGTTCCTTGGATAAGACTGACAGGCGTCTCAACCAATCAGGTTCACCGGTTTACCGGTAACCTGATTGGCTGAAGCGTCATCGAGGGCAGGAGAAGACATCAGGGGACCGTGGAAGGAGGATGGCCGACCCCAGAAAAGTAAGTGCCGGGCGGTGGGGGAACATTTTACAGGGCACAGTGGCGACAATTACAGGGCACAGTGGCGACAATTAAAGGGCACAGTGACGACAATTGGCACAGTGGCGACAATTACAAGGAACAGTGGTGACAATTACAGGGCACAGTGGCTACAATTAAAGGGCACAGTGGTGACAATTAAAGAGCACAGTGGCAACAACTGGCACAGTGGCGACAATTACAGGGCACAGTGGCGACAATTACAGGGCACAGTGGCGACAATTAAAGGGCACAGTAGTGACAAATAAAGGGCACAGTGGCGACAATTGGGACAGTGGCGACAATTGATGGGCACAGTGGCTGCGTTTGATGGCATGGCACAGTGGTGACAATTGATGGCACAGTGGCTCCGTTTGATGGCATGGCACAGTGGCTGCGTTTTAAGGCATGGCACAGTGGTGACTATTGATGGCACAGTGGCTGCATTTGATGGGCACAGTGAGGCTGCAATTGTTTGTTTGTTTTTCGTTTGTTTGCGACCCCCCAAAAAATTTAAGCACCAGCCGCCACTGGTTCTTACCCAAGATTTACACAATATTCACCCATGATTCATACATTTTTCTAATTTGATTCCATTGTAACAACAGTTATAAATAGACCCTATAGTTATGGTCCTGACGTGACGTCATATATTACCTGTAAGAAATTGGGCTTCATCCACAAACATCTCAGAATAGAAGAGCTTTTTGATGCTCATTGCAATAGTTTCTCACTTTTATGCTCCCATACTGCACTTGAAAAGACGAAGGAGATTGCTTGGGGCAACAAGAATTGTACTTTTTTCTTCTTTAATCATAAGGTTTGTTTTGCTTTGAAAACCCTCCTTAGTATCATACAGTGCTGTTTATAGGAACTATGCGAGTTGCAGTGGGAATAGGTCCTCCTCCAAAATATTCCTGCGATTTTCCCATGTTGCGTAGACCTGTTTATGTTTCTTTGTCAATGATCAATTAAAAGTTTGCTCTGGGGATGCTGTTTGACCATGATGCTTTGCTATGGGCATTTGACTCCATGCCGAGGGGCTTCATTATTACAGACCAGCCAAGCATGTATCCTGATTATCTTGCTTGAAAACCACATTCTCTCAAACCTGTTTCTTTCAGAACACATAAAACAATATGAAAAGGTAAATAAATAACTATAAATACCTTTTTAGACTCAGCGACAATGCATGGTTCTCTAGGTTCTAAAACACATATCTGATGATTTTTCCACCATGCACTTACCTTAAAGATTAGGCATAATCAGCGTGTCGGGATCCTCCGGGGTAATTGACCACGCTATAGAAAGTGCACCTCAACTCAACTCATAATGCTTAGTCAGAAAGAAACATTAAAATCATCATCATTACTTTATCTGAATTCCCTTTGGGAAGGGTTGAGAAACTGTGAGTAAGCTGAAACACAAAACAAATTGCATGTCATTAACGGAAAAGGCAAACAAGTACAATTAGAAACCTAACGTTAATGTTCCATATGTGTGCCAAAATATCTAAAAAAAAAAAATCATACAGATCTCTCCACCCCAGACCTTAAGTCACCCATTTTCTGACTAATCCACCTTAATCATGTAATTTATCAACAAACTTTGCACCTTATGAATAAAGATTATAGGAAAATTCCAGGACATTTCAGATTTCTGGAAAGACTGTTGTATAGCGGAGGGGGGGTTGTAGGGAGCCAATACTTTTACCTGATGTCACCTTGGCAGATTATCCTCTTTGAAGAGCTGCTTTATTTATTTTTAGAGCAAATGGACAAATAAATTGCCGATGGGGACATGACTAAGGAAGTTGGCTAAATCTACGAACAAGTGCACACAGCACAGCTTACTAACTAGTCCAACGTCAGCCAACTGAGAATTACTCTTTCTGTACAGCATGATTCTTTTAAAATAAAAGTAAACATGTTCAAAGGATTAAAATAAAGTTGTGCATTTTAGAGAGCGCTGGTTAATTTGTGAAATTCATAATTCTATAGTGATCTGTAATGTGTTAAAAATAATACAAAAGAGAGGGCACACCAACCTAGTGCATTACCAGCATAATCATTTATTTAAAATCTACTTACAAGCTTTTGGCAAGCAAAGGAAAATACAATGATGCCAACAAGACCACCCCAAGATCCACAGTCCTCTGTTTTGTATTATTTTATTTTTAGTGCTTGTAAGGATGCCCACAAGTCCTGAGGGGGCAGCAGGACCACTGGCATCACACGCATCATATGGACAAGAATTAAGAAAGAGATACATATACACATCCACAGGCACCACAACAGAGCGCAGGAGAGATACTGTAGATCTGTTTGTTTTTGACTATCTGTAATGTGTTAACTGTAGAATCATCAGTTAATTAAAGCAGAGGTTCCACGGTCCATCGTTTTTTTTTTTGTTTTTTTTTAAGCCCATTCAATGTGGTTTCATATAACAATTTAGTACTCACTCGTCTGGTGATTAAAATCATCCCCCGTCCGTTTTCATTTAAAAGAAACACTTACATAAACTGATCCTGGGATTTGCCATTTTGCTTGTGGGCATACTGAAGCCCACAAGCACGGACTTCCGGGTAGCGATGTCTCGAGTCATTTTGCTGGACGGCGTTGCGCTTTGTCTCCTAGGAAGCATGACACTTTGCTACCAGGAGACATTGTGGAGACCTCCCAGCATACATAGCAGCAGGGAACAAAGTATGCCTACTCCCGGGAGGAAAACCCGGGTCCTAATTCAGAAGCATTCAAGTATACGCAGAAAAAAAGTTAGGCATATGTCTATGTAAATGTTGCAAGGATGTGGATAAAGTAAATGTTGAAAATTAGGGTGAACCTTCGCTTTAAGAAATATTCTCAGGAAGGCATAGTAAATATGCAAGTATAAGGCAGATGAAGTGGGAAGTGGTGAAACTAGTAGAGGACGGTGGAGTCGGTGGACTAATTCTGTGTGAGAGATGTCATTTTAAGCTTTTAAAATTTCTATGTGATTCATGCTAGCTGGGGTAGTGGTTTCATTACCCCTCGAGCCTATAGGAGGCACTTTCCCTCATTTCTTTTTCATGTGTTGCTGAACTTACAAATTGTGGAAAAGTGAAGCAGCACAGTGGAAGGAGTACCTACCTGCTTTTGATTATATCCTTTGAGCCACCAAGATTCTCTATGCCTGGGAGGCAGGGGCGTACCTAAATGGCACCCGGGGCGGATCCAATATTGCACCCCCCTCCCCACGTTAAAAGTAAAAACGCCCCATGTGCCCCCTGCATACCCCTTTACATAAAGCCGCCTGCACCTCTTTACATTAACTGCACCCTGCACCTTGACCCCTTTAAAATAGCCCCCTACCCCTGGACCCTTTTACACTACACAGCCCTCTGCACCTCTGAACCCCTTTACATTACACAACCTGCACCTCGACCCCTACATTACACAGCACCCAGCACCTCTAGACCCCTTTACACTACACAGCCCTCTGCACCTCTGGACCCCTTTATTACACAGCACCCTCACCTCTGGACCCTTTTAAATTACATAGACCCTGCACCTCTGGACCCCTTAACATACACAGCACCCTGCACCTCTACCCCTTTAATACACAGTCCCCTGCACCTCTAGACCCCTTTATACACAGCCCTCTGCACCTCTGGACCCCTTTACATTACACAGCACCCTGACCTCTGACCCTTTTAAATTACATAACCCTGCACCTCTGACCCCTTAACATTACACAGCACCCTGACCTCTGGACCCTTTTAAATTACATGCACCCTGCACCTCTGACCCCTTAACTACACAGCACCCTACCTCTGGACCCCTTTACATTACACAGTCCCCTGCACCTCTAGACCCCTTTACACTACACGCCCTCTGCACCTCTGACCCCTTTACATTACACAGACCCTGCACCCTGGACCCTTTTAAATTACATAGCACCCTGCACCTCTGACCCCTTAACATTACACAGACTGCACCTCTGGACTACTACACAGTCCCCTACCTCTGACCCCTTTACATTACACAGCACCTCTGACCCCTTTACATTATACAGACCCTGCCCCTCTGACCCTTTTTAATTACATCACCCTGCACCTCTGGACCCCTTAACATTACACAGCACCCTGCACCTCTGACCCCTTACATTAAGTCCCCTGCACCCCTGGACCCCTTTCATTACACAACCCTGCACCTCTGACCCCTTTACATTACACAGCACCCAGCACCTCTAGACCCCTTTACACTACACAGCCCTCTGCACCTCTGACCCCTTTACTACACAGCACCCTGCTGGACCCTTTTAAATTACATAGCACCCTGCATCTCTGACCCCTTAACATTACACAGACCCTGCACCTCTGACCCCTTTACATTACACAGTCCCCTGCACCTCTGGACCCCTTTACATTACACAACCCCTCGACCCCTTTACAATACAGCACCCTGCCCCTCTGAACCCTTTACTATAGGACCTCTGGCACTTTACAGCACCCTCATTGGACCTCTTTTTACAGCCCACACATCTCTGGTCCCCCTGTGTACACAGACCCTGCTGAACCCCCCCTTACCCCCCCTCAGGCCCCCACCTAGTGCAAACCCCCCATGCAAACACCCCCCTGTGAACCCCCAGGGCAAACACCCCCATGCAAACCCCCCTCAGTAACCCCCCCCCCCCCCAGCAAACCCCCCTTTACAAACACCCCCCAGGTGCAAACACCCCCAGCAAACCCCCCCCCCAGTAAAAAAAAAACACCCCCCCCACAGCAAACACCCCCCTCCCCATTGTACCTCAGAAGGAGTCACAGCACCTGGACAGAAGGTCCCCTGACCCCTCCCCCTTTACACACAAACAGAGAGGAAGGGGAGGCGGCGACTGCTTCACTCGGCTGTGCCTGTGAGAGGAGGCGATATGGTGCTGCTTTCACCCCCCTCCTACCGCAGCGCTTCAGCCAGCACTAGTGCCTGCCTAACAATCACAGATGCCGCACGCTCAGCGCTGGATCGCTGCAGTCACGGGGGGAGCGCCGGCCTGACACCCCCCCAGTGTGACCCGGTGCGGCCCGCCCCCTCCGCACCCCACTTAGTACGCGCCTGGGAGGGTATGTTTGCACAGGGTGCAAGGCATGTTTGACCCCTTGCAGGGTCATTTAAAGGAGGTGAGCCAGCATTGCATGAGGTGGTGGGAGCACTCTGTTCATGGAGGTTGTCTGAAGACATCACACAAGCTTGTTTTTTTTTTTTTGTTTTGTTTTTTGCACAACGTGGATTCATTAATTTTATGTTTTTGGACTTTTTTAATATTATTGCATTATCAGTGTTTATCACCATAATTGTTTATTTCACTTTTACAGCGCTGTCACACCTATATTGTTTTTCAAGTATAAGGCTGGCCATACATGGGTCGAGTTTCAAAATTACTTATGTTCAAATTTCACACCATTATTGGGCTGCAGCAATGGGCAATTTTCATGCGGCCATGGAATTGTAAGGCTACATTCACACATGGCGGACTCCATCGCAGTCCATTCCGACGGAGTCCACCTGTGTCCGCCAGCTCAGCGGGAGATCAGTCCGCAGATCTCCGCTGAGCCGACGGATGACAAGCTCCTCTCTGCTCACTGAGCGGGAAGGGGCCGCTGTCTCCTATGGAGCGATCTGATGAAAATGGACAGCATGTCCATTTTCATCAGATCTTTCCCAATCCAATCTGCATGGACGAATGGGGACGTATCCCCCATATGTTTGTTTTTAGCGGATCGAATCAGGTCGGATGTCAGTGGACATGTCTCCGCTGACATCCGACGCTCCATAGAGATGCATGGAGCGCCCGTTCAGGTCCGCCGTCAAAACTGACAGACGGACCTGAACAGACTCAAGTGTGAATGAGGCCTTAGTGATCGGGCATGTTGAAAATCTTTTGAAAAACAAACGATTTTCTAATCAATTATTTTCTGTAGCAACATGAGGTGAAATTGAAGTCTTGGTTGGTCGAATTTCAAAATATAAAGGTGGCACCATTGAATCACAACATTTCTAACTTTCAGTAGGAAATTTGTTCGGAATATCACCTACGTATCACCGGCTTTAGTTGGTACAGAAAAAAACAGAACAGGGAGAAAACAACAAAATCTTTTTTTTGAATACAGTAAGGAATGGTTAGAGCCTACATCACTTTTTTTTGCATCAATAGCCAAAGAATAACATTACATATTGTTACATTATTGTAAATAATTGAAAAATTCAAGGGACACACTGCATCTGGTACTCACGCTAGCGGCCTCAAGACAAAAAGCCTATCCTCCCTGGTTGCCACAGTGATAGCCCATTTTCCAAAATGCCAACACTTGATGGACCAGGCGAAGATTGTTACATCACCTCCCCACCTAACTGCCTCCATTTGATTGAGAAAATACAAAGCATGTCAGAATGAAACCTGTCCCGAGTGGCCGACTTTCTGTGTTCACAATGCAGCCATTCAGCACGGGACCTGGAAGCTAATGGAGATCACTGGAGTAATGGTGTCTACTACAGTGATTACCAGCTTCTAAAAGGATCCCACAGGTATGGTATATACACAGTTACAAGCTGCACCAGTGTATTTATGTAAAAATATCCATACCTGGAATTCATCTTTAAGGAAGTAGTGATTTGGTGCAAAATTTGGTGCAGCTCAGCATAGAAACGAATCAACTTCCAGGTTTTATGTCGGGTTCACACTGATCCGACATGCCCTACGACTTCATGTCTGACTTCCATGCGACTTCAATCCAACAAATCAGGCCCTCTGGGTCTGGTATGAATCTTGAGAGGAAACTCCAAACCAAAATGTTTAAAAAATGGGGTGGGTCCCCCTCCCAAGACCATACCAGACCCTTCAGTCTGGTATGGATTTTAAGGGGACCCCCATGCCAAAAATAAAAAATAAATTCATACCAGACCTTTATTCGAGCATGCAGCCCAGCAAATCAGAAAAGGAGGGGGAAAGAAAGCACCCACCCTCCTGGACCATACTAGGCCATATGCCCTCAATATGGGGGGTGGGTGCTTTGGGGCAGGGGGACTCTATATACCCCCCACCCCAAAGCACCTTGTCCCCACGTTGATGGGGACAAGGGCCTTTTCCCGACAACCCTGGGCGGTGGTTGTGGGGGTCTGTGGATGGGGGGCTTATCACAATTTGGATCCCAGCCCCCCACCCTACATTGTACCCCTACTCATTTACCCAAAAAAAGGTGTCAAAAATAAAACCAGTACATAGGTTTTTGACAAAGCCCTTTATTAACCACTTAAGACCCGGACCAATATGCTGGCAAATGACCCAAGGGGTTTTTGCGATTCGGCACTGCGTCGCTTTAACAGACAATTGCGCGGTCGTGCGACGTGGCTCCCAAACAAAATTTGCGTCCTTTTTTTCCCACAAATAGAGCTTTCTTTTGGTGGTATTTGATCACCTCTGCGGTTTTTATTTTTTGCGCTATAAACAAAAATAGAGCGACAATTTTAAAAAAAATGCAATATATTTTACTTTTTGCTATAATAAATATCCCCCAAAAATATATAAAAAAACATTTTTTTTCCTCAGTTTAGGCCGATACGTATTCTTCTACATATTTTTGGTAAAAAAAATCGCAATAAGCGTTTATCGGTTGGTTTTCGCAAAATTTATAGCGTTTACAAAATAAGGGATAGTTTTATTGCATTTTTATTAATTATTTTTTTTTTTACTACTAATAGCGGCGATCAGCGATTTTTTTCGTGACTGCGACAATATGGCGGACACTTCGGACAATTTTTACACATTTTTGGGACAATTGTCATTTTCACAGCAAAAAATGCATTTAAATTGCATTGTTTACTGTGGAAATGACAGTTGCAGTTTGGGAGTTAACCACAGGTGGCGCTGTAGGGAATGTGTACCTAATGTGTGTGTTTACTACTGTAGGGGGGTGTGGCTGTAGGTGTGACGTCATCGATCGCGTCCCCCTATTACAGGGATGACGCGATCGATGCTCCGGCCACAGAGAAGCACGGGGAAGCCGTGTGTACACACGGCTCTCCCCGTTCTTCCGCTCCAGGGACGGATCGCCGCACTGCAGCGGCGATCGGGTCCGCGAATCCCGCGGTCCCGGTCCTGGAGCTTCGGCTGGGTACTAAAACCAACGTATATATACGTTGATGTGCCCAGCCGTGCCATTCTGCCGACGTAAATCTGCAGGAGGCGGTCCTTAAGTGGTTAAAGTAGCTCCAATGTGTCTTCTCCCTTCAGTTTCTTCTCCCTCTGGTTCTTCTCTCTTCGGTGATGTCTTTATCCTCCTTTTCTTCTCGCTGCGCCAATGTCTTCTTCCTCTGGTTCTTCTTCCGGTTCTTCTCACTGCACTGATGTCTTCTTCTGCTGGTTCTTCCTCCGGTTCTTCTCTCTCCACTGTATTCTTCCTCCAACAGTTCTTCAAGTTAGCCAGTTATGGTCCAGGAGGGGGCTCACTCGCCCCCCCTTTCCTGACCTCCTGTGCTGCATGCTTGGATAAGGGTCTGGTATGGATTTTGTGGGGCCCCACGCCATTTTTTTTTACATTTTGGCGTGGGAGGGGTTTCCCCTCAAGATCCATACCAAACCCAAAGGGCTTGGTATGGAATTGGGGGTAAACTGCCCGAAATTTTTTACAACATTTTGGCTCCCCTTCAAGATCCTCAGAATGCATGCCAAAGCTGGATCAGTTAAGATGATGATCCGACTATGGTCCAACTTCAGCCTATGCAATATCTCTACTCGAACAACTGGAGCATTATTCTTGGATCATGGCCCCAGGTAAGAATTTAAGATATTTTGTAGCTACTGTACTATCCCACACTATCACAGGCTACATCAATTCTTGTTCTCTTGGGGAACATTTGTATGCGCCTGGCTTTCCCATTGCGTCCCCATCACCACAGCTCCCATGGCAGACAATTCTTGTAGCCCTCCATTTTCAGCACCACCTTTTACTTTTATTTAGTCGATATATATGGTATGTATCTGCTCCTGAGGAAGTGAAATTAATCCACGAAACGCGTACAGCTTACTTGATGCAGCTACACCTTTAAGATATGGTGTACTTCATTCATACCATACTTTGTATTATTCAACCTTTATTGATCTTACGATATGGAATACATATCGGCTATCACCACCTAATAATATGTGCTATGCTTACCCTGTATATGTATAAATTGTACTGTGCATTTTTTGATGTGTGTGTATATTCAATTACCTAATACCCATGTATGTACATTTGCTGTTTGTGATGTTGTCTGTAAATAAATAAATTATTATTATGGATTGACCTTCTACTCAGCTATGTCACATTCCTCATATAAAGTCCCAAACTCCCCTTTTTACTTATCTCAAGATATAGGAATGGGGGCGTACATTGTTATACGCTTCATATAAAGTCCCAAACCCCTCCTTCTTTATTAGACCCTCTTTATTTGTTCTGTTTACTCTTATCACCAAAAGTGAAAGTGAAAGAAAATCCCAAATTTTGGGTTGTCCTTAGAATAGGAATAGTGGGGATATCCTACAATACGGTCACTAGTTCTGGTGACCCTGTTGACAACCAAGGATTGTCTCCCTTTAGATGGATTTTCTCTCACTTCCTGTTTTAGCTATAACACAGGAAGTGAAATCTCCACAATAGGACACATAAATAAATATAAAAGTATAAAAACGCACAAGCATAAAAGCAATGATATTAGGTGCAAAGTGCAAGATATTGTGCATGTGGCAACCTATGCAAAGGTATAAAAATGCACAAGCATAAAAGCAATGAGTGTAAAAACGCACAAGCATAAAAGCAATGATAATAGGTGCAAAGTACAAGATATTGTGCAAATGGAAAACTAAATAATGTGCCAAACAATATAGTGTCCAAATAAACCTCAAATGCTGAAGAGGTATGTAACACAATGCAAAATAATCATGGAAAAAACTTCAAATAGTACAAGTGCAATAACATCTGCTCTGAAACAATCACATCTGCTGTGAAATATGTAAGCAAGCATGAAATGAAATGCAAAGGTACATTAGGTGAACATGGTAAATTCCAAAGTGTGATGCAAAAATAAAAATAAAGTCCAAAATGTGCAATCGCACATAAAAAGTAATGTGTGCAAGATGATGGCTTCTTCAGTGCCTTCTACTAAGGTGCAATTGTGCAGAGTGATGGCTTTTCAGTGCCTTCTGCTAAGGTAAATGGTTGATGGCCCCTTACCTCACTGCTGTGAGTTTACAGCATATAAGAAAAGCCTGAGTTTATCCAGCGTAATAATGAAAATACGAACAGACAAAGGATTTAAAATACGGAATGCAAATTGTTTGTTATAGATGTAATTTCCGTTCTTTTGGTGTTTCGTGGTTTCGTATTTTAGTAAGATTGTCCAATCGTATGTTCGTATTTTCGTTTTTTCGTTATTTTGCTTATTCGTAATTCCTTATTTTCGTATTTTGGTTCTTTCAGGTTTTCGGATGTTCGAATTCATCCGAATGTATGAATGCTAACAAATTGGTACGAAAATCTATTCGTTATGAACGGGAACGCACATTTCTATCATCTACTTCGTCTCCATTAGAGGGTGGAGAGTAGGTGATCCCTAATACACATACAGGGTGTCTTTTTGTTTACAATCACAAATTTTCACGCTTTGTCATTTTTGCATTTTTTACAGTGCAGCGCAGCCATTATTCTTTTACATATATAAATAAATATAACCCTCCCTTACTCTATTCAAATTGAAAAAAATAAGTGTTGCCTTTAGTTCTACTTTAAGCAGGTTACACTACAAGTACTGCATTCACAAGAGACCTAATCACTATTTTATGTGCTATAGACATTGGGGTAGATTCACATACACTTAATATTCCGCTGCGTAATCAAAATACTCTACGCTGACGTATTTTACCAGGCTCTACACCGAATCCTGGTAGATTTTTGCCCGTACGCTACGGCGGCGTAGTCTATTTCTCGCCGCGTAATCGAAATACGCGATTGGGGGCGTGAAGCATTTAAATTAAGCGCGTCCCCGTGGCGATCGAACTGCGCATGCTCCGTTCAGAAATTTCCCGCCGTGCATTGCGCGAAATCACGTCGTTACGTCATTCGTTGTTTGAGTAGCGGCGTTTACGAACATTCCTATTCCCGGACGACTTACGTTAAAAATAATAAAAGACGTCGGAAAACGTAGAAATTCGACACGGGAACGACGGCCATACTTAACATGGGCTGTCTAATATTAGAGCAGCAAAAAGCTGGTATAGTGTTACGCAAATAAAAGATGACTAAAGGTGCCGTAAGAGATTGCGATTGAAGATCGTAATTTCGGGGATCGTCGGCAAAAGCTCATTTGCATACCCCGACGTGGAAAACGACGGGAAGTCCACCCAGTGGCCGCAATTTTATTGCAGCGTAGATCCGAAGGCGTACAAACACTTAATCCAGTCGAATTGAAGCCCGCAGCCGTCTATTCATGGTTTGAGGTTTCCGACTAGCTAGAAAACGCGCGTAATTTGAAATTACTCCAGTCTAACACCAGTTAGACAGGAGTTACGGCTCTCTGAATCTGGCCCATTGTTGCTGTTACATTACATAGAAGTGAGTCATGTAAAAAAAATGACAGAAAAAAAGAAAACATATTAATTGTGCAAATTTTATCTGTGCACAATTTTATTTTCATGTATATAGGAATAAACCAACATCATTTTCACAAACCTTTGCTACAATCAGATAGAGATAAAACCTGCCATGTACAAAGTATACCCTGGCTGCCATATTTTGCCCAGAGGCATTTTTCATCCAGCAGCTAATCAGTGATTTTTTTTCCCTATGAAAAATAAAACAGGTGCATTCCTTTCTAATGTCATCTAGACTGAGGATGCCTAGGGAAAACAGAGGGTTAAACTTCCGCAATTGCATTTATTTTTAACCAACGCTATGATAAGTACAGTGTAATTACCAAGATTGTTGTTTAAAGTGATATTTGGTGCCACTTTGCTATATCATTAGACATAACACATTATTATCTGACAAACTGAGTCATTAAGATGGTCCTGATTATGAAATATGGCCTGGGGACATTGCTGTCTTCCCGCTGAACTCGTCAGCTCAACGCTAACAGTGACATGTTTACATAGAAATAGGTGAGTTCTAACCTGGAAATATGGCAGAGGATAATGACAAGCTCTCTCTATATATGAGTTTTGTTTAGATGAACCATCATTCGATTTAGATCAGTTAGGAGTATGTGTTGGTTTCTTAACATATGTAGGGAATACTGCTGCAGGTCTAAAATGATACATGTATATTTACGTTTAAAGTAGAGCTGTGCAAATTAACTTTTAATTAATCAATTAATCTTTAATTTTTTTGATCGATCAAAATCTTTTTAATCGATTAAAATTCTTTTGATTGGTACTCACCTCTCCGCCGGCTTCTGGGCCCCCAGGGAGTTCCCTCGGAGATCCGGTAATGTCACGGACACCGGCGGGGCTTGCCGTGTCCATCTGAAGGGCTCCTTTGTTGTGCCTTCATATCTGTATGCCGGCGGGACCTTACTATCTGCCACACACAAGGGCTGTTACACTTCCCTCTATCACTTCTCTTTATCAACCTGGGATTCTACAACCATCTACTGGGAGTTGTGATAGTTCCCTTCACGGGACATCTACATGCCGACGGACTGATGTTAACCCCTCCTCATCTGGATTCAGCAGTGGTATCGTTGTACACATTTTTATACCAGTATCATACTTAGCTACATGTTTTTATGACTGCTTTTGCTACGTTTGGTATTACTCGCACCATTTTACAGTTTATGTAGCTACATCGATTTTATCTCCAGTGCAATATTTATTTGGTTACCTACTTGAAGACTATAAAAGTTTTAATGCTATTCCCATCGAGTGCTGCCTTTGTGTGTTTTTGGTATCCTGCTATCCATTTTTCCAGTGGTTGGTAGCTGCACTGGGAATCAGCCTGCAAGGGGATCAGCTAAAAGTAGTTGGATCTGTATGTGCGTTATAATTAATCGAAATTAGTCGATTAATCGATTAAAAAGAAAAACGATTAATTGAACACAAACATTTTGATCAGTAACAGCCCTAGTTTAAAGGAAAATTATCTTTCTTTGAATGTTGAAGGACAAAAAAAGTTATATTATAATAAGTGTATGATAATATATAATAAGTGTATGTCTAGACTAGAAGAATAGAAGTATTGTATATACTCGAGTATAAGCCGACCCGAAAATATGCTGAGGCACCTAATTTTACCACAAAAAAACTGGGAAAACATATATAGCCAGATTCAGAAAGACTTACGCCGACGTATCTACTGATACGCACCGCCGTAAGTCTAAAGGTGCGCCGTCGTATCTATGCGCTGATTCTTTAAATCAGATAGCCTGAATTTTGCCAAGATACGACCGACGTAAGTCTCCTACGCCGTCGCATCTTGGGTGCATATTTACACTGGCCGTAAATCACTTCCGTTGATTTACGCGTCAAATATGTAAATGAGCAAGATACGCCGATTCACGAACGTACGTACACCCGATACAGTAATCTACGCCGTTTACGTAAGGCGTTTTTCTGGTGAAGAGATAAACCACCAAAAAGATGGCGCATCCCATGCAAAGTTATGGACGTCGAAACAGCTGTCATTTTTTACGTTGTTTACGTAAGTCATACGTGAATGGGGCTGGGCGTAAGTTACATTCACGTCGTATGCAGTGTTCGACGTATCTTAGGCATTCTATCCGACGTGATTCTGAGCATGCGCACTGGGATATGTCCACGGGCGGTGCATGCGCCGTTCGTTCGGCCCATCATTTGCATGGGGTCACGGTTCATTTTAATACAACACGCCCACTGCCTTGCTACTTTGAATTAGGCGGGCTTACGCTAGACTATTTACGCTATGCCGCCGTAACTTAGGGAGCAAGTGCTTTGAGAATACTGCACTTGTCTCTCTAAGTCGCGGCGGTGTAGTGTATATTCGATACGCTACGCCCGCCTAAAGATATGCTAAGCTACCTGAATCTGGCTAATAGACTCGAGTATAAGCCTGGGAAAATGCAGCAGCTACTGTGTAAACAATGCCCATCTGCAGCCTCATTGTGCCCATCTGCAGCCTCATTGTGCCCATTTGCAGTCTAATTGTGCCCAGTTGCAGTCTCACTCTGCCCATATGCAGTCTCTCACTGTGTCCACATATGCAGTCTCTCACTGTGCCCACACATGCAGTCTCTCACTGTGCCCACACATGCAGTCTCTCACTGTGCCCACATATGCAGTCTCTCACAGTCAGCAGTAAAACAGCACGTCTGCCGATGTGTAATCCATATGCAAGCTTTTCATTAGTAAAACAGCGTGTCTCTGCCGCTGTATAATCCAGTCTGTTCGGCCGTCCATTGTAAGAAAGCCCTGCCTCCTCCTCTTCATCCGTCCGTGATAGAGGAAGACTGATACGATGCTGGGAAACTGTATCAGTGTTCTGCCTATCACAGACGAGGAGGCGGGGCTGTCTTACAATGGACGGACGAACAGACTGGATTATACAGCGGCAGACACATGCTGTTTTATTAATCAAAAGGTACGGCTGCATATGGATTACACAGCGGCAGACCTGCTGTTTTACTGCTGACTCGAGTATAAGCCGAGGGGTAGTTTTTCAGCCTAAAAAATGGGCTGAAAAACTTGGCTTATACTCGAGTATATACGGTAAGTAAAAAATTACTAACTAGAGGATAACTTCACTTTTGTGAAAAAAACATATAGCATATACAACTGCTACACAAGCCATATTGTAATTTAATGTTATTAACCGCTTGCGGACCAGCCACCACATTTATACTGCAGCAGGTTGGCTCCACTGGGCGAACCGTCGTAGCTTTCACGTCTGGCTCTTTAAGCGGTGTTAGCAGGCGCAGGAGTGCCGATGCTCGTGACCGGCGGTCGCGAGCGATCTCCGGGCACGAGAGGCAGAACAGGGACGTGTGTGTAAATGCAGATTGTGAGTTAGTTAGCTAGGAACCACGATCCGTAATTTCCCCTAGGTCAGTCCCCTCCCCCTTCAGTTAGAACACACATTAGGGAACACAGTAGACCCCTTGCTCGCCCTCTAGTGTCAACCCCTTCCCTGCCAGTGACATTTTTACAATAATCAGTGCATTTTTATAGCCAATGGTCCCAAAAAATGTGTCAAAAGTGTACGATGTGTCCACCATAATGTCGCAGTCCCGCCATTACTAGTAAAAATAATAATAATAAAAATTCTATAAATCTATCCCCTATTTTGTAAAAGCTATAACTTTTGTGCAAACCAATCAATATACGCTTATTGCGACATTTACTACCAAAAATATGTAGAAGAATACATATCAGCCTAAGCTGAGAAAAAAAATTCACTATAGCAAAAAATACAAAATATTGTGTTTTTTTTTTTCAAAATTGTCGATCTGTTTTTGTTTATAGTGCAAAAAAATAAAAATCCTCAGAGATGATCAAATACCACCAAAAAAAGCTCTATTTGTGGGGGAAAAAAAGAACGTAAATGTTGTTTGTCACTTAAAGCGATAAAGTGACGAATCGCAAAAAAATGACCCTGTCATTGGGCAGCCAACTTTTCCAGGGCTAAAGTGGTTAAATATTACCTTTCTATTGGAATATGCAGCCACTGCAATTTTCTGTAAAATTCAATGTAATAGGGTGCACTTTTGGTGTACAGAACGCCCCCAGAAATGTCATTTTCTGCTTGTACGTTCGGCTCACTGCTTACTGTAAATTTTTAGGCGGCGTACACACGACCGAGGTTCTCGCTGGAAACCAGCGAGAACCTCGCTGGAAGCTGCATTCCAGCGAGGACCTCGGCCGTGTGTACGCTCTCGGCAAGCTTCCCGTCGGGAAGCCCGTCGAGCAGAAATAGAGAGCACGCTCTCTATTTGCTCGACGGCCCGCCTGGAAGAATGGCTGGTTGCCATTCCCGACGGGCGGGTCGCCGATTTCGACGGCCGGCAGGGAACCTCGACGGGCGGAACAATGTGTTCTGCCCGTCGAGGTTCTCTGCCGTGTGTACACGGCCTCAGGCTTTCTCTGAAATAGGACTTTTAGTTTTGATGAGACACTCTACACCAAATGGGGTTAAATGGATAAGCCTAATGCCTTGTACACACAATCAGAATTTCCGATGGAAAAAGTCAGACGGAATTTTTTCATTGGATATTCCGACCGGGTATGTGCCCCATCAGAGTTTTTCCAACGGAAATTCCGACGGATTCCGAAAGAGAACATGTCTTTTTTTCCGATTAAAACAATTTCTATTGGAAATTCCATTGGTCTGTATGGAACTCCGACAGAGAAAAAAACACACATGCTCAGAATCAAGTTGACACATGCTCGGAAGCATTAAACTTAATTTTTCTCGGCTCGTCGTAATGTTGTATGTCACTGCGTTTTGGACAGTCGGAAATTTGGTGTGACAGTGTGTATGCAAGACAGCTTGAACGGAATTCCGTCAGAAAAATCTGTATGAGTTTATCCCGACGGAAATTACGATCGTGTGTACGGGGCACTGGGCTCCTTTCACACCGGCTGTCTGATCTGGTCTGTCTGTCAGTTTTTCAGGTGAACCTAATACAGTGTTTCTCAACTCCAGTCCTCAAGCCCCCCCAACACGTCATGTTTTCAGGATTTCCCTCAGATGAAAAGGCTGTGGGAATTACTAAGGCAGTGAAACTGATCAAATCACCTGTGCAAAATAATGGAAATCCTGAAAACCTGACCTGTTGGGGGGCCTTGAGGACTGGAGTTGAGAAACACTGACCTAATAGGACCCCCCAGTCTCTTCTATGGAGCGGCGGACGTCAGCAGACACATGTCCGTTGACACCCGCCGCCGTCCAAGCCGATTCTGTCTGCCAAAACAGATGGATGGTGGTCCTATTTTCAATTCTTCCGGGGGATCGGATCATGATTAGATGGCAAATGATTAGAATATCCATCTGATATCCCCATAGAGGGGAGCGGGACAGTGTCTGTGTGTGCTCTGCACAACGGAGCGGACATGGACTTGAATCCGCCTGCTCAGCGGGATTCCACTAAGCGGAGGCACCCATTAGTGGATGGCCTAAATGGTTGCAAACCACGCAGCTTTTCCCAGCAGAACAAAGGTATTGATTTACTAAAAGTGGAGAGTGCAAAATCTGGTGCAGCCATGCATGGTAGCCAATCAGATTCTAACTTTAGCTTGTTCATTTAAGCTTTGACAAAAATCCTGGAAGTCAATGGGTATCTATGCACAGTTGTACCAGATTTTTCACTCTCCTGTTTTACTAAATCTACCTCAGTGCACCAGGTGATTGCAATGAACCAGTTTTTCTTATTCAGAATCAGTATGCAAAGGATATGGTGAAACAAATAGCCTTTTCTTCAGAGTAGAAAAAAATAGGACTTTGCAATAAAGTTTGTTAAACATCCTGCAATATACATTGATCACCCAGGGGAGATTGTTTTTTCAAGTGGAGATACAATTTGACATACAGTACAAGCATTCTAATTTTTTTATTGTGTGATCTTGGGAAAAAGACTCACACTATTCTAATGATTCTTGCCGGGTTCTTATTGCTACAATATTTTGTTAAAGGGGATTTCCGGTTTAAATGAAATCTGCTATTTTCTTGTGTCCCACCATGTCATAAGACAGAGGTATAATTATTGAGCACACCTGCATCTCTAACATCTCAGGAAGTTTACTATTATGGGGGATTGATTTACTAAAGGATATGCTTGTATAATCATGCACCAATTTTATACAAGCAAGCAAATCGTCGCGCATAGCTATACTACTGACTTTAGATGAACAAAGAAGGAGGAGGGCACGGAGGATGGCACGGAGGATGGCACGGGAGAGGATATACCGTACCCGCATAGACCTGTTTGGCATGAGTGATTCTGAGGTGTATCGCATCTTCCATCTGCCATCCTGGAATTAACCACAACCCTGCAGGATGACATCACCAGCCCAACACACCGCTCACATGCAGTGCAGCCACTGGTCAAGGTCCTGGCAACACTCCATTTCCTTGCCAGTGGCTCTTTTCAGCGTACAAGTGGAGTGGTGGCTGGGATGTCACAGTCCTCCATGAGCAGATGTGTGCACCAGGTTGTCCCTGCAATTCTCAGACGCATGGCCAACCAAATCATCAAACCCACCACTGAGGACCTGCGGCTGAAGGCAATGACAGATTTCGACAGAATTGCCAGATTCCCACGCACTGTGGGGGCCATTGATTGCACACATGTGGCACTCCAGCCCCCCCAGGAGACAGAGCACATGTACCGCAATCGGAAGCATTGGCATTCCATCAATGTACAGGTGATAGTCGATGCCCAAGGCCTCATATGGCACGTCCGTGCCAAACACCCAGGGTCCAGCCATGACAGCTACATATACAATCAATGCCACATCCGAATGGAATTCGATCAGAACGTGTATGGGGACACCTGGCTGGTTGGTGAGTGACATGGGTGGCAGGCATGACTATCCCCTCCCATGATGCACATCACAAGGGGCACATGCATGACTAACATCCTCCTGTCTTTTCCCTTCCAGGTGACTCTGCATATCCACTGGGACCCCATCTCATGACTCCTATCCGGAACCCCCAAACTCCAGGAGAGGAAAGATACAATCAAGCACATGCCCAAACACGAGCAGTGGTGGAGCGCACCTTTGGCATCCTAAAGTCACGTTTCCGATGCCTGGATAAGTCTGGGGGTACCCTCTTGTACTCCCCAAACTTCGTGTGCCAGATCATCGGTGCATGTTGCATGCTGCACAACTTTGCAGAAAGAAAGGGCCTGCAGATTAACCTACGTGATGACCTGACCCCTGAACCAGACAATCCCCCCCTAACCGAGGTTAACCCATCTCCTGAGGGAAGAGCAGCCAGGAGACAGCTCACATTGGGCATCTTTGCACGTTAAACATACACATTAATCATGGCACAATGAGAATGCATGCATGCACACCACTGTGGTCCCTAGCACACACACCCCACATCCACATCAAATTGGATTGGCACCAGTCCACCATGCTGGACTTGTGAGCAGCAACGCCACGCCAAGGCTCCAATTATGTCACTGTACATTCATACACCATTCACACGGACCTGGGGATCACTTCTCCCTGGTGCTGGGGAACCCTTCTCCACCAAAATTGAGGGTGACACCCCTTTTCCGGCAGGAATGTCACCCCCACATTCACACAGCATTCACAACCCAAAAAAAATGACCTGCAAATGCAAAAAATTTCCATCAAAAAAAAAAATTAGAAAAAAAAAAAATTGGGGGAAAAACAAATTACTGCCCTCTGCGTGAGCCACGCCTGGGGCGCCCCCGGCCACGGCCCCGGCTTCTCAGGGGAGACTCATGGGGAAGGGGTAAAACCGGGGAAGGAGGATCAGCCCCTGATCTCTGCCCACCTGGTGGCCTGCCCTCCAAGGCCACGGCAATTCTGTCCAGAGCAGCACCAACTGTTGCCGTGTTGGCCTGGATAGCCAGGGTAAGGGCCCTCACATCCTGCCCAACGCCTGCTGATGTCGTCTGCAGTTCATTTAGGCAGGTTGTGAAAGCCCGGGAGTGGGAGTCCAGGTTCCCCAGCGTATCCTTGATGAATGAATGAATGAATGAATGAAAACTTGTATAGCGCGGCACATGCGAACTGAATCGCCTCTGGGCGCTTGTTGTTCCAGTCTCCTTTGATATCAAAAGAGAAGAGTCTTGACCTTTTTCCTGAATGCTAGGTGGTTCTCCTCCAACCGAATGCTGGTTGGTAAAGCGTTCCATAGTCTGGGACCTTGGATCGCGAATCTTCTTTCTCCTTTGGATTTGAAGTTGGCTTTCGGAACCTGGAGCAGGTTCTGATTCGTGGATCGCAAAACGCGATTGGGATTATGCGCTTTTATTATTTCGCATAAATAAATGGGGGCATTCCCATGGACACATCTATGCGTAAGACAGAGAGCTTTAAAAGCAATTCTGTCTTTAACTGGCAGCCAATGAAGGGCTCTCAGTGAAGGTGAGATGGATTCCCAGGGTTTTTTCCCAGTCACCAGTCTGGCGGCCGTATTCTGAACGACTTGCAGACGGGCGATTTGGTACTTGGGGAGGCCGAGGTAAAGGGCATTTGCATAATCCAACCTGGAGTTTACAATAGCTCCCACCACGACCGCTAAGTCTTCTTTGGGAATGAACGGAGTGAGTCTACGTAGTAGGCGCAGTAGATGGTGAGATCCGCTGACTACTGACCCTATTTGTGCGTCCATTGTCATAAAGGAGTCAAAAATGACCCCTAGGCTTTTGACTTTGGCGCTAGGGGTGATGAATTTGCCTAAAATAGGCGGGGGGGTCCACGCTGTTGAAAGTTGATTCCTGCGCTTGGCGTGAAACAGAAGAAGTTCTGTTTTCGCTCCGTTGAGTTTAAGATAACTCTTTGTCATCCAGTCCTCTATCAAAGAGAGACATGTCTCTAGATTGAGGTGGTGATTCTGCCTGTTGCAGATGCGGAAATAAAGTTGCGTGTCGTCTGCGTATGAGTGATAGAGCAGTTTTTGGCTGCTGATAATCTCAAAAAGAGGACGGAGATATATGTTAAACAGCACTGGTGACAGAGGCGATCCTTGAGGGACTCCGCATGTTACTGTGCGTTTTTCAGACGTAAAAGGTCCTAACTTCACTGTTTGCGATCGGTTTTCCAAAAAAGAGGAGAACCAAGATAAATCGCTTTCTGCGACTCTGGCTACTTCAGCAAGCCGAGTCAGTAACAGATTGTGGTCTACAGTGTCGAAAGCTGCACTTAGGTCCAACAGAACCAGGAGACAAGATTCTCCTTCGTCTGCGGCCTTGAGAACATCGTCCCATACTTTCAGCAATGCTGTTTCCGTCCCATGACCGGGACGGAAGCCTGATTGCAATGGGTCAAGTAGCTTGTAGGTATCTAGATGCAGTTGCAGCTGTTTTACCACTACCTTTTCCATTATCTTAGAGAGTACGTTGAGGCTTGTTATGGGACGGCGATGGAGTGGGTCCTTAGGGTCCAAGGAGGGTTTCTTCAGGATGGGTTGGATTATACCCTCTTTCAACTGTGGCTCTCCTCCATCCGCACCAATGTCTGGCTGACCTGTCCCAGATGGCGGGTCTGGAGGAACTGGTCCCTTCTCAGGGTGGCGGGCAGGAGATCGGCCAACCCCCTGGTGGTCTGGGATGACATCCTGCCTCAAGCTGATGCTTGTGGCCGGGGAGAAGGGGAGGCCCTTGTGAGGGGACCCATGTTGGGGGAGGAGGGGGGGGGCTCCCCCTTAGGGAGGCCTGCCTGCTGGCAGCCAGAGGGGAGGAGTCCTCAAAACCCAAACGTCCAGTGCCTGACATGGACTCCTCCTCCTCATGATTCTCCTCCTCCTCATGATTGTCCTGCTCCTCATGATTGTCCTCCTCCTCTTGAACCTCCTCTGCGGACTCCGGCCTTGTTGGGGGGGCCTCATTAGGCTGCTGTCCTGGGGTTGGTGCGGTCAGGCCAGATGGCCCTGCACCCTCCTGCACATCTGTGGATGACACAAAACATTCACAGGTTGGAGGATCCACACACTTGCCACATATTCCCTTTCACCCCCTCCCCCACACATGCTACACACCTGATATTAAAAAAGAAAACAACTTACCTGGCACCAGGGGCTGGGGACTGGAGTCAAAGCCGGGCAGGCCCTCAACTTCATGCCGATGAAAGGTCAGGGCCAGCGCACGCTCCTCCGCTGTCAGGCTAATACGGCATGGTGGGCCCCCTCCTGTGCCCCTGGCATGGGCATGCATTCTGGCCAACTTCTTTTTGACCAGACGCCGGAGGTCATTGATTTTTTTGTCAATCCCAGACCTGGTCCGTGTCTCCCCCTGCCCCGCAGAATTCACCTGGTCAGTGATCCTATCCAAAATCTCCCTCCTCCTGGCCGGGGTGGTGTTGGCACTCTCTGGGCCGTGGAGGTAACGCCCATACTCGCTAATGGCCCGGGCAAGAATCTGTTTTTCCACAACTGTAAAATTCAGCTTTCGTTTTCTCTCAGTCATCCTTCCAAAAAAAAACAGTCCCAGTCAACAAAATTCACGCACACAAACAAGCACAACCAATCACAAAAAAACACACACACACAGAGAAAACTACTCACCAAGAAACAGTCCCCAAAAAAAAAAAATATATATACAGCAGGAAAAGAAACAAAAAGAAATATATCAATCAAACAAACAGTCTCTCAAACACTTATCAAAAACCACTTTCAAAAATCTAACAACAACCACTTGATCACACAGAACACTAATCTGACAACTACAAAACACACCGCAACGAACAACAAGAACAAAAGCACTTTGTTAAATGGGAAGGGACAAAGGGATGTACTTTTGCAAAGGAAGTGCGTTTGTGTGTGTCTATTTATGCTGTTTGCGTAGTTCACAACGTTGCCCTAGTCCATTTCCAATTTCACTGATTTGTGAGCATGCGCACATCGGAGCTGACATGGTCTCGTTCAAGCGCGCATGCGCGAGCCGGCCGGCCCTTCATTTGCATGGGGTCACGGCTCATTTCAATGTAACACGCCCACGTCCCTCCCAATTTGTATTACTCCTCCTTACGCCTCTTGAAAAACGTTACGTATGCGCAATTTCCTGCGCAAAAGCTACGAGAATAGGGTGATTACGCGGCAAAATTGCGCACGTCTAACGTAAAGGCGGTGCGCTACGACGGTCCAATAATGCGCAGATGTACGTGAATCTGGGCCATAGTGCGTATATATATATATATATATATATATATATATCCAGGTGTGCATACCAGGTATAAGCATACCATAACTTGATTTATTCCTGCTCTTTATCTTTTATTATAGTAAATCAGACCCATCTGATCTACTATGAATTATCACAGTGCCTCTTTAGTTGGTGTGCCTATACTTTCCAGTGGATTTTGTATTTATATTTTTGCTATAACGGCAATGTTTGCATATGGGGCAGATAACTCCAAACAAATGTTTCTCAACAATAAAAATTTGTTATTGATTTTTTTCACTCCTTAAAAAAAATCAAGGACAAAAATTGCTACATTTCCTAACAATAAGGCATGCTGGAAGGTTAACTGGCTCCTGTCTAAATTGGCCTTAGCGTGTGTTAGGGACCTTAGATTGTAAGCAACTTAAGAGCAGGGGCTGACGTGAGTGTACAATATATGTAAAACGCTGCTTAAATTGACGGCGCTAAATAAGTACCTGTAATAAAACAATACATTTATTAATTAATGTGATGACAGAAATGATACTGGGACAAAACCTTTTGTGTTGCTTTGTATAGACTCTGGAAGGTTTAGATCCTTTCTTCAGTTTTTTTTGCTGTTCATGTCTGTATAAGGAGGTCTGTTTACCCTGATTTTCCATCCCTGTGACAAGAGCTATCAGGCGGCGTACACACGACTGGTTGTGTGTACACCTTTCGCCGAGAAAACCGTCGGGAGACTCGTCGAGCCAAAAAAAGAGCATGTTCTCTATTTCCTCGTTGGGCAATGGGAAAATTTGGCTCGACAAGTTTTTTAACTGCCGAACTAGGAACTCGACGGGGAAAACGATGTGTTTCGCCCGACGAGTTTCTCGGTCGTGTGTACGCCGCCTAAGAAGTAATGAAAATTGTCTCCAATGAGCAACAAAAGTGGATAGAGCAGGAACAAATAAAGCCTCTGTGATGCCTCCTACACAGGACCGGTTTTCCCGCCAGGAAAATTGCTATGAGAGCTTTTGGTCTGGAATCCCGGCCATGCGTATGCTCCATCGCAGGTTTTACTGACAGGAAAGCGGCTGGGAATCCCGGCGGGAAAAATGAGAACATGTTTTCATTTTTCCTGCCGGGATTCCCGGCGGTCTTTTTCTCGACAGTTTTCTTATGGGAAACACTGCGATGGGGCATACACACGGCCGGAATTCCCGGCCAAAGCTCTCATGGCAGTTTTCCTGCCATGAAAACCAACCATGTGTAGGGGGGAAAAAGCTGCCGAGCAGGTTCTTGGCTTTCCCCTCGGTTTTCCCGGCGGACTTTTTACCGACAGGAAAAACAATTGTGTGTACAAGGCATGAGGTTTTTACTACTTTATGCCCCAGTGATTACTGTTATCTTTGGTTTTTTAGAGAAGGGAATAAAAATCTCAAAAAAATACACAGGTAGCAACAAAAATGTGGCATGGGTCAAGCTCTTCCCTACTTTTATTCAAAACTAAGAAGTTTGTTTTGCCTGCAATTGGACTTTAATACATATTGGACTAAGACATATAACTGTACCAGATAACAGGTGAAATCTGTTTGGAAAACAGATAATAAAGGGAAACAAAATTAAATTTTACCCGGCTTGTCAATTTTTTGAAGACTGAAACTCATAGTGTCTGAAAAAGAAATCTTTCTAAGTCTAACATTGCTAGAATCAAGAAAGTCTAACATTTCTAGAACTTGAAGCTCCGTGACAGGTGGCCTGTCCGATCTAGACAGAAAAAGCTTCTTATTACTTGACTTATTTGTCTTCCAGTTATAAAGTGCATCTCTTAGGACTTCTGAAATACCTTTTGTCAGGTGCTTGGGAATAGATCTGCTCCTCTTGTCTCATTACAACTAGCTTATCAGAAGTGGTTTTGCCATTAGAGTATAACATGGCAGTTTTATGTCTAATGACCCCAGAGGTTATGTCTAATTGCACTTTTATTTTAATAGAACGTAAAAAGGCAACTGTCCCAGAAAGCTGGGCTGTCTCGGATCGCAGAATGTAAAAGGAAAATTTAATTCCAATTAGAAGGTCAAGGTTAGGTCAGTTGCTTTCAGTGATTTTACAATATTTTGTACTAAAAATTATACATTTGCATCTGGTGTAAAAATTGTGTGAACACTTACACAAATGTAGTGTATGGTCCTAATCTTTACCATGAGACTATATTCAATTTTCAACAAATTAAAGACAACATTAAGATTAGAGAAAAATAGGGGAGATTGGAGGCGTTTTTCATTAGATGTGAGGAAATTCATCTTTGGGTGCTGAGCGGTTAACCTTCTTCAACCAGGGAACAACCAAAAACTGTACACAAGGCTCTCAGCTTTAGATCTGGGTATGGATAAGCAATCCTCGGGGAAAATACTATAATATATATATATATATATATATATATATATATATATATATATATGTGTGTGTGTGTGTGTGTGTGCCATAGAGCAGAGGGCTTTTTACAATCTCTGTGCATGTTGTACCTGCTGAAAATTGCGAGATAAGTGGCTTATATGAGATGTGTCAGTCCCAAATGGGCAAGTAGATTTCCCACCCTCAAGTGTCTGAACTTGAACTAAATTGCCTACCTGATTATTAAATGTGGTAGAAAAAAAAAAAAAAAAAGAATAGAAAAGAAAAAAAAAGCAAACACAACAAAAACAAGCAGTCCTTCCCAATTTATTAATGCAGTTACAATTTAATGGCAACTGAATTAGTAAATGGAGAATTCAGGATGGCCTACCCCACCGCCACCTAGAAGCTGTACTTTTACTTTCTCCTTTATTTAGTTATTACCTTTTGTATCACTTGCCCCTTCCTTTTAGGATGTAAACTCTTGCGATCATTGTCCTCCTAAGAGCCAGTTCACACAGGGGCAACAGGACTTTGTACGCAACTTTGCAAGTCGACTTTAGCACGACTTGGGGCGACTTACAAGGCGACTTCAAGTCGCCTCCAGGACAGGCGACTTTGGCTGTGGCCAATCAAACAACAATCAGCTCTGTGGGAGGGAGGGGTTTGCCTGAGAAAACTAGTTTCTCTTCTTGGAAAGTTTCTTCAGTTAAGACAAGGGATCCGACTTGGAGGCAACTTCCATTGAAATATAGGGGAAAAAGTCACCTAGAAGTCGCTTTCCTTAAGTCGTGCGACTAAAGTAGTGTGCATTAAGACGACTCTCATTGACTAACATGTAATTTGACATGTCGCGTGACTTGGGGCGACAAAAGTCACCCCCAAAGTCACGATAGTGTGAACCGGCTCTAAACCCTCTTTTATTGAATTGTATTGTAACTGTACTATCTCCCTTCATTTATAAAATGCTAACATTATTATTTTTATTAATTACATTATTATTAATATTTTTAATAATTGATCATAATTGATTAATAATTGATCATTCTCAAACATTTTTCTGGATACAGTATCCAGCAGCTGTTTGACCGGTTAAAAGAAATTCCAGTATCCATATTATACATAATATATATACAGTAAAATTTAGAGTACATAAATGCCAAATCTACCACTTTGTAATATACATGCTTTTAAAGTGCATGCAAATCCTGTCAATAATCTTCTCTTCTTTGCTTCCTTTTGGTCTGTTTAATATATCATTGCAAGCATTTTGTTATATCTGTTAGATAAGAACAAAACACACAGTCAGCCTACATCAGGGATTAGGAGCTGAGTGTACTTCTGGCAGATCAACAGGTATTTTTCTGTACTTGCAGGTTCTTTGAAAGGATAAAACATGGGAAAAGGTGCATATATTTCCGATATGTACCACATGTTTTTCTTTTAAAATGTTGCCTTGATATGTGCTTTAAGCATTTAAACAGGGTGGCTGGGTTCATATCACAAACACATAATTTGTGTCAAATACAAATGGCAATGCTGATTGTGTTGCTGTGCCTTGAGACAGATTGAAGTCGGATTAAGGATTTAATTTCAGTGAGTTAAAGGATTTTTTTTTTAGCTAAATAGCTTCCTTTACCTTACTGCAGTCCTGGCTTCATGTCCTCATTGTTAGTTTTTGCTTTGAAGTTGCTGTAATTCTGCTCTGATCTCCACACTCCCTGCTTGTCTGGCTCCTTATGAAAAATCTCATGGCAGCTTTTCACTGTGGTCCAAGCTGTCATTACTGTGTGTCTAAAACTCCTCATCAGATTCATTTTAAAAACAAAACATTGTCCTGGATTTTGAATAGAGAGCGGGCTTTTTGGGACCCCAAGGGCCCAGCCAATGCCTAAAGAGTGTGTAGGGACAGGGGGACTATACCGGTACTAAATACAAAGAATGAAAAAATGGGGTAATAGGAGTACAAACATAAATCAACTTATTGAGAAAAATATAAAATAGACAGGGGATACACAATGTTAATAAAGAACATCAACAGTATTCTTAAAATAGACAATTCATACGACCAGGCAGTTCATCACCCAGATGGTACGAGACCCTCAAACAGAGGGTAAAGGTGAGACGTGGGGGGGGGGGGTCATATAAGTCAAGATCTCATCTCTACTGGTTTCGCTACTTTTCTGTGCAACAAGTGTCCACCTCCTGAAGGGATAAAGTCCGACGTGGAGGGTTGTCTCACACGGGGAAGAGGGCAGATGGAAGAAAAATTGCCCGGCTGCAGGAGGGAAGCCTGTTTCCAACTGTACAAATATATTGAAAAAGTATTGGCCCTGGGGTCTATCATGTACTTAGCAGCAATTTGGGAAGAAAAAGCCACAGATGTAGCTGAATAAAGCCGGTTAGGCCATGTCAGCAGACAGGGGAATGATCTAGTTAAGAGACCACTTGTCGTTTGGTCAATCCGCAAGTACTTCCCAGGGCCACGTGTGTATCACATCCTGGATTTGTTTGTTTTTGTTCTGTGTGTCTCTCTACTTCACAGAAACATGAAACCAGTTTAAAAGTGAAACTAAACTGCAGGCACATTATATGATTGATTTTTATCTATTTTTAATCATTTTTAAAAGGAATCAGTTAACTTTTATGTCTCTATACCCTGTAAACAGTCATTTCAGCAAAAATTGTTTTTTCCTTTAGTGACCATTTAATTTAATTATACACTAAAAAGCAGATTAAAATTACTTTTTCACAACTCATTGCAACATAAAAAGTGGTGTCAATTGGTCCCAGTGAGAACCGTGTAGTTTCTCTTGAGAATTCTTTGCTCTCTATTTGATGTATCAGAATGCATGGCAACACAAACAGTGTGAACAAACCCTAAAGATACGGACAGCTAAAGTATTATAGTTATAATGTATTTCCACTTTGTCACAGAGAAAAGCCCACTACATGTATTTTATGTGTTACCAGCATGCCTATTTCTTACAATTTAGAAGAGTTTCAGAAGTGATGGCTGATTGCAAGGTTTTTTGAACAACGTGAGCCTGCCCCAAGTCTGTCCTCATAGTTACACATTGGGGTTGATTTACTAAAACTGTAAAATGCTAAATCTGATGAAGCTGTGCATGGCAGCCAATCAGCTTCTAACTTCCGCTTGTTCAATTAAGCTTTCACGAAAAAAAAAAAGGGAAGCTGATTGGTTTCTATGCAGAGCGGCACCAGATTTTACATTCTTTAGTTTTAGTAAATCAACCCTATTGATAATGAAGACTTAGCTGCATAGTACAAACAGTTAATTAAGGCCGGCCATACATGGTTCAAATCTTGATGTGTTCAGCAAGAACCGGCCCGAGATTTGAACTGTTGATGGGCAGGCTGAATGTACTGACTGATTGAGCAACTTGGCTACAACCAGCTTACTGGATTTGCTTGCAATTATCGCTAACGGTTGCTATAGCTGCTAGGAATAATCACTGTCTTCTCTCAGCGGGGACAGCTTCCCCCCCTTCTTCACCCCTCCCCCCTGCCGGAAAAAAAATGGCCCAGCAGGAGGGATTCCCACAATAACACTGTCTGAGATGATGAGTAAATCAAGCTAATTTCTTTCCCACCACTTCTTAACCTTTTTGCACCCGCACTATAGACAAAAGGCGGTCCTTTACCACGTGATCAACTGTCAGTCAATGACAGCTGATCATGTGATATAAACAAAAGATTGGTAATCAGATTTTTTTTTGCTCACGCTAACAGCCTGAGCAGAAAAAAACAGATCACCCGCTTGTGTCAGACACACAGTGGTCCCGAAGACGGTGCCAGTGCCCACCAATGCCACCTATCAATGCCCACCTGTGCCACCTATCTGCATATAAGTGCTGTCAATCAGAGCCACCTATCAGTGCTGTCTATCAGTGTCACTTAGCAGTGCCCATCAGTGCCACCTATTAATGCCCATCAGTGCCACCCATCAGTGCCATATCTCAGTGTCGCCTCTCAGTGCCCATTAATGCCCACCAGTGCTGCCTCATCAGTGTCCATCAGTGCCGCCTCATTAGTGCCCATCAGTGCAGCCTCATCAGCACACATCAATGAAGAAGAAAAATTACCTGTTTGCAAAATTTTGTAACTATAAAACTGTTTTGTTAGAAAACGATGATAGAAATTTTATTTGGGTACAGTGTGGCATAACCGCACACTTGTCATTCAAAGAGTGACAACGCTGAAAGCTGAAAATTGGCCTGGGCAGGATGGGGGTTTAAGTGCCCAATAAGCAAGTGGTTAAACTAGAACCTGCTTAAGGGTGCAGAATAGAGCATCTGCAAATAAAAGTATTCTGCATTTTTTTAAATATTTTGATTAGTATGGAATGTAAATGGGTCTAGTAACATAAAGTAGGTGTTATCCTAATTTGGTTGCAAAAATTGAAACACATTTTGGGGGGATTTACTAGAACTGGTGAACTCAGAATCTGGTGCAGCTGTGTATGGTAGCCAATCACCTTCCAACTTAAGCTTGTTCAATTAGGCTTTGACAATAAAACCTGGAAGCTGATTGGTTTCTATGCAGAGCTGCATCAGATCTTGCAAACTCTAGTTTTAGTAAATCACCGCACCCTTAAAGGAGTAGTAAAGGAAATTTTTTTTTTGCTGAAATGACTGTTTACAGGGTATAGATCCATAATAGTTAACTGATTCCTTTTAAAATGATTAAAATACATAAAAATCAATCATATAATGTGCCTGCAGTTTAGTTTCGTTAAATCCGATAATTCCGATTCTGAGGAGTTTTAGACACATAGTAATCGCATCTTCTTGATCATGGATCACAATGAAAAGCTACCATTAGTTTTTTCATAAGGAGCCAGACAAGCAGGAAGTGCGGAGTTCAGCAAGGGATTACAGCAACTTCTAAGCAAAAAACGGACATGGAGGACATGAAAGCAGGACTGCTATAAGGTAAAGCAAGCTATTTAGCATTAACAATGTTTTCCTTTACTGATCCTTTAAGTCCTGTTTTTTTCCTGTGGGAACAAGGGTAGCCTGGCTTCTATATGCTCCTTACTGGCCCTTTAATGTGATCGGCGGCTTCATGGACCAATAGGAAGGTTTGAGAAGAGGGGTTGATCCAAGCTCAAGAAAAAAAAAATCCAAATTTCCATTTATCTGCTTCAGTCTCTGGATCTACGGATGGTTTGCAATTGAGTTTTCATAAAAAGCAATCTCTGCTACATTTTGTCATCTTTTGATCTGCTCAGGTTTGTGACAGGTCTACTTAAAGTGTTTTGTGACAGCTTGTCACCGGCATTATGTTGATTCAGTCGTTAGCAATCACTCCTTTACAAGACTGGAGTCTTGGCTTAGACACTATCTGCATAAATACTGACATTGGTGCTTTGTTTTTTCCCACGGTACAAAAGCCATAGTCACAGACTGTGTGGGGTCTGATTAAACAGGTCCCATAGTGCTTGTGAGATTACAGCAAGAAGGTAGAGTGTGAGCTCCACTTACAGCAAGAAGGGATCCTTCTCTACTTTTCTAAATATATTTATCTTTTTGTATACTATATTACAAATAAGGGAAATATATATACACACACTTTTCAATAGATCTTAAGTTTGATCAATATGTTTATGGTGGCAAGAATATCAGTTTTATTTACTGATCTAAACATACTGTAAAAGTAACAGTGTGCTACCGTGTACTGTGAGGCCCCGTACACACGACCGAGCTTCTCGGCAGAATCCAGCGAGAAGCTCGCTGGGATCCATATTCTGCCGAGAAGCTCAATCGTGTGTACACTTTCGTCGAGCATCCTGTCGGGAAGCTCGTCGCGCCAAAATAGAGAGCAGGTTCTCTATTTGCTCGACAGGCCATCGGGACTAATGGCTCGACGCCTTTTTCGACAGCCTGGTCGACGAACTCGACGCCGGCCGAGAACCTCGTCGGGCGGAACGATGTGTGGTACGAGCTGTGCAAAGGAGAAACAAATATAATAAATATCCCTTCTGTTGTAAAGCACTGAGTAAACTGTCGGCGCTATACAAATCCTGTATAATAATAATCAATTTGGATTCTCTCATGTTTCAGGTGTCTCCATTTGCCCATGAATATTGGAAAAGCACAATAATATACAGTTGTACCTTGGAGTATGAGCGTAACCTGTTCCAGAAGAATGCTTGTAATCCAAAGTAATCGTATATCAAAGTGTGGGAAATTAATGGAAAATCAGATAATTAGTTCCACAGTGACTGCTTGTGTATGCAGTACTGTATGCAGCCAGAGGTGCGGGGGCGCCCGTGAATGCAGGTCCGCATGTGGCCAGAGGTGCAGGGGGCGCCGGAGACACTCAGGAACTCCAAGCGTTTCCGAGTGTCACCGTCGTCCCTGCACCTCTGGCTAAATGCAGTACTGCATACCCAAGTGGCTTGAATCCTGACAACGCTTGCAAACAAGGTCACGATTTGCGAAACGCTCGTAAACTGCATTATTTGCAATCCGAGGTTTTGCTGTAGTTTTAAATTAAAGCATACACCAACAGTACAGTAGGGTGATCTTGTCCTGTAGAACTATGGTCCCTATGAAGTACGGTATATATATACGGCAACAGAATTACAGAAAAATCTCCTGAGGAAGTCTAGTGATGAAATTTGTAGGTGTTGGGCAGTTATTGGTGACATCATCACACAGACATTGAGGGTGTTCTGATACATGGAAATGTTTGTAATAGCGCTGTCTTATGCTTGGATTATGTGTGTGCATTTGGTTTTGTTTATGTAATAAATGTTTTATACCGGTACTTTTACTATTGTGAGTTTATCCTATTTCTTCGGATATATGTTTGCCGCAAGGTATGAGGTTTATTGATAGTGGAACAGTGTTCGTTGAGTGGATCATTCTGGGTGCATTTAAAGTGATTGTACACCCTGTACGACCACTTTCACCTACAGGTAAGCCTATATTAAAGGGGTGTTCCTGCCAAAAAATGTGTTTATTAAAAGTCAGCAGCTACAAAAAGTGTAGCTGCTGGCTTTTAATAAACACTCACTTACCTGCTCCTGCGTTCCAGCGACGCGCCGACTGGGGCTCCGCTCCTCTCCCCCCCTCCCCGGCCGGCGTCTCCATCCCGACTGTGGGCACCCAGCCGTGACAGCCTTCGGCTTCACGGCCGGGCACCCACTGTGCATGTGCGAGCCGCACTGCGCATGCGCGCTGATTGGAGAGGCGATCGCATGGGACCTGTCAGTGTCCCATGTGATCGCCTACAGGGAGGGGCTGGTGTACGCGATTAAGACTTAATCGCCTAACCAGCCCCTCGGCGGAAGCAGGAAGTGGGACAGGAAGTACCACTCCTACTGAAGCCCCCACTCCCCCCACCAAAAAAATTACATGCCAAACCTACACGGTTTAGGAGATATTTATGTAGCGATACCCCCGAAGGGGCTGCTGAGAATGAATGGGATAGCATGTTACCTCATGGCTCTGGTGAAATGTCTAGGGTGGATGATGCATACAGCAGCAACAAAGGAATGTCCACAAGTGAAAAGTCTCTTCATATGTGCTCTTTATTACCCAGCCGGGTAAAAACAATTAACAGGTGATGGAAATAGATAGACGTAGGTTGGGAGGAGAACAGCAGATTCAGGCATTCAATATGGAAACAGTCCTGCTTCTGACAACACTTAGATTTCTTCGCCACTCCAGTCGAAGTGGGTACAGCATACCTGGACAGGTCTCTCTCACTGACCTGGCAGCCAGAGTATCACTCGGAACTTTAGGCAGATGTCTCTCTCACAGACCCTTCTAGAATGAACTCAGGGAGACATCTCTGCCACAGGCCCTTTCTGATTGCGGTTACAGAGGAGCCCCTCCTAGGTAAAGTTTTGCCTGAATCTTCTTCTTAACGTCGCCCAGGTACCGACTGAAAGAGGAGTCAATCTTTCAGTGTCCAGTACCTTGATCCCTGGTGGTTCGTCTGAATCCTGTTGGACCGCCAGCCTCTCAATGGCGCTCCTCAGATGGACACTTGCTTGGGATCTTCAAAAGTGGGAACTCAGTAGATTACTGAGTCCCCTTCCAGGAAAACCGCATAGAACACATGCCCCGGCCAGGTAGGCCATAACGCTAGGGGCGCGGTGATGTGGCCATCCTAAAGGTGGGTGCCACACTCGAAAAACAAGACCCAGACCAAATGGCTTCTGTTCCATAAGTGCCCTCTCCCAGCATGCCCAGCGAGGCCCAAGCCTCCTGATTGGTCGCTTGGAGAAAACACCCCAACCTCAGCTTACACTGCTGCCACCTATTGTCTTGGGATGGAACAACACCCCAGGCACAACAGAGTGAGCCCACAGCACAGCCAAGCTGAAACAGAGACCCTGCTAAACAATTCTGTAACAGAATGGCCCGTGACACCCAGAGACGTTGGAAGGATGAGAGATACTCCTGTGCCAGCAGCAACAATAACTCTTGGGTCGAAATCCACCCTGTGCCCTTTTGGGTGTAGGGTGGCTAATAGTGAATCATAATTCATATATTACATGTGATGGGACATTATTAATACTTCATATTTCTGGACTGAGATATCACAAGGAGTCATGATGACATGACCAGGTCAGCCAGTGAGTCATACCTTTTGTAAAATAGGCTATTGAAATATCTGAAGGTGTGGATTGCACCCACTCTCACAAGCCTCTTCCATTGTGTGATAAAGCTGTATAGATAACTTATTCAACTAGATGTCTGTGTTACTATTCAAGGTTAATTGAACACTATTGAAGATACGGTGCCGACCGGTCTACATGGTTAGCTTACCTGAATGCCTTTTAGGCCGCGTACACACGATCGGACATATCCGATGAAAACGGTCCGCGGACCATTTCCATCGGATATGTCCGATCGGGAGTTTGATCCGATGGCGTGTACACACCATCGGATCAAATTCCCTGCCGCCGGACGGCGCGGTGACGTGGCGGTGACGCGGCGGTGATGTTGACGCCGCCACGTCACCGCCACGTCACCGCACCAGGAAGTTAAACACTTCCGCGCATGCGCCGAATCCATTCGGCGGCGGCGCGGCGGCGGTGGGGGACGACATGTCTGCTGGTAAGTGTACTAACCAGCAGACATGTCGGGCGGACAGATTCCCACCGGATAGATTTCAAAGCATGCTTTGAAATCTGTCGGGTGGAGAAATCTGTCCGCTAGCCCATACCCACGAGCGGAGATGTCTGCTGAAACGGTCCATCGGACCGTTTTCAGCGGACATATCCCCTCGTGTGTACGAGGCCTTAGAGTGTGATTGAAGCCCCCCATGGTGTGAAGGGGGGTGGAGATTGCATTGTCCTGTGATTAACTGCATTATGCTTGAGACTGTATAAGAAGCTGAGAAAATACTAATAAATTGTCATATCTTTGAAAGCAAGTGCAGAGCTTGAGTCTCGTCTTGTTTATGGGAATGGATATGGATCGTGTATGCAGTATTGTCGGAGTGTGTCAGATAAGCTTGTCGTGGATGGATGGAAAGGCGTAAGCGGTGGTGCCCGTTACATTGGTGGCACAGCAGTGGGATGATTCCATCTTCAGAAGGATGGCTACAAGGACACATGACAATGGAGACGGTGTATGAACGGATAAAGCTCTCTTCCCTCATGGACTTACTGGAGAGCCGGGGCAGACCGGCCAGCAACCGTAAGAAAAGGGACATTATCGCAGAACTTGTCGAAATGAATAAAGCTAAGAGGCCCAGCGTAACAGACAGGACACCCGAGGAAGAATTTTTTGATCGGGCTGTTAAACATGGATTGGCACAATATGGTCCTAATCCTCCGCCAGAGATCATAGACAGGGTTATAGCGGCTGTGGATGCCACCTTGCGACAGCGAAGAAGTGCTGCAGCAGCTGAAGAGAGAGGAGAGGTGCAGATACCAGTCTCCATGGAAGAGGAATTCCAAAGGAGGTTACAAGAGATGCGGATACAGCATAGAGGACGAGTATCAGAGAAGGTCCTGTTGGGATGGTCGGATGTTATTAGGTGCCAACTCTGGAAGGAAGCGCTAGCTCTGGAGCAGCAACACCAAGGAAAGGTCCTGCCCTCCATCTATGCAAGGTACAGGCCGCAGTATGACGTACGAATGCCGTTGTTGGGGAAACAACCGAAGCAGGAGTGGATAGCGGAGTTAAGCAGGCTGATCCAGGCAGAGATGCAGCTGGATGAGAGCTACAGAGCCCTCCGGTGGTATGTAGCCCAAGAGTGCCCGTGGCCAGCAGATGACAGCCCCACAGAAGGCTATGACTATGATGGCCTGGGATTATTATATTGGAGGATGTCCAGTGATCCCGACTTTGGGGATGATCGGGAGTGGCGCTTGGAGGACATAATGGAGCACAGAGAGGAGAAATTAAATATCTCGGGAGGCCACTGGTCACAGGAAGATTTGGAATTTCTGGCCATTCGGGAATGGGAGCTGGAGGTCACCTACAGACAGCTGCTAGACTCGGCTCAGCAGCAGGGTGGGGCTCCCATTGCCTGGGACTATGAGGAAAGTTCAGATGACAACTGTGAACTCCTGGCTGATGAATCGGCAGTGGAAAATATGGAGATTTTCATCCCTAAAGCCGAAGCGGATGGTGTGGAGTTCCAGGGAGCCGGGCGGTTGGCCCCCCTCTCCAGCAACAAGCTGAGTTGGTAAAGCTTTTACCCCCAGCTGAATCACTGGCAACAGAACAGAGGGTCACGGACCTCTGCTCTCCACTAACGGAAGAGGGGGACACTGTGGTAGTGGATGGGACTGTGGTCTCCACTCACAGCAACCCAGCGGAAGAGCTGGCAACAGAGCAGAGTGTCCCAGGCCTCTGCTCCTCACTAACAGAAGAGGGGGTTCCTGGGGTAGTGGATGGGACTTCAGTCTCCACTGGCACAACCCCAGAAAATGGTACAGGACTGGGACAGGAGGATGTCTGCTTTGCTTTGCAAGCACCGGGGGTTTTTCACCAAGCACCAGTGGATGGGACTTCAGTCTCCACTGGTATACCCCAGGAAGGGGGGGCAGTTGGCCCAGACCCCCAGCAGCATGATGGACTGAGCCCAGCTACCCTGCCTTCTCCCCAGCGGCAGGCGTGTTCTCTGAGAGAGGCAGAGGTTGGCGGGGTGAGTAATGCTCAGTTTGGAGCCATTTATTTGGGGTACAGTATGGATACCAGCATTAGAGGACGGGAACTACTGACGGACTTCGGAGTCAACCCGTTTGGGGTTACCACCTGTGTCCGTCTCCCACCGAAAGGGGAGAGATGTAACAGAATGGCCCGTGACACCCAGAGACGTTGGAAGGATGAGAGATACTCCTGTGCCAGCAGCAACAATAACTCTTGGGTCGAAATCCACCCTGTGCCCTTTTGGGTGTAGGGTGGCTAATAGTGAATCATAATTCATATATTACATGTGATGGGACATTATTAATACTTCATATTTCTGGACTGAGATATCACAAGGAGTCATGATGACATGACCAGGTCAGCCAGTGAGTCATACCTTTTGTATAATAGGCTATTGAAATATCTGAAGGTGTGGATTGCACCCACTCTCACAAGCCTCTGCCATTGTGTGATAAAGCTGTATAGATAACTTATTCAACTAGATGTCTGTGTTACTATTCAAGGTTAATTGAACACTATTGAAGATACGGTGCCGACCGGTCTACATGGTTAGCTTACCTGAATGCCTTTTAGAGTGTGATTGAAGCCCCCCATGGTGTGAAGGGGGGTGGAGATTGCATTGTCCTGTGATTAACTGCATTATGCTTGAGACTGTATAAGAAGCTGAGAAAATACTAATAAATTGTCATATCTTTGAAAGCAAGTGCAGAGCTTGAGTCTCGTCTTGTTTATGGGAATGGATATGGATCGTGTATGCAGTATTGTCGGAGTGTGTCAGATAAGCTTGTCGTGGATGGATGGAAAGGCGTAAGCGGTGGTGACCGTTACAAATTCTAATTAAAATCAGAGTCACTTACACTCTGATTATCCCTTAAATTTCACTAGCACCCGTACTTGGAAGTACATGTGAGCTACATTTACAATGTCCCCTAACGCGTCTTCTGTGCATGTGCCAATGTATTCGGCGCATGTGCACATTTCTAGAGGGGGTCATGCTGTGACTGGCGGCGCCTGCGCGTATGTGCGGAAGTGACGTCATGTGACTCTGGCCAGTCACAGAACCGGAGTTCGTGGCCCTGGAAGGAAGAGGGCTGAAAATGGATTCTAGCCAGCGGGGACATCGGGGACATTGCAGGCTTCGGTTTCAGGTAAGTGACACACATAATGAAACAAGTTGATGGTGGATGAGGAAAAAATACATTTTAGGTCTGATTTACCAAAACTGGAAGGTGCAAAATCTGGTGCAGCTCTGCATAGAAACCAATCAGCTTCCAGATTTTTTTGTCAAAGCTTAAAGAGGATATAAACCCGATTTATGAAATTGGAGCTGGGCACATATATCTTCAGTGTTTTCTTATCTCCCTTGAAAGCACTATGTCCCATACCTGTCTCCAGATCTATTCTTCTGTTATCAGCCTGATAACTTTTGACAAGCTCTCCAAGACTGGAGACAGAAGTGTGTGTCAGAAAAGGTTGCTATAAATCGATTAGCAGACTGCTAAACTATTCACAGGCAACCTCTGCATGTGTGGGAAGACTTTATGATACCCCGAACGTCTACTAGACTCTTGTTTGGTCAGATTTAAGTGAGTTATTTCTAAGAATTACAGGCCTACAATGTAAAAGGCCAAATTTCCATGCAAAATAATGGTACCGCTTTCAGCACCTAAAATCTGACATAATCATACTGCCAGGGAGGTTAAGAGCCTATTGGCTTTCAGTAAACCAATCCCATATTGTTATGAATTTCACTTTATTTATTATCCATACATGAAATAATATGTTGCATGTATATATAAAATTGTAGAGTGCAAAATCTGGTGCAGCTCTGCATAGAAACCAATCGGCTCCCATTTTTTTTTTGTCAAAGCTTATAAATCGGCTGTTTGAAGAGAAATACCGTTGTTATTGTAGCAGCTAGCTACCTACCATAACCCCGGTATCCTCTTCTTCAGCGGGTGGTCCGCTACAAGATAAACATGGTCTCTGTGGCGGATACGCCACAAGATCACTTTTATCGGCGTTGGGGAGAGGCCGTGCCCTCCGCCGCTTACCGGAGCCGTCGGCAGCGGCACAGGTGATCGGATCCTCTCCCTCCCTGTGTATTAAGACGAGTGAGGAAAAGATGGCCCACACCCATCTCCATATCACTGAAGGGCGTCAAAACGTCACTTCTGCCCATAGTTCTTAAAGGGACATTTTTTTTATTTTTTTTTTAGAATGACATAAATTATTATTATTATTATTATTATTATTATTATTATTTTTTATTGCATTTTAGTCTAAATGTAAGATCTGAGGTCTTTTTGACAGGTCTCATATTTAAGAGGACCTGTCATGCTTTTTTCTATTACAAGGGATGTTTACATTCCTTGTAATAGGAATAAAGTGACCCCAATAATTTTTATTTAAAAAAAAAAGTGTCAATATAAAGTAAAATAAATACGATTTTTTTTTTAAAGTGCCCTGTCCTGATGAGCTTACGTGAGCGGCCCCCACATATGAAAACGGTGTTCAAACCATACATGTGAGGTATCGCTGCGATCCTTAGAGCGAGAACAATAATTCTAGCCATAGACCTCCTCTGTAACTCAAAACATGCAACCTGTAGAATCTTTTAAATGTCGCCTATGGAGATTTATAAGGGTTAAAGTTTGTCACCATGCCACGAGCGGGAGCAACTTTGAAGCGTGACATGTTGGGTATTAATTTACTCGCATGCTCAGAATCAAGTCGACGCATGCTCGGAAGCATTGAACTTAATTTTTCTCGGCTCGTCGTAGTGTTTTACGTCACCGCGTTTTGGACAGTCGGAATTTGGTCTGACAGTGTGTATGCAAGACAGCTTGAAAGGAATTCCGACAGAAAATTCCATCGGATTTTATCCCATCGGAAATTCCGATCGTGTGTACAGGGCATAAGGAGTAAAGAGGGCTGGAGAGATTTTTTGGAGACTGCCCCTCTAAAGAGGGACATTTAGGAGGTGATACATGTTGTCGCCATCAGAAGCCTAAATGACAGGGTAACAATGCAGGATCACAGTTGAGCAGAGCGTAGTCACCCTATAACAGGAAGTGCCTGGACAAAGCCCCTTATAACAGGACCTCCAGGTATTATTTTAATAAAAGCTGCAGATATAACAAGATTGAAATTAACTTTTGAAAGCTACATTCACATTTTAAATATTAGATTTAAGTGATTGGTTTGTTTTCTTATACTTTAATCGCTACAGTAATAGTAAAGCTCTGTGTAATATGGCTTTCCTATATAAAGTAAATATAAAGCACAGAAATCATTTATATTTTATATTTATTTAATTGAATACATTGTTATTTTTTTTTTTAACAAAATACAGCTACTTTAGCTAAAGAGAATATTTTTTTGTTTTTATTAATTCATGCACAAATCTAAAAAGAAAACACACTGAATTGTGCTATTGTTTCCAAGAATGCAGGTCGCTTTGCTGCCTCTAACACCATACATGTGTGCCATCTAGTGTCTAAGATCTTTATAGACCGTACCACATGACCTTTTCGCTCAGCCTGTATAGTCTTTTATCTTTATATTTAGCTGCATATTGATTTATTTATTTTTAGATGATTTTTAACTGAAATGTAAATTTATTTGATTTAGGTACAAAAGGTTTCCCTATTCCTTTTCTATGAGGACAAAGGGTCAATATGACTACTACTATCCTGTATTTACCAACATTACATCATCTACACAATAAAGCAGAACATCAAATCGCTGTAATAATAATAACAATAATAATATAGTTACATAGTTAGTCAGGTTGAAAAAAAAAAGACACAAGTCCATCTGGTTCAACCATAAAATAATAATGCAATAATAATACCGTATTTATCGGGGTATTGCGCGCTCCTAAAGTGGACCCTATTTTTGTACTTACAGTTTTGGTGTCTTGCGCGGCGTCTGTCTGCAGCTTCGGGTGTCCTCTTCGTCGGGTCCGGCGTTCTTCTGCGGCTCCAGGTGTCCTCTTCGTCGGGTCCGGCGTTCTTCTGCAGCCTGCCCGACTATACACGAGTGTACTGCGCTCGGTATATGTCGGCGCAGTATTCAAACTCTGCGCGGGAAAGCTGGTATCGGCGTATATCGCACAACCCACGATTTTGCCCTGATAAAGTGCGCGTATACGCCAATAAATACGGTAATTAATAATAATAATAAACTTTGCTTTATTTTTCAAAAATGAGTATCCTAATGCCGTGTACACACGGTCGTTTTTTGCGAAGAAAAAAAACGACGTTTTTTAAAATGTCATTTAAATTGATCGTGTGTGGGCAAAATGTCGTTTTTTGCTTGAATTTTTTGTGTCGTTTTTCAAAACGTCGTTTTTTGTTTCACAAAAAGTCACCGTGGGTAGCAAAAACGTCGTTCAAAACGACGTTTTTCAACCCGCGCATGCCCAGAAGCTAGTTATGAAGCGAGCTTCAATGGAAAAGAGTGGTGAACGTAACCTTGCTTTTTGTGAAAAAAACGATGGTGTGTATGCAAAATTGTCTTTGAAAAGTGACGTTTCAAAAACGTTGTTTTTTACTTCACAGAAAACGTCGTTTTTTTTTCATCGCAAAAAACGACCGTGTGTACGCGGCATAAGAGCTGAACAGAACTGTGAAAGATTGTGATATGTTAAATAAAGACACCTTTTTAGGTTTTACATCAGGGTCATAGGCGTGCGCACAGGTTGTGCCAGGTGTGCCTGGGAACACCCTAATCACCATGTGCTGCGCAGATTCCCCCTGCTGCTTTGCTGCAGAGAAAGAGACTGGGGAATCTTTGTCCTCAGTTCCTTTCTCTGTGTCAAAAGTGAGACATCAGGGGCCTGTTTGAATCACTGATATTTCACCAAAGCCCCCCAATGGGGCTCCTAAAAAAATAAAAAAATAAATAAAAAAACATTGTAAAAAGTAAAAAAAATAAGGGAATAAATAATAATAAAAAAAAATAATTGTAAAAGAGTAAAAATAAACAAATAATTAAAATAAACTATTGATACCAATATCTTCCCTACTGACACTGTCCACACACACACACTATATATAGATACATGTGAGTTTGAGCTTTGGGGTGCACACCCTTATGCAATAGGCTGCACACACCTATGATTAGGGTCATAAGACTATTCATACCTTGTATACTAATAATATCCCATTTAGCGCAGTCAATCAGATATAATTTGAATCAGATATAATTTGAGTCATCTACTGTATTTTATAAATACAATATTTAAAATAATATTTCATAAAGTAGAGATCCCAGCAGTAATTTCCATTCAGGAGTTACTGCTTTAAAACTGTATTAACCATAAAATGTAATATAATGCAACTTACAAATCATTATATGTGGTGGCTCCATTCATTTTTTTTTTTTTGTATTTTTCCCCTTTGTTTTCACCTGGTGATCTGATCTGGTAACACACCTCCTATATTAGGGTGCCTCAACTCTGGATGGAGGAGCAACAGAGACGCCTTTGGACAGCAGCATTGTCAGGTGGTGCTAGTAGTTCTAGCCAGTGTTCATTTTGGCAGCAAATTTTGATTTAGTTTTAGTCTGATGCCGCGCACACACGATCATCTTTCAGGATGTAAAAAACAAAGTTTTAAAAAAAAATCATTTAAAATGATCGTGTGTGGGCTTCACATCATTTTTCGAGTTCTTAAAAATTGACTGAATAAAATTTAAACATGCTGCGTTTTTTTAATGACGTTCAAAACTATGTCGTTTTTCGGGTTGTAAAAAACCTGCGCATGCTCAGAAGTAAGTTATGAGACGGGAGCGCTCGTTCTGGTAAAACTACTTTTCGTAATGGAGTAAGTATATTCATCATGCTGTAACAGACAGAAAAGCGCAAATCGTCTTTTACTAACACTAAATCAGCAAAAGGGTGACGTCATCTGAATGGAACTTCCCCTTTATAGTGTCGTCGTACGTGTTGTACGTCACCGCGCTTTGCTAGAGCGTCACCGTGTGTGGGTAACGTCGTTTTAATGATGAAGTTGGAAAAAACTTTGTTTTTTCTACATGCTGAAAAACGTCGTTTTTTTTTACATGACGAAAAATCGTATGTATGCGGCATTAGTCTTAGGACTAAAACAGCATTTTAGTTTTAGTCCCATTTTAGTCTTCTGCAATGGTTTTAGTTTTAGTCTTATTTAGTAGACTAAATCTTGAGTACATTTTAGTCGACTAAAATCTCCTACGTTTTAGTCGACTAAAACTAATTTTAGAAGTCTAAATCGGATGAGTGTAATTAAATTGTAATGCATTAGCTAACATTTCTCTACAATTTCCAAACTCATTATATACTGCTGGAGTGAAAAATCAAATATGTTATTATTTATGGTATTGAACTATGAACATGCACTACAGATCAGTGTTCATTTTAAAGTCAAATTTCAATTTAGTTTTAGTCTTATGCCGCGTACACACGATCATTTTTTGTGATGAAACAAAACGACGTTTTTCAAACTTCATTTTCCAAAACGACGTTGCATACACACCATCGTTTTTCCAAAATGCTCTAGCAAAGCGTGTTGACGTACACCACGTTCGACGGGACTCTGTTCCATTGAAGCTCCGTCTCATAACTTGCCTCTGAGCATGTGCGGCTTTAAAAACGTTGTTTTCAACATCGTTTTGCCCACACACCATCACTTTTTATGACACAAAAAACGACGTTTTGAAAAACGACACAAAAAATTCAAGCATGTTGGAATTTTTTTTTGGTCGTTTTTTTTAAGACAAAAAACTACGTTTTGCCCACACACGATCAATTTAAATGACGTTTTAAAAAACAAAATTTTTTTTTTATCGCAAAAAACGACCGTGTGTACGCGGCATTAGTCTTTTGACTAAAATGGCATTTTTTGATTGAGTCCCATTTTAGTCTTTTGACTAAAACGCCATTTTAGTTTTTAGTCGTATTTTAGTAGACTAAAATAGTATTCATTTAGTTGACTAAAATGTTTTAGTCATTTAGTCGACGAAATTAACACTGGTTCTAGCAGATTTAAATACGCTGACACTTTATAAGTTACAGCAGCAGTGTTATTTTCTTTTGGGACAAAGTTTTTACATAAATAATTCAAATCTGATCACTATATTAGCTGAGAGCGCTGATCGGGAGCCAGTCGGCAGACCTTTTTCAGTCATGAGCCTTCAACAGGACCAACTGCTGTATGTATGGGCCAAATGTCGGCCAGTTTCTATTGAACCGGGCAATGCTGCCCGACATTTGGCCCATGTTTACTAGGCTTAAAGGCATTGTGACGGAAATTTTTTTTTTCATAATAAGCATCCTTTACTTGCAGACATTCCTCTTTTCACTTCCTCATTGTTCGTTTTTGCTCAGAAGTTGCTCTATTTCTTCTCTGTCCTGTTCACTTCCTGCTTGTCTGATTTTACTGACCACCGTGAAGGGAGACTTTACTGCGGTGATCAGTGACATGCTCGCCCTCTCCTGGGAACTACATCTCTGAGACTTCAAGGAGGTGTGAATTACTGGGCGTGCCACAATAGATACTGGGAAATGTAGTTCTTACATGAACAATCGCCGCAAACCAGGAAGTAAATGAGAGAACAGAAACTAGAACGCCAGAGGTGATATAGATGAAGGAATTTAATAGTTTTTTAACAGAATCATTACACTATTCTGTCTGTCTACCTTGCAAACATTTTTTTTTTCCTTTACAACTCCTTTAAAGAAGAAAATGAATGCAGGCAACATATCTAAGAACTGGTAAGCTGCAATATAAGTATTTGCTTCTGAGTTTAAAGTCTTGTTTAAAAAAATAAAAATAACACACATGTTATACTTACCTGCTCTGTTGCAGTGGATTTGCAAAGAGCAGCCCAGGTCCCTCCTCTTCTAAGGTCCCTCTTCGCTGCTCCTGGCCCCTCCCTCCTGTCCAATGCCCCCACAGCAAGCAGCTTACTATGGGGGCACTGAGCATAGCCACAGCTCGGTGTGTCCATTCAGACATGGAGCTGCCATTAGGCCACACCCCCTCACTATGTTAATTGACTTTGATTGACAGCCACAGGAGTCAATGCCGCCACTGCTGTGTATTAGCCAATCAGGAGGGGGATTATTCGGTGGTTTGGAATTTGTGGACATTGCTGGATAGAGAGGGGGCTTAGGTAAGTATTGGGAGAGCTAAGGGAGGCTGCTACACACAGAAGGCTTTTTATCTTAATGCATAGATCTTAATGCATTAAGAAGAAAAACATTCTGCCTTCACAACTCCTTTTATTGCCCCTTAAAATCATTTATAGTACTTGTCTGTGTACATTGTACAGTAGTTTAAACTATTGGACTTAAAGTGTGATGCTGTACCCAAATAAAGTTGATGCCCCTTTTCTCCCACTAATAGAGCTTTCTTTTGGTAGTATTTGATCACCTCTACAGTTTTTTTTGTTTGTGATATAAACAAAAAGAGGCTGACAATTTAAAAAATATATATATATTTTTTTTTACTTTCTGCTATGAAACATATCCAATAAAACAATGTAAAACATCTATTTAGGCCAATGTGTATTCTGATACATATTTTTGGTAAAAAATCCCAATAAGTGTATATATTGATTGGTTTGCACAAAAATTATAGCGTCTACAAACTATTGTATTTTTTATTTTTATTTTTTTTACTATGTGACTCTAATACAATGATCACACTGGCTCGGAAGGGCTTAATATCAGGGCGATCAAAGGGTTAAACGTGTGCCTGACCAGTGTTTTACTCCTGTGGGGGAGGTGCTTGTGCTAGGGGAAGGTATGGGTCCATGTCCCTGCTTAGGAGAGACAGGCTCCATGCCTTCTGTACTGACATCTGGACGCAGTTTGGAGACCACTGGACTAGTTCAATTTACACTGACCCAGTGACCTAGGTCCCCAAATTCCGAGAGATCAGGCGCAAAAAGGTGACTTGAGTATAAGCCGAGGGGGTCATTTTCAGCACACAAAAAAATGTGCTGAAAATGTGCATATAATTGAAAATTCAGAGATTTTTTTTTTGCAGGTTATGCTTTAGGCACGTGCAAGCCTTCCTCAGACATACAGCCACATTTAGCTTACCGGTATATAACTGATTATTGATTTTTTTTTATAAGGCATCAATCATCTAAGCACAAAATATATGGCAAGCATAGTACATCCAAAAATACATCTTAAGCTTCAGTTCCCCTTTAAGGATATAATTTCTTTAGCAAAAGCATTTTAATCAGAGGTTCAATCATTCTGACACTCCAATCCCCCTATGACTGCTCCTGCTGTAAATAAGTAAGGTAGCTCAGACTCCTGGTGGTATGGAATCAAGCTTGCTATCTATTCATCATACATACATCTAATTATAAAAGCTGCCACATGTGAGATATATATTTTTGCACAGTGGATCTCCAATATCCACGAGGAAGGATTATAAAATGTCCTTTAGTTTAAAGGATCATTTAGTAGTATTTGGAAAGAAAAAAAAACAATCGGAAGCCAGAGAATCAAACAAGAGTGTATCATCTATTGAGTGATATCCATTTTCACAGAGCTTTCTCTTCACCCCTTGATTTCCTCTCTGCTGTATGCAGGGCTGTCTTTTCCATTGGGCACACTGGGCAGTTGCCTGGGGGCCCCATTTGCCTGGGGGCCCCCATCAGCTGCCCAGCGACCCAAGTAAAAAATGGTGGAGAATGGCAGGTCAGAACTGTAGAACTGTATCGTGTCTACAGTCTCTGAGGAAGAGTCTGGAGAGGAGTTAAGAGTGGGAGCGCCGCTGGGATGGGGGTCACAGGAGAAGTCAGACATGAAGAGACTATAGGATAAAACCAGAGCAGCCAACCTGGAGCCATCTGACTGAGCCTTGCATGGTGCACCTGAGAGGAGGTCAGTGATAGCACCACCAGGCCAGTCTAAGGGCGGGTGGTTGCTAAAGAAAGGGGGGAGTGAATACAAAAATATTAGTGCCCCCCCTTACCTTAGTGTATTTACTCTACGGAAGGTGGTTCCCCTTTACATCAGAGTCTGCAGGATTCCCCCTTACAGTGCTAGGGGGAACTCAGTCTGAGGACCGTGATGTAAGTGGGAACATCAGAGTTCCCCCTTACATCATGATCTGCAGTGTTCCCCTTTACATAAGAGTTCCCTTTCACTGTAAGGGGGAATCCTGCAGACTCTGATGCAAGAGGAAACTCTGATCAGGCTGGGTTACAGTAACCTAACCTTCATGCCAATGAAGAAATTTGTAAAACTGTAATTTTAGGTACTTTTTTGCAGTGCCAATAAAAAATTGTGGTTCTGCCAGTAAATTTCATGATTTTTGGCAGGAAATTCTTGTGCGTGGTTGTGTAGACAGGGCCCCAGTGCACTGTATTGCCCGGGGGCCTATAATGCTCTTAAGATGGCACTGGCTGTATAGCATTAGCTTTGAGGACTGTGCTGATAGGGATCTGCACGGATATCATCACCACTGACATGGAAATCATAGCTTCTGTTACTAAAAAAATATTTTTACCTATGTTTCATACACACGTACAGGATTTCCGACTGGAAAAGTTTCCGTTGCAAAGCCTGAGGGGAAAGCCGAGAACTCGCTCGGTTCAGTCTTTTACACACGGCCGGTTTTCCCGATAGGAAAACTGCGATGGAGCTTTAGTCGGGAATTCCAGCCGTGTGTATACTCCAACACAGTTCTTCCCATAGGAAAACTGCCAAAAAAAGCCGGGCAAAGGTCTGCCGGTTTTTGTCTGGCAGTTTTTGGGCAGTTTTCCCGTCAGAAAAACTGCGAGGAGCATACACACGGCAGTTAAAAGCTCTCCTCACAGTTTTCCTGTGTGTACAAGTCTTTATTCTAGGTTAAACCTGACATACGTGGCCAATGTCTTAAAAGCTGGGCCTAACCAGCAAGGGAAAACATAGGTCTAATAAGAACCATAATTTGATTAACATTATTAAAAAAGGGCAGTAGGCAATGATGTGGCTTGTTTTAGCAAGCAGCAATCATATGTAGGTTTGTCCAGATACCACTTTTTTTATGACAAATACTGATACTTTTTTCAAGTATTCGATAATACCAATTACCGATACTTTTTTTAGGTCATGTGACAGTGGCACTTATATGCAGCACTGATGACGTGTGTTAATTAAAATATTTTTTTTGTAATTTATTTTTTTATTTTTTATACAATGCTTTCTTTATTGTGTGTATGGTGGGGGGAGGGGGAGAGTGGACGGTGTGAGGCCGCGTACACATGACTGAGAAACTCGTCGGGCGAAACTCATCGCTCCGCCCGTCGAGTTCCTAGTTCGGCAGTCAAAAAGCTTGTCGATCCAAATTTTCCCATTGAACAACGAGGAAATAGAGAACCTGCTCTCTTTTTGGCTCAACGAGTTCCTCGACGGGTTGCTCGGCGAAAAGTGTACACACGACCGGTTTTTCTCGGCAGAATACGTCTCCCATCGAGGTTCTTGCTGGATTCTGCCGAGAAACTGGGTCATGTGTACGCCGCCTCAGTGTGTTTTTTATTAAATGTTTTTATTATTTTTACAATTTAACCTTTTCAATATTTTTTTATTACATTTTTTTTATTATTAGCCCTGTTGGGGGTGTGGGGGGGTTGTGCCTTTGGTGAGATATCAGGGCTCTTAACGGACCCCTGACATCTCCCTTTTGAGAAAGAGAAAGGAACTGAGGACAGAGATTCCCCAGTCCCTTTCTCTGCAGCCTCAGCTGCACTGAGGATGAATGGACAGGAAATAGCGGCTCCACTCCATTTATAAACAGAATCATCTTAAACACAGTTTACGATGCTCAGTGACAGTTATAAATTGGACAAAGTCCGTGATTACTAACTCTGCATTCGGAAAAGGAAGGAGCCGGTAAATGACATATTTACCATCTCCTCCCTCCTCTCTTCATCCTGACAGATCGAGGACAAAGGGGGCAGAGGACCACGGAGTGGGACCGAGAAGCACAGAAGGGGACCGAGGAGCACGGAGTAGGACCGGAGGAAGATATGGGGGACAGTCAGGGATGATCTGTGCGCCGTTGGTGAGGAGTTACAATCACTGATCTCCCTGTATAGATTTCAATAAGGCAGCTGAAAGCCGCAGGAGGGAGAAGCGGGTGTCAGCTGCTTTATTGAAATCTATACAAGGAGATCAGTGATTGTAACTCCTCCCCACTGCTGCACCGATCACCCTGACTGCCCATGCATATCGGATTAAGCATCAAAGAATTCAATTCCTCGGGCAAATACTCGGTATCGACTAGTATCAGTGCAACCCTAATCATATGAAATGCGGTATTAAACCCAAAAGAAAAAATGTATTATTTTGCGGTTTACCAATTCTTAGATATGATAGCTGCATTCGTTTTCTTTGTAGACTTTCTTTGCTTTATATTCACCTGGTGATCCAGCCAGGATGTTTGTTGTTTTTCAACAGAACAAGCTGTCCTGCAGATGAAGCAGAGAGTTGAGTCAAACAATTTACCACTTCAAAGGTCAGCTTTTATTCATTCATGTTAAACCTTTATCCCAAAAAGGAACAACACTGTGTGCTGTAACTGCTTAACCTGGAGTTTCATTTTGTGAGTTTAAATCTGAAAAGTGCATCTAAAGGACTCCATCAAGAAATAGCTTCCTTTACCTTAGTGCAGTCCTACTTCACTTGCCTCATCCTTCCATTTTGCTTTTAAATGTCCTTATTTCTTCTGAGAAATCCTCACTTCCTGTTCTTCTGTCTGTAACTCCACACAGTAATGCGAGGCTTTCTCCCTTGGTGTGGAGAAAGCCTCTTGAGGGGGGAGGGGGCAAGCAGGATTGTCAGGACGCCCACTAACACACAGCTCCTTTCTCTATCTGCAAAGTAGAGAGTGTCCTGACTTGCCTGCTCGCCCCCTCCCCCCTCAAGAGACTTTCTCCATATCCAGGCGAAAGCCTTGCATTACTGTGTGTAGTTACAGACAGAAGAACAGGAAGTGAGGATTTCTCAGAAGAAATAAGGACATTTAAAGCAAAATGGAAGGATGAGGTAAGTGAAGGAGGACTGCACTAAGGTAAAGGAAGATATTTACGGGGAAAAAATATTACCTTTACAACCCCTTTAACCATTTACATACCAGGCACTTTCCCCCCTTCCTGCCCAGGACAATTTTTAGCTTTCAGCGCTGTCGCATTTAAAATGACAATTGCGCGGTTATGCAACACTGTACCCAAACTACATTTTTATAGATTTCTTACCACAAATAGAGCTTTCTTTTTGTTATGTTTAATCGCCTCTGCGGTTTTTAGTTTTTGCGCTATAAACGAAAAAAGACCGACAGACAATTTAAAGAATAAAAACTGATGGGCACTCATAGGCTGCACTGATAAGCAGCACTGATGGGCACTGATAGGTGGCACTGGATATGCAGCATTGATGAGGAGCTACTGACAGGCATTATTGAGTGGCACTGATCGGCACTTTGATGGGGCACTGACAGGCATTACTGATAGGGCACTGATTGGCTACTTTTTGGGCACTGTTGTGGGCACTGATCGGCACTGTTGTGGGCATTGACAGGCATTTATTAGGGGACAGGCTGGCAGGTGTTGGGACTCCCACCCCCCTGACAAGGAGAGCAGCCGAACAGCTCTCCCTGTCAGCGTGAACGGAGGAAAGACATTTACCGGCACTTCCTGGTTCACGCAATGTTCAGCTGTGATTGGTCACAGCTGATCACGTGGTAAGAAGCCTCTGTCAGAGGATTCATATCACAATCTGAGTTGCTGTTTGTCAGGGCGTGCGCATCCTGATCACGTCATATGAAGTCCGGTCAGGATATCACAACCACTTTACCGCCATCATTCTGCTATATGGTGGGCGGCAAGTGGGTAAAAGTTACCGTTGGAGCACAAGGGCACTTTAAAGATTTAATTTGCACATGCATAATCATGTGTCACTTCATATTTGTATTTAATAGTCACTATATTTATTAGTTATAAGTCACTATCTTTATTTAATTCATCAATGGGTTTATCAGTCACATGTTAACAGGATCATATATTTAATATCTATTTAGTTTATTTGAAAAGGTTCACAAATAATTATTTGTCCAGGCACAGACACATATGGAATAATTTAATGTAATTATTTAAAGGTGTGGCGAGGCAAGTGCTGTTTAGCCAAAATGAATGTACCCACGTCACCAAGGCGCAAGTGTCACATAATTTACAGTAATAATTGAATGCTTCTTTTTTTTTTTTTAAGCATCCTATTTGTTGCAGCAAAGGTTCAACTATGTTGGGCTAGCAGTACAATAGAGAGTGCTCAACACAGTCTCCAGTGGCCCTTGGTGCCCCTGTTCAGTAATTCAATCCCCAGCACTACTCCGGGAGAGCTGTGTTATGCCACTTGTTAATATGCATTGTGTTACAGCAGTCTATTCATTTAAATTAGATGCCTAATGCCCTACAACGCACAAACAAAAATGTGCGTACATCATTTTTAGGAATGCCGCTCAATACAATGCATAGTAGTGTGTTATAATGCAGTGCGATGCATGCGCAGGTATTCTTGTATATTGCATTGGAGTGCCATTTAGCACTGCAGAGCAGGTACATTAGGATGGCGAGTTTGGATGCCATTCTGAATAAAATGACAGCGCACCAACATGCGTAATGTACTTTGTTGTGCTTGCAGTAACATGCCAGTGTGAATCTTGACCTTTGGAAATTACAGCATCTGTAGTTTGAAATGGAAAGGTCATTTTTTTTTTTCATAAACACTAAATTACACGATTATTTGTATAGCAACTATCACTTATATCAAAACTTTTTTTAAACAAATGCTTAGGTTTTAATTTGAGGGAACCATGAATATATTAAGAGTCTGCACTAATATATACCAAAAAATATAAATACGTTAAAATTAACCACACTAAATAATATTTATATGTTAAAAAAAATGGCACAACTATCAAAAAGAAATTTAATGACACTCCTTTTTTCATAGCTAAACTGGTCTGAATTAAAGTGATATTAACCCGCATTTTTTAAGCACAGCTTTTTTTTTTTTACTCCTCCAATACTTGACTATGTTTCAGTTTAAAGCTGAAAAACTGAAATTTAGCCAATTTCTAAATTGTTCAAAATTCGGTATGTTTTAAGTCCAACAAGGTGCATGCCAGCAAGAGAACTCATCCCGTAAAGGTTTGTGTTTTTTCACCTTAATGCATCCTATGCATTAAGGTGAAAAAACACCTGGCAATGACGGCCCCCCCAGCCCCCCCCCCCCGTTTTACTTACTTGAGCCCGTTGACCCGCTGTGCGCATCCTCCGACATCATTTCTCCTCGGAGTCTGGCCATTGATTGGCTAGATTGGATAGATTGATAGCAGACCAGCCATTGGCTCGTGCTGCTGTCAGTCACATCCAATGACGCAGCACGCTGGGGCCGAGTGATAAAGTCGGTGGCTGTATCACAGGAGCGTGCCCAAGCTGACCCCCTTGGGAGAGCGCTTCCGTTGAAGGGGGTTAGCTATTGCAGGAAGGAGCCGAGACAGCCGCCGAGGGGCCCCAGAATAAGAAGGATTGGGGCCACTCTGTGCAAAACCAACTGCACAGTGGAGGTAGGTATAACATGTTTGTTATTTAGTATTTACTATATCACTACTAACTCTTTCTTGTGAAGACCAGCAGATTAAGAAATCATCATTTTCCGGGAAACAAGGAATCTGTATGTTTTTCCCTGTTTTTACAAATAGCATTCACAATTAATGAAGCCATTATGTCCTAGTCTATATATTAGCATCTCTATGATTGCTAAAAACCAATGTAAACGTAAATGAATTAGCTAACTATATTTAATAATTTAAACAGTTCCTCAATTTAAAAGAAAAAATCCTAAACAAGAACGAGGGGGCATATCAATACATATAATATTAAAGGTGCCACATCCTAAATTAAATATATACAACATACTCTGACAAAGAAAAACTAGAGGACTTTTAAGGTACCAACCCATAACAACATTATATAAAATTACATATTTTTTCACATAATTAGAGCTATTGATATAAAAGTTAAACGCAGTTCCACATACACATCAATTTACCCCAGATACCTCAATACTTGTATTCAACTATATTGGTTAATTCACAATGCATAATTCCATTATTTCATTTATGTAGGTTTTAGGTTTTAGGGTATCAAAAATCCAACACATTTCTCTGGTGAACGCCTGCTTCTTCAAGAATAAATAGGGGACAGAAATCTGCAAAGCAAAAGCATTCTGTGGAATTTTTTATATCATAATACCTACTTGAATGAAATACTGGAATTATGCACTGTGAGTTAACCAATATACTGGAATGCAAATATTGGAGAGAATTGCTGTATGTGAAGCTTATATGTATGTGGAATATAATTTAACTTGTTTATAAAAAGAGGACAAGGGGCTGGACTTTGCATGTGACATTGTGAAGTTTTTGGCCGGTCTGTGATTTGCATGGCCGCACCACCATTGCACAGATGTATATGTATGCTTGTGGGCTAAATATATCTATGGGGGGATCTCTCATGTCCTATATTTGCCCACATGTTCCCACAATTTCCTTAGATCATTGAAATATGATTGTCTTCCTTATTTATAGATGATCACTACGGTTTTGCTCCTGATGAGTGGCTAAATAAGGCCCGAAACGTTTAGAGCTAATAACTACCGATATGTATGGACATTCCTTTTAAACTTATTTAATCTTTTTTCATTTCCATTAAGTGACACTTCAGTAAGTCATTAATCTGTACAGGTATCAACTGCAATGTGTGTAAATATGTAACTACTCCATGTATCTGTAAACATATGAAATTTCCTTGTTGGAATGTTAATTATTGTGCAATATTTGGTTCTAATGTAATGTAAAATATATTGATATATAGCAAAATGCATAACATTTTAATATGAAATCATATGACAATTTGAACCAATCAAAGGCTGTCTTTTAGGTGACTGGGCAGGGGGGGGTGCGGTGGTGGTATAGCGGCCATACCGTCATATTTACCACAATATTTGTCCGCTAGCGGTGCGGTTTCCTATTGATTTTAATGGGAAGGAGCAGTAAACACCCCGTTCCTATAGCGCTCCAAAGATACTGCTTGCAGGAGATTTTTTTTCCTCCCGCCAGCGCATCGCCTGAGTGTGAAAGCCCTTGGGCTTTCACATTGAGAATGCTGGGGCAGGATTATTTCAGGCGTTATTTATTTCGCTATTTTTGCCTCAGTGTGAAAGGGGCCTTATCTAATTTATCTATTTGCTTCTGTGTGTTTCATGCAAAGTCTTTTTTCAAATATTGAACCGGGATGGAGGAGAGGACATGAACGGCCACTTTAACCTCATTTAAAGTCCCAAAAACTCTTGACTGGTGCACTGCTAGAGTCCTAGCTCAAGACCCCTCTAGTATGAACCCCTTACAAACTCTTATCATTAAATTAGAGACATGACACCTTCTGGATTAATTGGCCACTAAAGGCCCCTTTATTAAATCCAAAAGATAACAAAATAAACTTATAAAAATTAACCATTTTTTTTAGGGCTGTTACTGATCAAAATTTTTGTGTTCGATTAATCGTTTTAATTTTTAATCGATTAATCGACTAATTTCGATTAATTATAACGCACATACAGATCCAACTACTTTTAGTTGATCTCCTTGCAGGCTGATTCCCAGTGCAGCTACCAACCACTGGAAAAATGGATAACAGGATACAAAAATCACACAAGGGCAGCGCTCGGTGGGAATAGCATTAAAACTTTTAGGCCGCGTACACACGATCAAATCTATCTGCTGGAAACGGTCAGCCCGACCGTCCCAGCAGACAGATTCGATCGTGTGTACGGGCGAGCAGACGGATTTGGCCAGCCGACAGATTTTAAAGCATGCTTTAAAATCTGTTGGCTGGGAATCCGTCCGCCCGATATGTCTGCTGGTTAGTACGCTAACCAGCAGACATATCTTCTCGCACATGCGTCGAATGGATTCGACGCATGCGTGGAAGTAATTTACTTCCTGGTGCGGTGACTTGGCGGCGTCAACGTCACCGCCACGTCACCGCGCTGTCTGTCGGCGGGGATTTTAGTTTGATCGTGTGTACAGCGATCAAACCAAAACGGCCAGCAGACAGATTTGTTCAAATCGGTCGGTCCGACCGATTTGAACAAATCTATTTGCTCGTGTGTACAGGGCCTAATAGTTTTCAAGTAGGTAACCAAATAGATATTGCACTGGAGATAAAATCGATGTAGCTACATAAACTGTAAAAAAATGGTGCGAGTAATACCAAACGGTACCAAAAGCAGTCATAAAAACAAGTAGCTAAGTATGATACTGGTATAAAAATGTGTACAACGATACCACTGCTGAATCCAGATGAGGAGGGGTTAACATTAGTCCGTCGGCATGTAGATGTCCCGTGAAGGGAACTATCACAACTCCCAGTGGATGGTTGTAGAATCCCAGGTTGATAGAGTGAAGTGTAACAGCCCTTGCATGTGGCAGATGGTAAGGTCCCGCAGGCATGCAGATATGAAGGCACAGCAAAGGAGCCCTTCATATGGACACGGCAAGCCCCGCCGGTGTCCGTGACATTACTGGATCTCCGACGGAACTCCCTGAAGGCCCAGAAGCCAGCGAAGAGGTGAGTACCAATCAAAAAAATTTTAATCGATCAAAAAGATTTTGATCGATCAAAAAAATTAAAGATTAATCGATTAATTAAGTTAATTTGCACAGCCCTAATCCGCTAAACGTCCGTTAACATCCGTCTGTGGTAAGCTCCGTTTTTTTGGACTGAAGAAAACCCTATTTTTCTTCCATCCAAAAAAACGGAACGGATGAAAAACGGATGAAAAAACGGATCAACTGAAGGGAAAAAAATGATCTTAAAAACTGAACGGACGTGTGAAAGAGCCCTAAGAGGTTCCTGAGAGAAGGTAAAGAAATGCTAAGTCATCGGCTGCCCACCATCACCAAAGTATTCTGGCCTCTAGCCATGTTCCTACCAGCTCCGAGACTTGATCGTTCCTTCACTCTTCAGCCCGATTGACCAATAGCCCACTTTACCAGATAGGGAAGGTGCCCATCCCGAGACAGGCCCCAAACCCTACCAACCATCTCTGATATATACCACCAATATATATCTAACAACCACCAATCAACCCTCAGAACCCCCATACCCCTGCCAGCACCACCTGAAACAACAAAACACATTAAAACACATACCCATGCCACACAACTTCCAATAGGGAGCCTGTCTGTTACCTCTTCCTGCGCCGAATGCCTGGCTCCGCCCCCCTGTAAACTTATAGAGAGCTGCCTCGTGTTGCCAGCCCTTGCGCCTATGCAAAAACTACCCACCCCACATCCTACTTCCTGGAGCAACCTCCTCGGCGTTCCCCCAGTCATGCGGCCCCTCTGCCTAGGTTCTCTTACTCCGGGGCTTTCTTTCTTCTTCTAGTATTTTAAATCAATATCTCCAATGCTGTGAATAAAATATGTAATTTTATATCATTTTGTTATGGTTTGGCACCCTAAAAGTCCTAGTTCTAGTTTTTATTTTTTAGGATTCCTTTTTGTATATATTAATAATATTATTATGTATAAGCATTCGTATACATAATAAGCATTCTTCTTTAAACAGTTAATGATTCCATTGCCTGCCTTTTGGTATTCAATTTTTTTTAGAAATGTGGAGATGAACTTAACACTACCAGTATAAAAAACAACATTCACTTTAAACTCGTCCAGAGTTCTGTTTCAGCAATTCATGTCAGGGGATCACGGTGTATTGCTCATTAAAATAATTAATAATAAACATTACCATATTACTCTAGAGTTACTGAATACCATCTGTTTAATTGTTCTTTTTTCAAAAGTAGTGTTAAAACAATGGAAATTCTGCATTACAAACACCCCACAAGAGTCGGCTGAAATAACTGCCTTGCTTTAGCGTTCCTGATGGTGGCAGACATCTATCTTTATTAATCCCCAAATGATTTAATCAAAACTCTGTTTACACAGGATATCCAAGCAGCAGCCATTTCATTACAAAATGCCAATCTTCAGTAGAGAATGGCGTGGATGTAGACAAACAACAAACTTGTGCAATGGGATTTCGTTCAGAAGTCAGAAAATCAGAATATTGTTAATCTCCAGCGTCATAAGAACAGGAATATTGGACCATTTAGAATATGTATATATAGGCAGAACAACAGTTGTCAAGTCTTGTTACTAGCAGATCATTTGTATCACTATTTTATATATTGCATATTGGGTGTCCCAACTCAAGACGTTCCCAAGGCTCCCTAAGAAATTTAAAAGCAAATTAAAGCACATTTTGAGTAAAATTTAAATTGCATAACAATTTCCTAAAAAAACTTTCACATTTCTGTTTGTTATTCTGTATTCAAGAGTTAAAAACCCAAAACCAAAATGTAATAAATTGCAGATGTTCCCATGTTGGTTTCCGGCCCCACAGCTCTGGGCTCTCTGTGGCATATGTCGGTGAAGGTCGGAGAGGTGTCAGCTGAGTTTGAATAGGGAAGCGGCGGTCCTACTCAAGACCCGGGCTTTTAGAACTAAGCCATGTCTAAAGCTTCCCGGGCTGTTAAATCTGTAAAGAAAATAGATGTTTCTGGTGTGATTCGAGCAGTCCTAGGTGCTGGACAGGCTGCACCAGGACCCCCTCTAGGACCCATCTTGGGACAGAGAGGCATACCAATTGGACAGTTTTGTAAAGAGTTTAATGAGAAGACCAAAGACTTAATCGAAGGAGTCCCTTTGCGTGTGAAGATCTTTGTTAATCCTGATCGAACATACCAAATAAAGATTGGGCTGCCACCTACGTCCTACTTCCTTAAAGCTGCTGCTGGTGTTGAAAAGGGTGCTTCACAGACAGGTCATGAAGTTGCAGGGATGTTGACCTTGAAGCAGTTATATGAAATAGCACTGGTGAAATCCAAAGATGAATCCTTTATTCTCCGGGATATGCCACTGATAGAAGTGGTAAAGTGTCTCCATGGCAGTGCCCGTTCAATGGGAATCAAAGTTGTCAGGTACCTGTGCCCAGAAGAGTATGGAAAGTTTCTAGAGGAGCGTCGCGCTGTCCTTCAAGCTGCTGCAGAAGCTCGACTAGCAGAAGCTGTGGCAACAAAGAAGAAGTGATGTGACCAGAGAAGTTGAACTCAAATACAGTATTATGTCACAGAAAGCCATGTTCCCTGCTGCTGTGAATAATTTTGTACAATTTGCAGCCTAGTGTCTGTACAGCATTATATTGTAAAGAAGATGGCATGGAACCGGTATCAATACTTCATTTCTAGTGTAATAAAGAGAGGCATCATATGCTGCGAACCTTTGCTATGTCAAAAAAAATAAAAAAAATTGCAGATCACCAATTCTTAGTTGCATTCATTTTCTTTTGGGCTGTTTTCTGTTGTTATACTTTTTTTTTTTCAAAATAATTTATTGAAGACTTCTTATACAGATATATGGTGAAAGAACAGGAAGGATTCCTCGTCACCTGAAATAGGCATTTTTTTAAAACATTTAACAGTCCAAGCTGTCCAGACAAAGTAGATGTAATGTGAAAAGAAATAAAATCCGCGCCAATATTGAATAGAGTAAACTAAACCTTATTCAGTGAACAATTATGTATATATAAACCGTGATATATTATAGTGGTAAGCTGCTCCTCGGTGGTGTAGTGAGTAACTACAAATAATGCAAACAAAGAACGATAGAGGGCGCTAATAGATATCTAAGTGTTCCACCTGACTAACATTGAGTGGAACATAAATTAGGTAGGTGAGAATAGACAATATACACCATTAGAAAACAGTTTCTAATACGATGACGTGTAAATAATGAATAGAACAAAGGAACAAATAGAACAAATAATCTTTCTATGTGCAATAGTAGTATAAAAAATTGACTAATCGTGTAGTCAATAACCAACAATACATTATTCCAACTATTAGACAATAAGTGCAGAAATCTTCATTGTGCAAAGTGAAATCTTGGTTGTGCAAAGTCCCATAAAGACCGTAGACGGATCTGTGACTGAATTTTAGGAAGTTGGTTTCTGAATGTGAGAGATTCCTTCACCAGTATAATCAGTGCTCCACCCAAAGTGTTGAAGAGATACTAGATTCTTACCAGATAGCAAGACCTCTTTATTACAAGTAGGTCAGATAGACAGGACAGGATAAGTGCCTGTTACACTTGGGGCATGCTGGATCTCGATGGGACCAAAATTGTGGTTGATATGCTCATATATTGACAGAGAAAAATACGGAAAGAATCATGGTGCAATACCGTTTAATAAAATAAATACAATTTTGCACACAAACAGCCAATTGGCCTCTTACTCTGGCTGGTGCCTGCCTGGCACTGGGACTGTAGCGTGTCAATGCTCTCCACTAGGGCGTCTCACCGATAGCGCTAAGTGTGGCAGAATGTCAGGGTTAGGTAGGCACTATTAGGTTTGTATGGCGTGCAGGGAGCCAGATGTCGCCGCCGACATATGTTTCGTACTCGTGTACGTCTTCAGGGGGGCGTGTCTGGCCGCTGGGGATTGTGGGATTTGTAGGCTGGGATTGGCACGGAGAGACGCGTGTGTCCAGAACAGAGCGTGACTGCGCTAACAGCCTCAGAGCCACGCCAGTGCACGTACACATTGCCGGCCTACTTTAAAAACACTCAAATACATAAATAAAAAAACTTTGGTACATTTAACATCAAAAATGGTAACGGTCTTTGCGCTACATGTTTGTTTACCATTAACGACATGACTTCTGGTTTGATGACAAAGGTACATGGTACACAGGAGTTAAATATTAAAATAAACTGTGCTGTTTGTGGCTCTTAATAGAAATGTTTAAAATAAATATTACTAATAGACGTGATATATTTATATTGGTTATATGTGGGACATTTGCATGGACTTAATTGAAATAATGTCGATATACAGATGAAAGAATTAATTGGAGAAAATTAGGAAAAAACCCTTTTTGACCTTAGGGTGACATCTAGTGGTCAACAATTATTTTCATAAATTAGAAATTCATTCTTATCCAGCTGGAAGAAAAAATATAATAAAATAAAATAGGAGAGAATGGTTGGCTCGCTATACCCTTGGGTTAGCTGGTGTATAACTATACCCTGTAGGTGATATAGTGGAGAGAGGGGGGCCTGGGGATCCTTACAACGCCTCTCTATTCTCCACTATAAATTTAATATCTAGGTGGGCTAATCGTTTGCCAGAAAACAATTAAGGTCCAGTTCTATATTCATTCCTAGAGGGTGCATAGTTTGAATTTTGTGTATCCACATTGTTTCATTTTGGGACACACTTTGTCTCATGTGTGTCCCTCTCCAATGTTTGGATACATGGTCTAAACCATAAAAGGTGCATTGTGTAGGGTCACTTTGATGTTTGTCTAAAAAATGTCGGGACACACTGTGGTTGGGAAATTTGTTTCTAATGTTGGCCAGATGTTCATTGATTCTGACTCTCAATTTTCGAGTGGTTCTCCCTATATACTGTAGAGGACATGTGCATTCAAGAACATAGGTGACATGATCTGTGTTACATGTCATGAATGGTTTTATCTGAAATTCTTCTTTTGTTGTCTCGGATTTAAATTTAATGCGTTTCTTGGGTTCCGGCGGGTGGTTTTGCAGGCCTTACACCTGGTGCAATAATGAAACCCTGGAATATCCAGAAAAGTTCTTGGTTTTTCTGGTGGGTCTGGTACATTTCATGCGATTTTATTTCTCAGTCCAGGTGCTCGCCTATATATGAATTTTGGTATTTCGGAGATGGAAGCAGTGGCGGAATTATAGGGGTCGCTGAGTGCGCCATGGCGACCGGGCCCCTTGCTGTAGGGGGCCCTCGAGGGCCCCCTGTATACAGTGCTTTGAGGGGAGAAACGGAGATGAGCTCCCGATCCCAGGCCGAACTGTAATCGGCACTGTGCGGGGAGCTCGTCACATTCATTACAATGTGAAAGCACTGTGTGTGCTCTTTGTCTCCCCCTACAGTGCAGTACCCGGCAGGAAGAGCTGCTAAGGTAAGACTGCCGTTTTTATCTAATGTGTGTGTGTTCATATGTGTGTGTGTTCATATGTGTGTGTGTTCATATGTGTGTGTGTTCATATGTGTGTGTATGTGTGTGTGTTCATATGTGTGTGTGTTCATATGTGTGTGTGTTCATATGTGTGTGTGTGTTCATATGTGTGTGTGTGTTCATATGTGTGTGTGTGTTCATATGTGTGTGTGTGTGTGTGTGTGTGTTCATATGTGTGTGTGTGTTCATATGTGTGTGTGTTCATATGTGTGTGTGTTTATATGTATGTGTGTGTGTGTGTTTATGTGTGTGTGTGTGTTCATATGTGTGTGTTCATATGTGTGTGTGTGTGTGTTCATGTGCATATGCATGCGAGTATGCATGCCATATGTGTATGAATGTGTGTGTATGTGAGTGTGCATGTATGTGTTAGTGGTGGTGCGTCCATGAGAGCGCAGGGCATCGCCCCCTCTCTCCACCCACCCCCTGGCTGTGTTTGACGGGCACAGTGGCTGCGTTTGACGGCAACAGTGGCTGCGTTTGACGGCAACAGTGGCTGCGTTTGACGGCAACAGTGGCTGCGTTTGACGGCAACAGTGGCTGCGTTTGACGGCAACAGTGGCTGCGTTTGACGGCAACAGTGGCTGCTTTTGACGGCAACAGTGGCTGCTTTTGACGGCAACAGTGGCTGCTTTTGACGGCAACAGTGGCTGCTTTTGACGGCAACAGTGGCTGCTTTTGACGGGCACAGTGGCTGCGTTTGACGGGCACAGTGGCTGCGTTTGACGGGCACAGTGGCTGCGTTTGACGGGCACAGTGGCTGCTTTTGACGGGCACAGTGGCTGCTTTTGACGGGCACAGTGGCTGCATTTGACGGGCACAGTGCCTGCGTTTGATGGGCACAGTGAGACTGCAATTTTTTTTTTTAAGAATTTTACAGTTAGCTGGCGCCCCCCCAAAAATGTTGAGCACCAGCCACCACTGGTTTATATGTGTGTGCATATGTGCATTTATATATATATATATATATATATATAATATATATATATATATATATATATATATATGTATATAAACAGTGTATGTGTGTTTACATGACCCCCTATATGAATACAATCAGAACTGATTTTTTTTATTTTTTTGCTTGTTCATAGTACTAGCAAAAAAATGCTGTTGCACTGAAAAGCAATCCATGCTCAGATCGCTTTTCAGAGGCATTTGACAGCTGGTAAAGAGGCAATGTGTTGCCTCCTGACTGCCTGTTTTAACCCCTTAAATTAGGGTTGTCCCGATACCGATACCAGTATCGTTATTGGGACCGATACCGAGTATTTGCGGGAGTACTTGTACTCCCGCAAATACCCCCGATACCTAAATAGAATACTTCCCGCCCGCCGCTGCCGCCGCATCGCGCCGCCGCATCGAAAGCCGCCGCATGGGTTCAACGGCGTGCGGGAACATCACAGCTTTCATTTGAATAGCTGTAGTTTTCCCGCTGCCTATAGATGCTCCCCCTTGCTCGGGATTGGATGGGTGATCGTGATCTGTCCAATCCCGAGCAAGGGGGAGTGTCTATATGCGCGGGCAAAACAGCTATTCAAATGAATGCTGTGATTTTCTCCATGCGGCGGCTTTCGGAGGCAAAGGTATGGGGGAAATGGCTGGAGGGACATGGCTGCATATGTGAGTGACATGGCTGAAGGGACATGGCTGCATATGTGAGGGACATGGCTAGAGGAACACGGCTGAAGGGACATGGCTGCATATGTGAGGGACATGGCTAGAGGGACACGGCTGAAGGGACATGGCTGCATATGTGAGGGACATGGCTAGAGGGACATGGCTGCATATGTGAGGGACATGGCTAGAGGGACATGGGTGAAGGGACATGGCTGCATATGTGAGGGACATAGCTGAAGGGACATGGCTGCATATGTGAGGGACATGGCTAGAGGGACATGGCTAAAGGAACATGGCTGCATATGTGAGGGACATGGCTGGAGGGACATGGCTGCATATGTGAGGGACATGGCTGGAGGGACATGGCTGGAGGGACATGGCTGCATATATGGGGGACATGGCTGGGGGGGACATGGCTGCATTTGGGGACACATTTTAAAAAAAGTATCGGTACTTGTACTCGGTCCTAAAAAAGTGGTATCGGGACAACCCTACCTTAAATGCATCATCACTAAGCTGCAATGCACACAGTTGCAGGGTGGTTGCAGTGCAGCCCCATTTACCTAGGGCAGTGATAGAGAACCTTGGCACCCCAGATGTTTTGGAACTACATTTCCCATGATGTTCATGCACTTTGCACTGTAGTTGAGCATCGTGGGAAATGTAGTTCCAAAACATCTGGGTTGCCAAGGTTCACCTTCACTGACCTAAGAGTATACTTCAAGGGTGCCCTGGCTGGAAAAATATTGAGAAACACTGGCATAGAGGAACCAATCTCTCCATTTTCCTGCAGCCGCTGAATGCCTGCGGGAGGGAGAGGAGGAGAAGCAGGCGGAATAGAGAAATCGGTTCCTTTATATGCAGCCAACCACATGGTTTCTTGCATCGGGGCCCTGAAGGTTCTAGTTACGCCACTGGATGGAAGTTTGGAGATCTTGATCTTTCATCAAAATTGGCCAGTGTTTTTTATATATGGCCTCTATTTCTTTATATTGTCTATTGAATCCCGTGATTAATGTTGTTTCTCTTTGTTGGTCTTTTTTTGGTTTCGTAGCTAGAAGGGATTGTCTGTCCATTCTAGCAACTTCTCTTTTGGCTTTATTTATTGCTTTTTCTGTATATCCTTTTTCTATAAATTTTTCTGTTAGCTGACCTGCTTGTGCTTGATAGTCTTCTTCTACCGCACAATTCCTTTTCAGCCCCATAAATTGTCCTTTGGGAATGCCATTCAGCCACCGTGGATGGTGGCAACTTGATGTTGGGACAAATCCATTGCGGTCTGTGGGTTTGAAAAATGTTAGTGTTTCAAAGCTTTCCTTATTTTTTCTAATTGTTAGATCTAAATAGTTTACGGATGTCCTACTGATTTCTGCTGTGAATTTGAGTCTATATTTATTGCGATTCATGGTGGCAACAAATTGGAGTAGATCCATTTCTGGACCCTCCCAAAACACGATTACGTCATCAATATATCTTTAATAGAATTTCAAAGACATATCTCGTTGATGAAAAATGGATTCATTTTCCCACTTCTTCAGAACAATGTTTGCTACACTGGGGGCATAGCGTGCTCCCATGGCTACGCCCACTCGTTGAGTTTAATAATGGTTGTTGGCCTATTCTATTAAGAGCCACAAACAGCACAGTTTATTTTAATATTTAACTCCTGTGTACCATGTACCTTTGTCATCAAACCAGAAGTCATGTCGTTAATGGTAAACAAACATGTAGCGCAAAGACCGTTACCATTTTTGATGTTAAATGTACCAAAGTTTTTTTATTTATGTATTTGAGTGTTTTTAAAGTAGGCCGGCAATGTGTACGTGCATTGGCGTGGCTCTGAGACTGTTAGCGCAGTCACGCTCCGTTCCGGACACACGCGTCTCTCCGTGCCCATCCCAGCCTACAAATCCCACAATCCCCAGCGGCCAGACACGCCCCCCTGAAGACGTACACGAGTATGAAACATATGTCGGCGGCGACATCTGGCTCCCTGCACGCCATACAAACCTAATAGTGCCTACCTAACCCTGACATTCTGCCACACTTAGCGCTATCGGTGAGACGCCCTAGTGGAGAGCATTGACACGCTACAGTCCCAGTGCCAGGCAGGCACCAGCCAGAGTAAGAGGCCAATTGGCTGTTTGTGTGCAAAATTGTATTTATTTTATTAAACGGTATTGCACCATGATTCTTTCCGTATTTTTCTCTGTCAATATATGAGCATATCAACCACAATTTTGGTCCCATCGAGATCCAGCATGCCCCAAGTGTAACAGGCACTTATCCTGTCCTGTCCATCTGACCTACTTGTAATAAAGAGGTCTTGCTATCTGGTAAGAATCTAGTATCTCTTCAACACTTTGGGTGGAGCACTGATTATATTGGTGAAGGAATCTCTCACATTCAGAAACCAACTTCCTAAAATTCAGTCACAGATCCGTCTACGGTCTTTATGGGACTTTGCACAACCAAGATTTCACTTTGCACAATGAAGATTTCTGCACTTATTGTCTAATAGTTGGAATAATTTATTGTTGGTTATTGACTACACTATTAGTCAATTTTTTATAATACTATTGCACATAGAAAGATTATGTGTTCTATTTGTTCCTTTGTTCTATTCATTATTTACACGTCATCGTATTAGAAACTGTTTTCTAATGGTGTATATTGTCTATTCTCACCTACCTAATTTATGTTCCACTCAATGTTAGTCAGGTGGAACACTTAGATATCTATTAGCGCCCTCTATCGTTCTTTGTTTGAAAGTAGATGTAATGCCGCGTACAGATCGGACATTCCGACAACAAAACCATGGATTTTTTTCAGACGGATGTTGGCTCAAACTTGTCTTGCATACACCCAGTCGCACAAATGTTGTTGGAAATTCCGAACACCAAGAACGCGGTCACAGACAACATGTACGACGGCACTATTAAAGGGAAGTTTAATACCAGTCGTGTTAGTAGAAGTTTGGTGAGAGACGATTCACGCTTTTCAGCCTCGTGCTTTTCAATCCGTTACAGCATGACGAATGTGCCATCTCCATTACGAACGCTAGTTTTACCAGACCGAGCACTTCAGTCTCGTAGTTGATTCAGAGCATGCAGGGAATTTTGTACGTCGGAATTGTCCACATATAATTGGAATTTACGAGAACGGAGTATGCTGTTGGAAAATTAACCAGATCTCAAATTTTTGTTGTCGGAAATTCCAAAAGAAAATGTCCGATAGAGCCTACACACGTTCGGAATTTTGGACAACAAGCTCCTATCGAACATTTGTTGTTGGAAATTCCGAGCGTGTGTACGCGGCATTAGAGTGTTGTGACAAATTATTTACCACTGACAGGGGTGTTTTCAATGGTCAGCTTTTATTAATTTATCCCAAAAAAAGTAACTGCTTAAAAAGTGTTAGCTGGGGGGCGTGGCCTGGACATGGCCGAGTGAAGCAGCACATCTTGTGAGCGCCCGGCCTGAGCCCACTTTAACCGGCAGAAAACGAAGAAATACCGGCATGAACTCAGCTAAAAGACACAGAACGCGAGCAGTGACACCAGGGACCCCAGCGGGGAAGTCATCGGGAGAGAATCCACGCTTCTACGGGCTGTTTAAGGAGAAGTCCCCGGGAGCCTGGGCCGCAGCACCCAGAGGCCTAACACGTGGTCCACAGCTGTTACCACAACCTCCCAACTGCAGCACTGACCCGGACGATTTACCACCCCAGCAGGAACCCCTTACCTTAGTCCAGAGCCCCGATTGCACGAATATGGAGAGGGCAGCTTCCCCGGAGGCTCCTTTACTGGACCGGGATATCCGTGCCCTTCTGCAGGCTCTCCCGACGCGCACGGATATCGAGGCCCTCATCCTTCGGTTGAAGGAGACGCATCGGCGGGACATCCAGGAGGTTCGGGGAGAGGCGGCTACTCTGACGGAGAGGGTCTCGACCGGGGAAGCCTCCGCGACATCCCTGGAGGCCCGTGTGGCGGCATTGGAGGGAGCCGGGAACCATCACCGGGAGACAGCCACCGCCCTCCAGCTCCACATGGAAGACCGGAGCAGACGCAATAACCTGCGGCTGAAGGGGCTACCGGAGAGTGTTCTAGCGGAGACCCTAGGAGACGCGGTGAGGGACGTATTCCGGGAGGTCCTGGGCGAACCAGAGGCAGACGTGGTGCTGGACAGGGCACACAGGGCCCCTGGGCCCAGGCCAACTGATGCATTGAGGCCGCGAGACGTTGTGTGTCGGCTCCACCGCTACACGCAGAAGGAGGCCATCCTGCGCCGCGCCTGGGATCACGGCGCGGTGCTGAAAGAAGGAGCACAGGTCAAGATTCTCCCGGATTTGTCAAGGGCGACGCTGCGCTGAAGAGCTCTCCTCCGCCCCATCCTGGATTTGGCCAGGCAGAGAAACTTGACCTATCTTGACCTACCTTCCGCGGTGACGCCGACTCCTTTGCCCTACAGTCTACAGCTGACCTCCCGGCACTGTTTGACTTCATGGAGACCAAGCCCATCCCGGTCCCCGACTGGCTCCAGCTGCTGCCGCGCTTAACAGGAGGATCCGGTCGGTCGGTGCAGCGGGGCCCCGGTCAACAGCACTTGCAGAGGGGAAGACGGAGGAACCGATCGGCTTCACGAGGAGAGCGGCGTGAGTAGGCTGGTGGCCCCCCCTCTTCTGATTTACCCCCCCGCCCCACTCCTGTTTACCACCCTGTTTTAGTTCATTTCTCAACTGGGGGCCCCGGGAGGAAATGTATATTGAACTGCGGTCTTGGCCTACCCCCCGGAGGCCGCCCCGCTCCTGTTGCCCCCGCTGTATCCCACCCCCCCCGCCCGGCGAATGATGACCTCCTGGCCGCCCCGGGGGGGGGGGGGGGTGATGCCTTGGCCTGGCCCCGAGGGAGTGGAATGGTTCATCGGGCATCGGACTGAACTGCCGCGCACGTTTTCCCAGGCCCCCGCCACGCCGGCAGCTGGCGGCGAGCAGCCCAGACTATGTGACCGAGGTCCATTGGGAGGCTGGGGAGTGCATTTATTAGCGCTAGAAGACTATTTTTCGGGGGGGCCCAGGAGGGGGTAGCGGGGATGGGATCGTGGCTCTGGGGGGGAGGTGGCCTTACATGTGCAGGAAGGGACATAAAGGGCCGGAGCCCCAACGTTATTTGTTCAGGTTCCACCCCCCCCACCGCAGTGGCACGAAAACTTCCTTGGGGTCACCGGAGCGGACTGCCCCCCCCCCCTGGGTGGGAGATGTCTCCCTCCACTGGTCCCTGAGAGAGAGGGGGGCTATGTTATGTTATATCATGTTGTGTTGGGTGGGAGGGGCAGTGGGATTGTTGCTGCGGCTGGAGACAGAGAGGGGTTTCTCATCATCTCTACACTGCACCTTTGTTGAATACTGCACTTTACTTGATCTGCATTGCGATTTCTAGGTGCCTATTTGTTTGCTTGCATACATCCTTACTCTGTGCTCCTGGAATTCATGCCAAAGAATGGAGTTTTAAAACACTGTTAGCTACTTAGCTCACTGTTCTACTATTGAATTGACCACTGTGATGTTTTCCAGGATTTAATTATCATTTTATTTTGCCGGTATACATTAGTTAGCCACACATGCCGGGGGTGGGTGGGTGAGGACCGGGAGCTCGCTCCTTGGCTCTGTCCAACCCATTACCCCAAATAGGATGGTGCTCTATACCCCGGGAGCTGGTTCTGTGCTCCCGGTGAGTACCACAGCCGTTTAGGCTAATTTAGTTTTCCCTTACTTTCGGCTGCACACGCCCTAGTGGCAGCTCTTTCTACCTTTTCTTCCCTATTCTAAACTCTAACTTCCCTTACCCCCCATAGCCCCCTCCTCCCCCCCTCTACCCCCTGTGCCGGTGAGATTGCGGGCATGGACCAACTCAATATCCTTTCGCTTAACGCGAAAGGCCTGAACACGCCTGAGAAACGGAAAATCCTGCTCCAGGACGCACGTCGCTTGAAGGCTGACATAGTCATGCTACAAGAGACCCACTTTAGGGATATTAAGCTCCCCTTACTTAAAAACAGATTCTTCCCCCAAGCGTACCACTCGGCTTACACAGAAGCCAAGTCGAGAGGCGTCACTATGCTCATCTCCGCAAGAGTCCCATGGACACTGATAGATTTACAGACAGACAGAGAGGGCCGCTTCTTATTTTTGAAGGGCCTCATAGGCGATAAGAAGGTGACATTGGCCAACCTATACGCCCCAAATACACGCCAGGACGTGTTCATAGTGAAACAAATAAAGAGGCTAGTGCATTACACGGAGGGAAAACTGGTAGTTGCGGGAGACTTAAACGTGCCCCTGTCGCCCACGGAAGACACCTCATCGGGTACCTCTGCGGTCACCCGCGAAGCGCGTAAACGCATCGGGCGGCCCTCCACTCAGCGCAATTGATTGACGCATGGCGCCTTTTCCACCCAGGAGAGAGAGATTATTCTTTCTTCTCCAGACCACACCAGACATATTCACGGATCGATTATCTCCTCGTTCCACACAGTCAGCTCCATGCAATTAAGAGCACCTCAATTGGATCAATAACGTGGTCAGATCACGCCCCGGTTATGATGACATATACCCTATCCGACGCCCAGGCATCACAGCGACCGGTCTGGAGGCTCAATGCTGCAGAACCCCGAGGTTATGGCCGAAGTGCTCACTGAGATCAACCACTACTTCTTGACCAACGCGACGGAGGGGAGCGACCCGGGCTAGTGTGGGAGGCTCACAAGGCCGTGATCAGGGGGGTGCTTATTAAGCATGGGGCTAGGCTGAAACGGGAACGGGCCGCACGACTGGACACATTGCTAGCCAAATTACAGACCCTAGAGACACTACACAAGACAGCACCGACCAGTCAGGTAGGGATTGAGCTTGACGCAACCAGATTACAGATCACAGAAATACTACAGTTTAAGGCCAAGGCCGCCATGCAGGTTTGCAGGAGGAAGGGGCATGAATTTGGGAACAAATGCGGCAGACTCCTAGCCCAGTCACTGCAGGCCCAACGCCAAACGTCGTTTATTCCCCATGTAGTCTCCCGGTCGGGGCAGAAGGTCACGCTTCCGGGGCAAATTGCGCGCAAATTTAGAGCTTTCTTTGACTCTTTGTACAATTTCCATGCCTCAGTACCGGAAGGGGATCCCGTATCGGAATACCTTACGCAGTCTAATATGCCGATCCTGACCGAGGACACGCGGGAAATGCTTAACAAACCGATCACCCTGACTGAGCTGCAGCTTGCGCTTAAAGAGACGAAGCTGGGTAAGGCTCTGGGACCTGACGGTCTGACCACCCATTACTACAGGACCCTTCGCCCCTCCCTAGGCCCACACATGGTGAAACTGTACAACGCACTAGGGTCAGGTCAATTTTTCCATACTTCCTCCCTGCAGGCCCAAATTGCTCTCATCCCCAAGGACGGTAAAGACCCATCCCAGTGCAGGAGTTACCGCCCCATCTCACTCCTTAACACGGATCTAAAACTTTTTACAAAAGTCCTAGCCTTCAGACTGCAGCAACATCTACCCGGGCTGGTCCATCTAGACCAGGTGGGGTTTGTTCCGGCCAGAGAGGCAAGGGACAACACCACCAAGGTCCTTAACCTAATACACACCGCCAACAGAGAGAAAAACGCTGTGTGTCCTACTGGGGACAGACGCCGAAAAGGCGTTTGACCGAGTGAACTGGAAATTCCTATTTGCGACACTAAGACATATAGGTGTCGGATCCCAGATGCAGCACTGGGTGGCGGCGGCCTATTCGGGCCCGATGGCCAGGGTACGAGCAAAAGGGGTTTTGTCTGACCCTTTCCCGATCTCCAATGAGACTAGGCAGGGCTGCCCACTTTCGCCCCTACTTTTCGCGTTGACGCTAGAACCGTTTCTATGCCATGTACGTTCGAACCCAGAGATCACCGGTATATCGGTAGGGGGCGTACAACATAAGGTCTCCGCATACGCAGATGATCTCATGTTCACGCTCACAAAGCCACTCACATCGCTACAGATCCTCATGACAGAATTTGACAATTACGGCCAACTATCCAATCTAAAAATTAATTTCACTAAATCGGAGGCCATGGGGGTGCGGATCCCCCCGCTCAATTAGAGGGACTTCACCGTGACTTCCGCCTAAAATGGACGGACACAGCCCTGCAGTACCTGGGCACCCTGATACCTGCATCCCTCCCCCAGGCCTTCCAGATGAACTTCCCACCACTTCTGAAGAAAGTTCAGAAATTACTGGATCAGTGGACTCCCGGCCTTCATTCATGGCTAGGACGCTGCAACATATTAAAAATGTCGATCCTCCCCAAATTCCTGTACCTGATGCAAGCCCTACCAATAACCATCCCGAGTAGTTTTTTGAAGCAGACACAAGCCGCCTTGACCCTGTTTCTCTGGGCAGGGAAGACCCCGTAACTGAAACGTAGCGTACTCACAAGTCCGAAACTTTACAGGGGGATTGCCATGCCAGAGATTCGTACGTACTACCACTCTGATCACCTTACCAGATTTTTAGATTGGTGCCGGCATACCGACACCAAGCTTTGGACCCGCATCGAACAGGCCCAGAGTCCTATCCCGCTCCACAGAACCCCGTGGTGCCACTCTGCCTTGCTCCCGGAGCTTAAGCGACACCCTCTGTTGGGCACGACCATTGGAGTTTGCGCCGGGCTCCTGACGGAGTCTCACCTCTCCACATACAACTCACCCCTGAGACCAGTGATAGGCCACCCCCTGTTCCCTCCGGGGTTGCGAGACAGGAAATTTTTGGAACTAAGAGACGCAGGGTTATATCAGGCTTCCCACTTCAGTGAACGAGGCAAGTGGAAAGGGGCGATAGACCTTATGGACCCCGCGGGCCGATTCGGCCTGGACTATATGAGAGCGTCCCAACTCAGCCATTTCTTGAACACGCTACCACCACCGGACACTACGCACCACCCCCCCCCCCACGACATTTGAAGAACTCTGCACGGACACGGGAACGCTCCCTCACGCGCTGTCCCTGACATTCAACATACTGATTACACCCCAACTGGACGACCCGATCCCCTGCCTAGCTACAGTAAATGGGAAAGAGATCTGGGACGTACATTTAGCAGCAGTATGGTACAACATATACTCACCTTTACACACAAGTCCTCACTGAGCGCAAAAATACAGGAAACGAATTACAAGGTACTTACCAGATGGTACAGAACACCCGAGCTTCTACATAAGCTCTTTCCGGAGTCCTCGGAACTCTGCTGGCGTTGCCAGGAGGAGAGGGGAACACTCCTACACATATTCTGGTCTTGCACCCGTATACAGGGCTTCTGGAGAGAAGTCCACCGTATAACCCAGAAATTCACAGACCACACATTGGAGGAGGACCCGGCGCTCTTTCTGCTCCATGCAATGGCTGTCCCAGCAAAGACATATAAGAGCTCTGTGGTCCGCCATCTAATGGACGCGGCCAAGGCCTGTATCCCACTATGTTGGAAATCTCAGCAGCCTCCAACGGTGGCGCAATGGCTGAGGAAGGTAGACGATGTGGGCTACATGGAGGACCTGATCCTCACTAGTCAAAATAGACATGAGAAGTATACAGAGATTTGGCGACCCTGGAACATGTTCAGATATTCGGATGAGGGCCTGACCCTCAGAGGAGAGAACCATAACCCACCCCGGACTGGGTCAGACACATGAAAACAATCTGAACCCCAAACGGGGCCACCATGCTCGCATACACCCCACCCCCCTTCCCCCCTCCCTTCCCACTCTAATTCTTTCCCCCCCCCCCTACGGGTCAGGAGCGGTTCCTGGCCCTTCTTTATATTCCTTGCATTCTCTTTACCCTTTCCCTCCTTATGCTACTTTCCCAATATTTTGAAAATGGAAAAAGCGGGGGGGACTGGTGCCCGCGGACCCTGAGGTTTCTGTAGGTAGAGATACTGTAAGGTAGAGGGCGCTCTGACGAGGTAATGCATACGATCCCCCACATGTACCATCCGTGGGCCGTATGGGATCTAGGTATACGGGGTAGATGACACCGGACTTGGGGAGAAGTACTGTGACTACAATTATGTTTTATCACCTGCCTCCCTATCTGTATGCCACCATTTCTTGTATGTTATGTATTTCTGACTCTGCTATCGTTATGCTGTAATGTTGAGGCCCGTGGGGCCGGTCTGTCTCTGCATGGAATAAAAAAAAAAAAATAAGTGTTAGCTATAGTTCAGCTTTTTTGTTTGTCAAGTCCATCTAAATCTGTTGTCCGAGATTCTCGTCAGGAAAAACCGGTCGTTTTCCCTGACGAGATTCTTGGCAAGAAACTCTTGCCGTCGGAGTGTACTGACTTTCATTTCAAAAGAACCGCGGTTCTCTTGAAAGGAAAGAACGCGGTGACGTCATCGCGTATGACGAGCATGAGCTTGTCACATTCAATGACGTCGCCGCCATCTTGCTTCACCCTACCTATGCAGTGGAATCTACCGCGCATGCGTCAACGTCATTTCGAGCATGCACAGGTTTCCACGGCGACAGGTAAGTATACACACTCTCGGGTTTCTCGTCGGGAAACAGGCCGACAAGAATCTCAACGAGAAAAAAGAGAGCAGGTTCTCTTTTTTTCTCGTCGAGATTCTGGCCTGATTTCCAGATGAGAAACTTGCTGGTTTTTGTCGAGAAACCCGGTCGTGTGTACGAGGCCTAAGTCTTAAGCTTTGTACACACAATCGGATTTTCCGGCGGGAATTGTGTGTTGACAGCCTATTGGTTAATTCACAATGCATAATTCCATTATTTCATTTATGTAGGTTTTAGGGTATCAAAAATCCAACAAATTTTTCTGGTCAATGCCTGCTTCTTCAAGAATAAATAGGGGACAGAAATCTGAAAAGCACATTACCATAGGGGAAGAGAAACGGGATCTTCCGACGAATCATGTGCGATGGCACATTCGACACTGTCGGCTTCGGCAACAACATCGTATGTATCCTGACAGCGCACATTCGACACTGTCGGCTTCAACCTGCTTCACCATTCGATAGGAGAGCGGCGTCTCAGATGTGTGACGTCATCCCTGATGGACGGAATGAGCAGCTGCCCCTCTAGACCTAGCTGTGTCTTGTCCCCGATCGGTTGATTCGTTGGAAGATCTCGTTTCTCTTCCCCTACAGGGACACTCCAGCAACGTGGAACGCTCGGTGACAGGCTCTGTTTGAGGTCACTATTGCCATCTCCTTACCACTGCCATCCTACCATCTGTCCCGAAGGTACTGTATCTGTCATTCCCATTTGAGGATATGTTCTCTGAACCTGTGAGGTCTTAACCCCTTGTACTTTATGGTAGTTGTCTGCGGATTCAATATTTGTTTATACAGCATTGTTATCTCCATACGGACTTTTTAAGACACATTTGGAGTTCATCTACAATAAATGGATTTCTTTCTAATACTTTCTATTTAAAACTTTTTTTCTTAACCACTTCAATACTGGCCCATTGTGAAATGACGTCCTGGGTTCCAGTGAGGATATCTGAATGATGCCTGCAGCCACAGGCATCATTCAGATATCCATCTCTTCAGCCGGCGACTCTGTGCACTATAAGAATGATCATAGCGGCGGGGGGACGCCCCCCCTCCCGCCGCCATCCGGTGCTTCTCCGGGCTCTCCTTTGCCATCGGAGACCCGGAGAAACGATCCGCCGGCGTCGGATGGAAACCATAGAGTAGACTGGTGACCAGATGGTCACCAGTCATCTCTATGATCGTCGGAGGCCCGGGCGCGATGTTATGACGTCATGCCTGGGTCCTGGAATGTAAACACAGCCGCAATGGTGGCTGAAAGCATTAGATCTGTGAATTTTTTTTCACAATCTAATGCTTTCCAGTGAGGTCTTATTGACCCCACATCTCTCCATAAAGAGGACCTGTCACGAACCATTCCTATTACAACGGATGTTTACATTCCCTGTAATAGGAATAAAAGTGATCAAAAAAAGTGTAAAAATAAATGAAATTGAGTAAAATAAAAATTTTAATAATAATATATTTTTTTTAAATGCCCCTATCCCCGGTAGCTCACGCTCACATATGTAAACGCTGTTCAAACCACACATGTGAGGTATCGCCGCGTGCATTAGAGCACCAGCAACAATTCTAGTACTAGACCTCCTCTGTAAGGCCGTGTACACACGGCAGAGAACCTCGACGGGCAAAACACATCGTTCCGCCCGTCGAGGTTCTCTGCTGGCCGTCGAAATCGGCGACCCGCCCGTCGGGAATGGCAACCAGCCATTTATCCAGGCGGGCCGTCGAGCAAATAGAGAGCGTGCTCTCTATTTCTGCTCGACGGGATTCCTGACGGGATGCTCGCCGAGAGCGTACACACGGCCGAGGTCCTCGCTGGAATGCAGCTTCCAGCGAGGTTCTCGCTGGTTTCCAGCGAAAACCTCGGTCGTGTGTACGCCGCCTAAGTCTAAAATTGTAACTTGTAAAAAAAAAATTAGTGGCACCTATGGAGATTTTTAAGTACTGACGTTTGGCGCCATTCCATGAGTGTGCGCAATTTTAAAGCATGACATGTTGGGTATCTATTTACTCGGCGTAACTTCATCTTTCACATTATACAAAAAAATTGGGATAACTTTACTGTTTTGTTATTTTTTAATTCACAAAACCGTTTTTTCCCCAAAAAAAGGCGTTTGAAAAAGTATTGCGCAAATACTGTGCGAGATAAAAAGTTGCAATGGCCAGCATTTTATTCCCTAGGGTGTCTGCTAAAAAAACATATATAATGTTTGGGGGTTCTGAGTAATTTTCTAACAAAAAAATTGATTTATGCATGTAGGAGAGAAGTGCCAAAATAGGCCCGGTATTGAAGTGGTTAAACTTTTGGTTTATAATGAACTGTAGATAGCCATGAGCGCGGTTTTTTGGTGTATTTACTAAAAATGCATTGGTGTGAATCGAGCCTAAGGACTGGTAAGCTGGACAATATACAGTGCAGAAAATAAGTATTTGAACACCCTGCTATTTTGCAAGTTCTCTCACTTATAAATCATGAAGGGGTCTGAAATTGTTACCGTAGGTGCATGTCCACTGTGAGAGACATAATCAAAAAAAAATTCCAGAAATCACAATTTATGATTTTTTTAACCATTTATTTGTATGATACAGCTGCAAAGAAGTATTTGAACACCTGTCTATCAGCTAGAATTCTGACCCTCAAAGACCTGTTAGTCTGCCTTTAAAATGTCCACCTCCACTCCATTTATTATCCTAAATTAGATGCACCTGTTTGAGGTCATTAGCTGCATAAAGTCACCTGTCCACCCCATACAATCAGTAAGAATCCAACTACTAACATGGCCAAGACCAAAAAGCTGTCCAAAGACACTAGAGACAAAATTGTACACCTCCACAAGGCTGGAAAGGGCTACGGGGAAATTGCCAAGCAGCTTGGGGAAAAAAGGTCCACTGTTGGAGCAATCATTAGAAAATGGAAGAAGCTAAACATGACTGTCAATCTCCCTCGGACTGGGGCTCCATGCAAAATCTCACCTCGTGGGGTCTCAATGATCCTAAGAAAGGTGAGAAATCAGCCCAGGACTACACGGGAGGAGCTGGTCAATGACCTGAAAAGAGCTGGGACCACCGTTTCCAAGGTTACTGTTGGTAATACACTAAGACGTCATGGTTTGAAATCATGCATGGCACGGAAGGTTCCCCTGCTTAAACCAGCACATGTCAAGGCCCGTCTTAAGTTTCCCAATGACCATTTGGATGATCCAGAGGAGTCATGGGAGAAAGTCATGTGGTCAGATGAGACCAAAATAGAACTTTTTGGTCATAATTCCACTAACCGTGTTTGGAGGAAGAAGAATGATGAGTACCATCCCAAGAACACCATCCCTACTGTGAAGCATGGGGGTGGTAGCATCATGCTTTGGGGGTGTTTTTCTGCACATGGGACAGGGCGACTGCACTGTATTAAGGAGAGGATGACCGGGGCCATGTATTGCAAGATTTTGGGCAACAACCTCCTTCCCTCAGTTAGAGCTTTGAAGATGGGTCGAGGCTGGGTCTTCCAACATGACAATGACCCGAAGCACACAGCCAGGATAACCAAGGAGTGGCTCTGTAAGAAGAATATCAAGGTTCTGGCGTGGCCTAGCCAGTCTCCAGACCTAAACCCAATAGAGAATCTTTGGAGGGAGCTCAAACTCCGTGTTTCTCAGCGACAGCCCAGAAACCTGACTGATCTAGAGAAGATCTGTGTGGAGGAGTGGGCCAAAATCCCTCCTCCAGTGTGTGCAAACCTGGTGAAAAACTACAAGAAACGTTTGACCTCTGTAATTGCAAACAAAGGCTACTGTACCAAATATTAACATTGATTTTCTCAGGTGTTCAAATACTTCTTTGCAGCTGTATCATACAAATAAATAGTTAAAAAAATCATAAATTGTGATTTCTGAATTTTTTTTTTTGATTATGTCTCTCACAGTGGACATGCACCTATGATAACAATTTCAGACCCCTCCATGATTTCCAAGTGGGAGAACTTGCAAAATAGCAGGGTGTTCAAATACTTATTTTCTGCACTGTATAAGGTTTAATGTTTTCATTGCTGATGTTCATATGAAAATTCTGTTTGTCTGGCTGTCTCAGGCTTTAACTCTTTGAGTTTTATGTAATCACGGAGTACCATAACTTCGCAAAATCAGTGTTTACGGAGCTTATTAAAAAAAACATGTTTGCAATAGCAAAGATCCATTTTTTTTTCTCTTGCACATAACTTGGTATGCAGTGTAAAAGGGGTTGTAAAGGTTCGTTTTTTTATTTTCTAAATAGGTTCCTTTGAGCTAATGCATTGTTGGTTCACTTACCTTTTTCTTCGATTTCCCTTCTAAATGTTTTTTTTGTCTTTGTTTTTTTTTGTCTGAATTTCTCACATCCTGTTCCTCCCCAGTAAGCTGTTCGGTAAGCTGTTCTGGCACAGATCGAATGATGGTGTGAAGTTTACTGAGGAGAAACAGGAAGTGAGAAATTCAGACAAAGAAAATAAACATTTAGAAGGGAAATCGAAGAAAAAGTAAGTGAACCAACAATGCACTAGCTTAAAGAAGCCTATTTAGAAAATGAAAAACAAATCTTTACAACCCCTTTAAGGCAGTTCTATTAATTTTCCAACATGCACTTGAATGTGTGAACATCCTCTCTTTTAGAAAAATAAGCTTTTTGGGTCACTGACCTGGAATAAGTATTTAGATCAGAAGTTCTAACATCTTGATTTCATTTTTTGTAAGCCCATGCTAAACACATGGGGATAGAAGGTCAGCAATAGCAGCCACATTTCTCTCATGACAAGTGCACCCTAAGCTTCTCTTATGCATCTCCTATGGTTTCATGTTTTATTAACATTTCCACCTAATTAGGTGATCTATCATCTATGGAGATGATAGCTATTTTAAATGACTACATCAATACAGTTCATGTAAGAATCAAATGGCAAGGTCAAGAGGCAGGGATCAACATAACAGCTCAAGCATCTCATTTCAGCACAGTTTGGGGATACAAAGGTAAGTCCAGTAGTGATAAGTGGAGTGGTTTAAGTGGTTTAAGTTTTGGCACAAACTTACCAATTTCCCCTTTGGCAGATTTTTGAAAATGTAGGGGTTGATTTATTTATGGTAAATAGACTGTGCACTTTACAAAGGGCAGTTGCTCCAGAGCTTAGTAAATGAGAAAAAGATCTTCTGACTTCCATTATTCATTCATGTACAAGCAAAAAAAATGTATTTATTTTTTCCTTACGCGTTATTGGGTATTCTTCAACCTAAGATTTACCTTATTTGCTAAGCTCTGGAGCAACTGCACTTGCAGAATTTAACTGCACCTTGCAAAGTGTACAGTATATTTGTCATTAATAAATCAACCCCTTAAGCCTCGTTCACACGATCAGTTTTCCCGACGGGAATCCCGGCTTTGTGTATGCTCCTCGCAGTTTTTACGACGCGAAAACTGTCCGAAGTCTGCCAGACAAAAAAAAAGAACCAGTTCTCTTTTTCCCAACGGGAAATCCGGCAGACTTTTGTCCGGCGGTAGTTGGCAGTTTTCCTATGGGAAAAACTGAGATGGAGCATACACACGGCCGCGATTTTCGCAGTTTTCCTGTTGGAAAAACCGACCGTGTGAGGGAAAAACTGAACCAAGCAGGTTCTCGGCTTTCCCCTCGGGTTTCCTGGTGGTAAAAAGTCCACTGGGAAACCCGATCGTGTGTATGAGGCTTGAGCTTCTAGTTTCTCAAATTATCTGCTTAGATGAAAATAGTGTACTGTCACTTCAAAATGAAAATTTTTACATCTTAAATATTATTTATTTTTATGAAAAAATATCAAATGACAGCAAAATACACAAACATTAGAAATAAAACACCAAATACAACCCACAGGAACCATTTAAAGCCAAGTACCTCTTAAAAACGACTTTCTAAGTTCTTCACCGAAATGGTGACATTAGCCTAAAATTTGTGCAAAACATCATTTTCATTGCTTATGTCAGTTGTTTTCTACAAACATTTAATATTTAATACTTACATTAAACACAGCTCAAATATTCCAGCCTCCTGGCCAACAGTCTCCGATGTTTGAAGGCTCACGCCATCACTCACTTTGGTGGGGATAGTGGAAGAAGAGAGAGGGAAATCAAGAATGAGGGCATTGGTATAAAGCAACTGCATAAGTAATAAGCCTGTGTGCAGTAGAAGGAGAAAAGAAGATAGTGTAGAATATGTGTGTATTGTATTTACATAGCTGTGTTAAGACCTGGGGGTAGGAAAATATGAAGTGAAACGAGAAGAAATAGGTTTTACATGTGGCTCTCTGTTGACTGGAATAAACAAGCTCTTCACAAGCTCTTCACTGTTGGTAAGCTTCCAGTCATGTATCACATGCGCTTAGATTAAACGGTACAGCCTACTGTGTGTGCCCCTCGAAGGATCCCACTGGCTATAAAAGACAAAGTCCTGCGAAAGTTGGAAAGGATGACTAGACTGGGCACCATTGTACCAGTGCAGGAGGCTACCCCCTGGGTGTCTGCCATGGCAGCAGTAGTCAAGAAAGATGGCACTGTTCGCATATGCATTGACATTCCTCCCAACATTTTGAAATGGGAATGAGGGACAACTACTAGCAAATGTATGCTGGCATAGGTCACGCCCCCTGTCATATCCCCTTAAAAGAGAATTAATTGAACACAGAAGAGCTATTTTTACCACTAGTATTCCTTTATATTGGCTTTTAAAATTTACAACTGCAGAAATTTTGATTGTGGAAGGTTTAGCACTGGAAAACACTTTTTGAAAGATAAAAAGTGCATTTTATATACAACTATATGGATCAGACCAAAATGAGGGACAAATGAGGAGGAATGAGGGACAGAGGGAAATTGCTCCAAATCAGGGACAGTCCTTCGGAATCAGGGACAGTTGGGAGCTATGCATTGAATGAATGAATGAATGAAAACTTGTATAGCGCAGCACATGCGAACTTAATCGCCTCTGGGCGCTTGTTGTTCCTGTCTCCTTTGATATCAAAAGAGATGAGTCTTGATCTTTCTCCTGAATGCTAAGTGGTTCTCCTCCAACCAAATGCTGGTTGGTAAAGTGTTCCATAGTCTGAGACCTTGGACCGCAAATCTTCTCTCTCCTTTGGACTTGTAGTTGGCTTTCGGTATCTGTAGTAGATTTTGGTTGGTGGATCGCAGAGTGCGATTGGGATTATGAGCTTTTATTTTTTCGCATAGATACTGGGGGGCATTTCCATGAATACATCTATGCGTTAGACAGAGTGCTTTAAAAGCAATCCGTGAAGGTGAGATTGATTCCCAGGGTTTTTTCCCAGTCACAAGTCTGGCGGCCGTGTCCTGAACGACTTGCAGACGAGAGATTTGGTACTTGGAGAGTCCAAGGTAAAGGGCATTTGCATAGTCCAGTCTGGAGTTTACAATTGTTTCCACCACGACTGCTATGTCTTCTTTGGGAATAAAAGGAGCAAGTCTGCGTAGTAGGCGGAGCAGGTGGTGAGATTCGCTGACTACTGACCCTATTCGTGCGTCCATTGTCATGTAGGAGTCAAAGATGACCCCGAGACTTTTGACTTTGGCGCTAGGGGTGATCCAAGTTGTTGCTGATTGATTCTTACGCTTGGTGTGAAACAGGAGAAGTTCTGTTTTCGCTCCGTTGAGTTTAAGATAACTCTTTGTCATCCAGTTCTCTATCAAAGAGAGGCATGTCTCTAGATTGAGGTGGTGATCCTTTTTATTGCAAATGCGAAAATACAGTTGCGTGTCGTCTACATATGAGTGATAAAGCAGTTTTTGACTGCTAATGATTTAAAAAAGAGGGCGAAGATAGATGTTGAATAACACCGGCGACAGAGGGGATCCTTGAGGGACTCTGCACGATAATGTGCATTTCTCATAAGTGAAAGGTCCTAACTTCACTATTTGCGAACGGTTTTCCAAGAAAGAGGAGAACCAAGATAAATCGCCTTCTGTGACTCTGGCTACTTCAGCTAGCCGAGTCAATAACGGCTTGTGGTCTACAGTGTCGAAGGCTGGATCAAGTAGATTGTGGGTATCTAGATGCTGTTGCAGCTGTTGTACCACTACTTTCTCCATTATCCATATGGGACGGCGATGGAGTGGGTCCTTGGGGTCCAGGGTGGGGTTCTTCAGGATGGGTCGAATTATGCCCTCTTTCAATTGGGAGGGCACTATGCCTTCCTTGAAAGATTGGTTGATAAGCTGCGTGATAGGAGGTGCCAGGATGTCGGCACATTCCTTCATCAGTTTAGTGGGGGTGTTATCATTCGGCGCTGTGCTATTACGCAAAGTACCAATGATATTATTTGTGGCCTGGATGGAGATGGGTTCCAATGTGAACTTACCGGATTCTGGTGCATTACTGCAGGTGTTGTATAAATAATTATGGGGGGGGCTGCGGGGGGTATCGTTTTGCTGAATGCTTTGCCGGATTCTTTCGATTTTATTAATGAAGTAATCCGATAATTCATCGTAAAATTCTTGTGTATCCAAATTGGGGGCTTCAAGGCATCCTGGATTCATGGTCTGAGTGACCAGCTTGAAGAGTTTGCGGGGGCGGTTGAGGGCGCTGTTGATAGCCTCAGAAAAATAATTTTTCTTGGCTTTGAATATTTCTTTGTGGTATTTTCTTGTTGTTGCCTTGTAGATGGAGAGATTCTCATCGGAAGAGCTTCTTTTCCAGGCGGCTTCCGCCCTTCTGTGCTCTTGCTTCAGTAACGCCAGTTGGTTGTTGAACCACCTGGAGGTATTTTTCCAGATGCAGGTTTTATGTTTCGGTGCTATTAAGTCAGCTGACTGATAATAATAGGGCTGCGTTTATAGCTTCCAGTGTTTCTTCAGCCGTTTGATGCTGCTGAAGTGTTTTTATTTTTTTCCTTAACGTGGCTTTGAAGAGTTCCGAGTGGAGCTTCTTCTGACATCTAGTCCAGTGTGTTGTCACTGGATTTGATGTTTTGGTTAAGGTGGGAATTTAATTGCATGGTGATCTGTTCATGGCAACGGTTCATTTTCCAAAACATTTATTTCCAGATTTTGTCTGAAAATAAGATCGAGCATGTGACCTGAAGCATGTGTGGGCCCGCATACTAGTTGTTGTAGCCCTAATTCTTCCAGGTGGTCAATACAGGCATCAGCAATGGGGTCTTGTGAGGAGTTGGCCCAGAGGTTGAAATCCCCGAGCAGCAAAAGGTTGAGGGTATAAGTAGAGATGAAGTCCGTCAATGATAGTAAAAGCTGCGATTTTGGGCCAGGTGGTCTATAGCAGAGTAGAATCCGGACGGTCTCCTGTGAGTTTGATTGTAGTTGCAGAGTAAGGGTTTCCATGAATGGAAGAGGATTTTGAAGGACTGGTTTTGTGATCACAAGATGAGTCTTATGGATCACCGCCAGTCCTCCGCCTCTTTGCCCTATTCTGTTTTCCGTTATAATACGATAGTTTTCTGGCACCAATTACCTAGAATGGTGTTACAGTCGGCTGTGAGCCATCTCTCTGTAATAAAGAGGCAGTCTAAATCGTATTGTAGAATGAAATCGTGGATTTCTAGTCAGTGTTTTACTGCCGATCTTGTGTTGATCAAAGCACATGATATGTGCTTTGGCTGGGGTAAGCGGACGATATTTTTGATAGTCGATCGATTCTCAAGAGTCGTTAAATTCTTAGGGCTTTTTTGGTGATGGCAGGTAATGTTGCGGCAAATCGCCTCAGATCCCAAATGGTTTCCAGGGAATATTGCACCTTAACCATAGTTGCCAGACACCAGGGGGAGGCTAGGATTTTCAAGGATTAGCTGAATCCTCTATCCTGGCTTGGTCCAGAGGAAGGCAAAAAAACCCTGGCCCAGCTACGCCAATATGCTGTGACAGGGAAAAAAAATCCTTCCTGACCCCTCGAGAGGCGATCGGACAAACCCTGGATCAAGTTCTGACGGTATTGAGAGGGGGAGAGTGGGCTGGGTGTAGCAAGATGGCCACCGATCTGGCAGCAGAATCCAGGCTGGGGGCTGCCAGATTGAATAATCGTTGCTGTTGGGGAGGACTGGATAGCCGGGAGACAAAGGTGCTCATTCAGGGCTAGGGGGGGCTTTTCTGGGCCGTTTTTGGCCGTTTATAAAGGTTACCGGGGGGGGCGCGCCACTAGGCCGTGGATGAAGCCGCGGCCTTTCCTAGATCGCGGCTGCCGCGATTCGTTACAGGCCGGCGCGGATGTCACAAAAAACACCCGAAAAGGCGGATCTTAAGACAGGAGAGGTGACAGGAGGGGGGCCCTAAGTAGGGGTGGTGGTGTAGGGGTAATAGGAGAGGGGGTATGAAGTCTGTCCGGGCGAAAAAGAGCCACGGCTTATCCTTAAAAGGACGGCCGCAATCTACCCCCGGACGGAGGGCAGGAAGATGGGCTGTGATCGGGTAAGAACCCCAGGGCTTACCTGTGAGGAAAGGAGCCTGTGAGGGGGCCAGGAGATGGTCTGCTGGAGGCCGAGAGGAGAAGGGCAAATGGTTGGATCCTGGGAGCGTTGGTGTATGCTTGCAACTGAGGGCTGGGAGGAGTGCACCTGTCTGTAGCCTGCCTGCCTGTCTGGCTTGTCCCTGAGTGGAGCAGACTCGTCGGAAGCGTCCTACTCCATCTAGCGGCTGCACTGACTGACTGGTCAATCTGGCATTGATCCTGTGCACCTTAATAAGGCTTTCCTGAGGCCTTATCACCCATTAAAAACTGCAGAGCAAGTGATCGCTGACATGCCACAGCAGAGCTGTATCCTGGCCTAGGCCAACAATGCCCAGGCCTAGGGCAGCACTTTGCAGGGGGGTAGCACGAAAAGTGTCCCCGCCGGCTTGCGCTACACTGTTGGAAACTTAGTCTAACACCCCCAAAAAGCGGCCGCGCTGCTTCTGGTATGCGGGTGGCCGGCATTCTGCAACTGTGGGGGGGGGGGGGGCGCTTCCAATTTTGACTGTTTTATCATCCTGGACCACCTGGACCACAAACCTTCCTTACTGTGCTATATGTTTCTGCTGCACCATCTACTTAAAGTAGAACTATAGGCAACACTTTTTTTTCCCATTTTGGGTAGAGTAATGGAGGGTTATAGCCCCTGACAGTTTATTTTTTACCGTCCCTGTCCCATTGCGAAGATTTCCCTTCACTTCCTGCTCTATGGGCAACCAGGAAGTAAGAGGAAGTCTAAGTAAATTAGGGAAATCCATTGCCCCCCCCCCCCAGGCCCTCAGTACTAGTGTCCTCACTCGAACATTTCAGGGCGGGTCTTAAACACAGGGTGTGGCCTTAACAGGAAGGGGTGGGTCATATTTAAATTAGGGGGTGCACGATTTTAGTCAGGCCTAGGGCAGCACAAAACCTAAATACACCTCTGTGCCACAGGCAAAGGTGTTCAGCATTCTAGATGCAAAATGTGGATTCTAGCAAATCCCTTTGGATGAGGAATCATGATTACTCACAGCATTTATGACCCCATATGGGAGATAAAAATGCTTATGGATGACATATGGAATCTCAAGTGAAAGTGACGTCTTTCAGAGCTGTGTGGGACAGCTCTTTTCTGGACAACCATGTGAAATAGGGGTAGATAATATCTTTATTTGGGAATTATCCATTGAAGAACATGACAAACAACTTAAATGCGTACTAGACCATGTCAGAGCCATCAATATGCAGCTCAACCCTACCAAATGTCACTTCTTAAAGATGCCATATATTGGACTCCTTCTCACAGATAAAGGTGTCAAGCCTGACCCAGAAAAAAAACAAAGCCATCCATCAAATGCTTGCTCCAGAGGACAAACATGGATTGCAAAGGTTTCTTGGAATGACCAATTATCTCTCATCACTACAGTGAGATAACATCTCCACTCCGTCAGCTTCTGCCCCAAGATGCCAACTGGAGTTGGACTGAACAACATACTGTTGCTGTGGATACATTGAAAGCACAATTAACTAGTCCATCTGTCCTACAGTATTTTGATGCGCATAAGCTGGTGGTATTGTCTGCTGATGCTTCACAGTTCACAGTATTGGTGCAGTCTGTCTTCAAGAGGGGTGGCCTGTGGCTTTTGCATCAAGAGCCCTCACTGAGACTGAAGCATGCTATGCACAAATTGATAAGTAATTATTGGGACAAGTATTTGCATGTGTAAAATTCCATGATTATATCTATGGAGACAGATCATCAGCCACTCATAACCATACTGAGACAACCCCTGCACACAGCAACTGCACGCATTCAGCGAATGATGTTAAAGCTTCAACACTACCACCTGAATGTATCTATAAATGAGGCTGTGAACGGTTTGTTATGGATGCTCTTTCACGTGCACACCTACTCACTTCTGCTAACTATTGAGCTATTGAGGATTATGATGTGTTGGCTCTGGATGGGGTGGGGTGTTGTCATCCATAAGGATTCAGGAACTAAAGCAAGAAACACAGGCAGATGCAACCTTGACCTGACATGACCTCATGGACACCATTCTCAATGGGTGGCCTGGCTCCTTTAAGGAAATCCCACATGATATCCGTCTATTCTGGGGATGAGGGATGAATTGACAGTGGATGATTGACGAATCCTGCGTGGCCAGAGATGTGTAATCCCTCACTCTCTTCAAAAATACCACCTGACACGTCTCCATCAAAGTCATCCTGGCATTCATTCCCCTAAACGAAGGGCATGTGAAACTATGTTTTTGCCCATTATATACACTGACATTGAAAGAAAAGTTTCCAGATGTGCCTCATGCAATGCTCTACGACGACACTAGATGAGAGAACCTTTAACTCTTCACCAAATACCTGACAGACCTTGGTCTATGACAGCAGCTGACATATTAAGTGGTCAAACAAGGATTACCTGGTCTTGGTAGATTCGTACTCTGGCTGGTGGGAATTTGATGTTCTCCCAAACACTTTCAGCAACAGTGATCAGTACATTAAAGCGGATATTCTCCACACATGGAATTCCTTATCAATTGATGACTGACAATGCAACATCATTTTCAAGTAGAGAATTCAAGAACTTTGCTCACCAATGGGATTTTCAGTACGTTACTAGCAGTCCCAATTACCCCAGATCCAATGGTCTTGCAGAGAATAGTGTAAGATCGGCCAAGCATCTCCTAGAGAAATGTGCGCATGATGGTTCTGACTAGGGATGATCCGAACATCCCCGCGTTCGGTTCGCACCAGAACCGTCGAACAGACCGAACGTTCGCGCGAACATTTAGAACCCCATTGAAGTCTATGGGACTCGAACGTTCGAATTCAAAAGTGCTAATTTTAAAGCCTAATATGCAAGTCATTGTCGTAAAATGTCTTTGAGAACCCGGGTCTTGCCCCAGGGAACATGTATCAATGTAAAAAAGTAAAAAAAAAACTGTAGTTTTTTCAGGAGTAGGACTCCTGAAAAAACAACCTTTTTTAAAACTTTTTTCCATTGATACATGTTTCCTCGGGCAAGACCCGGGTTCTCAAAGACGTTTTCACAGGCAAACTATGGACACCCAGCAGGTACAATATTTAAAGGAATTTTTTTTATTTTTTTTTATTTAAGCATCATTAAAATCACTGCTCCAGGAACAGTGATTTCAATGATGCTTAAATTTTAAAAAAATGAAAATTTTCTTTAAATATTGTACCTGCTGGGTGTCTATACCTGTGATAACATCTTTAAATAGCACAATCACCTGCCTGCCAGTAAATTAGGAAGAACTGATCTAGCTAAGCTATACAGTGTATAAATATATGTACAACTCCTAGGGATGTATATATATCCTCTACACACAGTAAATTTAACTAAACTGACTAGCCTGCCTGCTCTATCTATCTATCTAGTAATAAAGACACTGTCTCACTATCCCTCTCTCTATAGGACTGATCTCTTTAACAACGCTGCAACACACTACACAAGGCCTCCTTGCAGACAGCCTTTTATAGTGTGGGGCGTGTACTAAACCCCCTGAGCCATAATTGGCCAAAGCCACCCTGGCTTTGGCCAATTATGGCTCTCCGTTTTTTGCGCGCTGTGATTGGCCAAGCATGCGGGTCATAGTGCATGCTTGGCCAATTATCAGCGCGCAATGCCGCAGTGAATTATGGGCCGTGTAGCGTCACTTAAATTTGCCGCAAACGACCTGTTTTGTTCGAATTTCGACGAACGAACAAACAGACGATGTTCGAGTCGAACATACATTCGAATCGAACGCGGAGCTCATCCCTAGTTCTGACGTTTAGCCCTATGCAACCTCTGCAACACACCTAGTGATGGCATGCCTTCTCCAGCACAAGGTTTACTATCATGAAGAACCAGCACTCGCCAAGAGTTGAGACTGATGTCCAGGCTGGTTTCTTTACACTCAGGCAAAAAGGAAAGATAAGCCATGACAAATCAGCCAGGCACATTTCCCCTCTGGAGCCTGGGCAGGTGGTAATGATAGAGACAACCCATGGGTTTGACAAACTGGCCACGAGTTAATGAAAACCAACCAAATAGCTATGCTGTACATTCTGATGGTAAAACCTATCTAAGGAACCACCATCACCTCCTACAGGTACCTGAATCATATTGTCATTTTAGGACCCCAAACACAGCCATCTGCTGCTGTGCCAATTGACACTTCCACCAATAGATGTAACACACAACCACAACAAAATTATGATGGCAACAGGCAAAAGGGTTTCAGACTCGCAAGCCACACAAGTTGTTACTCGTTCTGGAAGAGTGTGTAAACCCAATACATAATTTGAAGACTTTATCAACTACACTTTTACTGAGCGTCTTTTATTGTATATTGCAGTTTTTTATTATTACTTGCTATGCTGCACTCCTTGTTGGTACTTTATTACACTTCATTTAAATATGCATATCCTTTCTTTAAAAATGGAAAGGTGTAGAATATGTATGTGTTCTGTTGTATTTACATAGCTGTGTTAGGACCTGGGGTTGGGAACACAAAGTAGGAAGTTATGAAGTGAAACTAGAGAAAGAGGTTTTACATTTGGCTCTCTGCTTGCTGGAATAAACAAGCTCTTTACAAGATTCATCTGACTATTCATCATTGCTTCTACAAAATCTACAGATACCAATGACTTTCATAGTCTGTTTAGATGACTTCACGGGATAAATTTTGCATATAAAGTAGTTTTAATGTACAGGCTTGAGAAAGGTGGGCCATGCTTTAAAACGACTTCTCCAGTGTAGTTTTAAGTGTGCACTTTGACAGCGATTGGTGTGCATATATTGATGTGTGCGTATGTGTGCCTCCAGTACTCAGCCCACTGTGTTGTTCAGGATCCAATATCCAAAACAGTGCACAGCCTCTACATATATAGATCAGTGACAAGCACTCAGAACATAAAGTGCAGCTGATTATGGGTTGCTACTTTAAGCCATATTAACAATCTCTCAATCTCTCACCACTCTAGTGCTTCATCCCAGGATACATAGCACTGTATACTTCACCTGCAATCCACTCTTCTCCCAAGGTCGATGGTGCATCTGCAGATTGAAATGGCATAAAGATATTCATACAAAATGGCACAACTAAAGTACACAATTCAGCTTTCTAAAATCTGCCAATAACAATTAGTAGGAGCTGTACCTAAAAAAAATTGTACATATAAATATAGAATAATAAATAATACAATATTTAAAAAAATTTTTTTTTTATTGTATTAACTAAATATTTCTTACAGATGAAAGGATTTGACATCCACTGAATATAATAATTATAATACATTTTTAACAGGCCTATTCAGCGTGACAGTAGGTCGAAGAAGACAATTGAAATACAAAATACTACAAGTAATACATAGGGAACAATCAGATTTTTTTTGAATATGTTTTATTGGTATTTAAGATATATAGATACACGTAAAGCAATAACATAAAGTACAACATCATACAACAGGTATAAGCAAATAACAGGTGATGCTATATAAGAGCACAAATACAAGAGCGCATTAAATCAGTGAATAAGTAGTAATCAAACAAGAAATACTTAGGGGGATGGGCAAGAGTAGGGATAAATACATGTGGTTGCGATATAATAATATTACGAGCATTTGAAATATACAAAGACATACCCAAAAAGGGGAGAAAGAAGAAGATGAAAGAATGGTAAAGGATGTCTCCTCAAATCCAAACTTGGTTAAGTATGCATCAACATCTTATAATCATTAGAGTTCGTGAACTGAGTCCAACAAGCCCACTTCTCGCTATATTTTCTTGAAGTGTCTCTAGATTGTGAAATCAACTCCTCCATCTTAGCAATATGGTCAACCTTACGTAACCAGTCTGAGATTCTAGGAGGAGATGTTTGGGACCACTTATTGGGGATACATAATTTGGCCGCATTAATTAGATGAACGATAATGGAATTTTTATATACCGAGCTAGGTAAAGAAGATAGGTGTAGCAAGTACTGTCCGGCTGTAAAATCTGGGGTGTAAGAAGTAATTGAAGAAATGAGCTTGTGAACATCAGTCCAGAATGGTGAGATGAGAGGACATTCCCACCATATGTGGAGAAGCGAACCAGAGTTAGTTTAACATCTCCAACACATTGGGGAATAGTTTGGATTGTATTTGTTAATGACCAAAGGAGTCTTATACCATCTCGAATATAACTTATAGCTATTCTCCTGAGTCAGGACATTCAACGAACCTTTATGTAGGTGGAAAAAAATTGAATCCCACTGGTCATTTGGGATTGAGATTTTCAGATCCTTCTCCCATTTTATATTCGTGTCGTCCATTTGTGGGTCTACATCCGTATTCAAGATGTCATATATGATAGATATCAAATGATTTTGGAGACCATTACTTAAGCAAACAGATTCGAATCAGGTTTTTTTGCCTATGCCAGATATTTGTGGAAACAAACTTGTTCAAAAACAAAGCAATCCTGTCAAAGTCTTGGTGTGTGATGTTAGAATTCGCGAAATGGGAGGAGAAGGTTTCGAAGGTCAGTAGGTTACCCCTCTCAAAGAAAGATTCAGCTCTGCATTGTGTAAATGGAAGAGAGTTGGAAGATACAGTAGAGTGAGATCTTTGAAAAATTTTGGGATTATGGTGAATAGGGGTGAGGGGTCCATATATGGTGGATAAGTTGTAAGTTTTGCACAAGTGCCTAAAAATTTTGAGGGAAGTACCTGTAATGGGATGAGAGCTAGTTTTCGGTGGGAGTTTAGAAGTGTTAATCCATGGGAGACATTTCAGAGGAATAGGAGTGGAGGACAAACAGTCCTCCAGATCAACCCAATCCTTATAGGGTCTATGAAGGTGCCAATTCACAATTCTGGTCTTATGAGAGGCCCAATAATATTTTTTGATGTCTGGTAGTCCAATACCGCCCAGGAGCTTTGGGGTCGTAAGTTTGTCCCACTTGATTCTGGGTTGTCTAGCGTTCCAAATGAACTTCAAGCATACTTTTTTAAAGGCTTTAAAGAAAGTGGAAGGGATCCTTATAGGTATTGTTTGGAATAGATATAAAAGTCTAGGTAAGATGTTCATTTTGACAATATTCGCTCTGCCAAACCATGAGAATAGACCTTTCTCCCATCTGAGCATATCCGTTTTAATCGTATTTAGTAGAGGTATGAAGTTTTTAACATATAGAGTATCTAAATTAGATGTTAAGGCAATGCCTAGGTAAGATATTGAATCATCCTCCCAAAAAAACGGGAAATTAAGTTTACATTGGTCAACCAATGAATTTGGCAAAGAAATATTAAGCGCCTTTGATTTAGAGAAGTTGATTTTGAAATTTGAGATGCGCCTGAATAAAGAAAATGTTTTAAATAAGTTTGGGATAGTGATTATAGGGTTTGACAGGTACAATAGAATATCGTCCGCAAAGGCCACCAGTTTATAGATTTTATCGCCTATTCTAATACCCTTGATGTCCACATTCTCTCTCAGTTTACGCAGGAACGGTTCCAAAATAAGCACAAATATTATTGGTGACAAAGGGCAACCCTGACGAGTGCCATTTGCCACTGAGAAGGCCTCCGATAGGTCACCATTGACTTTTATCCTCGCTGTGAGACACGAATATAAGAGATTGATGAATTTCAACATACGATCATGCAATCCCAGAGCTTTTAAAGCTGCGTGCATATAATCCCAGGCGATCCTATCGAAGGCCTTCTCTGCATCTAGGGACAGTAGAAAACAAGCCATTGTTGGATAAGAAGAGTTTTAATAGTATTATCCTTAGCTTCCCTCCCTGGTGTAAAGCCCGTTTGGTCAAGGGATACAAGCTGTGGGATCAAAGGCAAAAGGCGGTTCGCAATGATTTTGGCATAGAGCTTGATATCAACGTTCAATAAAGAAATGGGCCTATAGTTGGACACTAGTGTTTTGTCTTTATTTGGCTTCGGGATTACAACAATATGAGCTTCCAAAAGTTATTTTGGAAGTGGAGAAGGAAAGGGATCAGAATTAAACGTTTTAATGAATTGAGGGATCAATAAGTCTTGAAAGGTTTTGTAATAATTAGCAGAAAAACCACCTGGTCCCGGGCTTTTGCCAGTCTTAAGTTGTCATAGAGCCAGAAGAGCCTCAGACAACTCGAGAGGCCTATCAAGGTCTGTGAAATGTCCATATTCAGGGGTTTCGGGCTAAATGATTTAAAAAAATTCGAGATTAAGTCTATCCGTGAGGGAGAGTCTTTAGGACGGGCTTTAGGCGGCAAATTATATAATTTGGAGTAGAAAACCTGGAATTGTTCTGCTATTTCAGAAGTTGAGGTATGTTTAATACCATTCGGGTCAGTAATAGAATATACATTCCCAAATTTTTTGGGTGTCGAATTTAGGGATTTGGCCAATAGTTTTCCAGTTTTATTCCCAAATTCATAAAAGAATTTTTTAGAGAGAATAAAATTACGCTTGATCTTGTTATCTAAGACATGGGACAGTTCTGATCTAAGGTCTGAGAGTTCCTTAAGAGAATCAAGTGCTAGTGAGCGTTTATGTAGAAGCTCCAGGGCAGCGATCCTATCAATCAAGTCATCAGTTTGGGCACGGCATAATTTATTCCTTTTGGCCCTCAAGGATATTAGTTTACCTCTGATGACACACTTGTGAGCTAACCAAACGAACACGGGATGAGTGATATCGTCAGAATTATATTTGAAGTAGTCAGAGATTTTAGTATCCAGATGCTGCAAATTGTCAGCGTTGCTTAATAAAGAATCATCAAGTTTCCATGTTCTAGGGATAAACGGTTTATCCTTGAAGGTCAAAGTTAGGGTGATCGGGTTGTGGTCCGACAGAATCATAGGTTCAATTGAAGCATTTACTATAGAAGTTAGATCATTTTGGGATAGAAAAAGATCTATTCTAGAATAGGTATTGTGAGGAGGAGAGTAAAACGTGTAGTCTTTGGAGGAGGGGTTCAGTACACGCCAAGAGTCGTGAATCGACAAGTCACGTAATAAGCGTTTCACCTCACTTAAGGTCTTATATGAAGATTTGGAAGAGCCAGAGGATGTGTCAAGCAATGGATTGAGGGCCAAATTAAAATCTCCCCCCAGTATCAACGAACCAGTCGTAAAGGAATCTAGATTTCGAAGCATAGTCCTGAAAAACTGGGTGTGTAATCTATTCGGGGCATAAATGTTAGCTAAAGTTATCGGTCTATCATGTAGTAACCCTTTGAGGAACAGGTATCTGCCGTCACAGTCAAGTTTGGTATCCAATATCTGGAAAGGGCAATGTTTGGATATGAGTATGGATACTCCTTTGGTTTTAGAGTCCGAGCAAGTTGCATGAAACATATGAGGGAACAATTTGTCAGAGAATGAAGGGAAATTGTCAGTCTTAAAATGGGTCTCTTGTAAAAATATGATATCTGCTTTAGACCTCTTTAATAAAAGCATGAGTTTGGACCTCTTCTCAGGGACATTGAGGCCTTTAACATTAAGGGAGTATAACTTGATGTCCTTCTGGGCAGTCTTCGTAATATTAAGGTGGGTCGTCATGGTTGCAACCGGGAGAGAAATAATAGCAGTCACTCAGGGGGATGGAACAGGAACAAAGGGGGCGGAACTAATAAGTCTGTAACTATAGATGTGAAAAACAATACCGTATAAATAACAATATGAATGGGAAAAAAACAATGGGGAAAAGGCTAATCCCTAACGGGAAGAAGTGTACGGTATGAGAAAAAAAAAAGTAGTATTCTTCAAGGAACAAATCCAACAAGAACTACTTCACGGGGGTTGGTGTGAACCAGGTCAAAAGATGAATAGCCCAATTGTCATGTCGTCCGCCGCAGACAGACTGGCAAAATATTTAAAAGTTGGGCGTGTAAGTGTAAAGTGAATGTATCATTCAAATTCAAATAAGCAATTGGAAACCTAAAATTAATATTGAAAAATATGGACACATGTCCAACATATAAATATTATTTCATTTCAATAAACAGCTACAAATAAACATAAGAAATTAAAATAAACAAAAGTCTCTCCTCATAACTCAATGCATGTTTTCAAAACACAGGAGTAATATCCACAATGAAAACGGGATAGGTGCAGTTCGCTCCACGATTCTCAACCCTCTTCCCCCTTCCTCTTCTGACTTAGAAAAAGGGGTGAGAATATAGGAGAATGCGGGCAATGCAATAAGACTTTTCAAGAAATCAATTCTACATTACATAAACGCAATCATTTTTCTTTTCTTGGTTTCCTGGAGCGAGGTTGATTCGTCGATTGGAGGGATGGCTCTTGTTTGTCTGAAGTTCCTGGTGTGCTGTCGTCTGATGGTGATCGACGTCTTCTAAATCTAGACGGATTTGTTTCCATGGCATCATCCGGTTTAAGGTTTTTAGTCGTGCTAGTAGGCCTAAACTCCGCGTACCAGTTAGGCAAGTCTATATATGGTATGTCCATGTTTTTGCAAAAAGTATTTAAATCTTTCGGAACTCTCAAAATAGCTGAGCGACCTTGATTGGACGCTTGCAATCCGAATGGAAATTTCCATCTATAGGTGATGTTATTATTCCGCAACGCATCAAGCAGAGGTTTTAAATCGCGTCTGTTTTGTAGGGTAATATTCGAGAGGTCTTGAAAAAGCATGATGGTAAAACCTTAAAAATCAATACGAGAACGCAGTTTCGCGTTGCGTAGTATTTCTTCCTTTAGTTTAAAGTCGTTTATGTGGCAAATAACATCCCTTGGGGGATCAGTAGGTTTACTCTTAGGTTTTAAGGCCCTGTGCATTCAGTCCATTTTAATTGTAGACATGGGTGGTCATCCCAATAGGTCATTGAATATGCTCAGTATAGCCGTGGGTAGTCGATCGAAATCGATCGTCTCAGACAAGCCTCTAACCCTAATGTTGTGTCTCCGAATTCTGTTCTCCAACTTTGCGGTTTACATGGCGCAGCGCAGCATTCTGTTGCGCAGTTGTTTTTTCCACCTCAGATACGCGCGCCGTAACTGCGCGTATGTCGATTTTCAGATCCGCTATGGCGGCTGATAAGACATTTTTTATTTCTGCTGCCACCATATGTAAGTCATTCAGGCTAGGACTCAATTCTCACTCTATAGAGGGGAGAAAAATCCCTGTAGCTGTTTGGTGGGTTTCCCTGTCGTTTCCCCGCTGTCCTTGTATAGTGGGTGACGCGCCTTCTTGGATATCGGCCATTGGTAACCCGGGCCGGTTTTCCACAGGGCTGAAAGTCAGTCAAAAATACCCGGGGATACGAAAAAATCGTATGGGTAGTATCCTTGTTCTAGCGGGAATTGGTCTGATTCGATCCGACAGTCGGGGTGTCTTACCGGCGCCCTATTCGACAAGTTTCAGTCAGCAGCGGCGGGAGCTTTTCAATTAAGCCTCCATCTCTGATCACGGCTAGACCACGCCCCCGGGAACAATCAGATTTTAGTCAGATTAATAATAGATACATTCTGATTGGTGCTATGGGTTAAAACATTTTTATTAAGCAGGTAAAAGTACAATAATGAAAAAAACACTCAAAGGCAATGCATACTCTTTAAAGTGGTTTTAAATAGATTTAACATGTCATTGGGTATTTATTGAATTCCTGGTGTGTATAGTAATAAGCGGTAGGATTCAGAAAGTGCATGAAGTTCCATGAGCCAGATGGACTGCTGCGGAGACGACCAAGAAAAGAGCTCCTTGATATTGCTCTGTGGGTGTGCATTGGCTATCTTTGGTGATCGATCGGGGAAGCATTAGAGGTGGATCCCTATGTCAGTCATTCTGGGAATTGTATGGTGCACAGAGCAGAGAACAGAGAGATGAAAGATAACATACTGATAACCTTGATGAAGTTAAGACTCAGTCAGGACCCAACATTGAGTTTCATACAGCTTTATTCTTTCAGAAAGATAAATATCTTGTTCTCATAGCTTAATATCATTTCACAACATTCAAATGAAGCAGTAGCATTACTTAGAGCTTTCTGGCATACATGATGATTCCATAGGCCAGGAGGTGCTTGCAGAGCCGGCCCTATGATGGGACCGGGTGGTACCATGTGACACTTTTAGGGGGGCGGCATACGTCCCTTCCACCCTGCTTTGTTGCCTGTGAGGAGGGAAGCAGAGGGGAGCAGTCAGCGAGTGAACAGCGCAGTGAGGAGCTCACTTAATGACCGGCCCTTTTTTTGCGATATGGCACTGTGTCGCTTAAACTGATTATTGCGCGGTCATGCGGCATTGTACCCAAATAATATTGATGTCCTTTTGTTCCCCACAAATAGAGCTTTATTTTGGTGATATTTGATCACCTCTGCGTTTGTCGTTTTTTTTGTTGTTGTTTATATAAAAAAGAAATTATCTAAAAAAAGTGTTTTTTTTTTTTTACTTTTTGCTATAATAAATATTCCCAAAATGTGTGTGTGTGTGTGTGTGTGTGTATATATATATATATATATATATATGTATATGTATAAAAAAAAATCTTCCGTTTAGGCCAATATGTATTCTTCTACATATTTTTAGTACCAAGAAAAAATACGCAATTAGCGTACATTGATTAGTTTGCGCAAAAGACATTGTGGTCGCCGGAAAATTCACAGGTCCCTTTATACTCCTGGATACATATAGAGCCCTGACAGGTGCTTTTATACACCTATATGCATGTATAGAGCCATGACAGGTCCTCTTTATATTCCTTTACATGTATAGAGCCCTGACAGGTCCTCTATATACATGTATAGAGCCATGACAGGTCCTCTTTTTATACATGTATAGAGCCATGACAGGTCCTCTTTTTATACATGTATAGAGCCATGACAGGTCCTCTTTTTATACATGTATAGAGCCATGACAGGTCCTCTTTTTATACATGTATAGAGCCATGACAGGTCCTCTTTTTATACATGTATAGAGCCATGACAGGTTCTCTTTATACTCCTATATACATGTATAGAGCCATGACGGGTCCCCTTTAGTTATCATGATATAAAATAATGAATGTGGGGGCCTTTTGGTTGGCGTGATTTTTTTTGTTGGGGGGGCAGCTTTTAATTCTTGGTCCCAGGCAGCGCAATGTCTTGAGCCGGCACTGGGTGCTTGGCCTGTAAATCCTGGTCTCTAATGACCATTTTATATACTCTGAAGTCCGGCATGTTTAAGAATTGCTGGCAAATACGGGACATAACTAAATGATCCTAGTTTATGTCTGCTCTTCATCTTAATGAGCTATGCAGCCAATATGTTGAACATATCCAAACCTTATATAATCTCTACCAATATGAATACGTCCATATTGGTCACACAACTTTTATATTTTTAACCACTCCAGCCCCAGAGGCTGCCAAATGACTGGGCCACTTTTTGCGATTTGGCACTGCATCGCTTTAACTGACAATTGTGCAGTCGTGCAACGTGGCTCCCAAACAAAATTTACATCCTTTTTTCCCCACAAATAGAGCTTTCTTTTGGTGGTATTTGATCACCTCTGCGGTTTTTATTTTTTGCGCTATCAACAAAAATAGAGCAAAATTTTGAAAAAAAAACAATATTTTTTACTTTTTGCTATAATAACTATCCCCCAAAAATATATAAAAAAATGTTTTCCCTCAGTTTAGGTTGATACATATTCTTCTACATATTTTTGGTAATAAAAATTGCAATACGCGTTTATTGATTGGTTTGCACAAAAGTTATAGCATTTACAAATAGGGTATATATTTATGAAATTTGTATTAATATTTTTTTTTTACTAGTAATGGCGGCGATGAGCAATTTTTATCATGACTGTAACATTATGGCAGACACATCGGACACTTTTGATGCTATTTTGGGACCATTCACATTTATACAGCGATCAGTGCTATAATGCACTGGTCACTGTATAAATATGACTGGCAGGGAAGGGGTTAACCACCAGAGGGCAGGGAAGGGGTTAAGTGTGTCCTAGGGAGTGATTTGGGGCGGGGCTTTCTGTTCCACGACACTGATCAATGCTCCCAATGAGAGGGAGCAGTAGATCACTGTCCTGTCACTAGGCAGAACAGAGAGATGCCTTGTTTACACAGGCATCCCGCCATTCTGCAGCTTTGTGACACAATCGCGGGATCCCGGGGGACATCAAGTCTGCAGGTCACGGAGCTTGTGGCCCTTGCGTGCCCACATGGCACACAATTCAAAAAAACGTAAATTTACGTTACTTTGCATAGCTGTGCCATTCTGCCAATGTAAATGTACAGGCAGCAAGTGTTTAAGCTATATATTTATTTTATGACTATTTTGCATTATCCAACAACATGAGTTTGCAGATATTTAAAGATGCAGGGAACACTCATTAGATGATCAGCTCTGGTTGAATAAAGATTGACAATACCGAGAAGAGCTTGCAATCTATGTAAGTGATGGTAAATGCTATGGAACTGCGTCTGTTGTTCATGAAGTACTCCTGGACTTTATACCTCTGTCTTTCAGACTGCATTCTTCCTACATAGATTCAGCCTTTGGATTGTATAGAAGCCATTATTATTCAGATAAAATTGACTGGAGACAACTAGTTGTTGCTAAAAAGCTTATTTATACATATGAACATTGTATTATAATTTTTATGTAAGTATTCCATGTGATAAAGAAATTCATTACATTGTTCATTTAAAATCAAGTGTGTCCATTTTGTATAACGGTTTCACAATGGCCACTTTGTATATAGGCTGAACTGTGAGCAGAATGCTCCCCCCCACTTCCATCTCAAGGTTTTAGTTTTACATCTTTTAGAGACAGCTGCTGACATATAAAATGTGACATTATTTGCTGTTTTTTATTAACACCTCACACCACCACTTTCTTACAGTATGTTATGTACCGTATTTATCGTTGTATAACACGCACAGGCATATAACACGCACCCTAACTTTAAGGCCCTGTACACACGATCAGTCCAAACTGATGAAAACGGACTGAAGTTCATTTTCATCGGTTCACAGACTGATGGTCTGATGGTCTGATGTGCGTACACACCATCAGTTCAAAAACCGATCGTGTCAGAACGCGGTGACTTAAAACACAACGACGTGCTGAAAAAAACTAAGTTCAATGCTTCCAAGCATGCGTCGACTTGATTCTAAATATGCGCGGGTTTTTGAACCAATGCTTTTGCGTACTAACGATCGGTTTGGACCGATGGTCAGACGTCCATCAGTCCAATTTTAAAGCAAGTTTTAAGGCCGCGTACACACGATCAAATTTATCTGCTGAAACTGGTCCGACGGACCGTTTCAGCAGACATATCACATCGTGTGTACGGGCTAGCGGACAGGTTTGTCCAGCGGACAAATTTCAAAGCATGCTTTGAAATTTGTCCGCTGTAAACCTGTCCGTCCGACATGTCCGCTGGTTAGTACGCCTAACCAGCGGACAGAAATCCCCCGCATGCGCCGAATGGATTCGACGCATGCGTGGAAGTATTTTAATTCCTGGATTGGTGACGTGGCGGCGTCAATGTCACCGCCACGTCACTGCGTCCTTAGCCCGAGGGGATTTTCGTCCGATGGCGTGTACATGCCATCGGACCAAAATCCAATGAGACATGTCCGCTGGAAACGGTCCGTCGGACATGTTTGAGCGGACATGTCTGTACACGGCCTAAAACTTTTGACTGAAGGACAACAGACTGATGGGCCATACACACGGTCGATTTGGATCGATGAAACTGGACTTCAGTCCGTTTTCATCGGTTTGGACCGATCGTGTGTACGCCGCCTAGGAGGGAAGTTTCAGGAAAAAAACTTTCTACAGCCCCCTGCGTATAACACGCAGGCACAGTTTACCCTCTATTTTCAGGGTAAAAAAGTGAGTGTTATACGCCAATAAATACAGTATATATAATAATAAATGATCCAGAACAAATAATTAGAAAAAGCTGTGTTTTTTTGTCCTCTGTTTTATCTGTTCCATACAATTGCATTCTACGCTTTGGTTTTAGTGTCTCAACCAGAAATATCCATAAAGCCCCGTACACACGGTCGGACATCCAACAAAATTTCCCTTGGATTTTTGTCCTAATTGATTTGTCCGATCACACCCATAGCATACACACGCTCGGACTTTTCTGCAAACTTTTCTAAAACTTTCCCAACATCACATGGTTTTTCTGCTCTTTTCTGCTCTTTACTGCCACCCTTTGGTTAACTTCTGCTATTGTTGGTTGATTTTAACATTGGTTTTGAGCATGCGCATTTGTAATTTGTCCAAAAGTCCGATGGTTTGCTGTATACACGATCGGACTTTGCACCATCAGACTTTTGTTGCCTGAAAGTTGGTCCGTTCACAGACCCAACTTTTTGTCCGATGAAAGCCAAAAAAGTTGGTCCGATGGAACGTACACACGGTCGGACAAATGCGAAAAGTGTCGGATTTTGATGTTGGTTGGGCAAAAGTCTGACCGTGTGTACGGGGCTTTACACATGCTAATAGTGCACCAAGAGCCGATTTTACCATTAGGCACAGTAGGCATGTGTAACGCCCGTGTACTTCCAAATACGGACGCTGTGTAAATTTAGAGGGGAATGAGATAATTACTTAGCTCTCATCTATGTGAATTATGTTAATTTAGTCGCTGTGCTGTGCTGTCGTTTCATTCTGTGTTCCAAAGATGCCTTTCCATCTCAGAACGACAGGTGGCGGCAGTGTAGACCAGTGCGAGCGCCTTCTTGCCAGAAGCCAATCAGAGGAGGTTTTCCCTCGCGGGGCATGCTGGGGGAGGGAACTTCCAGAGGCGTATCTAGTGAAAATAGCGCCTATGGCAAGCACTGAAACTGCGCCCCTGTCAAAACATTTGAAACCCATCTTTCAGATAACCTTAACAAAAAATAAAACAGCTAACAAAACTAGAGATATTTATCATCCCTTGTGATACCTTTGGTAGTGACATATCCTCTTTATAGAGAAATCTGGGGTCTGATCCCTCCTCTGCCCTCCAAGGCCAGGTAAATGCAGAACCAATACTGGAAGTGATGAAATCTTCATCACTTAAGGCCTCAGTTTTCACAGAGGAGAGGGAGAAACTGATGTTCTTCCTTCTTTGTGCGCTGCCAATCTGACCAGATGGAATGGGAGAGCCTGGGAGAACAGGGGAGGGCTGTGGCTGAACACAGCAGGGATAGCGCTGCCATTGTCCATCAGGAAAGGTGCTGAAAAGGAGATCCTGTATATGCTCGGGAGGAGGGAAGAAGAGACCCTCAGACCCTCAGACCCCGGTAAGTGCCTTGCTGCCCAGCCACTCAACAGCGCCCCCTTCATATGGCGCCCATGGCACTTGCCATGGCTGCCATACCCTAGATACGCCACTGGGTACTTCTTTAGGGCGCCATTTTGGCTTGGAGAGTTCGAGGTTGGATCCGGGAGCGGCACCCACCTTTAGGGTGTCCGCACATTACAGGCCCTGCGATATGGCCTACCAGGCCTGGGGCGCACGTTGTATGTGGAGTTCCTGACTCTGGGCCCTCATGGCATGGAGCAACTAAAGCTCCAGAGGAACCCCAGTGACTTACTGGGTCCCCACTTCTATGAGAAGATCCCAAGCGAGTTGTGCTGTTCGGTGGGGAGTCAGTCTGAAGAGAGCCTGGAGTTAGGCGATCCAATAGGGCCTAGATGAGCCATTGGGGATTAAGGTGACCGGACACTGGGAGTTTGTTTTATGTCAACCTGTCAGTCGATCACCTAAAATCAAGGACTACCTGAAGGCAATTCAGGCAATTACTTTACTGAGAAAGAATCGCTCCATCAAGTTGCATTCCAGAGCAAGGGCCTGTGGCAGAGGTACCACTCCTATTCTATTGAGCCAAGTCTGTGGCGGAGGCTTGTTCCCTTCTCAAAGTTCCAAGTGATAATCCTACTGCCATTTCTGTGAGAGAGACTGTCCGGGTATACTACACTCACTCCGGCTGGAGTGGCGACAAAGCAAAGGTATTGTTAAAGCAGAATTGCTTCTGTACATAGTTAAGGCCTGAACCTGCAACTTTTCTTTCACCATCTTTCCTCTATTCACCTGAAGTTACCTGTTGCCATATTGGGCAGAAGAATAAAAGCACAGAAAACGACACCTTGCTGTTTGGACATTCTATCATTACTCGCACCATCTACTTTTCATCATACCCCTAGACATGCTACAAAGGTGACACGCCGATCCCAAATCTAACCAGCGGCTCCTGTGTGGGTAGTGTGTAGTGAAGTTTTTGTCACGTCATCAGGGGACAGTTTATTGCTTTCCCAAGCCCTTGCCTTGGGATCAGATACTGCAGCCAGGTGGGCTGGTATTTTTTCATTGCACAGCATAGAGCAGGGATCTGAATGTAATGTGAGACCTAGACAGTCTGATAGGTAAACATCCACAGCTAAGGCTGTCATCCACCTACTTTGTGCTGTGGGGAGGGCATGGCATCTTTTGCAATTGTCTGGTGTTGGCAAAGACTGTCGGTAGTTAGACCCCTTTTCACACGTTTTATCAGCGCTTTACCACTGTTTAAGCCAACGCTGTATCTTGGCCTAGGCTGACAAGGCCCAGGCCTAGGGCAGCACTTTGTAGGGGGGCAGCACGAAAAGAGTCCCTGTGGTTTGTGCTACACTTTTTAGTGTAGCATCAGTCTTGGGGTGGACAGGGCCCATGGGGGCAAATCAGTCTAGTGTCCCCATAAAGTGGCTGCACTACTGTTGGTATAATAATACTGGCAGGGCCACCATCGGGGGGGGGGGGCAGCCCATACACATGGAGGAGGCTAGGGTGGCAGACCCCAACCAATGAGTTGTTGTGTGAGTTTCGGGGGCTTTGCGTTGCTTATAGTTTTGACTGTTCCTATCCTAACAGTGGACCTCTCACCTGAGTTCTCAGCTAGAGAGAGACAGATTCCATGTCGGGAGGCTAAAAACTGTCAGAAAGTCAGCTGACGGGCTCCATAGCAAAACAGGAAGTGGGAGTAAATCCCTGCAAATTAAGAGACTCTACTGCCCCCCCAAGGCCCTCGGAAATAGTGTTCCCACTGAAAAATGTTAGGGCAGGTCTTAAATGGGGGTGTGGCCTTGACAGGAATGGGTGGGTCATATTTAAATTAGGTGGTGCACAAGTTTAGTCAGGCCTAGGGCAGCACAAAACCTAAATACACCACTGGTTTAAGCAATGCTCTTTAGCTGATAACGGGGTGCTTTTAACCCCAAAAAGGGGTTAAAAACGACTGTGTTGTGGTGCTTTTCATAGGAGGAGAGGAATGAAAGAGCAGACAGAAATCACATGATCAAGACCAGCAAGAGAAGGTTTGGGACTTTAAATTAGGCATATATATATGAGTATGTTAATTTGATATATATATACATTCATAATAAGTTCATATATATATACATATAATTGCAAGGGCATAGTATTATATCAGGGATATGCAATTAGCAGACCTCTAGATGTTGCAAAACAAGTCCCATCATACCTCTGCCTCTGGGTGTCATGCTCGGGGCTGTCAGAGTCTTACTATGCCTCATGGGACTTGTAGTTCTGCAACAGCTGGAGGTCCGCTAATTGAATATCCCTGTATTATATGGTGGCTCATGCATCAATTTCTAAAATTATGGATTGTTGTTAGCATAATAAATATATATCTAGTAAAACAAACAGTCAGACATATTGTTGCACATATCTTGATGTTACTCTGAGTAAAAAACGCATTGTTGTGGCATCAATAGCTTGACGCGTTTCATGGTTATTTACCACTCATCAGGAGCGCATGCTCGGACTAGGTAAGAGGGTGCAGAATTATTAAGGGGGAGTGATACAACATCCACCCATACTTACAGGCTAGCCATGAGTCTCAAGCGTGCAACAATCACTGAAGGTGGGTCTTGGTCATCATCTAGCATGGGAGCTGAGGTGGCACATAGAGGCACAGCACCAGGGAACAAAATAAAATAAGGAAGTGTGCTGGAACGTCCGCCAGACAATCAATGTTGATGTGGGATTATTCATCCCAAACATCTGAAAATAAATATGAAGATAAGTGTAGAATACGTATATTAGTATTGAGAAGTTAGTTTGGATGTCTGATGAGGGAAAAGTTCTATATAGTTCTATAGAGTGCTGAATGTAACATACCAAGTACTGGGGTAATACATGTACCAACAACCCTGTGGTAAGCTGAGCCAGTGATTGTTGTTATAGTGACATATTAAATGTGATGTCTACATATGAAGGGATTTACAAATAGTGAAAGGATATTTCATAGGTGATCAAGCAGTGAGCACCAGAGTGGGAAAGTGTGAAGCATAAAGTAGAACCAAACTACCAATGAAGTTACCTGCAGTCTCTGTATAAGAGACCTTGGTGCAGTTATCTAAGAGTGCCCAACAAAAAAACATTTTAATGTAGGGTATTGGCATGTTAAATAAACATTGAATTAGGCTGCCTATTCAGTTTGAATTAGCTGCCAACACATCTCTGTGTGCTAAAAAACATAACATGCAGCAATTATTTATAATAATAATAATACATTTTATTTATTTTATTTATATTTCAGATATACCCAAGGTCACCTTACAAAGATTGCAAAAGAGCAACAAAAATACAAATACATTACATACCCATTAAATTACAAAAACAAATCAATGCAGTCAGACAGAGTATGCTAGTTTAAAAAGATGAGTTTTAACATGTGATTTAAAGATAAGTAGGGAATCAATATTGTCAATACTGTCAGGAGGAAGGATGTTCCAAAGTCGAGGGGCAGAGCTGCTAAAAGCTTCCCTCCCCTCCCTAGTCCCTATGTTTTTCTATTCTTACCTCCCCTTCTTCCCTGTAGGCTGCCGCTGTAGCGTGGCCGAGCTCCTCTTCCTCCTGTCAGTCCGGTGTTCTATCGTTATGGGTCCCCAGTCCCCTATCAGATAGTGGCTGTGCCGGGTACCACGCGGTACAGAAGATTCAGTTTCCTGTGTTCCCGGCCGGACTGAAAGGAAGTAAGCACTCAGTGTGCACTTCCTGTCAGTCTGGCCGGGAACAGGAAACTGAATCTCCTGTACCACGTGTGGTACCCGGCCGGACTGACAGGACTCCAGGAGGAAGGAAGAGACCTGGTCAGGAGGCTGGATGGAACATCAAGAGGGATGGAAGAAGACCTGGGGGTATGGGAGGGTCTGTTGATATGCTGGAGTTCAGAAAGGTTTGGAGGAGCAAGGTTGAGAATGACTCTAATGCTGCGTACACATGGTCAGAATTTCCAAAAAGAAAAGTTTGATGTGAGCTTTTGTTCGTAAATTCCGACCATGTGTAGGCTCCATCTGACTTTTTCTGAATTTCCGACAGCAAAAATTTGAAAACTGGTTCTCAAATTTTCCGACGGGAAAAGTTCTTGTCGGAAATTCCGATCATCTGTATGCAATTCTGACGTACAAAAAAAACACACATGCTCCGAATCAATTCGATGCATGCTCAGAATCATTGAACTTAATTTTTCTCGGCTTGTTGTAGTGTTGTACATCACCGCATTCTTGACGGTCGGAATTTGGTGTGCCCGTGTGTATGCAACACAAGTTTCAGCCAAGATTCCGTCGGGAAAAAAATCCACGGTTTTCTTGTTGGAATTTCTGATCGTTTGTATGCGGCATAAAGGTAAGTAACAGAATATTGAAATCAATACGATATTTGAACGGAAGCCAGTGAATGTGCTGAAGGACAAGAGTGATGTGATTAAAAGAGGGGGTTCTGGGGATAATGCGGGCAGCAGAGTTCTGAACCAGTTGTCGTTAATAGAAAAAGAGTTGAGATGGAGACGAAAAAAGTAATAGATATGCAATAATCTATGCTGGAAATGACGTGCTGTTGGGTGTGACAGAGGCAATTAGTCTTGCATAGATGGAAATATGCTGACCGAGGGACACTGATGTGGGCTTGGTAGGATAATGTTCTGTCGAGGATGACACCCACACTCTTTACCTGAGGGCAGGAAAAGACTGTGGAGTTATCAATGTAGCACTACCCCCAGAGGGGCTGTTGGATCTTTTGGGAGGTACATTACCTAATGGCTCCTCCGAATTCCTAGGGGTGAATGATGCGTATTGCATATAGTAGAGGTAAAGGAATGTCCACGACAGGTGCTCTTTGCTGTGCTCTTTATTACCCGGCCGGGTAAAAACAGTAAACTTGTGGTGAGGAAAGTAAAGTTGAAGAAGAAGGGAGAACAGCAGATTCAGGCGTAACAATAGGAAACAGTCCTGCTCCCAAGCGTAACACTTCTCTGCGCCACTCCCGCCGGAGTGGGTTTAGCGTACCCAGACAGGCCTCTCTCACTGACCTGGCAGTTGGAGTATAACTCGGATAATTGTAGGATAAAGTCTCTGCCACAGACCCTCCTTGGTGGACTTGAACTTGAGGAAATAGTCTCTGCCACAGACCTCCCTCAGTGAGCCTCAGAAAGACACCTCTGCCACAGGCCCTCTCTGGATTGAATTCTTGTAGATATCCCTTCTTGGATAAGTTACTCCTGGATCTCCTTCAATTTGTTGCCCAGGTACCAACTGACAGGTGATCAATCCCTCAGTGTGCGGCTACCTTGATCCCCGTTGGTTTGTCCAGGCCCTTTTGGACCACCAGCCTCTCAATGGCACTCCTCAGACTGACTCCCCACCGAACAGCAGTACAGCTTGGGATCTTCAAAAGTGGGAACCCAGTCACTCAATGGGTCCCCATCACTGTTCAGATGCTCCGGGCCAGCATGGTCCCGGAATCAGGAACACCGTGGGGCACGCACGCCCCGGCCAGGTAGGCCATATCGCCGGGGCGCCGTGATGTGGCCACCCTAAAGGTGGGTGCCACACTGGACAAAGAAGACCCAGAACCAATGGCGTCTGCCTCATAATTACCCCTCCCAGCATGCACAACGAGGACAAACCCTCCTGATTGGCTGCTTGGAAAGAGCACCCAAACCTTGACTCCACTGCTGCCACCTGCAGCACCAGGGCTGGAAGACCCTGTTTTGCATCAATATTAACACCTGATAACACCTTGATAACACCTTGACACACCTCACAGCTTTTGGCATATTGTAATCTGGAGTGATAAGACCAAAATAAAGCTTTATCGTCATAACCTTTGTTTGGAGAGAGGTCAACAAGGTCTAAGGCAACAAAAATACCATCTCCACTGTGAAGCATGGTGGCGGCTCACTGATCTTTTGACGGTGCTCTAAGGCCCCTTTCATGCTGGGGCGGCGGCGGCGGTAAAGCACCGCTATTTTTAGCGGTGCTTTTCCGTCAATGTCAGCAGCGCTATTCGGCCACTAGCAGGGCACTTTTACCCCCCACTAGCAGCCAAGAAAGGGTTAAAACCTCTGCAGAGGCGCTTTGCCAGTGGTTATAGCCGCAGTGCCCCATTGATTTCAATGGGCAGGAGCGGTGGAGGAGCGGTATACACACTGCTGTTTCCCTGTCCTGCAAGCGCACCACTCCAGTGTGAAAGCCCTTGGGGCTTTCACAATGGAGAGACAGCAGCGGCTGTTTTAGGTTGCTTTGCAGGTGCTATTTTTAGCGTTATAGCACCTGCACAGTGTGAAAGGGGTCTAAAGGTACGGGGAACATTGTGAAAATTGATGGAAAGATGAATGCATAATGTTATCAGTAAATATTGGCAGACAATTTGCATTCTCCTGCATGAAATCTGTGCATGGGACCATATTGGACTTTACAGCATGACAATGACCCTAAACATAAGGCCAAGTTGACACTCCAGTGGCTACATCAGAAAAAGGTGAGGAGTGACAATCGCAGTCTCCTGACCTTAGTGTAGCAAAATAGAAAGTCTCTGGTGCTAGCCTACATGTGGCTACTGAACCCAGTAAGCTAGGGTGACCAGACATCCCTTTTTTCCGGGGACAGTCCCCGGATTGAGGACACTGTCCCCGGACCAAGCCTGTCCCCGGTTTTGGATTGAATTTGAACACAGGGGCTGAGGCAATTTCAAAGATAGTTAGTGCAGAATTTAAAAAAATCTGAATTACACCCCCCCCCCCCCGCTCCACCGCACCTACTAGCTTTTTCTATTATCTGAGCCCATTTCTGATGATCATGTGCTGGTCGGAAGCAGAGGGAATATTTCTTCAGTTACGGGTGCATGCCCATCCAGCTCCGCTCTCATGTTCTTCTACCTTGGCTCAAGTCCTAACCAGTGGCCTGCCTGCTTATTTCCTTGCCTTCCCTAGCGGAGTGATCTTCCTCCACTCCCCACCCAGTAGTAACCAGGGCTAGGAGAGTAAGACTTGATAGGATGTGAGGTGGGGGGCAGAGAGTCGCTGATTGCCGCCATTACTAGTAAAAAAAATGTCCCCTGATTTAATTTAAAAAATCTGGTCACCTTACAGTAAGCCATCTTCAGGCCTTCTGGCTGCAGCTACCCTTCTCCACTTAGAAAGAAAACATAATAGGTGTTGGCGCCTCCTAGTGTTAAAAATGCCTATTTACACAGGCACCAGTGCAATATAGTAAAAATGAAAGATGCAAAAAATGGAAAAGAATAAAATGTATATAAGGAATATATGTGAATATAAATATGAAAAGTAAAAATTGAGAATCAAGTAGATAAAGTGCTTGTATAAATACTTCAAAAATCCCACAAAATATAATCAAAAATCCATGTAATATAAAGTGCTGATAATTCGTTAATCTCCAGGTGCTAAACTGTAATTCATATGATATAAAGTGCTGAACAGTAATAATAGTCCATAGGCTTTAATAATAAAGTGCTGATTAGTTGGCTGTAAACTGCATGCAATAAAGTGATGGTAGTGCGTGCCAAAGTGCTACGTGCCCAGATTAAGGATAAATTGACAGGTGATTCACTGGTGCCCTCTATCTCCGTGCTCTGGTGTGTCCCGCACTCACCAGATCAGAGACCCCCTCCTGGGGTGCAAAGCCTTCACAGTATAGATTAGAAAAAGTCATAGTCTGACGGATGAAAACCTTATTTTCCATCCGTCTATCAGATCGGATGAAAACGGACTCTTCATCCAGTTGCCCCATAGGGGAGAGCGGGCTCTGACAGGTCCGTCCCTGCACAGTGTGCAGAGATGGAGCTGTCATCTGCCTGCTCAGCTGGGATCTACAAAGTGATCCCTGCTGAGAAAAGCGCAGACCGGACACGTCCACGTGAAAGGGGCCTTAGAGTCTTCAAAAGACCGGGGCAGAGGTTCACCTTCCAGCAGGACAACGACCCTAAACATACAGCCCCAGTTACAATAGAATGGTTTAGATCTAAGCATAGTTATGTGTTAGAATGGCCCAGTCACAGTCCAGACCTAAATCACATTGAGAATCTGTGGCAAGACTTAAAAATTGCTGATCACAGACACTCTCCATCCAATCTGACAGAACTTGAGATATTTTGCAAACACCTCAGTTGGCTGATCCCAACTCCCCGCCAGCACTACCACTGATCCCAACTCCCCGCCAGCACTACCACTGATCCCAACTCCCCGCCAGCACTACCACTGATCCCAACTCTCCGCCAGCACTACCACTGATCCCAACACCCGCCAGCACTGCCACTGATCCCAACACCCCCCACCACCACCAAGGAGTAAAAATAGAGAATACATGGAAGGGAGAGAAAAAGTGGGGTAGGAACAAAGAAAGGGAGAGAAAGAATAAGAGAACAGAAAAAGAAATATGGCTAGAGAGAGTGATGGGGAAAATAAAACAAAAATGTAGGATAGAGAGAGGTAAAAGGGAAAGAAAGGAGAACAAACAATGATACATCCTAAAATGTACTATATGGGGGTTTAATACTGTACGAGTGTAAGGGACTTATGGAGCGCAAAATGTCAGTGGGTTAGGGGTGCAAATTACTTGTCTTGGGTGCTGATAACCCATGGTACGAAAATAATTTTACTGTTAGGGGTCCCGACAACTTGGGAAATTTTATCAAGGGGTCACGGCACTAGAAGGTTGAGAACCACTGTACTACACTATATACTCTGAATTGCATTTATATATATATATATTGTGAGGGATTAACTCGGTAGCAGGTGTGTGTGACCCCCTGGATGGGTTCACTACACGCTGAACTGTACAAAAAGGCACTTGAGGATGACTGAAAACAAATGATATGGTTTATTTTTCCATCTTGCGGGATACACGTGCAAGCATCAAAACAGCATAAACAAAACAAAACATAAAATAAACCCTTGCCACTTGGGGCGTCTACCTTCCCAACACAGGAACCTACCTATGGAGTCTTGCACAGCCTACTGCTGGGCAGACACTGCTGGTCCTACAGCAGAAAACAAAAAGTCTCTTTGATATTTATCACACAGAAATATCAATCAGCACCTCACCTCTTCAGAAGTGCTTGTGACTGCTCCTTCACTCCCAAAGCCTCAGGATGCAGCAATCAGTCGTCATCCCTAGGCTGTCTTTATAGGGGCTTTAATTGTTTAACCTCCCTGGCGTTATGATTCTGTCTGGAATTTTGTACCAAAAGCGTTGCAATTGTTTTGCAAGGAAATGTGGTGTTATGTATTATAGGCCTGCAATTCTTAGTAAGTACTTACTTAAATCTATCTAAACAAGAGTCTAATAGGCATCCCAGGTATTATTTTTTTTTTTTTTTATTAAAAATTATAATATAATAAATAATTATAAAAAAATATAACAAATAATAATATAATTATAGTAAAAATTATTCAATAATGTAATCAAATCAAAATCACTGAAATTTGCTCAGTTGCAGAATTTTTGCTGTCATAATTTTTTTTTTTTTATGACAAATTTCCCCACAGATCGCTATCGCTAAATTCTGCAAGATTATAATTTATTATCGCTGTTTTTTAGCTGCTCTAAAACAATTTTTGCCATAAAGGGACACTTTTGGTTGCTATGGGCAATCTACAGTTTGCAGGGAGAAAGAAAAGTTTTTATTATATAAAATGACATGCAGGGCACAGGGCAGACCACTAGGGACATGGGGGGTGTGTATTTTTTACAACAGTACTGTAATCTATAAGATTACATTGTACTGTATTATATGTTTACATTTTTGAATTTGGCGCCGTTCTCCGTCCGTGCGTCGTAACGTCGCAGGGAACAGCTCGGCGGCACAGACGCTGTGTGAATCGAGCGAGCACCCGCTCGCTCACACAGCGGGGATGCATCGCTGGATCCAGGAAGAAGGTAAGTAAACAGTCTCTGGATTCTGCGAGGCGAGCCCGTGTCTGACACGGGATCAACGATAGTAGCTGCAAATTTTTACCCCGTGTCAGACACGGGAACAACGCCAAGAAGGTTAATTCTGAACAGCTGAAACCTTTTAACGCCCCAAACCTCTCCGGCCACCTCTGCAGCCGACGCCCAATAGCAATCGGTGCATTGTCCAAACAAGGCAGAAACACCTCTCCCGTCTGGGACAACACACACAGATTTACCTGACTTCCTGTCACAATATATATATATATATATATATATAGATACTACACTGACCGACTGAACACTACACTAACTACCTGTCTAATCTCCATTCATTCACTATATATGGCCGCCATGTAAGCAGTAGTGTTGAGCAGAATATGCCATATTCGATTTCGCGATATATCACGAATATATAGTCGAATATTCGTGATATATTCGCTAAATACGAATATTCGTGATATATTTTGGAAATGAAATCATTGCGAATTTTCGCTATCGCGAATGCGAATGCGAATTGCGAATTGCGAATGCGAATGCGAATATTCGAGAAATGCGGAATGGAGCACTCTGATTGGCTCAGAATATTCGTGATATATTACAATATAAAATAATTGCGAATATTCGAGGAATGCGGAATGGAGCACTCTGATTGGCTCAGAATATTCGTGATATATTACAATACACAATAATTGCGAATATTCGGCAAATGCGGAAGGAGCACTCTAATTGGCTCAGAATATTCGTGATATATTACAATATAAAATAATTGCGAATATTCGAGAAATGCGGAAGGAGCACTCTGATTGGCTCAGAATATTCGTGATATATTACAATATAAAATAATGCGAAATCGAGAAATGCGGAATGGAGCACTCTGATTGGCTCAGAATATTTGTGATATATTACAATACAAAATAATCGCGCGATATCGCTACGAATAATCGCATTGCATTTTTCGGCAATATAAAATGAGCGCTGCAGCTACTCGGCCCAAGGTCTCTAACATACCAGCAATGCTTTTACACGTCGATGGGGATCTCTAGGATGTGATCTGTTCTAAAAAAAAAATTAAAAAATACGAATATTCGAAATAGCGAATATTCGCCGCGATATTCGTGTTATTCGCGAATACTCGAATATGCAATATTCGTAGCGAATATTCGCAATGCGAATATTCGTGAGCAACACTAGTAAGCAGCAGCCTTATATAGTGTGGGACATGGACTCAGCCCCTGAGCCAAGATTGTCCAAAGGCACCCTGCCTTTGACCAGTCATGGCTCTCACATGTGCATCAGCAGCTGTAAATGCACTGCAATCTCGCTTTGCATTATAGGGTGCTCTGGAGTGGGCGAACTTCCCGCGAGCGCCCCATTTGCTTGTTTGTTCTACGAACAGACGAACAGCCGATGTTACGTTCGACTCGAACATCCAGCCCATCCCTACTGAAAAGATCAGTATTTTGATCACAATCAGAACTATACTGGTGTTTCCAATAGTATAGTGTTCCCAAAAATGCAGTGTTATAAGGATCAGCCCCTGATCACTGTCAGCATTTGTGACATGTAGGAGAATGCACGTTGACCTAAATTTATGATGACATTTGATTTTATTGGATATGCCTAATGCCGCGTACACATGATTGGATTTTGTTTTTCTCACGGAATTGTGCTCAAGCTAGGCTTGCATACACACGGTCACAGAAAAGTTCTCTGAACTTTTGACTGCCAAGAATGCGGTGATGTACAATACTACAACGACCCGAGAAAATTAAGTTCAATGCTTCCGAGCATGCATCAAATTGTTTCCGAGCATGCGTCGGAATTTTGCGCAGCGGATTTGCTACAGACGATCAGATTTTCCGATTGCAATTTTTTTCCGTCTGAAAATTTGAGAACCAGCTCTCAATCTTTTGTTAGTGGAAATTCCGACAGCAAAAGTCCGATGGAGCATACACAAGGTCGGGATTTCCGTTCAAAAGCTTACATCGGACTTTTGCTGTCGTAATTTCCAATCGCATGCATGGGGCATAAGGCTCCATGCACAATATAAGCTGAAAAAAGGACGCCAATTTTGTTTGGAAGCCACGACGCACGACCGCGCAATTGTCAGTTAAAACGACTCAGTGCCGAATCGCAAAAAGGGGCAAGGTCCTTTACCTGCATTTTGGTCTGGGTCTTAAATGGTTAAAGTGCCCATGCATGCGCATAACGGAAGGGCACTCCAGCAGAGTTGCCGATCAGCTGGAGTGAAGTCCCATAGCGCATGCGCACATTGTAGGAGCCTTTTTTCAACGGAAGATACCATTTCTCTGGCAGAATTTAATGCTATTCAAACAGCGGAGGGACACTGTATTTTTCATATTGTGCCTTGCTTTTGCGCTGCGGGTTTATAGCGAGGCACAATATGACATCTACGGTGTCCCTCCGCTCTTTGCCGCTAGGAGTGTTTTGTTTTAAACCTATTAATAGAAGGTAGAATTTTTTTTTTTTTTTGGGGGGGGGGTTCTACATTTAGGGTCTATTTTGGTTTGCACAATAAAAAAGAGAAACCCCCAATGGTCATCAAATGCCACCAAAAGAACGCTCTATTTGTGTAAAAAAAAAAAAATCTATAAATGTATTTTGCATGACAGAGCAATTGGCAGTTAACCACTTAAGGACCGCCTCCTGCACATATATGTCGGCAGAATATCATGGCTGGGCACAAGCACGTACAGGTACGTCCTCTTTAAGTGCCCAGCCGTGGGTCGCAGGCGCGCGCCGCGGAACCCGCGGACCCGATCGCCGCTGGAGTCTCGCGATCGGTCCCCAGAGCTGAAGAACGGGGAGAGCTGTGTGTAAACACAGCTTCCCTGTTCTTCAGTGTGGCGCCGTCATTGATTGTGTGTTCCTTTTATAGGGAAACACCATCAATGATGTCACACCTACAGCCACACCCCCTACAGTTAGAAACACAAATGAGGTCACACTTACCCCCTTCAGCGCCCCCTTGTGGTTAACTCCCAAACTGCAATTGCCATTTTCACAGTAAACAATGCATTTTTTGCTATGAAAATGACAATGGTCCCAAAAATGTGTCAAAATTGTCCGAAGTGTCCGCCATAATGTCGCAGTCATGAAAAAAATTGCTGATCGCCGCCATTAGTAGTAAAAAAAAATGCAATAAAACTATCTGTATTTTGTAAACGCTATAAATTTTGCACAAACCAATCGATTTTTTTTTTTAACCACAAATAGGTAGAAGAATACGTATCGGCCTAAACTGAGGAAAATATATATATATTTTTGGGGATATTTATTATAGCAAAAAGTAAAAAACATTGCATTTTTTTCAAAATTGTCGCTCTATTTTTGTTTATAGCGCAAAAAATAAAAACCGCAGAGGTAATCAAATACCACCAAAAGAAAGCTCTATTTGTGGGGAAAAAAGGACGCCAATTTTGTTTGGGAGCCACGTTGCACGACCGCGCAATTGTCGGTTAAAGCGACGCAGTGGCGAATAGCTAAAACTGGCCAGGTCCTTTAGCTGCCTAAAGGTCCGGGTCTTAAGTGGTTAAAGTAGTACAGTGCCCTGGTCAGAAAGGGGGTAAAACCTTCTGGAAGTCAAGTGGTTAATATTGCTGCGGGAAGGGGGCGGGTGTTTCAGGGAGGAAAAGTCCATTTTGAGGGTGAACATCTATTTTAGCTTACAGTATTTACCATATTCAAGATTGATAGCACAATTGCAAAGAATTTCTTTGTATGAAATCAGATTTGTACTTTGACATTTGATAAATGAGCCTTATGTGTTCAGATTGATGGCAGTGACCTTGACAAGGATCAAAAGCCAATGTTAGCGCAAGTGACAGTCTCATTCACAGACAGAAAGGACTGTACATAGACGCTCACACTGCATAACCTCAGCTTAGCATTACGATTTCCCTAGTGTACATTGTGACACATCCAACATGGTGCTTCTGAAAAAAAAGTGTTCTACTACTCCATATCAGAATCAGTCACTGAAACTCTGTACAGATACAGTATGTCAGGGCACGCAATCAAAGCACAGCATTTGTAAATTGACATACTTTAAAGAGAATAAAATGTATCAAAATGTAATAACTGTTTCAATTTATTTCACAGAGATGAAGATGTGAGAATTTCAATTATCTAGTTAGCACTTTGTTTTTCCACTTCATAATGTATAAAAGTTCAACTAAATTATCACCTTCGGGAGCGCTTTTATCATTTTTGATGACATTGATATCTCCATGGATTTTATCTCAGCAGGCAAACCAAATGGTGATTTTTAAACTAAAATATATTGTATTTCAGAATGCTTTTAATATTTCAAGAAATTCCTTCGGTTGACTCAATGGCCTGACAGACCTTTTGAAAGAATAATGTTTATTGCGCCTTTAAACATAAATACGGAGAGACAAAGAAAAACAGTAGGGGCCAGATTCTCATAGAATGGCCGACGGCGTAGCGTAAGCCATTTACACTACGCCGCCGCAACTTAACAGAGCAAGTGCCGTATTCCCAAAGCACTTGCTCCGTAGTTTGTGGCGGCGTAGTGTAAATGGCCCGGCGTAAGGCCACGTAATTCAAAGGGGGCGGCTTGTATTTAAATTAAGCGCGCCCCCGCGTCGATCGAACTGTGCATGCGCCGGCCGGGGAAAAAGCCCAGTGAGCATGCGCCAGCTTACGTCGGAAAACGTCGTTGAAACCAACGTGAAAACGACGTGATCGTCACTAACGCAATGCCCTATTCGCAAACGACTTAGTAAAACAACGTAACGGACGGAAAAAGACGACGCTGACCCAACGCCATACTTAACATGGCATACGACGGAACTTCGTAAATCTACCCTTCATATAGCAGGGGTAGGTTTACGCTTACGGAAACAACGTAAACGACGACGGGTGGCGTAAAAACGTTCGGGAATTGGCGTATTAGGCTGATTTGCATAAGCAAATGAGAAATCAACGTAAAGACCATCTAGCGGCCAGGAAAGTAATTACATCTACGATCCGATGGTGTAAGTGTTTTACACCTGTCGGATCTTCACTGTATCTATGTGTAAGTGATTCTATGAATCACACGCATAGATACCTAGTTAAAAAAACAGAGATACGACGGTGTTTCCTGCAAAACACCTTAGTATCTCTTGAGAATCTGGCCCTAGGTATATAGTGGCAGTTGGCAAATCTCATCTCTGTGTGGGTTGCAACAGGAACACATCAATGGTCAATGCAATGGGGTTGATTTACTAAAGGGAAATCCATTCTGCACTGCAAGTGCTCTTGAAAATGCAATCGCTGTAGATCTGAGGGGAAGCTCTGAAATTAGTGAAAGCTCTGCTGATTTTATCATCCAATCATGTGCAATCAAAAATGCTGTTTTTCATTTTTCTTGCATTTCCCCTTTAGATCTACAGCAAGTGCAAAGTGGATTTGATTTGCGTAAATAACCGCCAATGTGATATACAATTTACAACCAAGCTGTCATTGATGTTAAAGGGGGCAGTACACAGTATTAAGAACTGGGGTATGTAAACTTTTGATCAGGGTCATTTGGGTAGTTTCTGTTGTCATTATGATCTAAAAAGAGTAAACACAGTTGATTGATAACACATGGCTTCAGCCAAACACTAACCTCAAGTGAAAGAAACATTTTCGTGTTGTCTTTCCTATTCTCAGAAAAATAGCCAAGACATCATAAATTCTGCCATTGTATGTAAACTTTTGAGCACAACAGTATATATATATATATATATATATATATATATATATATATATATATACAGAGCTTTTTTTCTCAGAAAATAGGTGCAGGAACTCAACCACGACCCCGTTCAGATTTCACAAACAGTAGAAGGGTCTTAAAGGGGCATTAAATACCAGAATTGCACTACATACAGAGTGCAGAGTTCAGGGGGCTTACACACAGAGTGCAGAGCTGTCACTTGTAAACACAGAAACCAGACTTCTGTGTTTACAAGTGATTGTGGTGAGCAGGCACCAAAAGGTCTGGGCAAAAGGTGGTGGAACTGAGTTCCTCCAAGTTCCCCCAGAAAAAAAGCCCTGTATATATATATTTATATATATATATACACACACAAACACACATATGTACACCACAGGTATTACATAAAATAATAAAATAAATTGTGACTCCATTTCCTGTAAATTCTTGGGCCGTCTTGCATGAACTGCAGCTTTGAGATCTCCCCAGAGTGGCTCAATGGTATTGAGGTCAGAAGACTGAGATGGCCAATCCAGAATCTTCACTTTATTCTGCTGTAGCCAATGACAGGTCGACTTGGCCTTGTGTTTTGGATCATTGTCATGTTAAATCTTCCTGGCTAATGAATGCAAATGTTCCTCCAGTATTTTATGATAACATACTGCATTCATCTCGCCATCAATTTGACCAAATTTCCTGCGCCTTTGTAGCTCACACATACCCAAAACATTAGCGATCCACCTCCGTGTTTCACAGTAGGAATGGTGTACCTTTCATCATAGGCCTTATTGACTCCTCTCCAAATGAAGCGTTTATGGTTGTGAACAGAAAGCTACATTTTGGTCTCATCACTCCAAATGACTGTGGCAGAAGGTTTGAGGCTTGTCTCTGTGCTTTTTGGCGTACTGTAAGCGGGATACTTTGTGGCATTCATGTAGTAATGGCCCATCTTTCTTCAAGTGCCTCCTTATTGTGCATCTTGAAACAGCCACTAGAGTTGAGCGAACACCTGGATGTTCGGGTTCGGCGGGTTCGGGATCCGAACTTGACCCGAACCCGAACCCGAACCCCATTGAAGTCAATGTGGACCCACATTTTTGACTACTAAAATGTTTCTAAAAAATGAAGAGAAAGGGCTAGAGGACTGCAAATCGCAGCAACATGTTGGTAAGAGCATGGCAAGTACCCTTCAATCAAATGTGGATAGGGAAATAACTTAAAATAACATAAAATACATAAAAATAAAAAATAAAAATCTTGACAAGCAGGAACCTTCCCCTAAAGCAGTGGTCTCCAAACTACGGCCCCCAGGGCCGGATGCGGTCCTTTGCATGCCTTTATCCGGCCCTTGGGAATTCCTCCTACAGATATGAAGCGCTATTCCTCCCACTGACACAAATGATGGGGCACTATTCCTCCCAATGATACCAATGATGGGGCACTATTTCTCCCACTGACACAAATGATGGGACACTATTCCTCCCAATGATACCAATGATGGAAAACTATTCCTCCCATTGATACCAATGATGGGGCACTATTTCTCCCACTGACACTAATGATTGGACACCATTCCTGCCAATGATACCAATGATGGGACACTATTCCTCCCACTGATACCAATGATGCGGACACAATGATGGGACACTATTCCTCCCACTGATACCAATGATGCGGCACTATTTTTCCCACTGACACAAATGATGGGACACTATTCCTGCCAATGATGGGACACTATTCCTCCCACTGATACCAATGATGCAGCACTATTTCTCCCACTGACACAAATGATGGGGCACTATTCCTCCCAATGATACCAATGATGGGGCACTATTTCTCCTACTGACACAAATGATGGGACACTATTCCTCCCACTGATACCAATGATGGTGTACTATTCCTCCCACTGACACCAATGATGGGAGACTTTTCCTCCCACTGATACCAATGATGGGGCACTATTCCTCCCACTGACACAAATGATGGGACACTATTCCTCCCACTGACACCAATGATGGTGTATTTTTCCTCCCTATGACACCAACAATGGGGCACTATTCCTATAACTAATACCTTTTATGGGGTTCTATTCCACCTACTGACTACCGGCACTATAACTTTCATTTATATTTGATTCCCACTGACAACAGTCCAGCCCCCCTAAAATCTGAAGGACAGTAAACTGGCCCTTTGTTTAAAAAGTTTGGAGACCCCTGCCCTAAAGTATCTTGCAGAGTATCTCCCAGTAACTTATGCAGTTATGCTGCAATTAGATTTGTGAAGTAGGACTGACTCCTATATATTTCTCTCCCTATAAGCACAATCAGGAACCTTCCCCTAACCTATCTTGCAGAGTATGTCACAGGAACATATGCAGTGCTGGTGTAATATGCAGAGTATCTAACAGGAACATATGCAGTGCTGCTGCAATTAGATTTGTGAAGTAGGACTGACTCATATATAATTATCCCTCCTATAAGCACAATCAGGAACCTTTCCCTACAGTAGCTAATGCAGAGTATGTCACAGGAACATATGCAGTGCTGGTGCAATATGCAGAGTATCTGACAGGAATATATGCAGTGCTGGTGTAATATGCAGAGTATCTCACAGGAACACATGCAGTGCTGATGCAATATGCAGAGTATCTGACAGGAACATATGCAGTGCTGCTGAAATTAGATTTGTGAAGTAGGACTGACTCCTAACTAATTCTCTCCCTATAAGCACAATTAGGAACCTTTCCCTAATGTAGCTAATGCTATATAGATCGATCGCTGAGTATTCTAATTCGAATTTCTGAAGCAGGACAATCCTATCTAAATCTGTCCCTGAGAGCAGCGGCAGCCTTTCCCTACCCTAGCTAAAGCAGAGTGACAAGCTGTGCTGTGTGCCTCTAGCTTATATAGAGGCTGGGTCACATGCTCAGTCACATGCTGCACTGGCCAATCACAGCCATGCTATTAGTAGGCCTGGCTGTGATGGCTTTTAGGTCACACAAGCAAAAGAAATGCTGATTGGCTGCCCTGCAGCGTGCCGTTACATAGCCAAACACCGAACTTGAACCTGAACTTACAGCAAATTGTTCGGGTCCAAAAAAACGAAAGTTCGGTACGAACCCGAACTTTATAGTTCGGGTTCGCTTAACCCTAACAGCCACAGCACATGTATTCAGAGAGTCCTGTATTTCACCTGAAGTTATTTGTGAGTTTTTCTTTGCATCCTGAACAATTTTCCTGGCAGTTGTGGCTGAAATTTTAGTTGGTCTACCTGACCGTGGTTTGGTTTCAACAGAACCCCTCATTTTCCACTTCTTAAATGGAGTTTGAACACTGCCGATTAGTATTCTCAATTCCTTGGATATCTTTTTATATCCCTTTCCTGTTTTATACAGTTCAACTACCTTTTCTCGCAGATCCTTTAACAATTCTTTTGCTTCACCCATGTCAGTGTAGCACTCTATGAAAGATCCAAGGGTTTGTCAGGAGTCCCGAAACTCATTGACCTTTTATACACACACACTAATTACAAGTAAACAGATCACAGGTGGGGATAGTTACCTTTAATAGCCGTTCAAACCCCTTTGTCAATAAATTTCTGTAGATCAAATTTACAGAAAGCTACATGAAGCTCTCAAAACTGCTTTGTCCATGGAATTTGTTCCAAAAGAGGGACAGTCCTTCCCAGGGCTTTCTTATCTCAGAGAAAAGGTGCAGGAACTCACCCTTTCTGTTCAAATAACAACAAAACCTGGGGAATGCCTAGGAAAAAACCAGGCCTCCTTACCGACCAGCCTGCAGAACAACCAAATTAACCTGTCTAACAGTATGTATTAAAAACAGGGGTTTTGTCCGCACGCATTTGCAAACGCATGCGTAAGCCACAGAGCCGCACCAAGGCACCCTGTAATCTGTGGTCCTAACACTACGTAAACAGTGAGTGTCCCCATAGTAGAGGCACATGCATTTTAATGGATAGATGAGGGCAGGTGGACTGAAGGGGAGCCACCCCTCCTAAAAGGTACAGGAGCACACCAAACACCCAGCATATAGCACAATGGCTGCATAGGTGCTGGTGTACTGCTGGACCAATATAATCACCACAGGTGAAACAAAAACGTGTCCACCGCCCCCATCTATTGCTGGCAATCACAGTAAGTGGCATTGGTAGGCTAAAACAGATAACAACAAAACCTGGGGAATGCCCAGGGAAAAAACAGGCCTCCTTACCGACCAGCCTGCAGAACAACCAAATTAACCTGTCTAACAATATGCGTTAAAAACAGGGGTTGCGGCTGAAAAAAAGCCCTGGTCCTTCCAAATTAGGGACAGTTGAAAGCTACATTGTATAGTGCCTTGAAAATGTATTTGACATTTTGCTTTGTTGCAACCAAAAAAAAAAAAATATTTATTTTATTGTGATTTTATGTGATAGAACAACACAAAGTGGCACATAATTATGAAGTGGAAGGAAAATGATAAAAGGTTTTCAACATTTTTTACAAATAAATGTGTGATGTGCATTTGTATTCAGCCCCCCTGAGTCAATATTTTGTAGAACACAATTACAGGTGCAAGTATTTTTGGGATGTCTCTACCAGCTTTGCACATCTGGAGAGAGAAATTTTTGCCCATTCCTCTTTGCAAAATAGCCCAAGCTCTGTCAGATTGGATGAAAGGCGTCTAGACAGCAATTTTTAAGTCTTGCCACAGATTCTCAATTAGATTTAGGTCTGGACCTTGACTGGGCCATTCTTACACATGAATTTGATCTAAACCATTCCATTATAGCTCTGGCTGTATATTTAGGGTCGTTGCCCTGTTGGAAGGTGAACCTCAATCTCACTCTCAAGTCTTTTGCAGACTCTGACCAGCTTCCCTGTCCCTTCTGAAGAAAAGCATCCCCACAACATGATGCTGCCACAAACATGTTTCACAGTGGGAATGGTGTATTCAGGGTGATGTGCAGTGTTGGTTTTCTGACACACATAGCGTTTTGCTTTTAGGCCAAAAAGTTAAATTTTGATCTTATCTAATCATAGCACCTTCTTCCACATGTTTACTGTGCCCCCTACATGACTTCTCACAAACTGCAAATTGGACTTTTTGTTGCTTTCTTTCAACAATAGATTTTTTCTTGACACTCTGCCATAAAGGCTAGTTGTGGATCTCTGCAGCTCCTCCAGAGTTATCATGGGCCTCTTGGCTGCTCCTCTGAATAATGCTCTCCTTGCCGGGCAGTCAGTTTAGGTGGATGGCAATGTCTTTTTCTTTAGTTCAGCCATACTTTTTCCGTTTTCAGATGACGGATTGAACAGTGCTCTATGACAGGTTCAAAGCTCGGGATATTTTTTTTATAACCTAACAATGCTTTAAACTTCTCCACAACTTTATTCCTGACCTGTCTGGTGTGTTTATTCGCCTTCATGATGCTGTTTTATAACTGAGGTTCTATAACAAACTTCTGAGGGCTTCACAGAACACCTTTATTTATACTGAGATTAAATTTCACACAGGTGACTTCTAAAAGCAATTGGTTCCACTAGATTGTATAGTAGTTAGGGGTATCAGAGTAGAGGGCGCTGAATACGAATACACGGCACACTTTTCAGATATTTATTTGTGAAACATTTTGAAAACCATTCATCATTTTCCTTCCACTTCACAATTATGGGCCACTTTGTGTTGTTCTGTCACATAAAATTCCAATAAAATACATTTACGTTTTTTTTTGTAACATGACAAAATGTGAAAAATTTCAAGGGGTGTGAATACATTTTCAAGGCACTGTGGGCCAGATTCTCATAGAATTTCGCTTGCGTAGCGTAAGCCATTTACACTACGCCGCCGCATCGTACTAGAGCAAGTGCCGTATTCTCTAACCATTTGCTCCGTAGTTTGCGTTGGCGTAGCGAAAATGGACCAGCGTAAGCCCGCGTAATTCAAATGAGGCGGCTTGTATTTAAATTAAGCGCGCCCCGCATCGAACGAACTGCGCATGCGCCGGCCGGGGAAAAAGCCCAGTGCGCATGCTCCAGCTCACGTCGGAAAGCGTCGTTGAAACCGACGTGATCGTCACTTACGCAATGCTCTATTCGCGAACGAGTTAGTAAAACAACGTAAGCGATGGAAAAAGCTGACGCTGACCCGACGCCATACTTAACATGGCATCCGACGGCACCCGACGGCATCCGACGGTACTGCGTAAAAACGGCGTACGCAACGACGGGGCGGCGTAAAAGCGATCGGCAATAGGCAAATGAGAAAACAACGTAAAGGCCACCTAGTGGCCGGAGTTGTCATTACAACTACCATCCGCAAGTGTAATGGTTTTACACTTGTCGGATGTTGAAGCGTATCTATGCAAAAGTGATGCTAAGCATCACGCGCATAGATACGAGGCAAAAAAAACGGCGATACGACGGGGTATCTGAGTTACTCCGTCGTATCGCCGCTGAGAATCTGGCTGAGAATCTGGCCCTGTGTGTGTATTTTTGTCCATGACAAAGTCCAATTAAAGGCATTAAAAATACTAATATTTCTTTGTAATGATGTCTTGAGTTTATAAAGTTTTTTTTTTGCTTTAGTATTTTAGAAATATGTACAACAATGTGATATTGTGATAGAGTTAGAGTTACATGTGATACATGTGATAGCGTTTTGTCATAATTATATATTGCACATGACAATGTCATTTATTTGTATTGTGTCCTTTTTTTAAATAGATACAACAGTTGTATTACATAGGGTTGAGCACATACTTGGCATTACCCGTTGCCTTAGTTTGATGTTAATAGAGATATTGTTACTATTTAGTTGACCGCAGTGGCCTCTTTTCTTTGTTGTGGGCATTCAGAATCCATGACATGACCTCCAAGCACATACTCTGTGTTCTCTTGCTTTGTGCTGCATGAACAGATGGTTTCCTTCAGAAATAGAACTAGAGAGGATGAAAGGATGCTAGGACTCATCCAATGACAGGAAGATTCACATATAGCCTTTGGTCCATTTTTGGGATTTGTTGTGTCATCTCATCCCTATAAACGCACATTGATTACGAAGGAAAGGGGGGGGGGGGTATTTATAAACTGAGAAATACAGCTGTGAGCTAATAATAGCAGATGCTGTAGAAGACATTGCATAGACAGATAAAATGGCATTTATAGCTTCTGCATGCTGCATTAATCATCGGCGACAAGCCAATGGTAACAAAGCAGGCACAATGCCAGTTTTTATATGGTTCCAAATTTGTTTAATGTGTCAATGCTTACCTGTATCCCTGTATTGTGACATCTAATCTGTAAACTATTATCCACACTTTAGCTATTTTAAGTCAAAGCAGGAGAGTTGCTAGATCCGAAAAGACCCAGGTGGCAGAGTGAACAGTGTTCATGTCCCTTTCTTGAGGCCAGGTTCACACCTATGCCTACACAGAACATTTCTAAATACATTGTTTTCAATGAGGCTGGTTCACATATGTGCGATGCATTCGCACTGCGCATTGCAGTAAAAACATATGCGGATTTTATGCCTTGCGGTGCGGCTCATGCGAATTCAGGCCCATTATCTTCTATGGGTAAGCAGCTGATTCGCAGATGTGTTCAGTTCTCTTCAGGAATTTCTGTCATTCAGCTCAATACACTTCTCCCCCACTCTCCTCTCGCCTGTAACTTCTCCCAGGTCTCCAAATTCGCAGCTAAAAGTTGCTAATCTGCTGAACACTTCCCTTATCTATCTGCAGAGATAAGAGAGCTGAAATTCGCACAGCACAAGTGTGAATCTAGCCTTACTCCCTATCTCTTCTTCTTTTCCTCCTACTACCAGAGACCCCCTTAGTGCCGGTTCACACAAGGGCAACCCGACGTACAGCGTGACTTTGCAAAGCTATTTGGAGGCGGCTTCAGTGCGACTTCAGCACAACTTCAGCATGACTTTGAGCAACTTACAACATGACTTGAAGTTGCCTCCAGGACAGGCGACTTTGGCTGGGGCCAATCACAGATTAATCAGCTCTGTGGGAGGGGGGGGGGGGGTTTGCCTGGGTAAACTATTTTCTTTTACTGTAAAGCTGCTTCAGTTAAAGGAGTTGTAAAGGAATTTTTTTTTTAGCTGAAATTACTGTTTACAGGGTATAGAGACATAAAAGTTAACCGATTCCTTTTAAAAACGATTAAAAATAGATAAAAATCAATCAATGTACCTGCAGTTTCTGTTTCATTTTTGCATGCTGTTCCCTGCTTCTGTGATGTACAGAGCCAAAGAGCCAATACAGGGCAGTGATGGTTTGGAAAACGAAACTGATTGGTGCTGAGGGGTTTTAGACACACAGTGACCACAGAGAGAAAGCTCCCAGTACTGTGGTCATCAGGAAACAGACAACCAGGAAGTGTGGAGATCAGAGAAGAATTAGGGCTCTTTCCCACGGACGTTCCGTATGTCCGTTTTTCATCCATCCGCGGATGTCAACGGAGACATGTCCGCTGACATCCGATCCGCTTCGATCCGCCAAAGTATGCCGGAGGAAAAACCTACTTTTCCTTCCGTCTGGCGGATCGGATGAACACGGACAGACGTAGTTATAAATTGATTTGCATTTTAATGAGTGAAATAAGTATTCAATCCCCTATCAATCAGCAAGATTTCTGGCTCCCAAGTGTCTTCTATACAGGTACAGTATATGCAATGCAAGATCTCAATGGTAAGAAATCAGCCCAGAACTACACAGAATCTTGCCAATTATCCCAAGTCAGCTGCGACCCTAGTCACCAATGAAACAATTAATAACACACTACGCCATGAAGGACTGAAATCATGCAGAGCCTGCAAGGTCCCCTGCTTAGGAAAGCACATGTACAGGCCCATCTGAATGATTCAGAGGAGAAATGGGTGAAAGTGTTGTGGTCAGATGAGACCAAAATCAATGTTTGGAGCAGGAGGAATGCTGCCTATTACCCCAAGAACACCATCCCCACCTTTAATCATGGAGGTAGAAGATGCTTTGGGGGTGGTTTTCTGCTAAGGGGCCCGGACAACTTTACCGCATCAAAGGGACAATAGACGGGGCCATGTATCGTCAAATCTTGGGTGAGAACCTCCTTCCCTCATCCAGGGCATTGAAAATGGGTCATGGATGGGTCTTCCAGCATGAGAATGACCAAAAAAAATGGCCAAGGCAACAAAGAAGTGGCTCAAGAAAAAGCACATTAAGGTCCTGGAGTGGCCTAGCCAGTTCCCAGACCTAATCCCATAGAAAATATCTGGAGGGAGCTGAAGCTTCGAGTTACCAAATGTCAGCCTCAAAATCTTAACCATTTCATGCCTAAGCCTAATTCTGACATTCGTTGCTTGCAAGTTAGAATCCAGATTGTTTCCAAGAAAATTACTTTGAACACACAAATAATATATATACCGTATTTATCGGCGTATACCGCGCACTTTTTTGCCCTAAAAATCAGGGCAAAATCGTGGGTGCGCGGTATACGCCGATACTCGCTTTCCCACGCCGATTTCGAAAAACTGCGCCGGGATATCTTGAGCGCAGTACACTCGGGTATAGTCGGGCAGACTCGGCTCCTCTCGCGGTGACGTCCTGTACGTCCAGGACGTCAGCGCGACAGGGGCCGAGTCTGCCCGACTATACCCGAGTGTACTGCACTCGGTATATGCCGGCGCAGTATTCGAAATTGGCGCGGGAAAGCGGGGAGGACGCCGCAGAAGGACGCCGGACCCGACGAAGAGGACACCCGAAGCTGCCGATGGACGCCGCGCAAGACACCAAAACTGTAAGTATAAAAACTTTTTTTACACAGGAATGGGGGCCACTTTAGGGGTGCGCGCTATATGCAGGAGCGTGCTATACCCCGATAAATAAGGTACTTTTTTTAGCAGAGACCCTAAGAAAAGAAAATGGTGATTGTTGCAATATTTTACGTCACACAGTATTTTTGCAGTGGTCTTTCAAACGCAATTTTTTTGGGAAAAAATACACTTTCATAAATTAAGAAAAACTAAACAGTAAAGTTAGCCAAATTTGTTTGTGTAATGTGAAAGATGATGTTACTCTGAGTTAAGATACCTAACATTTCATGGTTTGAAATTGTGAATACTAGAGAAATAGCGACAAACTACGGTACCTAAAAATCTCCATAGGTGTCGCTTTAAAAAAAAAGTAATGGTTACCAGGTTAGAATCACAGAGGAGGTCTGGTACTAGAATTATTGCTCTCGCTCTGACAATCGTGACTGTACCTCACATGTGTGATTTGAACACCATATATATGCGGGCACGACTTATGCATGCACATTGTTTGTTGCTTGAGCTCGCAGAGGTGGGGGTGCTTTAACCTCCCTGGCGGTATGATTCTGTCTGGAATTACGTACCAAACGCGGTACAATTATTTTGCATGGAAATTCTGCGTTTTATATTGTAGGCCTGAAATTCTCAGGAATAACTCAATTAAATTTGTCCAAACCAGAGTCTAGTAAACATCTCTGGTATGATAAAGTTTGAAACACAAAATCATAAAATTATAATATAATAAATAATTATAAATAATTATAACAAATAATAATGTAATTATAATAAAAATTATTCACTAATGTAATCAAATCAAAATCACTGAAATTTGCTCAGTTGCAGAATTGTCGCTGTCATTACTTTTATTTTTTTATGACGAATTTCCCCACAAATCGCTATCGCTCAATTCTGCAAGTGATTATAATTTATTATCGCTGTTTTCTAGCTGCTCTAAAATCACTTTTGACATAAAGGGACACTTTTGGTTGCTATGGACAATCTACAGTTTGCAGGCACAAAAAAAATGTTTTTATTATGTAAAAGAACATGCAGGGCACTGGGCAGACCACTAGGGACAAGGGGGGGTGTACTTTTTACATACAGTACTGTAATCTATAAGATTACAGTATTCTGTATGTAATGTGTTTGTTTACTTTTTTGAATTTGCCGCCGGTCTCCGCCCCCGTGTGCCGTTACGTCGCAGGGAACGGAGATCGGCGGCGCGCGGGCACTGTGTGAGTCGAATGGAGGACACCACTCGCTCACACAGCGGGGATGCATCGCTGGATCCAGGGACAAGGTAAGTACAGTAACCCTGCCTGGATACAAGGTAAGCCAGCGCGCTACAGGCTCTGCATATTCACCCCAAGCGTGACTCGGGGATACCGATTTTTGCATAAAAAATCCACCCCGAGTCACGCTCGGGGATACCGGCAGGGGGGTTAAAAATGTCTTAAAAAAAAATTAACACTTTTATTGCTGTCACAAGGGATGTAAACATCCCTTGTGACAGCAATAGGTGGTGACAGGTACTCTTTATGCAGGGATCGGGGGGGGTCGAAAAGACCACAAATCCCTCCTTTGCATTTCAAAGTATCCAGATTACCAAAAACGGTGATTCTGAATACTGTTTTTTTTTTAATTGGCGCTATTGGCAGCCGAGTAAACCGCAAGTGACGTTGTGACATCACTTCCGTGTTTACACATAGGAGACTCGATTGTCTCTGGCTTCGTTCCAGTCACTCTCCGGATCTTAGCTCAGGTTTCCCGGTGGGTCGAGAGGCGGAAGGCGGGGGAAGGGGGGATGTCCCATCCCGTCCCTTTGGCCGCATCAAATGTTATCCCTAAAGAGCCAACCGCCCGCTCTAAAAAACAGAACCTGCAACACCCCTGAAAGCCATGAACAATCGGCGCTAAGGGGTTTTAATGACTAGAAGAGGATCTGCAAAGAGGAGTGGGACAAAATCCCTCCTGAGATGTGTGCAAACCTGGTGGCCAACTAGAAGAAACGTCTGACCTCTGTGATTGCCAACAAGGGTTTTGCCACCAAGTACTAAGTCCTGTTTTGCAAAGGGGTCAAATACTTATTTCACTCATTAAAATGCAAATCAATTTATAACTTTTTTGAAATGCGTTTTTCTGGATTTGTTTTATAGTTATTCTGTCTTTTACTGTTAAACTAAACCTACTATTAAAATTATAGATGGATTATTTCTTTGTCAATGGGCAAACATACAATATCAGCAGAGGATCAAATACTTTTTTCCCCTCACTGTATGTATGGCCAGTTTAAGGGAAGATGTCCATTACTTTGAAGAGATATCCTATCCCCTATTCTAGTGATGGCGAACCTTGGCATCCCAGATGTTTTGGAACTACATTTCCCATGATGCTCATGCACTCTGTAGTGTAGTGGAGCATCATGGGAAATGTAGTTCCAAAACATTTGAGGTGCCAAGGTTCGCTATCACTGTCCTATTCTATCCAAAACAAAGAATGTTTATGTTTAAAGCAGAGCTCCACCCAAAAGAAGAATCTCTGCTTATCTGCCTCCTCCTACCACCACTGCCACATTTGGCATCTTTTGGGGGGGAGTGGGTACCTGGTTTTGACAGGTACCCGCTCCTACTTTTGGCTTAGTTCGCTTAAACAAACTGAGCCAGAATTTCCTCCCTCTTCTTCCCCCGCAGCCTTCTGTGAAACTTTACAGGTCCCAAAAGACTGAGGGCCATTCACAAAGCGCAGCTTGCTTTGCACATGAGCAGTAGGGAACCAGCATTGAAGCCACAAAAGCTTCGCTGCCGGTTTCCATTGGTAAAGATGGTGACATCAGCACCGATTGAAGAATCGGCTCAGGTGAGGACACCGCTGGATGCCTGGACAGGCAAGGGACCTAATATTAGGCGGCAGGTCGGCTCCCCTGCGCGAGAGCCCGTAGCTCTACGTCGGCTCTCGAATCGGCCATTAGGGGTAAACACACAGCTCCCGGGCCTGTTAGTGAGAGAAATGCTGATCTTCTGTTCATACAACAATGTATGAACAGAAGATCAGTCATTACCCTCAGTCAGTCCACCCCCCATACAGTTAGAACACACCCAGGTTACACATTAATCCCCTTCCCCGTCCCCTAGTGTTAACCCCTTTACTGCCAGTAGCATTTTTATAGTAATCAATGCATTTTTATATCACTGATCGCTATAAAAATGCCAATGGTCCCAAAAATGTATCAAAATTGTCAAAAGTGTCCACCATAATGTTGCAGTACCGAAAAAAACGCTGATCGCCGCCATTACTAGTAAAAAATTTTTTTATAAAAATGCCATAAAACGACTACCTATTTTGTAAACGCTATAACTTTTGCGCTAACCAATCAATAAATGCTTATTGCAATTTTTTTTTTACGAAAAATATGTAGAAGGATACGTATCGGCCTAAATTGAGGAAAAAAATAGTTTTTTTTATATATTTTTGGGGGATATTTATTATAGCAAAAATTAAAAAATATTTTTTTTTTCAAAATTGTCGCTCTATTTTTGTTAATAGCGCAAAAACTAAAAACCGCAGAGGTGATCAAATACCACCAAAAGAAAGCTCTATTTGTGGGAAAAAAGGACGCCAATTTTGTTTTGGAGCCACGTCGCACCACCGCGTAATTGTCAGTTAAAGCGACGCAGTGCCGAATTGCAAAAAGTGCTCTGGTCTTTGACCAGCAATATGGTCCGGGGGTTAAGTGGTTAAAAGTCGATAGCTAAAGTATTTGGGGAGGGGGGAGCCTGAACTCTTTAAGGCCGCATACACACCATTAAATAAATCCGATCAAATTGGTCTGACAGACCGTTTTGATCGGATTTGTCTGCTGGGATAGATTGGTTTGATCGTGTACACACGTTCAAACCAAAATCCCCGCCGGCAGACAGCACGGTGACATGGCGATGACGTTGACGCCGCCACGTCACCGCCACCAGGAAGTAAAACACTTCTGCGCATGCGTCAAATCCATTCGACGCATGTGCAGACAGATATGTCTGCTTGTTAGCGTACTAACCAGCAGACATGTCGGACGGACGGGTTCCCAGCAGACAGATTTTAAAGCATGCTTTAAAATTTGTCTGCTGGAAAAACCCGTCTGTCCGCCCGTACACACGATCGAATTTGTCTGCTGAAGCGGTCCATCGGACCGTTTCCAGCAGATGAATCCGATCGTGTGTATGCGGCCTTAGATATACTTTAAAGCAGTATTAAACGCAAAAGCATACATTTATTATTTTGCTGCTTAGCAATTCTTAAATGCAATGGCTGCATTTGTTTTCTTTTTTGGCTTATCTTTCTTTCTTTTCACCTGGTGATCTGGCAAGTAGGTCTGTTTTTTTTTTCCAACAGAATAAGCTCCTGCAGATGTAGCATTTCAGAGTGTTTGTTGAGAAAATTTACCACTGACAGGGTTGCTTACAATGATCAGCTTTTATTTATTCCGGTAAAACCTTTATCCCATAACAAACAAAAATGCTGTTTCTGTAACTGCAGTGTGAGCAGGAGTTTGGCTTCAATTTGTTAGTGTATCTAAATCATCTAGCCCATCTAGCACTCCCCTTTCCCTAGACTGACAATGCTGCTGTCTGCCGTGCCTCTTGTGCTCCTTCATGCAGAGTAGGCGCACTATGTTATAGGATTATAGGAGGTGTGTTACTGGTGAATAAAATAAAATAAAACCAAATCAGCTATCACATCTAATGATTGCTAAGCTGCAATATATATAATTGTTGGCTTTGGGTTTAATACCACTTTAATGTTTAATAGCAAAATATATGTGAAAAATTTCTATTTTTTCAATTTTTGTCTACATGTATTTTAGAATGTATCCTGCGCCTGTTTGATTTCTATCTATGTCATCTTTTAGTTGACTGTATATTATATGAAGAATTTACTGCACTCACTGCGGTTGGAATATACACTTAATATATGAAAACATAAAAAGTGACACTTAGAAGTATTGTGCAGTTATTTATACTTCATACATCTCAGAAAATACTGACTTTCCTGCACACAGTTATGGACAAATCAATCTAGTTTTATCTGTGTATTTTATAAACCAATATAGATGTGAACAAGAAAAAAAAGAGTTATGATTATGAAATAAAAGCGATGGAATTTGGAGAGTTTTATCAGATATTGTAGGTCTTCCTTATTGATGAAACATATATTTTTAGAGGAAAATCAAATATTTTTCTTGTTTTTAAATGTGGAAGGTTAAGCACTCACCAGAAGACACAACCCGATGTGGAGATTGTGCTTCATCCCCTAGTCCGATAACTGTAAACTCTTCATTTTTGGTCCTGTCATAACTGTAACCCAGCTTTTGGCTGCAGTTACACTTCAAATACAGTTTTGCTCAAAAGTTTGCCTACTCTTGGAAAATTGGTAATATACATTATGTACTTTTTTTTTTAAAATAAAACATGAATGAGCAGGCAAACACTTTCTTTTATTTTTATTTTATTTCTTATGGGATTTCATGTCACAAAATACCCTATTCACTCCCCGAATACACGGTGGATTGAGCATGCCTAATTTTAGCAAATATTACTACTAGGGTTGTCCCGATACCAGTATCGGTATCGATACCGAGTATTTGCGGGAGTACTGGTACTCCCGCAAATGCCCCCGATGCCTCATCCGATAATACCGATGGGGGGAAATGGCTGGATATATGGGGGACATGGCTGCATATATGGGGGACATGGCTGCATATATGGGGGACATGGCTGGATATATGGGGGACATGGCTGCATATATGGGGGACATGGCTGCATATATGGGGGACATGGCTGCATATATGGGGGATATGGCTGGGTATATGGGGGATATGGCTGGGTATATGGGGGATATGGCTGGATATATGGGGGACATGGCTGCATATATGGGGGATATGGCTGGGTATATGGGGGATATGGCTGGGTATATGGGGGATATGGCTGGGTATATGGGGGACACGGCTGCATATATGGGGGACACGGCTGCATATATGGGGGACACGGCTGCATATATGGGGGACACGGCTGCATATATGGGGGACACGGCTGGATATGTGGGGGACATGGCTGGATATGTGGGGGACATGGCTGGATATGTGGGGGACATGGCTGGATATGTGGGGGACATGGCTGGATATGTGGGGGACATGGCTGGATATGTGGGGGACATGGCTGGATATGTGGGGGACATGGCTGGATATGTGGGGGACATGGCTGGATATGTGGGGGACATGGCTGCATTTGGGGACACATTTAAAAAAAGTATCGGTATTCGGTATCGCAGAGTACTTAAAAAAAAGTATCGGTACTTGTACTCGGTCCTAAAAAAGTGGTATCGGGACAACCCTAATTACTACACGTCTCAACTGGCCCAACTCCCTAAATATCACGCCTCCAAAGAAATACCACTATGGGTGTCGATTGAATCGGCTGAGTGTGACCCTCTTTCTTTGGCAAATATCTTATGGCTTTTTCCTTCCCTTCGCCAAAAAATTTCAAATCCTATCACCAAACATAGCTTTGCTATATGGGACAGACTTAAATCCTGTTTTGAACTACAATCCCTACACAATCCCCTTCTCTCCTTTCTACATAATCCTGATTTTTATCCTGCCTGGACTTCCCCATCCTCCTTTTCAACTTGGTCTAACAAAGGGATAACACGAATGTACCAATTTATCGAATCCAGCGCTATTATCCACTTCCCCAAACGTAGGCGGCGTACACACGACCGTTTTTCTCAGCAGAATCCAGCAAGAAACTCGATGGGAGACGTATTCTGCCAAGAAAACCGGTCGTGTGTACACTTTTCGCCGAGGAACCCGTCGGGAAACTCGTCGAGCCAAAAAAAGAGCATGTTCTCTATTTTTTCGTTGGGCAATGGGAAAATTTGGCTCGACTAGTTTTTTAACTGCCGAACTAGGAACTCGATGGGGAAAACTATGTGTTTCGCCCGACGAGTTTCTCTGTTGTGTGTACGCCGCCTCAATGAAACCTATTATATACCCAATACAGAAACCTTCAGATATCTACAAATAAAGAACTTTATACAACTAAACATTCCCCGGAACATATTCACTGACAGCTACACCCTCTTCGAACAAGCCTGTATTTCTGACCCACACAGACGATGCTTAATCTCAGACTTACTGTATTTATCGGCGTATACCGCGCACTTTTTTCCCCTTAAAATAAGGTCACAGAGCGTGAGCACGAGCGAAGCCGAGCGTACTTGAGTGTACTGCACTCGGTATATGTCGGCGGAGGCGTTCAAAGTGAGCGCGGGAAGCGGGGATTCGACTAGAGACAGCGCTGGAGAAGCCGGGAGGACACCGAAGATGGACGCCGGACCGGACAAGGCCGCCGATAAGCGCCGCGCAAGACACCAAAACTGTAAGTACTAAAATGTTTTTTTTACAGGAATTCAAGGTCGACATTAGGGGTGCGTGCTATACGCGGGAGCACGCAATACCCCGATAAATACGGTATACAAACAATTACTGTCTCTGAGAATGCTCCATCACATACATCAAAATGGGAATCTGACTTGAATCTCCAACCTGGAGACTTGGATTGGCCTCAAATATGGAAAGCAACAAACTCTGCTACACCCAACATCGCCTCTCTAGAAACTAATTACAAGGTTCTAACAAGATGATGGTACTTAGTTCCAGCTAGGATTGCTAAATTTCACCCACAATATTCTTCTCAATGCTTTAGAGGTTGCACAGATATAGGTACACAGCTACACATTTGGTGGACCTGACCTATTGTTCTCATCTTCTGGAAAAAAAATATTTGATCTACTATCCACCATGTTTAGCACTACCCTATTACCAGATCTAACAGTAGCCCTATTGAACAGTAAACCCCAAAACATTACTATTCGACAATTTAAACTTCTGTTATATGTAACAACAGCTGCAAAGCAATCAATTGCTGCTGCATGGAAAACTTCCACTTTATGTATTGTAGCGCCAAACATAGAATTAACCAGGCAATGATTCACGCCAAGACAGAAGCGATTTATCTGGGCAAAATTTCTAAATTCGAAACATTATGGAGCCCATGGATAAATCATCACTTACCGCAAGGCTTTGACCTTACATTAATTTTGACTTAACCACTTGATCACCGGGCCTATTTTGGCACTTTTCTCCTTCATGTAAAACCACAATTTTTTTGCTAGAAAATTAATCAGAACCCCCAAACATTATATATATTTTTTTTAGCAGACACCCTAGGGAATAAAATGGTGGTCATTGCAATTTGCACAATAATTTTTCATGAATTAAAAAATAACAATGCTCTCTCCCTCCATGTCCCCCTCCATGCTGCGGTCTGCCTCCGTGTCCCCCTCCATGCTGCGGTCTACCTCCGTTTCCCCCCCATGCTGCAGTCTCCCTCTGTGTCCCCCTCCATGCTGCTCTCCCCTCCGTGTCCCCCTCCATGCTGCTCTCCCCTCCGTGTCCCCCTCCATGCTGCTCTCTTCCTCCATGTCCCCCTCCATGCTGCGGTCTCCCTCCATGTGCCCTCCATGCTGCAGTCTCCCTCCGTGTCCCCCTCCATGCTGCAGTCTCCCTCCGTGTCCCCCTCCATGCTGCGGTCTCCCTCCGTGTCCCCCTTCATGCTGCTCTCTCCCTCCGTGTCCCCCTCCATGCTGCGGTCTCCCTCTGTGTTCCCCTCCATGCTGCTCTCTCCCTCCGTGTCCCCCTCCATGCCGCTGTCTCCCTCTGTGTTCCCCTCCATGCTGCTCTCTCCCTCTATGCTACTTTCTCCCTCCGTGTCCCCCTCCATGCTGCCGTCTCCCTCTGTGTCCCCCTCCATGCTGCTCTCTCCCTCCATTCTACTCTTTCCCTCCATGCTGCTGTCCCCCTCCGTGCTCCTCCTCCACCTCCTCGATCTGTCAGGATGGAGAGCGGAGGTAGGAGCCGGTAAATCCATAAATACTGTTCAGAAATGATCACTGACTGTCCATTCACATAACTGAAACATCATAAACTGTGCTTACAATGTTTCAGTTTATGAATGAAGAGGAGCAGCTGACTTCTCTCCATTAATTTTCAGCGCAGCTGAAGCTGCTGAGAAAGGGACTGGGGATTCTGTTTCTTTAGTCCCTTTCTCTGTCTCTGTTAAGACCTCTGATATCTCACCAAAGCCCCCCAACAGGGCTGATAAAAAAAAAAGAATAAAAAAAAAAAATAATAAAAAAAAAAAAGAATAAAAAAATTTATTGTAAAAAATAATAAGAAATAAAAGAAAAAATACACTGACACTGTCCATCCCCCTTAAAAAAAGAAAGCATTGTAAATAATAAAATAAAATTGTAAAAAAAAAAAAAAAAAAACTCATTGTAAAAAAAAAAATATTGTACAAAATAAAAAAACTAATTGTAAAAAATAAAAATAAAACTACTGACACATGTGCCACTCTCTCATGAGATTTTAAAAAAAGTATCCGTAATCGTTATCGGCGAGTACTTGAGAAAAAAAATCGGTACTTAAAAAAGTAGCATCAGGACAACCCTGTTTATTTCTGACAACAATATGTTGATTTTTAGATGTTTGCAATACAACTTTGATTTATATTTATATATATAATATGTGTTTTTGTGTTTTGGCACTTTAAAAATCCAATTTCCTGTCATTTTCAATCAAGGGATGTGGTGCTGATGATTCTCAGACATTCAGCAATTATTTCTTTTAAACATGCCAGTGGAAACCATATGACGTACGAACCATGCGCTTCTGACACAGGGAAAAATAAATGCATTGGACTGCATGTGGTGTGAACCGACCCTTAAACAAATTCAATAAAAAAAATGGGGAAAAAAAGTAATTTCTTCATAAATTTAGTTCAATATGTATTCTGCTACATATTTTTGGTAAATAAAAAAAAAAAAAACAATAAGCGTATATTGATTGGTTTGCACAAAAGTTATCGCATCTACAAAATAAGTGATAGAGTAATGCCATGTTTTTTATTAGTTTATTTTCTATTATTTATTTATTTTTTACTAGTTTATTTTTTATTATTATAATTTTTTACTAGTTTATTTCTTTTTTTTTTTTTACCAGTTTATTTTTTATTATTTATTTATTACTAGTTTATTTCTTCTTATTTATTTATTTTTTAATTTTTTTTTTTTACCAGTAATGGTGCCAATCAGCGACTTATAGCGGACATTAAGGCCCGGTTTCCACTTGTGCGACTTGTCCTGTGACCTGGGTCTGCAAAGTTGCATGACAACTCGTATCCAGATGATTTCCAATGAGTACCGATCATATCTGTGCAACTTCAAGTCCCAGCGACTTCAAAGTAGTCCTCGCTTTGATGCGATTTAAGGTCCATAGACCTCAAGAATACACAGGCATTGCTTCAAATTGCATCAATTGCGGCAAAAATTGCAGAAAAATGGCGTGACTTTCAGGTCGCAATAGTGAAAACCTAGGCTAAGGGGTTAATGTACTAAAGCTAGAGAGGGCAAAATGAGTCACGTTTCTGCATAGAAACCAATCAGCTTCTTACCTCGGCTCGTTCAATTAAGCTTTGGCAATAAAACCTGGAAGCTGATTGGTTACTATTTTGCACTCTCTAGCTTTAGTAAATAAACCCCAATGTGACACTTTCTTTGGGACCAGTGACGCCAATACATTAATCAGTGTTAATAATATGCACTGTCACTGTATTAATGACACTGTCAGGGAAGGGGTTAACTTCAGGGGAGATGAAAGGGTTATATGTGTTCTCTAGCAGTGATTACTAACTGTGGGGGAGGGGCTTGTTCGTTGGGAAGACAGAGATCCGTGTTCCTGTTTAGCAGGATCTTTACCTTCCCTTGTCACAGAACAGTGATCGGCTTTGTTTACATTGACAGACCGCCGTTCTGTCTCTCTCTCGGGAACGATCGTCCGGTCTGCCAGACCCGCTGATTGGCTCCCTCTGTATCCAATCACAGCTGGAGCAGGTCACCGTCAGCAGGGCACGTGCATGCCCCAGACCCGGAAGCGCAGAATAAGGTACAGATGTGTAGGGGGCCGCCTTGCCACCGTGTATATATATACACAGTATACGGTCGGCAAGTGGAGAAACTTTTTTTTACATTTAATTTTATAAACAAAATCTTTACACTTTTTTATTTTAAATTTTATTCCTATCACCGCAGAGGAGAAAATTGATCTACAGACGATAACAATCTCACTGACCTGTGACACGTCTGGTGATGGAGACTTCCCACTACAGACAATGAGGGAGAGGGGGACAAATGGAAAGTGTCTCAGCCAATCAGAGATGATTGGTTGCTATGAGCAATGACACCAGGTTGGATATAGAATTTGTGTTGGACATATTTTATGTGTCTGGTGCCTGCACTGGGCTTTGAGATCACAGGAATGGACAAGCAGGAGGGGGGCTTGTATGTACTAATGATTTATAGGAGGAGGGGAGACTCTCTGCACAGTCCATGGACAACTATCACACCATGGATTATCATTACACAATTCATGGAAGAGAAAGTAAACACAGAGTGGCTACAAGAACATGGCCGCCTCTTTATAAACACAAAGTGGCTTTAAGAAAATGGCTGCTGCTGTTTTAGGAGTGTGCTGATTGTTGTTACTATGGTAACCCAGGGATGTGTTTACTCCTGGAAGGAGAGACGTGTACTTCCTGCAGGTCGGGCTTGTCCATTTCTCTCCAATCACTATGCCCACCACACTGACAGCAGACAATTTGTAAAGAAACCAGGGATGACCGGGGTGTACGCCCACCAACACCAGGCTCCACCCACAGGTACTGTCATTGTTATTGGTTAGTGACATATGCCCAGACCCTGATATGGGGGGGGGGACTGTGGGGACCTTAATATAAGGGGGGACTGTGAAGACCCTGATATAAGGGGGAGACTGTGGGGACCCTGATATAAGGGGGGACCCTGATATAAAGGGGGGACTGTGGAGACCCTGATATAAGGGGGGGACTGTGGGGACCCTGATATAAGGCAGGACTGTGGGCACCCTGATATAAGAGGGAGGGGACTGTGGGACCCTGATATAAGGGGGGACTGTGGGGACCCTGATATAATGGAGGGCTGTGGGGACCCTTATATAAGGGGGGACAGTGGGGGCCCTGATATAAGGGGAAATGTATATAAGGGGGAGGGGACTGTGGGGACTCTTATATAAGGGGGGGACTGTGGAGACCCTGATATAAGGGGGGACTGTGGGGACCCTGACATAAGGGGGGTTGTGAAGACCCTGATATAAGTGGGGACTGTGGGGACCTTGATATAAGGAGGGTCTGTGGGGACCCTGATATAAGGGGGGAAAAGGGGACAAATGAAAAGTGTCTCAGCCAATCAGAGATGATTGGTTGCTATGGGCAACAGCACCAGGTTGGATATAGAACTTGCGTTGGACACATTTTATGTGTCTGGTGCCTGCACTGGGGCTCTGAGATCACAGGAATTGACAAGCAGGAGGGGGCTTGTATGTACTAATGATGTATAGGAGAAGGGGAGACTTTGCACAGTCCATGGACAACTATCACACCATGGATTATCATTACACAATTCATGATAGAGAAAGTAAACACAGAGTGGCTACGAGAAAATGTCTGCCTCTTTATAAACACAGAGTGGCTACAAGAAAACATCCGCCTCTTTATAAACACAGAGTGGCTTCAAGAAAATGGCCGCTGCTGTTACAGTAGTGTGCTGATTGTTGTTACTATGGTAACCAGGGGACGTGTTTACTCGTGGAAGGATAGACATGTACTTCATGCAGGTCGGGCCCGCCCATTCCTCTCCAATCACTACGCCCACCACACTGACAGCGGACAATTTGTAAAGAAACCGGGGGATGTCCAGGGTGTACTCCCAGCAACACCAGGCTCCGCTCTGTCCGCTCCGGTACTGTCATTGTTATTGGTTATATCCCTGATATGTGGGGGACTATGGGAACCCTGATATAAGGGGGGACTGTGGGGACCCCGATATAAGGGGGGTCTGTAGGGACCCTGATATAAGGGGGGGACTGTGGGGACCCTGATATTAGGGGAAGGCTGTGGGAACCCTGATATATGGGGGGGACTGTGGGGACCCTGATATAAGGGGGGACTGTAGGGACCTTGATATAAGGAGGGGCTGTAGGGACCCTGATATAAGGGGGGGACTGTGGGGACCCTGATATTAGGGGGGGCTGTGGGGACCTTGATATTAGGGGGGACTGTGGGGACCCTGATATAAGGGGGAGGGGACTGTGGGACCCTGATATAAGGCAGGACTGTGGGGAACCTGATATAAGGGGGAGGGGACTGTGGGGACCATGATATAATGGGGGGACTGTGGGACCCTGATATAAGGAGAGACCCTGATTTAAGGGGGTGACTGTTGCGACCCTGAAATCAGGGGGAGGGGGACTGTGGGGACCCTGATATAAGGGGGTGACTGTGGGGACCCTGATATAAGGGGGTGACTGTGGGGACTCTGATATAAGGGGGACCTTGATATAAGGGGGGGACTGTGGGGACCTAGGATAGGCCCAATTTGTGGCCTAGCAGCTCGGGGCAATAAAACACACGTCCACCCAAACCAGGGCATTCTTTAATGTTGATTGGACCCTGGGCAAAAAAAATCTTCTATGCATACTAGCTCATTATGCCTTTGTCTTGCAGGTGTGTCCCCCCGGGGCTGACATCTCATGAGAAGACACTCCTACAATGGACTGGGTGAGGTTTCTCCAGCTCTGCATTACTCAGGAAACTTCCCGGAAGGACGATGACACATGTCACACCCACCTATGCAGAAGACGGGGGGAGGGACCCAAACCATTTATTCTTTACAGGTACATTTTATAAATGCCTTCACCGGGTGACACACTATATTACCATAAGTTTTGGGACGCCTGCCTTTCCACACACATGACCTTTAGTGGGATCCCAGTCTTGGTCCGTAGGGTTCAATATTGAGTTGGCCCCGCCCTTTGCAATTTTCTCCTCTAGTATACACTAAATTTCCAAAAGTATTGGGACACCTGCTTTTACACACACATGAACTTCAATGGGATCCCAGCCTTAGCCCGTAGGGTTCAATGTTGTGTTGGCCCACCCTTTGCAGCTATAACAGCTTCACCTCTTCTGGGAAGGCCGCCCACAAGGTTTAGGAGGGTGTCTATGGGAATGTTTGACCATTCTTCCAGAAGAGCATTTGTGAGGTCAGGCACTGATGTTGGATGATAAGGCCTGGATCGCAGTCTCCACCCACATGCCTTGTACACACGATCGGAATTTCCGATAAAAAAAAGTCAGACGGAATTTTTTCATATGATATTCCGACTGTGTGTGGGAACCCATGTGACTTTTTTTCCATCTAAAACATGTTTTACTTTTTTTCCGATGGAAATTCCAATTGTCTGTGTGGAACTCTGAGGGAGAAAAAAGTCTGACAGTGTGTATGCAAGACAGCTTGAACGTAATTCCGACGGAAAATTCCATTGGATTTTATCCCATTGGAATTTCCAATAATGCGTACAGGGTATAATTCATCCCAAAGGTGTTCCATCGGGTTGAGGTCAGGAATCTGTGCAGGCCAGTCAAATTCCTCCACCCCCAAACTCGCTCATCCATGTCTTTATGGACCCCTCCACCAAATGATTTGGACCAGTGCACTAAGCAAGGTTCATAAAGACATGGATGAGCAAGTTTGGGGTGGAGGAACTTGACTGGTCTGCACAGAGTCCTGATCTCTAACCCGATACAACACCTTTGGGAAGAATTATAGCGCAGACTGCGAGCCTAAGACTGGAATGCCATTAAAGTTCATGTGCGTGTTTCCCTGTTAAAAAAAAAATGTTCATGTGCGTGTAAAGGCAGGCGTCCTAATACTTTTGACAATATAGAGACTAGATATTTGGTGTTAACCACTTAAGCCCCGGACCAATATGCTGCTAAATGCCCAGAGGCATTTTTACAATTCGGCACTGCGTCGCTTTAACAGACAATTGCGCGGTCGTGCGACGTGGCTCCCAAACAAAATTTGCGTCCTTTTCTTCCAACAAATAGAGCTTTATTTTAATGGTATTTGATTGCCTCTGCGATTTTTATTTTTTGCGCTATAAACAAAAATAGAGCGACATTTTTGAAAAAAAAAACAATATTTTTTACTTTTTGTTATAAGAAAAATTGAATAAACAAAATTTTAGTCAAACATTTAGGCCAAAATATATTCAGCCACCTGTCTTTAGTAAAAAAAAAATCGCAATAAAAAAAAAATGAGCTACCTAGCGGCAACAGCGACACTAATACAGCGATTAGAAAAATGATCGCTTAGTGACACTGGCAATAGGGGGTGAAAGGGTTAACTAGGGCGGTGATCAAGGGGTTAAAACTTTATTAGGGGGGTACGGGGCTACCCTGAACCTAACACTAACTGCCTGTCACACTGCCTGTCACACTGAATGAATGAATGAAAAACTTATATAGCGCAGCACATGCGAAGCAAATCGCCTCTGGGCGCTTGATGTTCCTGTCTCCTTTGAGATCAAAAGAGATGCGTCTTAATCTTTCTCCTGAAGACTAGATAGTTCTCCTCCAGCCGAATACTCGCTGGTAAGGCGTTCCATAGTCTGGGACCCTGGACAGCGAATCTCCTTTCTCCTTTGGACTTTAATCTGGCTTTTGGTATCTGAAGCCGATTTTGATTGGTGGATCGTAGAATACGATTGGGATTGGGATTGGTACATATATGATCACTGCATTCAGTGACAGTGTGACAGGGGGTGGGGGGGTGATCACAAGAGGTTAAATGTGCCTGTGTGTGTGGTGTCAGTGTAGTGTTGGTGCGACTTACTGTGACTCTTCTCTCATCTCGGCGTTTTGAAAATACCGCCGAGATGAGAGCTGCATTACTTCCTCTGCCTATGTTTACATTTTACAGGCAGAGGAAGTGACACAGCGGCGGCGCACGGGATTGGCTGGGAGCGATCAAAAGGGGGCGGACAGAAACAAACCACCGCCCCCTCGAGTCGGATCGCTTCCGGAGGTAAGCCGCACGCCGCACGCAGCGGAGGGGGTCCCGATCGGACCCCCGACCCGCTAGAAGGCAGGGACGTATATATACGCCCATCTGCCTGTACGTGCCCTTCTGTGGACGTAAATAGGCGTGCGGTGGTCGTTAAGTGGTTAATGTAGGGTTGCAACCTTTTCTTCAGCCACCAAACCCGAACACTTTAGCGGTGCGCAGCAATTCTTTTTTGTAATATACACTATAGGATTGTGACAGATCTGGGACACCTTTGGGCACTCCAACACTGACTACAATACTTCACCACAATACTACACTGACCACAATACTACACTGACCACAATACTACACTAACCACTACACTGACCACAATACTACACTGGCAGCTCACACTTTTCAACACTCCAGCCACCATGTTCATTGTTTCCCGTCGCACTGTGATTGGGCTATAGGGGTCACATGCGGAGGTCTTCAAGAGCAACCGCGATCACGGACAGGCCAGGCCCATGACCCCCATACGCCCAATCACAGGGCTCCGGATATTGAAAATGGCAGCCGGAGCTCAGGGACACAGAAGATTTAAGTTAAGAGGAGACGGCCAGTAGTGTCACTACTGGCACAAAAATGTTGCCCCCCTAAATGTCGCGCCTGGGGCCACGGCACCCACTGCCACCCCCACCCTACGCCACCGCCACCGCCCCCTGACCCTGCTTCAGGCCCAATTCAGAACCACATTTCTGTCTGAATAATGTGTCCGGGTTTCAGGTGAATTGAAACCCGGACACACGATTCAGAACCTGGACTGTCCAAGTGAATTTTAGACAGTTGGCATCCCTATGTTAATAGTGTTTCCCATCACCATCCCATGGCCTATGGGTGATATAATCATGAAATATGGGATGAGACTCCCCACCCTGCTGTCATTCATCATTATATTAAACTATAAAAAAAAACTTTACATACGAAAGACAATTAAGGTACATACAATTTTATTGAAATATTTTATTATTTACAAGGAAACATTTTTACAAGAAAATGATTGTAGGTCTTCGGAGAACATTGGTCGGTCCATCGCTGTTATCCTCTCATTCCTCAGAGGTGGGGCCTTTTCAGACTCCTATAAAACAGATTACAGCACACACATACAATAATAACATTTATCCTGCAAGGCTATTTAAAAACACCTGAACTTATTCGAAAAAATACGGGGGTTTGGTCGCACTATATGGTCTATAGTGCTAAGCCCACTTACTGCGTCAAAGTACCCCGAATAAGTGGGTTACCTACCTTAGTAATAGAAAGAGGTGGGGCCTTTTCAGACTCCTAAACCTTCAGGATGATTCAGAGGAAGGCAAAAACCCCTTCAGTCAGATGGGCTCCAAAAGGGAAAAATTCCTTCCTGACCCCCTAAGGCGATCGGATAGTCCCTGAATCATCAGTCTAGGGTGGCCAGTTCATCCTCTTCCTATTGGAGATTGGTCATTGTTATTCTCTAAATCCTCAGATGTGGGGCCTTTTCAGACTCTTAACCTTCAGGATGATTTGGAGGAAGGTGAAAACCCCCTCAGTCAGATGGGCTCCAAAGGGGAAAAATTCCTTCCTGGCCCCTTAAGGCGATCGGATATTACCTGAATCATCAGTCTAGAGTGACCAATTCATCTCCCTGTGAAATGCAGGACTTTTTTTTATACTGTTCAAGACAATATAGATCAGAACATACATTCTATTTCTCATCAATATAGAGCCTCAGATCATCTTTGACTTTTATTTTAGAGGGACAAAGTTGGACTTTTTAAGGTCCCCACATCAAGGCGGGAAAGATAAGAAAATACATTTTATTTCTCATTGTGACATTGTGAAAACATCCACTGACTTTCCTATTACTACGACCTCCATCCATGTAACCCCAAACATCTCCTGGGGTTACATGGATATCATTCCAGGAAGCAATCCAGAGGGAGGCCCATTCCCAAGTCCCCCCTCCCCCCTGGGGAGCAACCCACCCAGATCACTCCCAGAGAGTCAACGATGCAGATACCATTGGCAGGAAATATGGAAGAAGAATAGGCAATGGGGGATGATTCTATCTGGCATGTAAGTGGGAAAACAGGACAAAGGTGTCTCACAGTCGTCACAGTTCCATGGGTGCAGTGTTGGTCAGAGCACAGTGGACCCCACCCCCCAATGCGGCCCATGTGCACTGCACACTTTGCACCCATGGATAATACGCCATTGCCGAATGCGAAAATGGCATGTTTGAAGGAGCCCTTAGTGGTTTAAGAAGATGGACACTCCTGTTTTTTTCCCAATTATATGCTGGTTAGACTCCTTCCCATATAGCCTGCTCCTCCTCCACATGTCCTGCCAATGACATGTGTTGCAGTGACTCCTTGGGAGTGGTCTGAGCAGGTTGTTCCCTGGGGATGGAGCTTGAGATCATACTTCTCTCTGAATGGCCTTCTGCTCTACAAATGCACAGTAGGCATGCCTTAAAAAGTGGAAGTTTGTCCCTGAAAAATAAATGTCACATTGGATGGTTGTAGATCCTTCAGAGTCTAATGATCTGAGGCTCTACATTGATGATCCTGCCTCTTCAAAGGTGATGATGAGACTCCATTATGGGGATTCTGGCTCTCCGATGGTGGAAGTATTTTTCTTCCTGGTGCAGTGACGTGGCGGCGTCAACGTCACCGCCACGTCACCGCGCTGTCTGCCGGTGGGGATTTTGATCCGATGGTGTGTACAGCCATCGGACCAAAACAGCCTGGCGGACATATCCGATGGAAACGGTCTGAGGACCGTTTCCATCGGATAAATTTGATCGTGTGTACGCGGCCTGATGGTGGTGATGAGGCCCTACGGTGAGGATCCTGACTCTCTGATGGTGGTGATGAGGCCCTACGGTGAGGATCCTGGCTCTCCGATGGTGGTGATGAGGCCCTATGGTGAGGATCCTGGCTCTCCGATGGTGGTGATGAGGCCACTGGCTTCAGCTTTAGAAGCCATAGAATTTCTTCTGCTCCTCTGGATCTATCAGTGTCTCACAGTCTTCTTCTTCAGGTTGAAGGAATTCATCCCCTGGCACTCCTTCACTCAGATCTTCCTTAGGAATCTGGAAAGAGAATAAAAAATGTCAATGTTTCGAATTTATTCAGAAAAAAAATCTATAAATCTCCCCATTGTGCTGGGGCTCCTCCCTTATATTTATACGTATACTTACATATCCTGATGGAAATGGTGGCGGTGATTTCCCTTGCTCTGTCTCCTTCCAGTCCACCTTCCTTAAGAACGGGTTTTCTTGGATGTCACTTACTAGCATCATCCGCTCCTCTTGGTCTTTACATAGAAACTGTAAAAAGGAAAAGAATATAATAAGAAACACTGAAATAACATAAACAATCTCTGAACAAAAGAATTCCCCTTTCTTAATATTTGATTCTGACAGTTACATATTTCTTATATCAGTCTTATGATGATAGAAGCCCCAGGGGAGTTCTATATGCTGTCTGTGTGAGGAATGTCCCCAGAAATTGAATTCACTGCGTATGTGATTGGCTCCGTCATGATCAAAGGAAACCACACAGACCATGAATGCAAGTTAAGCACATCCTCTGCAATTGGATTTTAGGGGACACAAGGGCTGTTGCTTTCCTCACACATCATCTGCAATAGGATTTTCATTTTTTGGATTGTACTTTCAAAGCCTTTTCCATTGCTAAAGGGACACAGGGGCTGCTGCTTTCCTTGACAGGTGAAGACAGATCCTTCCATTAAGGCTGAAAGCACTGCTATGACTTCCATCAATGTGTGCAGGTAAACATGTGAAATGTCTAATGTGTCTTCTAAAATCCTAATAAGATATATGTAACCTGGAAAGGACTTTGTCCCTTAAAAGATATAAAACCTCTATGTATACTCACGATCTCTATGATGTCACGGAGGGTAGGGTCCATGTCTTCTGGGTAATCCGGTTTCTTGGTGGTCAGTATCTTCAATGTTTCCTCAGAGCTCTCTTCGCCACTAAGAAATGGATGTCCGCCTTCCACCATCACAAATACTATTATTCCCAGTGCATAATAGTCGACCATGCCAAAGTATGGAAAACCTTGAAGGACCTGTAAAAACATAATGAAGAGAACGATAAATAAGCTGATTGTCAGGCTAGGCAGAGGACAGAGAAGACTACATGCTGGTATATGTGACCTATGAAGTCTACCAGGAGTCCTAAAATTGTTCTCAAATTACATTAAACTAAAGCAGAGCTTGTGAATATTGGGACATTGAGTCTCCCAGAGATACAAATTAAAATTGGTTGAAGTCTCCCAAATTGAGGAAAATTTCTCTCTTAAAGAATTGTCCCCAGAACAGGCACCCCTATTGAAGGTTTCTGGGGAAAAACGCTGAAACTTTGGATCTTACTTTCTTTCTCAATGACAGTGGTCACCAATACAAACAGATGGGGGGTCCCAATGTGCCCCACTTTATGTTATCTCTATATCCCATAACAAACATTACAATTAGATCTAATATCAGGTGGCTAGCACGTATCTTACCTCTGGCGCTATGTACGTTGGTGTCCCGATTCGTCCTTTAGTCCTCTTGGACGCTGTGACTCCAACAACTGACAAGCCAAAATCTGTGATTTTGATGTGGCCGTCATCACTCAAGAGGATATTTTCAGGCTTGATGTCTCTGTGGATGATCTCCCTAGAATGCAGGAACTGCAGACCGCAGATCATTTCCGCTATGAAGTATCTGATGGGGAAAGAAATATATAAATTAGCATCCCAAATCATCGCAGACTAATTCAATCTAAAAATGAAATTACTTCCCCCTATAGTAATAGGGGTGTGGATGGTCAGATGAAGGGGGTGATCACATCACTGCCATTTCCTCAGTGGTTGGTCACCCTCCCCCCACTCCAGAGTGACCCGGTTATTAATCTTACCTGATGGTGTCCTCGGAAAATGGACCTGAAACCACGGTGTCAAAGAGATCCCCTCTGCTCAGGCATTCCATGACAAAGACGAGATTGTTCTGTGTAGAAATAAAAGGTAAAGTTTACATTATAGACATGCAGGATTTAATTTTGTAATAGACAGACACACACACACGCACAAGTTAGGAAAACTGGATAGAGAAACTATGAAGGTTGTCATTGCTAGACTGTCCCTAATGCAATGCTAGCTTTGTCTGGCTGTTCTGGTGATCGAATGAATTAATTCTTTGGTTCACCATCCTGGAAGCCCCCCTGTAGATCAGAACGTCTGACTTCTGTCTTGCTAGCTGCAGACTTTTTTTCTAAGTGACTCAAAGTTTTGATACCAGAAGCAACCAGGTTATCATTTCAAAAGCAGGCCCGCAATGGCAGCCTCTCAAAATGATTTTCAAAAATAAAACCGCTACTCTGTGCAGTTTACCTAACCAAGCTCTAGGCTTGTAGGAGGCACTCTAGAGTTCTGCTGTTACCCATACTGCTTTGAACCCACTACAGCCGGACCCCTCAGGAAAAACCTGGTGTGGACACAAGTGAAGCTCCCTTCCGCCTCTTACAATTCAGCACTCAGTGCCTAAGGGACTATTTGACAGGTGTGAAGACCGTCATATGAGGTGGGAAGGTGGCTTAGCCTTGTGTAAATTCCAGCTCCCAAAAAGGTCACCATTTGAATAACAATTTTAGGGGGTCTGGATCAGTAGTGGAGTGCAGTACAGGAAAGAGGTGAAGAAAGTGGAAGGTGAAAAGACTTACCTTTGTCTGGAATGTTCCAAACAGATGTGTAATAAATGGACTCTCGCTGGCTGCCTTCAGCACGTCACGTTCTGTGAAAATCATCTCGCAATCACTAGCGTTTCGCAGTAATTTTTTCTTTTCCACAATTTTAACTGCCAGATTCTGGTCAATGGCAGAATGAGAGGCCAACAGCACAATCCCGTAGGATCCCTCTCCGAGAATTCTATGAAAGTTTATCTTTTCCAAGGAGAGTATGCATGACTGGTCCTTGATGGCACTGGCACATGGGACTGGTGAGGCCATCTCAAGGTTTGTGCTGCTGATGGGTGAAGATTGCAGACTCTCAACATCACTACTGAGTGAAAATTTTAAAGATGGATTGCTTGATATGTCAGAGAGTGATGAGAGTGATTTGACGTGTGTTTCTTTGTCCTCCATAGCTGCAGCCTGTACAGTCTTCTGGTCTTTATTGGTGGATGGAGTGACTTGTATGTTCTTGTCCTCCATAGACACAGTTTGTACAGTCTTCTGGCCTTTATCAGTGGATGAAGTGACTTGTATTTCCTTGTCCTCCATAGTTGTGGCCTCTGCAGTCTTCTGGTCTTCGCTGCTTGATGGAGTGACTTGTGTTTTTTTGTCCTCCATAGCTGCAGTCTGTACAGTCTTTTGGTCTTCATCGGTGGATGGAGTGACTTGTATGCCTTTGTCCTCCATTGTTGAGGCCTGTACAGTCTTCTGGTCCTCATCGGTGGATGGAGTGACTTGTATGCCTTTGTCCTCCATAGTTGAGGCCTGTACAGTCTTCTGGTCCTCATTGATGAATGGAGTTGTTTGTGTTTGTTTGTCCTCCATTATTTTATCCAGTTCAGCCTTACTGATGTATGGAACCCAGATGTAAGGCTGTCTAACGTTGAGACGTTCATCGTTTTGTCCTAGAGAGAGAAGAAAACAGTCATTTTTATTCTTGCTCTTTACACCTCATTGTACGATCTTACACAAAATCTGTGCACATTTACATGGATCGTCATTTATGAGTGTCATGAGTGAGTGTTATGGAAATAATCTGGTGTTACGTGTTTCCCTTTATGGGGATTCTCTATATACATGGACAATATGGGAGTTCTGTGCCCCGGGGGGGGGGGGGGGTCCATTCTCAGTGCCTAGCTTTCTATGTAAGTGTAAGTGAAGAAGTCCCTGTGACATCTCTAACAGCACTCCCCCCCCCCTGAATTCCCATACTTGAAGTGGAACTCTGGGCAAAATAAAAAAATTACACCTATGATGTAGTCTGTCACTGGTGTGACGTTCTTTGTTTTTTTTGGGACCCCCAACACAGCTTTATTTAGTATTATTTATTTAACTAATGGGGACTTGATGGGTTCTAACTCCTCCCCTTCTCTTCTCCATCCATCCCGTGACCCCACTATGTGTGTGTGTATATATATATATATATAGAGAGAGAGAGAGAGGTGACCCCACTATGTGTGTATTATATATACAGAGGTGACCGCACTATGTGTGTATATATACAGAGGTGACCCCACTATGTGTGTATACAGAGCTGACCCTACTATGTGTGTATATAGAGGTGACCCCACTATGTGTGTGTATATAGAAGTGACCCCACTATGTGTGTGTATATAGAGGTGATCCCACTATGTGTATATAGAGGTGATCCCACAATGTGTATATATACTGTAGAGGTGACCCCACAATGTGTATATAAAGGTGACCCCACAATGTGTATATATAGAGGTGACCCCACTATGTGTGTATATATACAGAGGTGACCCCATTATGTGTGTATACAGAGGTGACCCCACTATGTGTATATATAGAGGTGATCCCACTATGTGTATATAGAGATGACCCTACTATGTGTATATAGAGATGACCCCACTATGTGTATATAGAGGTGATCCCACAATGTGTATATATACTATAGAGGTGACCACACAATGTGTATATAGAGGTGACCTCACTATGTGTATATATAGAGGTGACCCCACAATATGTATATATATAGAGGTGACCCCACAATGTGTATATATAGAGGTGATCCCACAATGTGTATATAAAGGTGACCCCACAATGTGTGTATATATAGAGGTGACCCCACTATGTGTGTTACAAAGATCACATAATGTGCTCTTTGAAGGGCAGATTTCTCTTATTTCTATATATCTCCTATGGGAAGGCTTGATTGCTTTGCACTGTGGCTTATTATTGTACCTCCCCCTATATACTAGATTATATACAGTATATACAGTGTATATATCTGTATAAAACATCCATCATGTGACCTTGCATTATAATTCTCTAAAATATTACTTACTATGAACGTCATCTTCTGGGATTTTGGGGCGTTGGCAGGGACAGATTCTACCTATGGCAGCCCTGACCCTCTGCCCAATAGCCCTGGCTCCACCCTTTTTAGGGGCAGTAGTTTGGGGCGGTGGGTTTGCCCGGTGCTCCTCGGTTAAAGGGCGCACATTTAGCAATAAAACAGATTCTTCCTTGGAATTCAGAAGATTCTTTGCTTTGTAACCGCTCTTTCTCATAAATCGTGTCATTGTTCCCATAGAACTCGCAACACTGCAGAGAGAGAGAAAACGCATCCTGCTCGGTCAGAATACACGCAGCAAGTGAGCTGTAGCCCTGTGTGTGTTTCTTATATAGGCAAAAGGGGAGGAGCCACCGTGACATCATCAGGTTCCGTAGCCAATCAGTGTTCTGTATGCAAATGAGATGGATGAGGTGTTCTTTTTTCAGAACCAACTGACAAAAATTCAAATCTACAGCCAGTCTAGTACACTGTACAAACAACTGTTTAACCCCTTCACTGCCAGGGACTTTTTCTTAATATGTTTTTTGTTCATTAAAATGAGCAGAAATTACTGTATAAAGTATATATTTTCTGAAAGCAGAGGCTCTGCAGAATCTAATGGCGGCATTTGTAATTTTTTATGTCACAAGATATTTGCACAGTTGTTTGCAATTATTAATATCTTGTTATGCTCACTAACTGCCAAGTTTGAAAGAAAAAACAATACCTATAATTTATTCATTTATAACTATTATTATAGTTTTTATTATTGTTAGCAATATTATTAATAAATAATAATACTAATAAAATAAACTAAAATTATGGTTACTAATTCATTACCTTCACTAACAGCCAAATTTGAAAGGAAATTTCCAGACCTATAATTAAATAGTTTATAACTATTATTATAGTTTTTTATTAATATTCTTATTACTTAATAATAATAAAGAATAATAATAAAAAAACTATAATAATTGTTAATAATTTGTTATGTTCACTAACTGCCAAGTTTCATTTATAACTATTATTATAGTTTTTATTATTATTAGCAATATTGTTAATAATTAATCATAATAATAAAATAAACTAAAATAATGGTTAAAAAATATATTATGTTCACTAACAGACAAATTTGAAAGGAAATTTCAAGACCCATAATTTAATAGTTTATAACTATTATTGTAGTTTTTATTATTATTATGAATACAAAATAATAATTAAAAAAACTATAATGGTTAATAATTTGTTATGTTCCCTGATGCCCCTTTCACACTGGGGCGGGAGGTGCGGTGGCAGTAAAGTGCCGCTATTTTTAGCGGCGCTTTACCGTCGGAATTGCGTCAGTATTCGGACGCTAGCAGTGCGGTTTTACCCCCCGCTAGCGTCCAAAAAAGGGTTAATACTGCCCGTAATGCACCTCTGCGGAGGCGCATTGCCGGCAGTATAGCCGCGGTTTCCCATTGCTTTCAATGAGAATGAGTGGTGGAGGATGGGTAAACACACTGCTCCTTTACCGCTTCAAAGATGTGGCTAGCAGGACTTTTGGAGCGGTTCTGTCAGCGCACCGCTCCAGTGTGAAAGCCCTCTGGGTTTTCACACTGGAGAGACAGCCACTGTTTCAGAACGGTTTGCAGGCGCTATTTTTAGCGCAATAGTGCCTGCAGACAGTATGAAAGGGGTCTAACAGCCAAATTTGAAAGAGTTTCTAATACCTCTAATGTATTCGTTTATAACTATTATTATAGTTTTTATTCCTATTATTAGCATTATTATTTATTATTAATAAATCATAATAAAATAAACTATAATAATGGTTAATAATTTATTACATTCACTAACAGACAATTTTGAAAGAAAAATTCAGAGTTTTAGTTTATAACTTTGATTATAGCTTTTATTATTACTATGAATAACAAATAATAATAATAATAATAAAACCTATAATAATGGTTAATAAACTTAATAATTAAATTATAATAGAAATTATCCAAATGTTTTATTCTTTTGAATTTTGGATTTTCCTTCTTTCTGATTTTCGTTGTTTTCGAAATTTCATTTTAGAAAAAAAAAAATTAAAAGTTTTTTCGTTAATTCGGATGTTTCGGAATTAACAAATGTGCCAATTTTTGACGAAAAACGAATTCAGAATGAAACAAATTGCACATGTCTAGCTGCACATTTTTCACTCGCATGTGTGGCGCAGATGATGTTTACATGATCGCTCTAAGTAGAAAATAGGAAAAGGGATGGACTCCAGGGAAACTTCCAAAAAGTTGTCTTTATTAATAAAAAATGGGCATATAAAACAAACACAGCCACAGGAAAGGACAGCCGACGCGTTTCACACTATGTTAGTGCTTAGTCACATGTCTAGCTGCACATTTTTTACTCGCATGTGTGGTGCAGATGATGTTTACATGATCGCCCTACCCTGCACTTTTCATTGGTGGGTGTGTTTAGGGATAACAGGCGCTTTAACAGCCTGACCTCTGGAAGACTAACCCCCCCTTCATGGCCAGGCCATTTTTTGCGTTACGGCACTACGTTACTTCATAAGCCTCTAAGATCATCACATGTGAACAAGGTCCATCATACTGTCAATATTGATTTTTATGATTGTGTACAATGTCATATAAATGATTTTATGTACGAATATTACATTTTAGATGAATTAATAAAATACTTTTTTATTATAGAAAACCAATGTTACATAGTTACATGTTGTGCCTCAAAAGTCCCACTTTCTGATACCACTATGTTTCAAAGTGCTAGACTGCAGTATTTTAACTGACAATTGCGCTGTCGTGCGATGTTGTACCCAAATAAAATCAATGTCCTTTTTTTCCCACAAATTGAGATTAATTTTGGTGGTATTTGAGCACCTCTGCGGTTTTTATTTTTTTTCTCCGATAAAAAAGAAGAAAAGAGCGACCGTACAGTTCGGTGCAGTTCTACTTATTATTTTCTGGAACTCAATGCACTAGTGTGAACTATGCCATTGGAAATTACATAGCAAAGAACACCAAAATGGGAAGGTGCCAAAACACAAAAACACATACTAATATTAGAAAAAGAATAAAAATAAATAATAAAAAAAATATATCAACATATTTTTATCAGAAATAACCACTCAATACATGGAATAGATGCGATTGGATCTCTACATGTTTCGCCATATGATGGCTTTGTTGGGTCCGTCGGCTCCCGCTGTATCCAATCATGGCTGGAGCGGGTCGCGGGCAGAGCAGTGCATGTGCACCCCACAGACCCGGAAGCGCAGAATACCATACAGGTATGTTGGGGGCTGCCTTGCTGCCATGTGTATATATATATATATATATATACACAGTATACAGTCGGCAACCGAGAAACATTTTTTATTACATTCATTTTATTAAAAAAAAATCTTTACACTTTTTTTATTTTTTATTTTATTCCTATCACTACGGAGGAGAATATTGATCTACAGATGATAACAATCTCACTGACCGGTGACAGGTCTGGTGATGGAGACTTCCCACTACAGACAATGAGGGAGAGGGAGACAAATGAAATGTGTCTCAGCCAATAGGAGATGATTGGTTGCTATAGGCAACGGCACCAGGTTGGATATAGAACTTAAGTTGGACATATTTTATGTGTCTGGTGCCTGCACTGCGGCTCTGAGATCACAGGAATGGACAAGCAGGAGGGGGGCTTGTATGTACTAATGATGTATAGGAGGAGGGGAGACTCTCTGCACAGTCCATGGACAACTATCACACCATGGATAATAATTACACAGGGGGGTAGATTCACGTACAGAGGCGTATCTTTTTGCGGGCGTAGCGTATCCTCTATACGCTACGCCGCCGCAAATTAGAAAGGCATGTGCCGTATTCACAAAGCACTTGCGTCCTAAGTTACGGCGGTGTAGCGTAAATTGGCCGGCGTAAGCCCGCCTAATTCAAAGTAGGCTTGGAGTGGGCGTGTTGTATGGTAATCAACCAAGACCCCACGTAAATGACGTTTCTAACACATGCGCCGTCAGTGGACGTATCCCAATGCGCATGCTCCAAATTATGCCGCAAATACTCATTGGTTTCGACGTGAACGTAACTTACGCAAAGTCCTATTCGCAAACGTTTTACGCAAATGATGTAAACGACGGAAAATTTTACGCTGTCCCGACGTCCATACTTAACATTGCGTACGCCTCATATAGCAGGGGTAACATTACGCCGGACATACGCTTACGCAAACGATGTAAAAAAATTCGCAAGTACGTTTGTGAATCGGCGTATCTAGCTCATTTGCATATTCGACACGGCCAGCGGCCAGCGTAAATATGCAACTAAGATACGACGGCTTAAGAGACTTACGCCGGTCGGATCTTAGTAAAAATTAGGCGTATCTTGCTTTCTGAATACAGAAAAAAGAAGATTTCTAGAAGTTACGCGGCGTATCTCGAAATACGCCGACATATCTTTTTTGAGAATCTGGGCCAGAGTGGCTACAAGAAAATGGCCACCTCTTGATAAACACAGAGTGGCTTCAAGAAAATGTCCGCTGCTGTTACAGGAGTGTGCTGATTGTTGTTACTATGGTAACCCGGGGATGTGTTGACTCCTGGAAGGAGAGACGTGTACTTCCTGCAGGTCGGGCCCGCCCATTCCTCTCCAACCACACTGACAGCGGACAATTTGTAAAGAAACCGGGGATGTTCGGGTTGTACGCCCAGCAACACCAGGCTCTGCCCACCTGTCATTGTTATTGGTTAGTGACATATTATGCCCAGACCCTGATATGGGGGGGGGGGCTTTGTGGACCATGATATAAGGCGAGACTGTGGGGACCCTGATTAGTAGGGGGGCTGTGGGGGCCCTGATATAAGGGGGGACTGTGGGGAACCTGATATAAGGGGGGACTGTCGGGAACCTGATATAAGGGAGGGATTGTGAGGATCCTGATATAACGGGGGACTGTGGGGACCCTGATATAAGGGGAGGACCCTGATATAAGGGGGAGGGGACTGTGGGGACTCTGATATAAGGGGGGCTTTGGGGACCCTGATATAAGGCGGGAATGTATATAAGGGGGAGGGGGCTGTGGGGACCCTGATATAAGGTGGGACTGTGGAGACCTTGATATAAGGGGGGACTGTGGGGACCCTGATATAATGCGGTTCTGTGGGAACCCTGATATAAGGGGGGACCTTGATATAAGGAGGGGCTGTGATAGCAGGCAGAGCTGTGGGGACCCTGATATAAGGAGGGACTGTGGAGACCCAGATATAAGGGAGGGATTGTGGGGACCCTGATATAAGGGGGGGACCCGGATATAACGGGGGACTGTGGGGCCCCTTTTATAAGGGGGACCCTGATTGAAGACAGGACTGTGGGGACCCTGATATAAGGGGGAGGGGACTGTGGGGACCCTGATATAAGGGAAGGACTTTGGGGACCCTGATAAAAGTGGTGGACTGTGGGGACCCTGATATAAGGGGGTAATGTCAGGACCTTGATTTAAGGGGGGGCTGTGGGCACCCTAATATAAGGGGGGACTGTGGGGACCCTGATATAAGATGGGACTGTGGGGACCCTGATATAAGGGGGAGGGGACTGTGGGCACCCTGATATAAGGGAGGGAATGTGTGGACCCTGATATAAGGGAGGGACTGTGGTGACCCTGATATAAGGGGGGGGACCGTGGGGACCTTGATATAAGGGGGGCTGTGGGGACCCTTATATAAGAGGGACTGTGGGGACCCTGATATTTGGGGGGACTGTGGAGGCCCTGATATAAGGGGGGGGACTGTGGGGACCCTGATATAAGGGGGGACTGTGGGAACCCTGAAATAATGGGAGGGACTGTGAGGACCCTGATATAAGGTGGGACCCTGATATAAGGCAGGACTCTGGAGACCCTGATATAAGGGGGGGCTGTGGGGACCCTGATATAAGGTGGGACTGTGAGGACCCTGATATAAGGGGGAGACTGTGGAGACCCTTATATAAGGGGGACTGTGGAGACCCTGGTAAAAGGGAAGGACTGTGGGGACCCTGATATAAGTGGGGACTGTGGGGACCCTGATATAAGAGGGGGACTGTGGGGACCCTGAAATAATGGGAGGGACTGTGGGGACCCTGATATAAGGCGGGACTCTGGAGACCCGGATATAAGGGGGGGACTGTGGGGACCCTGATATAAGGGGGGACTGTGTGGACCCTGATATAAGGGGGACTGTGGGGATCCTGATATAAGACAGGACTGTGGGGACCCTGATATAAGGGGGAGGGGACTGTGGGGACCATGATATAAGGGAGGGACTGTGGAGACCCTGATATAAGGGGTGGACTGTGGGGACCCTGATATAAGGGGGTACTGTTTGGACCTTGATTTAAGGGGGCTGTGGGGGACCCTAATATAAGGGGGGACTGTGGGGACCCTGATATAAGGCGGGACTGTGGGGACCCTGATATAAGGGGGAGGGGACTGTGGGGACCCTGATATCAGGAAGGGACTGTGGGGACCCTGATATAAGGGAGAGGGGACTGTGGGGACCCTGAAATATGTAAGGGACTGTGGGGACCCTGACATAAGGGGGGACTGTGGGGACCTTGATATAAGGGGGGCTGTGGGGACCCTTATATAAGGGCGAATGTGAGGACCCTGATATAAGGGGGGAATGTGTGGACCCTGATATATGGGAGGGACTGTGGGGACCCTGATATAAGGGGGGACTGTGGGGACCTTGATATAAGGGGGGCTGTGGGGACCCTTATATAAGGGGGACTGTGGGGACCCTGATATAAGAGGGTCTGTGGGGACCCTGATTTAAGGGGGGACTGTATATAAGGGGGAGGGGACTGTGGAGACCCTGATTTAAGGGGGTACTGTGGAGACCCTGATATAAGGGGGGGACTGTGGGGACCCTGATATACGGGGGGACTGTGGGGTCCCTGATATAAGGGGGGACTGTGGGGACCCTGATATAAGGGGGGGCTGTGGGGACCCTGATATAAGGCGGGACTGTGGAGACCCTGATATAAGGGGAGACTGTGGAGACCCTGAAATAATGGGAGGGACTGTGGGGACCCTGATATAAGGTGGGACTGTGGAGACCTTGATATAAGGGGGGGACTGTGGGGACCCTGATATAAGGGGGGGACTGATATAAGGGGGACTGTGGGGGCCCTGATATAAGAGGGTGGAATCTGATATAAGGGGAAGATTGTGGGGACCCTTTTATAAGGGGGGACTGTGGGGACCCTGATATAAGGGGGAGGGACTGTGGGGACCCTGATATAAGGCGGGACTGTGGGGACCCTGATACAAGGGAGAGGGGACTGTGGGGACCCTGAAATATGGAAGGGACTGTGGGGACCCTGATATAAGGGGGGACTGTGGGGATGTTGATATAAGGGGGGCTGTGGGGACCCTGATATAAGGGGGGACTGTGGCGACCCTGATATAAGGGGAAGGGGGACTGTGCGGACCCTGATATAAGGGGACTGTGGGGACTCTGATATAAGGGGGACCCTGATATTACAAGGGGGGACTGTGGGGACCCTTATACAAGGGAGGGAGACTGTGGAGACCCTGATATAAGGGGGGACTGTGGGGACCCTAATATAAGGGGGACCCTGATTTAAGGGGGACGACTCTGATATAAGGGGAACTGTGGGGGCCCTGATATGAGGGGGGACTCTGATATAAGGGGGAGATTGTGGGGACCCTTTTATAAGGGGACTGTGGGGACCCTGATATAAGGGGGAGTGAACTGTGGGGACCCATGATAAAAGAGGAGGACTGTGGGGACCCTGATATAATGGGGGGACTGTGGGGACCCTGATATAAGGGGAGACCCTGATATAAGGGGGGACTGTGGCGACCCTGATATAAGGTGGAGGGGGACTGTGGGGACCCTGATATAAGGGAGGTGGACTGTGGGGGCCCTGATATAAGGGGGGGCTGTATGGACCCTGAAATAATGGGAGGGACTGTGGAGACCCTGATATAAGGTGGGACTCTGATATAAGGCGGGACTGTGGAGACCCTTATATAAGGGGGGACTGTGGGGACCCTGATATAAGGAAGGGGGACTGTGTGGACCCTGATATAAGGTGGGGACCCTGAAATAATGGGAGGGACTGTGGTGACCCTGATATAAGGTGGGACTGTGGGGACCCTGATATAAGGGGGGACTGTGGGGACCCTGATATAAGGGGGGACTGTGGGGACCCTGATATAAGGGGGATGACTCTGATATAAGGGGGACTGTGGGGGCCCTGATATAAGAGGGTGGAATCTGATATAAGAGGGAGATTGTGGGGAACCTTTTATAAGGGGGAGGGGACTGTGGGGACCCTGATATAAGGCGGGACTGTGGGGACCCTGATACAAGGGAGAGGGGACTGTGGGGACCCTAAAATATGTAAGGGACTGTGGGGACCCTGATATAAGAGGGGGACTGTGGGGACCTTGATATAAGGGGGGCTGTGGGGACCCTTATATAAGGCGAACTGTGGGGACCCTGATATAAGGGGGGGCTGTGAGGACCCTGATATAAGGGGGACTATGGGGACCCTGATATAAGGGGGACCCTGATATAAGACGGGACTGTATATGAGAGGGAGGGGACTGTGGAGTCTTTGATATAAGGGGGGACTGTGGGGACCCTGATATAAGGGGGGGACTGTGGGGACCCTGATATAAGGGGGGGACTGTGGGGACCCTGATATAAGGGGGGGACTGTGGGGACCCTGATATAAGGGGGGGACTGTGGGGACCCTGATATAAGGGGAGACCCTGATATAAGGGGGAGTGTAGCGACCCTGATATAAGGTGGAGGGGGACTGTGGGGACCCTGATATAAGGGGGGACTGTGGGGACCCTGATATAAGGAAGGGGGACTGTGGGCATCCTGATATAAGGTGAAGACTGTGGGTACCCTGAAATGATGGGAGGGACTCTGGGGACCCTGATATAAGGTGGGACTGTGGAGACCCTGATATAAGGGGGGACCCTGATATAAGGGGATGACTCTGATATAAGAGGGACTGTGGGGGTCCTGATATAAGAGGGTGGAATCTGATATAAGGGGGAGATTGTGGGGACCCTTTTATAAGGGGGAGGGGACCCTGAAATAAGGGGGAGGGGACTGTGGGGACCCTGATATAAGGGGGGAACTGTGGGGAACCTGATATAAGGGGGGGACTGTGGGGACCTTGATATAAGGGGGGCTGTGGGGACCCTTATATAAGGGGAACTGTGGGGACCCTGATATAAGGGGGGGCTGTGAGGACCATGATATAAAGGGTATTGTGGGGACCCTGATGTAAGGGGGGACCCTGATATAAGGCTGGACTGTATATAAGGGAGAGGGGACTGCGGAGACCCTGATATAAGGGGGGACTGCGGAGACCCTGATATAAGGGGGGACTGTGGGGACCCTGATATAAGGTGGGGACTGTGGGGACCCTGATATAAGGGGGGACTGTGCGACCCTGATATAAGGGGGAGGGGGACTGTGGCGACCCTGATATAAGGGAGAGACTGTGACTGTGGGCCAGTCAAGTTCCTGAGCGAGTTTGGGGTGCAGGAACTTGACTGGCCCACACAGAGTCCTGACCTCAACCCGATAGAACACCTTTGGGATGAATTAGAGTAGAGACTGCGAGCCAGGCCTTTTCGTCCAACATCAGGGCCTGACCTCACAAATGTGCTACTGGAAGAATGGTCCAACAGTCAAGTTCCTCCACCCCAAACTCGCTCACCGATGTCTTTATGGACCTTGCTTTGTGCACTGGTGCACAGTTATGTTGGAGCAGGAAGGGGCCGTCCCCAAACTATTCCCACAAAGTTGGGAGCTTGAAATTGTCCAAAATGTCTTGGTATGCTGATGCCTTAAGAGTTCCCTTCACTGGAACAAGGGGGCCAAGCCCAACCCCTGAAAAACAGAGTCCTGACCTTAACCCGATAGGACCCGATAGGACACCTTTGGGATGAATTAGGCCGCGTACACACGATCAAATCTGTCTGCTGGAAACGGTCTGCCAGAGCGTTTCAGCAGACAGATTTGATCGTGTGTACGGGCAAACAGACGGATTTGGCCACCCGACAGATTTCAAAGCATGCTTTGAAATCTGTCAGCTAGGAACCCGTCCACCCGACATGTCTGCTGGTTAGTACGCTAACCAGCAGACATATCTGCTCGCACATGCGTCGAATGGACTCGACGCATGCGCTGAAGTGTTTTACTTCCGGGGGCGGTGACGTGGCGGCGTCAACGTCACCGCCACGTCACCGCCACATCAGCGCGCTGTCTGCCGGCGGGGATTTTGGTTTGATCGTGTGTACACGATCAAACCAATACATCCCAGCAGACAGATCTGTTCAAATTGGTCTGTCCGACCGATTTGAACAGATGTATTTGCTTGTGTGTACGGGGCCTTAGAGTACAGACTGTGAGCCAAACCTTGTACAACATCACTGCCTGACCTCACAAATGCTCTTGTGAAAGAATGGCCAAACATTCCCATAGACACCTTCCTAAACCTTGTGGACGGCCTTCCCAGAAGAGTTGAAGCTGTTATAGCTGCAAAGGGTGGAGCCAACTCAATATTGAACACTACGGACTAAGACGTCATTAAAGTTCATGTGTGTGTAAAGGCAATGCTTTTGGTAATATAATGTAGCTTGTGCGGAGAGAGTAGCTGGGGCAATCAGCTCCACCCACTCCAAACTGCCTGCAAAAAACTACAGGGGGGGGGGGGGGTGACAAGACCAGTCCCTCTGCACAAGGAGAGAGATCAGCAGTGATCGGTCTTTATTACAGGAAGTCTCACACTGGATTATTGGACAGATCTGGAAGAAATACACAAAGATCACAGAGATTCAAGAAGAAGACACATGACTCTTGTATATAGACAATATTTACTGATCCTGGAGTCCAGCTTTACCATTCTATCAGTCCATTAAACTCCTGGAAGCTCTGGATACCCAAACAGTGATTTATACAGCTTTTAAACTTCTTCCATAAAGAAGGTCTCTCTATATGTCCTCATTGGGTTCCTTTAGCCATGTGGAGAGGAGGTCTCTATATGTCTTCATTGGGTTGCTTTAGACATAAGTGAGGTCATATAGAGGAGCTCCCTCGATTTGTACATACTGAGTTCCTTTAGACACATTTTAGGACATATAGAGGAGGTTCCTTTATTGTATAGGTCCTCACTGGGTTCCTTTAGACCAGCCATTCTCAACCAGGGTTCCGTGGAACCCTAGGGTTCCTCCAGAGGTGGCTAGGGGTTCCTTGAGCTGTGGCTAATTTACCTCCTGTTTGATGGTGCCTACATAGTTCTGAGCCAATTCCACTTGAAGGAACCAGTGGTATTGCACCAATGATCTTCATAGTTCTCTGTAAGGGGGCATTCTTACCACTACTGTAAAAAAGGGCATTCTTCTCACTGACCACCAAAGTAAGGGGCATTGTTCCCACTGACCCCCAATAAATAGGTTTTATCAGGGGTTCCCCTAGACCTAAAAAATATTTTTAGGGTTCCACAGCTGTAAAAGGTTGAGAAAGGCTGCTTTAGATGCATGTGAGGTTATATAGAGAAGGTCACTCTATGTGTCTTCCTTGGGTTCCTTTAGATACGTGTGAGGTCATATAGAGGAGGTCGCCTTATAGGCCCTCATTGGGTTCCTTTAGACGTATGTGAGGTTATATAGAGGAGGTCACTCAATATGTCTTCATTGGGTTCCTTTTAGATACGTGTGAGGTCACATAGAGAAGGTCACTTTATAGGTCCTCAATGGGTTCCTTTAGATATGTGTGAGGTCAGATTGAGGAGGTCACTTTATAGGTCCTCACTGGGTTCCTTTAGATATGTGTGAGGTCAGATAGAGGAGGTCGCCTTATAGGTCCTCATTGGGTACTTTTAGACACGTGGAGAGGAGGTCCCTCTATATGTCTTCATTGGGTTGCTTTGGACATGAGTGAGGTCATAATGAGGAGCTCCCTCTATATGTCCATATTGAGTTCCTTTAGACACATATTAGGTCATATAGAGGAGGTCCCTTTATTGTATAGGTCCTCATTGGGTTCCTATAGAGGAGGTCACTTTAGATGTCCTCATTGGGTTCCTTTTAGATACATGTGAGGTCACATAGAGGAGGTCCCCTTATAGGTCCTCATTGAGTTCCTTTAGACATGTGTGAGGTCAAATATAGAAGGTCACTCTAATGCCCCGTACACACGATCGGAGTATTCGATGGCCTAAAATTCAATGGAATTTTTCATCGGAATTCCGTTCAAGCTGTCTTGCATATACACTGTCAGACCAAATTCCGACCGTCCAAAATGCGGTGACGTAAAACACAACGACGAGCCCAGAAAAATGAAGTTCATTGCTTCCGAACATGTGTCGACTTGATTCTGAGCATGCATGGGTTTTTGCTCCATCTGAGTTGCACACAGACAATAGGAATTTCCTATCATTTTTTTTCATCGGAAAAAAATAAAACATGTTATATTTCTAAACACAGATGGAAAAAAAGTCAGATAGGGCCCACACACGATCTGAATTTCCCATGAAAAAAGTCTGTAACAGCACCCCAAATGGGAAAGGGGTTAAAGCCGTTTAGGATATTCCCTTTGCGAACTCAAGGCAGCTACCGACACTCCACAATCCGGCGAACACGACCCATAAGAATTCCCCCCTGTTAACGAGAGACATTGCTCTGTTTGAGGTTCAACAGGAATGACCCTTTATTGAGAAATACAGGCTCTTATATACAATTTAGGATACTGCAGTAACCAAATGAACAATGACCCAACTCCACCCACAACATCACACAATGTTTACCCAATGAGCCCCCCCCCCACCCCCAATACACATTATCCTTAATACATCTTCTAGCAGACATCCTGGCTCCGGGACTTGACCTAATTTACATGAGCTAATTAACTACAGATGATGACTCAGACACCTGACCTTTAGGCAGCCTGCAACTTACAATACACATTATCACAGTAGCAGACTTAATTACCACAATAGACAATAGAATGCAATCACACCCCACCTCATCACAGCAAGCTTTAAAGTACACAACAGCCAACACACAATTTATATACAATATATACAATGTATACTGCATTAAATCTGACTAGCACAGATTATAGTGGGGTTCTAATTCACCCTGTGCCCCTATTAGAGACACAAGGTGATCTACACATGAGAGGCGTCGGGGAAGCTGAAACAGGAGTATCTCATACTTTCTAAGAGCTTCTGGGTTCCACGGGCCCTTCTGTTACAAAGTCCATCAGACTTTTTTCATCGGAAATTCCGATTGTGTGTACGCAACATATGTGTCTTCCTTGGGTTCCTTTAGATATGTGTGAGGTCACATAGAGGAGGTTGCCTTATAGGTCCTCACTGGGTTCCTTTAGACGCATGTGAGGTTATATAGACAAGGTTGTGAGGTTATATAGAGAAGGTCACTCTATGTGTCTTTCTTGGGTTCCTTTAGATATGTGTGAGGTCACATAGAGGAGGTCGCCTTATAGTTCCTTATTGGGTTCCTTTAGACACATGGAGAGGAGGTCCTTCTATATGTCTTCATTGGGTTGCTTTAGACATGAGTGAGGTCATATAGAGGAGCTCCCTCTATATGTCCATATTGAGTTCCTTTAGACACATATTAGGTCATATAGAGGAGGTCCCTTTATTGTGTAGGTCCTCACTGGGTTCCTATAGAGGAGGTTACTTTATATATCTTCATTCGGTTCCTTTTGTATAAGTGCGAGGTCACATAGAGGAGGTCCCCTTATAGGCCCTAATTGGGTTCCTTTAGACACGTGTGAGGTCATTTTTCGAGGAGGTCGCTTTTTAGGTTCTCACTGGGTTCCTTAAGACGCATGTGAGGTTCGGATCGGATAATTTTTCGGATCAGCAAAAAAAAAAAAAAAAAAGTAACGTGGCTCAAGCACTTTCAGTATGTGTTTAAAGCCCTAGTTTTTCACAACCAAATTAGTTTTAGTTTTCACTCCTGTCAGTGAAACACCAGGGTGATGTCGCTTCGAATGCGTAGCCATGCTTGATGTGTTTCCACTGTCATATGGCTTTCTTGTGCCACAGTGCCTACACACCGTCACGGTTTTATCCGCTAACCTCTTTCCTTCATCATTATATTTGACAGGAAAGCCAAAATGCTCCCATACTGGGGATTAAAATGACGTGGGGTGTTCAAGCTCCTCTGTTCCTCTGTTAGGCATGACCACGCTGTGTGTGGACTGAACATGCGCACAACTTTTTTTTTTTTAGAAATCAATCTCGCGAATCATGTGTGTGCGGTTCGGAATCAATATCTTCGGCTCGGATCACGGATCAATGATGATCCGTTGCACCACTAGTATCTACTAACACCAATCCCAATCATCATCCATAGATGGACCCCAGTCTTATTCATAAAAACAAAATGTAATAACCAATATGGTGTCAACTTATAAAGAAAATCTCTCTAGTTGTTATAGGAAGTATTGCATTTTTGTTCCAATAACTTAAAGCAAACCCATGGCTGGCTAAGTATGTGGACGCCCATAGAAGGCCACCACCTTCAGTATGACTTAACAGCTAACATGGGGCTGTAGGCTATACAGAGGAGTTCTATAATTGTATAATATCTGATTTTTGAGGATATACTGTAAGTGTTGGGGTGTTCATTAGAACTGAATATGGGACTTGGAGAAGTTACAAGATGTCTTCAACGTTACAAAACAAGTCCACTTGAATGTCACTTACTACTAGAGACCTCTCATTTTCCATGCTCATGTGGTAACTTTTCCATCCATGAATTGGAAGGTTGTTCTTTGCATGTATTGTCTAATTCATGTACTGTACAAGCTCCATATTTATGGTGATCTGTAGAAGACAAAACCTTCTCCTCCTCCATAATGTGGTGGCAGATCTTGCATTGTTCAAAGAATGGTGGTGCAGTAGACTTAGCTGCACGTGGCAATGAAGTAGTGCACTCCAGTTCTCACAGCAACATCTGTAATGCCAAATCGGGGGTGTAGCTCGGCACATATCTGCGGGGGAAACAAAATCAGAGATGTAACCAAAGATATAGATTATGTTTTGTCTTGAGCCTTCAGGCTTTATAGTGTGGTTTGTGTGGGTGGGAGGCTCTAATAGGCTTCGGAAAAGGGTGAACTCGGGTCGCAGAGCACTACAAACCGAGCCCACCCAGTTGTGTGACAAAAGTGAAAGAATCGTTTTTTTTTTAACCTGATTCGCCCCTGAGACCCATTTCTCGCTAGGGTGACCACGTGTCCTGGATTTTGCAGGTCTGTCCCGGGCACCTTCATTCCAGGAAAATACAGTGTCCCGGAATGAAACTGACACAGCAACCCCCCGGGCCAATCTGATGCCCCTAAAAAAGGCTGCCACATCACCGCTTTACTCACTGACAGTACTTGCCCTGGCCGGGAATGCCTGAAGGAGCACAATCCCCGCCCCCTGCTTGTGATTGGAGAAATCATAAATCCCACCTCTTGTGTCCAATCACTGTGCTGTGATTCGTTACAGCACGAGTTGATTTTTGGGAAGGGGTGGGTATCCCTGAATGGTAGTTTGGAAATGTGGTTACCCTATTTGCCCACTGATTGGCCTGAAAGGAGGAGGGAGGAGATGGAAGCCGCCATGATGCCCACGGAGGAGAGCAGGGGAAGGGGAAGCTGCCATAATGCCTGTGTTTCGTCAGATTTGGCGACCCGTCAGAATTGGTAACGGAAGTGACGTTCCGTCGCGCCCATCTTGCTACACCTCGAACTCCTCCATAGTAAGGATACACAGAGAAGGTGGAAAGCGGACATCTTGTTACACCCACCGGAGTTTACACTTATTTTTAACAGGAAAGTGAGTTTATATAGTGAAATACAGTGCTTAGAACTCCATTTGACTGGTTAAATGTTACATTTTAAAAGCAGCGAACTTTTGTCAGATGAGCAAACCTGTGAGATGAGCAGGCTCGCCGCTGCTTTTAAAATTCAACATCATAAAAATCAGATGGAGTTATAAGTACTGGATATTCAATATATAAACTTACTTTACTGTTAAATGTAAAATGCAAAACTCTGGTGGGTGTAACAAGATGTCCGCTTTCCCCTTCTCAGAGTATTTTACTATGGAGGAGTGTGGGGTGTAGCAAGATGGTGGCGACGGAACGTCACTTCGGTTACCAATTCTGATGGGTCACCATATCTGATGAAGCACCTGCGATCTGTCGTCCGGGTGAAGTGCTGCCCGCCATAGATGGGGTAAGTGCTCCGGACCCCACCAACCAGACTGGGGGGAAGGGGACGTGGGGCAGCTTACTCAACTGATAGCAAGGGTGGGGGTGTCTGTGGGTGCACCCCCCAAAAAGAATTCCCATTAGCTGCCACTGGATTACAGTACAGGTGTTATGGATTATATCCTCTGTCCCTAGATACCAGGGCTTCACCTGAACTGTCCCTACTTGGACTCTTTGGGCTTCTTACACAATTTCTTCAGGAGGTGCCTTAGGGCCCTTTCACACAGGGCGGATCAGTATTGATCCGCTCCGTATGTCCGTAAGCTCAGCGGGGATCCCTCCGTAAATCCCCGCTGAGCTGTCGGCTGAACAGGGCGGTCCTCGCACACTGTGCAGAGACCGCCCTGTTTTTTCTCCACTCTCCCCTATGGGGGAGCGTATGAACACGGACCGCATGTCCGTTTTCATCCGATCCGCTCTGCCGATGGAAGAAAAAATAGGATCTTCTTCCTTCCGCAAAAGCGGATGTTTGCGGAGGCGGACGATTACGGGTGTCAGCGGATGTTTATCCGCTGACACCCGCAATCACATAGGGATCAATGTATGTCCCTTTTTCATCCGCAAACGGATGGATGAAAAAGCGGACATACGGTCCGTACGTGTGAAAGGGCCCTTACTTCACTGCCTGGGGAGCCTCTTCCTCTCTGAACATGACCCACTTATTTGCAGTGTGCGTTAAACATTTCTATAGGTTACCAGTTTAGAGTTACAGAGATGGTCCAGTGCTAAAATTATTGCTCTCTCTCTGACGATCGTGGCGATACCTCGCTTGTGTGGTTTGAACACTTTTTACATACGCAGGCACGATGTATGTATGCATTTGCTTTCGTGCACGAGCACAGAGGGACGTGGGCACTTTAAATGTATTTATTGATTTTTTTTTTCTTACTTCTTTTACTTTTTATTTTTACACTGTCCCTTTAACAAAAAAATGTTGAATCACTTAAAAAAAGGCCTCAGATGTCACATTTACACGTTAAAGCTAAAGGGATTTTTTTTTTTTTTTAATCTTGTCCCCTTAAGGCAATTGGACAGAAGTGATGTTTGCAGGTTACATGTTTTCAGTTAGGCCCCTTTCACACTGGGGCGGGAATACTGCGGGAATCGGCCGCTAGCGGTGCGGTATTAACCCCCCGCTAGCTGCCGATAAAGGGTTAATACCGCCTGCAATGCGCCTCTGCAGAGGCGCATTGCGAGCGGTATTGCTGCGTTTTCCCATTGTTTTAAATGGGAAGGAGCGTCGAAGGAGCGATATACATACCGCTCCTCTCACCGCTCCAAAGATGCTGCTGGCAGGAGATTTTTTTCTCTCCCACCAGTGCATCGCCTCAGTGTGAAAGCCCTCTGGCTTTCACATTGGGGTTGCTGGGCAGGGGTTTTTCAGGCGGTATAGCAGTGCTATTTTTAGGGGTCTTACAGAGGAGGTCTAGGGCTAGAATTATTGCTCCCGCTCTAACGATTGGGGTGATACCTCACATGTGTGGTTTGAACACCGTTTTCATATGCGGGTGCTGCTCACGTATGCGTTCACTTCTGCGCGTGAGCTTGTCGGGACGAGGTAAGTTTATTTTTTACTTTTATTTTTATTTGTACACTACTCTTTTAAAAAAAAAATGTGTCACTTTTATTCCTATTACAAGGAATGTAAACATCTCTAGTAATAGAAAAAAGCATGACAGGTCCTCTTAAATATGAGATAAAAAATGGCCCTTTAAGAGTTATGGGCGGAAGTGATGTTTTGATGTCACTTCTGCCCTGCAGTGATATGGAGACGGGTGGGGGGCCATTTTCCCCTCACTCATCTCCATACCCGGGAAGGAGAAGGATCCAAACGCCTCCGCCACTACCGAGGGCACGGGAGAGGGCCCTCTCCCGCCGACGATAACAGTGATCTTGTGGCGAATCCACCACAGAGACCACCATTATCGGAAACTGGACCGCCTGCTGAAGATGAGGATATCTGGGTTATAGTAGCTAGCAGCTGCTGCTATAACAGAGATAACCCTCTTCAACGTGCCAACGTATATATACAGTGGGCGGTCCGGAGGTGGTCAACGTCACAGTAGCAGTGCAAGACATGAAATTTCCATAAATTAAAATAAAAATCCCTGTTTGTAGATTTATGCATGTGCTTTCTTTTTTTCTACAAATAAAAATTCTAAAAGTAAAACACATAAAAATGTATAAAATGTTTTATAAGACCCCCATTCACACTTGTGATTGGTCATGCAATGTCCAGGGTTGATCATCTGCAGGTAATCGCTGCATGGTCAATTACATGCAAATGACTGGACCTTTCTGCCTGCAGCTAATTATTTTCTGTATATATATTTATTTTTTTCAAAAATATCTTTACCATGCTGGTTGTTGATGTATTTTTGTTATATTCCTATAAATAGATTAGTTTCTCCCAAAAAGGGGTGGATCCTGAAGAAGCGAGTGTTACGACGAAACATGTCAATCCATTACATCATTTTGGGAACTTGAGTCATGGTCTAAGTCAGGGATCTTCAGACTATGACCCTCCAGCTGTTGCGGAACTACAAGTCCCATGAGGCATTTTAAAACTCTGACATTCACAGACGTGACTAGGCATGATGGGAATTGTAGTTCCTGAACAACTGGAGGGACGTAGTTTGAGGACCCCTGTTCATCAAAAAACACTACTGTGTGACTTTTATTATGTTTTAATGATGTTTTAATTATGTAATAAAGATTTGTAAGATGCTTTTATTAAATTTGTGGTGTGTATCCTTCCTGTTGCACCCCCTGACTCCACCCCCTTTTGACTCTCCCCCATCTCCCCCTTTATATGCGGAGACAGAAAACCATATATTGCAATGTTCTAATTGCAGGAAACCTCACTGGGTCTCCTGTGGGTAATCACAGTCAATCCCATTAGCAAGGCACATGTGCAATATTATTTGGAAATCACACTTCATGAATGAATGTTGTATAAACACCGGAGAATGGTAGCAGGGGATCTGCTGAATGAGGGTACCACTGAGCTGGGGATATGTTAAACGTGGGTACTAATGAGCTGGGGATCTGCTGAGCGAGGGTGCTAATGAGCTGGGGAGCTGTTAAACAGGGGTACAACAAGTGTACAAATGAGCTGGGGTTCTGCTGAACGAGGGTAACAATAAGCTAGGGATCTGCTAAACAAGGGTAACAATGAGCTGGGGTTCTGCTGAACAGGGGTACCTGGGGATCTGTTGAACAGGGGTACTAATGAGCTGGGGTTCTGCTGAACAAGGGTACTAATGAGCTGGGGATCTGCTAAATGAGGGAACTATTGAGCTGGGGATCTGTTCAACGGGGGTACTAATGAGCTGGGGTTCTGCTGAACATGGGTACCAATGAGCGAGGGATCTGCTGAACATTGGTACTAATGAGCTGGGGATCTGCTGAACAAGGGTACTAATGAGCCGGGGATCTGTTGAACAGGGGTACTATGAGCTAGGGATCTGCTGAACAGTGGTACTAATGAGCTGGGGATCTGTTGAACAGGGGTAATAATGAGCTGGGGATCTGCTGAACAGGGGTACTAATGAGCTGGGGTTCTGCTGAACAGAGGTACCAATGAGCTGGGGTTCTGCTGAACAGAGGTACCAATGAGCTTGGGATCTGCTGAACAGGGTTTTTAATGAGCTGGGGATCTGCTGAACAAAGGTAACCTCTGTTCAGCAGAACCCCAGCTCATTGGTACCCCTGTTCAGCAGATCCCCAGCTCATTAGTACCCCTGTTCAGCAGAACCCCAGCTCATTGGTACCCTTGTTCAGCAGATCCCAACTCTTTAGTACCCCTGTTCAGCAGAACCCCAGCTCATTAGTACCCCTGTTCAGCAGAACCCCAGCTCATTAGTACCCCTGTTCAGCAGAACCCCAGCTCATTAGTACCCTTGTTCAGCAGATCCCCAGCTCATTAGTACCCCTGTTCAGCAGTACCCAAATCCTTGACTCCACTGCTGCCACCTGTCGGCCTGGGGTGTGATCAGCACCCGAGAAATGACAGAATGAGCCCACAGCACAGCCAAAGCTGGGACAGAGGCTTCAAATTTGAACCAATTAACATGGTCACTTAACTCTCTGACCCCCTCTAAATTTACATTAGCACCGGGTTTAAGAGTTACTATGAGCCAAGCCTTCTCATCCAACATCAGCGCCTGACCTCACAAATGCTCTTCTGGAAGAATGGTCAAACATCCCCATAGACACCCTCCTAAACCTTGTGGACGGCGTTCCCAGAAGAGGTGAAGCTGCAAAGGGCGGGCCAACTCAATATTGAACCCTACGGACTAAGACTGGGATGCCATTAAAGTTAATGTGCGTGTAAAGGCAGGTGTCCCAATACTTTTGGTAATATAGGGCTAGATTCATGTAGAATTGCCTATCTTTGTGCGGGCGTAGCGTATGCTTTTTATACTATGCCGCCGCAACTTTTACAGGCAAGTTCTTTATTCACAAAGCACTTGCCTGTAAAGTTGTGGCAGCGTAGCGTAAATGGCCCATCTTAATTCAAATTGAGCGTGTAGGGGGTGTCTATTATTTAAATTAAGTGTGATCCCGCGCCGAACGTACTGTGCATGCGCCGGCCGTGAAAGTTTTCAAGTGCGCATGCTCCAAATCACGTCGCAAATTGTCAATAAAAGCGACGTGAACGTAACGTACGGCCAGCCCCATTCTGAATCGACTTAAGCAAACGACGTAAAACGACATCTGTCCCGACGTCCATACTTTTTTTTTTTTTTCTTTTTTTTATTCCACATTCAGCCTTAACTGCACACAAGAAACCAGCTCATGGTAGAGGTGCTTAATTTTCGTCTCTGTTTCAGGTTTGCATCATTTGTGGAAGTTTTCCCCTATTTATTTTTCTTTTTTTCTTTCTCTTTTCTTTTCCTTTTTTTTTTTTTTATATAAATGTTAACATTATGAAGTTATCAATGTTTGTATATTTTCTGAATACTTTATATATATACTTTCCCTTTAATCCCGCCCACCCCACCCCCCTCCAAACCCTTCTCCCCCCTCCCTCCCCCCACCACACCTTTTAATGCTCTCTTATCTTATCGAGCGAGTTTGTTACTCTGTCCGCAGGTTCGCTACGTAGCTCCATGTTCTTTTAAAGGCTCTCCATTTTTCCCATTTTGTAGTGTCCCTGTTCTCTTCTAGACTATCTCTGAGATTTTCCATCCAGTATGTTTCCTCCACAGTGTCTATCCATTCCCGTATCGTGGGGCATACTGCCACTTCCTTAGTATCAACCTTTTAGCGGCATTTAGTAGGTGTGGTACCAGTGATTTCCTATATTTTTTTATTCCTTCTCCCCCTCCATGGAAGAGTACCGTCCATGGCTCTCTTTTTATTTTTTCCTTTGTGATATCTTCTATTATCCTCAAAATCTTTTCCCAGTATGTTTTAACCTTTGGGCATTCCCACCAAAGGTGGGCCATGGTTCCAGGGGATTTACAGCCCCTCCAGCAGTCGGCTGACTGGCCAATCTTGAATTTACTAAGTTTTACTGGTGTTATATACCAGCCTGATAAACATTTAAAATTAATTTAGACTGTTCGGCTGTCGATAGCTGAGGTATGGGTCAATTTTAAAATGTTATCAATTGTGGTCATATCTTTATGTGTCCCTAATAGACATGTGCACACTGGAATATTTCGTTTCGTTTTTTCGTTTTCGTCCAGAAAATAAATTTATTTAGTTACTCCCGAAAATCGTTTTGATTTATTTCGTTTTCGTCGGGAAAGTTTTCGTCCGAAAACGAAGATTTTCGATGGCTTTGTCGAATTAAACGACGGAAATTCGACAAAGCATCGAAAATCGTCGTTCTGAATACAGGGAATATACCTATTCACTGTATTCCGAACGACGATTTTTGATGACTTTGTGAAATTGAAAGACGGAAATTCGACAACGCATCGAAAATCGTCGGATCGGAACGAAAACGAAAATAAAGCATTTTTTATGTCGGATCTTTCGGTTTTCGTTGCTTGCGCTTTCGTTTTCATTCGTTAAAACGATAACGAAAATGCATTCTAACGAAAACGAATGCACATGTCTAGTCCCTAATTCATTCTCCCATTTTTTAATGAAAGGGGGTACGTCTGGTTCCTCAAACTGTAATAAGATCTTATAGATCTTAGATATACTTCCTTTTCCACTTTCCGAGGAACATAGTTTTTCTATGTCTGAGAGCTGATCCCCGGTTCTTAGAGGTTGGGGTAATTTTTGAATAAAATGGTTTAGCTGTTGGTACCTCCAATTATTAAGTGTCATTAAATTTTCTTTCTGTTGTAATTGCCTAAATGCTAATAAGTGTCCTTGATGTGTTATATCTCTTACTTGTGCCTTATCATTTTTGATCCAATTTCCCCCTATCTCCACTTTCCCCGGAGGGAAATAGTCGTTGTCCTTTAGTGAAATTAGGGGTGAATTGAAATTTTTATCTATTTTTTTTTGTGTTACATCCCAAACCTTGAGTGCATTTTTTGTTATTTCATGTGTATCAGTGCCAAGTGCTCTAAACTGTAGGGGGTTCCATATTATTTTTTCTAATTTCACTTTAGCTAGTGCATTCTCCAAATTAACCCATCTTTTTTCTGTGTTTGCTCTGGCCCATTCCACTACTCTCGACAGAATTATTGCTTCATAGTATTTTTTGAGATCAGGGATGGCCAGTCCCCCCTTATTTTTTGTTTGTTTGAGGGTCTGAAACGATATCCTATGTTTCTTATTTCCCCAGATATAGTTCATGATTAAGTTTTTGAGGATTCGCAACAGTTGTTTTGGGAGTTTTATCGGGATCATTTAAAACTTGTATAAAATCTTTGGTATCAACACCATTTTACAGAAATGTATTCATCCCAGCCATGAGATTGGTCTATTTTTTATCCTAATTATCTCCTTTTTAATTTCTTCTATTATGGGGATGTAGTTAATTTCATATATTTTTTTATCTGTGTTTGCCAGGTAGATGCCAAGATATTTGAGCTCGTTTACCCATGGAAATTTAAATTCTGATCTAAGGATTTGCGTATCTTTCTTTGGTATACTGACGCCTAGTATTTCAGTCTTATTTATATTTAATTTAAAGTTTGAGATTTCCCCGTATTGATTACATAAATTTAATAAATTTGGGATGGAAGTTTTAGGGTTGGTTAGGTAGAAAAGCACATCATCTGCAAATGCAGACAGTTTATGCTCCTCTTTACCCACCCTAACTCCATTTATTTCAGGACATTTACGTATTCTAAATAGAAGGGGTTCAAGAGACAGTACAAATAATAGAGGTGAAAGAGGGCACCCTTGTCTCGTGCCATTTTCCATTGTAAAATAGTGGGATAGGCCCCCATTTATTTTAATCCTAGCTGTTGGGGCCTTATATAGAGTTCCGATCCACCCCAGCATCTTTCGTCCAAATCCCATAGTTTCCAGAGTTTGTAGCATGAATCCCCAGTCTACCCTGTCGAACGCTTTCTCAGCGTCGATCGACAGGAGTAGACTGGAGTTCCCGCTTCTCCTCATTTCCTGGAGCAGGAGGAGAGTCCTTACCCCGTTATCTCTTCCCTCTCTGCCTTGGATGAAACCTGTCTGGTCAGGGTGTATCAACCCCCCCATCTCCCGTTTTATTCTTTCGGCCAGTATCTTTGCAAACAGTTTTAAATCTGTGTTTAGCAGAGATATTGGCCGGTAGCTCGAGCAAACCTTGGCATCCTTACCTTCCTTTGGTATAACGGTTATTGTCGCCTCTGCGGCTTCTCTACTCAGGGTATAGTCATTTCCCAGACCGTTAAAGTATTGACATAGTCGTGGTATGAGGATATCTTTGCATTTTTTATAATAGAATGCGGTAAGGCCATCAGGGCCTGGACTTTTCCCCGATGCTGTACCTGCTAACGCTAACAGTATTTTATTTTCTGTGATCTGCCTATCCAGGATTGATGCTTCTATTGGGTTTACTGTTTTGAGGGAAAAAGTTTTTGGTCCTAACAGGAACACCAAGATGAAGTGCCTATAGGGACCAAGAGGCTATGAAGGTGGTGACGGACAAAAGTTGAATACAAAACAGGATTTTATTATAAATAGTAAAAAATGATATAATAATTGAATATATACAGATTCTAGTATTTGGAGAAATGCTAGATAAATAAACTAATAGTGCATCAGTATATAGTCGGCCACAAATGCACCAGTGAAGATGAGGCTTCACTAACTGGTGCTGACAGAAAACATGCAAGACAGAGACAAGGACATACAAAGACAAAATCAAGATAAACGTCTGTTCGGACACGTTAAAGGCAATCCTACTGATATGCCCTGGGATATAATTACCACAATATGGCAAAATATGTCAATCCCAGGGAACAACAGCTGGAGGGCCCGCTTGGAGGAGGGGTAAGTTGGGGCTGTAAACTCTGGCAATCAAGGACTATTGGTCATGAAATTCTATAACTAGTAATGGCAGGGATATATAGTGTCTCCCTATCAAATCCGGATTAAGTATAAGATATATCTAGTTCAGATGAACAGTGTCCAGGATTGTATTAGAGGTGATTTGAATCACAGGTAGTCCTATATATGGACCAAGTCATTTCCTAGGACTCCAGCAATACAGTTGTTTTCAATGTCCAATGGGAATAGACCTGCTGGTTACTCTTGGATACCCATGTGTCATACTCCTATAAGGGATCAAGGGATGTACAATATTGTCTCAAGAGTTGTGGGTCTAGGAGCACAGGTGACAGCTGCACCGATGGTTAGTGTGAGCCCAGTGATATTCACATATGTGTAAGGCCGCGTACACACGAGGGGATATGTCCGCTGAAAACGGTCCGATGGACCGTTTCAGCAGACATCTCCGCTCGTGTGTATGGGCTAGCGGACAGATTTCTCCACCCGACAGATTTCAAAGCAAGCTTTGAAATCTATCCGGTGGGAATCTGTCCGCCCGACATGTCTGCTGGTTAGTACACTTACCAGCAGACATGTCGGCTCCCACCGCCGCCGCGCCGCTGCCGAATGGATTCGGCGCATGCGCGGAAGTGTTTTACTTCCTGGTGCGGTGACGTAGCGGTGACGCGGCGGCGTCAACGTCACCGCCGCGTCATCGCCACGTCACCGCGCCGTCCGGCGGCGGGGAATTTGATCCGATGGTGTGTACACGCCATCGGATCAAACTCCCGATCGGACATATCCGATGGAAATGGTCCGCGGACCGTTTTCATCGGATATATCCGATCGTGTGTATGGGGCCTAAGACACGGAGATATGGAAAGATCTTACCCGCTTGCTGATGTAGAGGTGCCGTGGGTCTCACATATGAGTGGCTCGCTATCTTGTAGCTGGATATGCTGCAGGTTTTACAGTCTGTATATGCATCTAGCCCATCTGTCTCTGTGTCAGTTTGAGCGATCCCTTGATTTAGGTTTTTATCGTGCCCGCCAAACTCGCTGACGGACACAACGGCAACGGACCCAGCATGTTAGGAGGCTGATCTGTACCGATCTGTATTTACGGGGACTACCTGAAGGCTGTTTACATATTATTTGGAGGAATCTTTTCGTTTATCTCCTATAAGAAGTGTTTTTAATTTTTTCTATGTAATTTCTTCCTTTCTTTTTCTGTACCATCCTTGCCAGGTGTTTACTAGTTTTGTTACCGCCTATATATCTTTCTTTTGCAATTAACTGGAGATCTCTTTTGGTTTCCTGGAATAGAAGATTTTTAAGTTGGTTACGTTTATTAACTAGTTCTAGGTGTAAATCTTGTTGCTTAACATCTCTTTTGTGTTTTTGTTCAAGCTTATATATCTCCTCAATTATTTTCTCTTTTTGAAGCTGTTTCTCTTTTTTCTTTCTTGCTCCTTCTGATATCATGATGCCCCTAATTACAGCCTTGTGAGCGTCCCATAATGTGGCTTTAGATATTTCGCTTGTATCGTTTATTTTAAAATACTCTTCCAAATCCTTTTGAACTCTAGTTAGACTATTCGTATCTTTTAATAATTCCTAGTTAAGTCTCCAAATTTGGGGTGGTCTCGGGTTGCCTTAGATATTCAGGGACACGCTGATTGGGGCGTGATCTGATATAGTCGTGGGTTCTATTCCCACATCAGTGACCTCCTCCAGTAAGCAGTGGTCAACAAGGATATTATGGATGCGGGAGTAGCACCCGTGTACAGGAGAGTAAAATGTATAATCTCGTGTCGCCGGATTTAGGACTCTCCAAACGTCTACTAGTTGACTGCTATGCAGGCTGTTTTTTAATTTTCTTAGTTGTTTTTTATTGTTCCCCACTGTTTGAGATGTCTTATCTACCTTCGGGTCCATGCAGAAGTTCAGGTCTCCTCCCAATATGACCCTTCCTTTTTTAAAGTCCCTTATCTTTCCCAGGATTTCTATAAAATATTTTATCTGTTGGTTATTTGGTGAATAGATATTCACTAGGGTACATTCTGTCTCTTCTAGTTTCCCTTTTAACATAAGGAATCTCCCCTCGGGGTCTGTTCGTCTTTCCATTAAGCTGAATCTCACCCCTTTGGCAAACCCAATAGCTACTCCCCTCGCACGTTTTGAGATGGTATCCCCATAATACCATATGGGGAACTCAGTTGAATTTAACCTAATGTTTGAATCTAAAGTAAGGGGGCCTCCTGTACAAAGGCTATATCAGTTTTGATTCTCTTTAATTCTTTTAAAACTTTGTGTCTCTTTGTGGGGCTATTTAGGCCTTTTACATTATATGAAACACATTTTATTATCGTCATTATCTATTAATGAGACCCCTCCTCTTTAATTCGAGTTTTAACCTCGACCTTGTTACAGTTACTTTCTCTTTCGGTCCTTTTGGTATGGTGGGTCCCCTTCCCCTCCCTTCCCTTCCCCTCCCTCTTCCCACCTCCCCACCCCCCCCTCTCCCTAACCCTTCCCCCCATGGCCAGAAATAGGCCTCTGAACCAATTTTATCCCTTGGTTCAGTTTCCCTCTGGGGTGGGACCTATTTCATATCCCCCATCCTATTTAGATGGAGGGGAGAAAGCGTAGAAGAGGCATTTCACTTCTCGGAAGTAAAAAAAAAGACCACCAAGTTGTTTCGGCTCACCCCCTCCCTCCTCCCCCAAAAAAAAAAAAAAAAAAAACCCGACAACCCAAGAGAAGGAAAAATCCCTTCTGCCACCTCCCCCTATTAAACCCAACCAGGAAGGTCTGGTATCTGTAAGTCTAGTCTATTGCAGAATTCCCTCAGGTCTTCAGGGAATCACAATATTGCTGATTTTCCTTCTTTTGAGGCTACCAAGCTTGCTGGAAATCTCCAGTTATATTTAATTTTCTTGGTCATGAGTTGCTCTAGGAGCGGTTTTAAGAGTCGTCTTCTGGCCAAAGTCTCTGGGGCCAAGTCCGCATAGATCTGTAAGGCCGCGTACACACGAGGGGATATGTCCGCTGAAAACGGTCCGATGGACCGTTTCAGCAGACATCTCCGCTCGTGTGTATGGGCTAGCGGACAGATTTCTCCACCCGACAGATTTCAAAGCAAGCTTTGAAATCTATCCGGTGGGAATCTGTCCGCCCGACATGTCTGCTGGTTAGTACACTTACCAGCAGACATGTCGGCCCCCACCGCCGCCGCGCCGCTGCCGAATGGATTCGGCGCATGCGCGGAAGTGTTTTACTTCCTGGTGCGGTGACGTGGCGGTGACGCGGCGGCGTCAACGTCACCGCCGCGTCACCGCCACGTCACCGCGCCGTCCGGCGGCGGGGAATTTGATCCGATGGTGTGTACACGCCATCGGATCAAACTCCCGATCGGACATATCCGATGGAAATGGTCCGCGGACCGTTTTCATCGGATATGTCCGATCGTGTGTATGGGGCCTTAGGGGGACCCGTCATAAATAAGGGGGGGATATCCCCTCAGTTTTTTCCATATTTCGTCTTTCTCTTCAAACGAAAGAAATCTGACAATAACGTCTCGGGGCCGTTCAGTATCGCTTCTGTTCAATCTTCCCACCCGTTGGACTCTCTATTCTGATCGAGTCATCAGGTTTTTTTCCCAATATTGGGTTTAATATTGTCCCGGTTATTTTCCTCAGGTCCTCCCCTTTTCCTTCTGGGACTGCTCTAATTCTCAGGTTCTGTCTCCTGGATCTATTTTCCTGGTCTTCTAACTTGTAGAGTGTGTTTCTCTGTTGTAAATGTAGCTGGGCTATTTGTTCTTTTAACTCATTTGACTCTTGTTTTTGTTTCTCTAACTGCTCCTCCATCGTCTCTACTCTAGCGAGAAGGTGGCCAAAATCCATCCTAAGGCTATGTATTTCTCCTTTAATAGCATTTTCAAGTCGCATCAGCATCTTTTCCATGTCTCCCCTGGTTGGGATTTGGTCCTCGGGTCTCTGTTCTTCCCTTCTACTTATTTCTCCTACCCCCTCGCCGATCTCTTCCTCTCTTGAATCCTCTCTTAGATCCTCCGATGTTTCCCCTTGGGTTAGTTTCTGGGCTTTTTTTTCTTCCATTTTTTTATCTGTCTTCCCTTGTGAAGATTTTGGAGATCCTGTATTTCTTGAAGTTGTTGCTTTAGACATGTATTGTTGAATTGTGCTTGGTGCGGCCGTATATCCAGGTGTCTTTGGGGTTCCTCCCTTTGTTGATCTGCTTGACATCCTGGACATATTATTTTTCACTTTTCTAATTCTTTTCCCCAGGTTGCCTACTTATTAACTTCCTTACACCTTCTAAGTCCGAGCTTTTACCCTTTTCTTTTTTGGTAGCCGTTGATAGGACCTGTAGGGGTTACAGTTACCCTCTTATGAATGCGAGGTTAACCCAAGAGCCAATGGGCTGGGTCTTATACACTTTTTGGGTGGGGGACCCCAATATCCCATTCCGCGGTTCCTTAGTTGAATTTATATGTGTAGTTTAGGCATTAGTGGGGTAGATAATCTCCTCTTACTTGGTCCTGTAGGCAGTAACCTTCACCTCTATTTATGCTGCATGTGCTGGGTTTTTACCCTCTAGCAGGTTTTCCAAGGGAGCCTCGAGGCATAAAGGCTTACTGCCTATTGATGTGTTATGAGACCCCCTCTGTCCTTAGTTTTAGTCAAAAGTATCCTCCAAAAAAAAAAAAAAAGTCTGCAGTGATATTGGAAAAAGGCGTAAAGATGTTCCTGTGCCTCTGGGCTATATCTTTTCCCTGGAAATATTTATTTAATAATGTATGGTTCTAAAAGTTCTTCCAATCCCTCACATACTCCTGTAGGGGGGTACTTTTAAACAGTTAATTTAATGCGGTGGTATCCGATGTTATTTTGCCATATTATTCTGAAACCCGTCTCCTGGCTGAAGTCAACTTACAACCGTTTATCTCCCTCAGTGACCATCACTGTTGCTTCATTACAAACTGTTCTAATGGGAGTATGATATCTCCTTTATTGCAGCCTTCAGGTGTATGGCCGCTGATGGCGTTGCCTTCAGAGTTATGTGTTATCTGCATTTTACTAATGAAGCTCAGCTGTTTCTGGATTCTACAGCTTTCAGTTTTTCATGCAGAGAGATACTAATTTGCTATTAAATTATAGTGTTTCATACTCTCAATGTTTCACAACCATCATATAGAGGGGCCCAACTTTGCTGTTAATTTATTGCATACACACCATCATACAAAGGGGCACAACTTTTAGCTGCCGATTCATTGCAGTGAAACCAAGTATCATTCTGCCATTGTAGTTTAATACCGGTCTTTACATTGGGTTGAGCCTGACGTGCCTCCCCCTCAGCTTTGTATCAATTTTGCAGGAGACATTTAAACCTTTTGGTACATTGACTTGGTAAATTTACCTTCAGGATCTAGTTTACATACTACCTGCTGTTCCCAGAGGAAGATCAGTTTCTTTTTAGGTTTGCAGTATTTCCTGTGTAGAGCGGTCTGAATGTAGAGGATTGCTAGGGGATTCCCGGGGGAGCCAGCTTCGGTGGCGGGGAGGGGGGGTTGGTGGCGGTCTCTATGGAGAGGCGCGGCACCCGTGTTTCATGCCGCGATCTCTCCCGTATCCTTGCGGGGTGATTCCCGGTCCGTTGGCGGCGCTGTCCCGGGGCAGTCTGCGGGGGTCATCCGCGGCTTCTCCGGACTAGCTGACGCGCTCTCCGGGGACACAGCTCCTCATCCCTGCTTCCCCTGCTTCAGTGGCGTCTCTCAGTCCCACCCACCTCGCGGCGCGTCACGTCATCACGTGCACGCCATCCCCGCTGCTGTGTGCATCGCCGACGTCCATACTTAACGTTGTCTGTGCCTCATATAGCAGGGATAACTTTAGGCCAGGCATAAGCCTAACGTAAATGACGTAAACAGATACGCCGGCCGGCGCACGTTCGGGAATCGGCATATACGCTCATTTGCATATTTTAGATGGGAACGCCACCTAGTGTCCAGCCTAAAATATGAAAATAGGATTCAATATTTTATTTTATCTTTTCATGTGACAACACTGAAAAAAAGGACACTTTCCTACATTGTAAAGTAGTGAGTGTACAACTTGTAGAACAGTGTACATTTGCTGTCCCCTCAAAATAACTCAACACACAGCCATTAATGTCTAAAGCGCTGGCAACAAAAGTGAGTACACCCTTATTGAAAATGTCTAAATGAGGCCCAAAGTGTCAATATTGTGTGCGGCCGCCATTATTTTCCAGCATTACCTTAACCACGTAACCCCCGGACCATATTGCTGGTTAAAGAGAAGGCCACTTTTTGCGATTCAGCACTGCGTCGCTTTAACTGACAATTGCGCGGTCGTGCGACGTGGCTCCCAAACAATTGGCGTAATTTTTTCCCCCACAAAATTTTTAGTTTTTGCGCTATAAACAAAAATAGAGCGACAATTTTGAAAAAAAATAATATTTTTTACTTTTTGCTATAATAAATATCCCTCAAAAATATATAACAAAAACTATTTTTTTTCTCAGTTTAGACCGATACGTATTCGTTTACATATTTTTTGTAAAAAAAAAAAATCGCAATAAGCGTTTATTGATTTTGCACAAAAGTTATAGCGTTTACAAAATAGGGGGTAGTTCTCATTCTGGAAGGGCAACTGTAGACAGTCAGTAGGCACATTGGTCTAACAGGCGGACGTGTGCCTAGGAGCTCCTCTCACCTGACCTCCAGTGACTCTATCCTCCTCGCAGCAGACAGCTAGGCAGGCAGGTGTTTTTTTTTCTCTCCTCCAGTGATCCAGAACCAGGACAGGACAGCTGCTCTCTCCTCCGCCTTGGGCCCCACTCCTTCCCCCTGCTACTTCCCCAAGGTAAGGAGCTCCCCGGCAGCTCTCTCTCAAGGCTTCCTTGCCTGGTCTGTCCCCCCCTGGGGTTGAGTGCGGCCGTCCTTTTCAGGATAAGCCGCGGTCTCCAGCCCTGGGAATCGGACGACCGACACCCCCCGCCGCATCCCAAACACTATACCTTCCCCCCCCTGCTAGTTGCACCTTCTCGGGTGGTTTTCGGGTGTTTTTCACCCCTCCGCGCCGGCCTGGAAGCAATCTCGGCAGCCGCGATTAGGAAAGGCCGCGGCTTCAACCGCGGCCTAGCGGCGCGCCGCTCCTCGCCATCCCAAGCTCTCCCAATCTCCTGAAACAGCCCAGATACCCCCCCTAGGCCCTAGAAAGTAGCTCCTACCCTCACTTGATCCCTCCTGGCCCTACAGCAGCACCGATCCACCCAATTCTGGGAGTTCACCAGCCTGGATCTTGCTGCTGGTTTCAGTGGCCATCTCTACTACACCCAGCCCCAGGCCCCCCCTTGGTGAACACCATAATACTTGATCCAGGGTTCGTCCGATCGCCTCTTGAGGGGTCAGGAAGGATTTTTTTCCCCTGCCACTGCATATTGGCGTAGCATGATCAGGGTTTTTTTGCCTTCCTCTGGACCAAGTCAGGATAGAGGATTCGGCTAATCCTTGACTATCCTTCCATTCCCCCCCCCCCCCCGGTGCTTGGCGGCCATGATGAATCTGCAATACTCAGCAGAGACCATCTGGGATTTGAGGCGATTTGCCGCAATATTACCAGCCATCACCAAAAAAGCCCTGCAAGCTGAGCGACTCTTTAGAACCGATCGACGATCGGCTATCAAGAGTCGCAGCCGCTTGCCACAACCGAAGCACATATCATGTGCTTTGATTAACACTAGATCGGCACTAAAACACCGACTGGAAATCCATGACTTCATCCTGCAATACGACTTAGACTGCCTCTTTATAACAGAGAGCTGGCTCACAGCTGACTGCAACACCATTCTAGGAGAACTGGTGCCAGAAAAGTATCATATTATTACGGAAAACAGAATAGGGCAAAGAGGAGGAGGACTGGCGGTGATCCATAAGATTCATCTGGCGATCACAAAACCAGTCTTTCAAAACCCTCTTCCATTCATGGAAACCCTTACTCTACAACTGCAAGCAAACTCCCAGGAGACCGTCAGGATTCTACTCTGCTATAGGCCACCCGGCCCAAAATCGCAGCTTCTTCCATTATTGACGGACTTTATCTCCACCTATACCCTTAACAGCAAACACCTTTTGCTGCTCGGGGATTTCAACCTCTGGGCCAACTCCTCACAAGACCCCGTGGCCGATGCCTGCATTGACCACCTGGAAGGTCTAGGGCTACAACAACTAGTATGTGGGCCCACACATGCTTCAGGTCATACACTTGATCTAATTTTCAGACAAAATCTGGAAATAAAAATCTTGGAAAATGAACCGTTGCCATGGTCAGATCACCATGCCATTAAATTCATTCTTTCCAATTTCCCCCCCTTAACAAAAACATCAAATCCAGTGACTACACACTGGACTAGATGTCAGAAGAAGCTCCACTCAGAATTCTTCAAAGCCGCGTTAAGGAAAAAAATAAAAACAACTCAGCCGCATCAATCGGCTGAGGAAACAATGGATTCCATTAACACAGCCCTATTACAGTCAGCCGACTTAATAGCGCCGAAACGAAAGACCCAGATCCGGAAAAAAAACTCCAGCTGGTTCAACAACCAACTGGCGTTACTGAAGCAAGAGCGTAGAAGGGCGGAAGCCGCCTGGAAGAGAAGCCCATTAGATGAGAACCTCTCTATCTATAAGGCAATAACTAAGAAATATCACAAAGAAACCTTCAAGGCCAAGAAAAATTATTTTTCTGAGGCCATCAACAGCGCCCTGAATCGCCCCCGCGAACTCTTCAAGCTGGTCACTGCGACCATGAATCCAGGATGTCTTGAAGCCCCCAATTCGGACTCACAAGAATTTTGCGATGAATTATCGGATTACTTCATTAATAAAATCGAGGGAATCCGGCAAAGCATTCAGCAGAACAATTCCCCCCGTAGCCCCCCCTGTAATCATTTACACAACACCTGTAGTAATTCACCCCAACCAGGTAAGTTTACGCTGGAACCTATCACTATCCAAGCCACAAAACATATCATCGGTACTCTGCGTAACAGCACTGCGCCAAATGATATCATCCCCACCAAACTGTTGAAGGAGTGCGCCGACATCCTGGCACCTCCTATCACACAGCTTATTAACCAATCTTTCATGGAGGGCATAGTGCCCTCCCAGTTGAAGGAGGGTATAATTAGACCCATCTTGAAGAAATCTACCCTGGACCCCAAGGATCCACTCCACCGCCGCCCTATAACAAGCTTAAACACTTTTTCCAAGATTATGGAGAAAGCAGTGGTGCAACAGCTGCAACAGCATCTAGACACCCACAACCTACTCGACCCATTTCAATCAGGTTTCCGCCCTGGACACGGGACAGAAACAGCATTGCTCAAGATATGGGACGACGCTCTCGAGGCCGCAGACGAAGGAGAATCTTGTCTTCTGGTTCTGTTAGACCTGAGCGCAGCTTTCGACACAGTAGACCATAAGCTTTTATTGACACGGCTAGCTGAAGTAGCCAGAGTCGCAGAAGGCGATTTATCTTGGTTCTCCTCCTTTTTGGAAAACAGATCGCAAATAGTGAAGTTAGGACCTTTCTTTTCGGAAAAACGCACGGTATCATACGGAGTCCCTCAGGGATCCCCACGGTCGCCGGTGTTATTCAACATTTATCTCCGTCCGCTTTTTGAGATCATCAGCAGTCAAAAACTGCTCTATCATTCATATGCAGATGACACGCAACTGTATTTCCGCATTTGCAATAAAAAGGATCACCACCTCAATCTAGAGACATGTCTCTCTTTGATAGAGGACTGGATGACAAAGAGTTATCTCAAACTCAACGGAGCGAAAACAGAACTCCTTCTGTTTCACGCCAAACGTAAGAATCTACCTGCAACAACTTGGACACCCCCGCCCATTCTGGGCAAAATCATCACCCCTAGCGCCAAAGTCAAAAGCCTCGGGGTCACTTTTGACTCCTACATGACTATGGACGCACAAATAGGGTCAGTAGTCAGCGGATCTCACCATCTGCTGCGCCTACTACGCAGGCTTACCCCTTTTATCCCCAAAGAAGACATAGCGGTCGTGGTGGGAGCAATTGTTAACTCCAGATTGGACTATGCAAATGCCCTTTACCTCGGACTCCCAAAGTACCAAATCGCTTGTCTACAAGTCGTTCAAAATACGGCCGCCAGACTTGTGACTGGGAAAAAACCCTGGGAATCAATCTCACCATCACTGAGAGCCCTTCACTGGTTACCAGTAAAAGACAGAATTACTTTTAAAGCACTCTGTCTAACGCATAGATGTATCCATGGGAATGCCCCCCATTATCTATGCGAAAAAATAAAAGCCCATAACCCCAATCGCGTGCTGCGATCCACTGATCAAAATCTCCTGCAGATACCGAAAGCCGGATACAAATCCAAAGGAGATAGAAGATTTGCGGTCCAAGGTCCCAGACTATGGAACGCTTTGCCAACCAGTATTCGGTTGGAGGAGAACTACTTAGCATTCAGGAGAAAGATCAAGACTCATCTCTTTTGATACCAAAGGAGACAGGAACAACAAGCACCCAGAGGCGATTCAGTTCGCATGTGCTGCGCTATACAAGTTTTTCATTCATTCATTCATTCATTTTATTGGATTTTTTGTTTGTTTTGTTTTTACTAGTAATTGCGGCGATCGTCGATTTTTTTTGGTACTGCAATATTATGGCAAACACTTCGGACACTTTTGACACATTTTTGGGACCATTGAAATTTTTATAGCGATCAGTGCTATAAAAATGCATTGATTACTATAAAAATGCCACTGGCAGGGAAGGGGTTAACACTAGGGGGCAAGGAAGGGGTTATGTATGTTCCTTGTGTGTGTTCTAACTGAAGGGGGGGTGGACTGACTGGGGGAAATGACAGATCGCTGTTCATACATTGTATGGACAGCGTCAGGCATTTCTCCCCTGACAGGACCAGGAGCTGTATGCGTCGGGCACGCGCGCTGGTATCAGGGACGAGCGGGGGCCCCTATTGGCTGCTGGTAGAGATAACCTATAGCTACGTGATCTCGCCCAGCAGAGCCGACCTGCCGCCGTATAACTGCGGCAGCTGATCGGCAAGCAGTTAACCGTCTTGGGCATGGAGTTCACCAGAGCTTCACAGGTTGCCACTGCCATGATGACATCACAGAGCTGGTGGATGTTAGAGACCTTGCGCTCCTCCACCTTCTGTTTGAGGATACCCCACAGATAATCAATAGGGTTTAGGTCTGAAGACATGCTTGGCCAGTCCATCACCTTCACCCTCAGCTTCTTTAGCAAGGCGGTGGTCGTCTTGGAGGTGTGTTTGGGGTCCTTATCATGTTAGAATACTGCCCTATGGCCCATTCTCCAGAGGGAGGGGATCATGCTCTGCTTTAGTATGTCACAGCACATGTTGGCATTCATGGTCTCCTCAATGAACTGTAGCTCCCCAGTGCCGGCACCACTCATGCAGCCTCAGACTATGACACTTTGACCACAATGCTTGACTGTAGGCAAGACACACTTGTCTTTGTACTCCTCACCTGGTTGCCGCCACACACGCTTGACACCATCTGAACCATGTTCTTTTTCTGCTTGTCTTCAGCAAACTGTTTGAGGGCTTTCTTGTGCATCATCTTTAGAAGAGGTTTCCTTCTGGAGTGACAGGCATGCAGATCAATTTGATGCAGTGTGTGGCATATGGTCTGATTACTGACAGGCTGAACCCCCCCCCCCCACCCCTGTATTTTTTATACAGTATGAAGTTACTTTTTTCTCAATTCTTTAATGTATGTTCCTTAATCGATGACATGACTTCAGATAGGATTGTGGGTCCTTTTATATTTTGCAATACCATGTGTAGCACTCCCCCTAAAGGAGCTGCTGGTTAGAATTGGGATGGCATGTTACCTCTATAGCTCCTCCCTCTTCAGAACTTAGATCACGGAGATAATCCTCCTCAATGAAATTTAAGCATGAGCCACTTCAGGTAGTTTTGTAGGTAAGTTGGTGACTGACCGGCGACCGATGTCCAACCTGTCAGTGTCCAGCCACCTTGATCCCCAATAGATCCTAGGGACCCGATCACTGGGTCCAGCCACGACTACAGATGCTCCGAACCAAAACGGGCCCGGACTCGAGAACATCGCGTGGCAGGCGCACCCCGGCCTGGTAGGCCATAAGGCCGGGGCACGCAGCGCTGACACCCTGAAGGTGGGTGACGCACTCCAGAAGAACAACCCCAGACACAAAATGTCTGGCCCCTAAATACCCTCTCCCAGCATGCCCAGAGAGGCACACAACATCCCCCTCGGCTGCGGAGAGAGAGCACACTATGCTCGACTCCAATTGCTGCCACCTGTCGTTCTGAGGTGAAACAGCACCCCAGGAACAACAGAGTGAACAAAAACACAGCCGAGCCAAGGTATAACCCCAATAGAGCAAATCACTTAGATAAGAGCCAAGTAACTTTTATCTCCCCTAAATTTAGAAAAGCACCGGTACCAAAAAGTACAAGGGCGCTACACATGAATGCCGAAAGGTATCTCATTATGCTGCAAGATGAAATCTGGCCAGTTGTCAATACCTGGGAGAATATTGAAGACTTCATTTTTATTGCTATTATTGTTCATGAATGGCTGAATGAACATTTTCCTGGCAGATGGCCCGCATGGGTGGCCGGCCAGAAGCCCTGATTTAACACCCTGCGACTTTTTTCTTTGGGGTTGGTTGAAGGAACAAGTTCACTCTACGAAACCAAAGACTTTATACGAACTTGAAGGGCGACTACGAGAAGTTATTTCTGCCATCCCACAAGAGTTCCTGCGAAGCGGCTTCAGAAGCGAATGCTGGTGCACATATCGAATTTTAAACAAAACTCCATGGGCCAGATCCACAGAGAATTATGCCGGTGTATCTACAGATACACCGGCGTAATTCGAATTTCCCGCTGGCGTGTCTTTGTTTTCTATCGAGAAAACAAGATACGCCGGCCTTACGCTAAGATACGACTGGCGTAAGTTTCTTACACCATCGTATCTTAGATGCATATTTACGCTGGACACTAGGGGCGCTTCCGTCTATTTCCAGCGTAAAATATGCAAATGAGAAAGTTACGCCAATCCACAAACGAACGAGCGGCCGGCGCAAGCCTTCTACGTTGTTTGCGTAAGCATATCTCCGGCGTAAAGCTACACCTGCTATATGGAGGCGCAGCCAATGTTAAGTATGGACGTCGGGACCGCGTCGTATTGGACGTCGTTTGCGTACGCCGATCCAGAATAGGCCTGGGCGTAAATTACGTTCACGTCCTTTTCATTGACTATTTGCGGCGTGATTTCACGCATGCGCACTAGGATACGTCCACGGCCGGCGCATGCGCAGTGTAAAAAAAGCGCCGTTTGCGTCGGGTCATTCATAATTATAATAAAACACGCCCCCCACTAGTACATTTGAATTACACGAACGCCGGCCCATTTACGCTACGCCGCCGTAAGTTACAGCGGCATTTCATTGAGGATTAGCAATTCGCCGCTGTGACTTACAGTATATGGGACACGCCGCACGGGCGGATGGTGTCTGTGGATCTGGCCCCATGTCTGTTCTCCTCATATTAATTTTTTGTAAAAATAATGATTAAAAAAATAAATGATACGCTTTTTTAAATAAGCAGTTACTTTTCAATGACTATATATATATATATATATATATATATAATATACTGTATGTGTAGTGTTAGATAATGTGGAGACGTGTAAAAAAAAAATGATATACATGCAAGTTTTTTATGTTGTGTCTCGTTACCTCTATGCTAGTAAAGTAAAATGCTAAATGAGTTCATCCTACAAAGTCATATTCACTGCCACTTCAATATAAAGGGTCAAGTATGCTGCAAGAGAAAAGGGACAATTGTCTTGTGAATGAGGTGCTTATACATTATGACAAGCCATTTGGCAAGAACCTTTTATAGGATTTCTCTTTGGTGAACGAGAGCAGAAAATATTTTCGCCTCGGGAAAGAGAGAAAGAGAAATCTAGATGACAAATGTCATGTCTAAGAAAAATGCCTTAGGTGGAAATTTATGCCAGGAAAACAGGAGGTGGTCTCCATCTTCAGACACACTCTTCTCAGGGAGAGGGTCCCATCACTGAGAGCATTCTGCAATAAATCCTCTTTGGTTTTCAGGGCACAATAGATTCTGTAGATATTCAACCTTAACTGCCTGGAGCTATGTAAATCAAAAAAGACAAATAGATAAAATGTATGGTATTGATACATAAATAATGATAGCCGTAAAATATTAATTTTTTTTCACAACCAGTAGCAAATTGTGTGATGTCATGCCCCAGTTTTCTAAGTATTGTTTTTCCGCTATTCTCCAGCCTGTAGAAACAGAGATGCAGATGACATAAAGCCCATAAAGCCATCAATGCAATCTGAGGAATTCAATAAAGCGTTAAAAGGGGTTGTAAGGGTACAATTATTTTTTCCTAATTAGATTCATTTATCTTAGTTCAGTCCCCCTTCACTTGCCTCATCCTTCGATTTTGCTTTTAAATGTCCTTATTTCTTCTGAGAAATCCTCACTTCCTGTTCTTCTGTCTGTAACTCCACACAGTAATGCAAGGCTTTCCCCCTGGTGTGGAGTGTCGTGCTCGCCCCCTCACTTGGACTTACAGGAGAGTCAGGACGCCCACTAACACACAGCTCCTTTCTCTATCTGCAACATAGAGAGCGTCCTGACTCTCCTGTAGTCCAACGAAGATCACGACACTCCATAAAAGGGAGAAATCCTTACATTACTGTGTGGAGTTACAGACAGAAGAACAGGAAGTGAGGATTTCTCAGAAGAAATTAGGACATTTTAAAGCAAAATCGAAAGATGAGGTAAGTGAAGGAGGACTGCACTAAGGTAAAGGAAGCTATTTACCACCAGTTTCCTTATATGCAAATAGTAATAATATACTCCAGTATAAGCCAAGTTTTTCAGCACATTTTTGTGTGCTGAAAATGCCCCCCTCAGCTTATACTCGAGTCTCCTTTTTGTGCCTGATCTCCCGAAATTTGGGGACTCGGTACCAACCTCCTGGTTTGTTGTCAGGGGGACCCACGGCCGGGGAGCACCGATTTTTTTCAAAGCCGGGCACCCCTTCCATAGACTCCCATGTTAAACAGTAATTTCTCCGGTGATTTTGGGGACACGGTAGCGGTCGGTCATAGGTCCCCTGGACCCGGAACTTGGTACACATGTACCCCCTATTTGTCCTCTACATGGACACAATGAGGCAAAGTGAGGCATGCAGATGGACACCCTAGGCCAGGGATAGGCAACCTCGGCCCTCCAGCTGTGGTGAAACTACAAATCCCATCATGCCTCTGCCTCTAGGACTCATGCCTGTGATTGTCAGGGTCTTGCAATGTCTCATGGGACTTGTAGTTTCAAAACAGCTGGAGAGCCGAGGTTGCCTACCCCTGCCCTAGGCTAATACTCGAGTTAATACGTTTTCTGAGTTTTTTGTGGTAAAATCAGGTGCCTCGGCTTATATTCGGGTCGGCTTATACTCGAGTATATACGGTAACCATATCACATTATGCATGTTCAGGATTTATACAAATTAGATCAAAGTTTAAACAAAAGATCAAAGAAAAATGCATTAAAAACATTTTGCTGATTAATGTGGAGAAAATATTTTTCCTATTCAAACATTGACAATTATTCACATTGATTCTATTTATGGGTTATTTGATATTAATAAATCTTAATTACCTAAAATCTTGAGTATCTAAAAAGTCCAACAAGAAAACAAACAATAAAAGCTGACAGAGGTTCTAACATTGCCCTACTAAACATAAGGGCCCTTTCACACGTGCGGACGAACGGTCCGCTTTTTCTAAGTCCGTAGAATGGGGCCAGACGGCCAGACGGACGCGAATCGTAGGTGGACGTTAGCGGATGCATCATCCGCTAACGTCCACCTACGATTCGCGTCCGTCTGGATCCGTTTTGCGGACGGAAGAAAACCCTATTTTTCTTCCGTCCGGTGGATCGGATCGGATGCAAACGGACAGACGGTCCGTTTCCATCCAATTCCCCATAGGGGAGAGCGGAGGAGAGACAGGGCGGTCCCTGCACAGTGTGCGGGGACCGCCCTGTCCGCCGACAGCTGAGCGGGAACCCTTAAACAGCATTTTTACTTCTGTCTGGAACAGTCCTTCCCCAATCCCCACTCTATCTAAAACTTAAAGAAAAAAGTTTTGGCTCTACTATCGATACAATTTTAAAGTCCTTTCACACAGGGCTGCCTAGTCGCAAATAAAAATTGGATAGGTTACTAAAGTCACAAATATTCTCGTACGACGGAAAACAAAATCAGAAATGATGTAATGTGTTGTAATGTATTTGTATTGTATTTTCGGATGACAACTATACTGATTAAACGACATGCATGAAAAAATTTCTCGTACGATGCCAGATCGTACGAGAAAATTTTTCATGCATGTTTGATAAAAATAATATCAGATGAACAGTCATGATCGGCTCTCGAAAGCTCTGTACTAGTGATCCGATTATCGTACGATCGCGTCAAAAGCGGTATTTTTCGTCCAATTTTGCTGTTCCTGGGGTGCGCAGCCCGAACTCTCCTATATGTGTGTTTCCTTTAAAATCAATGCTATTCCTAATCACTAGGAACAGCAGATTTCTCTCTCAGGCCGCGTACACACGGCAGGGAATCTCGACGGGCAGAACACATCGTTCCGCCCGTCGAGGTTCCCTGCCGGCCGTCGAAATCGGCGACCCGCCCGTCGGGAATGGCAACCAGCCATTCTTCCGGGCGGGCCGTCGAGGAAATAGAGAGCGTGCTCTCTATTTCGGCTCGACGGGCTTCCCGACGGGAAGCTCGCCGAGACCGTACACACGGCCGAGGTCCTCGCTGGAATGTGCATTCCAGCGAGGTTCCCGCTGATTTTCAGCGAGAACCTCGGCCGTGTGTACGGCGCCTCATTCCCTGTCAGAAAGGGGATCTGTCTAATTACATTGACTACCCGGATTCACAAAGCACTTACAGTACGCCGATGTAAATCACTTTGCGCCGACGTAGTGCAAATATGCGCCCGACGTATGTGTGCGCCAGAGTCACAAACCAACATACAGTGCGGAAAATAAGTATTTGAACACCCTGATATTTGGCAAGTTCTCCCACTTGGAAATCATGGAGGGGTCTGAAATTGTCATCGTAGGTGCATGTCTACTGTGAGAGACATAATCAAAAAAAAAATTCCAGAAATCACAATTTATGATTTTTTTTAACTATTTATTTGTATGATACAGCTGCAAAGAAGTATTTGAACACCTGAGAAAATCAATGTTAATATTTGGTACAGTAGCCTTTGTTTGCAATTACAGAGGTCAAACGTTTCTTGTAGTTTTTCACCAGGTTTGCACACACTGGAGGAGGGATTTTGGCCCACTCCTCCACACAGATCTTCTCTAGATCAGTCAGGTTTCTGGGCTGTCACTGAGAAACACGGAGTTTGAGCTCCCTCCAAAGATTCTCTATTGGGTTTAGGTCTGGAGACTGGCTAGGCCACGCCAGAACCTTGATATGCTTCTTACAGAGCCACTCCTTGGTTATCCTGGCTGTGTGCTTCGGGTCATTGTCATGTTGTAAGACCCAGCCTCGACCCATCTTCAAAGCTCTAACTGAGGGAAGGAGGTTGTTGCCCAAAATCTTGCAATACATGGCCCCGGTCATCCTCTCCTTAATACAGTGCAGTCGCCCTGTCCCATGTGCAGAAAAACACCCCCAAAGCATGATGCTACCACCCCCATGCTTCACAGTAGGGATGGTGTTCTTGGGTTGGTACTCATCATTCTTCTTCCTCCAAACACGGTTAGTGGAATTATGACCAAAAAGTTCTATTTTGGTCTCATCTGACCACATGACTTTCTCCCATGACTCCTCTGGATCATCCAAATGGTCATTGGCAAACTTAAGACGGGCCTTGACATGTGCTGGTTTAAGCAGGGGAACCTTCCGTGCCATGCATGATTTCAAACCATGACGTCTTAGTGTATTACCAACAGTAACCTTGGAAACGGTGGTCCCAGCTCTTTTCAGGTCATTGACCAGCTCCTCCCGTGTAGTCCTGGGCTGATTTCTCACCTTTCTTAGGATCATTGAGACCCCACGAGGTGAGATTTTGCATGGAGCCCCAGTCCGAGGGAGATTGACAATCATGTTTAGCTTCTTCCATTTTCTAATGATTGCTCCAACAGTGGACCTTTTTTCACCAAGCTGCTTGGCAATTTCCCCGTAGCCCTTTCCAGCCTTGTGGAGGTGTACAATTTCGTCTCTAGTGTCTTTGGACAGCTCTTTGGTCTTGGCCATGTTAGTAGTTGGATTCTTACTGATTGTATGGGGTGGACAGGTGTCTTTATGCAGCTAATGACCTCAAACAGGTGCATCTAATTTAGGATAATAAATGGAGTGGAGGTGGACATTTTAAAGGCAGACTAACAGGTCTTTGAGGGTCAGAATTCTAGCTGATAGACAGGTGTTCAAATACTTCTTTGCAGCTGTATCATACAAATAAATAGTTAAAAATTCATAAATTGTGATTTCTGGATTTTTTTCTTTTGATTATGTCTCTCACAGTGGACATGCACCTACGATGACAATTTCAGACCCCTCCATGATTTCCAAGTGGGAGAACTTGCAAAATAGCAGGGGGTTCAAATACTTATTTTCTGCACTGTACGTCCAAAAACAGGCCATCCTACCCCGATGTTTGCGTGGTGCAAATATGGTTTGGACGCATGTTGCTTCTCCCATTGATTCAAATATGCAAATGAGGGAAATACGGTGATTCACGAACGTACGTGGGCCCGACGCATCTATGCAATGTTTGCGTAAGTTGTAGGTCCGGCGTTATGTTATTCCCCATAGATGAGGTGCAACCAGGGGCGGACTGACAACTCATGGGGCCCCCGGGCCATAGAAGATCATGGGGCCCCCAGGCTTACAGATGGCCACCAAGCCAGGTGGCAGTACAGAGGCGGGGCAGCTAAAATCTCGGGATTTTCACATCAAAAGCATGTAGGTTTTAGACATATCAGGGACAGATGTAAAAAAAACACAGATTTTTACATACTGTCCCTGGCTTTAATGAGCCTGGCAACCCTGATGGGGCCCCCTAGTGGCATGGGGCCCTCGGGGCAGTGCCCGAGTTCCTCAATGGTCAGTCCGCCCCTGGGTGCAACCCAGCAATAGACATGCAAAGGTCTGCCCTAGAGAACACAGGCCAGCGTATTGGGCGTATGTTACGTTCACGGCGTACGTAGTGATCCGGCGTAGCTTATGCAGTTGTGCCGGCGTAGTTGTGAGCATGCTCATAAGGGTCACGACTACGTCACGGCGCATGCGCATTCATGATACGCCTTGCGTAAAACAGTATACCATGCTCAGACCATCATTTGCATGGGGTCACGCCCACTTCCACCTACGCTGGCCAGCGCCTTCGAAAAAATGCTACGCTGGCATATCTTGGTGAGCAATAGCTTGCTGGATACAGTGCATGCCTCTCCGCGCTGCACCGGCGTAGCGTACTGTGTGTGCGCTACTCCGCCGTAAATGTGCGCACACTCTGGGCCAGATTCAGGAACACTTGCGCTGGAGTATTTCGATATGCGCCGCGTAACTGTGATGATGCGCCGTCGTTTCTATGTGCCCGTACCCACCAAACTAGATGCGCCCAATAACGGGTCATTTGCGACCGGCGGAACGTTCCGACGCCAGAGTATCGTCAGCGCTTAATTTCGCTGTGCGCATCAGTCGCGCCCATTGATTTCCCCTGCAAATATGCAAATGAGGGATTTTTCACAATTCACGAACGGATTAGCACCATACGCCGGCTACATGCGCCGCGCGTATCTCGTCCGTCCGGCGCAAAGTTATTTCTACAAAAGGCTGCTTTGGGCCAGATTCAGGTAGTCCAGAGCATCTTTGCTCTGGAGTAACGCTTCTCATTTGCGTTGCGCTGCAGAAATTTTAGGAGCAAGTGCTGTCATTCACGAAGCACTTGCTCCTAAAGTTGCGGCAGCGCATCGCAAATGAGCCGGCGGAATTCAAATTGGGCGGGTACGGGGCGTGTAGTATGCTAACTAAGCGCGATCCCGCCGCCAACGTACTGCGCATGCGTCGAGTGTCAAAACATCCCCGTGCGCATGCTCCAAAATCTGTGAATGAACGTCAATGACGTCACATTCCCATTCATGACCGTTTTACGCAAGCGACGTTTTTTTTTTTTTTTTTCGACGCGATGACGACGCCTATACCTAACATAGGATATTCCAACCCCATGTAGGTATAACTATGCGTCGCGTATCCCGTCCGGAAACGTCGTAACGTCACTGCGTCGCGCCGGAATGCGATCGTGAATTGCCGATTTCCGCTCATTAACATATTTTTTGAGCGGAAATCGGCGGGAACGCCCCCGGCGCCATTTTTAAGTTGAAGTAACGATGCGATGGCGAAACTCAGTTACGCTGCTCGCATCGGAGCTTCAACCCGGCGTTTCTTGTTTTCTGGTTACAGAAAACAGAAACGCCGGCTCAAAGTCACAGTTAGGCTGGCGGATCACTGGATCCGCCAGCCTAACTGTTCCTGAATCTGGCCCTTTATCTTTACTCCAGATGGCCACAGGTCAGCAGGAGAGCAGCTACAGCAGCGTTACCGACGATAGGAGCTAGCTGAACAACCACACTTGCAAGGACAACACCTCTGTGTGCCAACATGCCAGGGGCAGTCGTGGTCCTATCACTAGTACTGGGTCCCCCGGAACGAAGGAGGCGGGCACGTGAGAGGATATACCGCACACGTATGAGCCTCTTTGGCATGGGGGATGAGGAGGTGTATCGCCTCTTCAGATTCAGCCCAGATGCAATACTTGAACTAACCACAACCCTGCAGGATGACATCACCAGCAAGACACACCGCTCACAAGCAGTGCAGCCACTGGTGAAGGTCCTGGCAACACTTCATTTCCTTGCAAGTGGATCATTTCAGCGTACAAGTGGAGTGGTGGCTGGGATGTCACAGTCCTCCATGAGCAGATGTGTGCACCAGGTTGTCCCCGCAATCCTCAGACTCATGTCCCACCACTTCATCAGACCCACCACTGAGGAGCTGCGGCTGAAGGCAATGACAGATTTCTACAGCATTGCCAGATTCCCACGCACCATCGGGGCCATTGATTGCACACATGTGGCCCTACAGCCCCCCAGTGCCACAGAGCACATATACCGCAATCGGAAGCATTGGCATTCCATCAACGTACAGGTGATAGCCGATGCCCAGCGCCTCATATGGCACGTCCGTGCCAAACACCCCGGGTCCAGCCATGACAGCTTCATATACCGTCAGAGTCCCATCCCAGCAGAATTAGAGCAGAACATGTATGGGGACAGCTGGCTGGTTGGTGAGTGACATGGGTGGCAGGCATGACTATCCCCTCCCGTGATGCACAACAGAAGTCGCACATGCATGACTAACATCCTCCTGTATTTTCCCTTACAGGTGACTCTGCATATGCACTGGGACCCCATCTAATGACTCCTTTCCGGAACCCCCAAACCAGAGGAGAGAGAAAATACAATGAAGCACACATCAAAACCCGTGCAGTGGTGGAGCAAACATTTGGGCTCCTGAAGTCCCGTTTCCGCTGCCTGGATAAGTCCGGGGGGACCCTATTGTATTCCCCTACCTTTGTGTGTCAGATCATCGGTGCATGTTGTATTCTGCACAACTTTGCTATGAGAAAAGGCCTGCAGATTGACATACGTGATGACCTGACCCCCGACCCACACAGTCCCCACCTGCCAGAGGACACCCAGTCTGCTGATGGAAGAGCAGTCAGGAGGGTCCTCGCCGTAGGCATCTTTGGACACTAAACCAAAACATTAATCACACAGACAATGCACGCGTGTACACCACTGATGTCCCTAGATCACACACACCACATGCACATCGCATTGGATTAGCCCAAGTCCAGCATGTAGGAGTTGGGAGCAGCAACGCCAGCGTCAAGGCCCCAATGATGTCACTGTCCATTCATACACCTTTCACACGTCATTCATTCAGCCGTGGGGTTAACTTCACCACCACGGCCGAGGGTGACACCCCTTACTGTCAGGAGTGCCACCCTCTCACATTCACACACCATTCACATTGTCCCCTGCACTCCTGACCGTGTGCAGTACAAAATAAACAAAAATATCTCATAACCTGAGAACAAAAATAAACAAAAACTCATGTCCTGAGTATAAACAAAAATATATAACAACCAAAAAATCAAAAAACCCTCATCTGGGATGACGGGGGCTCCTCCTTGGGGGCACTCTCGGGCTCCTCAGCTGCCTGGAGGGAGTGGGTGGTGGTGGGGGTGGGGGGGCATCAGGAGGAGGCTGATCCCCGGGTGGGCCACTCCTGGGAGCTGTTGGCTGCATGCCCTCCAATGCCACAGCAATACGGCTCAGATACAGGTTTGTCTGGGCCTGCATCCTTAGCTGGCGGGTGATCTGATGCCGCTGGTCACGTTGCCGCTGCCTCCCCTCTTCCCGGATGGCAGCTGTGTTGTCTCGAACAGCTGCTGTCAGGTGCCGGATATCAGCCTGCACCTCCCCCAGGCTGGTCACAACGCCCTGCACACGACTGGGCAGCTGTGACATGGAGCCCAGGCTGTCTGCGACCCTGTCTAAGTGGCCAGCCATCTCCCCCATTTGCTGGGTCTGTTTGGCGTGGTCCAACACTACCTGGTCCTGGACCAGATCAGACACCCCCCTGGTCTTCCGGGTCGCCTTCCTGGGGGCAGAAGAAGGTTGTCCCCGTGGGGATGGAGTCGCCCTTGAGGGGCTACCTAGGATGGGGGAGGGGATCACAGAGGGCCCTGCAGAGGAGGAGGACTCCTCCAACATTAAAATAAACTCCTGTTCAGGGACAGGCTCCTCCACAACCACCTCTGCTGAAGTGGTGTGGGTACTCTCCTCCTCCACCTCGGTGTCTCCAGCACCCAGGGCCTCGTCATCAGCATCCCGTTGGGAGGTTGGGGTGGACTGGCCGGTAAGCGATGATGGCCCAGCTCCGTCATCTGTGGATGACACAAAGCAGACACATGTTGGTGGTCCCACACACTTGGCACATGTACCCCCCCCCCACATGCAACACACCAAAAAGGGGGTAAAAATCACTTACCTGTCCTGGAGCCTTCCTCTACGGAGTCATAGCCAGGGACCCCCTCCAACTGCTCCCTGTCCAGGCAGCGGGCGACCACCTCCTCCTCCGCGGTCAGGGTGACAGGACATGGGGGACCACCACCTGTGCCCCTCTCATGGCTCCTAATGGTGGCCACCTTGCCCCTCACCTTGCGCCGCAGGTCGTTTATTTTTTTTTGAATATCGCCTGCAGTCCGGGTGGAGTACCCCAGCACATTGACCCTGGCAGCTATGGTGTCCAGGATGCCCTGCTTCCTCTCCCGGCTGGTCTTCCTGCTTTTTTTCCCGTGGAGGAAATCATTAAACGTCTCCATAGCCGAGATTATCACAGAGACCTCCTGGGCATTAAAGTTGAGGTTCCTCCTCTCTTTGGGGGTAGCGGGAGCAGCCATTACAGTGCAAAAGTATCTTCCCTGGGGTGGGGGGAAACGGATATACTTTTGCGCCGGAATGGCGTTTCCGCCTGCGCTTTTAAGCGCCCAACGGAAGGCATTGCGCTGACGTTTCCCGTGAAGTGGTGCCGACGGAAGTTGTGAGCATGCGCACAAGGGGGCGAGTGGAGCCGCACTCACTGCGCATGCTCCGTGGAGGATGCGCTGAACGTAAGCCTCTGCGCTGGGCTCCGCCCATCATTTACATGTGATCACACCCACTTCCACTTGCGTCGGGTTACGCCAGCGCATTATCGTTACTCTGGCGCAAGTTTACGCGCAACTGCTATGTGAATAACAGTACTTGCGCCGAAAGGGTCTTCAGAGTAACGTAAATGAGAAGCGTTACTCCAGAGGAAAGATACTCTCATCTACCTGAATCTGGCCCTCTCTGTGAATCCGGGCCATAGTGTTCTTAACAGAGGTCTGAGGAGGCCTGTAATGCTGCAGAGTGCTCTGGACAGTGATCTGAGGAGGCCTGTAATGCTGCACAGTGCTGGATGGTGGTCTCAGGTCTGATGGATGGCCTGTAATGCACAGTGCCCTGGACACCACGGACAGTGGTCAGAGGAAGCCTGTAATGCTTTGCTGGACGCGGGAGGCCTGGCTGTCTGTAATGCACAGTGCACAGTGCTGCTAAGGTCTCTGGCAGTCGTGGTGCACACAGTCGCTTGCTTCCTAGGAGCGGAAGCAGGTGGAGCTCTGTGAAAACTGGAAGTTAGTTCACGAGGGTAAACATCCATCCTTGCCATTTTGCAATTTGAGTTTCATGTGTTGTACTTTTCGTTTAGTTTTAATCACTCTAAAAATGCCACTAATGAAAACTTTGACCAAAGCATTTTTCTTGACAAAATTAACACTGGTGGTCAGTTTATGTGCCCTAAGTCATCCTGTTTATACCCTTTTCCTCCTCCCTCCCTGCCTGTCAGCTCAGGAGTCTGTGTGTGAGCTGCCTCCTCTGCGCCCCCCCCCCCACTAAGGTTTGCCTGCCCCTGACAGTGACTCGAGCTAGGCATCGCCGCTTAGTGAAGGATTGGCTCGGGCAGGTCGGCTGCTCTAGTCCTGCAAAGGGAACTGAGTTCCTGCTGTGAAAAAGTGCTGGAACTCCGTTCCCACGCGTTCCCGCAGGACTTGAGCCCTGCTAAGAGTGCTGAGGAATTTTTGAAGTTATTTCAGCATACTCAGATGGCTGGATGTGTCAAGTAAAATAATATTGGCTTCCTTTCCCTGCTCACTTACTACTGCATTAGACAAAATATTGTGTGACGGCCCATGAGGGGAGTACAATGTCTTCTTGCCAATTCATGCAAGCTAGCCATCTCATTTCACAGCAGAAGCAGCCCTGTTAGTAATTTTCGCATGTAATGCAATATACCTTCACAATTATTTTAGATTCAGCCTCTACAAATATATTGGATGACATTTCTGCCTCTACAGTGTAACATTAAAAATGTAATTGCTTACAAATACAAGTTTTATAATCCATTCCCAAATGATATTTTAGCTTAATAGCATAATGCAAACGCTCCACGATAAAAATTATAAACGTAGGCCTTCATGCTAGTGATATTTATAACACTCCCTCCTGTGAGCTTTTCCATTCCGTAGAGGTCTCACAACAAGACTAATGATTTATAGAGGCTTTGGCACCCAGCACAACCAATTACAGCTGAATGTGAGGCTGGTTTTTACATAACACATCAAATAGTCATTAACTGCTTTACTGGAACCCTGGAAATGCGCAGATGCATTTTTAAATGAAAAATCATATAATCTCTCAAATTGTATTTCCTCCTTTGCTGACAGCATCTCTGCGGAAATGGGCGACACTAGACGTGATTGAGATTATCCTGGCATTTACTCCTACACAAAATACCATGTACTCATGATAAAAGTCATAAAGGAAATAACACATATAAAATGAACATTTTCTATTGCAAAGTGGCAGAATCCAAAAACCGAAAAAACACGTTTTATAGGTTATGGTGCCATTACAGTTCTTCTTAAATTGACCCTATGGTCACTTAACTCAGTGTTATTCAACTCCAGTCCTCAAGGCACACCAACAGGTCAAGTTTTTAGGATTTCCCTCAGATGAAATGGCTGTGGTGATTACTAAGGTAGTGAAACTGATCAAATCACCTGTGCAAAATAATGGAAAGCCTGAAAACATGACCTGTTGGTGTGCCTTGAGGACTGGAGTTGAAAAACACTGGCCTAACTAATTGAAAACTGCCAGTATACATAAAAATCAGGCACCTAGTAGTACCTGCAGATACTTTTATAAATCTTGCAAACCTCCCTGGGAAGCCCCCAAAAAATTATAAAAACAAACTGTCCCACTTATTTTTTTACTATTGAAGGATAAGTTTGTTTGTAGGGTTGAACATATAATGTGTTCAAACACCTAGAATAGAGTTAGGACTGGAGGGACCCCAAGGGCCCAGAAGACCAGAGAGTGGAAGGGGGGCTATATCGGTACTGTATAGAGAGATAAACACGAGAGGTAGTAAGAGTAAAAAAGATATATCAATTTATTAACATGGTAGCAAAAAAGACAAACATGGTCATAAATTACATCAAAAACAATCATCTAAAGCAATGAGCATATTGCAAGTCCAGCCATATAGGTCACCGGGCTAGAATGGTCCCCAGACAGAGGATCACGGTGAAGAGGGAGGTCAGGCAAAGCGGAATCTCAACTAGTTTCGCAACTGGGTTGCTTCGTCAGGAGAATTCTATTAAAAAAGAACACTAAATCGCTCAGGAGTCGCAGTCGACCGCGGAGAAGAGCCTCCCACGGCAACCAAGAGGGACATCTGTGGAGGTGACGCTGTTTCACTGTGTAAGATTGGGGGCGAAAATACCTGCAGATCTCCAACCTTGATCTGGTTCTTCTCTCCACTCTCATTGTCACAATTTGAAAAGAGTGAATGCCAAAAAATTCCACCAACCATTGTGGCTGATGTGGTTCTCAATGAACTACCAGGATGCTGGTGAGCACAAAGTTCAGACCTGAGCCGTGAACCCCATTAAAGTCTATTGGACCCGAACATGAAAAATCCCCATTTGAAAGGCTTATATGCAAGTTATTGGCCATAAAATGGTATGGGGGCCTGGCTATTGCCCTGGGGGACATGAAAAGAAAACGTAAAAAAAGATACATTTTTAAGGGAGCAGTGATTTGAATGATGCTAAAAGTGAAACAATAAAAATGATATATTCCTTTAAAAATAGTGCCTGGGGGGTCCCCTTATGCCGCGTACACACGATCAGTCCATCCAAGTGGAGCAGTCTGATGGACCGCTTCCATCGGTTAACCGATGAAGCTGACTGATGGTCCGTCGCGCCTACACACCATCGGTTAAAAAAATGATCGTATCAGAACGCAGTGACGTAAAACACGACGTGCTGAAAAAAATGATGTTCAATGCTTCCAAGCATGCGTCAACTTAATTCTGAGCATGCATGGATTTTTTGTTTCAAATATTTTATTGAGAATTTTCATAAAGAAATACAGAATACAATACATGTACAAATAGTTGAAAATGCACATCATATAAAACAGACTTCAAAAGGCAAATTCAAGCAATAAGCAGATATTCATGAAGTCTATAGAGGACAAATGTAAGGAGAGTATGAGGGATGGGGGTGAAAAAAGGGGGATAATGGAGGGGGGGGGGGGAAATGGATGCATGGATAACTAACCGATGGCGCCCACACACGATCAGTTTGGTCCATCAGACCATTCTATCGTGTGTATGTGGCCTTAGTCTGCCTGTAAAGTGGCACAACTGTATCTTGTATAGAACCTGCTGCAGCAAAACTGACATTTGTAAAAAAAAAAAAAAGACACCTTGGTGATTTACGATTTACTCTTCCCGACAACACTGGGCAGCGGTTGTGGGGGTCTGCATGCAGGGAGATGATCAGAATCTGAAAGCCCCTTTAGCCACTTATGGACCGGACCCATTTTTCAGACTCTGTGTCTACAAGTTAAAATCCTTTATTTTTGCTAGAAGATTACTCGGAACTCCAAACATTATATATTTTTTTCCAGACACCCTAGAAAATAAAATGGCGGTCTTTGAAGTACTTTATGTCACACCGTATTTGCGCAGCGGTCTTACAAGAAGAAGCGGTGGAGATGACCTATGTGCAGCAGGAAGGGGGCTGCTATCCCACCCCCGATAAAAGTGATCTCACGATAAATTGGCCACCAATTTTATCTTAGAGGACAGTCTGCCGTTTTTAAAAATACCGGGGTTATGGCAGCTAATTGCTTTAACGTTAAAGTAGCGACATGTAACGACGGCGGCTGGTCCTTAAGTAACTAACAAGGGGTCCTCAAGATCCTGGTCTCCCCTATGTGAATTACTAGAGGGTATATTGTACACCTACTCATTCACCAAAAAAGTATAAAAAATAAAGACAGGAGGCAGTTTTTGACAATTCCTTTACTCCTTTATTAAGGAATTAACATCTAGCCTAGCTCTGAGGAAGGGGGTGTGCCCCAAAAATGCATTAGCTGTACCCCAAGTTCTGTGCATGTCCATGCACTGTGTTTATGGCCTTTTGTCAGTTGCATTTTGTGAGTACCCAGTTTTATAAAACATTTTTTATTATTAAATTATCTCTGGTAATTCACTAGGTGTGCGCGCCTTCCATTTCTGTTTTTCAAGGAATTGACATCAACTGGTGGCACCGCCCCTTGTGACATTACAGAACGGTGCATGCTGGGTCAGTGATGTCACAAAGGAAGGCGGTTCCATCAGGTGAGGTGACCAGGTGGTCCTGCCCTTTGCTTATTTAAGAACTGTCAGAAGGAGGAGCAGGCATTCGACAGTTAGCCTTCGTCATGGGCAGAGCATTTTTTTCAGGTCCATTAGTGAAGCAGTCATTGTGATTAACGATGGATCTATATGAGAGGACATTGCTTTTTATTTTTTTTAATAAAGGAATTATCAAAAACTGCCTCCTGTCTTTATTTCTGACACTTGGTGAATAAATAGGGATACAATCTACCCTTACTCATTCACATGGGGGGGCTGAGATTTGGGGGGCAAGGGGGCGTCCAGATTCCGATAAGCCCTCTGCACGCAGGCCACTACAACCACTGCCCAGGGTTGTCGGGAAGAGGCTCTTGTTCCCATCAACAAGGGGACAAGGTGCTTTGGGGTGGGCTCTCTCAGGAGACCGGGGGGCTGTGTAATATAAAAGGGACCTGTTTCATGTGCAGGGGGCTGTGGAATGTAGAGTGGAATTTAAAATGGCCTGTTTAATGTGCAAGGGGGGTGTGGAATATAAAGGGGACTGTTTACTGTGCAGGGGGCTGTGTAATGTGCAGGGGGCTAAAGGGGGCTGTGTAATGTGTAGGGGGGCTGTAGAATATGCAGAGGGGGCTGTGTAATGTGCAGGGGGCTGTGTATTGCAAAGAGGGGCTGTGCCATTTAGTATTTGCTGTTCTAAACAATTACTGTTGTTGTCTGCTGTGTTCAGACTTTTCTACATGCAGGGAGTCTCCTTTTGTTCACAAGAGCAAACAGGAAAATAAAATGGAGTTCTTCTGACTGCTTGAAATTTTTGATGAAAACCATGGGCGGAAATATTGATGCATCATGCTGCATTGTGGAATCAAATAAAAACATTGACAGGGTAATCATGATTGAATCATGAGACCAGTGGAGATGTGCACCTCTACTGTCTGCCCCCCCACTTGGAGTAGAGAGATGTGAGCTGAGCAGGAACGAGTGTGTGCCGAGGTAAGCTTAGCCGGTGATATTTAATTTCATTGCTCAACTGGGACTGGAGCAGGCTGGATTTGAGTTAATATTGCCATGACCACCAATGCATGTGGGGTGTGTGCTGGAAGATATTTTTGCACCCACTGGCATCAATGCTGGTATTTATTGTGTGCAGTGACACCTTTACTGGGGGTTATTCTTGCATACAGGAGGGGGGGGGGCATCTTCGCTCTGGGCGCTGATTGACCTTGTCCTGCCACTGTCTGTATACATAGCTTTTTGAAAAAAAGTGGTTAAGATTTGCCTTGTTATGATGTAAAAGAGAGCCTACAGTTATATCTCTGGGGTTGGAAAAATTAAATATTTCAAATATCACCAATAATTAGAAAAAATGTGTCAGCCCCACATTTACCCGGAGTACTAAGACTCCTGATTCAAATAACTACCTAATGTAGTACAATAGTAAGAAAACCCATTGCATTTTCTCAAATGATAACTGTGCCTGCCTCCCCAAGCAGGGCTGTCTTAATCAGAGGGCACACCTGGGCACTGCCCAGGGGCCCCAGCTGCATGGGGGGTCCCTGCACTTTACCCAACGCAGCTGGTCCTTAAGCCCACGCTGCCCCAAAATTGGGTGGCCCCCATGATAGCACTGAGAGTGATAGATACACAGGGGAAGCAGTCTGCCTCCTACCTACTTGATGTCTGTTTACCTGCACTGTCATCATTGTAGGGGCCCCAGAGCATTACTTTGCCCAGGGGCCCAAGATGCTATTAAGACGGCCCTGTCCCCAAGTAAAAGAAAAAGCTGACCGTATGCTGCATTTACTGAGGATTGCAGCAGGCAAGCCATTATCACAAATGTGTTTTCCAAAGGTGTTGGGGACATGGAACCCCCCATTGTTCATCCATCAGTATCAGATTCAGGAATCAATCCCTGTGGATACAAGACAACAAATCTGCGAAGCAGCCCTAACAACTATAGAAGACTAGAAAAAAAAGTACCAGCCCAAGTTGTTGAAGATGAAGAATAGCACCCTCCAGAAATTAACGATGTACCTCCAATTTCTCCCCACGACATTCTCGCTGTGATAGATGGCAGGATGTTATGAAATTGTTCAGTAATGCTCTGATATTTATCTGATGTAAGTCAAAATTTCCACTAAAAGCCACAAAGTGCATGTCCATAGAATGAATGGCCATCATCACCTCTATCTGTCTTGTCATTGCCAATGCTTCCTCAAAGGTAGCAGGAGGAAAATCTCAACATAATCATTACACCAAATTTCCACTCTCTTACCAAATGAGCCTCCAATGGCTTTTCAAAGCAGATGGACCAGTGTTTCCTAAATATTCCACAAAAGGCTCAATGACTAAAAGGTCATTTTTTACAGATTCTTCCTAAAATTACAACTGAAAATATAAAAGTTTTTTTTTTTATTATTATTATAAAATGATTCACCCAGCTGTGCTAGTGCCGGGGAGTCTGGAAAATATGCCCTGTTAGTGGTACCTGACAATAGGTTCTAAGAGCAATTCCAAGCAATAAGTAAATGCATTCAGTAAGCTACGAATGCTTTCCATTAAACACAGAAACTGTGCCAATGTCATAAAATCCACTCTGTTTACCTTAATCTAAATTCTGCGTAATCCTTTCCAGAATAAGCACACACAGCTTTATGAAGGGTCAGTAAGAGAGCAGTAAGACCATACTTATTGACCCCTGTGCTGGCTAAGGTCTGTTTCCTGCATCAAAAGTAACATCTGAAATTCAAGAAAGGAAACTGTTTAACCACTTAAACGCCGGAAGGTTTTACCCCCTTCATGACCAGGCCATTTTTTGCTATTCGGCACTGCGCTACTTTAACCACTTAACCACTTAAGGACCCCCGCACGCACATATACGGCCACAGAATGGCTCGTACAGGCACAAGGGCGTAAATTTACGTCCCCGCCTTCGTGCGGTTCGGGGGTCCCATCGGGACCCCCTCCGCGGCGTGCGGGGGTCCCCCTGCCTCTGGGAGCGATCGCCGACGAGCGGGCGGATGTCCGTGATTTCCGCCCCCCCCCGCGATCGCTCCCAGCCAATGGGAGCGCGCTCCCATCGTGTCAGTTCCTCCTCCTGTGTTTACACAGGAAGGAGGAAATGATGTCACCTCTCATCGCAGCGCTGTTTCCCAGCGCTGCTGATGAGAGAAGACATCACAAGTAAGTGTGCACCAACACAACACTGACACACACTCACATAGGCACATTAACCCCTTGTGATCGCCCCCCCCCCCCCCCACCCCCCTGTCACAGTGTCACTGAATGCAGTGATCTAATCACTGCATTTAGTGTCAGTGTGACAGGCAGTGTAAAAAACAGTTAGTGTTAGGTTCAGGATAGCCCCCCCACCCCCCCTAATAAAGTTTTAACCCCCTGATCACCGCCCTAGTTAACCCTTTCACTCCCTATTGCCAGCGTCACTAAGCGATCATTTTTCTGATCGCTGTATTAGTGTCGCTGTTCCCGCTAGGTAGCTATTTTTTTTTATTGCGATTTTTTTTTTTACTAAAGACATGTGGCTGAATTAATTTTGGCCTAAATGTTTTACTAAAATTTAGTTTATTTGATTTTTTTTATAACAAAAAGTAAAAAAATTGTGTTTTTTTTCAAAATTGTGGCTCTATTTTAGTTTATAGCGCAAAAAATAAAAATCGCAGAGGCGATCAAATACCACCGAAAGAAAGCTCTATTTGTGGGAAGAAAAGGACGCAAATTTTGTTTGGGAGCCACGTCGCACGACCGCGCAATTGTCTGTTAAAGCGACGCAGCGCCGAATTGTAAAAACACCTTGGGTCATTTAGCAGCGTATGTGTCCGGGTCTTAAGTGGTTAAGGACCGCCTACTGCACATATACGTCGGCAGAATGGCACGGCTGGGCACATCAACGTATATATACGTTGATTTTAGTACCCAGCCGTGGGTCACGGGCGCGCGCCCGTGGCGCGCTCCCGCGACCCGGTCCGAAGCTCCAGGAACGGGACCGCGGGATTCACGGACCCGATCGCCGCTGCAGTGCGGCGATCCGTCCCTGGAGCTGAAGAACGGGGAGAGCCGTGTGTAAACACGGCTTCCCCGTGCTTCACTGTGGCCGCAGCATCGATCGCGTCATCCCTGTAATAGGGGGACGCGATCGATGATGTCACACCTACAGCCACACCCCCCTACAGTTGTAAACACACACACAGGGTACACTCAAATTCTCAAATTCACAGCGCCCCCTGTGGTAACTCCCAAATTGCAACTGTCATTTCCACAGTAAACAATGCAATTTAAATGCATGTTTTGCTGTGAAAATGACAATTGTCCCAAAAATGTGTCAAAATTGTCCGAAGTGTCCGCCATAATGTCGCAGTCACGAAAAAAATCGCTGATCGCCGCTATTAGTAGTAATATTTTTTTTTTTTATATAAAAATGCAATAAAACTATCACTTATTTTGTAAACGCTATAAATTTTGCGAAAACCAACCGATAAACGCTTATTGCGATTTTTTTTTTACCAAAAATATGTAGAAGAATACGTATTGGCCTAAACTGAGGAAAAAAAATGTTTTTTTATATGTTTTTGGGGGATATTTATTATAGCAAAAAGTAAAAAATAATATTGTTTTAATTTTTTTTTTTCAAAATGTTCTGTATTGTTTGTTCATATAGCAAAAAATGTAAAAACTTAGTAGTGATCAAACACCACCAAAATAAATGTATATTTGCTAGAAAAATAATTAGAGAAATTTCATTTGGGTGCAGTGTTACATGACCACGCAATTGCCAGTTAACCACTTAAGACCCGGACCAAAATGCAGGTAAAGGACCTTTAACTGACAATTGCGCGGTCGTGCGACGTGGCTCCCAAACAAAATTGGCGTCCTTTTTTCCCCACAAATAGAGCTTTCTTTTGGTAGTATTTGATCACCTCTGCGGTTTTTATTTTTTGCGCTATAAACAAAAATAGAGCGACAATTTAAAAAAAATTCAATTTTTCTTTTCTGTAATAAAACACATCCATTAAGATTAAAGTTCTTCATAAATTTAAGCCAAAATGTATTCTGTTACATGTCTTTGGTAAAAACAAATCCCAGTTAGTGTATATTAATTGGTATGTGTGAAAGTTATAGTGTCTACAAACTATGGTTTATACAGTGGGGCGAACAAGTATTTAATACACTGCCGATTTCTGCAGGTTTTTCTACTTACAAAGCATGTAGAGGTCTGTAATATTTATCATAGGTACTCTTCAACTGTGAGAGACGGAATCTATAACAAAAATCCAGAGAATTACATGTAGCGCCTGTGTACTTTCAGTCCAGGTGCCAGTGGCGGAATTATCATAGTCGCAGCAGTCGCAATTGCGACTGGGCCCCGCAGTTTCGCTACTTTAGGGGGGCCCGCAGGCCCCCCTTCATCCGTCCGCCAGTGTGAGGTTCCCGCGGACCCCCCCATCCGTCCGCCAGTGTGAGGTGCCGCGGAACAACATCCCCCGCCCGTCCATCTGCCAGTGTGAACGGCCCGCCAGTTAGCTCCACCACGGGAGGAGGGGGGGTTTCGTCTGTTGATACTGAGGATGAGGGGAGAGAAGGCAGAGCTGAGACAGTGGACGTGGATCACCCCGCCCCTATCCAGAAAGAATGTGGGGAGGCGAGGGAGGTCACTGAAAAAGAAAGTCAGCTGACCAGCTGACACCAATCGCCTGAAGGGGGAGGAGCTGGCAATCCATGAGGAAAAGGCATCCCTAGGCTCACATGTGACAGAGTTCTGAGGAGGAATCGATTGCCTGAACTAAGTAAGTGACAAATTGCCAGTGCAGTCGATTCCGACCTCCACCACCTCTGCCTCTTATTGATTATCTTATCCCCCACCACTGCTACCACCCCCTCAATACCACCGCTGCCACACCCCTCAAGTTCCAACGCTACTACCCCCCTCAAGTACCACCACTGGTACTTGAGGGGGGTGGCTGTGGTGGTACTTGAGGGGGTGGTAGCGGCGATAGGTGGTAGCGGTGATACTTGAGGGAGTTGGCAGTGGTGGTACTTGAGGGGGGTTGGCAGTGGGGGTGCCATCCTCTCCCACCACCACCCGTACCTCTTACTGATCCCATCCCCCCACCACTGATCTCATCCCTATCCCCCTATTACTTCAACAACAAAGGTGGTTGGGGGCGATTGGGATCAGTAAGAGGCACGGGTAGTGGTGGGAGAGGATGGCACCAACACTGCCGCCGCAGCCATCCCCCCTCAAGTACCACCGCTGGTACTTGAGGGGTGGTGGTAGCGGGGATACTTGAGGGAGGTGGCAGCGGTGGTACTTGAGTGGGGGTGGCAGTGGTGGTGCCATCCTCTCCCACCACCACCCGTGCCTCTTACTGATCTCATCCCACCACTGATATCATCCCTATCCCACTATTACTTCTACAGCAGAGGTAGGGATGAGATCAGTGGTAGAGGGATGGGATCAGTAAGAGGCACAGGTGATGGTGGGAAAGCATGGCACCATCACTGTTGCCGCAGACACCCCCCCTCAAGTGAAATCAGAAACAGAATTGTTTACTTTGTCGTACAGTGTAAAAAAATTAAGTATCCAAATCAGGCTTTTCTGGGGGGGGCCTTCATGATTTCTTGCACCGGGGCCCTGAAGTCTCTAGTTACGCCATTTTTTTTAGTTACTATTTTTTTATGTTATTTTATTTTTATATACTTTCATCAGAGTAGTTCAGTTTCACCATAGTCCTCATCCCACCCGCTCCCTATATGCAACGTAGGGAGCCCAGATCTGCCGATACTTGTCTTCCTGCTCTTTCATACTCATAGTGAGATTTTCCATTAATTGGACTTCTGAAATGTTTGCCATCCACTGTGCTATACCTGGAGACACAGTACTTTTCCAAAGAGCTGGAACGTGTGCTTTTGCTGTGGACACCAAATGTCTCAGCAATGAGTTTTTGTATTTTTCTGTTGACTCTGGCTGCGTACACACGATCAGACCAGTCAGATGACACTGGTCTTAAGACCAGTTTCATCGGACCAATTCGATGGTGTGTACGGCCCATCGGACCGTTGTCCGTCGGACCAAAGTTTAAAAACTTGCTTTAAAATCTGTCTGACCGGTCCGTCGGACCAGTTTCATCGGACCGGTCTGATCGTGTGTATGTGGGATATCAAAGTAGGAAATAGGAAGGCAGCTGGATTGTCTCCCATCGACACCTCGATCATTTCTTCTATTGTTTCTGAGACCATTTGCCAAAAGTTCTGTATTACTGGACATTCCCAAAAATGTGTATCATAGTGCCAACAGCCACTTGCCATTGTTTTTACATTTTGATTGTTGTCGTAATGATGATCATTGTAACAGTAATGTTTTCAACTGTCAACTCTTGTGATTAAATCCATATGATTAGAAATGTTATTGCAGTAAGGGGGCCTTCTGCAGAACATCTGAAAGTGTCCTGTTCCTGAATGGACCTTTCAATCAGGTCTACCTGAAAAACTGACAGACCTTATCGGAACGCCCATGTGAAACGGGTCTTAGTGAGGTTTTCCTTCATTTCCTGTTGGAAGAGAAAGTAATGGGAAATATCCCAAATATGAATGCAGAATAGAAACAACATTTTTGTAGTAGAAGATGGGGTAAGATTAGAGATGGTAGGTTAATTGGCTTCTGCCTAAATTGACCCTAATATATGAATGTGAGTTAGGGACCTTAAATTGTAAGCTCCTTGAGGGTAAGGACTGATGTGAATGTACATTGAATATGTAAAGCCCTGCGTAAATTGACGGCGCTATATAAATACCTAAATAATAATAACCAGACAATGTTTTCACTGCTGTCTGTGTCTATACTGTATTAGGAATGCTCACTTCTTTAATTTTCTTGTATGGACATCACAGGGAAAGGAAGTGAAGCAAAGTCTCCCCAGTGGAGACACAGACCCCTTTTATGTGATAAATTTCACTTTGCAAAGTGTAACCCAGTAACATGCAAGAAAAAAAAAAGTGTTTTTGCTTGCACATGATTGAATGATGGAAGTCATCTGATTTTTATTTCATTAACTAAGCAAACGGATAATTACCTTGCAAAGTGAACAACCTGTTTGCCTTTAGTAAATCAATCCCATTGCATCCAAAGCCCTGGTCTGGCTCAATATGCTCTTCAAATCAAATGCAGCAAAATAAAATAGGGGGTGGGGGCACATCTAAGGCCTCGTACACACGATCAAATCTGTCCGCTGGAAACGGTCCGCTGGACCGTTTCAGCAGACAGATTCGATCGTGTGTACGGCCGAGCCGACGGATTTGGCCACCCGACAGATTTCAAAGCATGCTTTGAAATCTATCGGGTGGGAATCCGTCCGCCCGACATGTCTGCTGGTTAGTACACTTACCAGCAGACATGTCGTCCCGCACCGCCGCCGCACCGCCGCCGCACCGCCGCCGAATGGATTCGGCGCATGCGCGGAAGTGTTTTACTTCCTGGTGCGGTGACGTGGCGGCGTCAACGTCACCGCCACGTCACCGACGCGTCAGCGCGCTCTCTGCTGGCGGGAATTTTGGTTTGCTCGTGTGTACACGCGAGCAAACCAAAATCCCAGCAGACAGATTTGTTCAAATCTGTCGGACGGACAGATTTGAACAAATCTGTCTGCTCGTGTGTACGAGGCCTTAGAGTACATTATTGCTAGAAAGATGTTTTGAACATCATTTCCAAATATTAAATGAATCTTCTCCCTGTGCCTTAATTTACTACTCTAGATCATAATGGTACAAAAAAGGTAAGTAAACGGCTCTTCTAAGGGCTTTTTTTCTTAGAGAACAGGTACAGGAAGTCCCCCTTTCTTAACCACTTGACCACTGGGCACTTAAACCCCCTTAATAACCAGACCGATTTTCAGCTTTCGGTGCTCACATTTTGAATGACAATTACTCAGTCATTTGGTTACAGTGTTGTATGACATTTTTCCCACAAATAGAGCTTTCTTTTGGTGGTATTTGAACACCTCTGTGGTTTTTATTTTTTTCACTATAAATGAAAAAAGAACGAAAATTTTGTAAAAAATATGAATTTTTCTTCATTTCTATTATAAAATTTGCAAAAAAAAAGGAAAATGTATTATCAAATACTTACCGTAATTTTCCTTTCCTGACGGACTCCATGGCAGACTACGTGTGGGTTTATCCCGCCTCCTCTCCAATGCTATAGGACCCTTTAACCATAAAGCTTTGCTCACCTCCCAGTACTGGTGTTCCGTAACTAGCCGACTCCATGCTTACAGGGTGGGTACTTCGTCTGCCATGGAGTCCATCAGGAAAGGAAAATTACGGTAAGTATTTGATAATAAATTTTCCTTTTTCCTGACAGACTCCATGGCAGCCTACGTGTGGGAAATAACTAGCCAAACCACACGGGTGGGTATGCTGAACAAAAAATAGTTTCATTTGTCCTGTCGGCCGACAGGATTGAAAGGCCAAAATTCACAGATGAAAGGGATGCAGGTTCAACACAATAGTGGGACATAAATGTATTTATAGAGGACCAAGAGGCCGCTTTACAGATGACATCCGGGGCCACATGAAGAGCTGCCGCCCAGGAAGCCGCCATCCCTCTAGTAGAATGTGCAGTCACCGCCTGCGGGGGAGCCAAGCCCTTAGCCTTGTAAGCCTGCTGTATTGTGTGGATGATCCAAGCCGCGGTCGTTCTTGAAGAGGCCTTCTTCCCTCTGTTACTACCCGAGTGCAGGATAAACAAATGATCAGAACGTCTAAAAGTAGATGTCACTTGGAGATACTCAGTAAGGATTTTACCTAAGTCCAAGGGGTGAACTTCTTCGGATTCCGAGGTTTTGAAAGTAGGGAGGACAATTTCTTGGTTGACATGAAATACTGACAAAACCTTTGGATTTGAACCCAGCATGGGTATCAAGACCACTCTGTCAGGGAAGAACGTTAGGAACGGCTCTTTATGGCCAAGGCACCAGATCTCCGAGACTCTTTTAGCCGAGGTGATGGCAACTAGAAAGGCGACTTTAGCCGAAAAATCCTTTAAGGATGATGGAGAAGGTCCTGTCTAGTTAGGTCCACTCAGAAAATCAAGTACTAGGGGGAGATCCCACTTGGGGAATCTCGGCTTCCTTTGAGGCCTCAGCCTTGATGCTCCTCGGAAGAACTGTTTAACTAACGGGTGCACCGCCCATGGAATCCCAGAGAAGGCAGACAGGGCTGAAGTTTGAACTCTTAAAGGGGTGGTTCCCCTAAAAATAAACTTTTAACATTGCCTGTGTCTTCTTAATAACATTTAGAATCGGCTGGTAGTTTAAAAAAAAAACACCCGTACATACCATTTTCGGCATGTACTCTCACCGCCGATTCCGGGTCTGGCAGCCGGGGACAGGCATCCGATCGACGCATACAGCGCGTCACGAGATGCCGAAAGAAGCCGAACGTTGGTGCGGCTCTATACGGCGCATGCGCACCAACGTTCGGCTTCTTTCGGCATCTCGTGACGCGCTGTATGCGTCGATCGGATGCCTGTCAATGAAGTAGGCACGCCCATCCCCGCCCGCCAGACCCGGAAGCGGCGGTGAGAGTACATGCCGAAAATGGTATGTACGGGTGGTTTTTTTTTAAACTACCAGCCGATTCTAAATGTTATTAAGAAGACACAGGCAATGTTAAAAGTTTCTTTTTAGGGGAACCTCCCCTTTAAGGAACTGATAGATAGGGGAAGATCTAACCCCGTTTGGAGGAACTTTATGATGTCCTGTACTTCTGGGTTCTTAAATGACATGCCTGAGGTCGAAGAGAATTCCACGAACTTCGCCCAAATCGTTCCATAAACTTTGTTCGTACTTGGTCTTCTCGAACTCATCAGTGTGGAGATCACTTTAGGAGCGCACCCAAGGGACTCCAACCTCTTCCTCTCAAGAACCAGACCGTTAGTTTCATCAGAGATGGGGAAGGATGTAGGAATGACCCTTGGGAGGGAAGATCCGGTCTGACTGGTAGAGGTACCCGGTCCCGATAGCTCAATTGGACCAGAAGAGGGAACCACGGTCTGTTCAGCCAGTAGGGAGCCACCATCGTTACTTCGACCGCCTCTGCTTGGAGTCTCCGTAAGAATTTGAGGATTACCGAAATCGGGGGAAAGGCATACGCCCTCTTGAATCTCCACCGGTCTGTTAAGGCGTCCGTCCCAATTGCCTGAACGCAATGACCCCTCGTATAGAACTTCCTCAACTTGGCGTTGTGCCGGGAGGCAAAGAGATCCACCTGGGGATTAAATCCCTAGGGACAGGATCCACTGAAAAGACTGCTCGTGGAGGGACCACTCGTTGATTTCTATCTGGGTGCATGATAGAAAATCTGCTTGGGAGTTCTGGGCTCCTGGGATAAAGACGGCCGACAGGTTGGCCAGGTTCTTCTGGGCCCATCCCAGAATGGGTTTGACTTCTCATAAAAGAGTTGAACTCTGTGTCCCTCCTTGCCTCTTGACATAGGACACTGCCGTGATGTTGTTCATCCTCAACAACACCGATTCCCCCTTCAAGAGTTGGGAGAAGGATTGGAGGGCACACCAGGCTGCTCGAATCTCCAGTATGTTCGAGCCCGGGTTGTGAAGGCAGGCATCCCTTTTTCCCTGCTCCATTTCTGTGCCGCAAAGGGCCCCCCAGCCGGAGCCACTGGCATCTGTTGTCACTGTGACCCAGGAGACTGGAGCAATGGAGTGACAGTTTAGCAGGTTCTTCCGTCGAAGCCACCAGAAGAGGCTGTTCCTCATAGACGATGAGATGAGAATCCGTTGGTTTTTGTTCCCTGATTTCCATTGCTTGAGAAAGCCGAATTGGAAGGGACGTAACCTCCACAATGCCCACTTCACCATGGGGGATGTTGAAACCATCGTACCGATAATTTTTAGGCACTGCGAAGCTTTCAGACGACGAGCGTCCAGAGCCTGTGAAATCCTCTCCTGAACTACAGGAATCTTCTCTAATGGGAGAGAGATGGTTTTCTCTATTGTGTCGAACTGAGCTCCCAGATATATCAAGCGTTGTGTTGGCTCCAGATGGCTCTTCTCTAGATTCAGGAGCCAACCAAACTCGGACAGGATTGAGATTACCTGATCCCTTTGCACCAAGAGATGGGCTCTGTCTTGGGATAGGACAAGAAGGTCGTCCAGATAGTGGTAGAGACGTAGCTACTTCAGCCTGATGAAGGCCATGACTGCCAATAGGGTCTTGGTAAAGACTTGTGGGGAGGTTATCAACCCGAAGGGTAGGCAAATAAACTGAAGGTGCTCCTGCCCCACGTGAAACCTGAGGTATTTCTGAAGCTCTACTGCCACTGGCACATGGAAATAAGCGTCCTTTAGATCTATTGAGATCATCCAATCGCCTGGATGTATGGCTTGTTGAATTGTAGACAGGGTTTCCATCTTGAATCTCCCGTGCTTTATAAACCTGTTCAGGTAGGTTAGGTCTATGACTGGACGCCAGGTATTGTTTTTCTTTTGCACCAAGAAGAGGGGGGAGTATACCCCATGAAATTGTTCGTCCTTTGGGACGCGTCTGACTGCCCCTTGGGATTTTAGTAGGTCCACGTAGGACAGAAGAACTTGCTTTTGCTCTGCTGACTTTGGGAGTAGGGTAGAGATGAACCTGGGAGGGGGAGTGCTGGAGAAGGACCAAACGTGGCCTGATGACACTGTCCTGATGACCCAGGAATCCGTGATTTAGGCCGCCCAGACATGCCGAATAAGGAGTCGGCGTGCCCCTACTTGATCCGCCTGGGTGGGCGTTATCTCAAAAGGACTTCCCTTGTTCACGTCCACCGGACGCCTGGCTTGTAGATGCTGGCTTACGGAAGGACGTCTGGCCTCTACTCCAGTTTCTTCTGAAGTTCCCGCCAGGTCTGTAGGTGCGAGCCTCCCTTGCGCGGTCTGGGCTACGCCTTCTAAACTGAGGTCTCTTTCTTCCTGGTTGGCGTCTATCCTGGGGGAGAAAACCTGATTTACCCCCTGTAGCTTTAGACATGGCGTCATCCAATTTGTTGCCAAATAGAGACGGTCCCTCAAAGGGAATTTTACACCAGGTTTTGTTTAGAAGATGGGTCGGCGACCCAAGGGCGCAACCATAGGGCCCGTTTTGCTGTTACTGAAGACAGCATAATTCTTGCCAATAGGCGGATTAAATCAACGGATGCCTCTCCCAGGAAGGCCACCGCTAGCTTCAACTCTGCCGTTGCAGAGCTCCCAGCCAGTTCTTCAGAAACACCCATCAGAAAAGAGTCTACGTTCTCTGTCCAAACTTCCATTGCTTTGGATAAGGCCGCCAAGCTAGGGCGGGTTTGCAGGCTGTACCAGCCAAACCGTAGATTATTTTCAAATCTTGATCCATTCTCCTGTCAAGACCATCCTTGAAAGATACTGAATCAGCCAAAGGCAGTGTAACGTGCTTGGCTAGCCGCATTACTGCCGGGTCTACCGAAGGAATGTTCTCTAGATACTTGACATCCTCCGCTTTAAACGGGTACAACCGGGAAGCCTTGTTGGCCATAGAGGACTTCTTGTCCACCTTACTCCATTCCTCTTCAAAGATGCCCTTCAGTTCACTCAATAATGGAAAGCTTGGGCGTTCTTTCCCCAGACGTTTGAAATACTTTATCTGCTTAGCTGGGGAAGATGAAAGGTCTTCCCACAGAAGTGTTACTTGAGCAAAGTCAAACTCTAGATTCTCCTCATCGCTTTCCAGATCGCCCTCCGGGGCTGTCGGGGAAGAAGTGTGCGGCTGAGAGAAGCCTGGATCCTCATGGACCACCTCACAGGCCGGAGAACCGGATCCAGTAGCACTCTATCATTCGGTGTGATTCAGTGTCAGCGAGGCAGTGAGGCAGGTGGATTAGCTACAAGAGCTCCACACGGCGCACGTCTCCTAGAGTAGGAGCGTGTGTGCTATAGCTCCAGGCAGGCGTAGGAGGCAGATAGGCAGAGTCCCTCTCCAGCCCTACTAGCCCTGCTAGCTCAGTCCTCGCTCAAGTTTTCCAGCCCTGGAAATGTCCTGTGCCCCAGCCTGATCTCTCCTCTTCACTCCTTCAGCTCAGCTCCCTGGCTCTCCGCAGGTAAGAGCCCTTCACAAATGCTGCTGACGGCCGTCCTTTTCAGGATCAAGCCGCAGCAATACAGGATCTCCATAGTGCCTTTCTTTGACCCCCTGCACGCCCACACCGCCATCTCCTTCAGGGGCTTCCTCCCGCCACCTTCCCGCGGAAATTTCAGCCGTTCTGGGGCTTTCTTGAGGGCACCGCGCCAGGCCGCCCTGAATCGCGGGGCCGCGGTCTAGGAAAGGCCGCGGCTTCACTTGCGGCCTAACGGCGCACCGCTCCCCAAGCCACTACGGTCCTCAGCCAGCTTCCAGGGAACCCCCCCCATCCCAAAAGGACAGTCACTCGGCCCTGCTTTCACCCCTCGCACCCCCCCAATTTTTATTTGAGAAACACCTTATCAGTCAGCTCACATCACACTGCCTGAGCAGGCAGCCATCCCACCGATCCAGCAATAGGGTCACCCTCCCAGCCCCAGCCCCCCCCCGTCTTTCCAAACATACAGAATTGATCCAGGGGTTACCCGATCGCCTCTTACAGGGGTCAGGAAGGAATTTTTTCCCTACCGGAGCATATTGGCCGAGCGCCGCCAGGGTTTTTTGCCTTCCTCTGGACCAAGCCAGGAGAGAGGAGTTCAATTCCTCCCCCCACTGCCCCAAGTCCCCCCCCCCTCCGGTGTATTGGCAATCATGGCATGTCGGCAATATTCTGCCGAAACCATTTGGAGTTTGAGGCGATGCGCCGCAATACTGCCAGCCATCACCAAAAAAGCTCTAAGAATCGAGCAACTTTTGAGAATCGATCATAGATCGACGGTCAGACATTTCTGCCATTTACCCCAGCTCAAGCACATATCATGTGCTCTGATTAACACTAGATCGGCAGTAAAACACCGACTAGAAATCCGCGACTTCATTCAACAAAATGACCTAGACTGTCTCTTTATTACAGAGAGCTGGCTCACAGCCGACTGTAACACCATTCTAGGAGAACTGGTGCCAGAAAATTACCGTATTATTACGGAAAACAGAATAGGGCAAAGAGGAGGCGGCCTGGCGGTGATCCACAAGACTCATCTTACGATCACCAAACCAGTCCGCCAAAACCCTCTTCCATTCATGGAAACCCTTACTCTGCAACTGCAAGCAAGTTCAAAGGAGACCATCCACATTCTGCTCTGCTATAGGCCGCCCGGCCCAAAATCGCAGCTGCTATCATCATGGACGGATTTCTTCTCCACTTACACCCTCAACAGCAAACATCTTTTGCTGCTTGGGGATTTCAATCTTTGGGCCAACTCCTCACAAGACCCCATTGCCGATGCCTGTATTGACCACCTGGAAGGATTAGGGTTACAGCAGCTAGTATGTGGGCCCACACATGCTTCAGGTCACACACTCGATCTTATTTTCAGACAAGCTCTGGAAATAAAAATTTTGGAAAATGAAAAATTGCCATGGACTGATCACCATGCAATTATATTCAGTATTTCCACCATCCCCCCCGCAACAAAAACATCAAATCCAGTGACAATACACTGGACTAGATGTCAGAAGAAGCTCCACTCGGAACTCTTCAAAACTACCTTAAGGAAGAAAATAGAAACAACTCAGCCGCATCAAACGGCCGTTGAAACATTGGATGCCATAAACTCGGCCATGCTACAGTCAGCCGACTTGGTAGCGCCAAAACGAATAACCCGCATTCGGAAAAACAACCGTTATTGAAGCAAGAACGCAGAAGGGCAGAATCTGCCTGGAAAAGATGTTCCTCAGAGCTAAACTTATCCATCTACAAGGCGACTACGAGAAAATACCACAAAGGAATTTTCGAAGCCAAGAAAAAGTATTTTTCGGAGGCTATCAACGGTGCCCTAAACCGCCCCCGTGAACTCTTCAAGATGGTCACCCAGACCATGAAACCAAGTTGCATTGAAGCCCCCAGTTCGGACACACAAGAATTTTGTGATGAACTATCGGATTACTTTGTTAATAAAATCGAGGCAATCCGTGAAAGCATTCAGCAAAACAATTCCCCCCTCAGCCCCCCCTGCAGCCTCTCACATAACACCCATAGTAATTCTCCGATATCAGGTAAGTTTACCCTGGAACCCATCCCCATTGAGACCACCAAGAATATCATTGGCGCTTTGCGTAATGGCACAGCGCCAAATGACATTATACCAACTAAACTGCTGAAGGAATGCGCCTACATCCTGGCTCCTCCCATCACGCAGCTTATCAACCAGTCTTTCTTGGAGGGCATAGTGCCCTCACAATTGAAAGAGGGTACAATCCTACCCATCATGAAGAACCCCTCCCTGGACCCCAAGGACCCACTCCACCGCCGTCCCATAACAAGCCTCAACACACTTTCAAAAATAATGGAAAAAGTAGTGGTACAACAGCTGCAACAGCATCTAGATACCTACAAGCTACTTGACCCATTGCAATCTGGCTTCCGTCCCGGACACGGGACGGAAACAGCATTGCTGAAAGTATGGGACGATGTTCTCAAGGCTGCAGACGAAGGAGAATCCTGTCTTCTAGTTCTGTGTTGGACCTAAGTGCCGCTTTCGACACGGTAGACCACAAACTGCTGCTGACTCGGCTTGTTGAAGTAGCCAGAGTCGCAGAAGGCGATTTATCTTGGTTCTCCTCTTTTCTGGAAAACCGATCGCAAACTGTGAAGTTAGGATCGTTTACGTCTGAGAAACGCACAGTAACATGCGGAGTCCCCCAAGGCTCGCCTCTGTCACCAGTGCTGTTTAACATTTATCTTCGTCCTCTTTTTGAGATTATCAGTAGCCAAAAACTGCTTTACCACTCATATGCAGATGATACGCAACTGTATTTCCGCATCTGCAATAAACAGGATCACCACCTTAATCTAGAGACATGCCTCTCTTTGATAGAGGACTGGATGACAAAGAGTTATCTTAAACTCAATGGAGCGAAAACAGAACTTCTTCTGTTTCACGCCAAGCGCAGGAATCGACTTTCAACAGCGTGGACCCCCCCGCCTATTTTGGGCAAAATCATCACCCCTAGCGCCAAAGTCAAAAGCCTAGGAGTCATTTTTGACTCCTTTAGGACAATGGACGCACAAATAGGGTCAGTAGTCAGTGGATCTCACCATCTACTGCGCCTACTACGCAGACTCACTCAGTTCATCCCTAAAGAAGATTTAGCGGTCGTGGTGGGAGCAGTTGTAAACTCCAGGCTGGATTATGCAAATGCCCTTTACCTCGGACTCCCCAAGTACCAAATCGCTCGTCTGCAAGTCGTTCAGAATACGGCCGCCAGACTTGTGACAGGGAAAAAACCTTGGGAATCCATCTCACCTTCACTGCGAGCCCTTCATTGGCTGCCAGTTAAAGACAGAATTGCTTTTAAAGCTCTCTGTCTTACGCATAGATGTGTCCATGGAAATGCCCCCCTCTATTTATGCGAAATAATAAAAGCGCATAACCCCAATCGCGTTTTGCGATCCACGAATCAGAACCTGCTCCAGGTTCCGAAAGCCAACTTCAAGTCCAAAGGAGAAAGAAGATTCGCGATCCAAGGTCCCAGACTATGGAACGCTTTACCAACCAGCATTCGGTTGGAGGAGAACCACCTAGCATTTAGGAAAAAGGTTAAGACACATCTCTTTTGATATCAAAGGAGACAGGAACAACAAGCGCCCAGAGGCGATTCAGTTCGCATGTGCCGCGCTATACAAGTTTTCATTCATTCATTCATTCATTCACTGGCTTGACTATGCGTGTGAGACGTGTCCTTCTTCTTTAAGTACCTTTGCACCACACGTCCAACTAGAGACTCGATGCGCTGATCTTCCGTCTCCTTTTCACCAACCGCACGGGCATAGCACCGATTGCATAATCATTTGCCCTCTGGGACTTGGGTGTCACATCCTCAACAGGCTCTACGACTAGAGCGACTATCATGGCGGTGGGAGCGGTGTCTGGAGGAGGAATGGGAACTTCTCCTCTGATGATGAGATGCAGATGAAGAGCTGCGCTTGTTCTTTGATTTAGAAGATGAGCGCTGTTGCGGTCTGGCAAGGTCTGTGCTGGTCTGGATTATTGGGGCACGATGGTCTGGACCTGAAGAGAAGCATTTTAATTTTAGGGGGGAAACCGTCAAACAAACAATGAAGAATTCCACCCCATGCCCTCCCCTCTCCAGCACGTACCTAGTGCTTGAGGGCTGGCCACATACAGGCGGTGATTGGTCCATAGTTCTGGACCGGCGTGACACAGGACCTGAAGGCGTGAGAAACCTAGGATGCCAGAGAGAACATATTGCCCTTTAGGATATGGATAATAGACCGTGTTGAAAAAACATTACTATCTGTGTTTTTTTTTTTTTTTAAATATCTATATGCAAAGTAAATAGAAGAAACAAATGACATCTCCAGGCAAAAGAAAGAAAAAGGGATCCGTCAGGCAGATCCCCCTCACTCACCTCAGTGTCAGGTATCACCACCAAACAGCAGCTGTTCGCATGTCAGGGAAACCCAACAGCATAGAGCGAACAGCTGCTGTTTTTAAAGCGCCCGCCGGTGACGTCACGCATTACCCACGCACGCGCATGCGCGGTGGGAGCGGCACAGTGGCGCTTGCGCGGCCGCCGCGAGATTCGTCAAACAGCGGATGCGCAAACCAAGCCTCGTTCTGGAAGAGGCCAGCTGCGCCTGCGCGAGCGGCAATGACGCCACAACCCGGAAGTGACAGGGCGAGCTGGAACGCAGAAGCGCTCCAGCCGCCATGGGGCTAAAGACACAACAACAAAAAACAAAACACACAGAGGGGACAGACAGAACGGTACCGTACAAAGATGCGGCTGCCATGGAGAAGATGTAGAAGGCCTTGCCAGCCGTGAAGTCCAGAGTCTTTGGCACACGCAGCCTTAACACAACAGTGTGAGTTAGCTGCCAAGCTCTCTACCCGCCCATGTCTGGGATCCGAACTGCACCGCTTAATGGTGTGCTATCCATCCTGTTGGACATCTCAACGTGTATCCTAAATGCATGGAGGAGGACAAAAAAGGAACACCAGTACTGGGAGGTGAGCAAAGCTTTATGGGCATGGGGTCCTATATCATTGGAGAGGAGGCGGGATTAACCCACACGTAGGCTGCCATGGAGTCTGTCAGGAAAGTAATTTTTCTTCATAAATTTGGCCTAAAATGTATACTGCTACATATCTTTGGTAAAAAAAATGGATATTATTTAGTCTGGGTGAAAGTTATAGGGTCCACAAGCTATGGTGACAATTACTGAAAATGTATAAATTTCATCACACCTGATGTACTGACAGCCTCTCTCATTTCTTGAGACCCTAACAAGCCAGAAAAGTACAAATACCCCCCAAATGACCCCTTTTTGGAAAGAAGACATTCCAAGGTATTTAGAAAGAGGCATTGTGAGTTTTTTGAAGTTGTCATTTTTTCCCACAATTCTTTGCAAAATCAAGATTTTTTTTATTTTTAATTTCACAAAATTTTCATATTGGCAGGTTATTTCTCACACACAGCATATGCATACCACAAATTACACCCCAAAACACATTCTGCTATTCCTCCCGAGTATGGCCATACCACATGTGTGAGACTTTTACAGTGGCCACATACAGAGGCATACAGAGGCCCAACATGCAGGGAGCACCATCAGGCGTTCTGGAACACCTAGACCAATTCTGACATTCCTCTCCTACATGTTAAAATCATCATTTATTTGCTAGAAAATTACATAAATACATAACTCCAAAACATTATATATGCTTTTTTAGCAAAGACCCTAGAGAATACAATGGCGGTCGTTGCAACTTTTTATCGCGCATGGTATTTGCACAGCAATTTTTGAAAACGTTTTTTTTAAAGTTAGCCCAATGTTTTTGCATAATATGAAAGATGAAGTTACGCTGAGTCAATAGATACCCAACATGTCACCCTTCAAAATTGCACACACTCGTGGAATGGCGCCAAACTTCGCTACTTAAAAATCCCATAGGCGATGCTATTGGAGAGTTGGAGTTGGAGAAGAGGTCTAGGGCCAAAATTATTGCTCTCACTCTAACGTTCGCAGTGATACCTCACATGTGTGATTTGAACACCGTTTTCATATGTGGGCGGGACTTACATGTGCGGTCGCTTCTGTATACGAGCACACGGGAACAGGGGCGCTTTAATTTTTTTATTTTTTATTTTTGTTCATTTTACTTTATTTATTTTAGTTTGATGCGTTTTTCCCCAAAAATAAAAAGTTTTGATCACTTTTATTCCTATTACAAGGAATGTAAACATCCCTTGTAATAGGAATATAGCACGGCAGGCCCTCTTTACAGTGAGATGTGGGGTCAATAAGACCCCACATCTCACCTGAAGGCTGGGAAGCCTGTCATTTTGTAAGGCTTGTGATTGGCCCAGGTACCATGGGATCACTGCTGACCAATCACAGATCACACACAGTTGTGAATGGATGCCATTAATGACTATTGTTTACTAGGTTTCATGTGATTGCAATACGATCACGGTAGTATCCAGTCTCATTGCAGCAGCCTGATACCAAGTACTGCAATTTGTTGTGTCCAATTCCTGGGGTAGCTGCCAGTAAATGTACTGCTTGTGATTGGCAAGTGGTTAAGGGCATAGCTTCCAACTGTCCCTGATTTTGAGGGACTGTCCCTGATTGGGAACAAAGTCCCTCTGTCCCTCTTTCCTCTTATGTTGTCCCTCATTTTGGTCTGATCTATATAGTTGTATATAAAAATAACTTTTTATCTATCAAAACTTTTTTTACAGCGCTAAACCTTTCGCCAAATTATAAATTGCCGCACCTGTAAATTCCAAAATAAAGGAATAGTAGTGGTAAACAAACACTTGTGGGTTTAACCACTTTAGCCACAGAAGATTTTACCCCCTTCCCGACCAGAGCACTTTTTTACAATTTGGCACTGCGTCGCTTTAACTGACAATTGTGTCGTGTGACGCTGTACCCAAACAAAATTTGTGTCCTTTTTTTTTGCACAAATAGAGCTTTCTTTTGGTGGTATTTGATCACCTCTGTGGTTTCTATTTTTTGCGCTATGAACAAAAAAAGAGCAACAATTTAAAAAGAAAATCATTTTTCTATAATAAATATCCCAAAAATGTTTTTAAAAAAACAAATTTCTTCATCAGTTTACGCCAATATATATTCTTCTACATATTTTTGATTAAAAAAAAAAAAATCATCGCAATAAGCGTACATTGATTGGTTTGCGCAAAATCTATATCGTCTGCACTTTTATTTTTATTTTTTACTAGTAATGGCGGCGGTCTGCGATTTTTAGCAGTATTGCGACATTGCGGTGAACAGCTCCGGCTTCACTGCCCGGCTCCCTACGGCGCATGCGCGAGTCGCGCTGCGCCCGCCGATTGGCTCCCGCTGTGTGCTGGGAGCCGAGATTTCCTAGCACACAACAGGGGGGGGGGGCGACGGGAAGCCAGAAAAACCCGTCTTTTGCCCGGCCGGAAGTGGATGCAAATACCTGTCTTTGGACAGGTATCTGCATCCCCCTCCCCCTGAAAGGTGTCAAATGTGACACCGGAGGGGGGGAGGGTTCCAATCAGCGCGACTCCACTTTAGGGTGGAGATCCGCTTTAATGTTTCTAACTGTATGGGGATAGGACTGACTGGGGGAGGAGACATATCGTTGTTCCTGCTTACTAGGAACACACAATATGTCTCCTCTCCCCTGACAGAACAGGGATTTGTGTGCTCACACACACATATCCCCGTGCTGGCTCTCATGCCCGCAATCGCGCATGGCTGGCAGTGATTGCACACGCCAGTCACACTTATCGGCTCCCTGACAGTGGATGAAATGCTTTGCATGCCCCTCTATTATTTTATTTTTGAACCTAGCCTTTAGTCTCTACCAATTCAGTCCTTCCCTTAATATTTTCCCTGTCCTCTGTTGTTACTCAGGTAAAAATCATTCATGCAGTTCAGGCATTAAAAGTAATAGGAAAACACTGGTTACCCTTTTATTGAGCAAATAATGATGTTATCAATTTATATTTTTTACACTACTTATTGTTTTATTTTTCAAACTGTAATGCCTACTATAAACATTCTTCAATTTCTAATTTAAGAAACCCTGTTGGCTGACTTTTTTTTTAAATCACTCTTTATCACATTAAAACATGATAAATTGCTATTGCAAGTCAGAATACTAATGCTGCCACCTACTGATTAGAAATGGAAATAATTACCTTGTTACATTTAACAGGTACTGCTAAAATACAGTTAGTTTTACAGTATTATACAATATTAAACCATATACTGTATAAACCTTTACATACAGTATCTCGCTATATCTTTCTTTGCAAGAGCTGGTAATGAATCTAAACTCAAGAACAACATTTTGTTATATATTGCAGCTCACAAGTACTTAAATCGGAACTTTAGTCATTTTTTCATCTTTCAATCTATTAACCACTTCAGATCCACGCTATGGCCAAAAGACGGCCACAGCGCAGACCTGAACTGTCCCTGGACGTCGTGCTGTACTCTTCCGTGTTGCGTGCCGCCGAGGGCGCGCATCGCAGAAAAGCTGTGCCCGCTGTGCCAAGCGGGTGCCGATACGCGTGCCTGGAGGCCGCGATGTCCGCCACGTACTCGCGATTGGCAGTCACAGAGCCAGGGACGTGGATCTCTGTGTGTAAACACAGAGATCCACGTCCTGTCAGGGAGAGGAGACCGTTGCTGTGTCCTTGTGCATAGGGACACTGATCGGTCACCTCCCACAGTAAGAATCACTCCCAGGGCACACACGTAACCCCTTCCCCGCCCCCTAGTGGTTAACCCCTTCCCTGCCAGTCACAATTATACAGTAATCAGTGAATATTTATAGCAATGTTCGCTGTATAAATGTGAATGGTCCCAAAATAGTGTCAAAAGTGTCCGATGTGTCCGGCGCAATATCACAGACCTGAGAAAAAACGCAGATAACCGCCATTACTAGTAAAAAAAAAAAAAAGTTAAAAGTCATAAATCTATCCCCTATTTTGTAGGCGCTATAACTTTTGCGCAAACCAATCAATATACGATTATTGCAAATAAAAATTAACAAAGATATGTAGAAGAATACGTATCGGCCTAAACTGCGAAAAAAACATTTGGGATATTTATTATAGCAAAAAGTAAAAAATATTCAGTTTTTTTTATAGTGCAAAAAATAAAAAACACAGAGGTGATCAAATACCACCAAAAGAAAGCTCTATTTGTGGGGGAAAAAAGGATGATCGTGCAATTGTCAGTTAAAGTGACGCAGTGCCGAAAGCTGAAATTTCGCTTGGGCAGGAAGCGGGTATATGTGCCCAGTAAGCAAGTGGTTAAATCTTCTGACCTTGTTGTTTTAACTTTGGATAGTAAAACATTTTTTTTTCTGCCAGTAAATACCTTCTACAGCTCACTTCCTGTTTCTTGTATGGTCATTAGCCTAGGCTTATGACACCATGCACAGCTCTCTCTCTCTCACTCTTGTGAGAGTTTGCCAGGAAGGGAGGGGGGTGAGTCATAAGAGGACCAATGAGAGCTGCAGAGCTGGAGGTGTGTCTCTGTGTGTCTGTGTAAATGCAGGAAGTGAACAGGCAGCAGCTTCAGCTGCCCACAGCTAAACTGATTGCAGACAGATTTAGTGCGGGGAGATTTCTGCAGCATATTTGGCAAGTACAGAATAACAGTGTATATAAAATAATATGCAAAGTGGTTAGAGGGAAGCTTCAGAATGGCAAAGATGTTTTTATTACAAATGATGTGAGCAGACTGCAGTTCCTTTATTATGTTGTGGCTGCATTCATTTTCTTTTTAAAGCCAGGTACAATATCTGCAAGCACAACATTTGTTGATCCTGTAAAAAATCTTTGTCCATGTAATTTCCTGTGACCTGAAATCTAAAACAATGTTTTCAGCTTTTTCAGCTGTCTTCTGTTAATTGCAAAGTAACAATCCTCCATGTACCAAGAATGATGTCAAGGGGGTGGTGTTTTGTAGCACAAAATCAGGAAAGCAGTCTAGCTGCACACTTAGACAGAAGGGCCCGGATTCAGAGAGATGGGCGCATATTTACGCCGGCGTAGCGCACACATAGTATGCTATGCCGACACAGTGCAGAGAGGCATGCACTGAATTCAGCAAGCTATTGCTCCCAACTCTGCGCCAGCGTAGCGTACATTTCGAAGGCGCAAGCTGGTGTAAGTGGAAGTTGATGGAAGTGGGCTGGAAGTGGGCGTGATCTATGCTAATGAAGCGTGACTCCATGCGCCAGACAAGTACTTAAAACGAACTGCGCATGCGTCAAGACGTAGACGTATCCCCGTGTGCATGCGCACAACCACGTCGGAAACACCTGCCCAATTAACGCCGGATCACTGTGAACGCCATTAACGTAACGTAAAACTTTTTTCCATTGATACATGTTCCCTCGGGCAAGACCCGGGTTCTCAAAGACGTTTTCACAGGCAAACTAAAGACACCCAGCAGGTACAATATTTAAAGGATTTTTTTTTTTTTTTAATTTAAGCATCATTAAAATCACTGGTCCAGGAGCAGTGATTTTAATGATGCTTAAATAAAAAATAAAAAATTCCTTTAAATATTGTACCTGCTGGGTGTCTATACCTGTGATAACGTCTTTAAAAAATAGCACAATCACCTGCCTGCCAGAAAATTAGGAAGAACTGATCTAGCTAAGCTATACAGTGTATAAATATATGTACAACTCCTAGGGATGTATATATATCCTCTACACACTGTAAATTAAGCTAAACTGACTAGCCTGCCTGCCTGCTCTATCTAGCTATATAAAAAGACAATCTCTCTGACTGCTCTCATTAACAACCGCAACTCACTACATGAGGCCGCCCAGCAGGCGGCCTTATATAGTGTGGGGCGTGTGCTAAAGCCCTGAGCCATAATTAGCCAAAACCACCCTGGCTTTGGCCAATTATGGCTCTCCGTTTTTTTGCGCGCTGTGATTAGCCAAGCATGCAGGGTCATAGTGCATGTTTGGCCAATCATCAGCGCGCAGTGCCCCATTGAATTATGGGCCGTTGCGCGTCACTCGAATTTGGCGCGAACGACCCGTTTTGTTCAAATTTCGTTGAACGTACGAACGGACAATGTTCGAGTCCAACATACGTTCGAATCGAACGCGGAGCTCATCCCTAAACTTTATTAACTCATCTCATCTTTACAATTATACTATTGATTATTGCTGTAAACCAGAGGCATAACTAGAACCTTCAGGGTCCCAGTGCAAGAAACCATGAAGGGCCCCCTGACCTCTGACCCCCGGGCCCTTCACACTGATCTTGAGGCCCTTTGCTCCTGTTGCGGTGCCCTTTATTATGGGCCCACAGTGGGACACTTTGACATGTCCTGCAGCAGGCCCCCTTCCTGCGATAACATTTCTAATCATATGGATTTAATCACAAGAGTCCCCCTTTACATCTGAACTTGCAGAGTTCCCCTTTAAAGCAAAACTTTCAGCATTCCCCTTTTCTTCTAAACTTGCAGAGTTTCCTATTACATTTCAACTTGCAGAGTTCCCTTACACTGTAAAGGGGAACTCTGCGGACTCTGATTTAAGGAGGAACACTGAGAACTCTGAAATAAGGAGGGGACTTCTAGTGTAAAGGGGAACTCTGACATACGGGGGTCTCTGGTAACCAGAGCCCCCAGATAGATCATACAGTGCCTTGAAAAACTATTCATACCCCTTGACATTTTACACATTTTGTCATGTTACAACCAAAAACTTAAATTTTTTTTATTGGGAATTTATGTGATAGACCAACAAAGTGGAACATAATTGTGAAAAAGTTTTAATTTTTTTTTTTTACAAATATCTGAAAAGTGTAGCGTGCATTTGTATTCAACCCCTTTTACTCTAAAAACCCTTTCGCATTGAGGAGTTTTTCAGGCGGTACAGCGCTAAAAATAGCGCTGCTATACCGCCTGAAAAACTCCTTTACTGCATCCCCAATGTGAAATCTCCTGTCAGCAGCATCTTTGGAGCGGTGAGAGGAGAGGCATGTATACTGCTCCTTCACCGCTCCTTCCCATTGAAAACATTGGTAAATCGCGGCAATACCGCCCGCAATGCGCCTCTATAGAGGCGCATTGCGGGCGGTATTAACCCTTTCACGGCCGCTAACAGGGGGTTAATACCGCACCGCTAGCGGCCGCAACTCGCGGCAAATCCGACGGTATAGTGCCGCTATTTTTAGCGGCACTATACCGTCAGCGCGGCTCCCGCCGCAATGTGAAAGTGGCTCAACTAAAATCTAGTGGAACCAATTGCCTTCAAAAGTCACCTAATTAGTAAATAAAGTCCACCTGTGTGTAATTTAATTTCAGTATAAATACAGCTGTTCTGTGTCAGAAAACCTTAGTGAACAACCAGCATCATGAAGACCAAGGAACACACCTGACAGGTCAGGAATAAAGTTGTGGAGAAGTTTAAAGCCGGGTTAGGTCATAAAAAAATAAAAATAAAGATTTGGACATCCCATGGAGCACTGTTTAATACATCATCTGAAAATGGAAAGAGTATGGCAAAACTGCAAACCTACCAAGACATGGCCGTCCACCTAAACTTACAGACCGGGCAAGGAGAACATTAATCAGAAGCAGCCAAGAGGCCCATGGTAACTCTGGTGGAGCTTCAGAGATCCACAGCTTAGGTGGGAGAATCTGTCCACAGGACAACTATTAGATATGCACTCCACAAATCTGGTCTTTATGGAAGAGTGGACAGCTCTTTGGTCTTGGCTATGGTGGAGATATTGGCATCTGATTGATTGCTTCTGTGGACAGGTGTCTTTTATACAGGTAACAAGCTGGGAGTAAGTAGCACTCCCTTTAGTGCCGGTTCACACAGGGGCAACCCGACTTACAGCGCGACTTTGCAAGGCGACTTCAGCACGACTTGGAGCAACTTACAACTTGAAGTTGCCCCCAGGACAGGAGACTTTGTCAGTGGCCAATCAAACAATAATCCGCTCTGTGGGAGGGAGGGGTTTGCCTGAGAACTATTTTCTCTTCCTGTAAAGTTGCTTCAGTTAAGATGGAGATCCAACTTTGGAGGCAACTTCCATTGAAATCTATGGATACAAGTTGCCTTGAAGTAGTACAGGAACCTTTTTTGTAGTCGGAGAGACTTCAGTAGTGTACATTAAGACGGCTCCATTCACGTCAATGGAATTTCTCATGTCGCGCTACTTGGGGTGACACAAGTCGGATCCCAAGACGCTGTAGTGTAACCTAAGAGAGTGCTCCTAATCTCAGCTCGTTACCTGTATAGAAGACACCTGGGAGCCAGAAATCTTGCTGATTGATAGGGGATTAAATATTATTTCACTCATAGAAATGCAAATCAATTTAGAACTTTTCTGAAATGCGTTTTTCTGGATATTTTTGTTGTTATTCTGTCTCTCACTGTTAAAATAAACGGACCATTAAAATTTTAGACTGATCAATTCTTTGTCAGTGGGCAAACGTAAAAAATCAGCAGGGGATCAAATAATTTTATCCCTCATTGTATGTGCCACTTTGTGTTGGTCTATTACATGAAATCCCAATAAAATGCATTTATGTTTTTGGTTGTAACATGACAAAATGTGGAAAATTTCAAGGGTTGTAAATAATTTTTCAAGGCACTGTAGTTTCCAGCATTCCCCTTTAATCAGGGTTCCCAAAGTCCCGCTTACAATAAAAGAGTCCATTGAGTCTCAGAGGGGTTACATCAGAGTCCATGGGGCCCCCTTACATCAAAGTCCACAGAGCCCCCTTACATCAGAGTCCACAGAGCCCCCTTACATCAGAGTCCATGGGGCCCCCTTACATCAAAGTCCACAGAGCCCCCTTACATCAAAGTCCACAGAGCCCCCTTACATCAAAGTCCACAGAGCCCCCTTACATCAGAGTCCACAGGGCCCCCTTACATCAGAGTCAACAGAGCTCGCTTACATCAGAGTCCACAGAGCTCCCTTACATCAGAGTCCATGGGGCCCCCTTACATCAAAGTCCACAGAGCCCCCTTACATCAGAGTCCACAGAACCCCCTTACATCAGAGTCCACAGAGTCCCCTTACATCAGAGTCCACAGAGCTCCCTTACATCAGAGTCCACAGAGCCCCCTTACATCAGAGTCCACAGAGTCCCCTTACATCAGAGTCCACAGAGCTCCCTTACATCAGAGTCCACAGAGCCCCCTTACATCAGAGTCCACAGAGCCCCCTTACATCAGAGTCCACAGAGCTCCCTTACATCAGAGTCCACAGAGCTCCCTTACATCAGAGTCCACAGAGCTCCCTTACATCAGAGTCCACAGAGCTCCCTTACATCAAAGTCCACAGAGCCCCCTTACATCAGAGTCCACAGAACCCCCTTACATCAGATTCCACAGAGCCCCCTTACATCAGAGTCTGCACAATTTCGCAGTAATGCCGCGTACACACGATCGGACATTCCGACAACAAAACCGTGTTTTTTTTTCAACGGAATGTTGGCTCAAACTTGTGTTGCATACACACAGTCACACAAATGTTGTCGGAAATTCTGAACGCCAAGAACTCGGTGACGTACAACATGTACGACAAGCTGAGAAAAATGAAGTTCAATAGCCAGTGCGGCTCTTTTGCTTGATTCAGAGCATGCATGGATTTTTGTGTGTCGGAATTGGCTACACACGATCGGATTTTCCGACAAGAACTTTTGTTGTCGAAAAAATTGAAAACCAGCTCTCAAACATTTGGAAAATGCTTTTTTCGGAAATACCATTCGGAAATACCAACAGCAATAGTCCGATGGAGCATACACACGGTCGGATTTTCCGACAACAAGCTCACATCGAACATTTGTTGTTGGAAATTCAGACCATGTGTACGCGGCATAAGGAGGAGCACTTTGAGCCTTAATGCAAAGTTTGGTTTGCCCAAAAGTTATAGCGTCTACAAACTATGGGATATTTATTTTTATGTATTTTTTATTTATTTTTTACTAGTAAAGGCTGCGATCAGCGACTTAAATCAGGATTGTGATATTGTGGTACGTGATTGCAGTACGTGATATGGCACAGACGGGCCGCCCTGCTGCATTATGTGGGTGGTCCGCAAGTGGTTTAAAAGTTGAATAGATACAATAAAAAAGCAATTCACAAAGGGATAGAAGACATCAGACTCAATAGTTCATCATATATGGCCAACACAGGAAATGGTGTCACCCACTTCTGTCCCTATGCGTTACGTCACATGACTTAATTTGCTTCTGATTTACATAATTGTTAGACAGGTTATTGTCATTTCCATTTCTTTGGTTATTGCATTATCATACAGTGGACCTTTGGATTACGAGCATAATCAGTGCCAGGAGAATGCTTGTAATCCAAAGCACTCGCATAGCAAAGCGAGTTTCCCCATAGAAGCCAATGGAAACAAAGATAATTAGTTCCGCACTGACTTCTATGGCATGCAATACCGCATGTGGCCAGAGGTGGGGGGGGGAGCTTTGAAAATACTCGGACAGCTCGGTTGACCTCGGAAACCCTCGCAAAGGTTCAGAAACACACGGGAACGAATTTAGAGTATTTCCAAACGGCTCGGAACGGCTTCAAACCTTTCCAAGTGTCACCGGAGCCCCCGGACCTCTGCCCAAATGCTGTACTGCACAACCCATTAGCTTGAATTCTGCTAGTTTGGCAAGACAAAACTCGTAAACTGAGTCAGAATTTAAAAAAATTAAAATAAATTGCTCCTTATTCAAAACGCTCGTTAACCGCGTTACTCATAAACCAAGGTTCCACTGTATATGCAGTAAATTGTGCAATAAAAATCCCCTTTTCATTGCAGGTGTGTCAGATTGTGGTGTTTCTGCTTACAGTCATGGGCTCTGGGAAAAGGGGGACACGGAAAAAAAATAAAAGCTCCTTCAACAAAACTCCAAATTATTATTATTTTTTCCCCTGCTGTGATCTGATTTCCTGTTGGGGGGGTAGCTATGTTACTCCTCCATGGTCCCACTATATGTGGAAATGTAGCCACCCCCTCTTTCTCACTATCCTGCCTCCACCTAACAACTGTACTTATATTTTCTCCATTAGCTCCTCCCCCACAGTTATTACCTTTTGTATCTTCTGACCCTCCCCCTTTAGATTATAAGCTCTAACGAGCAGGGCCCTCTGATTCCTTTTGTATTGAATTATATTGTAACTGTACTGTCTGCCCTCCTGTTGTAAAGTGCTGAGTAAACTACTGGTGCTATATAAATCCTAAATAAAAATAATAATAATTAACGAGAACTGCTTATTCCAAACAAATTAAAGTGATGGGGAAAAGAAGAGGTTCGGGAGCTCACAGAGGATGGGTACAAGGAGCCATAAAAATACAGTAAGAAATGATTTCATGAAAAATAGATTACAGGGCCATTTAATATAACAAATACCATATTTATCGGGGTATTGCGCGCTCCGGCGTATGGTGCGCACCCCTAAAGTGGACCATATTCCTGTGGAAAAAAAGATTTTTGTACTTACAGTTTTGGTGTCTTGCGCGGCATCCATCGGCGGCCTCGTCGGGTCCAGCGTCCGTCTGCGGCTTCGGGTGTCCTCTTTCGTCGGGTCCGGCGTCCATCTGCGGCTTCGGGTGTCCTCTTCGTCGGGTCCGGCGTCCATCTGCGGCTTTGGGTGTCCTCTTCGTCGGGTCCGGCGTCCTTCTGCGGCGTCCTCCCCGCTTTCCCGCGCCGAGTTTGAATACTGCGCCGACATATACCGAGCGCAGTACACTCGTGTATAGTCGGGCAGGCTCGGCTACTCTCGCGCTCACGTCCTGTACGTCCAGGACGTGAGCGCGAGAGGAGCCGAGCCTACCCGATTTTGCCCTGATTTTCAGGGCAAAAAAGTGCGTGGTATATGCAGATAAATACGGTATATAACAAATAATATATAACATAAAAAATATATAACAAATACTTAAAACAGACCCTGATGTTAAAAGCAAGTGAACCTGTAGGGTAAGGGCACCCTGAAAATGTATTATAGTTGTGGTGTAAATGAACCCATCCTAGATAAAAGGAACAAGCTTGGTGACTGGCAGAGGTGGCCATCCTCAATAAAGATCTGTTCAAATTCAAATTTCATGTCTGGTTGGATTATTAAACGAGACAAATAAAGCAATTCCATATGGCCTGCTCTCTGGGGCGCTCCGTCTTTGCTGAGCAAAGGAATAAACGACATCAGCAAAAATATTTAGTTGGACAGCAGAGGTCAGTGCAGTATAAAGATACGGCTTCCTGCTCTTGCCATTCATTGATGGTTGGTGAATGAGACTCGGCAACATATAGGACATATAGGATTGTGCTGCCGTACCGTCATACATTGTACCAGTCAATCAATAGTAACAATAGCAACACAAATGTAATGCAAATAGGAGTGAGACATACAGATAATAAAGACCAGGTTTGTAAAAATTTAAGTGACAGAACAAACTATATAGCAATTCTGGAATGCAATGGAATAGAGCTAGGGTCATATATGCTGTCACAGTGAAAAAAAAAAAATATATATATATATATATATATATATATATATATAAAAAATATATTATTAATATTAATATTATTAACCACTTGCTTACTGGGCACATATACCCCCCTCCTGCCCAGGTGAAATTTCAGCTTCCGGCACTGCGTTGCTTTAACTGACAATTGCGCGGTCGTGCGATGTTGCTCCCAAACAAAATTGTCATCCTTTTTTTCCCACAAATAGATCTTTCTTTTGGTGGTATTTGATCACCTCTGCGGGTTTTATTTTTTGCGCTATAAACAAAAAAAGAGCGACAATTTTGAAAAAAAAAAAAACAATATTGTTTACTTGTTGTTATAATAAATAGCCCAATTTTAAAAAAAAAACAACATTTTTTTTCTCAGTTTAGGTCGATACATATTCTTCTACATATTTTTGATAAAAAAAAAAAATCGAAATAATCGACTGGTTTGCGCAAAAGTTATAGCGCTTACAAAATAGGGGACAGAATTATTACTATTTTTTATTAATTTTTTTTTTTACTAGTAATGGCGGCGATCTGCGATTTTTATTGGGACTGCGGACACGTCGGACACTTTTGACACATTTTTGGTGCCATTCACATTTATACAGCTATCAGTGCTATAAATATGCACTAATTTCTGTATAAATGTGACTGGCATTAAAGGGGTTAACACTAGGGGGTGAGGGAGGGGTTAAATGTGTACCCTACATTGTGTTCTAACTGTGGGGGGAGGGGGGTGACTGGGGAAGGTGACCGATCTATGTCCCTATGTACAAGGGACACAGATCGGTCTCCTCTCTCCCTGACAGGACGTGGATCTGTGTGTTTACATACACAGATCCACGTCCTTGTCTCTATAACCGCCGTTCCCGAGTGCCTGGAGGACATCGCGGCCGCCAGGCACGCACATTGGCATGCCAGTGATGCGGCGGGCACACGCGCACTCCCCAGTGGCCCCGAGGAGCGGGGGCCTTAAAAAGACGGCCACTCAGAGATTTAGAACCACCCTGCGGCCGTATATAGTCGTACGGCCATCAGGAAGTGGTTAAAATAAATATATAAACTCATAAACTATACCAGTGTAAAAAGAAACATAAAAACCTCCAATAGTGAAAATACGTCTTTCCTAACAGTGGAAAGTGACAATAGTGCAATAAATGAACACATATATTAAATTTAAAAAAAAATTATATAAAAGATGTGAATATAAAAGCATAAACAATGATGATAATTAATATAAAGTGCTACTGTGTAAAGAAGTGCAATTCCCTCTTTTATGATCCTGTATAGATTATCAGCAGGGCTGTCTTAATAGCATCATGGGCCCCTGGGCAAAGTAATTCTCTGGGGCCCCTACAATTTTGGGGCATCGTAGGCTCAAGGACCAGCTGCTTCGGGCAAAGTGCAGGGGCCCCCCATGCAGCTGGGTCCCCTGGACAGTAAATACCGGGATGGTATGTTGTTCCTCTCTGACGGATCACCTGTGCAAACGTGCCGCCCTGTCCCTTTCCCCTATGCGTCTCAGAGTTTCCGTATCTTCTTAATCGATTGAGGACCGCTGCATGACGATATACGTCCACAAAATGGCACGTCTGGGCATAAGGGTGTACATGTACATCCCCTTTAAGATCCCAGCCGTGCGTCGAGAGCGCGCCGCGACCCGGTGCTCTTCTTCATGACCGTCCCAGTGGGAACAGCAGACCCGATGGCCGCCGGTGTCCCACGAGAGGAAGAACGGGGAGAGGTAAGTGTAAACAAACCTCTCCCTGTGCTTCCTAGTGAGCCTGTCACTGATCGTCTGTTCCCTGTCATAGGCACAGGGCAATTATTATTTAATTTTTTATGTAGTAAACACTATAGGATTATAAAAAGACCTGAGGCACATTTGGGTGCCCCAAGGAGAGTAGTAACATAGTGCACAGAGCGCACCATTGGGTGCAGCCAAATTGCATATGCTGACATCATCACGTCACCCCTCAGTGATGCCAAACCTGTTACAAAACAGCCACCCGCAGCGGCAACAGATTTGTGTGTGACTATTTTTATTACTTGGGGAGCCACAGTCTGGTCTGAATAATGTGTCCGGGTTTCAGGTGGACTAAAACCTGGACACATGATTCAAAACCCAAACTGTCCGGGTGAATCCTGGACAGGTGGCAAACCTAGACTCTGGTGACAACCAGGGATCTCTTGAGGGTAGTAATAACCCTCTCTTACTTTTTTCCAAAATGAAAAAAATAATTGTTTACCTAATTTTTAGCCACAATAAAACTGTATGTCTAATAAAGGGTAACTCCACTTTCAGTGGAAAAAAAAAAAATCGCAATTAAAAAATAAAAATAATATAGCATATACAAATGTTGTAATTGAATGTTAATAAAATATGCCTTTCCTTTTCAACCTGCAGTGCTGTAATTTTCAGTAAAATGCAATATGGCTACCAGGGGGTAATCTGTACACACATATGTACACATGTGTAAAGAACACTCCCCAGATATGTCATTTCCTGCTTGTGTGATTGGCTCACTGATTTTCCCAAGTCTGCACTAAGACCTCTTTCACATTGAGGCGTGGAGCCGCGGTGACGGTATAGCCGCACTATTTGTAGCGCCGCTATACCGTCGTATTTACCGCGATATTCGGGCTTAATACTGCCCACGTTGCGGGCGGTATTACCGCGCTATTACCGCTATTACCGCGGTTTCCCATTGATTTCAATGGGAAACCGCGGTATAGGAGCGGTGAAAAACACAGGACTTTTGGAGCGTTCCTGCTAGCGCACCGCTTCAGTGTGAAAGCCTTCGGGCTTTCACATTGAACACTACAGGGCATGATTTTTCATGCGGTATAGCAGGGCTATTTTTAGCGCTGTACCACATGAAAAACGCCTCCATGTGAAAGGGGCCTAAGATACAAGTCAGATTTGTAATTTTTGATTGAAGATACAAGTCAGATTTCAGGCATCCCCTGCAACACATTTTTTTTTTGTGGTGAAATATTCCCAATGGAAAATCACATCTAAAAGGGATGCTGACCCTGCGAGTTTCCTCATTAGAGCCATGCCTGTGCAGCAGCTGGTTGATAATTATGAAACAACTCCAGTTAGATTCACTCAGCACACAGGAAGACAAACACACAGGGATTTCTTCAGAATAACAAAATGAGCTTGTATTCCATTCTTGTGGAAAAGTACATCTACACCAACTAGACAACAATGGTTAGACAGAGTAACTGAAATCCAGCTGATGGAGAACCTGACGATGGGAATAAGAGAGCAAGAGGAGAAGTATAGACAGATTTGGACCCCATATATAAGATATAGAGAGCGAGACCTCTGAGGTGGGAGGAGGGGAGAGAGGGAGGAGAGTCACGGGGAGAAGGGAGGGGGGTTTTCTTTTTCTTTTTTTTTGGGGGGGTCCAAGGAGGGAGGTGGGGGTGGGGTAGGGTAAGGGAGGTTGTGGGGGAAATTTGGAGAATACATGATATATCTATAGATGGTAGAAAGGAGTTTGGAGAGCTCGCTAAGAGGAACCATGTTTGAAAAGATAAACCTAAGAAAGTGTTAAAACTGTGTAAACGTTTATGTAAGCTATATAGATCAGTAAATGAAATGTTTAAGAACGGAAAATAAAATAAAGAATTAAAAAAAAAAAAAAGAATAACAAAATGTAGGAATTTGCTACAAAGTTTGTTAAAACAATGTACAATGTACATAGATCACCCAGAGAGGAATGTATTTTTTTTCAAAAAGTGGAGTTACATTTTAAACATTTTAAGTAGTACCTTTGATTACGAGCATAATCCATTCCAAAAACATGCTTGTAATCCAAAGCACTCGTATATCAAAGCAAGTTTCCCCATAGGAATCAATGGAAACTCAGATAATTCGTTCCACAGTGACGGCTGGTGTATGCGGTACTGCATGTGGCCAGAGGTGCGGGGGCGCCGGAGACACTAAGGACGCGTACACACGATCAGACATGTCCGATGAAACATGTCCGACGGACTGTTTTCATCGGACCATGCTGAAGTGGTCTGTTGGTCTGATGTGCGTACACACCATCGGACCAAAATCCCCTCGGACCAGAACGCGGTGATGTAGAACACAAGGACGTGATGAAAAAACGAAGTTTAATGCTTCCAAGCATGCGTCGACTTGATTCTGAGCATGCGCAGGATTTTGGTCCGATGATTTTGTGTACTAACTATCGAACCTGTCCGACGGACAGGTTTCCAGCGGACAGGTTTTAAAGCATGTTTTGAAACTTTTGTCCGCTGGAAAACGGTCCGATAGGCCGTACACACGATTGAACATGTCCGCTGAAACTGGTCTGCGGACCAGTTTCAGCGGACATGTTCGATCGCCTTAGAGACACTCAGAGCGCCTCAGAGTGTCTCCAAGTATCACCGATCGTCTCTGTCGCCCCCTTCACCTCCTGGCCAAATGCAGTACTGCACACCCCAGTGCTGGAATCCTGCTCGTCTTCTGAGATAACACTCGCAAAGCAAGACAGGATTTTTTTTTTTTAAATAGCGCATATTGCGAAACGCTCATTACTTGCAATCCAAGGTTCCACTGTACAATAAAATCTTTAGGTGGCTTTTTGTGTAACTTGTATTTTTTCCTTACCAGTCATTTAGCAATCTCACTGATGTAGCTGTCTGAGCCGGACAGAATACTACAAATATGTGTAGGCAATCCCATTAATTAATTGGAGTGCAGAAAGCAAGTGTGAAAAAACGTGAAGCCACATCAATATACTTTCTGTATTATAACACATCAGAATGTGTAGCTACATCAAGCATCTATTTATAAAACATTTGTTGCATTAGTCATAAACGTTTGTGCAAACTGAATAAAACGTCACCATATCTTAAATTAAAGCTGTATTAAAGTAGAAGTCTAGTCAACTAACTATACTTAGAGCACAACTCCACCCAAAGGGGAAAGTTCCGCTTTAAGGCCCCCTTCCCCCGCTTCTTTGACATGTGGCTGGTACCCACTCCCACTTCTGCCTGGGCGATCATCGTTCTCCTGCCCCCTCCCTCTCCGCAGTCCTCTGGGACACGTGACAGGACCACAATGTGCAGCGCGGCTCATGCATGCACAGTGGGCACCTGGCTTTGAAGATGTCACAGTCGGATGCCCCCAGTAAATGCTGGCACTGAGGACCAAACACGGTCCCCAGCGGCCCCTCGAGTGAGCACAGCGTACTGATCCTGGTACAGACAAGTGTCAGTTTCTGTAGCTGCTGACTCAATACCGGGCACATTTACCCCGTTCCTGCCCAGGCCAGTTTTCAGCTTTCAGTGCTGTCCCACTTTGAATGACAATTGTGCAGTCATGCTACACTGTATCCAAATACATTTTTTTGCATTTTGTTATTTCACACAAATAGGGCTTTTTTTTGTGGTATTTAATCACCACTGTGTTTGCTAAATAAACAAAAAAAAGATTTTCTTTGTTTCTGTTATAACATTTTGCAAATAATCTTTCTTCATGAATTTGGGCCAAAATGTATTCTGGTACACTTCTTTGGAGAAAATTACCCAAATTTGTGTATATTTTTTAGTCTGTAAAGAAAGGTTTACAAACTATGGTATATACAGTTGTGCTCATAGGTTTACATACCCTGGCAGAATTTATGATTTCTTGCCTATTTTTCAGAGAATATGAATGATAACATAAAAACGTTTCTTTCACTCATGGTTATTGTTTTGATCCTAAACACAAGGCCATGTCGACCTGTCATTGGCTACAGTAGAATAAAGTGAAGGTTCTGGAGTGACTGGAGCGACCGCCACCGCTCAGTCTCCTGACTTCAATACCATTGAGCCACTCTGGGGAGATATCAAATGTGCAGTTCATGAAAGACAGCCCAATAATTTACAGGAACTGGAGGCTTTTTGCCAAGAGGAATGGGCAGCTTTAGCATCTGAGAAGATAAAGAGCCTCATCCACAAATACCACAAAAGACTCCAAGCTGTCATTGATGTTAAAGGGGGATGTTACACGGTATTAAGGACTGGGGTATGTAAACTTTAGATCAGGGTCATTTGGCTAGTTTCTGTTATTATGATTTAAAAAAAAAGTAAATACAGTCGATTAATAATAAATGGCTTCAGCCAAACACTAACCATGAGTGTAAGAAAAGTTTTGTGTCATTCATATTCTCTGAAAAATGGCCAAGAAATCATAAATTCTGCCAGGGTATGTAAACTTATGAGCAAAACTGTATGTGAAAATCGATCAATCCTGATGTACTGACGGCCTATTTAATTTAATGAGGCTCTAAAAATACCAGGACAGTGCAAATATCCCCAAAAAATTATCCCTTTTTGGAAAGTAGACAGTCCAAGGTATTTAGTAAGAGGCATGGCAAGTTTTTTTAAATTGTATTTGTATTTGTTTGTCATAATTGTTTGGAAAATTAAAACAATTTTTTTTTTACATACATAATACTGTCACCAGTGCAGTAGCATCATCATATAACGTGTGTGGCCGTGATCATGGACACTAACTAGTGACAGTCTGTTAAAAATAATAATAATAATAATAATATTAATAAAAAAACTATTTTTTTATTTTTCGAATTTTTTCTAACACATTGTGACCAGAGCAATACAGTGTTACCATAGCAATGCTGTACTACTTTGGGGAAATTATCAGGATTTTTTTATTTTTTTATCTAAACATTATGATTGCTTATACCAGTGAATTCCACTGTTGTAATACATTTTATTCAGTGTTTACTATTGTGGTCAACTGTGATTGGCCATAGCTCATCACCTGGTACAGATGGCCTGTAATTGGCCCTGTCTGTACCATGTGATCACTGTGATTAATCACAGAGATCAACACAATAGTACACAATGGATGGCATGAATGAAAGCAAGCCATTGTACATAATTGTCAGGTGATCTGCTGTGATTGGTTGCAGCGATCACAAAGCTCTCTTGCAGATGCAGCAGTTAGAGACAAACCATTTATCACTAACAGTGGTGCTTTATAATGATCAGCTTGTACATAATGTTGTTGTAACTGCTTAAAAGTGTTGTCCTAAGGTGCACCTACGCTCCTTCCTCCAGGGTGTAGGCACCCTAATGCAGGAGGTGTGTTACTGGCCATATCACCAGGTGAAAACAGAGGGGGGGGGGGGGGATAAAAGAAAACAGCCACCACATCTTATGAACTGCAATATATAAAAAATGTTATTTTGGGTTTAACCACTTGCCGACCGGGTCATAGCCGAACTGCAGCTACATCGCGGTTGGCTAGTTCTGGAAGGGTGTACTATGAAGTCCTCCCAGACTTGCACAACCAGAAGCATCCATGATTGTCTGGTTCTCCGGACCTGGCACATCACAGATCAGGGTAAAGGACCAATGACAACGGCTCTTTACTATGTGATCGCTCTGTCCAATGATGGAGCGATCACTTGTCAACAAACGGCACATGTCCGGTTTAGTTCTCTCCTCACACGCGATTGGTACAGCATGTAAGGAGAGGAGGGAGCCAGTGAAGCAGCATTAGTGGGCTGTCTCTGGAGTGCCCACAGTGCTGATCTGTGCCATACCTCATCCGTGCTCCATCCATGCTACATTAGTACTCATCTGTACCTCATTAATGCCACATCCGTGCCCATCCATGCCCTATCTGGGCCTCATCCATGCCACATCAGTGCTCATCTGTGACTCATCCGTGCTACATCAGTGCTCATCCTGATGGTGCTCCCTGCATGTTGGGCCTCTGTATGTGGCCAGGCTGTGTAAAAGTCTCACACATGTGGTATCGCCGTACTCAGGAGAAGTATCAGAATGTGTTTTGGGGTGTGATTTTTGCTATGTACATGCTATGTGTTAGAAAAATCTTATAAATAGACCACAAAAAATATGCATTTTCATTTTCTTTCCACATTTTCCAAAAACACGTGGGAAAAAAACGACATGTTTAACCCCCTGTACATTTACGTTGGCAGAATTGCACCGACAGGCACATCAACGTTTATATACGTTGGTGCCTTGAGGTGGGTCGGGGGTCCGATCGGGACAGGTACATGTGGCGGTCGCCATAGCTGGCCGAGCGATCCGGGATGAGGGGGCGGCTATTCGTTTTTGTCCGCCCCCTCCAGATCGCTCCCAGCCAATCCGCGCGCTCCCCCTGCAGTGCACTTCCTCCTCCTGTGTAAACACAGGAAGGAGGAAGTGATGTGATCTCTCCCCTCAGCGTTTTTTTCAACCACCGCTGAGGAGAGATCACATCGCACAGTAAGTCTGCACAACACTACACTGACACACACTACACATAAACACATTTAACCCCCGCGATCGCCCTCCCCCTGCCACAGTGTCACTGAATGCAGTAATCATACATGTATGATTATTGTACAGTATTTAGTGTCAGTGTGACAGGCAGTTAGTGTTAGGTCCAGGGTAGCCCCCGTACCCCCCCAAATAAAGTTTTAACCCCTTGATCACCGCCCTAGTTAACCCTTTCACTCCCTATTGCCAGCATCACCAAGCAATCATTTTTCTGATCGCTGTATTAGTGTCGCTGTTCCCGCTAGGTAGCTCATTTTTTTTTATTGCAATTTTTTTTTACTACAGACATGTGGCTAAATAAATTTTGGCCTAAATGTTTGACTAAAATTTAGTTTATTTGATTTTTCTTATAACAAAAAGTAAAAAATATTGATTTTTTTTCAAAAATGTCACTCTATTTTTGTATATAGCGCAAAAAATAAAAATCGCAGAGACGATCAAATACCACCAAAAGAAAGCTCTATTTGTGGGAAGGACGCAAATTTTGTTTGGGAGCCACGTCGCACGACCGTGCAATTGTCAGTTAAAGCGACGCAGTGCCGAATCGCAAAAAGGGGCCTGGTCATTTACCTGCATTTTGGTCCGGGTCTTAAGTGGTTAAAAGACTCATTATGCCTCCTAGATTATGTGTTGGGGTGTTTGCTTTCCAAAATTGGGTCTTGTGGAGTGTTTCCATTGTCCTGGTGCCTCAGGGCCTTCAAAAGTGTGATAGGTTGTCTGGAAATGAGATGTGTAATTTATGTCCCTAGAACACCTGATTGTGCTCCCTACATGTTGGGCCTCCGTATGTGGCCTGGCTGTGAAAAAGTCTTGCACATGTGGTATCTCCCTACTCAAGAGGAGTAGCAGAATGTGTTTCGGGGTGTAGTTGCATGTATGCATATGCCATGTGAGAGAAATAACCTGTTAATATGACAATTTTGTGAAAAAAATAACTTTAATCTTAACTTTGCAAAGAATTGTGGGAAAAAATAGAGCCCTCGATACCCGGAAGTAACTTCAGGAGCAATAGATGGCCAGAGCGGTGTACTAGGACCGCTGCGGGGCTTCGATTAGGGTAAATAATTCATAATGAGCTAGTATGCACTAGCTCATTACGCCTTTGGGCCCTTTCACACGGGGCGGATCAGTATTGATCCGCCTCCGTGTGTCCGTCTGCTCAGCGGGGATTCCTCCGTAAATCCCCGCTGAGCTGTCGGCTGACAGGGCGGTCCCCGCACACTGTGCAGGGACCGCCCTGTTTTTTCTCCACTCTCCCCTATGGGGGTTTGGATGAACACGGAACGTGTGTCCGTGTTCATACGATCCACTCTGCAGACGGAAGAAAAATAGGGTTTTCTTCCTTCCGCAAAAACGGATCATTGCAGAGGCGGACAATTACGGGTGTCAGTGGATGTTTATCCGCTGACACCCGCAATCACATAGGGACCAATGTATGTACCGTTTTCATCCGCAAACAGATGGAACAAAATGGGGACATACGGCCCGCACATGTGAAAGGGGCCTTTGTCTTGCAGTTTTTTGTTGTTTTTGTTTTTTTATTGTTTGTAACCACTTTAATACTGGGTTAACTCCTGTTTTATCAGCTCCATCTAGTGGCCAAAATGCTGTATATTTTGTCATTGAGGTATTACAGAAAATTATACTTAATTTTAGCTACTATATGTAGCTGTTAATACAGAAGTCAATATATTTGAAAATGTACAGTGGCATTTAGTTCAGCTTGTGCAAATGTATCATGCAGTGATTGATTTATAACTAGACCCCTAGACCCCTTTTGGTCTGTTATATATACTGGTGAAAGCATTTTGTTATACAGCATATGTTCCATAAGTGCAAAGAATCCCTGTTGAATCAGTTGTCAGTCCAGTTGTGTCCCAGGCAGTCCAATTATTCCTTGTTATTTCTAGACATGTGCATGATGAAAAAATGTGTTTAGTTTAGGTTCGCTAATTTAGTCACTGTATTTATTGGCGTATAACACGCACCCTGATGTCAATAGGGAAGTTTCAGGGAAAAAAAAGTTCCACAGCCCCCTTTGTATAACACGCAGGCACAATTTACACTTTATTTCAGGGTAAAAAAGTGAGTGTTATACGCCAATAAATACAGTATTTTGTTTTGTTGAATATGATTGATTCATTCAATTCGTATTCGGGATTTGTATTCAGATTTTGTGGTCAGAATTCGATTTGTCTTTTTTCGAATTTGAATTTACAGATTTTTTTCGATTCGAAACATTGATATCGATAAATTTCATATCGATAAATCGAATCGGGGGAAACTAAAATGTTATATTTTTTTAGATTCGAATGCAGCAAAGTGAACAAACAAAACAAAATCTTCATCGAATGATTACAATGACTCTTTAAATCACCTTTGGCTTAACAAAAACAGCATTATTTAGAAATGGTACTCTAGTAACCCACACAGTCTTTGGGCCAGATTCAGTAAGAAGTTACGCAGCTTATCTCTAGATAAGCCGCGTAACTTCTTAGATGCGCCGGTGTATCTTTTTTCTGTATTCAGAAAACAAGATACGCCGGGATTGAGTTAAGATACGAGCGGCGTAATTGTATTACGCCGTCGTATCTTAACTGCATTTTTAAGATGGCCACTAGGGGCGTTCCCACTGATTTACGCCTAGAATATGTAAATCAGCAAGATATGCCTATTCACAAACGTATGCCTGGCCGACGCAGTGAATTTACGCTGTTTACGTAAGGCGTTTTCCGGCGTAGAGATAAACCACCAAAAAGATGGCGCATCCTATGTTAAGTATGGACGTCGGGACTGCGTAAAATTTTTCAGATTTCACGTCGTTTGCGTAACTCGTCCGTTACGCCGATTACGTTCACATCGAAAACAAATGCGTCTTTTTGCGTCGTAATTTGGAGCATGCGCACTGGGATACGTCCACGGCGGCGCATGCGCAGTACACAAAATAATTAAAAAATGTGAGGTCACAACACATTGTGATAAAACACGCCCACCTCATTCACATTTGAATTACCCGGGCTTACGCCGGCCCATTTACACAACGCCGTAGTAAATTAGCTTGGTGAATACAGCATTTACCAAGCTAATTTACGGTGGCGTAGCATATCAGAGCTACGTTACACCCGCGTAATTTTAAACCGGGCTACCTGAATCTGGCCCTTTGATTTTAGAAATACGTTTACAGTTCAATTTCGAATGGAATTCAGTGTAAAATTCGATTCAAATTCCAATAGGAAATTTGGGCGAATTTCATTTAGTTATTTGGAGCATTCGGTAAACTTTGTTTATACTGTAATTCGGGGATTCGGATATATCCGAAAAAATATCCAGTTATTTCAGTCAGTAAAAGATACCATGTTGTCAGCCAACAGTAGGAAATTAGGAGCTGAATGAAAATACAGCATTATGGCCACTAGGTGGTGCTGACACTCTCACCTAGTACCACTTTCTGGGGAGGGAAGGAGTTGCACATTTTACTGCTCTAACAGTATATGACACGTTCCACAATCTAAGGCCAACCCTTTAACACTTTCTAGATCAAATTTGTTTTCCCTGAGGATTGGTGATCAAAACTGAACTGCATATTCATCATGAGGCTGAACCAGTGTTTTGTAAAAGCGTAGAATTATAGATTTATGGTATCTCTTTTCGATATGTAGCTTTTAATGCAGGAGGGCCCCTGACACTTTTATAGTGTTGGGGTATAGCCCCTTTGTAAGCTGCTGGAATTTGAATTGGTGGCGGAATACACATGGAAGAATTTGAATGTTACCTCATCACATTTTGGGTTTAATAAATGGATTTGTGTCCTTTATGAATTTATTCCAAGAGTTGAACATTTATTACTATGTTTAAAAGTTATAGTGCAACATTATTTATTTTATTCTGTTGGTGAATATATAGGGCCAGATTCACGTACCCGGGCGCATCTTTGTGCGGGCGTAGCGTATCTTCTTTACGCTTCTGGCCCCCTTAACCGAGACAACGGGAGCCTCAGTTCAGAGGGTCCACCCAATGTTAAGGAGGGTATACCACCAACTGGTGATGGAAGGGAAGGCCCCCGAAGAAGGAGTAGGAAGGATCTGGCGGTTGGGAAAAACAATGAAGGTCCTGCAGCTTGAAGAAGTGACTTGCCTCCGGGCCTCAGTCAAACTCACCTGGCCTCAGCCAGGCCTCTACCTTGTCTTCGAACCTGATCTGAATGAGTCCCCAGAGGGATTGGAAGTGATACCTGCAGTGATCCCACTGAAGGAACTGGAGAAAAAATGTGGATGGGTATCTGTCAACATCAGGAATCCCACTGCTGACCCTGCTGTGAAATTGCCAGCCAGAGCGTTACTGGGTCGGGTACATCAAGTCACCCCCGTTAGTCCTTCCCACCTGGGAAGGACAAAAAGATAGAAGATTCAAAGAAGAGCTCCCAGCCTGATGGCGCTGAACTTCCACCAGGATGGAAGGAAAGAATGGAAGCTCAACTTAGCAGGTGGCAGAAGATATTCTCGAAGACTGAATTTGATGTCGGATTTGCAAAAAAACGCTACCCACCGGATCCGACTGAAGGAAGACAAACCCTTCAGAGAGCGAGTCCGAAGAGTTCCCTTGATGGATTTGGAGGATCTCCGGGAGCAGCTTGCAGAGCTGAAAAGGACGGGAACCATCCGGGAATCCAGAAGTCCTTATGCTTCTCCCATAGTAGTGGTGAGAAAGAAGAATGGTTCTTTGAGGCTGTGCATCAACTACAGAACTTTAAACAAGCGGACTATCCCCGACCAGTACACTACCCCTCGGATTGAGGATGCATTGCAGAGCCTGTCAGGAGCTAAGTGGTTCAGCGTGATGGACCTGAAGAGTGGTTATTATCAGATCCCCATGCATCCGGAAGACAGAGAAAAGATGGCTTTCATTACCCAGTAGGTTTTTTCAAATTTAATCGCATGCCTCAGGGCCTGTTGGGTGCCCCAGCCACCTTCCAGAGATTGATGGAGAAAACTGTGGGTGATATGAATCTGATCGAGGTGCTGGTATACCTGGATGATATTATTGTGTTTGGGAAGACTTTGGAGGAACACGAACGAAGGTTGGAAAAGGTGCCGAGACGACTGCACAAAGAAGGTCTGAAACTGTCAAGAGAGAAGTGTCAGTTCTATCAATCCTCTGTCCACTACTTGGGGCACATAGTCCGCAGAAGGCATATCCACCGACCCAGAGAAGCTGGAGGCAGTTACATCCTGGCCTAGGCCCACCAATGTGACAGAGTTGCGGTCATTCCTGGGATTCTTCTCCTACTACAGGAGATTTGTGGAAGAGTTTGCTAAAATTGCCAAGCCCTTAAACGAGCTGTTAAAGACAAATGATGAAGATGATGCCTCTGAGTATGAAAAACCAGTGAAGCTTCACATGGGCCCCAGGAAACCCAAAGAATCCATTTGTGACCAATGGACTCCTGATTGTGAAGGGGCATTTATACGACTCAAGGAGAGTTTGACCACCACCCCCGTGTTGGCCTATGCAGATACCTCAAAACCATATGAGTTGCATGTGGATGCCAGTAGAGAAGGATTAGGGGGAGTGCTATACCAAGAGCACGATGGCTGTCTGCGCCCAGTGGCGTACGTGAGCAGGAGTTTAACCCCGTCTGAAAAGAACTATCCCACTCATAAACTAGAATTCCTAGCCTTGAAGTGGGCTGTCGTTCTGGCTGGAATAGGGAATGTTCTGGTGGTAACCGACCATTTCACCAGGTATGCCCAAGCGTACCCAACTAAGGATCAAAAGGCCTCAACCGTAGCTAAAGTTTTAGTGGAGACATTTTTCGTTCATTACGGATTACCGCAGCGTATCCACTCAGACCAAGGGAGAGACTTTGAGAGCAAGCTGATACAAAAGTTGTTGGGTCTGCTGAATATAGAGAAGACCAGAACCACCCCTTACCATCCTCAAGGGGATGCCCAGCCCGAACGGGTTTAACAGGACTCTCTTGATTATGCTGGGGACATTAAGTCTTGAAAAGAAACAGCACTGGAGCAAGCAAGTGGCTGCTATTGTGCATGCAAATAATTGTACTACGAACGACTCAACTGGGTACTCACCATACCGCTTCATGTTTGGGAGAGAGGCTCGACTGCCAGTTGATCTGGCCTTCGGAGTATCTTTGGACCACACTTCTGTGGCCTCTCACAAAGGCTACATAGACCGCTTGAGAAGAACCCTAAAGACGGCTTATGAGCAGGCACGGGTTAACTCCGAAAAACGGGAACAAAGAAACAAAAGGAACTTTGATGTGAGAGTCCTGGTTCAGGATTTACAACCACAGACCGAGTTTTACTACGGAACCTAGGTATAACAGGAAAACATAAGCTGGCTGATCGCTGGAAGTCACAACCATACATTATATGTGGAAAACTTCCTGAACTTCCGGTCTACCAAATCAGACCTGAAGGAAGTGTGGGTTCCCTAAAGACCTGGCACGGGAATCACTTACTATCTCTCACTGAGGCTGTTCGAATACCTTTGGTTTCCAATTCAAAGGATCTGCCCTCTACCTCCAGACTCTCTGGGCCAGTCACTAGGTCTCAGACAACACCTCCAGATTCGGACGATGAAGAGTCTTCAGATGAATGGATAGGGTCAGAGTGGTTATGGTCCTCTCAACAAGCAGAGCCTAGTACTTTGTTCCTTCCCTCATCTGAAGTGGCAAGTAGTGGGACACTTCGACCAGAAGCCCCTGAATTTATACCTCAGACTGTGCTTGAGGAAGAACTAAGAGATGATGTTCATCTACACCCTGCTGAGGAGCTTATGGAAAGCTCCCCTCGCCAGATGGAGACATAGATGACTCAAGGGCTGAGGAACCTGTTACATCTGCAACAGAGGATGATGCTATTCCCCAGAATGATAACACCAACTTCATTCTCCCTTACTCTTCAGTACCTGAGCAGTCACAGGAAAGAAGAACTATTCATCCTCCAAAGAGATTGACCTATAGCCAATTGGGAGAGTGTTCTGAAGAAGCTGTCCACTCCTCCAAGAGATCTAATGCTTTCAGTGATCCTCCGGCTGCTAATTTAGTGGAGGATAACCCCTGCTCACTCCCTGACACATCTGAACCCAATGCCTTAGTGTTGGTAAATAGTGGACAGAGTAGTTTGCCCTATAAATTGGTGGGAGGATTCTCTGTCCACAAATTTGAAGGCTGTTACGACTAATGTACACTGTTTGTTACCTTGCTTATCCTAACAAATATTTCTCCGTGTGTATTCTTGTGAAGCATGTACCAGCATACATACTCTGTCCTCTTTGGGGACCAAAGATTTCAGGAGGGGGGCGTGTGTAGCGGGGTCTCCTTGTCAGAGTCTAATGACAGGCCATCCCCGCTGAGACTATATCCACATCTGTAAATATGAACATTACATTTTAAGGGGCTGTGCATTGTGGGACAGAGAGTAGCCGGAGATATGGACTCCATAGACTCTTATGAGAAACAGACTACATTTCCCACAACACCCTGCTCTGATGGAACATGTGATGCCTCCACACAGACTTGTGGGGGAGCCTACTTAAGAAGAGGGAGGGGCGCTCTTTCGCTCTCTCGGGACCAGCTTTTCTCCTCTGTGGAGCTGCTGATGGGGACAGCCGTGCTGCTAGGCCCAGAAGCCTGGGCCTAAATTTCCTGAGAGGTCAGTCATCCAGAAGGAAGCAATACTCCTGCATCCAGCCTGTGTATCCGGAGATCGGAGGGGAAGCCCAGCTGACAATTGAAACAGTGGAATACCCTCGTCCGGGATCTTTGTACCGTGGAGCAGTGATTCACCAACGCGCTTTCTGAGAGGAGATCAGGCGGATCGGCCTGTCGGGTGAGAGGGCACATGCTCAGCTCTTAGTTCTCTCTTTACACAGACACTTTAGTACCATCTCACAGGGCTCCCGCCCCCCCTGCTTGGTTTCCACCTTGAACTTATATCTTTTTCACTGTCTATAGTGGTTAACCAGAAGTGACTGACGCTGGCTAGCGATCAGCTCATCAACATTTAGGTTGACCACGCTTTGTTGGATTAACTTTTCCTTACCTTTCCTTGTTTGTGGATAACATATATAACGTGCACCATCCGGCCGCAACAGGAACTTCAGCTGTTTGCAGGATCACCTGATAGAGGGAGCTTGCGAGCACAGACTGTTCACCAGTTAGCCGAATGGTACCATTTTTTAGGCTGGGTTCACACTTGTGCAGTGAGAATTTCAGCTCTGTAATGTCTCTGCAAAGATAAGAGAAGTGTTCAGCAGATTAGCTCCGTTTTTGCTGCGAATTTGGAGACCTGGGGGAAGTTCTGAGTGAGAGGAGAGTGGGGGAGAAATGTATTGAGCTGAATGAGAGAAATTCCTGAAGAGAACTGAACACATCTGCGAATCAGCTGCGTACCCATAGAAGATAATGGGACTGAATTCGCACCTGAGCCGCACTGCAAGGCCTCCACAATGCATACGGATTTCCAGCAATGCGCAGTGCGAAAGCATCGCACATATGTGAACCAGCCTCATTGAAAACAATGTATTTAAAAATGTTCTGCGTATTAGATGCGGTTTAAGCCGCAACCAATTCGCATAGGTGTGAACCCGGCCTTAGTATAGATTTGTTTAATTCATAAATGCCATTTGTGGATTTCTGTAAGTGCCCTTGCGAAAACACACTGTTATTGCCTACAACTGTTCATTTGATGGTGTAAATTAGTGTGTGTTTTCCTTGAGTATTAAGTAAACTTACTCCCTTTGATTTAAATATACCACTGTGTGAGTGTATTATTCTAGTCTGGAGGGGCCATCCATTATTCAGGTAATACTATCATTATACTGTCATTGAATATTGTATGCCTGTCATTGTGCCTCCGCCCAGCAGGGGTCATAATACATCCCCCAGACTTCTGGTGTGTCAAAAGAGGGTTCGAGTTAATAGGGGTGTGTTAAATCAAAAGAGAGTAGAGCCTAAAACAATGCAGCGGCTCCTTCAGGGGTAGCGCTACATATACAACATAAATGCTAGTACCAGCATGTACTTCTGGATGCATAGTTTTGAAAATTTTAAATTTTACATGCGCGTGGCGTTTTCTGTAATGCAGTCCTATGGGCCAAAATACACTGTAGCTGTGGCTCCTAAGTAAAACAATAACAGACATATTTTACACTGTGCACCCTTCCGCTCGACCTTATGGCTGTGTGCAATAGGCCCAAGAGTTATATTTTTTTAAATGATTCTTTGACCTGGGGAAACCATGTCCATGAGACTGTCACTTGTGGTCAAGTGATTAAGGGGGTGGTTTTGTGCAGCCAAGTTGTGTGGTGTGTGTGCATTGTATCCAAGAAGACTTAGCCACCCCTTTAAGCCACAATGAATATTCAGCTCAATATTCAATGTTCAGTAATATTCATAGTAGCTCAATATTCAACTGAGATAATTATTTTCATAGTAACTTTGAAATAATGAAAAGAAACAAAATGCTCTTTGTGTGGAAGCAGAAGTTTATTTGCAGAAGTCTGGCACTCCCCCTTCTGCTATAGCTCAACAAATGGACACATTCATGCTTCCTGCTGATTGGGAACTCTGGGTTTGACTTAGATGTGTGTGTGTGTTGGACCTCTGCAGAGAGACAACTCTTTCTCACTGGAACAGTCTAATTAAAGCTACACTGTATTACCAAAGGTATTGGGACACCTGCCTTTACACACACATGAACTTTATTGGCATCCCAGTCTCCGTCCGTAGGGTTCAATATTGAGTTGGCCCACCCTTTGCAGCTATAACAGCTTCAACTCTTCTGGGAAGGTTGCCCACAAGGTTTAGATGTGTGTCTATGGAAAAGTTTGACCATTCTTCCAGAAGCACATTTGTGGGGTCAGACACTGATATGGACAAGAAGGCCTGGCTCGCAGTAGCCGCTCTAATTCATCCCAAAGGTGTTCTATCAGGTTGAGATCGGGACTCTGCAGGGCAGTCAAGTTCGTCCACCCCAAACTTGCTCATTCATGTCTTTATGGACCTTGTTTTGCTCACTGGTGTGCCATTGTGTTGTAACAGAAAAGGGTCCTCCCCAAACTGTTCCCACAAAGTTGGGACCATGAAATTGTCCAAAATGTCTTGGTATGCTGATGCCTTAAAGGGGAGTTCCAGCCTTATTTTTATGTTTATTACACTTTTTGTAGCTGCTGGCTTTTAATAAACATACGCTTACCTGTTCCACGGTCCAGCGACGTGCCGCTGGGAGCTTCGGTCCGGCACCCCCTTCACCGCCGGCGCCTGCATTGTAACTGTGGGCACCCGGCCCTGACAGCTTTCGGCTTCACGGCCGAGCACTCACTGCGCATGCACGATCGGCGCAGCGCTCCCTAAATGGACAGGCGATCGCCTGGGACCTGTCACGTGTCCCAGGTGATCGCCTACAGGGAGGGGCCACTAAAAGGCGATATGACGTATCGCCTTAGTGGTCCCTGGGCGGAAGGAAGAAGTGGGACAGGAAGACCCATTCCTCCTGAAGCCCCCACTCCCTCCCAAGAAAATTACATGCCAAATGTGGCATGTGAGGAGGCGAGGAGTGGATTAAGCGGAAGTTCCACTTTTGGGTGGAACTCCGCTTTAAGATTTACCTTCACTGGAACTAAGGGGCCAAGCACAACCCCTGAAAAACCACCCTGCACCATAATCCTCCCTCCACCAAATGATTTGGACCAGTGCACAAAGCAAGGTCCATAAAGACATGGATGGGCAAGTTTGGGTGGAGGAACTTGACTGGCCTGCACAGAGTCCTAACCTCAACCCGAAAGAACACCGTTGGGATGAATTAGAGTAGAGAATGTGAGCCAGGCTTTCTTGTCCACATCAGTGCCTGACCTCAGTGAATGTGCTTCTGGAAGAATGGTCAAACATTCCTGAATACAAACTGCTAAACCTTGTGGACAGCCTTCTCTAAAGAGTTTAAGCTGTTATAGCTGCAAAGGGTGGGCCAACTCAATATTGAACCCTACGGCTTAAGTGGGATGCCATCATAGTTCATGTGCATGTAAAGGCAGGCATCCCAATACTTTTGGTAATATAGGGGCAGATTCTCAGAGGCGCTACGACGGAGTATCTCAGATACCCGTCGTATCGCCGTTTTTTTTGGCTCGTATCTATGCGAGTGATACTTAGCATCACTTTGGCATAGATACGCTTGAACATCCGACAAGTGTAATACCATTACACTTGCGGATCGTAGTTGTAATGACAACTCCGGCCACTAGGTGGCCTTTACGTTGTTTTCTCATTTGCATATGCAAATGAGGCTACTACGCCGATTCCCGATCGCTTTTACGCCGCACCGTCCCATACGTCGTTTTCGTTCGTGTAAGATTACCCCTGCTTCTATGAGGAGTAACCTTACAAAGTACCGTCGGATGCCATGTTAAGTATGGCGTCGGGTCAGCGTCGACTTTTTCCGTCGCTTACGTCGTTTTACTAACTCGTTCGTGAATAGGGCATTGCGTAGTGACGATCACGTCGTTTTGACGTCGGTTTCAACGACGCTTTCCGACGTGAGCTGGAGCATGCGCACTGGGCTTTTTCTCCGGCCGGCGCATGCGCAGTTCGTTAGACGCGGGGGCGCGCTTCATTTAAATAGAAGCCGCCCCCTTTGAATTACGCTGGCTTACGCTGGCCCATTTTCGCTACGCCAACGCAAACTACGGAGCAAATGCTTAGAGAATACGGCACTTGCTCTAGTACGATGCGGCGGCGTAGTGTAAATGCGTTAAGCTACGCCGGCGAATTTGTATGAAAATCTGGCCCATAGTGTATTACCAAAAGTATTGGGATGCCTGCTTTAACTGGATGAACACAGGAACAAGGAAATCGGATCTTCCTCTTTATGCTTCCATAGTGCGTCAGAAACTTGAATTGGAAAATCTGATTGCTTGCTATAGGCAAAAAGTCATGTTTTTTCCTTCAGACATTTTATCTCTATGTTATTAATTAATCGCATCTGTGAAAAGGCAGTGCAGCCCTGCAGTGATGGAGAGTGAGGTTAGAGAGTCTCATGAGTCTTTCAAGGAGAGCTGGAATTGTAAATCTGGACTCGAAGATTTCCCTGTCCTTAGAGCCACTGCAAATGATATGCATATTCTCTAGTTCTCCTTTTAGGGAAACTATTAGCACTACAGAGAACACAAGTGGCTGAATCTCTTCAGGGTGCCATAAATTCTATTAAAAAGCATCACCACTTAAAGTAATAATTTTATCAGTCACCGGAATATAAAGGTCATTTTTAATGGTGTGAAACAAAAGTAATTGCTTCAAATTGTCAAGGGATGTTAACTTTGGAATGTAAAAAGTTTGTAGCGTTTTCATTTTAGCTAATGGTTTGCAGGTCTGTGCAAGTCTAGAATAAAAGCTATGAAAAAGCCATTCTACGTTATTAATAGGGAAATATTAATCATCTCAAATGTTGATTTTCTTTATGTTAATATTTAAGTTTTCATGGTAAAGGAGGCAATACAGAAATAGAAAGAACTTAGCTTCAGTTAGTAGGGGGTGGCAACGGCAAGGCAAGCATCTTCTACTGCTACTGTGACAATTGAAGAACATAGTACAGGTAGAGAGGTTCGAGCAATGCTTCCTGGGGGCAGAATGCAAATGATCCAGTCTAAAAGTAAAAAGGGCTTCTGGATAATTATATTTTCATATGGCGGCGCCCTGTAAGCATATGCCTAATCCATAGAGTGATTAACCCCTTGCTGACCGCTGCACAACTATATATGTTGGCAAAGGGACATACCTGTACGTCTTCTTTAAATCGCGACATAGTGGGCGCGTGGGCCCGCCGCGTGCTCCGTGACCGTGCCTGCAAGACCCGCGTGCTCAATGTCCGCCGGTGTCCTGTGATCATGTTATGGAGCTGCAGAACGGGGAGATGCCTATGTAAACAAGGCATTTCCCTGTTCTGCCTAGTGACAGGACAGTGATCTACTGCTCCCCGTCATCGGGAGCAGCGATCACTGTCGTGTCACTTGTAGCCCAGTCTCCCCACAGTTAGAATCACTCCCTAGGACACACTTAACCCCTTCCTTGCCCCTTACAATGGTTCCAAAATAGCATCAAAAGTGTCCGATGTGTCCGCCATAATGTCGCGATAAAAATCGCAGATTGCTGCCATTACTATTAAAAAATAATTTTTTAATAAAAATGCCATAAATCTATCCCCTATTTTGTAGACTCTATAACTTTTGCGCAAACCAATCAATATACGCTTATTGCAATGTTTACCCAAAATATGTAGTAGAATATTTATCGGCTTAAACTGATGAATATGTTCAGTTTTTTTATGTTTTGTTTGGGATATATATTATAACGATAAAGTAAAAAAACTTTCATAGCACAAAAAATAACCGCAGAGGTGATCAAACATCACTAAAAGAAAGCTCTGTTTGGGGGTAAAAAAAGGATTTCAATTTTATTTGGGTACAGAATCGCATGATCACGCAATTGTCAGTTAAAGCGGCGCAGTGCTGTATTGTAAACATGTAAAACATAAAAGCATCAATGAATAAAAATAAATATCTCTGCTAATAAATGACATCAAATCCAAGATTGTAAGATTGTAATAAATACAAAGTGCTGGGTGCAACTGTAAGGCCCCTTTCACATGGACGGACTGTTCAGGTCCGCCTGTCAGTTTTGATGGCGGACCTGAACGGCTGCTCCATGCAGTCCTATGGAGCTTCGGATGTCAGCAGAGAAATGTCCGCTGACATCCGACCCAAACCGATCCACCAAAATCAGACATATGGCGATACGTCCCGATCCGTCCATGGTGGATCGGATCGGGTGAAATCTGATGAAAACAGACATGCTGTCCGTTTTCATCAGATCACTCCATAGGAGTCTGCCTTGTGTGTAACTGGCCTTATAGAGCATGCCCTGCTAGCATAAGTCCTCAAAATGGCATGACTATAAACAAGTGATGCATGTGAAACATATGTGAATTGAAACATAGGTGTTCGTGCATAAACAGCAAAACAAATACTGATAAACACAGAGTGCTGGCGCTTGTGCCAAATCATCAACGTGGAAGAAAAGGAAAGGGTTCTGATTTCCTTTGAAATTGATGAGAGTGACCCCTAACCCTAATGCTGTAAGGTAACAGCGTGTATACAATCTGTCTGGGCAGATACAGCAAGGAAACTCCAGCCGTTTCCCAATATGATGTGTCCCAATAAGGTACAGCCTCGATCTGTGAACAGAATCCCCCTAGGGAGTCACATCTGGTGGACAATAGTGACCCTCACTCGGGGGAAATAAATACGCCGATAGTGTAGTATTGTTTAGGGATTTTAATAGCAATAATAAAACATACACTACTCACAAAAGTAGCATGTAATCAGGCATAAAAAACAAACGAGTGGCGAACTCGCAGACGTCACCTCCGGTACCTCTGATAGATTCCTGAGGAAGACGCATGATCGTGACGAATACGCATAAGAGTCTATCAGAGGTACCAGAGGTGACGTCTGCAAGTTCGCCTCTCTTTTGTTTTATTTTGCCTGTATCTGCCCAGACAGATTGTATACACGCTGTTACCTTACAGCAGTAAGGTTAGGGGACACCCTCATCAATTTCAAAGGAAATCAGAACCCTTTCCTTTTCTTTTCCAGCACCTTCCACGTTGATGATTTTGATCCGATGGTGTGTACACGCCATCGGACCAAAATCCGGAGGAGACATGTCCGCTGGAAACGGTCCGTCGGACCGTTTCAGCGGACATGTCCCTCCGTGTGTACGCGGCCTAATAGGAATAAAAGTGAAAAAAAATAAATAAAGGGACAATGTTAGGAAAAAAAGTAAAGCGTCCCCATGCCTCCGGGCTCATGCGCAGAAGCGAACACATATGTAAGTATGTAAATGGTATTCACACCCCACATGTGAGGTATCTCCTCAAACGTTAGAGCGAGAGCAATAATTCTAGTGCTGGACCTCCTCTCTAACTCTAAACTGGTAACCTGTAAAGGCGTTTAAAGTCTGATATCTTCAGCCATAATCCTGGTAAACCACATGCAAACCGCAACGTACTGTAGTGGTTATTTACACTTTTGCAGCCAAACTGGGAAAATGGTTAGTCCTCAGCACACAGGGAGTTAGAAAAAAAGCTATTGAAAGTTTTTAAATACCGTAGTTTGTTGCCATTCATGAGCGTGCAATTTTAAAGTGAGACATGTTAGGTATCTATTTACTCAGCATTATCTTTCACATTATACAAATAAAATAGGGATACATTTTGTTTTTTTGTTTATTAATTCATTCAATTATTCAATTCATTCAAGTATATTTTTTCCACAAAAATTGCATTTGCAAAGCCACTGCACTGATACCATTTGATAAAAATGGCAACAATCGCCATTTTATTCTTTAGGGTCCCTGCAGAATATATATATATACATATATAATGTTTGAGGGTTATACATTTTTTCTAGAAAAAAATACTGATTTAAACTTGTAAACAAAGTGCCAAAAAAAGCCTGGTTGGCAAGTGGTTGAAGCACCGCACAGTTTTTGATGAACCATAACTCCAGCCCCTGAATCGTTATGTTTCAGCCTCTCTGTCTCATCAGCACAAGACCAGTGATTCTAGTTAGCATGTAAAATTGACTAAGGAGTACCTTTACTATATAAACATATAGGCCCGGATTCACAAAGCACTTACGCCGACGTATCTCCAGATAGGCTGACGTAAGTACAAATGTACGCCGTCGTATCTATGCGCCGCCCCACAAAGCAAGATACGTTGAAAAATAGGCTTCAGCCACCCGACTTTTCTATGCCGGTGTATAGTGGGCGCATATTTACGCTGGACGCATGTGGCGCTCCCATTGATTTTCGATGCAAATATGCAAATGAGTAAAATACGGAGATTCACGAACATACTTGCGCCCGGCGCATAATATACGCGCTTTGCGTAAGTAGTACGTCCGGCGTAAAGTTATTCCCCATATTGGAGGCGCAACTCATGCAAAGGTATGGACCAGGAAACGAATGCCGTTGAATTTTACATAGTTTACGTTGTACGTGAATAGGGGCTGGGCGTAGGTTACGTTCACGTCGTAGGCAGTGATTCGACGTATCTTAGGCAGTTGTTTTCGACGTGATTGTGAGCATGCGCACTGGGATGCGTCCAAGGCATGACGCATGCGCAGTTTGTTTTAAGTACTTGTCTGAAGCTCGGCCCATCATTTGCATGGGGTCACGCTTCATTTAAATGTATCACGCCCACTTCCACCTACTTTGACTTAGGCCGGCTTATGCCGACGAATTTACGTTACGCCGGCGCAACGTTGGGAGCATTTGCTTTGTGAATTCCATGCTTCCCTCTCCGCGCTGCGCCGACGTAGCATAAAAGACATACGCTAGTGCGGCATATATATGCGCCGATGTATGTGAATCCGGGCCATGCTGTATTGTACCAGCTCACATGTTTCATGTCACAAAACCTCAGCAAAACACAGCAATGTTTCCCATGAATCGGAAAAATAGCTGACAAGGTAATACACTAAGTGCAATCTATGAACAGGCGGCAGTGAATTTTGCTGTTCTCTTATGACCAAATGAGCCTGTACAGTCTGCAGAGGTTCATAAAGTCTGAGAATGATATAACTCAGTGAAGGACTGTTCATTGTATTCAGTGGTCTCGTATTAGGAGGAAATGGTGTGACTATGGTAATCAGGACATCCAATGATCTGTCATTCTCTAGTTATTCGCAGAAAGCATGCTGTGCAGCAGGAACAAAAGTCAGCAGATGTTAGATGTATCTAATAAAATACTACATAGGGCATTGGTACTCATCAGGGCTGCTATTAGAAATCAGGGGGCCCCTACCTGACAGGGACCCTCTGAAAACAAGTTTATTAGGATATCAAGATGTCCAAAATCTTTTCAGAATTGGACATACATATACTGTATGATGCCAGGATGTATGGAATACTGGCAGGTACACAAGAAATAAAAATATATAGAATTTTTGTTTGATATGAATATAGTCAGGTCCATAAATATTGGGACATCAACACAATTCTAATCTTTTTGGCTCTATACACCACCACAATGGATTTGAAATGAAACAAACAAGATGTGCTTTAAGGCCACGTACACACGATCAGATCGGTCCGATGAGACTGGTCCGACGGACCGTTTTCATCGGACCACGCTGAAGTGGTCTGATGTGCGTACACACCATCAGTCCAAAATCCCATCGGGCCATTTCCCAAGAACAATCAGGAACTGAAGACAGTTGCAGTAGAGGCCTGGCAGAGCATCACCAGGGATGAAACCCAGCGTCTGGTGATGTCTATGTGTTCCAGACTTCAGGCTGTAATTGACTGCAAACGATTTGCAACCATGTATTAAAAATTGAAAGTTTGATTTATGATTGTTAATCTGTCCCATTATTTTGGTACCTTAAAAAGTGGGAGGCACATATACAAACTGATGTAATTGCTACACCGTTTACCTGATTTGGATGTAAATATCCTCAAATTGAAGCTGAAAGTCTGCAGTTAAAGCACATCTTGTTTGTTTCATTTCAAATACATTGTGGTGGTGTATAGAATCAAAAGGATTAGAATTGTGTCGATGTCCCAATATTTATGGACATGATTGTATGATATGATATCAGGATATAAAGAAGATGTACTGAACTGGGTATGTCAGGATGTACACACAGGGGCAGATTCACATAGATGTAATCTTCCGCTGCGTAATCGAAATACGCTACGCTGCCGTCTATCACCAGACTCTACGCCGAATTCAGGTAGTTTTTTTGCGCGTACGCTATTGTTCGTATTTTTTTTTCCGCCGGCAATCGAAATACGTGAGTAGGGGGCGTGAAGCATTTAAATTAAGCGCGTCCCCGCACGATCGAACTGCGATGCTCTGTTCAGGAATTTCCCGCCGTGCATTGCGCGAAATCACGTCGTGACGTCATTCGTTGTTTGAGTAGCGGCGTTTACGAACATTCCTTTCCCGGACGACTTACGTTAAAAATAATAAAAGAAATCGAAAAACGTTGAAATTCGACGCGGGAACGACGGCCATACTTAACATGGGCTGTCTAATATAGACCAGCAAAAAGCTGGTATAGTGAAACGGAAAAAAAGATGACTAAAGGTGCCGTAAGAGATTGCGTTTGAAGAGCGAAATTTTGTGGATTCCAGGCAAAAGCTCATTAGCAACCATGAAGGTGAAAAACAACAGGAAGTCCGCCCATGGCCGCAATTTTCAGGCAGCGTAGATCTGAAGGCGTACTAACACGTAATAAAGTCGAAATTTAGCACGCAGGTGTCTTTTCATGGTTTGAGGATTTCGACTAGCGTAAAAACGCTCGTAAATCGAAATTACTCCTGTCTAACAACATTTACACAGGCGTAATCGCTTTGTGAATCTAGGCCAATATCGGCAGTGTTGGACATGATATATTACATATTTATAGTATTGGGTATGTATGCCATACATTATACACTGATGTACAAAGTGTGAGAGATGTATGTCTGGATCCACTCCTGATCTTTTACTTCACATCCCTGGAAGAAACAGTGTAATTACCATTCTTCACCAAAGGACTAATCTTGTGTATTTTTAATTAAGTTGTATGATCCTGTTCCCACTGGATTTTCTCAAGTCTTTTAAAATATTATAAATGATTAAAAGATTTATAATAGAGTAATATTTTATAGCTCTCTCTTTCTATATATACACTAGCAACTGTATGCCGTTCCAGAAAGAAGCAAGGTTGGGTGGTGATAATGAAATGAGTGGGGATTTAGAGACAGTAATGGGTGGGGTATGCAGGTGCAATGTTGAGGCGCTGATTAGGGTGGATGGAGGATTAGGTATGCAAACATGGTTAGGAAGTTAAGTGGCCCCTGGCCTCAGTTTTGGCTACTAGAGGCCTCCTTTTCCCTACAGATAGGATATAAACACAGCTGCAGGTCCTGAGGGGAAGAAATCAGGATTGGCCCCCATGGGAAGTAAAGATTAGAAAAGATGTAGGGCTCCTGCAATTTGGCTTTTAATGGCTGGGGATAGCCATTGATGTTGTTATGTGATGCGGCGACGTAACGCGTAGGGAGGAAGAGCCAGCGACGTCATGCCATGACAGGAATTGTGCGGAATGCCATTTTGTGAAAGGTACACAGAGGCTACAGGAAGCTGTGCATGGGACGTACTTGGACATTCCAACATGACAATGATCCAAATCATTGAGCCACTCTGGGCAGATTTCAAACGTGCAGTTCATGCAAGAGAGCCCAAGAATTTACAGGAACTGGAGGCTTTTTGCCAAGAGGAATGACCAGCTTTACCATCTGAGAAGATAAAGAGCCTCATCCACAAATACCACAAAAGACTTCAAGCTGTCGGGGCAATACACAGTATTAAGAACTTTTGATCCGAGTCATTTGGGTAGTTTCTGTTGTGATTATGATTTAAAAAGAGTAAACACAGTTGATTGATAATAAATGGCTTCATTTAAACACTAACCATGAGTGAAAGAAAAGTTGTTGTGTTATTATTCATATTCTTTGAAAAATGGCCAAGAAATCATTAATTCTGCCAGGGTGTGTAAACTTGCGCGCATATACAACCTTACGTATTTAGCCTATTGCGCAGCATTGTTCTTTTATATAATTTTCTGATATACAGGTAAAAGTGTAAGCACTTTTTTAGTGTCAGCAGCAATAATATATATATATACACTTTTTACACTATTATATATACTGTATATTTGCACTGGAGCATTTCATAATTTAGTCAATGGCTGGGGAATGCCATGGACACCCTTTTACCTGTTGGGCTTTACTAGGGACACAGGACTCCTAGGACACCCCAGGCCAATCAGATCACACTGGGCCCCCCTTTTGGGCTTTGCCCTTTAGAGCATTGACCAAGATACCACCTGCTAGAGACCAAGGCATCGGCTTGGGACTTGCTGGCTTTGCCAGGCACCCAATTATTTTTTTCCTAATTAAGGTAGAATATCAAAGTAAACAGACACAATTTTCCTGATTACAGTGGTATTTTATTTTTCCAATTGCAACTTGAATTCGGCCGGGAGATTCCATTTGTCCATATTTGACCTGGTAGATCAAGAATGCCAATGGATGCTTGGGAAATATCTCAGAACTCCATTGACAGGACTGAGATAAAATGGGTAACACCATCTTGGCTGGAAATTTTACAGATGGTTCAAAGAGTTCAGTTTGGCACACCATATTATAAAGCGCCATGTCTTGCTGGTATGCCCCCATGGAGAGGATGCTATACGATTGGTTCAGTATGTTCATCCCGGTACGGACAACACTTTCTTTTACTGGACCCCAGGTATTACGTTTGATCAGTGGTGGGCCTTCAAGTCTACTCTGCTGGCCTAAATACCAGCTACACTATCAGAATCACTGACTTACGTTTTAATATATTTTTTCCCATCAATGTGTTATTCCAAATGGTCCATTATTCTCTTAATTTCATAGCTTTTCTCTTGGTTTCATTGCTTCCAGTAGTGTTGGAGCTTTTATCCAATCATATTTCAGCCATGATAGCCATCATGTGTTCAGATTTTGAGTTGGTGACAATGGGGCATTCTAGCAGGCATACAATCATGCAATCATTTTTTCAGAACTAATTGTGACAGATCAGAGGAAGCCTGATATGATGGGACACAGAAGAGTGTCCCTGCTTCCGTAGCCTCCTGGGATATGTGAAGGTTTTACAAAAATAAATAGTGATCATTGTAAGCACCCCCGTTAGTGGCAGATTGTTTGTCTTATCCCTGCTAACTGATACATCTGCAGGAGAGCATGTTCTTTTGAACAGACTTACTGGCTAGATTACCAGATGAAAAAAAAAAGAAGAATAGAACAAATATAGCCATCACATCTAAGAATTGGTAAGTTGCAAAATAATAAATGCTTACTTTTGGGTGTAATACTTCTGTAAGTAATTTTGCTAAATTATAGGTAATTCAGGCCCTGCTTTTATCATGTTTTTTTCTGTGCTCATTTTTTTTAAGATTACAGCAAAAAAATGCTGGATTTATTGGGGTAGGACATTTTTGAAAGCCTAGATGTGAAGTGCATGGCCCGCCCTTGTGTTTGATTGATTAAAAAGCAAACATTGTTCCCACATTGGGAAGATGCCGTTGTGCCATTTTTTTTACCAAGTACTGTTATGCTGTTTTTTGTTACGTAACATTCTATTAAAAGTCATATTTGCCTGCTTTATGGAAGGGTTTTTTTTTTTTACTGTGTTAATTTGATAGAAGAGAAGATTTTTTTTAGGAGGCTGAGATGGACTTTTATTGTACCGTACAAAAGCTTGGAATACACACGATAAATATAAATAAAATATATACATTTTATTACAACAGTTTAAAATACATAAATGTTAAAAAAGACGAAAAGAAACAAAATAGCTCTATATGGTCACAAATATGGTGATGTTGACAACATTTTATTATCAGTGTATTTGCTTGACATGTTTCGCGGAATGAATCACTGCTTCTTCAGGAGCTTTTTAATACAGATATATATACACAGGGCTTTTTTTCCTCAAACAATAGGTGCTGGAACTCAACCACGACCCCCCCCCCCCAAAACCCCTCCAACCAGAAACACTCTCCAAATCATATCAGATAGTGGGTGTGGTCAGTGAAAGGGTCTTAAAGGGGCATTAAATACCAGGATTGCTTTACATACAGAGTTCAGGGGGGTTACGCACAGAGTGCAGAGCTGTCACTTATGAACACAGAAACCAGACTTCTGTGTTTAAAAGTGATTGTGATGAGCAGCCCCCAACCCCCCCAAGGGTCTGAACCAGAGGGGGTGGAACTGACTCCCACCAAGTTCCTCTGAAAAAAAAAGCCCTGTACAAGGGGTCCCCGACTTACGAACGCCCGACTTACAAGCAACTCCTGCTTACGAACGGGACGTTCTGCGCATGCACAGCCATTTTTGACGACGGTCACATTCAACGGAACATCGGAAAACATTGGAAAATGATGTATCTCCCATTCTGTGCATGCATGCCCATTTGACGGAACATCGGAAAACATTGGAAAGAACAAACCTAAAGTCCCTAACTTGTTAATATGTCGGAGACCCCCTGTATATACAATATTATAGAGTGATTACCAAAGTTAAACTACAAATAAAAACAAGAAACATATTAGTCATATCAACATAAGAACCTATAAGTGTAAACACAGTATATTTAGTGGTATTCCCCACCGGTCACCTTACCCAGGTCATGACCCATTGATTAAATTGAATTAAAATTGTATGTTTTAGTGTAATGGTGATGTACTGTAGTCTCTTGCCCAATGCATGGGGTGGGGGGGTGAAGGAATGTGTTTAAGCTGTTGTAAACCCTATAATAAGGCTTGCCTATAGGTAAAATGAATATCTCCTAATTGTGCACCATTTAGGAGATATTCTCCCTGAAAGTAGCCAGTGACAGCAGGTCTGGCATACCTTGCCGACCTTCAGAGCTTTGTGCCGGAACCAAGTGACGTCATCGTGGCTCCGGCCAATCACATAGTCGGAGCACGCCAACTGGGAAAAAAGACAGGGGGAACATGTCAGCCCTTTTAGTGATGACATTACTGCATTGGAGGGATTCATGTGTGGGTCAGTTTGCATCCTTAGGGTGGCCATTCAGCGGGGCTGGACACTCTGCAGACACACAGCATGCTTATATTGCATAGTTTGTTCAGCCACAGTGCCCCTGACCAATCACAGCCTGCTTCTGGCATATACCCCATTCCAACCCCTTTAAGTGCCCCTGGTGTAGTTCCAGTTTCCCTAAAGATGGGAAGCTTGGGTGCTGGAGGAAGAAAGCAGGATTGTGTTTGGAACCCTCTTGGGAAAGATGAAGGCCATCTGGAATTTGGCTTTCCCAGGCTGGGGATTGCATGAACACCCTCTTTCCTACTGGGATTCAACCAAGGAATACAGGACTACAGATGGAGGGCAAGACAAAGGCTTGTAAGCCTACAAACACTGCTTGAGCTCAAAAGTCACAAAAACAGAGGGAAAAGGTCCATAATGTTCGTGTGAGGACTAGGAAACATCAGAAAGAAGGTGGGTATAAGACTACGGAAACTCCTGGAAGATCTGTGATGGATCCCTGCTGTTCTTTTCCTTTGCATGGAAAAAAAACATACAAGTCTGTCTAGTTCAACCAATAGAGAAAACAAATATAAAACCTCCACTAACACCTATCCTATACCCAGAGGAAGGTAAAAACCCCAATAAAGCATGATCCAATTTGCCCCTTTGGACCCTAGAAACCCTAGAAAACGGCGTTTGGGGCCACTCTGTGCAAAACGAGCTGCACAGTGGAGGCAAGTATGACTTTTTTTTCTTTTTAAATAAAAAATAAAAATCGAACCTATAGTGTCACTTTAATTAATATCCAGTTATGTCTTGTGCTTTTAGGGATGCATTCAGTTCCATTGTAAACTGGATAAAACTAGTTACCGAGTTACATTTTCATAGCTCTTACTGTGAAAAAGCCTTTCCATATGGGGAGCTTACATCTCTTTTCCTCCAGACATTAAGAGTGCTGCCATATCCTCTGTAATGGCCGGAATGTGAATAACTCAACATCAAGCTCAACGTATGGACCACTTATGTATTTATTTATGGTGATTATATCTCACCCTTACCAAAACAGAAAGAAAGTCTGCGCTCGGTGCAAAGAACGGCAGCTTGGAAAAAGTCATAATGCAAAACTTTTTGGTAAGTATGCAGTGGATTGTACACAAAAGGGTTAATTTACTGAAACTGGGAATCTGCCCCGAGGATATTCATTAACCCTTTAGCTGCTATATATTATGCAGTCATACTCTCTGGTGAGTGTGTAGTGTTGATGATGGTCTGGGGATGCTCACAATTCGGAAGTCACTAATATACTTGGTAGCCCATGGATTAATGGGTGAAAGTATCTTGCACAAACACTTGGTGGATTTTTTCAATTATTCATAATAATTATGAATCATGGACTTTTTAATAATTTATGGACTTCTTATTAATCATGATTTTCGTGTGGCGTGCTTATGAATTGTTGAATGTATTTTTTAGAATTTGAATAATTTATTTGCACTGTTATTTCAGTCTTTATCAGTCTTCATACAGCCCTGTGTTCCTGGCATTCTATTTCCTTCTCCAGAAAACTCCTGCTGCTGATGGAGGCCACCCAACACTTCAGCTAAGGTCCATCCCTTCCTGGCAGCAGCTGCTAGACCAGGCGTTAAGCTTAGTGGACTGAGCAGGGGCCTCAGCTGTGTGTGCATGTATGCTGAGTGTGGCGTCTCTGGGAGTGGCTCCCTATAGGGACCTATAGGGACCTGATGTTGAGAGTCGGTTGCAACAATGGTGAAAACCAGGGTGCAGGCTCAGGGCTGTCTGTGGGCAATTTAGGTAAGAAAGAGCAGCTGAGAGTCCTGTTGGAAGGAGTATGAAGACTGGCATTGACTTGGCAGTGGCTGTGGATGGCTTGTTAAATCAGTGCAGCAAAATCTCGCAGAATGAAGAACTTAGAACAAGTTACTGTGAAGCAGAAGAGTCAGGTGACTAAGGGTCAGACTAATGGTCAGACAGACAGGAAGAAGGAAAATTGCTACTGAAATCGCCAGTGGCTAAATGGAAGTAGGACTTAATGTAGCTATTATATTATTAATGTAGTGCACACATGGAATTTGTTCTGATGTTTTAATCCTGGGTTCCATTCCCTGATAGGCACATGGCAGCCAAGCACACCACATTTCCACACACTTGAGTCAGTAAACAGGCTGTGCAGCTTTTTTTGTTTTAGGGTGAGGGTGAGCCTGGGGATACTCCAGTAGGGTTGCCACCTGTCCAGGATTCACCCGGACAGTTCGGGTTTGGAATCATGCGTTCGAGTTTCAGACTGCCTGAAACCTGGACACATTATTTAGACTGGACTATGGGTTGCTGGTTGCAGTTGTCTAAGCTGAGAGTGTCTGTTGCTCTTTCACACTGCCTAAAACTAACATTAACAAAGCCCCCCTCCCCCAATACACACAGATAGGAGAGGAGAGAGAGCTCAGTCTGCACCTCTTCCCTCCACCCTTTTTCTCTCCTGCCTCTGAGTGAGTACACTAAAGTAAATCAGGATTCTTAGAGCACCCCTTACATCAGAGTTCCCCTTTACACTAGAGGCCCCTTACATCAGAGTCCTCTCCATACATCAGAATTCTTAGTGTTCCCACTTAAACCAGGGTTCCCAGTGCATCCCTTATGTTAGAGTCCCCAGAATTCTCCCTTTCATCAGAGTCTGTAGAGTCCCCCCTTACAGTATTTCCCCTTACATCATAGTCCTCTCTGTATATCAGAGTTTCCCCTTAAATCAGGTTTCCCAGAGCACCCCTTATGTTACAGGCCCCAGAGTTCTCCCTTACATAAGAGTTTGCAGAGCCCCCTTACATTGAAAGGAAACTCTGCAAGTTCAGATGTAAAAGGGGACTCTGTGGATCCAGATGTAAAGGGGGACTTTGTGGACTCTGATGTAAAGGGGGACTCTTGTTATTAAATTCATATGATTAGAAATGTTGTTTAATAGCAAAATCTATGTATAGTTTATACTATAAAAAAAATTGCTGCGCACTACTAAAGTGTTCGGGTTTCACTTGAAGAAAAGGTGGCAACCCTATACTCCAGTAACTGTAAACTTAAAAATTAGGGCACTATCTCTGCACTAACACTGCAGGGTGAAGGCACCCCCTTTGAAGTGTAAAGATGAACAGTACAGACCAGGAACTCATCAACAGGAATAGATATAGAACAGTCCTGAGCGTACAAAATAGTAACTGCTGATCTTCCAGTAAAGCCAAGGAGTCTTTAGAGCCAAATGGCTTGTACTCATTGTTTCCTGATCTTAGTGCAGCCATGTACAAGCTCAGGCCTACTTCTGTACTTCAATTGCTTGTGTCCTGGATCCTTATGAGGCTTTCTTCAGTGTTGTTACATGAAAAGATAATAAAATATTTACAAAAATGTGAGGGGTGTACTCAGTGCCGGCCCAAGACATTGTGCTGCCTGGTACCGAAAAATGAAATGCTAACTAAACATGTATATAGAAGTATAAAGAGGACCTGTCAGGGCCCTTTATATGTGTATAGGAGTGTAAAAGGACGTGTCAGGGCTCAATACATGTATGTAGGAGCATAAAAGGACCTGTGCAGGGCCGGCGGCCGCAATGTCAGCCGGCCACCAGCGATCTCTCTACAGAGAGCCAGAACAGGGATCTGTCAATGTAAACAGACAGATCCCCATTCTGACAGGAGAAGAGAGAGACAGATGCTAGTGATTAGGAACAGAGATCTCTCTCCTCCTCCAGTCAGTCCCACCCCCCCCCCAGTTAGAAACACCTCCCAGGGAAGACATTTAACCCCTTTCCTGCCATTTACACAGTAATCAGTGCATTTTTATAGCACAGATCGCTGTATAGATGTCAATGGTCCCAAAAATGTGTCAGAAGTGTCCGATCTGTCCACCGCAATGTCGCAGTCTCGCAAAAAATCGCAGATCACCGCCATTACTAGTAATTGCTTGAAGCGAATTATTTCTATTATTACATTGTTATCTAAAATAAAAAAGCGCAACTGACCATAATGCAGAATCAGTGGGAGCCCCGAGCGTATCACTTGCCGCGTCACCTGTCACCAGATGCGGATTGTCACTTGCCACGTCACCTGCTACACATTGCGGATTGTCACTTGTCACAACATCACCTGCCACACGTAGTTCATTGTCACTTGCCACGTCACCTGCCAAACATTGCGGATTGTCACTTGCCACGTCACCTGCCACACATTGCGGATTGTCACTTGCCATGATGTCACCTGCCACACATAGCGGATTGCCACTTCCTGAGTAAAGACGGGCAGCAGAGAGATAAAGTAATCTCTCTGCTGCCCGCACAGTGGGGGCGGAACTGCAGTAATGCAGGGCGGGCAGTAAGAGATGATCTCATATCTCTGCTCCCCACCCGCTGATTGGCCGGCAAGCTCGATCACCTGTCGACTGTGCCACTCACTCCATTCACCTGGGCCCGGCACGTGCGGGTGGTGGATCACTGCTGCATGTTATAAAAAGGAGAGGGAGGGCTGAGAGAGAGGGGGTTGAGAGAGGGAGGGGGCTGAGAGAGAGAGTGGGGTAAGAGAGAGAGAGAGGAGGGCTGAAAGGGGGAAGGGGGCTGAGAGAGAGAGAGAGGGGGGAGTGAGGGAGAGATGAGAGAGATCCCATGCCCTGTCCCTATCTGCAGCCCCTCCTCTATCCCATTGTCCCAGTCTCTGTCTGCAGATGGGTCTGTGTATGTTTTGACCAGTACGGTACCTTCCATTCCAGTCTGTCTCCTTCTTCACCTGCTTTGATCTTTCCAGCGGCTCCTTTCCCATCTTCCCTGTCTGTCTCCTGGGGGGGGGATGTGGGGTGCTTGCGGCGATCGCCATCTTCCTTGTCTGTCTCCTGGGGATGTGGGGTGCTTGTGGCGATCGCCACCTTCGTATCCATCGTGTGAGAAGGCTCTTCCTGGACCTATAGCAGCTGAAAGCTGGAGAGAGCAAAATGGGCGGGTGGCAATTAGCCTCACAGTGGAGTGTGATCACGGCGGGCGGCAATTTTATTCACAGACAGTGGAGCGGGAAGCGGAGCAGGCGGGCGGAAATTTGCCGCCCCCTTCAAAGTGCCGCCTGGTACCATGCGACCAGCGGTTCCCATGGTAGGGCCGGCCCTGGGTGTACTCACTTTTGTGAGATACTGTACATTAAAGAGGAGTTCAACCCAAATTTGGAACTTCCTCTTGTTGAATGAATGAATGAAGAACTTATATAGCGCAGCACATGCGAAGTAAATCGCCTCTGGGCGCTTGTTGTTCCTGTCTCCTTTGAGATCAAAAGAGATGCGTCTTAATCTTTCTCCTGAAGACTAAATAGATCTCTTCCAGCCGAATGCTGGCTGGTAAGGCGTTCCATAGTCTGGGACCTTGGACAGCGAATCTCCTGTCTCCTTTGGACTTGTATCTGGCTTTCGGTATCTGAAGCCGATTTTGATTGGTGGATCGTAGAATACGATTGGGATTGTGGACTTTTAATTTTTCGCATAGATAATGGGGAGCATTCCCATGGATACATCTATGCGTTGTTCCACTCCATACCAAAATACATGCCACATTTGGCATGTAATTTTTTATGGGGGGGGAGTGGGGGCTTCAGTAGGAGTGGGACTTCCTGTCCCAATTCCTGCTTCCGCCGAGGGGCTGGTTAGGCGATTACGCCTTAATCGCCTACACCAGCCCCTCCCTGTAGGCGATCACATGGGACACTGACAGGTCCCATGCGATTGCTTCTCCAATCAGCGGCGAGCCGCGCCGCGCGCATGCGCAGTGCGGCTCGCGCATGCGCAGTGGGTGCCCGGCCGTGAAGCCGAAGGCTGTCACGGCTGGGTGCCCACAGTCGAGATGGAGACGCCGGCTGGGGAGGGGGGAGAGGAGCGGAGCCCCGGTCGGCGCGTCGCTGGAACACAGGAGCAGGTAAGTGAGTGTTTATTAAAAGCCAGCAGCTACACTTTTTGTAGCTGCTGACTTTTAATAAACACAATTTTGGCTGGAACACCCCTTTAGGATGTTTATACAGTGTACTGTATCTGTACAGTATATTTAACCACTTAAGACCCGAACCAAAATGCAGGTAAATGACCAGGCCCCTTTTTGCGATTCGGCACTGCATCGCTTTAACTGACAATTGCGCGGTCGTGCGACGTGGCTCCGAAACAAAATTTGCGTCATTTTCTTCCCACAAATAGAGTTTTCTTTTGATGGTATTTGATCGCCTCTGCGATTTTTATTTTTTGCGCTATAAACAAAAATAGAGTGACATTTTTGAAAAAAATCTATATTTTTTACTTTTTGTTATAAGAAAAATCAAATAAACTAAATTTTAGTCAAACATTTAGGCCAAAATGTATTTAGCCACATGTCTTTAGTAAAAAAAAAAATCGCAATAAAAAAAAAAAAAAATAGCTACCTAGCGGGAACAGCGACACTAATACAGCGACCAGAAAAATGATCGCTTAGTGACGCTGGCAATAGGGAGTGAAAGGGTTAACTAGGGCGGTGATCAAGGGGTTAAAACTTTATTAGGGGGGAAGGGGGCTACCCTGGACCTGACACTAAGGCCGCGTACACACGAGGGGATATGTCCGCTGAAAACGGTCCGATGGACCGTTTCAGCAGACATCTCCGCTCGTGTGTATGGGCTAGCGGACAGATTTCTCCACCCGACAGATTTCAAAGCATGCTTTGAAATCTATCCGGTGGGGATCTGTCCGCCCGACATGTCGGCTGGTTAGTACACTTACCAGCAGACATGTCGGCCCCCACCGCCGCCGCGCCGCTGCCGAATGGATTCGGCGCAAGCGCGGAAGTGTTTTACTTCCTGGTGCGGTGACGTTGCGGTGACGCGGCGGCGGCAACGTCACCGCCGCGTCACCGCCACGGCACCGCGCCTTCCGGCGGCGGGGAATTTGATCCGATGGTGTGTACACGCCATCGGATCAAACTCCCGATCGGACATATCCGATGGAAATGGTCCGCGGACCGTTTTCATCGGATATATCCGATCGTGTGTACGCCGCCTAACTGCCTGCCACACTGACACTAACTGCAGTGATCATACATATAATCACTGCATTCAGTGACACTGTGACAGGGGGTGGGGGGGGGGGCTATCGCGGGGGTTAAAGGGGTTGTAAAGACAAAAATATTTTTCTCTTAAATTAAAGTCTGACAGTAGCAGATAAAGTAAAAAGTAATGTTTTGCATTATAACTAGTTTGACACCTGTTGAAATCGAGCTGTTTTATTCACCTCCGTCACTCCTGAATCGTTATTCTCACTGACTTCCTGGTTTGCGGTTCTTGCTACATTCTTGCTACATCACGGCCTAATGGGAACTACGGTTCCCATTCGGCTTAGCCTCCATGACTGTGAGGGATAAGAGAGCATCTTTACACAGGGCTGTAGTCATAGAGAGGGAGTGAGCACATTCTGCTTTCCACCATGCAAAACAGCTCAGGTGCTGATGGAAAGCAACCAGAGGAAAGACAGGAAATGGCATTTTCAAACCTGGATTACTGTATGTTGGAGGTCAAAAGGAAAAACGAGGTAAGTGATATTTAAATGCTCTAGCTTACAGCAATCAATTGAACTAATAAAAAACGAACCTTTAGTGTTCCTTTAAATGTGCCTATGTGTCTGTGTATCAGTGTAGTGTTGTGCAAACTTACTGTACGATGTGATCTCTCCTCAGCGGTGGTTAAAAAAAAACGCAGAGGGAGAGATCACATCACTTTCTCCCTCCTGTGTTTACACAGGAGGAGGAAGTGACACTGCAGGGGAGCGCGCGGATTGGCTGAGAGCGATCCGGAGGGGGCGGACAAAAACGAACAGCCACCCCCTCTGCACGGATCGCTCGGCCAGGTACCCGGGGGTCCGGAGGTCTCCAGGAGCCGGAGGCCCCCAGGGTCCCAGATGGCAACCCCTCTTTTTTATTTATTTTTTATAAAAATATTTATTTTTTATTAAAGGACCAATTTTTTTTCTTTTATTATTTTTTAGGGGTCCGGAGGTCCCCAGGGGCCCGGAGGCCCCCAGGGCCCCAGATGGCAACCCCCACTTTTTTTTTTTTTTTTTTTTTAATATATATATTTTTAATATATTTTTATTTTATTTTTTATTAAAGGGCCAATTTTTTTTCTTTTAATATTTTTTAGAGGTCCCCAAGGGCCCGGAGGCCCCCAGGGCCCCAGATGGCAACCCCCTCTTTTTTAAATTTATTTTTGATAAAAATATATTAAAAAATATATTTTCTTATTTTATTTTTTAAAGGGTCCAGAGGTCCCCAGGGCCGCGGATGGCTGCTCCCTTTTTTTATATTTATTTTTCTTTATTTCTTCTTTTTTTGTAAAGGCCCCCCCGCTTCTTAATTCGCAGCAGCCCCCCCCCCCCCCCCGCTTCTCAATTTCAGACGGCAGAACCCCCCCCCCCCCCGGTTCTCTGTAAGGGGCCCCACAATTCCTGATGGCGGCCCTGCTTCCGCGCCGCCTGCTGGGTGAGGTAATTTGAGGGAGAGGACGTGTTTGGCACGCTCTCTCAGAACCGCCTCTTCAACCCAGGAGGACACTGCCAGAAGCGTCTCCACGGGGAGTAGGTCGCAGCTGAGGCCTACATACGCCCAGGCGGAGCGCCTGGCTAACAGGACTGTGATTGGAGATCGGGGATGGAGTGCCACAGAAGGACAAGGCCTGAACCGGTTGGGTGAGACGGGCACTTGTCTGAGAGTACTGACTGTCTTGCGGGAGGGAAGATTGCTGATATCCATCTCTGCGGTTTGACTGTTCAGGAAACTTCCACCAGTTTACTATTTCCCTTTTGGATTATAAATTGCTTTTTGCGCGCCAACGCATGCCAACGCATATGTGCACAAACTATTAACTAGGGCGGTGATCAAGGGGTTAAAACTTTATTAGGGGGGGTACGGGGGCTACCCTGGACCTAACACTAACTGCCTGTCACACTGACACTAAATGCAGTGATCAGTACATATGATCACTGCATTCAGTGACACTGTGACAGGGGGGTGATCACAAGGGGTTAATGTGCCTGCATGTACTGGTGTCAGCGTAGTGTTGTGCAGACTCACTGTGTGATGTGATCTCTCCTCAGCGGCGGTTGAAAATACCGCCAAGAGCAGAGATCACATCACTTCCCTCTTCCTGTGTTTACACAGGAGGAGGAAGTGCACTGCAGGGGGGGCGAGCGCATTGGTAGGGAGCGATCCGGAGGGGGCGGACAAAAACGAACCGCCGCCCCCTTGTCCCAGATCGCTCCTACAGCAAACCGGACCGCCGCATGTACCGGGGGGGTCCTGATCGGACCCCCCGACCCACGTCAAGGCAGCCACGTACAGGTAAGTTGATGTGCCTGTCCGTGCCATTCTGCCGACGTAAATGTACATGCGGCGGTCCTTAAGTGGTTAAGGGGTTAATCACAGAGCGTAAACCCAAAACAAAGCAGCAGCTCCTCTGGGGGTAGTGCTACATATATATAATTCGTTTTTTCATGCTTATGTAAAAGAATCCATAGATTTCAGATGTTTATCGTTGATGGGATAGACTACAATATACAATAAGTGCATACAGAGCACACAGACCTTGGAGTTGGCAGATACCCCAGGGGCTGATGGATTTGCCAGGAAAAAGCTATTTGGCCAAAAGGCTATTGTTCATTTAAAAAAAAGAAAAAGAGTTGTCCCCGCAGGGTGACTGGTGTCTACAAGGTAATTTATGTTCATAAGATATGCGCATACATGCCTATGTGCTTCCTGAAGACGGGAGGACCCAGTCACACATAAATATCAAATCTTCAACAAAAATCTTTGTACAGCTTGAATCTGTAAACGGTGTTAAAGATTTACATTGCAATAATCTGTTTGGACTGATATAAATTATACAAAGTATACCAATCTGTGAGGATAGAGAATATATAATAAGCATGGCCCAAAGAAGAGGTTGCTTGCATGATCGAATGAAGATCAAAATATGAGTTTTTATAGGAGGAAACTCTGGTTTTAAACCTTTTTGAGTGTGAGCTTTTACAGTGAACAGAACAGGTTTGAGGAACATAAAGGGTTATTGGGCCTTGTATTGGTACCGATCACAGGTGTCCATTAAATGGACAAGAAAACATTCTTCATCAAAATATCCTCTATGTGTGACACCGGATGGATAAATATGTAAGACCTGGAGAACTGCGTGGCGCTTCGGATCAGGTCCTCCTGAAAAACAGAGGAACGCCCATGTGACATGGCCATTAGACTGATGACAAAGCAACTGCCAAAAAAAAAAAAATACTTATAGGCTGTCATGTCACAGCACAATTCATTTCTCTGCATGAATGACACAACACAATGGTCCCTGGAAAGCTTACTTCTCTATTAATTGTTATATACGAAAATTAAAAGACACTGTGGTTCATTAAAAAAAAACCTGGAGAGTGCAAAATCTGGTGCAGCTGTGCACGGTAGCCAATCAGCTTCTAACTTCAGCTTGTACAAGGCCTGGTTCACATTTATGCAGGTTGCAGTTTGCACATTGTGTTTTTTTGATTCATTGAAGTCTATGGAACCAAAAACCTTTGCACAGATGTGAACGTGACCCATAGGAAACCATGGTAAATGGACTGTAGTGTGTTTCTGCAAAACTAAAAATGCACAAAAAAATGCATAGGTGTGAACCAGGACCAGCGCTACCACTAGGCGAATTAGGCAGCCGCCTAGAGCGCACTGCCGCCTAGGGTGCAGCCACGGCCACTGGTTCCCTCAATGTGTGACACGGACAGTAGTAGTCCTTACCGCTGTGCAGTCCTGTGGAGGGAGAAGAGGCGCTGGGAGCTTGTTACAACCTCGATCCAGTCAGTGGATGGATCCATGTGCTCCCCCGGCTCCTCCCCTTTTCCCACACTCTGCGGATCTCCTACCATGTGCAGAGCGCAGGTAATGACTCCCGCCGCTGAGCAGCTTCTTAAAGCGGATGGTCCATTAAAAAAAATTATTAAAAGCCAGCAGCTACAAATACTGCAGCTGCTGACTTTAATATTAGGACACTTACCTGTCCTGGAGTCCAGCGGCGTCCGCAGCAGAGGTGAGGGAACCAGGAAGTAAAGAACTCCGGCTCACTGCCCGGTTCCCTACGGCGCATGCGCGAGTCGCGCTGCGCCCGCCGATTGGCTCCCGCTGTGTGCTGGGAGCCGAGAGTTCCCAGCACACAATGGGAAAAACCCGTCTTTTGCCCGAGACTGCGGGCCGGAAGTGGGTGCAAATACCTATCTTTAGACAGGTATCTGCACCCCCCTCCCCCTGAAAGATGTCAAATGTGACACCGGAGGGGGGAGGGTTTCCGATCAGCGGAACTTCACTGTAGGGTGGAGATCCGCTTTAGCCTCCTTTCCTGGATGGACGGCCGCCCGTAGTGTGGAAGTCTGGAAGACCTGCCAGCGATTATCGAAGAGGTACTGTGAATGACAGTCCACTGCCCGACACTGACAGCATCATGTGACGTCACTGCCTGATCGAGGGTGCCCCGAACATCCCTGCTGACCTCACACACAGACCTCCTGTCCCCTGTCATCATCATGCTCCTCGTCACCCCCCTGTTTCTGGCATCCCACTACCCTACCTCTAAAGCCTGTCATACATTTTATCACCCTTCTGTCATCTCCATCCTCCCTGCCACCCACCCCTGTCATCTCCATCCTCCCTGTCACCTCCCTGCCACCCACCCCTGTCATCTCCATCCTCCCTGTTACCTCCCTACCACCCACACCTGTCATCTCCATCCTCCATGTCAGCTTCCCACCACCCACCCCTGTCATCTCCATCCTCCCTGTCACATCCCTGCCACCCACCCCTGTCATCTCCATCCTCCCTGCCACCCACCCCTGTTATCTCCATCCTCCCTGCCACCCACCCCTGTCATCTCCATGCTCCCTGTCCCTGTCCCACCACTGTCATCTCCATCCTCCCTGTCACTACACTACTTACTTTTCTGCATCTTTTTCATTGAAGTCTATTGAACCAAAAAAGCAAAATTTTGCGTTTTAAAAAGTCCCTGACCCTTTTCAAAAATGCAGAGGCACAAAAATGCATTGATGTGAACATGTTCCATAGGAACCCATGATAAAAATAATGCCCTGCATTTATGCAAGAAGCTTGAAAACATGCATTAGTGTAAATAGAGACTTAAAGTAAAACTTTTTTTTTACATCTTGGATAGAGTGCAGGGGGATTGGAATGCTTGTCTGCTCCCCAAGACCCCTATATACCCTCTATATTTGTCCTATTATCATTAAAAATAAAGTTATAGAAAATCCCAATTTTTGGGTTGTCCCCAGAAAAGTAATAGAGGAAAAATCGTCTAATGGGGACACTAGTTCTGGAGACCTGGGGGTCCCCAAGGAATTCCCTTAATTTTCAGGGATTTCCTCTCATTTCCAGTTCGGTTATGAGACAGGAAGTGATGGAAAATCTCCGCAATGGGACACAGATGGCAAAAAAAAAGTCTGACAGGGGTTCTAACCCTCCCTTGCGCTATCCAAAATGAAAAAAAAAAAAGTTTTGCCTATAGTTCTACTTTAACCACTTGCTGATCTGCTGCCGTAATTATACTGTGGCAGGTCGACAAGATCCCACAAACCGCCGTAGCTGTACGTCGTTCATGCAAGCAGGATAGCGCACCCGCCCACTGCACTGCGGGGTTGCCGATGGTCACTAGTGATCGTGGGCATGAGAGGCAGAACAGGGATGTGTGTGTGTGTGTGTGTAAACACACACATCCCTGGTCTGTTCTGAGAGGAGATGCAGATCGTGAGTTCCTATAAGCTGGGAACCACGATCTGTCATCTCCTATAGTGAATCCCCTCCCCCTACAGTTAGAACACACAATCAGGGAACACAATTAACTCCGTGATCGCCCCACATAGATGATCAAATACCACCAAAGGAAAGCCGTATTTTTGGGGAAAAAAGGACATCAAATTTGTTTGGTAACAGCGTCGCACGACCACACAATTGTCAGTTAAAGCGACACAGTGCCATATCGCTAAAAAGGCCCAGTCATTGAGCAGCCAAATCTTCTGGGGCTTAAGTGGTTAAGCTTCGACAAAAAAAAGGAAAAAAATACGGAATCTGATTGTTTTTTCTGCAGAGCTGCTCTGGTTTTAGTAAACCCTAGCTGTGTTCCACTTACTCACAGACACTATGGGCCAGATTCAGAAATAATTAGATTCCCGCAGAGTATCAGAGATACTCTACGCCGCCGTACTTTACCTGGCTCTAGGAGGAATTCAGAGAGATTTTGGCCCGTAAGGTACGGCGGCGTAGTGTATTTCTCCCGGCGGAATCAAACTACGCGAATAGGGGGCGTGAGGCATTTAAATTAAGCGCGTCCCCGTGGCGATCGAACTGCGCATGCTCCGTTCAGAAATTTCCCGCCGTGCATTGCGCGAAATCACGTCGTTACGTCATTTTTTTTTGAGTAGCGTCGTTTACGGACATTCCTATTCCCGGACGACTTACGCAAAAAATAAAAAATAAATTGAAAGTCGACGCGGGAACGACGGCCATACTTAACATGGGCCGCGTAACGTTAGACCAGCTAATAGCTGGTTTAACTTTACGTAGCGAAAAAATGACGTACGCGATTGCGAACGACGCTCGTAACTTCGTGGATCGCCGGAAAAAGCTCATTTGCATACCCCGACGCTGAAAACGCAAACTCCACCCAGCGGCCGCAAAAAGATCGCAGCGTAGATCCGAAGGCGTACGAAGACGTGAGCCTGTCAGATCGAAGCCCAACACCGCCGTATCATGGTTTGAGGATTCAAACTAGTGATACGGTGGGCGAAATTTGAAATTACTCCTGTCTAACACCAGTTAGACAGGCGTAATTGCTCTCTGAATCTGGCCCTATGACTGTTGGAAAGACAAAAATTGCAGGTACAAGCTAGAAAATTGTTATCGTACCTTACCACAATGTTAAAATTGTATTTAATAAGTCGTTTTCATCTGCAAAAAAATTCTCGGAATGCTTGGAAACGAAAGAATACATCACAATACAATTCAACACATTACATTGTTAACAAAGTTGTATTCTGTTGTACGGGAATTTTCGTAAATTGAGTAAGCTCTTAATTTCCGATATGAGACAAGCATGCAAAAAATAAAAAATGGACAATCATTCGTCTGATATTCTCATTGTGTGTACGAGTCTTCATACACCCAACACAGATCCTCTGGCAGTTGGAGTAGAAGGGAGGCAAGTATTGTTCAAGAATGGGTGTACTTTGTTACTTATTTTGTAACAACAAAAAAAAAAAGAACTCTCTATCAGGTTTTGTATGTAGTGTTTTAGGATTCCAGCTTTTTGGTGCCTTTGCTTTGTGTCTAATCTGTAGTATGCCATGGTTCATTGATGTGATCAGCCCCTTCTCAATGCTCACAGACAAAGCCTTGCAAAACAGCAGTAGTAAAATTCATTTAAGTCATCCCTCCCCCACCACCATTGACAGGGGCTTTAGCTTAACCCTTTCCCACTCCCCTAATATTGCTTAGTTTTGTTCTCTTAATAAAAAATGTATCAAATGAAATAACCCTGTGTAGATAGATAGACAGATAGATTTGACTTTTTTTTTGGAGCAGTGGAGGACATTTTATTTTAATACTTACCAGGCCAATAGCTTTAGAAAAGGAATGAGAAAGCTGTACATGACCACCTCAGTCTGACATGTTTAAAGGAATATGTTTACCTTATTTTACTCTTGTATTCAGGGTGTAACATGTTAGCGCTAAGACAATTAAAAAAAGATGCAGGGTTCCGCCGTAGAGTTGCCACCTCATCCCTTTAAACCCGAACACATATGAATTACACAGGTTCTGAGGCTAATTTAATGCAGGTAAAGCACCAAGTGAGTTTAATTACCACCTTAATTAGCCACAGAACCTGTGTAATTAATATGTGTTCGGTTTTAAAGGGATGAGGTGGCAACTCTAGGTTATGCCCATCCGGCACGTCACTCATTTATAGTGTTCTGTGAATGGGAAACTACAGATACAGACAGCCTTTGTGGCTGTCAGGTTGTAGTTTTCAATTAAAGAGGTGTTCCACCCAAAAAAACCAAGTTTGGTTTAATCCCCTCCCCTCCCCCTTACATGCCACATTTGGCATGTCATTTTTTTGGAGGGGGAGTGGGGGCTTCAGGAGGAGTGGGACTTCCTGTCCCACTTCCTGCTTCCGCCGAGGGGCTGGTTAGGCGATTAAGCCTTAATCGCCTACACCAGCCCCTCCCTGTAGGCGATCACATGGGACACTGACAGGTCCCATGCGATTGCTTCTCCAATCAGCGGCGAAGCCGAAGGCTGTCACGGCTGGGTGCCCACAGTCGGGATGGAGACGCCGGCTGGGGAGGGGGGGAGAGGAGCGGAGCCCCGGTCGGCGCGTCGCTGGAACGCAGGAGCAGGTAAGTGAGTGTTTATTAAAAGCCAGCAGCTACACTTTTTGTAGCTGCTGACTTTTAATAAACACAATTTTGGCTGGAACACCCCTTTAACTATCACAATGTTGTTGAGCGCTGTGGTAGCTCATCGAACGCTTCTGTCAGTGTATAAGTGAATGCTCGTACAAGGTATGGGCAGACAGCTTACCCACAGAATCTGCAAGAGCTCTGCATAGCACCCACAATCTGCTGATTTTGGGTGCAATGATTGACAGGCTCCCATTAAAAAAAAATAAAAAAATGCACATTTTTTTACCTGCAAATAGATGGGCATATATTAATTTTTTTTTGAAATGGTAAACGTATCCTTTAACCGGATGCCTGCCGCGAGCTCTGTGACCTTGCCTACGGGACCCATGGACTCGATGTCCCACAAACGGGTCACAGAGCTGAAGAACGGGGAGATGCCAGTGTAAACACACCATCTCCCTGTTCTGCCTAGTGACATGCTACTGATGTCTGCTCCCTCCATCGGGAACAGTGATCAGAGACGTGTCACTCGTAGCCATGCCCCCTAACAGTTAGAATCACTCCCTAGGACACACTTAACCCCTTCCTAGCCCTAGTGGTTAACCCCTTCACTGCCTGTCACATTTACACAGTAACCAGTGCATTTTTATAGCACTGATCGCTGTATAAATGTGAATGGTCCCAAAATAGAGCCAAAAGTGTCTGATGTGTCCACCATAATGTTGCAGTCACGATGATTGCCGCCATTACTAGTAAAAAAAAAATATATATTAATAAAAAATGCCATAAAACCATCCCCTATTTTGTAGACGCTATGGCCCAGATTCACGTACATCGGCGCATTATTGGACCGGCGTAGCGCACCACCTTTACGTTAGACTTGCGCCATCTAGCCGCGTAATCCCCCGATTCACGTAGCTTTTGCGCAGGAAATTGCGCAAGCGTAAGGTTTTTTCCTGAGGCGTAAGGAGGAGTAATACAAATTGGGAAGGACGTGGGCGTGTTACATTGAAATGAGCCGTGACCCCATGCAAATGAAGGGCCGGCCGGCTCGCGCATGCGCGCTTGAACGAGACCATGGTCAGCTCCGCTGTGCGCATGCTCACAACTCGGGAGCGGCGCAATCAGCGAAATTGGAAATGGACTAGGGCAACTTTGTGAACTACGCAGACAGCATAAATAGACAGACACAAATGCACTTCCTTTGCAAAAGTACATCCCTTTGTATCCCTCCCTCTACAGCAAGGTGCTTTTGTTTGTTTGTGACGTGTCTTTGAGATATTTGGGGACTGTTTTGCAGAGTGATTTTTGTCTTTTATGGGTTTTCTTTGTTGTTATTTTGTTTAAATTATATTTTTGCTGGGCATTTTTTTTTTTTGGTCGTCATTTATTTAATTTTTTTGGTTCTGTTTGTGTATGATTTTGGAATGTGTTTAACGTGCAAAGATGCATAATGTGAGCTGGCATGAGATGGGGTCATGAGATGGGGTCCCAAGTGCGTATGCAGAGTCACCTTGAAGGGAAAAGACAGGAGGATGTTAGTCATGCATGTGCCACTTGTGAGGTGTGCATCACGGGAGGGGACAGTCATGCCTGCCACCCATGTCACTCACCAACCAGCCAGCTGTCCCCATACATGTTCTGTTCGAAATCTGTGGGGATGGGGCTCTGATTGTATATGTAGCTGTCATGGGTGTCATGGGTGGTGCCATGTGTTGGGCTGCTGATGTCCTCCTGCAAGGTTGTGGTCATTCCAGGATGGCATGAGGGGTGAATCTGAAGATGCGAGACACCTCAGAATCTCTCATGCCAAAGATGTCTATGCGTGTGTGATATATCAAGTGAAGAGTGAGGGGCTTGTATCAGATAAGAATATTGTATTAGATTCGATTAAATTGTAAATTTTATATAAGCAAATAAAAATAAAAAATAAAATATCTCCAGTGCCCTCCTCAGTGCCCTCCTCCTTCTTTGTTCATCTAAAGTCAGTAGTATAGCTATGTGCGACGATGCCCCTGGCATGTTGGCATACAGATTGTTGAGCAACACGTGTGACTGCTGAGCTCCTCACTAACAGTGTTGCTTTATCTAACAAGTAGACTTTTTTTCTTTTTTTAGACCAGCTTTTATCAGCTCTAATTTTAGACAGGACATTTTGCTGTTGCGCACACTGCGTCGCCTGCGCTGCCCCAACGTTGTTTTGTGGATCCCCGTAAGTCCCTCATTAGCATATTTGACTAGCAAATCAATGGTGTGTCTATCGCACTTTTGCGCGGACGGATGCGCCAGTCTAACGAAATTACGCGGGACAAAAAAAAGACGATTTTTTGCGTATCTCGTTCTGGGGATGCCGCGCAACGAAACGCACGCGCACATTTAGACTTACGCACGCGCATCTCCTGTTGCGCAGGCGTAATCGCTCTGTGAATCTGGGCCTATAACTTTTGTGCAAACCAATCAATAAACGCTTATTGCGATAGTTATTTTTGGTTAAAAAAAAAAAAAAAAAAAAAAATCAGCCTAAATTTTTTCAAAATTGTAGCTCTATTTTTGTTTATAGCCCAAAAAATAAAAACCGCAGAGGTGATCAAATACCATCAAAAGAAAGCTCTATTTGTGGGGTGAAAAAGGACGTAAATTTTGTTTGGGAGCCACGTCACACAACCGCGCAATTGTCAGTTAAAGCGCCACAGTGCCGAATCGCAAAAAGTGCTCTGGTCTTTGGCCAGCCAAATGGTCCATAGCTGAAGTGGTTAAAGCCTTTAAGGCTTAAAGGGACACTAAAGTCAGGACTTTTAAAAAAAAAAATATAACAAACATGTTATACTTACCTCCACTGTGCAGTTCATTTTGGAAAGCTGTCTTCTGGGGTCCCTCGGCGGCTGTCTGGGCTCCTCCTCGCAAAAGCTTTCCATCTTCATGCGAGGGCGCTCGCATGGTGGAAAGCTTTTGCGAGCGCGCTCCTGTGATACAGCGGCGGCCATAGTCGCCGACTGTATCACTCGGCTCCGCCCCCCGGCGCGCCGCGTCATCCGCTCTGATTGACAACAGCGCCAGCCAATGGCTGCGCTGCTATCAATCCGCCCAGCCTAGTCAACTGTATTAATCAAGATCAAAGGCTGCGATTTTTGAGGACAATTAAGCCGGCATTCACATTGACTGCGGCTGTGAAATCATGCGACTTTATTTGAAATCGTACCAATTTAAAAGCCGCATGTCAGTGCGACTGCAGGTACGACTTGGAAGACATCTGTGTGGCTTCATGCACAGACGTCTATGCAAGTAAACTGAACCCACTGAGTCCCAAACTGCATGAATCAAGATCAAAGGCTTGCGATTTCTGAGGACAATTAAGCCCTTGTTCACATAGACTGTGGCTTTGAAATCGTGCGACTTCATCTGAAATCGTACAATTTCAAAGCCGCATGTCAGTGCGACTTTGAAGGCATCTGTGCGGCTTCATGCACAGATGTCTATGCAAGTAAATTGAACCCACCGTGTCCCAAACTGCAAAAATCAACTGTATGAAACATAATCAAAGGCTGCGATTTATGAGGACAAATAAGCCTGCATTCACATTGACTTCATCTGAAATCGTACGATTTCAAAGCTGCATGTCAGTGCGACTTGGAGGACACCTGTGTGCCTTTTTAATGCACAGATGTCTATGCAAGTAAATGAAACCCACTGAGTCCCAAATTGCATGAATCAAGATCAAAGGCTGCGATTTCGGACGACAATGAAGCGCTCGTTCACATTGACTGCGGCTTTGAAATCGCACGATCTCTGTGCAACTTCAGATGCGACATGGAAGGCAGCTTCATACACAGATGTCTATGCAAGTAAATTAAAGCCACTGAGTCCCAAATTGCATGAATCAAGAACAAAGGCTGCGATTTCTGAGGACAATTGAATGCTCGTTCACATAGACTGTGGCTTTAAAATCGTGCGACTTCATCTGACATCGTACGAGTTTAAAGCTGCATGTCAGTGCAACGTGGAGGACATCTGTGCGTCTTCATGCACAGATGTCTATGCAAGTAAATGAAACCCACCGTGTCCCAAACTGCATAAATCAAGATCAAACTCTGCGATTTCTGAGGACAATTAATCGCTCGTTCACATTGACTGCGGCTTTGAAATCGCGTCATCTCATCTGAAATCGTACGATTTCAAAGCCGCATGTAAGTGCAACTTGGAGGACATCTATGCGTCTTCATGCACAGATGTCTATACAAGTACTGTAAATGAAACCCAGTGAGTCCCAATCTGCAAAAATCAGCTGCATGAATCAAGATCAAAGGCTGCGATTTGTGAGGACAATCGTTCACATTGACTGCGGCTTTGAAATTGCGCGACTTTGTCTAAAATCGTACGATTTCAAACTTGCATGTCAGCATGTCAGTGCAACTTGGAGGACATCTATGCATCTTCATGCACAGATGTCTATGCAAGTAAATGAAACCCACCGTGTCCCAAACTGCATGAATCAAGATCAAAGGCTTGTGATTTCTGAGGACAATTTAGTGCTTATTCACATTGACTGCGGCTTTGAAATGGCACAATGTCAGTGTGACTTCGGGTGCAACGTGGAAGGCGGCTTCATACACAGATGTCTATGCAAGTAAATGAAACCCACCGTGTCCCAAACTGCATAAATCAAGATCAAACGCTGCGATTTCTGAGGACAATTAAGCGCTTGTTCACATGTCAGTGCGGCTTTGAAATCGCACAATGTCAGTGCGGCTTTGAAATCGCAAGTCAGTGCGGCTTCAGGTGCGTCATGGAAGGCGGCTTCATGCACAGATGTCTATACCATCTGATATCACCAAAAGTAGTGCAGGAACTACGTTTTTAAATCGGCGCGGCACTGCAAAGTTGGTGTTGCACCGATTTGTACAATGCCATTGCTGACAATGGGGTGCGAACTGTCTTGCGTATGACAAGTCGCCCCGGTGTGAACGGGGGCTTATTTTATGGTTCGGGGTTTTTGGGAAATTATAATATAATTATAAATATAATAAGCTGAAATTAAAAAAATATTATTATTAATATAATAAGCTGAAATCATAATAAAATTATAAATATAATAAGCTGAAATTATAATATAATTATAAATATAATAAGCTGAAATTATAGTATAATTATAAATATAATAAGCTGAAATTATAATATAATCATAAATATAATACGCTGAAATTATAATAAAATTATAAATATAATACGCTGAAATTATAATAAAATTATAAATATAATAAGTTGAAATTATAATAAAATGTTAAATATAATACGCTGAAATTATAATAAAATTATAAATATAATATGCTGAAATTATAATAAAATTATAAATATAATAAGCTGAAATTATAATATAATCATAAATATAATAAGCTGAAATTATAATAAAATTATAAATATAATACGCTGAAATTATAATAAAATTATAAATATAATAAGTTGAAATTATAATAAAATGTTAAATATAATACGCTGAAATTATAATAAAATTATAAATATAATATGCTGAAATTATAATAAAATTATAAATATAATAAGCTGAAATTATAATATAATCATAAATATAATAAGCTGAAATTATAATAAAATTATAAATATAATACGCTGAAATTATAATAAAATTATAAATATAATAAGTTGAAATTATAATAAAATTTTAAATATAATACACTGAAATTATAATAAAATTATAAATATAATACGCTGAAATTATAATAAAATTATAAATATAATAAGTTGAAATTATAATAAAATGTTAAATATAATACGCTGAAATTATAATAAAATTATAAATATAATATGCTGAAATTATAATAAAATTATAAATATAATAAGCTGAAATTATAATATAATCATAAATATAATAAGCTGAAATTATAATAAAATTATAAATATAATACGCTGAAATTATAATAAAATTATAAATATAATAAGTTGAAATTATAATAAAATTTTAAATATAATACACTGAAATTATAATAAAATTATAAATATAATATGCTGAAATTATAATAAAATTATAAATATAATACGCTGAAATTATAATATAATTATAAATATAATACGCTGAAATTATAATAAGATTATAAATATAATAAGCTGAAATTATAGTATAATTATAAATATAATAAGCTGAAATTATAATAAAATTAGAAATATAATAAGCTGAAATTATAATAAAATTATAAATATAATAAGCTGAAATTATAATAAAATTATAAATATAATACGCTGAAATTATAATAAAATTATAAATATAATAAGTTAAAATTATAATAAAATTATAAATATAATACGCTGAAATTATAATAAAATTATAAATATAATACGCTGAAATTATAATAAAATTATAAATATAATAAGCTGAAATTATAATAAAATTATAAATATAATACGCTGAAATTATAATAAAATTATAAATATAATAAGCTGAAATTATAATAAAATTATAAATATAATAAGCTGAAATTATAATAAAATTATAAATATAATAAACTGAAATTATAGTATAATAATAAATATAATAAGCTGAAATTATAATACAATTATAAATATAATAAGCTGAAATTATAATAAAATTATAAATATAATAAGCTGAAATTATAATATAATAAGCTGAAATTGCTGCAGAATGTGTAGATAATATTATTCCTATACATTGGAGAGCTTCCCATGTAAAATGATGAGAATTGGAATAACAATGTTCCATTGATTACATATCATTTGATGTGATCAGGATAAGACAATATTACTTTCAGCATTTGCTCAAAATTTCAAAGCGTCCAATGAGATGTTGGGGGCGGATCCCCAGTGGAAGCTTTCTTCTTCTTTTCTCTGCCTGGGAGGACCCTTTCACTGCCTCCTTCCAGTCCATTCTGTGTGTTTGATGTGACCCCCATCCCCCCATAGGAAGGCTCATCCAGGGGACTGATGGAGACCTTGTACAGGATGGACAGCTGACCTACCATGTAACAGGTATGTACACAGAGGACTGAGCTCAGCCTGGATCACTGTCATGGAGCTGCAGTGTTTCAGCACTTTAGCGCATGGACAGCTCCCATCTGCAGTGTTCAGCAGCACAGCCGCTCTCTCTCCTCCTGGATGCTGATCTCTGCCTCCCAGGGAACAATCACCCCCCTGATCCCCTGATCCCCCTGATCCCTACACACAGGTCCTGGACAGGCTGTGACTCAGCATAAGGATGCATAATCCATGCTAACCTGTGCCATTCATAATACAATACAGGCAGAAAAACCTTCACAGCATTGAGATTTCATCAACACTGATGAGTTTAGCATCTAGCAAATAATGTAGAGTTTTTCTTATATATATATATAAGATAATAATGTAGAGAATTAATGTCAGTAAATGAGCAGAAGGGGTTAAGTGATGTGAAGGTGGGAAGGGAGCATGATGGGGACTGCTGCCTGCGATTCCAAGATGTGCATGTGATGATTGTATGTTGGCGTGGGCTGGAGAAGTGATGGGGGGACGTAGGCTGGAAATGAGGTAATGGGGGGGACAAGGAGGTACATCTTCACATCTAAAGGTAAAGATTTTATATATCATTGTGTTGTCAATCGATTTAACATCCGATAGAAAAATACAATCAAATAGATTGTTCGATGCTCCATAGACCTAGTGATCAGATTGATCTATCTGCTTCCCTACAATTGGATTTCTGTCCAGACCAATCAGAATCATTTCAGTGATATTGATCCGTTTTGCTCAGAATTGATTGATGACACAATATGTGACTTTTGTTTATTAACTCATAGAATCTGATTCCGCAAAGAATCATTTGATCAGATCGTTATGTGTATGGCCACCCTAAGTATCTTGTGCGCAAGGGGGTATGTGACTTTTGTTTGAGAACTCATAGATGCAATCTGATTCTGTGAAGAATTATTCGATCAGATCGTTAGGTGTATGGCCACCCTAAGTATCTTGTGCGCAAGGGGGTATGTGACTTTTGTTTGAGAACTCATAGATGCAATCTGATTCTGTGAAGAATTATTCGATCAGATCGTTAGGTGTATGGCCACCCTAAGTATCTTGTGCGCAAGGGGGTATGTGACTTTTGTTTGAGAACTCATAGATGCAATCTGATTCTGTGAAGAATTATTCGATCAGATCGTTAGGTGTATGGCCACCCTAAGTATCTTGTGCGCAAGGGGGTATGTGACTTTTGTTTGAGAACTCATAGATGCAATCTGATTCTGTGAAGAATTATTCGATCAGATCGTTACGTGTATGGCCACCCTAGGTATCTTGTGCGCAAGGGGGTATGTGACTTTTGTTTGAGAACTCATAGATGCAATCTGATTCTGTGAAGAATTATTCGATCAGATCGTTACGTGTATGGCCACCCTAAGTATCTTGTGCGTAAGGGGATACAATTCCTTTTTTTGCTTTTACCATCCAGACCAATCAGAATCATTTCAGTGATATTGATCAGTTTTGCTCAGAATTGATTGATGACACATGTGACTTTTTTTTAATAACTCATAGAATCTGATTCCGCAGAGAATCATTCGATCAGATCGTTACGTGTATGGCCACCCTAAGTATCTTGTGCGCAAGGGGATACAATAACCTTTTTGCTTTTTCCATCCAGACCAGGGGTCTCCAAACTGCGGCCCAAGGGCCAGATGTGGCCTTCATCCGGCCCTTGAGGCAGTATTGCTCCCAATGATATGAGGCACTATTACTCCCAATGGCACCAACAATGGGGCACTATTTATTAGACTAATAGCAATGATGGAGCGCTATTCCTCCTCCTACTGCCCACCAACACTGGGGCCATGTAATGTTTATTCTCACTGATGCTCGGCCCTGGGGCATTTTCTACCCCAACTGGTCAGAATCTGGCCCCCCTGAACTCGGAAAGACCGTAAACTGGCCCTTTGCTTTAAAAGTATGGAGACCCCTGATCCAGACCAATCAGAACCATTTTAATTAATCAGTTTTGCTCACAATTGATTGATGACACAATATGTTATATAAATTTTTTTAATAACTCATAGAATCAATCACATTGATTCTGTGAAGAATCATACAATCAGATTGTTACGTGTATGGCCATCATAAGCATCTTGTGCGCAAGGAGATACAATACCTTTCTTGCATCCAGACCAATCAGAATAATTTCAATGATATTGATCAGTTTTGCTCAGAATTGATTGATGACACATGTTTTTTTTAATAACTCATAGATGCAATCTGATTCTGTGAAGATTCATACGATCAGATCGTTAAGTGTATGGCCATCTTAAGTATCTTGTGCGCAAGGGGATACACTTCCATTTTTGCTCTTTCCATCCAGACCAATCAGAATCATTTCAATGGTATTGATCAGTTTTGCTCAGAATTGATTGGTGACACAATATGTGACTTTTGTTTGAGAACTCATAGGTTCAATCTCCTTATGTGAAGAATCATTCAATCAGATTGTTACGTTTATGGCCACCATAAGTATCTTGGGTGCAAGGGGATACAATACCTTTCTTGCTTTTTCCATCCAGACCAATCATATGAAATTGATCAGTTTTATTGGTACAAGCTGAATTGAACAAGCTGAAGTTAGAAGCTGATTGGCTGCCATGCACCAGATTTTGCACTCTCCAGTTTTAGTAAATCAACCCCATTGTGACTTTTTATAACTCATAGATTGAATCATATTGTCTGATTCTGTGAGAAAATCAATTGATGTGATTGTTACGTGTATGGCTACCATAAGTGTCTTGGATGCAAGGGGATATGATACCCTTCTTGCTTTATCCATCCAGACAAATCTGAATAATTTCAATGAAATGAATCAGCTTTGCTAAAAAATTAAAAGACACAGCGGGGGAGATAAACTAAAACAGGTGCACACAGAATCTGGTGCAGCTGTGCATGGTAACCAATCAGATTCTAGGTTTGATTGCTAAAGCTTAATTGAACAAGCTGGAGTTAGAAGCTGATTGGTTACTATATGCAGCTGCACCAAATTCTGTGTGCACCAGTTTTAGTAGTCCCCCCCCCCCCCCCCATTATATGTTGTTTGTAATACTCATAGATTCAATCATATTGTTAGGTTCTTGTGGAGAATCATTCGATCAGATCTTTACATGTATGGCCAGGGGAGGGCTGGCAGCCTTAGGCCTGGGGGGTAAGTCCAGTCAAGTGGCCCATAGAGTGTGGAAAAGTGATGGATCGAAGAAAACAGTCTAAGATTTTTCATGATCACAAGAGTCTGCACAGAGGCTCCCCTTACATCACAGTCCGCACAGAGACCCCCCCTTACATCAGAGTCCATACAGACCCTATATACATCAGATCTGATGTAAGGGGTGTTCTAGGAAACTTGATTTAAGGGTGCATGTTGTGGACTATTGTGTAAAGAGGGTCTCTGCTCACCAAAGCCTGCCTGCCTCCCCTTTAACAAAGTCCACAGAGCACCCGTTTTTATACACTGGGAGGCAGGAGAGACTAGAAAGGGTGAGCTTACCAGGATGAAGGCTGGGGCGCAGGCTGGCTGTCTGATGCATTTTTGGGTTCAAACTTCCTGTCCAGTGCCCACACATGCCTGGGGAGTGTGGGCAGGGCAGACTCAGAAGGAGGAGGAGCAGATGAGCTCTATCTCTTCTCTTATCTGTGCAGAGAGAGAAGGGGATGTCAGCGCTGGTGTGCGCTGAGGCTGAGCTATGTGTGAGACGAGACATAGCTCAGCTCTGCAGCCATCTACCTCGGAGCTGACACAGGCAAGGCTGCACAGTGGGAGATGAGCAGCAGCCGTGACCTGTGTTAACAGATCTCCAGCAGGCATATTCCTGCTCTCCAAAAACAGCTTTTGGTAGTGGCAGCCAGTGGCTGTGCATAGTGTCACCAGCCCGGGGGGAGATTTCCACCTTGCCCCCCTTGCCAACCCTCCCCTGTGTATGGCCACCATAAGACTGCAAGGTGCTGGGGGTTACAATACCTGTCATGCATGTCTAATTTAGACCAATCATTTTGAATAAGTCAACCAGCTTTGCTCAAAACTGGTTGATGACTCAGTGGGGTTGATTTACTAAAGCTGGCGAGTGATAAATTACGTGCAGCTCTGCATAGAAACCAATCAGCTTCCAGGTTTTTGCCCAGGTTCACACTGGGCTGCGGGAGTGAAGCCGTGCGACTCGCGAGTTCAGCTGAACGCGCAAGATTTCACTCCCGCTGGCAGTCCCGATTTCGGCCGTGATTTAAGAGACATCTTTGCAGGTTTCTGCACAGATGTCAATAAAAATCGCGGCCCGAAATCGCAAAAAGTAGTACAGGAATTACTTTTTGAAATCGCTGCAGCGCCGCAGATGCGGCGTCGCACCGATTAGGACGGTGCCATTGCCGGCGAACACCACCGATTTGAGATGCGATTTGACATCTCAAATCGTACCAGTGTGAACCGGGACTTTCTGTCAAAGCTTAATTGGACAAGCTGAAGTTAGAAGCCGATTGGCTACCATGCACAGCGGCACCAGATTTTGCACTCTCCGGTTTTGGTAAATCAACCCCAGTATGTGTCTTTTTTTCTAATTCATAGATTTGATCATATTGTCTAATTCTGTTAATAATCATTTGATCAGATTGTTACATGTATGGCCACCAGAGGACTGGTGGTGCAAGGGGATGCAATACCTGTCATGCATTGCTAGTACTGATACTTCTTACTTTAGGCCACACATAGGTTTTAAAAGACATCCACTGATTTAAATCCGAAAAAATGACATCCTCACAAGCCCTCATCTCCTATGCAGGCATTTATAGGTCAGTTCTGCTCTGTGGTAACGTATTGTATGGCACCAACGATCATAACAGGCAACAGAATAAAAGTTGATTGGCTAAAGTTTTTACTCCTTGATCTCCTTTTGAGAGTACAGAAAATTAAGAGACAAATTCCCAGCCTGTATAGTGTTTGTAAAGTTTTCATACATTGTGTGATCGAAAATGAATTAGGTGATAACAAACCTGCCTATGGCAACCATGGCCGTCTTTAAGGCAGGGCAAAACAGGCAGCTGCCCAGGGCCCTGTAATTGTTGTGGGGCCCAAAGCAGCTGCCTCATACTTGACAACTATCCCAGTTTAAATTCTCGTGTTCCTTGAAGTTTTAGTCCCTTGCCGTGTCCTAATATCTCAGTGTGAAGTGATGCTACTAATGCTGCCCAGCTCTGCCCTATTGTTGTGTACAGATGACTCACCTGCAGACCCTGTGTTTACATGTAAAAAATCGCCATTCATATATAAATAACGGGAGCATTCATATGTAAGTAGCTGAGGCCGGCCAGGGTTGCAGTATGGATACTGTGTGTTTTTGGGTCTTTATTTTATAATATTTTCTCATGCACAAGTACAATTCCATCTTATCCAGAGTACTTGTTCTATACTGAAGTCATTCATGTTTACAGGAAATGATCTCATTTTTCTGTGGCAATTCAATACATATCCCTTTCACTTACACTGTTTTCTTGTGGCTGCTTTTAACTATGGGGATTTAAAATTTCTTGGGGACAGGATAAGCACCTGGATGGACATTGCAGGACCACAGAGCCTACAAACTGGTGGTGATGTTTTATTTGCTAGATGTTTGTATGTTTTACAGTAAAACATTGTGTAGCGCCCTGCTACTTTCATAGCTGGCCCTGCCTTAAATTTATGGTTTGGTCAGAGACTTAATTAACTCTGACTGTATTGTCTTACCAAATTTGGGCTTCTGTTCCAGCCATGGCTGTACTGTGAGTGACCACTATTGCTGTCTGGGGTGTTGGTACCACCCTAGGCCAAGGGTGGCAGCAGTCAAGTCAGGGTGTATTGGTTGTTTTTCCTTGGCAGACAATCAGTGGGGGTTGATCGCCTCGCTGTGCATGCTGGGGGAGAGTACTTAAAGTGGATGTAAACCCAAATTTTTTTATGTCACAATGTAGAGTATAAGATTTCCTATCATCTGTGCCCAGTCTTGCCACACAGAGTTAATCCAGCGCTGAGTAATCCTCTTTTAAAGTTCAGTGCAAATTAACAGAATTCCAGATAAAAACCTGCCAAATTATAAAGTCCATTTCTCTGTTATTGCTTTCAGTAACAGGTTATTTACATATCTAGCTTGGACATGTTTATCATAACAAGAGGTGATCCAAAGTTCATTGTATATTACTAGGATGTGTTATGATGTTATATCACCTCATATTATGATAAACAAAACATAACATATAATAAACATGTCCTAGCTATATTTGTAAATAACCTCTCACTCAAAGCAAGAAGAGAGATTCCGGACTTTTTGATTTAGGCAGGGTTTTATCTGGAAGGCTGTTCATTTTCACTGAACATAAAAGAGTATTGCTCAGAGCTGGATTAACTCTGTGTGGCAAGACTGGGCACAGATGATAGGAAATATTATACTCTACATTGTGACATCGCTGGTCTGTCGTCTCACCACCCCCCCGTGAGTGTCCCTCCTGGCCGGGGGTGCATGTTCAAGTATTCCTGGCTCTGGGACCACGTTGGTCCAGGGGTGGGGTTTCTACTGTATGGACCTGGTAGTCAGACTGGGTCTACAATTGCGGAGTGGTCCTGAGCTGTCCGTCCTGAGGGAGGAAGCCACCCGATAAAGAACCTGTCTTGGAGAGCACCGAGCACCAGGCTGGTATCTCAAGAGAGTCCTTGAACGTCATCGAAGGAGGCACGATTACTGAGAGGCTGAATGATGGTTGTCTGTCAGTTCTGAATTTACCAAAGTTTATACAAGAATGAGATCCGGATGCTTAATCTTGAGTTGAGAGGGATTCTGGACCGAATACATCTCTATGTTTGGGAAGGTCTGTGGCAGAGACTTTGCTAAAGTTTCCGTGTGACACTCTGGCTGCTAGGTTAGTGAGAGAGGCCTGTCTAGGTGCGCAATACCCACTCTGGCTAGCGTGGCGACGAAAGTTTCATTGCTGGAAGCAGGAGTGTTTCCCAACAAAAGTTATACCCACTTTTATTCTTTTACCCCATTGGGTAATAAAGCACAGAAAAAGACACCTAAAGTGTGGACATTGCAATTCTTCTCAACTCTCATCGCATACCCTAGACGGCGAAGGAATAGGTAACATGCCACCCAAAACAAACCAGCAGCTGCTTCGGGGGTAGTGCTACATTTGGTTTAAGAGTAACTTGGTTAGAGAGCGTTTTGCAAGGCAAGCAAAATTTCTTTATACATTTTTACTTGATGTACAAGCAGCGTCATGTCACAACTGAGTATAAAATTGAGGAGAGGCATCTCTAATGCCCTGTACACACTATCGGTCATTTGATAAAAACGGACCATTTTTTTTCCCATCAGTGAAAAAAAATAGAACCTGTTTTAACCACTTCTTTACTGGGCACTTAAACCCCCTTCGTGCCCAGACCTATTTTCAGCTTTCAGCGCTGACGCATTTTGAATGACAATTGCGCAGTCATACAACACTGTACCCAAATTATATTTTTATAATTTTTTTCCCACAAATAGAGCTTTCTTTTGGTGGTATTAGATCATCTCTGCGGTTTTTATTTGCACTATAAACAAAAAAATACAGAAAATCTGGAAAAAAAACACAATGGCCCAGATTCACAGAGCAATTACGCCTGTCTAACTGGTGTTAGACAGGAGTAATCTCAAATTTTGCGCGCCGTATCACTAGTTTGAATCCTCAAACCATGATACGGCGGCTTCGGGCTTCGATCCGAGAGGCTTACGTCTTCGTAAGCCTTCGGATCTACGCTGCGATATTTTTGCGTCCGCTGGGGGGAGTCTGCGTCGTTTTCAGCGACGGAATATGCAAATTACTTTTTACGGCGATCCACGAAGATACGAGTGGTCTTCGCAATCGCTTACATCATTTTTTTGCTACGTACTGTTAGACCAGCTATTTGCTGGTCTAACGGTGCGTAGCCCATGTTAAGTATGGCCGTCGTTCCCGCGTCGAATGTAATTTTTTTTTTTTTTTTTTACGTAACTCGTTCGGGAATAGGAATGTCCGTAAACGACGCTACTCAAACAACGAATGATGTAACGACGTGATTTCGCGCAATGCACGGCGGGAAATTTCTGAACGGAGCATGCGCAGTTCGATCGCCGTGGGAACGCGCCTATTTTAAATGCTTCACGCCCCCTACTCGCGTAGATGGCTTGCGCCGGGAGAAATACACTACGCCGCCGTAGTTTACAGGACAAAATCTACCGGGATTCCACGTAGAGCCAGGTAAAATACGGCGGCGTAGTGTATTTCTGATACTCTACGCGAATCTAATTGTATGTGAATCTGGGCCAATGTTTTTTACTTTTTGTTATAATAATATCCCAATTTTTTTTTTTTTTAAATATATATTTTTTTCCTCGGTTTAGGCTGATACGTATTCTTCTACATATTTTTGTTAAAAAAAATCACAATAAGCGTATATATTTATTGGTTTGCGCATAAGTTATAGCGCCTACAAAATAGGGGATAGATTTATGATTTATTTTTTTATTTTTTACTAGTAATGGCGGCGATCTGCGATTTTTTTATTTTTTTTGTCAAGCCTGCGATATTGCGACAGACATATCAGATACTTTTGATACAAATTTGGGACCATTCACATCTATACAGCGATCATGCTATAAAAATGCACTAACTACTGTATAAATGTGACTGGCAGGGAAGGGGTTAACACTAGGGGGTGAGGAAGGGGTTAAATGTATTCCCTGGGTGTGTTCTAACTGTGTGGGGGGAGGGGGCTGACTGGGGGAGGTAGCCGATGCTGTGTCCCTATGTACAAGGGACACAGATCGGTCTCCACTCCTCTGACAGCACGTGGAGCTCTGTGTTTACACACAGAGCTCCATGTCCCTGCTGTCACCATCTGTGTCACCGCCGATCGCGTGTACGCGGCGGACATCGTGGCCGCCAGGTACACGCATCGGCTCTTCAGTGATGCGCGGACACTGTGTTTACCCGCTGCGTGCCCCCCAGTGGCGCGCGCGGGTAATGGACTTAAAATGACGTCCAAAGATATCCACTTGGCACTTGAGAGCTGCGCTGTGGACGTCTTTTGTCTATAGCGCAGATCTCAAGTGGTTAAATGTTTCTTATGGTTAACAAAACGATAGAAGAAAACGATCGTCTGTGGGGAAATCCATCGGTCAAAAATCCACGCATGCTCAGAATCAAGTCGACGCATGCTCGGAAGCATTAAACTTCATTTTTCTCAGCACGTCGTTGTGCTTTACGTCACCGCGTTGGACAAGATCAGAGTTTTAACCGATGATGTGTAGGCAAGACTGACGAAAGTCAGCTTTATCGGATATCTTATGAAAAAATCCATTGGTTCGTTTTCATTAGATATCCGATCGTGTGTACAGGGCATAAGAGTAGCAATATGGTTACATTTAATGAAGGTACAACATATTGCTACACTTAGAGGCGCCTCTCTTCTCTTTTATACTCTGTAGCTCCTGCTGGATTTTGCTTCTAACCCCCTTGTGGAAGCTTCCATCTGTGGATGGACATTTTATGGTTACACAACCTGGTCACATTGCTATAATCTTTTTATATGGACTATAAACTGAAAGGACCTATGAATAAATGGTTGTGGAACAAATCATCTAAGTTTCCATTATTGCTTATGGGGAAATTTGCTTTGATATACAAGTGCCTTGGATTACAAGCTTGTTTCTGGAACGTATTATGCTCGCAATCCAAGGTTTTACTAGAATTACACATGCAAGAAATTATTTTAGCTGTGACTTCTCAGGCAGAACATCCACCAGGCTTTGGTCTATGAGTAAATAAATCAAATCTGTCAGGTTACGTATGACAACTTCTGCTACTGTCAAGAGAAATTAAAAGCAAAAATATAAGATCCCTGAGATCACGGGGGCTCAAAGGCTTTTACAGACAGTAGAGTAGCTATTAGAAGGTTATGTGATGGCAGCATGGTAGAAGAGTACTAAACACATTAGCCTTGCATTGCTCTGTGCAAAAAACTGTATTTAATCATAGAATTGCACGCCAGTCAGAAGATTCACTTGGCAACACGCCTCCTGCATACAAAGTGTCAGCAGTCTGTTCAGCCTTATTTAACACTTTGTGATTTCTTTTGGATTAGGAATATGGATCATTCTGATTATTTTATGTATTCATTTATACAGCAGCACTCTCTAGACCAGGGTTTCTAAACTTGGGTTCCTCTAGGGTTGCTAGGGGTTGTTTGAGCAATTGCTGCCTATCAGATAAGTTCCCACTGATACCATTTAGGCAATTCTTGATGACCACAGCTGTAAGGAACATTCTTCCCACTCACCATCAATTTATTGAGTTGAAGATACAGTGAAACCTCGGATTGCGAGTAACGCGGTAAACGAGCGCTTCGCAATACGAGCATTTTTTATTTATTTTTTGTCAAATCCTGACTCGTTTGTGAAAGGATTCAAGCCACAGCAGTGTGCAGTACAGCATCTGACCAGAGGTGCGGGGGCACCTGAGCCGAGCGGAGCAGATCGGAGCTGTTCGAAAATAATTACTGAGCCTTGCTGAGTTCAGCTGAGCTATCCCTGAGCCTTTCCAAGTATTTCCGAGGCTCTTCCGCGCCCACCCACCTCTGGCCACATGTGGTATTGCATGCCATTGAAGTCAATGCAGAACAAATTATTTTCGTTTTCATTGACTTCTATGGGGAAACTCGCTTTGATATAAGAGTGCTTTGGATTAGGAGCATTCTCCTGGAACAGATTATGCTCGTAATCCAAGGTTCCACTGTATAGTCAATTTTAGCAGGGGTTCCTTGAGACCTGAAAGTTATTTTAAGGGTTTCTTTGTTAAAAAAAGGTTGAGAAAGTACCAGAAAAATGGGAAAACGTATTGACTCAAGTATAAGCCTAGGGTGTCCATCTGTGTGCCTCACTTTTCCTCACTGTGTCCATGCCTCACTGTGCCTCACTGAGTCCGTGCCTCACTGTGCCCATGCCTCACTGTGTCCATGACTAGACTTACGTTTAACATGGGGGTATATAGAAGGGGTGCCCGGCTTTGAAAAATCTGTGCTTCCTGGCTGTGGGTCCCTCAGACAGGAAACTTTGCACACTTATAGAGGAGAACTTGGGCTACATGTGCGCCAAGTTTCTGGTCCAGGAGACCTACAGGGTCTGGAGAAATTACCATCTAACATGGGAGCCTATGAAAATCGATGCTCCCTGGCTGTAGGTGCTCTAGACAACAAACTCTGCACACTTGTAGAGGAAGAGTGGGGCTATATATGTGCCAAATACTGGGTCCCCAAAGTCTAGGAGATTAGGTGCAAAAAGGTGACTCGAGTATAAGCCGAGGGGGGCATTTTCAGCACACAAAAAATGTGTTGGAAAACTCGGCTTATACTCGAGTATATATGGTATGCAGAAGAGCATCGGTATTAAACTCAATTTAATCAAAGGCTGCATCAGTATTATAGTTGCTCTCAAAGGACTGGTTGTATGTGTAAAACTAGATGTCTAGAGCACCCCCATTCCCCCTTATATCAGATATCAAGAGCCTGTCTACCATCAGAAGTCAAAAATCTCCCACCATCTCTTACATCATATTGCACCACCCTTACCTTGTGCTGATGCCAGGAAGAAGCTGGAAAGCAGAAAGTACAGGGTCTGGAGGAGGACCAGAGGAGGGCTGGAGTCTGAGCTGAATGCTGAGACTAAGGGAGGTGGAGACAAGGGAGTGCTTTAGCTGGACAGAGAAATACAGGATTTGGTGGAGGAGTTCTGTCCTCTTTGCTGCTGACTGCTGAGGCAGAGTTGGCGGGGGGAAGGTGCTGAAGGAGAGGTGCAAGGGCCACATGAAATGGCCCCTGTGCCCTTGTGTTTGACACCTGTGCTTTCGACCAACCATTCTCAAATAGGGTTTCTCCAAAGTTTTTGCAGGGCTTCCTTGGGATGCTGTTGAATGACCTCTCATCTGATGGTGCCTACATAGTTAAAGGCCAATGCCATGTGGCAGAACCACTGATGTTTTTTTCAAGTGTCTGTAAGGCCGTGTACACACGGCAGAGAACCTCGACGGGCAGAACACATCGTTCCGCCCGTCAAGGTTCTCTGCCGGCCGTCGAAATCGGTGACCCGCCCGTCGGGAATGGCAACCAGCCATTCATCCAGGCGGGCCGTCGAGCAAAAAGAGAGCGTGCTCTCTTTTCGCTCGACGGGATTCCCGACGGGCGGGGCGAGCGCTCTGTGTACACACGGCCGAGGTCCTCGCTGGAATGCAGCTTCCAGCGAGGTTCTCGCTGGTTTCCAGCGAGAACCTCGGTCGTGTGTACGCCGCCTAAGGGGGAGGTTCTGACTATTACTGTAAGGCGACATGCTTCTAACTGATTTTGGATAAATTAATTTTAGCAGGTGTTCCTAGAAATTGGAAAAAGTGAGTATGCGATACGTCAATAAAACATTTTAGATACAGCATCCAAACATATCAACTATACAAAAATACAGTTAAAAAGAACATGCAGTAATGTCAAAACAAATGAAAAGTCTAGTGCAAGTCCGACATTGTGAGATGATCCTAAATTGTGCAGCTCACAAATTTATAGCAACAATATCTGACTTTTAGGTTTGAACTTTGACAAAAAAGGCACACTGGGCTCCGTTCACACTGGATGCTGATGCAGCTCCAAGCAGGGGTCCTGTACGTCCTGTTTCACTGTTTTCAGGTCCAATTTCAGCCCGAATTTTGGGCTGAATTCGGACATAAAACGGACCAAAAGACACACAGGGCTCCTGTGCAAATTCGCACCTAAGTCGCATCGGAGATATGTAAACCGGCTCCATAGAGAGACATTCACATTCTCCTGCTATTGGGAATTGGATGAGGGGATCCCACATTCAATTTGCAATAGTGTGAACCCGGCCTTAACAAGATTTATGCAAAATATACATAGAGCTATGTGTCAGTCAGTGCAATGAAATATTGAAGATTTTCCCAAATACTAAATAAGAAAAAAGATCAACATGCATCTTCAGCATATTCTATAATACATGATAATTTGGCTCTTTTACAGCCTTCCTGCTGAACAACTCTAATCTTCATTCAAGCGTTCATTTTCTACACCCTCCCCCACTTGCTAAATCTCTCTAGTTTGTAGATATCCTTATTTCCATGCAGGTCAGTAGGTCAGTCAGTGCGCACCATGCTGTGCTTGCTTCTGCCTTTAGTAGACATTGCAGCATGAGAGGGAGGCTGCACAAGACAAATCCATGGGTCAAGATGCTTCATTTTCATCTGAAACACACTGAATCACAGGATTATATAGCGTGTTGATTAAAGGCACATTTAGTTGTATTTTCATTAGGGATGCACCGAAATTTCGGCCTCCGAAAACATATCGGCCGGAAATGGCCTTTTCGGCAATTTGGCGAAAGAGAAATCATGCCGATAATGGTGCTGAAAATGGGGCGGGGCCTGGGCAGGGGCCCCGCAACTGGTGCTGCCCATTACAGGGGGGTCTTCAGGCGGGTGCAGTTCACCCGGGCGCCACAGATGTGGGGGCGCTGAAGCGCCAGAGTGCTCCCCTCCATCATCCTCTCCTTGTACGTGTCGAGAGGTGGCTCTCCCTGTCAGTCGCCGCCGCCGCGGCTCTCCCAAGCCCGCCCCCCTCCCTCCTCCTGTCAGAGGAGGAGAGCAAAGCAGCCGGAGATCGGAGCGGCTGTCTCTGTGTGGAGAGAGACTAGCCGCGCAGTGACGTCGCTGAGGGGGCAGTCCGTGCCTGCAGTGACGTGTTCTTCTCCTCTCTGTCTTAACTCCTGCCTGCTGCGACCTGTTCTCCATCTGGTCTCCCATCTGCTTTTATGTACCATAATGGAGGGGGGGGGTTTGTTCTGGGGGGTCTGTATTAATGGAGGGGGTCTGTACTAATAGGGGGTTTGTCCTGGGGGGTCTGTACTAATGGAGGGGGGGTGTCCTGGTCGGGTATGTACTAATGGAGGGGGCTGGGGGGGTTTATCCTGGGGGGGGTCTGTACTAATGGTGGGGATTGGTTTGTCCTAAGGGGTCTGTACTAATGGAGGATGCTCATTTTCTGGAATTACTGTATCACGATTGGTATTTAACCACTTGCCGACCGGCTAACGCCGATATACGTTGGCAGAATGGCAAAGCTGCACAAAGAAACGCGACGTTGCTTTGAATTTGCCGCCATGCGGGCGAGCAGGCCCGCCGTGAGCTCCGTGACCGCGGGACCCGCAGACATGCTGTCCGCCAATGTCCCGCGATCGTGAGTGGAGCTGCAGAACGGGGAGATGCCTGTGTAAACAAGGCATTTTCCTGTTCTGCCTAGTGACAGGACAGTAATCTACTGCTCCCTCTCATTAGGAGCAGTGATCACTGTCGTCTCACTACCGTAGTAGCCCATCCCCCCACAATTAGAATCGCTCCCTAGGACACATTTAAACCCTAGTGTTTAACCTCTTCCCTGCCAGTGTCATTTACACAGTAATCAGTGCATTTTGCAGTGCTGATCGCTGTATAAATGACAATGGTCCCAAAATAGTGTCTGATGTGTCCGCCATAATGTCGCAGTCACGATAAAAATCGCTGATCGCCACCATTACTAATGAATTTTTTTCCGTATAATAAAAATGCCATAAAACTATCCCCTATTTTGTAGACGCTATAACTTGTGCGTAAACCAATTAATATACGCTTATTGCACCTTTTTGTACCAAAAATATGTAGAAGAATTGGAAATAAATTTGTTTTTTATATATTTTTGGGGGATATTTATTATAGGAAAAAGTAAAAAATATTGCTTTTTTTTTCTAAATTTTTCCCTGTCTTTTTGTTTATGGCGCCCAAAAAAAAACTGCAGAGGTGATTAAATACAACCAAAAGAACGCTATATTTGTGGGGGGAAAAGGACGTCAATTTTGTTTGGGTGCAATATCGCACGGCCGCACAATTGTCAGTTAAAGCGACGCAGTGCCAAATCGCAAAAAATTGCCCTGTCATTGGGCAGCCAATTCTTCCGGGGCTAAAGTGGTTAAAGTAATGGAATTTTTAGGAAAGAAAATAAGTAATTTCAAGGACTAGCATTCATTGTGCAAGTCAGTTTTCCTCAACCTTTTTTCAGTCGAGGCACCCCATTTTAAAATTTTAAAAACTAATCTAATAGTTTTATATAATGCAGCAACATCTATAACGAGGACACCCAATGTTAGAGGTGATTTATTCTTCCAAATCCAATACACTTGCACACTAGTACTGACTAGTATTCCAATGTTTCTCTTCTCCCTCAACTTCTTTATCACTCAGCTAATGTGACCCCAGTGCTGAGAAAGGGAGGCAGAGGAGGGTCAAACAAGTATGCTGTGGAGGCAACAGACATCCTCCTTAAAGTGGAGTTCCACCCAGGAAAACCACATTTGGCCAAAAGTCTTAAAAAAATACATTAAAAAAAACGCAAAAAAAAAAAATACTCACCCGAAATACCTGTTGCTATGCGGAAGTCCGTAATCTGCCTCTTCCACTCCGCGGTGCCTTTTCTTCTTGTCCTTCTGTTTGTGTATGGTGCACGCTGCTTTCTGGGAACTGTGTGTGTTCTCAGAGAGCAGCGCGCCCATTCACAAGCCAGCGTGAGACTCACGCAGGCGCAGTAGGAAATGGGCAGTGAAGCCGTAAGGCTTCACTGCCTGTTTCCCATAGTGTGAATGGCGGCGCGGGACCCGGAGCGATCGTGGGACCGGTGTCGGGGGGGGGGGGGCGTCAGCGCGGGCGCCTAGGACAGGTAAGTTTCCTTATTCAAAGTCAGCAGCTACACTGTTAGTAGCTGCCGACTTTGAAAAAAAAAATGCGGGTGGAGATCCGCTTTAACTGATATGTCATTGGTTGTTAGGATGCAAGTGTCTAGTTGTAATAGTGCATGATGAAAACCTGTGGCTTTGTGTAACTAAAGGGCATGCTTGATCCACCTGCTGGCTTGTATACAGTTTTTTTTTAAATTTTCAGGCACCCCTGAAGAAACCTCAAGGCACCCTGCTTTAAAAAGGCTGGTCCAAGTTATTATTATTTGATATTATATGTTGTTTATTTCAATAAGCACCATGTTAAAGCTGAACACAAACGTAAATACACAGATGAAATACATACACAGTAAAACCCTGGTCTGAGAGTAACTTGGTTTTGCACATTTTTTTTATACATTTTGACTTGATATACAAGCGATGTCTTGATATAAAAGTAGCGTCATGTCACAACTGGGTATAAAAGAGAAGGAGCCTCTGAGTGTAGCAATATGGTTACATTTAATGAAGGTACCTTCACATACCTCATCATTTGATTTAGCTTTTAAATGTCCTTACTTGTTCTAAGAAATCCTCACTGTAACGGTATGGCCCTTGGGACCCAGAGGCTCTTGAAGGATGCGGGGTACTCCTGTTTCAGCTTCACCAATGACTCTTGGGTCTAGGGTCATCCTATGTCCACTAGGGGCATAGGATGACTAAGAAATTATATCATGGATTACATGAGATGGGACAGTAATTATAATTCACAATGTATTGCAGGATATATTACAGGTGGTTAATTCTGAACCCAACCGGTCAAAAGAGTGATTCATTCAATGTGGGGACACATACTGTTAGGGTGTTAATTAAGTCTGGCTCCAAAGACTGTTTCATTGTGTGAGGCTAATTAACCACTTAAGCCCCGTACCAATATGCTGCTAAATGCCCAGAGACGTTTTTACAATTCGGCACTGCGTCGCTTTAACAGACAATTGCGCGGTCGTGCGACGTGGCTCCCAAATAAAATTTGCGTCCTTTTCTTCCAAAAAATAGAGCTTTCTTTTAATGGTATTTGATTGCCTCTGTGAACAAAAATAGAGCGACATTTTTGAAAAAAAAAACAATATTTTTTACTTTTTGTTATAAGAAAAACTGAATAAACTAAATTTTAGTCAAACATTTAGGCCAAAATTTATTCAGCCACATGTCTTTAGTAAAAAAAAATCGCAATAAAAAAAATTAGCTGCCTAGCGGCAACAGCGACACTATTACAGCGATCAGAAAAATGATTGCTTAGTGACGCTGGTAATAGGGGGTGAAAGGGTTAACTAGGGCGGTGATCAAGGTGTTAAAACTTTATTGGGGGGGTACGGGGCTACCCTGGACCTAACACTAACTGCCTGTCACACTAACTGTCACACTGACACTAAATGCAGTGATCAGTAAATATATGATCACTGCAATCAGTGACAGGGGGTGGGGGTGTGATCGCAATGGGTTAAATGTGCCTATGTGTACTGGTGTCAGTGTAGTGTTTGTGCAACTTACTGTGAGTCTTCTCTCCTCTCTGCGGTTTGAAAATACCGCCGAGAGTAGAGCTGCATCACTTCCTCTGCTAGTGTTTACATTTTACAGGCAGAGGCAGTGACACGGTGGAGGCTCACGGGATTGGCTGGGAGCGATCATGAGGGGGCGGACAGAATCGAGCAGCCGCCCCCTCAGCATAGATCGCTCCCGAAAGTAAGCTGCCCGTCGCACGCAGCGGAGGGGGTCCCGATCGGACCCCCGACCCGCTAGAAGGCAGGGACGTATATATTCTGTGGACGTACATAGGCGTGCGGCGGGCATTAAGTGGTTAACCGGTTAAGGACCACCGCATGTACATTTACGTCGGCAGAATGGCACGTACAGGCACATTGGCGTACCTGTACGTCCCTGCCTAGACGTGGGTCGGGGGTCCGATCTGGACCCCCCGGTACATGCAGCGATCCGGGATGAGGGGGCGGCTATTTGTTTTTGTCCGCCCCCTCAGGATCGCTCCCAGCCAATGCGCGTCCTCCCCCGCCCTCTTCCTGTGTAAACACAGGAAGGGGGAAGTGATGTAATCTCTCCTCTCGGCGGTATTTTCAACCGCCGCTGAGGAGAGAAGACATCACAAGTGAGTTTGCACCAACACTACACTGACACCACACACATAGGCACATAAACCCCCCCGATCACCCCCCCCACCCCCTGTCACACTGTCACTGAATGCAGTGATCATATATTTACTGATCACTGCATTTAGTGTCAGTGTGACAGTTAGTGTGACAGGCAGTTAGTGTTAGTGATCACCGCCCTAGTTAACCCTTTCATCCTCTATTGCCAGTGTCACTAAGCGATCATTTTTCTGATCGCTGTATTAGTGTCGCTGTTGCCGCTATGTAGCTATTTTTTTATTGCGTTTTTTTTTTTTTTTTTTTACTAAAGACATGTGGCTGAATACATTTTGGCCTAAATGTTTGACTAAAACTTAGTTTATTCGATTTTACTTATAACAAAAAGTAAAAAATATTGTAAAAACGCCTCTGGGCATTTAGCAGCATATTGGTCCGGTCCTTAAGTGGTTAACACTGTATTGTGTGAAAGTTCTATTGATGATCATATGTGTTGTGAATTAGCATACTCTAAAGGTCAGACGTCTGACTTATGTTTACTAAAGGAATGTGTATTGTGTAGCAGGTGAGAATAGCTTATCGCGGAGTCAGAATGTCTGTCTAAGATGTGGATTGAGGGGAACTTGTTAGAAACCATTTTATGATGCTGTGCTTGGAGTGTGTCATTGTCCCTTTGATTACTGCAGCATGCTTTTTGGTTGCTAACTGTATAAAAGCCTGAGTTTTACCATTAAATATCTATCCGTTTGAAACCAGAGAACAGAGCTGTGTCTCGTTTGTCTGGGGAATTCTTATGGGTCCTGTCTGCTGGATTGTGGAGTGTCGATAAGCTGTCTTGGGTTGGTGGAATGGAATATCGTAAACGGCATTAACCCCTGACCGTTACACTCACTTCCTGTTCTTCTGTCTGTAACACCACACAGTAATGCAAAGCTTTCTCTCTGGTGTGGAGTGTCGTACTTGCCCCCTCCCTTGGACTACAGGAAAGTCAGGATGTCCACTAACACATAGCTCCCTACTCTATCTACAACGTAGAGAGCATCCTGATTCTCCTGTAGTCCAAGGGAGGGGGCGAGCATGACACTCCACACCAGGGAGAAAGCCTTGCATTACTGTGTGGAGTTACAGACAGAAAAACAGGAAGTGAGGATTTCTCAGAAGAAATAAGGACATTTAAATGCAAAATCAAAGGATGAGGTAAGTGAAGGAGGACTGCACTAAGCTAAAGGAAGCTATTTAGGGGGGGAAACAATACTTTTACAACAACTTTACCCTTTTTCTATACAAAGTAGCTAGATTTGATGTTTGCATGATGTGCACTAAGGCAGACAAGGACTGCCACGTCAATTCTCAGCTTTCTGAAATGTTGTCAGACATTTACAAAAATGTGTGAAGTTGTAGAGGTACAGTTTTATATTTGGTGCATCATGACATATATATGGGACAAATATAATAACCACCAACCATTTGTTGTCAGCAGAAACATTAGTTCATACACCAATGTGTACCACTTAGCGGCGATTCTATTCATTCCTAGCAAAATTATAGATTGGAAAGAATTCAGATTGCTGGTTTGATTATGTGCCATAATTATCTAAAGTAATAATAGCGGCATAATTACTCCATGTTTTAATATACAAATGCAGAACAAAGAATCTCGTTTTATTTCACACAATAATACTCCCGGTTGTGCTGTTTTGAATTCTGATGTTTTTTTTTTTCTTGTCCTTTTTAATAAATATTTTTTCTTCTCCATATTTGCCCCTAGCAAAGCTAAATCTCAGCTGTGAAGCTGTGATTGTAAAAAATGAAAGTGCTGAAATTTAATAAGACACATAATTAGAGAGGGAAGCAGATGCCTGGTTTTGGTTCATGCCCTTTGTAATAGAGGTAATGTTAAGGACAATTTGGAGGCATGTTTTCATTGACTATTAGGAATTTGCTAGACGGTGACAGATGGAAGGCACACAAAGAAAGAACTTGAAAAGAAGCAGGGTGCAAATGGAAATGTGCCATGATAACAATTACTTAACATTGATTAACTTGCACTTCTTATTGAGAATTCGATTTAAAATTCAAACACTGTACAGTTATTGCCCTCTACTGTGTAATTTGTACAGTTAGTCTTTAAAGCTTAAAGGGGTTGTATAGGAAAACATTTTTTTCCCCAAATAGCTTCCTTTACCTTAGTGCAGTCCTCCTTCACTTACCTCATCCTTCAATTTTGCTTTTAAATGTCCTCATTTCTTCTAAGAAATCCTCACTTCCTGTTCTTCTGTCTGTAACTCACCACCGCGATGCAAGGCTTTCTCCCTTGTGTGGAGAAAGCCTCTTGAGGGGGCGAGCAGGAGTCTCAGGACGACCACTAACACACAGCTCCTTTCTCTATCTGCAAAGTAGAGCGTGTCCTGACTTGCCTGCTCGCCCCCTCCCCCCTCAAGAGGCTTTCTCCACACCAGGGAGAAAGCTTTGCATTACTGTGTGGAGTTACAGACAGAAGAACAGGAAGTGAGCATTTCTCAGAAGAAATAAGGACATTTAAAACCAAAATCGAAGGAGGACTGCACTAAGGTAAAGGAAGCTATTTAGGGAAATAAAAAATCTTTCTTTACAACCCCTTCAAGGAAGAACGCTGCTAAGCACTATTCTTTAGGAAAAAAAATCAGCAGAATCATTGCAGTCATGCAAAATATTATCCTCTCTTTTCTAATTTAGAAAATGTTGGCATTTCAACTTGCTCTAACATAAGAATACTCGAAAAATGTAGAGAGACAAGACCAGAGTTGCATAAGAGCCCTTTCACACTGCCAGCACCCGAAAAACTTTGGTAAAGCGCAGCTAAAACTAGCAACGCTTTACGAGTGTTTTTTGGACGCTAGCGGGCTGCTTTTAACCCCTGCTAGCGGCCAAATAAAGGGTTAAAAGCACCCACAAAGCTCCTAAAGCGCCTCAAGGAAGCTGCTTGCAGGACTTTTTTTTACATCCTGCCAGCACATCGCAGGTGAAGCTAAAGCGCCTAAAAAATGCCTCTAGTGTGAAAGGGGTCTTAATGCTTGTTTCAGACAGAAAGTATGAATTGGTGAGATCTAGTTAGGATCAGGCCCGGAGTGGCCAATCGGGAGAACCGGGAGAATTCCCGGTGGGCTGGTCGAGTTATGGGCCGGTAAAATACCGGTGAAATATGCCTCTTGCGTTTCAGGCGCGGACCGATGACATCACTCGGCGCCGCGGGATCAGATTGGCTGCTGGTTTCAGCACAATCCGTCAGTACATACTGCGCATGTGCTGTTTCCGGCTGGAGCCGACAGAGACCGACAGTCTGTGAAGTTTCTTGTACCCTCCCCCTGTCTCTCAGCGCGCCTTATTCAAGTTCCTCACAGGAGATGCTGAGAGGGGGAGGAGTGGAGCCATGCAGCCTGCAGTGGAGGACGGAGTTCAGCCTAGCCTAAGGTAAGCTAGCTGAACAACATGCAGTCAGTCCTGTCTGTGGCTTATCTTGGTGGGCAGGAAGAGGGGGAGAGAGGGGAGAGGAGGATGGGCTCTGTGTAGCAGGCTTCTGTCGTTTTTGTGTGTGGCTGTGAACTGCTCTACTTCTAAATGCAGCATGTTTTCTCAGATCTCCCTGTCCCTACCCATTATCTGCTCACCAGGCATAGCCTCCACTCCTGTATGACCACCTCATGTGTCAGGCTGTGGCACTACAAATCCCAGCATGCCAGGGGAGGCAGCAGCAGCAGCAATATCACAGATCAGGCTGGTTTTGTAGATAAAGTGCTGGTGTTGTATAGTGTGTGTTTTTATAAAATGTATGATAATTCCATATTTGATTATTACGCTTGATGGTCTTAAGGTGTTCATATTTTTCTGTAAGTAGTGAGCAAATTTGGTGTGGAAGCGCATTGGAGTATTTTTATTTGTTTATAATGGAAAGACAGTGGAGTGATGGGGGAGGGATGTTGACAGAGAGATAGAAAGAGTTAGGAGTGAGTTGGGGTTCTTTCACACTTTTAGCAAGTAGGTAGGTAGTTGGGAGAATACTGTGCCATCAAACGCAGCCACTGTGCCATGCCATCAAACGCAGCCACTGTGCCATGCCATCAAACGCAGCCACTGTGCCATGCCATCAAACGCAGCCACTGTGCCATGCCATCAAACGCAGCCACTGTGCCATGCCATCAAACGCAGCCACTGTGCCATGCCATCAAACGCAGCCACTGTGCCATGCCATCAAACGCAGCCACTGTGCCATCAATTCGCCCCACTGTGCCATGCCATTAAATGCAGTCACTGTGCCATGCCATTAAATGCAGCCACTGTGCCATCAATTGTCACCACTGTGCCATGCCATCAAATGCAGCCACTGTGCCATCAATTGTCACCACTGTGCCATGCCAAACGCAGCTACTGTGCCATCAATTGTCACCACTGTGCCATGCCATTAAATGCAGCCACTGTGCAATGCCATTAAACGCAGCCACTGTGCCATGCCATTAAACGCAGCCACTGTGCAATCAATTGTCACCACTGTGCGCTTTAATGGTCGCCACTGTGCCAATTATCCCCACTGTGCCTCTTGCCCCCACTGTGCCCTTTAATTGTTGCCACTGTGCCTATTCATCCCGCTGTGGCTATTGTCACCACTGACTGTGCCCATTGATGTTGCCGCTGTGCCCTGTAAAGTGCTCTTCCCCCGCCCGGCACTTACCTTTACTGGAGTGAGGCATCCACGTCCCACGATGTCTTCTCCCGCCCTCGATGACTGACAGGCGTCTCAGCCAATCAGGTTACCGGTAGCCAGAACCGGCCAACCTGATTGGCTGAGACGCCTGTCAGTCTTATCCAAGGAGCATACAGCGTAAGCTTCCGGGACCCGAGGGCTGTACTGGGAAAGCCTATCAGAGCCGCTGGCTCTAAAAGACACTTCCGTACAGCCAACCAGCTGCCGTTATTCAGATGGCCGGACATAAGCGTCGACCATCTGAATAACAGCGGCGATAACATAGATTCGTGCAGTGCATGAATCTATATTATTAGATCAGTGGCGGTGAGAGCCAGAGGGGGCGGCACTCCAGCGCCCTCTATGGACGAACTGCCACTGGTCGGGAACTAAAGTGGGCTGGTCTAAGGCATGAAACTCCAGGGCTGAAAATGAGTCCCACTCCGGCCCTGGTTAGGATTAATGTACATGGGACGATTTGCAACCTCTCCTGAACGATTTAACTTGACAGATAGTTACTGATATTTACAAACTTCCATTTTGCCACATTTACATGTTGTGTTTAGCCGCATTCGCATTTAGAAGCATTTTTTTTCTCCTAGTCAGAAATATATCCCATTAAAAACGTCTGTAAACGAAATGTGGCAAAATGCGAGTTACCGTTGAGCGATTCCCACAGGATGCAGTTTCCCCACATGCCCCCCTATGGAACAATTATACCTTATCCCATCTTTACTCGCTACCAGACCCTAAAATATGGGCCAAATGCGGTATTAAACTGATATCTGACCTCACCACCAGCACGGCTATACACCCCTTCAATCATCTAGTGTCCCACAACAATGTGCCTTCCTCGCATCTATTTCGCTATATGCAACTGTCTCATGCGTTTAAAGCCCAAATAAAAGCCAATTACACGCAGATTGTGCAATCTGATCTGGAGAGGGTCACTAGATATGAATGCACCAGGAAGCCGACCTCGGTCCTATATGCGTATCTCCATAGGCCGCGTACACACAAGGAGACATGTCTGATGAAAACGGTCCGCGGACCGTTTTCATCGGACATGTCTCCTGGGATATTTTGGTTTGATGTGTGTACACACGATCAGACCAAAATCCCCACGGACAGACAATGCGGTGACGTTGATGCCGCGACGTGCGCAAACAAGGAAGTAAAATGCTTCCACGCATGCGTCAAATCAATTCGACGCATGCGGGGGAATTCGGTCCGCTGGTTAGGTGTACTAACCAGCGGACATGTTCGATGGACAGGTTTCCAGCGGACAAGTTTCTAAGCATGCTTAGAAACTTTTGTCCGCTGGAAACCTGTCCGCTAGGCCGTGCACACAATCGGACATGTCCGCGGAAACTGGTCCGTAGACCAGTTTCAGCGGACATGTTCAATCGTGTGTACGCAGCCTTAGAGTTGCCTCTCCAGATCTGTCAAAGCTCCGTCAACGATGGACACAGGACATCCCGGGACTGGACTCTACGAGGATTGGGAGGACATGTGGGACTTCCCCTTCAAAATCCTGGTCTCACTTCGAGACCGTCTCATACAATACAAAATACTACATTGGGCGTATATTACCCCGTCTAAATTGCGTAAAATGAAATCCTCCTTGTCCTCAGTGTTGGAGATGTACCAGAGATCCGGGCGACTTTATACACATCTTCTGGTCCTGCCCAGCAATACAAAACTACTGGTCGCAAGTATTAGAGGTAATACAGGAGGTGGTGGGAATAGATATAGCCCCAATCCCACAGATATGCCTTCTAGGCTTAGTAGATGAATTAGCCCCTAGGGTGGCAGAGAGAACTCTGATAGGACTCCTGATATTCTATGCCAGGAAAATGATCACTCGCTGCTGGAAAAAAAGTGCCCTGCTGTCCATAATGCTATGGAAAACATATGTCAATAAAGTACTACCGCTCTACTGTATAGGGAAACCTACCAAAATAGAGGATGCCCCAAAAAATATGGTAGAGTGTGGGCCAAATGGCTAGCGGAGGCCCCCACGGCAGCCGCAGACTGAGCATGCAGAGGCGTTGCTAGGGGGGTGCGGGGGTGCGTTTTTTGTTTTTTTTTACATTTTTTTTTGCTGACATGCGTCATGCCTGTGTCGTTGCTATGGGGGTGTGCGGCCCGAACCCGGGTGACACCTGCCAGAGGGTAAAACCCGGCTCAGACTGGCGCCACATTGAGAGGGGCACCGCGGCTTCCTCCTTCCCTTCCGGGATCTTCTCTGCTCAATGCGATGTGCAGGGAGAGTGGGGGAGGAGGGAGTAAGGCAGAAGCAGACTGGGTGCCCGGGGTCCGACCGTCCCTACACATACGGCGATACCCAGCTCAGACTGGTACCGCGGCTTCCTCCTTCCCTTCCGGGATCTCCTCTGCGTGCTCAATGCAATGTGCGGGGACAGTGGGGGAGGAGCCGGCACAGCTGCATGCTGTGATCCTGTCCTCGTCTCCTCTCCAGACTCCCGGAACATGTGTGAGTACAGTACAGGCGGGAGGGAAGTGAACTAGTAAAGGGTGACACTCAGCTTGCGAGGGGGTTTCATGGTGTCCACCGCCGGCCTGAGCCCAAGGTTAGGTGGGGGGGTTGCCATGGTACTGGCAGGTCGTCTGAGAGATAGTGTGGGAGGACTCTCAAACACAGGGCCAGATTAACATAGGGGCTGTTGGAGCTGCAGCTCCAGGCCCCTTTCTCAAGATAGGCCCATTTGCCCAAAAAAAAAAAATCTTAAAAAAAAAAAAGATTGACTTCGGGGGTTGTAGCTCGACGACCAGAGGTCACATAAACCCCACATTTGGGGGGTAGGCAGTTGAAGACCTACCCCACCACCAGTCAAAATATGGGATGGCTATCATTTATGGTTCCGGAGATACGGGCCTGCTTGCACAGCCTGTCAGAAGCTACATACAGAGCGGCTATTATAAATACAAGCTGACACACTGCAGCAGACTGAGAAAAAAAATCATCATTTTTTTTTTTTTGCTAGAAAATTACTCTATGGTGGTCGTTGTAACTTTTTATGTTGCACGGTTTAGAGCTGCACGATTCTGGCTAAAATGACAACTGCAATTTTTTTGCTTAGATGATAGATCACGATTCGTGCGGCATAACATCCTCTTTCACATTAAAATGAAAAAAAAAAAATGGGCTAACTTTACTGTTTTGTTTTTATTATTCATTGAAGTGGGCAAATGCAGTGTGACATAAAATATTGCAGCAATTGCCATTTTTGTCTCTGCTAAAATATATATAATATTTGGCGGTTCCAAGTAATTTTCTAGCAAAAAAATATTGCTTTTTAACTTAAACAAGTGTTGGACTTTAAATGGTTACATTTCTTGCATTTACACACAGAAGTTTGATCTAAAAAGCAAGTTGATTACAATATTTCATGTTGTTTACAAACTTGGCAGACTGCCCGGATATTTTCTTTACACACAGAAGTTTATCCCTTTGATCTAAGAAGAAAGCGTTAGTTACAATGTTTCCTGCTAAGAACTTGGCAGACTGCCCAGATATTTTCTTTTGACAGCTGAAAGTCTCTCCACTTGTTATATGAAAGAATCAGCAAACTCTGCATTGGAGATGTCCGGGGGTTGAATCGAGATCACAATTTTTTAATGATTAAAGGGGTGTTCCAGCCAAAAAATGTGTTTATTAAAAGTCAACAGCTACAAAAAGTGTAGCTGCTGGCTTTTAATAAACACTCACTTACCTGCTCCTGCGTTCCAGCGATGCGCCGACCGGGGCTCCGCTCCTCTCCCCCCTCCCCAGTCGGCGTCTCCATCCCGACTGTGGGCACCCAGCCGTGACAGCCTTCGGCTTCACGGCCGGGCACCCACTGCGCATGCGCGAGCCGCACTGCGCATGCGCGCGCGGCGCGGCTCGTCGCTGATTGGACAGGCGATTGCCTAGGACCTGGCAGTGTCCTAGGCCATCGCCTACAAGGAGGGGCTGAAATAAGGCGATTACGCCTCTCGCCTTATCAGCCCCTCGGCGGAAGCAGGAAGTGGGACAGGAAGTCCCACTCCTACTGAAGCCCCCACTCCCCCCCCAAAAAAATTACATGCCAAATGTGGCATGTATGGGGGTGAGGAGTGGATTAAGAGGAAGTTCCATTTTTGGGTGGAACTCCTCTTTAATTGTGCAGCTCTAGCACGGTACTGTATTTTCGCAGCAATTTCTCAAACATGTTTTTTTTTGGAAATAAACCGTTTCATTAATTTAAAAAAAAACACTAAAGTTAGCACGATTTTTTTTGGTATCCTAAGCGATGCTTTAAAAAATGTTTAGGTTACATGTTTAGAGTTACAGAGGAGGTCTAGTGCTAGAATTATTGCTCTCACTCTAACGATCGCGACGTATGTAACCTGTGTGTATCTGGCTCTGATACTAGCCAGTGCCTACCCAGCCACTGACTAGTATCTCTCCCCAGCCTGTCCTCACACACCCTCTCACCTGCTGACCTGTAGATAGGGGAATCACTCCTGTAGTGTTATTGTGTTCTGCCAGTGAGTACAATGATCAGTGTTGCTATCTATAGCTGGCAGCACTGATTGTTTTGGGAAAAACAGGCTGGTTGTACTCAAGTCGATTAATAGATTGACTTGTGTAAAACCAGCTAGCCCATACATAGATCGACTATGGCTGGTCTCTGCATAATTGGTGTAATTTCAATCCATGTATGACCCGCTTAACCACTACACAGTCCCTAAATATCCTTCCACTCCTGTACATAGTGCTCACTCTCATACTCTCCACACTCTTCTCCTGTACATAGTGACCACTATCATACCCTCCACACTCCTCTCCTATACATCGTGCCCACTGTCATACCCTCCACACTCCTCTCCTGTACATAGTGACCACTGTCATACCCTCCACACTCCTCTCCTGTACATAGTGACCACTATCATACCCTCCACACTCCTCTCCTATACAGAGCACCCACTGTCGTACCCCCCTCACTCCTCTCCTGTACATAGTGCCTGCTGTCATACACTTCTCTCCTGTACATAGTGCCCACTGTCGCACCCTCCACACTCCTCTCCTATACATAGTGCCTGCTGTCATACACTTCTCTCCTGTACATACTGCCCACTGTCATACCCTCCACGCTTCTCTTCTGTACATACTGCCCACTGTCGTACCCTCCACACGTCTCTTCTGTACATACTGCCCACTGTCATACCCTCCACACTCCTCTCCTGTACATTATGCCTTTTGCCGTACCCTTTGCACTCTTCTCCTGTACATAGTGCCCAATGTTAGACGCTCTACATTCCTCTCACTCACCTGCACATACTTCCCACTTATATACCATCCATACTCCTCCCCTATGTCGCTTACCCGCAAAAACAATTCTTTAAAATGATACTGAATACCCTCAATGTTACCCTTAATGTTACCAGCTCTAGAATGGACACACTTTTGTTAGTTCAACTAAAGGAAATCCAGCTACCCCAGCTATACAGCTACCCCAGCCTACTGTATACCACCCCCAGCCTGCCCTGTGCCATACCAGCCTGTCCTGTGCCACCCCAGCCTGCTGTATACCACCCCAGCCTGTCCTGTGACACCCCAGCCTGCCCCAAAACACCCCAGCCTGCTGTATACCACCCCAGCCTGCCCTGTGCCACCCCAGCCTGCCCTGTGCCACCCCAGCCTGCTGTGTACCACCCCAGCCTGCCCTGTGCTACCCTTAGCCTGCTGTATACCACCCCAGCCTGCCCTGTGCCATACCAGCCTGCCCCATACCACCCCAGCCTGCCCTGTGCCACCCCAGCCTACTGTATACCACCCCAGCCTGTCCTGTGCCTCCCTAGCCTGCCCCATACCACCCAGCCTGCTGTGTAACACCCCAGCCTGCTGTGTACCACCCCAGCCTGCCCAGTGCCATACCAGCCTGCCCCATACCACCCCAGCCTGCCCCGTGTCACCCCAACCTGCCCTATACCACCCAGCCTGCCCTGTGCCACCCCATCTTGCCCTATTCCACCCCAACCTGCCCTTTCCCACCCTCATTTTCCTGTACCACCCTAACTTGCCCAATACCACCCCATCTTGCCCTATTCCACCCCAACCTGCCCTTTCCCACCCTCATTTTCCTGTACCACCCTAACTTGCCCAATACCACCCCAACCTGCCCTATAACACCCCAACCTGCCCCATACTACCTTAACCTGCCCTGTACCACCTTAACCTGCTATATACTACACCAACCTGTCACTATACCACCCTATTCTACCCTAACTTGCCACTATACCGCCCGTGTCTGTGCACTGCCTGCATGGTGCTAGGCAGCCTAGGTGACACAACCCTAGTGACGCCACTGTGAGCATGTACATAAAATCACCCTATGGATGGATGTTATATTGATTCATTGGGTGATTTGGTATGTTTATTTATTTGTTTGGGTTTAATAGATATCTACTACTGTCCCTTGGGTCTCGACTGAAAGATTTGATCCTTATGCCGCGTACACACGATCACTTTTTGTGATGTAAAAAAACATTGTTTTATCTCACGAAACAAAACAACGTTTTTCAAACTTCATTTTAAAAAACGAAGTTGCCTACACACCATCGTTTTCTGAAAATGCTCTTGCAAAGCGTGGTAACGTACACCACGTTCGACGGCACTCTGTTGCATTGAAGCTCCCGTCTCAAAACTTGCTTCTGAGCATGCGCGGGTTTAAAAACGTTGTTTTAAACAACGTTTTCCCCACACACGATCATTTTTTATGACACAAAAAACTACATTTTGAAAAACGACACAAAAAATTCAAGCATGTTCGAATTTTTTTTTTTGGTAGTTTTTCAGAAGACATAAAACAACGTTTTGCCCACACACGATCATTTTAAATGACGTTTTTTAAATCGATTTATTTCATCACAAAAAACGACCGTGTGTACACGGCATTAGACTTTTCAAGTGAGCAGGAGCCAATACCGCACTAGGTTGTTTGTTCTTTTCTTGTGAACTTGCTGCAGTTGTATGTTACCAATAATGGAAGCAGCCCAATGCCGGCTAGTCCCTATGCTGTGGCAGGTTCACTGTTGTTTGCTTGTTTGTTGTTTGTATGTCTTAGGGTCCTTTCACACTAGCGGACGAACGGTCCGTTAATTACAAGTTCGTTAACGGACTTGCAATGGGCCCCTATGGGAGCAGATCCGTTAGCGGATGATGCATCCGCTAACGTCCGCCAGATCCGCATCCGTTTTTTCGGACGGAAGAATGTCCTATTTTTCTTCCGTCCGGCCAAACGGATCGGATGCAAACGGACAGACGGTCCGTTTCCATCCGACTCCCCATAGGGGAGAGCGGAGAAGATGACGGGGCGGTCCCTGCACAGTGTGCGGGGACCGCCCTGTCCGCCGACAGCTGAGCGGAGACCCTCCGCTGAGCTGACGGACACACGGAGCGGACCGAAAAATGCGAGTTACCGCATTTACAAGCTGTTACAGGCGTTTGGTGTTTTAAATGCCTCTGACCATCCGTCACAAATGCATTTTTTTGCTTTCCAAAACATGCTTCTAAACTTTACTGCCAAGAAATGTCTATGAACGATCCTGTGTACATGTACTGATAAGAAATCATAGAGGAGAGTTCAGGGGCAGCTAAAAAAAACGCCCAACTGCTCCTAAATGTTTTTTTTTTTTGCCAGCAGCAGTGTACATGACGCCTTACAACAGTGGTTCTTAACCTGGGAGTCGAATTATGATTTGCCAGGGGTCACCGAATGCCGGGCTGTTCCTGAAGCGCGCGCCGCTCTCGCAGCCTTTTCACGGTCGCCCAGCAGGGCTGTTCCTGGAGCCCGCGGTCGCCCACTCAGCCTATTCGGAGCTGCCCAGTTCACAGCATGGATGGGCGGAGTCTAAAGATCAGCTAACTGGCGAGGAATGTGAAGTGGGAGGGGCTGAAGGAGACCCTATCTTCTGGTTTCAGCATAGGGGTCACTGTTGCGAGACATCACAAAGACAGAGACACAGTGAGTAACACTGCCTGTGATTGTATTTGCCATTAAAAGTCCTCACTACAGTTCTCAGATCAGCAGATGACCGTGATCAAAAACACCTAATTTAGCTGATCGGAACTTCCCTCAGCACTGCTACTCTTCACGTCTTCCCCCCTCCCCCTTCAACAAGGAGTAAAAGAAGGAATAAAAATAGAGAATACATGAAAGGGAGAGGAAAAGAGGTGGAGTAACAAAGAAAAAGGGAGAGAAAGAATAAGAGAGAGAACAAGAAAGACGGCTAGAGAGAGGGTTGGGAAAAAATAAATAAATTAGGATAGAGAGAAAAAAGGGAAAGAAATGAGAACAAAGAGAAAGAGCGGTACATCAAAAAATACGGAGTGGTAGTTTTCCTCCAGGAAACTCACTTCAGGCAACAGTCCCTCCCTAAGATTCCCACGCATCTTTATACCCAATGGTTCTTTAGCAACTCCCCGGTAGCTAAATCACGTGGTACAGCCATCGCTTTTCACAAATCCTGCCCGTTCCAACCTTCAGAAAGCCACGTAGACCCGCATGGACGCTTTGTCTTCGTGAAGGGGGTCTTGGCCAAGACAAAACTTACATTTGCGACTCTCTATGCACCCAACACCCATCAACTCTCCTTCATAGACTCAGTGTTGGACAAGCTGACCGATTTCAGGGAAGGCCTTCTAATCCTTGGAGGTGACTTTAATGTCAGTCCCGACCCACTCCTAGACACAAGTGGGGGCCGCCCGACACACTCCCAGGCCTTCCTTAAGCATTTTCAGAAATCGCTGCACAATAGTTTCCTGGTCGACGCGTGGAGAGCTCTGCACGCGTTGGACAGGGATTATAGCTACTATTCAGGGGTGCATGACGTCTATACGCGCATAGACCTCATGTGTGTAGATCATGACACTCTGGAACTGCTGCAGTCAGCGGAAATAGGGAATATCACCATGTCTGACCATGCCCCTGTTTTCGCTACGATCAGGGTTCCCGATGGGTCCCCAAGGGCATGGTCTTGGAGACTCAACGAGAGTCTCCTGGATGATGACTCAGTGGTGGCTAAGGTTTCAGAAACTATAACCCACTTTTTTGCAGAGAATGTGTCTGAGGAATTGCCAGAGGGAGTTGTGTGGGAGAGTCATAAAGCGGTTCTCCGGGGCGAACTGATCTCCCTGGGTTCTAGACTCAAGAAGGAGAGACAGTTAGACTTTCAGAGAGTGCTGTCAGCTCTACAACAAGAAGAACTTAGACATAAACGCCAGGGGGACGCTGAGGCCCGCAACCGACTGACTGAACTGGAGGGAGCTGCTCTCACGCCTACTTGACCGCCGCGCCCATAGGCAACTACGTTATCTCTCCCATAAATTTTACGAACACGGGAATAAGTGCGGCAGAATGCTGTCTAGAGCACTACGAAAGCGTCGAATAACTTCTCACGTGCACTCCCTTAGATCCCCCAGTGGTACGGCAATCCTGCACTCTTCTGGAATTGCTTCTGTATTCCGAAATTACTATGCAGATTTATACCACTTGGACAAAGATATTCCCCACGTGGAACGGGCAGCTAAACTGCGCGCAATTGGCGACTACCTTGCATCGGCCGGGCTCCCGTCTCTGACGCCAGAGCAACGACTGGACCTTGAGTCACCCATTTCCCCTCAGGAGATTATTGGGACTGTGAAGGCTCTGCCGAATGGAAAGAGCCCTGGCCCGGATGGATACACCAAGGCGTATTATGTTAAATTCCTTCCCCTACTCCAAAACCACTTGTGCAGGTATTTCAATTCCTTCGCTAAAGGCCACCCAATCCCGCCTGAAGCCTTGTTGGCCCATATCACGGTGCTCCCAAAGGAGGGCAAGGACCCCAACCTCCCGCAAAGCTATCGACCAATATCGTTGCTTAATGTCGACGTAAAAATTTTTGCAAAAATTATGGCGAACCGACTGAAACATATTATACCATCTATCATTCACCCTGATCAGACGGGATTTATATTGGGTAGAGAGGCCAGAGATAATTCCATCCGGGCCATGCAGCTCATTCAGTGGGCCCGCTCCATCGTGACTCCACTCCTTACCTCATTCTGTCCCGGACGCCGAAAAGGCCTTCGACAGAATAGACTGGTCGTACCTCAGGGCGGTCCTAGAAACCCTGGGGTTGGGTCCTCGAATGCTCCAATGGATCATGGCCCTCTACACGTCCCCTAGCGCGAAGGTTAAGGTTAATGGCCATTTGTCCTCTGGTTTCCCCATACGGAATGGCACGAGGCAGGGGTGCCCCTCTCTCCCTACTGTTCGCCCTAGTTCTAGAGCCTCTTCTTAGAACGGTACGGGCAAGCAATGATATCAGGGGAGTGACGGTGGGATCTACGGAACACAAACTCTCAGCTTATGCTGACGACGTACTATTTCACCTGACTAACCCCTTGTCTCACTGCCAAACCTTATGAGAGAACTTAACATTTTTGGACAAGTCTCAAACTTTAAGATTAACTACACCAAATCTGTGGTGCTGCCCATTACTATACCCGAACCACTGGCCGTCAACCTACAGAAAGCTTTCCCATTTCGTTGGGCCAAATCCTCTATTACCTATTTAGGAATCCAACTTACGGACCAGTTTGACACGCTATACACAGCTAATTTCCCCACTCTTCTAAGCACGGTGCGTAGAGACTTGCATAACTGGACCAAGACCTCTTTCACGTGGCTAGGCAAGGTTAACATACTTAAAATGAATGTCCTTCCTAGGGTGCTTTTCCTTCTACAGATGCTGCCTATCCCCCTCCCCAAAAACTTTTTCACACAGCTTCAAAGTCTAATGATTGATTTCATATGGCAGCATAAAAAACTAGGCTGGCCTGGCCGTGTCCCTATTGCAGAGACCTAGGGAGATGGGTGGCCTAGGCCTCCCAGACTTCCGCCGCTACTATCGAGCCATAACTCTTCAACATATCCTGAATTGGCGCCACCATACCAGCTCTAAAATGTGGGTCTCCCTCGAGAAAAGCCTGGCAGGCCGCAACCTATCGTACGCACCTTGGCTGCCCCGTGAATACAGGGGGCTCTCTCAGACAGCCTCCCCACTGACCACACATACCCTCCGTGTCTGGGACCGCATTAATGCTTTATTTGCCCTAGCACCCCCGGCTCCCGCTGGCGCCGTTGGGAGGTTTCCTGTGGTTCCCTCCTGGGGAACAGGTAGCCTTTTTTGGGTCCTGGGTCACGGATGGCAACTACGGCTGCGGTAAATTTTTGGATAGGGGTAAGCTGATACCCCTAGACGCCTTGAGGGACAGGCATGGTGCATTCCCAATGGACTGGTGGAGACACAAACAGCTCCAACACTTCATTGCGACTCATGGTGCCTCTCTAAGAGGGTTAGACACTCTTACTCCCCTTGAACGGCTGTTCGTGTAGAGGAGGAACCCACTCCTCATCTGATCTCGGAACTGTACCAGCTTCTGGGATCTGCTCCTGCTAACACCAAGCCGGCCTTTATACGGGAATGGGAGCGGGACTTAGAGAGTCGAATTTCTCAACGGAGCAGCGGACACACATGTATAGACTCGCACACTCCAGCTCCATTGATTCCAGGACGCAAGAAACTAATTATAAACTGCTAACCCGTTGGTACCGCGTACCTGCGGCACTATCACGTATTTACCCCTCAGTCTCAGACCGCTGCTGGCGGGGATGCGGCCAGAAGGGCACTCTCCTCCATATTTGGTGGGACTGCCCTGTGGTCAGACCATTCTGGCAAGAAGTTCACAAATACATTAAAGATGCCCTGCAGATTGACGTCGCTTTCCCCAACTCCTTTTCTCCTGCACCTCCCTGCTCTCCCTCTGAGCCGCTACAAGAAAAGCGCACTTCCCCATCTCTTGAACGCCGCTAAACGGCTTATACCTCTCTACTGGAAACGCCCGCAGATTCCTACGACCACAGAGTGGCTGAAGAGGGTGGATGACATTAGAGAGGCGGAGGAGTGGGTGGGAGGGTGGTGCAAGGACAGGAGTGACCGCTTTGACGGGATCTGGGCACAGTGGCGGACCTTTACTGCCAACCCGGACCCTGTGCCATCTAGCCTGGATGTTGCGCTGCTGGAGTTGGCAGAGCCCTCACTGAAGCTGAGGAGACGTGCTGGTAGTGATGCTCATGACTGATGGTGTCCTTTTTTGCAATCCGCTCACAGATGAGTCCCTCTGTCTCTCCCCCTTCACGGCCTATATGGCCAATATTGGAGGCCTATCCTATGTGTTTTTTTTTGTTTTTTTTTTTGCGACCTGTTCTTTCTGTTTTGTTTCCTTTTAGTTAACTGAGTCTTGTTCAAAACCCCTTGGTAGAGAACTCTTGAAATCCGGTGCCCCGGTGGGGGCCTGCGCCTGGGGGGCGCGGCCGCGGGGGGGTCCGGGGGTTTCCCCCTGTATGGAGGTATGACGGAGGTCTGATGGCCCCCCTCCTGGGGGGGGGACCTGTCGGGGTCCCCCTGGCTTGGGGGCGGAGGTATGCCCTACCGCCTTTGTTGAGTGCCCTAGGGAGGCGCGGGCCCCACGTTGAGGTCACCGACATGACATTGCAATGGAATGTGTTTCTCCCCCCCCCCCCCAAACTCCCCATTCCCTTTCCCCTGCCTCCCCAGTTATGCTGGGGATTTTTGTTGTACTTCTACTCCAATGATGTGATTTTTCATGTTTTACTGTAAAATATAAAAATTTAAATAAAGATTATATAAAAAAAAAAAAAATACGGAGTGGAAGGGACTCAGGGAGCATTAAATGTCAGTGGGTAAATGGCGCAAATTACTTGCCTTGCCTTGGGTGCTGACAGCTCACGCTACGAAAATAATTTTACTGTTAGGGGTCCCCACAACTTGAGAAATGTTATCAAGGGATCACGGCACTAGTAAGGTTGAGAAACACTGCCTTACAGTAAAAAAACTGATTTGGCTACAGTAGGTTATTATAATTATTGTTAACAAATATTGAAAATGAGTTTTAGGGCATTGCCCTGATCAGCCTTATAATTTGGCAAAAAGTAGGCAAAGGCAAACACATTTTCATAAACATGATCCATACTATAAGATTCATGAAAGTCCCATAAACCTGTGAAATAATTGAAAAAAAATAAGCCCCGTCAGCATGTTAGCTGTTCTGAATAAAAAAAAAAAACTCTATTGAAGCTCATTAAAGTGGTAGTAAACTCTGTACTAACACTTTTTTCTACAGGTAAGCCTATAATAAGGCTTGCCTGTAGGTATAAAGAATATCTCCTAAACCTGTACGGTTTAGGAAATATTCCCCTCGCAATGCGCAGCGGGGATCCTCGGCTAAAGGCCCGGCAGCCGCCGGACCTTGCCTGAAAGAAGTCTCCTACGCGCATGCGCGGGAGTGACGACATCGCTGCTCCAGCAACTCACAGCAGTGCATACTAGCTCATTATGGCTTTTGCTTTTCAGGTATGAAAAAAAAAACAGCGCCTCTTTAAGTTGACATGGAAAGGTTGGGCATAGATGCAAAGTTTTCAACACATTCTAAAGATATGTGTAAAATATGGATGCGCTAGTGTTAACTTACAAGTGTACACGTACAAAATCATAAATAGGTGAAAAATATGAAATGATCAGGGAGAGACAAACTCCATGTGCTATAGGTCAATGGTATAAACATACATCAAATAATAAGTCCAAACCAAGTGCACATTGTGAAAGTTCCAAACAGGAAAAATCTTACAAAGCCTTCCTCCACTGGGAATGCAAGTCCCAAACACTCCAAAGCTGCAATCCGTTGAGCAGGCACTCAGGCGGTGTACACACGACTGAGGTTCTCGCTGGAAACCAGCGAGAACCTCGCTGGAAGCTGCATTCCAGCGAGGACCTCGGCCGTGTGTACACTCTCGGCGAGCTTCCCCTCGGGAAGCCCGTCGAGCAGAAATAGAGAGCACGCTCTCTATTTGCTCGACGGCCCGCCTGGAAGAATGGCTGGTTGCCATTCCCGACGGGCGGGTCGCCGATTTCGACGGCCGGCAGGGAACCTCGACGGGCGGAACGATGTGTTCTGCCCGTCGAGGTTCTCTGCCGTGTGTACACGGCCTCACAGGTGGATGTGTTTATGAAAGAAAAAGGAAAAAAACCTCATTGCACAAACATCAAGTAAAACGGTCGTACGATCCTAATGTAACAGCAAATGCACTCACGAATCCCCGCTTATTGCAAGCATTGAACGCCGCTCAGTGTGTAGTCCTCATCAATCCGATCCGATGAACTCGAATCCGATCGTAAGCTCGTCCCTACGCGTTACGTCACGGTCACGCGACTTATTCATGGGATACGTTGGTGGACTGAAGCCGGATTTTAGGCGTATCTTAGGTGATTACGGCGCATAGATATGACGGCGCATCTTGACACTTACGCGGCGTATATCGAGATAAGTGCTAAGTGAATCTGGGCCTATATCTCCGTCGTATAATCCAATGTCATTCACAAAGCGCTGCGTAAACAGTTGGCGCTATATGATAATAATAATAATAATTCAAAATTAATGTGCAGAGCTTGTGAGAATCACGTATGCTGGGAACATTGGCTCCAGTAATAGTCGTGTATCACATTAATCCATGAATAGTTGCAGGTGTATACATCAATAGTTGAACAGCTGAAAAATATTAGACAACTAAGAAATAAAATATGGAGTCTGAACTTGAATACATACAAAATATAGGCCATGTGAGATGTTTATAAATTATTAAACACTTCCAGGAAACAGTTCAGGGGAGCAATAGGAGTGGGTATTTGCCGATAAGTGTCCTAATATGAACTCAAAATATGAACTCAAACTTTACCACAGGGACAACCTGGGACATGGCACACATGCCACCTTGGTACCTACTGTACCCATTGGTGGAGACTAAAATAAAAAGTATGGCAAATGTATTTGATGCCTGCTAGATTGTTCTCAATAATCATACCAAAGTGACTACCGTATTTATCGGCGTATAACACGCACCCTAACTTTAGGAGTGAAGTTTCAGGAAAAAAAACTTTCCACAGCCCCCTGTGTATAACACGCAGGCGCAGTTTACCCTCTATTTTCAGGGTAAAAAAGTGAATGTTATACGCCAATAAACAGTAATCGCTGTTTAACGTAAGAATGTACTAACAGGACAATCCTCAATTAGGAATGTGTTACGGCAATCATACACCACCTACCTACTGACAGCAAAGTCTTCTGCTATGTAAGATGAAAAAACATGTGCCAGTATCGCAAAAAAAGACGATATGTATAGCCAAATAGAACAGTTAGTTAAAGAGGTGAACTAGTACCTACACCTGCACACTTTACAATAGTACAAGACAGAGCAATAGAACCCAATAAACCTATATGCAAGGGTCTTGTAATATAATGCATTGCCCTGTGGTCAATGTCAAACTGTAGTCTACGCAATCCCAAAAAAAAAATCTATATTTTCCAATGGATATATCCAAGTGGGGTGCACGGTGCATATAATCGGGCTCATAGTGAGGTAAGTATCCATGTAATGACCTCATCTCAATGTAGAAAAGGTAATCTGCATCATGTCCTGTACACAAGCAGTAGCATTCAATTGTTGTTTCCAACATTATATCAAATGTGTGATCTACTTAACATGTCCAATGATGTCATCCAGATAAGAAATGTTCCAAATATCCACCACGAATCATTGTAACAAAAAATTGTCCCAATGTCCATAAGTATATAGTAAAGTGCAAAGGGGATGCAAAAAGATGTGTGTGTGTGTGTGTGTGTGTGTGATCTAACCAGCCTGCACACGTCAGCATGCACTAGCTCTTCTGAATGACAGTTTTTCAAGATGACAAGGAAAGGGTGGGCACAGATGCACATTTTTGCATAGTACCCAGGGGTGTATTTAGCTTTTGTGCTGCCCTAGGCCTGACTAAACTTGTGCACCCCCTAATTTAAATATGACCCACCCCTTCCTGTCAAGGCCACACCCCTTGCGGTTTAAGTTCTATTTCTGATGGCCTGGGGGGGCAAGGAATTCTCTTAATTTGCATAGATTTCCTCTCACTTCCTGTTTGGCTATGGGACAGGAAGTGAAATCTCTGCAATCGAACAGGGATGGTAAAAAATTTGAAGCAACGCTCCCCCCCCCCCACAGTTGCAGAATGACAACTGCCCACATACTGGAAGCGGTGTGGCCAATTTATGGGGGTGCTAAACTAATTTGCCTAACAGTGTAGCGCAAGCCGGCGGGAACACTGTCAGTGCTGCCCCCCTGCAAAGTGCTGCCCTAGGCCTGGGCCTTGTTGGCCTAGGCCAGGATACAGCATTGACAGTACCAAGTACTGGAATTCATATTAGCAGCTATTGCATTGTAAGAAAAGGTGGTAATGGTGAAATTCATTCAACAGTCCATAAGAATTCACGATAAAACCTGTGTGCACTCTGTATGAAGCCAGAACATTTTTAACAACCAAAATACACAACAGTCAAGGGTACTTTTTTTCATATAGAGTACAAGCTTTCCCAAGCAAGCCTGAAAATTGCCACTATGACAACCAATGACAGAAAAGTCAGTACTCTGCTTTTCAGAGCCGTAGGCCTGATTTTGCTAAGGATACAATCTGATGTGAATTTGTGTGTGTTCCTCCAAGTTTCCCTAGCTGCCACCCCAAAGATATAGTAATATTCTTCCACCCAAACCGTATTTTTGTCTGATTCAGATATTCGCTTCTGGGCATCTTCGGTAGCAATGACCGATGTAATAGATCTACATTCTCTATTTTCTGGTGCTATATAGATGACTATGAAATACTTATTGGAACCCACAATAAAGTCTAGTAAAAAAAAAAATCTCAAAATCTAGATTAAATAGTTCAGATTCTAGCCACTTTTTTGCATATGATGAACATAATTGGACAAGAAGCAAGCAGAAAATCTCAGCTCAAGTAACGTTTTCCCAGAGAGGGAGTGAGGTTCTAAGCCTTCATTGTTGCTTCAACCCAGACTTGTCTCCTTCTTATTTACTTCCTCCCTGTACTGCTTCTCTAATACCCTACTGGCTTCATAATTAGATGAAAACCTTCCATCACTCCCTAATATGCATAGCAATAGAGAAAGTCACATGGTGCCATATGGCGTACTTAGGGAGGAGGGGGGTGGGTAACAGCAAAGGCATAATTAACTTTCTTGCAATGAAAACGTATACTTCTTTTTACAATATTATATTTTTGCTGAATCATAAACTGAGGGATATAATCAGCTGAAAAAAACAACAAATTTTTACTTCCTATAGATCAGGCATGTCCAAAGTCCGGCCCGCGAGCCAATTGCGGCCCCCGCTCCAGTTTAATGGCCACAAAAGATATATATTGTATTTACCGGCGCTGCCTCGGAGGGGACAGGGAGGGGGGGCATGAGTGCTGTCAAATTACATGAAGATTCTCCTGTATGTAATATGTTGGCGCTCGTCCCGCCCTGCCTCATCCTCATAAACATGCAGATACAGTAAAACCTTGGTTTGAGAGTAATCGGTTTGAGAGCGTTTTGCAAGACAAGCAAAATGTTTTAATACATTTTGCCTTGATATACAAGCGATGTCTTGGTATAAGAGTAGCGTCATGTCAAGAAGAGAGGAGCCTCTAAGTGTAGCAATGTGGTTACATTTAATGAAGGTACAACATTTAGAAAGTTATTGCTACAATTATGCCGCGTACACACGACCGGTTCGTCGAATGAAAACGGTCGTTTTCATCAGACGAACCGATCGTGTGTGGGCCCCATCGGTTTTTTATCCATCGGTGAAAAAACTAGGAACTTGTTTTAATGGTTGAAAAACCGATAGAAAAAAATCTGATGGTTGAAAAACCGATAGAAAAAAATGATCGCCTGTGGGCACGTCCATCGGTTAAAAATCCACGCATGCTCAGAATCAAGTCGACGCATGCTTGGAAGCATTGAACTTAATTTTTCTCAGCACGTCTTGTGTTTTACGTCACCGCGTTCTGACACAAACGTTTTTTTAACTGATGGTGTTAAGGCAAGACTAATGAAAGTCAGCTTCATCGGATATCTGATGAAAAAATCCATCAGACCGTTTTCATCGGATGAACCGATCGTGTGTACAGGGCATTAGAGGTGCCTCTCTTCTCTTTTATACCCTGTAAAAAAATGCTTTGATATACAAGTGCTTTGGATTACAAGCAAGCCCAGACTGGGACAAAAAATAGGCATTTTAAACTGAGCTGCCCGGGGGGGGGGGGGGGGGGCGCGGGGGGGGTTAATTATGGGATGTGGGGTGAGATAAAGAAATATAGATAGACAGATAGATAAAAGGAAGAAATACGATTAGTAGATAGATAAATAAAGGGGGGGGGAGAGAGAGAGAGAAAGGAAGGAAGATAGATAGGAAGGAAGATAGATAGGAAGGAAGATAGGAAGGAAGATACATAGGAAGGAAGATACATAGGAAGGAAGATACATAGGAAGGAAGATAGATAAAGATAGATAGATAGATAAAAAGGAAGATAGATAAAGATAGAAAGAAGGAAGATAGATAGAGATAGATTGATAGATAGCTAGATAGACAGATAGATAAAAAAAGATAGAAAGAAGGGAAGGAATATAGATAGATAGAAAGGAGGATAGATAAGGAAAGAAAGATATATAAAGATAGAAAGAAGGGAAGGAAGATAGAGATCGATAGATAAAGACGTATAAAAAGGAAGATCGATAAAGATAGAAAGAAGGAAAGGAAGATAGATAAAGAAAGAAATATAGATAAAGATAGAAAAAAAGAAGGGAATGAAGGAAGATGGAGATATATAGATAAAGATAGATAAAAAGGAAGATAGATAAAGATAGAAAGAAGGGAATAAAGATAGATAAAGAAAGAAAGATAGATAAAGATAGAAAGAAGGGAATGAAGGAAGATAGATAGATATAGATAATGTAGATAGATACTGTAGATAGATACTGTAGATAGATAGATAAAGAAAGATAGATAGATAATAGGGAGAGAGAGAGAAAGAAAGGTGAAGAGAGAGAGAGAGAAGGGAATGAAGGGCACCCCTACATCAGTGTACAGTGTACTCACTCGGAGGCAGGAGGGACTGACTGGATGGATGGATATCAGACTCCATCTTTCTTTTCTGTTTGGCTTTAGTTTGAATATTCCCGCCCACATCCCTTAGGCAGCAGAACAGTGTCTGTCTGGGAGAGTGGGCGGGGCAGACACAGGATGAGAGGAGCAGCTCCTCTCCTCTCACTGGTTGTGCAGGCAGCAAGGGGAGGGGTAAAATGTCAGAGCTGATCTCAAGTTCAACTTTCTCTATCTGACGCTGTGTTGGTGGCGGGTAAACTGGGCTATTAGGTAAACTGGAAGTCCCCTCTTGGCCTGCAATCCCTTGGTACACCCCTGGGGAGACATGACATGCAGGCCATTCGAGGGCCGCCGCGGGCCGTTCGCGGGCCATCTGTGGCCCACCGGGCATTTGCCCGGTATGCCCTATGGCCAGTCCGGGCCTGATTACAAGCATGTTTTTAGAACAAATTATGCTCGCAAACCAAGGTTTTACTGTAGATTTGTGTTTATAAAGCTTCTCCCCAGAACACTGCAAATTGGTTTGTTCCACAAAGGTGCACAATAATGAAATAACATGATTTTTTTTAAATCTTATATTTTATTTATTGGGTTTGGATCTACTTTAATACCTTGTTTGCATGCTTACCTCTTCTGTGTTGGGATATTATGTACCAAAGATCAACTTTCCTGCACCAAAATAGAACAATGTAACATTTCTGCCATTGGAATCTTTTGCTTTAAGAAATACAGAACAAATTCACATAAATTTAAACATTACACAAGGACAAAACAACTTATGTATTAAAATATATGCAATCTTATTGAGATATCTCCTTGCTAGTAGCAATTCTGTAACAAGAGTTACTTTTCAATAAGGATAGTAATTTCCATACACAACACTGAAGTAGTTGGGGATATTATGTATATTCTAACAGAGTATTAGCATATGTGCACACATTCCTCTCAATGAAACATCTGCTCCATTGTAAAGCACACACATTATTCCTTAGATGCAAAGCAAATCTTCAGGAGTCTTTGTATAGCAAAGCTTAGTGCGACTGAATGCTGATTTGAACTCTCACTTACAAAGGACCCTAGATTAAGCAACCATAATCATATAAATGTATGTATTCAATCATTTTGACTGAGATAGAAATGCACACACATCGATTATTTTCTGTATTTTTGGTATAGTGTATGATATAGATATGTACAAATGTCAGAAGTTTTATTTTTATTTACAGATATGAAGATTACTCTTATAGCACTCTTCAAATTGTTGGCTAATATACTTTTTATTCAACAGTAAAGTTTATTAAATAGCTTTAAAAAAAAATTCCAAACATAACAAATGCATACAATAAAAACCCCCAAAAAAAGGAACAATGGGTGGTGGCAGAATTGAAAGCAACACTATGGTGACAAATAGACAGACTGGTAAATTGGTCACCAGTTCACGACACAAATACTCCAAGAGTAAATAAAGTTTCACACTTAGGCCTCTATCACATCGGACAGGGCAGGGAGGATCCACATCACTAGGTAAACCTTCTCCTTGTCCACTGAAGGTGGAGCTTAAGGACAGGAGGGGTTATAGCCAGATCAAACCTAAGGGAGGGAGGGAAGAACAGAAAAAGGGGGGTGGAGGGGCGCCCAAAAAGAGGGGGCAGACAGGTGTGGCAGATACTGAGCTGACCTCACAGATATTGATACTCATAACATTAGGTTAGCTTTGATCCAAGCCTCCCTTATTTTATTTTTCGGCCAAGATAAGTATGTTTATACAAAATCAAATATAGGAATGGGAGGGGTAAACTAACCCCGGGACTTTAAAGGTGTCCAAATTGATAATAATAAATCCAAAAGTAGGTATAAAAGACAACATTTATTGTTTTAACATATACAAAACAATTTAAAAATCTCAACAACACCAGCTTAGTGGTCCGAAGGGACCTAACAGGACTGACATATGAGTCAACATGAACCTATATAGACGATGTCCAACATGTTTCGCTCAATTGGAGCTTCATCAGGAGCATGATATAGGTGATACTGAAAATTAAAAGAGAGATGTTGAAACACGCATATAATACTTGATCATGATATATTCATTCAAGAAACAATATAGATATCCAAAAGAACTAAATTACATCAATAAATACAAAATTTCATGATAAACGATATTGGATATATATACAAACACAGATGTAAAAACACCTATTGATTGGTATTGGGTCAACTCACCTAACAGCCAGACCCATATATCCAAATATAAACCTCATGTTGACTCATATGTCAGCCCTGTTAAGTCTCTTCGGACCACTAAGCTGGTGTTGTTGAGATTTTTAAATTGTTTTGTATATGTTAAAACAATAAATTTTGTTTTTTTATACCTACTTTTGGATTTATTATTATCAATTTGGACACCTTTAAAGTCCCGGGTTAGTTTACCCCTCCCATTCCTATATTTAATTTTGTTCACAAGGGATGTGGTGTCAAGATTTGACCTTCTGTGCCTCACCATTTTTGTATGTTTATACAAAGGCAACAACCGGTTAATAGGAGAGCCGCACTGCTGTATCATGAGGGGAGCAGGCAACTTCCAGTTAAGAAGAATTGACTTCCTAGCATAGTACAATATATAGAAAAAAAAACCTTATGATGGGTAGGAACCAATGTATCACATATTCCCAGTAAAATAACTAGCGGGTCCATAGGCACCACCACCCAACATAAGGCACTGAGTTCAGACACTATCTCACTCCAAAACAACTGCAGAGTAGGGCATGACTAGACATCCAGTCTGCATTTAGGATAAGTAGTGACCAATAAAGGTGTCAAGAAAGGTTCCATCCGCTGGTGATATTTATCATTTGGTTTGCAGTACTGGGGCCCACCAGCGGGTGTCTCCTGACAGTTTGGAACTGTCAGGGGAACTTTTCCGTAATGGAGTTATGCCATCTTTGGGCCGCAGTACTGGTGTTCACCAGCGAATGGAACCTGGCAGTATGGGGCAGGCAGCACCTCCCGTGCTCAGGTGTTACGTGAGCACAATCACAATGGCTGGTTACACCTGATACGTGACAAAAGGATAGATTGTAGAAAGATGATGGGGCGAGTAGTACATTCTATGTTGTATCAATCTATCCCTGGCTGAAATCATAAGGGAGAGATACTGCTGTATACCCTTTTCCCAATTCCAATCGGTCAAGGTGGATAGGTCTCACTGCCACACATCATACAGACGGGTGACTTTAGATGTATCCGCTTGGGCCAAGCACTGGTATAGGGATGATAAGGGTTTGTCAAACTGGTCGGCTATCAATAAACTCTCGATTGCATGGGATACCAGCACCAGAGGGAAAGTGAATTGAGATTGAACCACACAATGGTGCTAAAGAAATCTAAAATACATAATATTGGGTAAATGGAAACGGGTCTTAAGGCATCAAATGCCAGAAACTTCCTACCGAAAATAATATCCTACAGCGATTTAATTCCATGACTTGCCCACAAGGCTGTGTCCAGCACTGTCTGAAAGTGGGATAGCCAAGGGTTTCCACAAAGGGGGGTGTGAGGTGACCATGCCTCCTTGACCCCCACCAGAGACTCCACCTGTCTCCACACCTGTAAAGTGGTCTGCATGGGTTTAGTCACATTAGGTTTGGAACGAGATCCCTGAAACACTAAATTTCTCAGCTCTGCATAGGATCCTAACATGGCCGATTCAAAATTCACCACTGCGTTATTCTGAACTGTGTCAAGTGCAGCCGCCTAGTAGTATTTTTGGAAACTAGGAAGGCCTCCAATAGTAAGGGGCAGTTGAAGAGTATTCCTAGCTACCTGAGGGGTACTACCTGACCAAATAAAAGAGGCAGTAATTTGTTCTAGTTTCTGGGAAAAAAAATTGATATAGAAATGGCGGAAAGCATAAAAAAAATTGGGGAGAAAGGTTATTTTTATAAGATTAACCCTACCCTATGGCGTTAAGGGCAAGGATTTCCACACATCGCACTTTTGAGTCAGTTGGAACAGCACTGGTTAAGTAGGTAGAGGCAGAGGTAAGTAAGCAGGGAGCTTCCTTTGAATTCAGATCCCTATGTATTAAAATTTAGTGACCCATTGGATTGGAGAGGAGTAGATAGGGGTAGAGACCCAAGGAAAAAAGGACTGATTTTTTTCCAAATCATTCTAATGCCAGGAAAATTCCTAAACATATCAATCAGTTCAAGGGGTGAAGCAAAAGACGAGGAGGCATCACGGATGTGTAGTAGAGTATCGTCCACATAAAGCAAGTCTTTTTTCTCCAAAGGGCCCATGGTTATCCCTCTAACTTTCTCCGAGGCTCGAAGTAGGATGGCTAAAGGCTCCATAGCAAAAGCAAATAGGCCCAGGGATAATGGGTAGCCCTGTTGGGTACCACGTTACAGGCAAAGCTGTTCTCCAATACGTATCTGGGCCTTAGAATTAGCATAAAGGATTTGCAGCCAAGAAAAAAGGGGCAAACCCAAATTGTCTCACAACTTCCCACAGATAGGACCATTCCACTGAATCAAAGGCCTTCTTTGCATCCAACAAAGGACATGTGGATGTAGAGGAGGTCAATAAAGTAAATAGCCTATGGAGATTACTGTCTGTATTCTTACCTGGCATAAAACTCGACTGGCCCCTGTGGATCAGGGACAGAATAATCTTATGAAGGCGGGTAGCCAAGATTTTACTTAAGATTTTAGTATCCACGTTCAATTGAGCTATAGGGTGATAGGAAGAGCACAGCTCTTTTTTTCCTGGCTTGCGGAGCACTGTGATAATTGCCCGCGACATAGAATTTGGGAGACTGATGGCTTTCAAGACTGCGAGGTAGAGTTCATGTAATTTAGGGGCCAGTACTTCAACATGAGATTTATAGAATTCAGAAGGATGGCTAACATACTTTTCACAGAATAGGTAATTGGACAAATAATCAGACATTATAGACAGAGTAACTGTAATTTGCAGTTTATTAATGATGTGCAAGCAGTAAGGCCCCTTTCAGACATCCGCCTCCGTTCGTCCGTTTTTACAAGTCCGTAAACGGACTTGTAATGGGCCCCTATGGGATCGCGTCCGTTAGCGGATGATGCATCCGCTAACGTCCGCAAAGATCAGCGTCCGTCTGGATCCGGTTTTTCGGGCGGAAGAAAACCCCATTTTTCTTCCGTCCAGCGGAAAAACGGTCTGCTCCATGTGAAAGGACCCTAACACTAAATAGATTATGAAAGTTGCACAAGCATGGACTCTTCACAGCAATTAATCCATTGCTAAATCAGGGTAACACGTGGATAGATAACAACTTTTTTGTATGCCTCTATACACAGCCTTTCTCAACCTTTTTATGCCAGAGGAACCAACTGAATAATTATCAGATCTCAGGGAACCCCTGCTAAAATGTTGCCATTAGAGGCCAGTGGGAATAGTGTCCCTTATATTGGTGGTCAGGGAAAAGAATGCCCTCCTTACATTGGCAGTCAGAATACCACCCTTACAGACAACTAATATGATCATTGGATTCATGCAATTGGCTCTGCCAAGTGGTGTGGGACCCAGAGCTATGCAGACACTATCTGATGGAAGATAAATTAGCCACAACTCAAGGAGCCCCTAGTGACCTCTGGAAGAACCCTAGGGTTCCACAGAACTCTGGTTGAGAATGATTGCTCTATAACTTCAGAGAGAGTAACTGAAAAGTACTACTTCAGTGAAATAGTTCAGAACACAAACAGATACTGCGTTTTTCCTCATCAACAGCATTCCTCTGACTGAAGTGCAGGGTAGCCCTGGTAACATGTATGAGCAACTGGAGGCCAAAGGACAAAAAGTCACCTCACTAGTACTGGGTCTTGCTGAGTCTTTCAGGGAAGCTATATTTTATCATTCTCTTTCCAAGTTCCCATTATCCTGGTTCTGACTGTGCAGGATCTTTCAACTGGCAGAAGATTACTTCCCAGCTGCCTCTACCTCATCAGGTGAGGAGTCATTCCACTTTGTGGGGCTTAAAAATGTAATGGCTTAAACTTTTTTGGGGTTGAGGTAGTCTTTCTGAAGATGGGCCAATTTCAACAGCTCTAGAATATGGATGGTGACCTTGCTTGCCTTAGCAGCCCCCTGAGACGGTGCTTGCCTTCTCCACAAATTAAAATCCCCTTCTTGCCCCTCAGAAGAGTATTTTAGTCTGCACTACAATACAGATAACACTGTCTGGATTTGAGTCACTCCTTTTGTCATTTTTCAGGGTGCTGTCTGTTCAGTTGCTGATGGGTCTATTGATTTCCCACCTATGATAGGCATGGGTGTGTCCAAGCATGTATGTTCCTGTTTATATTGGTCCAGCAATGCACCAACACCTTTGCAGCCATTGAGCTACATGCTGGGTGCTTGGTGTGCTCCTGTACCTTTTAAGACTGGTGGCTCCCCTTCAGTTCACCTGCCCCTTTCTATCCATTAAAATGCATGTGCCTCCACTGTGGGGACGCTCATTGTTTAGTGTTAGGACCACAGATTGAGGGTTGCCTTGGCGCGGCTCTGTGGCTCACGCATGTGTTTGCAAATGTGTGCGGACAAAACCCCTGTTTTTAACGCATACTGTTAGACAGGTTAATTGGTTGTTTTGCAAGCTGGTTGGTAAGTAGGCTTGGTTTTTCCCTGGGCATTCCCCAGGTCACTTGTGTTATTTTCCTGTTTATAACCTGCTATGTGACTAATAGTTTGTAATATCAAATAGTGGTCACATGTTTCTCTGCAATGTTTGGGTACAGTGTTGCATGTAATTGTCAATCAAACATTTTGCTCCTAGTATGTTTTTTTTATCCCACTACTAAGTCCTGGTTTGTGGCGCTAGGTGTAGAGAAGCAAAGCATTGGGTGAAATGGTACATGTGATTAGGGATGAGCTCCACGTTCGATTCGAATGTATGTTCGACTCAAACATCGTCTGTTCGACCGTTCGTCAAGATTTGAACGTTATGGGCCGTTCGCGGCAAATTCGAGTGGCGCGTCACGGCCCATAATTCACTGCAGCATTGCGCGCTGATGATTGGCCAAGCATGCACTATGACCTGCACGCTTGGCCAATCACAGCGTGCAAAAAAATGGAGAGCCATAATTGGCCAAAGCCAGGCCTGTAGGGCAGCCTTGTGTAGTGTGTTGCGGCAGTTAGCAGAGAGAGACAGAGAGAGTGTAATTTTTTGCAGGTAGATAGAGCAGGCAGGCAGGCTAGTCCATTAATGTTACAGTGTGTAGAGGATATATATACATCCCAGGTGTTGTACATATATTTATACACTGTATAGCTTAGCTAGATCAGTTATTCCTAATTTACTGGCAGGCAGGTGATTGTGCTATTTAAAGACGTTATCACAGGTATAGACACCCAGCAGGTACAATATTTAAAGGAATTTTTAATTTTTTTAATTTTATTTTTTATTTAAGCATTATTAAAATCACTGCTACTGATGCAGGAGCAGTGATTTTAATAATGCTAAAATAAAATAAAAATTAAAAATTTCATTAAATATTGTACCTGCTGGGTGTCTATAGTTTGCCTGTGTCTTTGAGAACCCGGGTCTTGCCCGAGGGAACATGTATCAATGGGAAAAAAGTTTTAAAAACTGTCGTTTTTTCAGGAGTCCTGCTCCTGAAAAAAAATACTGTTTTTTTAACTTTTTTCCATTGATACATGTTCCCTGGTGCAAGACCCGGGTTCTCAAAGATGTTTTACGACAATAACTTGCATATTTAGGCTTTAAAATGAGCACTGCTGAATTCGAACGTCAATGGAGTTCTAAATGTTCGCGCGAACGTTCGAAAGTTCTGGTGCAAACCGAACGGGGGGGCAGTTCGGCTCATCCCTACATGTGATCTCTTATAACCTGCCACTATGTTAAAGTCAGTCAAGAAGACTACTACATTTATAACAGGATAGCGGCAGTCTGTTTTTCAGCCACAGCTTTTAGCATTGTTCTTTAGCAAACTTCTTGGGCCAAAGCCTAAACAACAAGTGAGAGGAAATCCCTCCAAAGTAAGGGAATTCCTGGTTGTCCCCATTGGAGAATTTAACCACTATTACTGTTCTGGAGGCAACACAAAATTAGAGTTTTTCCTTTACTTAAACTTTCAGTGATAATGGTAAACATGACAATTAAATTTTGTGTCTCTCTAGCGGAGACACAGACAGCAATACCAACCTGACAAGTGTTCTAATCCCTCTCCATTTTCTCCAAAAGAAAAAAAGTTTTGCCTTCACTTATACTTTAAGAAGGGTCTGTGGAGTTAACGTTTACAATACAGTGGTTATGACTAAGGCCTTATAGGCTGAAATGCGTCAACTGTTCTCATTTGCATTTGTTCACTCTGGCTTGTAATAAAAACAACGTTTTTTTTAAAGAACAACCGGAGTGCGGATCTTTTTTCCAACGTTTACAATAACCAGAACCTGTATGTACTGGGCTGACAGATCTTCATTATCAATTAAAAACGATATTTCAATACTATCTGTAACAACAAAGTGTTAACTTTCCGGAAGCTCGCCATTTGCATTGTATGTTAATGAGGGGAATCTTAATTTTATATGAGGATTGAACCCAGGGGAAGGACTTGTGTGCTCTGCCTATTGTTCAGTGCTTTAACCGGTGCCATTGTCCATAGCAAGGACTGTCGCTAGTTGCTATTCCTGCTGCCCAGTTGCCCCAACCGCTGCTGGGTCGGATACTTGTACCAATTCTGCAACTGTTCACTATGTGTTGTTACCTGTGGAAACCACACTGGGTAACCATGCCTATGGATTACAAATATGTCTGGTGTTCTGCTAATGCTGGACATCTTGAGCTTTTGCTCCACACTCCTGCCAAAGACAGTAAAGTGAGCCTGAGAATGTCTACTGTTGCCCAGGGTGATCGGAAGCAGACTGTGAGTGCCTGCGGGTGGGACTATGTTATATCGGTACTTTACAAGGAGGCATTGGCTACCATTTTTATTGTTGCTACCGGCAACCACTGGACAATTCATCTATCATCTACCTTCAGTTGCTTGGACACGGTCAGTGCCAGGCAATATGCCTGGACCAGTCCTGCTAGTGTCGGCATGCCTGCAGGCTTCAGTTCATCTAGCAGAGGGTTACAGCAGCGTGCCCAGGGAGGAATGTTCTTATCGGTTCTATTGGCATCGGCTCGTCTGGAAGCAAGGGGGGCGGTGCAACGCCCTGGAAAAGACCAAAAGTTTCCTGCTAACAGCTGACACCACAAGGCAGAGGAGGATTATGGAGGGTGGTCGGCTGTTACTTACCTTACAGTACTTGCCTGAAATGCAGAAGCGGGTTCTGGTGGACACTGGCTTCCAGCTGAAGCCTCGCGGAGGGCTAGTCTTGGGAGTGATCAAAGGAGCGGAGCGACTCTGCCTGCTCTTTGCAGAGTGCTCTTTTTACTCATTATTCTCTGCTGAAAGGATGCTAAGCCCTTTCAGAGGAGGTCATGTACAGTGTAAATTTAGGTGTAAGTGTAGGATATGACATTACAAACACACCCAAAATGACCCATTATAGGAAAATGGACACCCCAATGTGATCATTTTTTTTGCAATTTTTTGGGGAAAAGTTAAGAATCATGTTGGTATTTAGGGGGTTAAACTTAGATAACTCAGCAGAGTTTTCTGATGGTTTCTCTATTAACCACTTAAGCCCCGGACCATTTGGCTGGCCAAAGACCAGAGCACTTTTTGCGATTCGGCACTGCGTCGCTTTAACTGACAATTGCGCGGTCATGCGGCGTGGTTCCCAAACAAAATTAACGTCCTTTTTTTCCCACACATAGAGCTTTCTTTTGGTGGTATTTGATTACCCCTGTGGTTTTTATTTTGTGTGCTATAAAGAAAAATAGAGTGACAATTTTGAAAAAAAAAAGCTATATTTTGTACTTTTTGCTATAGTTCAGGCCGATATGTAAAATCAGAATAAGCGTATATTGATTGGTTTGCGCAAAAGTTATAGCGTCTACAAAATAGGGGATAGTTTTATGGCATTTTTATTATTATTTGTTTTACTAGTAATGGCGGCGATCTGCAATTTTTATCATAACTGCGACTTTATAATGGACACATCAGACACTTTTGACACATTTTTGGGACCATTGTCATTTTTACAGCGACCAGTGCTATAAAAATGTACTGATTACTGTGAAAATTACACTGGCAGTAAAGGGTTAACCACTAGGTGGCTCTGAAGGGGTTAAGTGTGTCCTAGGGACTGATTCTTACTGTTAGGGGGAGGAGCTACCAGTGACACATCACTGATCACGGTTCCCGATCACAGGGAACAGTAGATTACTGACGTGTCACTAGGCAGAGCAGGGGAATGCCTTGTTTACAAAGGTATCCCCCTGTTCTCCCCTTGCCCACCGCAATCGCTGGCCACCCGGGAACATTGAATTCCCGGGACCCGCAGGGCACACTCACGAGGCATGCGTACAGATACTCCCATTTGCCTGTGTCAACGTATATCATCGTGCACTGGTCGGCAAGCGATTAAAAATGATTTACAGAAGTTTTAAGTTTATGAAATGGAGGTACATCACGAAGTGGACTTCAGAAAAATTTAATATTTATAATAACTTGCTAAGGGGGCGGGATGGTTTGGGGGAATTACTCTACCTCCCCGGGCACAGAGTGATCCCATTGGGGGTGTCAGTGGGGGTGGAGGGTGCCCTTCCCATCTCATTTCTATATATGTTGGACCAATAAGGTTTTGATTTATCCCAACTGCTGTAGACTAGGGACCCTAGATGGATTGATAGGAACTGCAGGATTTGGGGGAGGGTAGGGAGCTACCCCGGTTAGACTATATGGCTTAGGGTCAGAATTTACTCCCTTGTTGAACCTGTTTTCCTTTCATCGCAGATAGAATGTTATTTAGGTATGGTTGAGAAATGACGTAGTGATGACTTCAGCAAACCATGTCTCAATATTTAAGGATATGTAACAAAATGTATTGATTTCCTGATATGTTCTTTAAATTGTACTGACTTTATTCAGAAAATAAACGTAAACTTGAATGAAAAAAAAAAAAAATGATTTACAGTTTTCTGGGAACTTTTCCGGTAACTGGTGAGACAATTATGCTAGCTTTTTAGTTTAAACACCTGTCTAGACAGCTGTATACAAAAATGTCATTTACACAGTTGCAAGTACCTGGAGGCTGTGCTAGACGATGTCGTCATTTGATTACACTTGTACACAATAAATCCTGAATAATGCACAGCCCTTTTATGGAGAAAGAAAAAAATAATCTTTGCAAACAAGCAGACTTGCATACAACTTTAGTTTTAGGGTGAATGGGGATCCCAGTTTTATTTTTTCTCAAATAACTTTTTATTGAAAAGAGAAAGGTTGCTTACGACATACAGGAACATGTGATACAGTATAGGGAGGGGCATAGGGAGAAAAGGCACATAGTTGCCCATGTTACAGGTAGTCAGGTAGAAAATAATGTGGGCCGTCTACATGCCCCTAGACAATAGCAAGCGCAGAACTGAGGTTGAGGTTGCCATATCATAATAACAGATTAGTACACTGCAAAACGTAGGGCATGGGGGAAATCACAGGGGTACCTCCGAGAGGAAGAGCCAAGAGGCGGAAAAAAAATGGATACAAAAATAAATAAAAATAAAACAAGAGATAAAAATAAGAATAAAGATAAGATGGGGGGGGGAGGGAGATCGAGAGGGAAGGGTCTTTGAGTCAGCTTGTTTACCTCGTCACGACTGGTCCTCCCGGAGGCGCCATGGCTCCCAGACAGTGTCGTGGGCCTCCAATCTGTCCTGCATCCTGGCAGTCATTCTCTCCATCAGCTCCACGTCTTTGATCCTAGCGTGCAAGGCTTCCGGGGTAGGGGGGAGCTGTTTTTCCAATTTAGGGCTATAAGAAAGCGGGCAGCTGTGAGGATGTGGCGGGTCAGCTTTTTGTAGGCCGTGGAGGTCCTCAGGGGGAATAAGCCCAATAAGAAGAATTTGGGGGACATGGGGACCTGTGTGTCCAACAGGTGGCTCAACAATCGCTGCAACGCGGTCCAGTAGGGGGCAATCATTGGGCAGCTCCAGTAAATGTGAAAGAGGGAACCCTTGAGGATCCCAGGTTTTTATTGCTGTTGGTCATTTATAATGACAGCTTTGTCACAGAAGAGAAAATATTCAAGAGGGACAAAAGCAACAACACAATGCTGACTAAGGCATTTCTGAAACCACGTGTCTGAGAAATTCAGGAAGCTGTCACCTGTAATGGGTCAATCATTTACGTTCGAGGCATTCCCTGCTGTACTTTTACATCCCCCTTGCAGAGCCGGAAATGCCTGGGCTGCAAATGATTGGCCTATTACAGGTGACGGCTACTTGGAAGGCTCAGCCATGTAGATTCAAGTGCATCTGAACATGCCCAAGCCCATGCCTAGTTTAGACATGGCATTAGTACATTGAAGAACAACATGTACCGCTTCAAATCTCCACTGCTCTCCCTGCCCAGAGGTACCTCTATGCAGGGACTTTTTAGCAGGTCAGTTCTGGCAGTATGCACAGTGATGTCATCTATGTATAGCCTTCTGTTGAACTTTTAGATTTAGCGTGATACTATTTATTGGCCAACTAAATAGATTTCAGTGCAAGATTTCAAGGCATTACTCTAGTCTAATCTAGAAACAGACATATTGAACCTGATTGTTTAAACAGTTTTTACAAATACAGTAGGGTGACCACATTTCCAAACTGCCATTCAGGGACACCCCCCCCTTTCTCACCTTCCCCAAAAAAAGATGAGGGAGGACGGGGGGGAAATTTAGTCTCGGGGTTGATGGGGAATTTGGCAGCGGGTTATTTGTCAGGTGAATGTGCCACTTGCCACCAGATGCAGTGCTCCTTGCCACCCATAGCCTACCACCAGATGCAGTGCTGCTGTCACTCCCTCTGCATGATCCACGTACGTAGAAGAAAAGGAGTGGTGTCACTATCTGGAGAGATAGTGGGGACAGAGAAGGAGGAGGTGCCAAGGTGGGTGGGGACAGTAGTGCTGCACTAGGCGCAGGCCTCGCTCCTTGTCTCACTGACTGACAGTAAATTGTCACTGGTTGCAAGATGCCAGGCAGCGCTGGCCCTAGCAACCAGTTCCGGAAATGTAGTTATTAGTAGGGGGTGGCTGTGCCCTCTATTTAATTCCCAGGACGTATTGACCCTACAATACAGTCTTTTCCAGACTCACTTTTATACATGCTTCAAGTACATCACAAGTGCCCTGAGATCCCACAAGGGCTCTACACAATGCCTATTTTGAGTACAGTTTACACCGTTTCTGAATTTAGCTTTACTGGATTCCTACAGTCCAAGAAATAGGTTAATGCGTGTCTGGGTGACAGAGTTGTAGCTATCAGTTGCTGAGGGCTTATTCAGGAAATGAGGCAGGACTAGTAACATCACTGCACATAAAAAGATAATGGCATTACATATAATGTTATATTGTTGTAGCATAATGTGCACTAAACTGTAGCAATGACAGGGTCATTACTGAGTACAGAAGCAAAGCCAAGTTCGGTGACCATAGAAACCAAACAGAAAGTGCATTTATCAGATTTAACGTCAGTTTAGATCTATACACATTGTTCCTATTATCGTTGCTATTGATATATTAATTATTGTGTTTTTTTGTTTTTTTTTCTTAGTGGAGGCATTGTGCTGCGGCCTTGGGATTGTATATTGTTTTTCTTGATGGAATATTTACATTATTGTTGCATACAAAGATTTGATCATTAGATATAATTGTTTTGATTATTGTACTGGAGTCATCAGCTCACATTTACTTTACTGATCTTCCTGCTTGTTCCAAGTCAGTGACTCAGAAGTAAAGCCTCGTACACACGCTTGCTTTTCTCAGCAAGAACCAGCAAGAAAATTGCTGGCAGAGCTTTCTTGCCGAGTATACCGTGCGTGTGTACGAGGCTTTCAGGTTTCTCATCTGGAAATCTGCTCAGAATCTCGACGAGAAAAATAGAGATCCTGCTCTCTATTTTCTCATCGAGATTCTTGTCGGCCTGTTTCCCGACGAGAAACCTGAGCGTCTGTATACTTGCCTGTCGCCGTGGAAACCAGCGCATGCTCGAAATGACTTGGACATGGCATAGGTAGGGTGAAGCAAGATGGCGGCGACGGCATTGCATGTGACGAGCGCATGCTCGTCGTACGTGATGACGTCACCACGTTCTTGCCTTTCAAAAGAACCGTGGTTCTTTTGAAAGGAGTGTGTGTACACTCGGGTGGCAAGAGATTCTTGCGAAGAATCTCTTCAGGAAAAACAGTGCTTTCTTCCTGACGAGATTCTTGCCCGTGTGTACAAGGCTTAAGCCATTGGATGGGATGAGCTTGTCAGCCAGGCTTCTGAAAAAAGTCCCATTTACTATCCTAGAGCTGACATTGGTTATCTAAAGCCTGATTGGTTGATGTACTTGCCTTACCTTTACCTATCAAATATTCAGTTTTTGCACTGATTATTAAGTAGGCATGGTACTAAGAATATTATTTCCTATGTAATATGAGCAAACCACCATACATACATACACGCTACATATATTAATAGGTATTAACATTTTTACCTAGGTGTGGCATCTGTCCTTAAAATTGTGACAATAATTAATATATCAAAAACATAAATGATGTCTTAATAATGAAGCAAAGAGCTTTTAGCAGTTGCCAACAATTAAAAGCATTCAAAAGTCTGAGCTGTACAGCAACGCTGTACAAAGTGACCCATGACAGCCAAATTACAATAACTCTAATTGGTTGTTATTGGAAACAAGTGCATTGCACAACATTCTTTGGCTTATAAGGTCAGCTCAATAATGTTACTTCATTTTATTTGCTTTCTTAAATTGTTTGTTTTCCCTTACAGAGTTCCAGACTGTGGAAGGTTTAAAGGGTCCCTCTTTTCTGAAATACCAAGGGGAATTTGAAGACGTTTTGTTGGATGGGATCTATATTTCATCAAATAATTACGATATTGGGGTGGTAAACTCTACAGGTTATAAAGATGACTCACTTACAAGCTGGATTCAGTCAAGAGACGATAGAAAAAGCCAGATTGGAATTAAATGAGAATCCAGACACTTTACATCAGGATATCCAACAGGTTAGAGACATGATAATCACTAGACCAGATATTGGTTTTCTACGGACAGATGATGCATTCATCTTAAGGTTTTTAAGAGCTAGGAAGTTCAACCAGATGGAAGCATTCCGACTTCTCGCCCAGTATTTCCAGTATCGCCAACTTAACTTGGACATGTTCAAAAACCTTAAAGCAGATGATCCCGGGATTAAAAGAGCTCTTATGGATGGCTTTCCAGGTGTGCTGGACTCTCGTGACCACTATGGACGGAAGATTCTTCTACTTTTTGCAGCCAACTGGGACCAGAGTAGGTAAATGTAGATAATGTTTAAATATTTTCTTCTAATTTGTTAAAGGGAAGATGGCAAAGATTGATAAAAAGTCAGTAGGGATAGTAAACATAATGTTCCTCATATATACATTAACTTAAAAAAAATATTTAAAAAAGCTGACAAGCTGCTAATAATTAGCAAGTATACATTGGGGCCTATAGCAAATTGTGTTACCTTTACCAGCCCTCAAGTCAAATTGAAAATAGCACAGTTAACATTCATATATGGGGACTGGTAACCCTTCAGAGAATTTGTAACTCTCTTAGGCCGCGTACACATGATCGAATTTATCTGCTAAATCATGGTCCGACGGACATGTTTTCCCAGCGGACAAATTTCAAAGCATGCTTTGAAATTTGTCCGCCGGAGACATGTCCGTCGGATATGTCCGCTGGTTAGTACACTAACCAGCGGACAGAAATCTCCACGCATGCGTCAAATAGATTCGACGCATGCGTGGAATTATTTTACTTCCTGGAGTGGTAACGTGGCGGTGTCAACGTCACCGCCACGTCACCGCGTCCTCAGCCCGAGGGAATTGTCGTCCGATGGTGTGTACACGCCATCAGACCAAAATCCGATGAGACATGTACGCTGGAAACGGTCCGTCGGACATGTTTGAGCGGACGTGTCTCATCGTGTGTACGTGGCCTTAAGCTGGTTTTCTGATCTGGGAAACCAGTAAGAGAACAAAGAGAGATCCTGCACTCTTTGAGAACTCACTGCAGACTGCAAGGCATCTCAGCAATACAGCTTGGCTTGGGACCTGCCCCAGCCTTTAATTGGAATTGATATGAACAGAAGAACACTAATGAGATCATCACTCAGTATATTTTTGATATTAGATGGTCAGCATTGTGCAATGAATCGAGACGCCTCTCTCACTCCTAGTTTGAGTGCTGCTGTATAGAAACTACAGAACACTAGCTCAATTCAAGGATTTATATGTAAAATACATGTAATGATTGTTTGGTAATTTCCTGTCTTGTTTACATGTATCTAATATGTGCATGTTCTGCTTCAATGGCTAAGTAATAATGTGCAATACTATGCCCAGTGGCTTTGCTTACCAATAATGAATCCATGAGTCCTAATTGAATGCTAATATTAAATGACTCAAATGTTGTGGCCTGGGTTTAAAAACACTTACTGAATCCTGGCTTTATTAAATGTGAATGATTCCTGTAACCGCTCCATTCCTAAGATGTTTTGGAGCTGATCACATCATATGCAGTAATTGCTTACTTGGCACCTGTCTCATATAGAATGATGGTTGACAGTATCCCTCCTCTCATCCTGCATCACAGATATACTGATTGCTTTATATTGTGCATAATACTGAAATGATGCGCTGGAAGCCTCTTGTTTGCAGCAATAGCTTTGTTTTTATGGAGAAATATCAGTACATGTCTTTTCATCATGGAGACAGGAACAGGAACTGAATAACAAACAAGTACACACAGAGGAAAAACAGTACTTCCTCCCATTACATCATATCATGGATACACACTATAATACTGCAGTGCCACCTTCTGGTAAAGACAGGTATAACGCATATGTATAATTTACGGTATATAAAGGTACTATGCTCTTCTTCTTCCAAGACTTACTGAGCTATGGTATTAAGTAACAGACCTAAATTATTCAGGAGGATCTTTGCATCACCAAAGTGACCACATGTGTGCAGGCAGAACTCAGTGTGTGGGGTGCCCCTACAAGTACCGCTAGGGCCAATGTATTTGGGCTTCTGTTCACTTTAAAACGTATTTTTTTGTGTATGAACGCATATCGGCAACTTTGCTTCAGTTGGCCGAAATAAACAATTTCCTAATACATGCACACGGTCAGCACTGTATTAAATAGTACAGGTCAGGACTTCACATTTGCTACTGGAAAAAATAGAATTAGGCCAATTACTGCACAGCCATTCACAAGGAGCTTTGTATTTTATGAACGAATACAAGGCTTCCTCCAAATGGCTGAGATAGAGATTGTGACATCATGCACTTGCCTCTCCACCTTGGCCAATCAGAGTTAGCTTTAAAAATGGTAAAAGTGGGACTTTAAATGAGATGCGATTTTAGCAAATATGCAATTAAATATAAACATGGATAATAAATTATAAGTAACCATGTGACCAGGCTCAGAATTGGGGGCGGGCTTTAGGTCCTCACCTGTCCTCTGCCTGGTGATTAGCACACCTGGGCTCCCTTTCAGGAGACCTTAAATTTATAGATAGGACTGCAGCCATGCAGAGTGCCGTGGAGTTGGCGCTGCAGCTTCCCAGGTATTTGCAAATGCTTGCAACTAAACCTCTGTTTTTACTTACATCAGTTAGACAGTTTCATTTGGTTTAGTGCTTTTTGGTTGACAATTCTGAGCCTGGTCACATGGTTACTTATAATTTATTATCCATGTTTATATTTAATTGCATATTTGCTAAAATCGCATCTCATTCAAAGTCCCACTTTTACAATTTTTATCCACTTACAGGGATGGAGGCCTATGGCAAGATCGCTATATGCCTCATTCAAAGTCCCAACCCCCCTCTTTTTAATCAGAGTTAGCTTTGTATTCATTCATAAAAGTACAGTGCTTCCTGTGACTTAATTTGTTTCCAGGAATGGGAGGGGAAGTCCCTAGGCAACAGTGTTGTATACTGTATGTAGCTGACGTATATAAAAGGAGCTAGTTGATCTAGGCCAGTCTGGCCCAAACAAACTATAAAGAGAATGCAAAGCTGGAGTTAGGATTTAAACCAAGTGTTTTTGCACTACTTTTCCTTTATTTTGGCTTTTCATAATAGCAAATTCATTAATATACATGCCCCGATGACATTGGTTGTGATGAAAGGCATAGGGAGGAGTTCACGCATGTGACATCATTACGCATGCTGAAACCATGGGGTGGTCGGATTGGAGCCCGAAACCAGTTTTTTTTACATACATGCTTGTTTTTAGGATTAACGTTGTGAGTAAGTAGTACTTCCTTGCTTTTGATAAATTTACCATACAGTTTCACACTATGTGGATATCTTTGATTTATTTTCTCTGCATGATATAATGGAGCAATTCCCACCATTACTTGGGATATCTCTCTAACCAGTGAGGAGGAAAAGAGTGAATGGTTTCCACCCCATGTGATCTTTCATTCACACAGCGCTTAAGGCCTCGTACACACGAGGCAATCTATTTGTTCAAATCGGTCGGACCGACCGATTTGAACAAATCTGTTTGCTAGGATTTTGGTTTGCTCGCGTGAATCCATTCGGCGCCGGTGCGAGACGACATGTCTGCTGGTAAGTGTACTAACCAGCAGACATGTCGGGCGGACGGATTCCCACCCGATAGATTTCAAAGCATGCTTTGAAATCTGTCAGGTGGCCAAATCCGTCAGCTCGCCCGTACACACGATCGAATCTGTCTGCTGGGACGGTCTAGCAGACCGTTTCCAGCAGACAGATTTGATCGTGTGTACGAGGCCTAAGACTCTTATTAATGCCCTGTACATACGATTGGTTCGTCTGATGAAAACGAACCGATGGATTTTTTCATCAGATATCCAATGAAGCTGACTTTCATCAGTCCTGCCTACACACCATCAGTTAAAAATCCGATCGTGTCCAACCCGGTGATGTAAAACACAACGACGCGCAGAGAAAAATTAAGTTCAATGCCAATTCTGAGCATGCGTGGATTTTTGACCGATAATTTTTCCCACAGACGATCGTTTTTTTCTATCGTTTTTTTAACCATACGAAAAATGTAAAACAGGTTCTATTTTTTTTCACCAATGAGGGAAAAAAAACTGCTGGGGCCCACACGATCGGTTCTTCTGATGAAAACGGTCCATCGGTCCGTTTTTCATTAGACAAACCGATCATGTGTACAGGGCATAAGGCCTCTTTCACACGGAGCGGTCCGTTTTTCGGTCCGCTCCGTGTGTGTCCGTCAGCTCAGCGGGGGGTCCCGCTCAGCTGTCGGCGGACAGGGCGGTCCCCGCACACTGTGCAGGGACCGCCCTGTCTCTCCCCTCCTATCCCCTATGGGGAATCGGATGGAAACGGACCGTCTGTCCGTTTGCATCCGATCCGATCCACCGGACGGAAGAAAAATAGAGTTTTCTTCCGTCTGCAAAACGGATCCAGACGGACTTGGATCGTAGGCGGACGTTAGCGGATGCATCATCCGCTAATGGATCCGCTCCTATAGGGACACATTACAAGTCCGTAAACGGACTTGTAATTAGCGGACCGTTCGTCCGCTCATGTGAAAGGGGCCTAAGAGTCAATAATTTCTGGTAAGAAGCCACTTTTTACCTTATGGTGGAGGCCCACTTGGGTGATTCACCTTTTGGCTTGTAATTTATACTCACATATTGGACGCATTTGCTGCCCGTTTAACCAGTACAAATCCGCGCTATTGACAAAAGACGTCAACAGCGCGGACCTGAGCTGCCGGGGTCACGTCAATAAAGTGTAATTCCCCTCGCGCGCCACTGGGTGGCGCGCAGCGGGGAAAAACAGTGCCGTCGCATTGCCGAGGATTCAATGCGTGTCCCCGACGGCCGCGGTGTCCGCCAGGTACATGCGATCGGCGGTGACACAGCAGAGATGTGGAGCTCTGTGTGTGAACACAGAGCTCCACGTCCTGTCCGGGGAGAGAGGAGACCGATCTGTGTCCCTTGTACATAGGGACACAGCCTCGGTCACCTCCCCCAGTCACCCCCCTCCCCCCACACAGTTAGAACACACCCAGGATACACATTTAACCCCTTCCTCACCCCCTAGTGTTAACCCCTTCGATGCCAGTCACATTTATACATTAATTAGTGCATATTTATAGCACTGGTCGCTGTATAAATGTGAATGGTCCCAAAAATGTGTCAAAAGTGTCCGATGTGTCCGCCGTAATGTCGGAGTCCTAATAAAAAGATCGCCGCCATTACTAGTAAAAAAAAAATATTAAAAAAAAATCATAATTCTGTCCCCTATTTTGTAGGCGCTATAACTTTTGCGCAAAGCAGTCGCTTATTGCGATTTTTTTTTTTTTTAAATACGTAGAAGAATACGTATCGGCCTTAACTGATAAAAAAAATCTTTTTAAAAAAAAAAAAAAATGGGATATTTATTATAGCAACAAGTAAAACATATATATTTTTTTTAAATTGTCGCTCTTTTTTTGTTTATAACGCAAAAAATAAAAACCGCACGGGCGATCAAATACCACCAAAATAAAGCTCTATTTGTGGGGAAAAAAGGACGCAAACCTTTTCTTATACAAATATTATACTGGGTGAATGTTACAGTGTACTGGAGTATAACACATCTGGTAAATATAGAGCACATTTCTCTCAAGAAGTCAATATGCCAGGGATTTGGTTTCAAAAGAGGGATAGTCACTTCAAATCAGGACAGTCAGGAGCTATGACCATCTGAAAGAATAGCATCAGAGTCCTTCAAAATCTCTCTCTTATCATGCACAAGTACATGTTTAATTTCACTTTTCTTTTACAAAGATTTTATTAGCAAGTTAACCAACACTAACAGGAATACCGATAGATGGATACAAAATGTAGCAATCAATGGACATAGGAGAATAATGAAAAAGTACAAACACACAAATAGTTCTGATCCTATCCAGAGCAATCCTATCTACTGTACAGGAATATGCAATCAATACAGTAAGCAAGGTATACTGGTAAAAAAAGGAATGTTTAATTTCACTTTTATTAGCATATTATCAGTAAAGATGAAGATTATTTGCATCTCTAATAAAAATAGCATTATGCAAGATGGCCAGCTTTATTTGCATTTTTGTTTGTTTTTTCAGCAAAACAAACCATCTGTAGAGATGCATAGCAACGCAGAAAAATGCTTGCAAAGCACTGAGCCTGAAATGCACCGCATGAAATAGCAGAGGTGTCAGTGTATCCCCAGAGTAATGCCGCGTACACACGATCACTTTTTGCGATGAAAAAAAACGACGTTTTCAATCATGAAAAAAAACGACGTTTTTCAAACTTCATTTTCCAAAACGACGTTGCGTACACACCATCGTTTTTCTACAAAGCTCTATCAAAGCATGGTGACGTACACCACATTCGACGGCACTCTTTTCCATTGAAGCTCCGTCTCATAACTTGCTTCTGAGCATGCGCGGGTTTAAAAACGTCATTTTCTACATCGTTTTGCCCACACACCATCACTTTTTATGACACAAAAAACGACGTTTTGAAAAACGACACAAAAAATTCAAGCATGTTGGAATTTTTTTTTGGTTGTTTTTTTGAAGACAAAAAACAACGTTTTGCCCACACACGATCAATTTAAATGACGTTTTAAAAAACGTCGTTTTTTTTCATCGCATAAAGTGATCGTGTGTATGCGGCATTAGAGATTACTTAAAAAAAAAAGCCCAGCATGTAAGTCGAAACAAAACAGTGTCTCCCCCTTCCCCCCCACATTGCAGCAGCTCAGCAGCGATTTTATTGGGGGGACTGCTGTTTTCCATTCTAGGAGATTAGAACAGTGCCGTTACACACAGACTTTCTTGAAGCCAATTGCTCTCCCACACAATTGTGTGGCAGAAGGAGTTCAATCGCCATTTGTTCCTATAATCAACTGCTGCTGATTGGGTTGTGGGGTGGCAGCTGACACTATCATTGTCCTATCAAAGAGAGTGCAGCATATCAAGGCTCTTTTGTGACCTTACCCTAAATCTGTAATAACAAAGGAGTTAACCTTAGCCCATACGTAGCAATGGCATCATCTGGTCTTAAATAATTTAATATAATTCTGTAAATCTTTCCTCAGCTGTAGTCTTTATATTATGAGAATTTGTAATCCAGATAATACCTGCTGGTTAATTTCCTATACTCTTTGAAACATTTTTCATTCTGATGTTTCTACCTCGTTATTATGAGGTCCTTTGGTGGGTGTTTTTTGTGTTAATGTGCCTGCCTGTGGTTGCTGGCAAAAAGCATGCCTTCTGTTATGGAATAAAATAAAGTGCAGTGCTGTAAATCTCCCCCACTCACACTATCAATCAATTAGTAACCCAGCAATCTCTCCTGAACGATTTAACTTGACAGATAGTAACCCACATTTAAAACATCAGTTGTGCCGTGTTTACATGTCGTGTTTACATGCCGCGTTTGAGAAGCGTTTCTAAAAAAGTTTTTGAAATAGCCCAAAACAAAAAACGGCTGTAAACGGTAACCCATATTAAGCCGTGTTTTGCCACGTTTAGAAGCGTTTGGCGATTGAAATGCCTCTAAACTCAGCGTCTGAACTCATTTTTTTGCTTTCCAAAAAAAAGCCTCTAAACTCAACTGCCTATAAACGACTATAAATGACCCTGTGTACACGTACTGATAAAGCTAACAGAGGAGAGTTCAGGAGCAGTTGAAAAAAATGCTCAACTGCTCCTAAACATCCTCATTTACAGCAGTGTACATGAGGCCTAATGTAAATTGTTCTGTTTCCACAATCTAAGCACCAAAAGTGATCTCTATAACTGATCCAGTTGTGGTGAGATAGCTTAACTTATAGTAACTTGGCAGACAGTGATGTGATCCAAATGACATTTTGCAGAACATAGAAAGCTTTAACCCGAAACGCAGATCATAACAGATGAACATCAGACATGCGTTTGCCCCAGGACAAAACAATGTAGGTAGAAGCGGCGTGCTGACGTAACCACTACACAGATTACCAGAGTGAACGGGTTGTGTTAGCCGGCCGACTATACAATTTCACATGCAATTTTTTATCTTCACACTGTAAGTGTAATTTTAACCAATTTTTATAATAAATGTTTACTGGATTACGCTATGTTGGCCTTTTTTCTTTCCTCACCTGGCTGTGACCATATATGACTGCTTGTGAGTGGCTGGGGATTGATTTATTGCTGAAGAAAAGACATCCAGTTGCATAGACGCCCTGGCTGGGTTATAGGCCATACACCAACAGAAGATCTCTAGTTGGGATCTTCATCTTCGGTAAGAGGCAGTTATTTAGAAGGTGAAGGATCTCTGTCCTATTACGTCACTTTTCCTTGGTTTGCTCTGGTTTGATGTCACCAACTTATCTATAGGAGGACTGTACACCTTAACCTTTTTTCGACTATCATCCAATGGTTTTCTTGGAAAAATAGATCATTCACTTGTTCACTTTTTTTGGGACTCATCAGATTTTATTACAGATAGGGCAACCTCAGCCACGGCCCCAGCCACTCACAGCGCTGGAGCTGCGATACCCGAAAGACACGCCAAGGCAACATGTCAGCTACCTCGGGGGGGACCAGGTAAGTTACCGACGCCTCGTTTTAAGGTAAGTATTTCATAATTAGGGATGAGCCGAACACCCCCCCCTGTTTGGTGCGCACCAGAACCTTTGAACGGACCGAACATTCGCGCGAATATGTAGAACGTCTATGGGACTCGAACGTTCGAATTCAAAAGTGCTAATTTTAAAGCCTAATATGCAAGTTATTGTCGTAAAACGTCTTTTTCCCCAGGGAAAATGTATCAATAGAAAAAAAGTTTTAAAAACGGACGTTTTTTTTTTTTACTTAACCACTTAAGACCCGGACCAATACGCTGGTAAATGACCCAAGGTGTTTTTGCGATTCGGCACTGCGTCGCTTTAACAGACAATTGCGCGGTCGTGCGACGTGGCTCCCAAACAAAATTTGCGTCCTTTTCTTCCCACAAATAGAGCTTTCTTTTGGTGGTATTTGATCACCTCTGCGATTTTTATTTTTTGCGCTATATACACAAATAGAGCGGCATTTTTGAAAAAAAAACACTATTTTTTACTTTTTGTTAAAAAAAAAAATCAAATAAACTAAATTTTAGTCAAACATTTAGGCCAAAATGTATTTAGCCACATGTCTTTAGTAAAAAAAAAAAAATCGCAATAAAAAAAAATAGCTACCTAGCGGGAACAGCGACACTAATACAGCGATCAGAAAAATGATCGCTTAGTGACGCTGGCAATAGGGAGTGAAAGGGTTAACTAGGGCGGTGATCAGGGGGTTAAAACTTTATTAGGGGGGGTGGGGGGGCTATCCTGAACCTAACACTAACTGACTTTTACACTGCCTGTCACACTGACACTAAATGCAGTGATTAGATCACTGCATTCAGTGACACTGTGACAGGGGGGGTGGGGGGGGGCAGATCGCAAGGGGTTAAGTGTGCCTATGTGTGTGTATGTCAGTGTAGTGTTAGTGCACACTTACTGTGAGGTGTTCCTCTCATCGCAGCGGTTGGAAATACCGCTGCGATGAGAGATTACATCACTTCCCCCTTCCTGTGTTTACACAGGAGGAGGAAGTGACACGAAGGGGGAGCGCAGCGATTGGCTGGGAGCGATCGCGGGGGGGCGGGCAAACACGGACATCCACCCGCTCGTCCCGGATAGCTCCCGGAGACACGGGGATCGCCGCACGCCGCGGAGGTGGTCCCGATTGGACCCGCTACTGGGCGAGGACGTAAATTTACGCCCTTGTGCCCAGCCGTGCCATTCTGTGGCCGTAAATGTGCGTGCGGCGGTCCTTAAGTGGTTAAGCATCATTAAAATCACTGCTCCTGAATCAGGAGCAGTGATTTTAATGATGCCAAAATAATAAATAAAAAAAATCCTTTAAATATTGTACCTGCTGGGTGTCTATTGTATGCCTGTGAAAATGTCTTTAAATAGCACAATCACCTGCCTGCCAGTAAATTAGGAAGAACTGATCTAGCTAAACTATACAGTGTATAAATATATGTACATCACCTGGGATGTATATATATCCTCTACACACTGTAACATTAACTGACTAGCCTGCCTGCCTGCCTGCTCTATCTACCTGCAAAAAATGACACTCTCTCTCTTCCTGTTCTCTCTAACCACCGCCGCAACACACTAAACAAGGCCGACCTGCAGGCGGCCTTTTATAGTGTGGGGCGTGTACTGAACCCCCTGAGCCATAATTGGCCAAAGCCAAGCGATAATATTAAAATGGAAGGAGTATCAGACCACTGCAAATCTACGAGACCTGGCCGTCCCTCTAAACTTTCAGCTCATACAAGGAGAAGACTGATCAGAGATGCAGCCAAGAGGCCCATGATCACTCTGGATGAACTGCAGAGATCTACAGCTGAGGTGGGAGACTCTGTCCATAGGACAACAATCAGTCGTATACTGCACAACTCTGGCCTTTATGGAAGAGTGGCAAGAAGAAAGCCATTTCTTAAAGATATCCATAAAAAGTGTTGTTTAAAGTTTACCACAAGCCACCTGGGAGACACACCAAACATGTAGAAGAAGGTGCTCTGGTCAGATGAAACCAAAATCAAACTTTTTGGCAACAATGCAAAACTTTGTTTGGCGTAAAAGCAACACAGCTTATCACCCTGAACACACCATCCCCACTGTCAAACATGGTGGTGGCAGCATCATGGTTTGGGCCTGCTTTTCTTCAGCAGGGACAGGGAAGATGGTTAAAATTGATAGGAAGATGGATGGAGCCAAATGCAGGACCATTCTGGAAGAAAACCTGATGGAGTCTGCAAAAGACCTGAGACTGAGATTTGTCTTCCAACAAGACAATGATCCAAAACATAAAGCAAAATCTACAATGGAATGGTTCACAAATAAACATTTCCAGGTGTTAGAATGGCCAAGTCAAAGTCCAGACCTGAATCCAATCGAGAATCTGTGGAAAGAACTCAAAACTGCTGTTTACAAACGCTCTCCATCTAACCTTACTGAGCTCGAGCTGTTTTGCAAGGAGGAATGGGCAAAAATGTCAGTCTCTCGATGTGCAAAACTGATAGAGACATACCCCAAGCGACTTACAGCTGCAATCGCAGCAAAAGGTGGCACTACAAAGTATTAATTTAAGGGGGCTGAATAATTTTGCACGCCCAATTTTTCAGTTTTTTATTTGTTAAAAAAGTTTGAAATATCCAATAAATTTCGTTCCACTTCATGATTGTGTCCCACTTGTTGTTGATTCTTCACAAAAAAATTACAGTTTTATATCTTTATGTTTGAAACCTGAATCGTGGCAAAAGGTCGCAAAGTTCAAGGGGGCCGAATACTTTCGCAAGGCACTGTACTTGTGAGTCTTTACTACATCCACATTCACTCCTCAAATGGAGACATGGGTCACCGGTGCCTTCCTCCCATTCAATTCCACAATGGGCTCTTTTGTCTTAATGACATATATAAATATATCCTCACAGAATGTGACAAGGTTTTACATCACAGTCCTTTACAAAGTCTCTTCCCCAAACCCTGATATATCCCACTACCGCAGTGTAATCAGAAAACTTCTGAAGATGGTGAGACTCTGTCTGGTATCTGAAATCAGTGGTATAGACAGTAAAGAGAAAGGTAGAGAGAACTCTTCCTCTGTGGAACCACAATATTGCTGACCATCCTAATTGCCATATACGGTCTTGCAAATACACATACTGTAGTCTTCCAGTCAGGTAGTCTACAATCCATGACACAAGGGTGACATCAATCTGCATCGCCGTTGGCTTTTCACCCAGAAGAGTCAGGCTGATGGAAGGTGGCAATCAGAGGCCACCTTACCTTAGGAGGCAGATGAGGAGGATCCAGGGCTGGGCTGCTGCTCTTCACTCCAGCTACTCCTAGCTCCGGGGCCATTGCTTCTCCTCGCATCTGAACAAGTAGTGGGTTCTGAGACCTGATTGGGCGGTAGTCCTGAGACTCCCTGGACAATCAGATGTCAGGACCTGCTCCCTGACAATCAGGAAGACAATGGTGAATATTAATTTGTTATTGTCACACAACTGGGTGGGCTCAGGATGCAGTGCTCTGCACCCTGAGCCCACTCTTATTTTAAGCCAATTAGAGCCTCAGGCTCTAATCGTGTGCATAAAAAAGTTTAAAAATAAAAACATTGGAATCAATGCGTCTGGCACCCTGCATGTTTGGGGACGGGTGCATAGATTAGGATGGGCCGCAACTGTCCAAATATTTACTAACCATGGGCTGTAAGTGAGTTAAAACAAGTCTCTCCATGATGTAGGAGGTCAAAGCCACTTGCCTTGGTCTGTAATCCTTGGAGCCACAGGAACAAAATATTTTTGGCACATGAACAAGGCAAGATGTCTTCCACAGCACAGGGACCATTCTTAGACTCAAGAAAAAGACTCATTGAAGGACACCCTGCCGCTGGTCTGCACATGCCTTTAGCACCCTGAGGCTAATGCCACCAGGGCCTGCTGATTTTCCTGTCTTAAGTCTCCTTAACTGATCAGCTGTAAAACACATTGATGTACTTTCCCCTGAAGGAGTAGAGTTGTTCTTGTAAGAACTTGTAAAAGCATCCAGTAGGGGGGAAGTAGAGCACACACTAAAGGAGGAATTACATCTAATAGGAGGAGTGCAAGGTACCTGTCTCAACTCTAGGTCTACAACTTTGTGGTACATCTGCGGGAGTAAAAGCCAGGGCTGCAGGATCCAACCTGTTAAACGGTTCAGTTCATTTGCCCTCTCCACATCTCCCCCAGTCCCTCTACCAACTGGCTTGAGACCTATAGTGGTCCTCATGCCACTCCAAACCTCTCTCACATAACCTTCATCTTGAGGTCACTCTAAATCATTTTAACTCCTTCCTAGAACCCACTCCAAAAGCCATGTTCTTGAAGTTAAAGAGGAGGTTCACCCTAAATATAGTCTTTCTCATGTGATCCAGCATACTGACGTCAGCGCCAGTATGCTGTTTTTTTTTTTTTTTTAATCCCCCACTTACTGTGTAATCTTTATTTTTGATTTCTTTCCCCCGTGGTGGATGGCGCCTGTATAGCGCGTCACGGCTTCCGAAAATACCCGAATTAGGACTCGGGTATTTCCGGCGCAATGCGGCGCCTGCGCACAGACCTAGGAGCTGACTGCGCAGGCGCCGTATTTCTCCTATAGCTATGGCGCGTCACGCCCTCCGAAAAAAGCCGAAATAGGACTCAGAGAAATACGGTGCCTGCGCAGTCAGCTCCTAGGTCTGTGCGCAGGCGCCGCATTGCACCGGAAAAACCCGAGTCCAAAATCGGCTATTTTCTGAAGCCGTGATGGGCTATACAGGCGCCATCCACCGCGGGGGAAAGAAATCAAAAATAAAGATTACACAGTAAGTGGGAGATTTTAAAAAAAAAAACAGCATACTGGCGCTGACGCCAGTATGCTGGATCACATGGGAAAGACTATATTTAGGGTGAACCTCCGCTTTAAGAATATCCCTAATTTTTCTTATTACCCATGGTTTATTATTTGAATAACAATGAACAATCATTGTTGCAACAATATAATCTACATCAATTAATATAATGTGTTATGCACTCAGTAAGACCATCAATGTCCCTTCCATGTGGCTCCCAGAATGTATTCCAATCTGTCATTTTAAAACAGTCCCACAATAATGCAAAGAAATCCTCAGGCCATCTTTTCACCAATCTAGTGGTTACAGGTTGTCTGTGGCTAGATGGATCAAAATTTGGAATTCTTTTTGGCAACCATTGGTGCCACTTCCTCCAAACTAAGGAGGAGAGGGACTTTCCACCTTGCTATCAGCACTCAAAAGCGCTCAAAAGCTTGCATCTATGATAGTATAGGAGTGCATTAGTGTGTATAGAATGGGCAGCTTGCATATATGGATAGGCACCATCAATGCTTAAAGATATTATATATATATATATATATATATATATATATATATAATGTTTAATCACTTTAGCCCCGGACCATATTGCTGTCCAAAGACCAGAGCACTTATTGTGATTCGGCACTGCGTCGCTTTAACTGACAATTGCGCGGTCGTGCGACGTGGCTCCCAAACAAAATTGGTGTCCTTTTTTTCCCACAAATAGAGCTTTCTTTTGGTGGTATTTGATCATCTCCTGCGGTTTTTATTTTTTGCGCTATAAATAAAAATAGAGCGACTATTTTGAAAAAAATTCAATATTTTTTACATTTTGCTATAATAAATATCCCCAAAAAACATATAAAAAAACCATTTTTTTTCCTCAGTTTAGGCCGATACGTATTCTTCTACATATTTTTCGTAAAAAAAAATCGCAATTAGCGTTTATTGATTGGTTAGCGCAAAATGTATAGCGTTTACAAAAAAGGGGGTTGTTTTATGGAATTTTTATTAATATTTTTTTTTTACTAGTAATGGCGGCGATCAGCGTTTTTTTTCGGTACTGCGATATTATGGCGGACACATCGGACACTTTTGACACATTTTTGGGACATTGGCATTTTTATAGCGATCAATGCTATAAAAATGCATTGGATTACTATAAAAATGCCATTGGCAGTGAAGGGGTTAACACTAGGGGGCAGGGAAGGGGTTAAGTGTGTTCCTATTTGTGTTCTAACTGTATGGGGGGGTGGACTCACTAGGGGAAATCACTGATCTTCTGTTCATACATTGTATGAATAGAAAATCAGCGTTTCCCCCGCTGACAGGAACGAGAGGTATGTGTTTACACACATACCTCCCATTCCCCGCTCTGTAACGAGCAATCGCGGGTGCCCGGCGGCTATCGTACCTGCCGGGCACGCGCGCGGGACTCGGGGGCGTGCGGGGGGCATAAAAGGAGAGGACGTAGAGCTACGTGCTCCCGCGAGACCGCGCCACCGTCGCGCAGTAATAAGACGGTGGGCGGTCGATAACCAGTTAAGGAGCATATGCTTCCATCCAGGTGATATCTTTTTAAGGGAAGGCCTTGCATATTTCAGCAAGTCAATCCTGAACTGCATACTGCATCTATGGCAACAGCATGGCTTTGTAGTAGAAGAGTCTGGGTGCCTAACTGGCCTGCCTGCAGTCCAGACCTTTCACCAATTGAAAATATTTGGCATATCTCGAAATGAAAAATACAGCAAATGAGACCCAGGACTGGTGAGTAGTTAGAATCCTATGTCAGGCAAGAATGGGACAAGTCCCAGAACACCAGCAACTGGTCCTCTCAGTTCCCATATGTTTACAGAGTGTTTTTAAAATAAGAGGGGATGCTGCACTGTGGTAAACATTGCCCCATCCCAACTATTTTAAGATTTGCTGCTGCCATCAATTACCTTATTGTTTATCTTAACATTTTAAATTTTCTAATTTAAAAAATGTGATATGTTTTCAATTGCGAATAATATACAGGTTTATGAGATTTAAAATGATTCCATTCTGTTTTTCTGTAGATTTTAAACACTGTCCCAACTTTTTTGGAACAGGGGTTGTAGTCGCTAATTCAAAAGCACTTGTGTCTCTTTGCAAATCAGACGCAAGGCGACGCAAACAACGAAAACCATAACACTTTTTATTGAAACAATAATAAAAACAGATTACTTATTAAATGCACTGTGAACTGTACACAAGGAAACCATGTCAGTAGAGTAGTGGAGTGGGGATCACTACTGGGATCATCACTTTAGGCTGTCCACAGTGATTTAGGATGAGTGGATACATGTATAGCAAGGATTTACGCAAATTTAAGAAGATTTACAGTATATTTAATGCACTTGATATATATAGAATGACAAGTTGGAGTAGGAAGCTGTCATATGACGTACTGCGGTATGGAAATGGTTGTATATGTCAAATATAACAAAACAAAACGGTATATGCCAATCCAGAAATGCTGGAGAGATTTACCTCATTTCAACAAACAGGAAGTGAAGATATTCTTGCAACAGGGATACAAACAGAAACCAAAATCGTAGAGGCATTCAAGCTTTTCTACTGTTACAGAAAATAATAGACATGTGCAGACTGGAATATTTTGTTTCGTTTTTTCGTTTTCGTTTGGAAAATAAATTTATTTAGTTACTCCCGAAAATCGTTTTGATTTATTTAGTTTTTCGATGGGGAATAGCTTTCGTCCGAAAATCCAATTAAACTTGGTTTCTGTCAAATGGTCAAAAGAATCTTTTTGGTCTCTGTTGAATGGTCAAAAGATTATTCGACAGAACGTCGAATCTTTACGTTGAATCGTACATTTCCGTTCGAATATTCCGCCTACAAGAATTCTATTGTATGACTAGTAATAATGTTGAATCTATTCTCTATAATGTCAAATCTATTTTCTCATAAATCGAAATCTATTCTCTGTAATGTCGAATCTATTATTTCTATAGTGTCGAATCTCTCTATATCGAATTTTTACCGCAACGAAAACGAAAATAAAGCATTTTTTATGTCGGATCTTTCGGTTTTCGTTTCTTGCACTTTCATTATCGTTTGTTAAAACGATAACGAAAAAACCTGATTTTCGGATGAAAATGCATTCTAATGGAAATGAATGCACATGTCTAGAAAATAATTTGTATTTCTCTATGTGTTGATGTTGGAGAGATTCCCTCATTTTATGACTGGTAAAATGTTGTCAGCAGCACAAGAAGTAAGGGTAAATCCCTCCAATGGAGCCCCTGATAGCCATACAACTCCACAAAAACAAAAACAGTTTTGACCTGACTAACTGTACACATTAAAAAAAATTGACAATCTAGGTTTGTATGCCTAAAACATCTATTTTTATGATCACTAAGTTAGTAGAACGAATTAGGTAGATTTTTTCTCATAGACGCTGCGTTGTTATTCAGCAGATGTGGTTACCATAGCAATTCAGCTTGAAAGATAAGCATCTTCATCCTAATCAAATACACATACAGTATTTAGCCTGAGGGATTAATGTCCATGGCCCATAATTAGATTCTTCAAAGGATCACTTATATATACAGTTCTGCTGATAAAAAGCTTTTCTGCAAACAAGCCCAAATTCCCTAAGAGGACATACATTGGAAATGTTACCCTAAATGATATTTTTATTGATTAATACCGCTGATGTACACTGTCAAGTGTGTTATCAGTGAGATAGTATAATGTAAGTGATTTCTAAATCAATTATTGGAGTTTCATATAAATGCTTCACAGTATGTGTCAACTTTAACAAGAATCAATGTGTGTTTTTATATCGGAGATGATTCTGCGCAAATCAGAGACAAGACACTCAAAAAGAAACAGCCTTGAGTAGCAGTATTATTTTAAAGTGAAGAGGAGTATCAACAAACACTTGTTAAATTGGTAGGATTTTTTTTTTTTTTTAGGCCATAAAATTAACATATATTGGGGCAGATTCACGTAGATCGGCGCATTATCATTCCGGCGTAGCGCACCACTTTTCCGTTAGACTTGCGCAATCTAGCCGCGTAATCCGGCGATTCACGTAGCTTTTACGCAAGAGCTTGCGCAAACGTAAGGTTTTTTCCGGAGGCGTAAGGAGGGACGTGGGCGTGTTACATTGAAATGAGCCGTGACCCCATGCAAATGAAGGGCCGGCCGACTCGCGCATGCGCGCGTGAAGGAAACCATGTCAGCTCCGTTGTGCGCATGCTCACAACTCGGGAGCGGCGCAATCATTGAAATTGGAAATGGACTAGGGCAACGTTGTGAACTACGCAGACAGCATAAATAGACACACACAAACGCCCTTCCATTGCAAAAGTACATCCCTTTGTGTCCCTTCCCATTGAATCAAGTGCTTTTGCTCTGTTGTTCGTTAGAGTGTGTTTTGTAGTTGTCAGATTAGTGTTCTGTGTGATCTAGTGCTTGTTGGTAGTTTTGTGAAAGTGTATTTTGATAAGTGTTTGAGACTGTTTGTTTGATTGATATATTTCTGAGCGTTTGTTTTCTGGCTTTATTTTTTCATCTGATTTTTTTGTGTCTGTTTCTTGCTGAGTGCTAGTGTGATTTTTGGCTGTTCTTTTTCTCTTTGTGTGCTAGGGACCACAGTGGTGTACATGCATGCATTCTCATTGTGCCATGATTAATGTGTGTGTTTAACGTGCAAAGATGCATAATGTGAGCTGGCATGAGATGGGGTCATGAGATGGGGTCCCAGTGCATATGCAGAGTCACCTTGAAGGGAAAAGACAGGAGGATGTTAGTCATGCATGTGCCACTTGTGAGGTGTGCATCACGGGAGGGGATAGTCATGCCTGACTCCCATGTCACTCACCAACCAGCCAGCTGTCCCCATACATGTTCTGTTTGAAATCTGTGGGGATGGGGCTCTGATTGTATATGTAGCTGTCATGGGTGTCATGGGTGGTGCCATGTGTTGGGCTGCTGATGTCCTCCTGCAAGGTTGTGGTAATTCCAGGATGACATGAGGGGTGAATCTGAAGATGCGAGACACCTCAGAATCTCTCATGCCAAAGATGTCTATGCGTGTGTGATATATCAAGTGAAGAGTGAGGGGCTTGTATCAGATAAGAATATTGTATTAGATTAGATTAAATGGTAAATTTTATATAAGCAAAAAAAAAAAAAACATCTCCCGTGCCCTCCTTAGTGCCATCCTCCGTGCCCTCATCCTTCTTTGTTCATCTAAAGTCAGTAGTATAGCTATGCGCGACGATGCCCCTGGCATGTTGGCATACAGATTGTTGGGCAACACGTGTGACTGCTGAACTCCTCACTAACAGTGTTGCTTTATCAGACAATTAGACTTTTTTTCAAAATTTAGACCAGCTTTTAGGTCCTCTAACTTTAGACAGAACATTTTGCAGTTGCGCACATCGCGTAGCCTGCGCAGCAACTGCGTTTTTTTGTGAATCCCCGTAACTCCCTCATTAGCATATTTGACTAGCAAATCAATGGTGTGTCTAGCGCAGTTTTGCGCGAAGGGAAGCGAATGTCTAATTAAATTACGCCGGACCAAAAAACGAAGATTTCTGGCGTATATTGTTTTGTGAATCGCGTCCAACTATACGCACGCGCACATTTAGACTTACGCACGCGCAACAGCAGTTGCGCAGGCGTAATCGCTCTGTGAATCTGGCCCATTGTATTTTACTGCTCCATCATAAATTCAAAGTCTTATAATAGGGGTTACAAAAACAGCCAGCAAGCATGTTGTCTCTATAAAAATGTGTGATAAAAAACACGTAGAATTTGCGTAAATCCTTGATATACATGTATCCACTTATCCTAAATCACTTTAAACAAACTAAACTGATGTTCTGTTTGTTTCAGTGCTTGAAATAGAACTAAAAGGCAAAACATATATAATTTTTTTTATTTGGGAAAGGGTTATAACTCTGATCAGTTTATTTTTGCCACCTTTGTCTCATTGGGGAGATTTCCCTTTACTTCCTGTCTCATTGCCAAAATATTATGTGAGAGCAAATTCCTCAAAAGTGAGGTAATCCCTGGCTGTTACCAGAACTATTGTCCTATTTGGAATATTTACCCTCTATTAACAGAACATATAAATAAGAAACATGATGTTTCTAAGTTATTGGTGACCTCCATAAAGAATTAAGCCTTGTACACACGGCCCGTTTTCCTGACGGGAAAACTGTGAGGAGAGCTTTTGGCTGGGAATCCCAGCCATGTGTATGCTCCTCGCAGTTTTTCCGATGGGAAAACTGCCCAAAAACCACCGGGCAAAAAAAGAGAACCAGCTCTCTTTTTTCCTGCCGGAAAAATCGGCTGACTTTTGCCGGTGGTTTTTGTCAGATTTTCTATGGGAAAAACTGCGATGGAGCATACACATGGCCAGGATTCCCGACCAACGCAGTTTTCCTGTCAGGAAAATTGGCTGTGTGTAGGGGGAAAGACTGAATGAGCAGGTTCTCGGCTTTCCCCTTGGGATTATCAATGGGAACTTTTACCGTTGGAAATCCTGCACACGTGTGAGGGACTTTACTCATACCAGGAAGAATAGAGGGAATTTAATGGGAGTGGAGGAAAGGCCTATTTTGCAAAGGCTTATGGGGGGGCACTCTCTGTAATTGGCGAGGCAGGTTGTCTTATTTTCATATTTTTGATACCACATCCTGTATTTGGCCTGTTTAGAGAATATACATTCTCCACAGGCACTATACAATTTTCTTTAGATTTTTTTTCTTTAGATTTACCAAAACCATATGATATAAGGTTAAACCTCAGCACTTTCAGTTTGTATGCAATCAGGCAGGCCCTTGTACTACATAGTTAAAAGGAAATCTATAGGAAATCTAACAAAAGTTGTAAAGTGTGTATCCAGCTTTAGTTCACCTTTCTATAATACCAACTAATCAAATTTTAGAAATATGCATTTATGATGTTACCATTTGTGAACAGAATGAGGCCTGCACCAAACACTTCACAGCTCCATCCTGTCCTCTTCTCTAGGACAGACCATTCATTAGGACAAGTGCCCCCTAGTGGTACAAGAGCAAGTGCCAGCCTTCTAATACCTGTACATGCACTTGTCACTGCAGATGACCACAGCGACTACAGCAGATGTGAGCTGCTCTGTGCACAAATTGCCTTGCTGCATGGGAGGAGAATAAATACATACATTTAAATTGTTTAGAATTATGGAATGGTGTTCATGGACTACGTAGGTTTTTTTTTATAACGCATTTACAAAACAATACAATACCTGAATGCAATATATATATATATATATATATATATATATATATATATATATATATATATATATATATATATATATATATACAGGAAAAACATTATTTCTTAAATAAACAACTTTGAATTAAAATAAGGGTCAGTGCCCATCAATGCAGCCTGTTTAGTGCCCATCTGCAGCCTCCTTATCTCCAATCAATGCAGCCTGAACAATGCCCATCTGCAACCTCAATGCAGATTAATCAATGGCCATCTGCAGCCCATCTCATAATGCCGCCTTTTCAATCCCCATCTGCAGCACATCTCATCAATGCAGCCTGATCAATGCCCATTTTTAGCCTCAATGCTCATCTGCAGCCTGAACAGTGAAGGAAATCACTGAGCTGTCATCTCCTGTTTACTCTGCTCTCACTCGGCTCTCAGTCGGCAGTCACACAAACAGTCCTGCCTTCACCATCGGCATTGGACCAGCTCCTGTGATAGACAGAACAATGGTCCAATGCCAGTGGTGGAGGCGGGACTGTGTGTGTGTGATGTGAGAGCTGAGTAAACAGGAAATGGCAGCTTGTGAATTCCGACGGTGCTTGTACCCCTCCTTCCCCAGGTATGCTGCCGGCGTATAACACGCACCTGTAATTTGCCCCTTTTTTTCAGGAGAAAAATATTACAGTAGAGTATAGACATGTGCATGCTGAAAAAATGTTTTGTTTAGATTAGTTAATTAAGTTATTTTGTTTCGTTAAATTCTGTTGATTTGTTCAATTCGTATTCAAAATGTTTTATGTCTTTCGACTTTACCAATTTTTTAGATTTGAAAAGTTTGAATCGATACATTTTGAATCAGAATCAAAAACTTTTGATTTTTTTTTATTCAAATGTGACAAGAAGAATTAACAAAAGAAAAATCTTCATTAAATTATTACAGTGATTTTTTTAATTACCTTTGGCCCAACTAAACCAGCATTATTTTGAAATTGCACTCTAATAACACACTCAGTCTTTGATTTCAGAAACATGTTTACAATTCAAATTCGACTGAAATGCATTGAAAAAATTAAATTTGATTTGAATTTCAATTAAGAAATTTCGAAAATTCTGACAAAATTTAATTTTTTATTCGGAGCATTCGGTAAACTTTGTAATTCAGGTATTCGGACATATCTGAATCTCTGAATGATGAAAAATGTGTCTGAATATGTATTCGGAATGAAACGAACCACACATGAGTATGGTTGACAGTTTGGCTCAAGCAGTAAGTGGGTAAGCTCCATAAGTTGCGGGCTGTACTTTTAGCTGAGATTATTGAAGGTAGAGCTCATTTTTTTTTCTTTTGTAATTAAATTAAGTTGTACACTGGTGTTTCAGAGCTGAAAGGGCACAGCATAGAGCAGCCTTTGAGTGACACACTACTATAGAGAGAGCAATTGTCATAGGAGTAGCCATGGCCTATTAATTTCCACCAGTTGGGAAATGTACCCATGCTTGTGGTCCCCAGCCATTGGTGATCATCACCTTTAGAGGTATAAGTAGGGTAGAATGCAATCAGATTTACCTTCCAGATCCGTGTTGCTGTGAAGAAATAAATACAATCCATTTAAGAGACAATCACCTGGGTATGTGCCATCTAAACGGGTTGCTTAGGTCTATAAAATACGATATATGGAGCTAGTGTTATAATAATGCAGAGGCCAAGGACTGTGCAATAGGACGCCAGAACTGAGGAAAAGAGCAGTGGAAAGTATGCCAAGCTATAAAGTCCCTGTTTAGGACCCCGTATGTTACAATCCTTTCACACTTCCTTTTGTTGGTCAATCTGTATAACCTCATGTAGTAAAGGTTCCCAAGTGACTGTGAGTACATGAAAACTGTTAATATATTCAAAGCATTTTAAGGTCAGGTTTTGAAAGTTCAGTTGTTGTGTATAACATTTTCTGGTCCTTCCAAAGGTCAAATTTGACATATTCCCCTTCTTGATAGAAAAAAAGTGATGCTTTTTTCTATACTACTTATTATGAATGAAAGTGTATGCTATAAATAACTGCTATAAATAACTGCCCTGAAACACACAGTTTCAGCAGAATACAAACAAAATACAATTATATATCAAAGGTTAAAGCCTTTGAGAACTTTGTGTTGCTATGTGGGTGGGAAGCAACATATTCAAGTGTATGTTAGGCTAAAACTGTTTTTTTTACTTTTTTATCACTTTTTTTTTTTAACTCTTTGTAATCCGTGGCCATAATTCTTAGACCCCGTACACACGACCGAGAAACTCGACGGGCGAAACACATCGTTTTCCTCGTCACGTTCCTTGTTAGGCTTGTCGAGGAACTCGACAAGCTTGCTTTGCGTACACACGTTAAAGACCAAATCTCCTTGTTCTCAAACGCGGTGACTTCAACACGTACATCAACATGGGGAAGTTTGATTCCATTGGCACAACCCTTGGGGCTGCTTTTGCTAATCTCATGTTACTGAAAAGTTTGGTAAGAGACATTTTCACTTTTTAGTCTGTTACAGCGTGACAAATGTGCTATTTCCATTACAAACGCTAGTTTTACCGAAGGTTCGCGGGTTTCTTAGCATACACACGCTCGAGTTTCTCGTCGGAAACCAGCCCGACGAGAAACTCGACGAGCCAAATTTGACTCCCGTCGAGAAAATAGAGAACCTGCTCTCTTTTTGGCTCAAGGAGTTTCCCGACAGTTTTCTCGGCGAAAAGTGTACACACGACCGGTTTTCTCGGCAGAATACGTCTCCCATCAAGTTTCTTGATGGATTCTGCCGAGAAAACCGGTCGTGTGTACGGGGCCTTACACTGTTAACACTAAGAACTTTGGACAAAAATTCTGTTTGGTGTACATAATTTCTAAACCGGTACTGTGGCGTCTCCGGCAACTCAGTAGTCCCATCACCTCACTCCCTGTGACAATACCCTGAATGTTACAGTTGGACACAGGAAACACTCTTTGTTATAACTTCATGCTTTTTTTTTTCCTGAGGTCTCATTCCACAACTCATGTGACTCCCAGGATGGATTCCTAGGTACTTTGTGTCACAAACTTGGTCCCAGCTTGTGGGAACACAGTTGCTAGGGAAGGGGACAAGCATAACACTCCTTCACTACCAGAGTAACCACCATCTTTGCCAGGTCACCCTTTTCCAGGCTGGTTGGCTGATTAGCAAGTAAAACATATATGGTAGTCATTAGAAACGGCAATATAGCTTAGTCTGGACATCACTCTGCTACTTAACCACTTAAGGACCGCCTAACGCTGATATACGTCCTCAGAATGGCATGGCTGGGCACAGGCACATACAGGTACGTTGCCCTTTAAGTGTCCAGCCGTGGGTCATGCTCGCGACCCGGTCTGAAGCTCTGTGACCGCGCCCACAGGACCCGCAGACCCGATCGCTGCCGGTGTCCTGCGATCGGGTCACAGGAGCTGAAGAACAGGGAAAGGTGATTGTAAATGCACCTTCCCCATTCTTCTCTGTGGCAGTGTCACTGATTGCCTGTTCCCTGTTATAGGGAACAACGATCAGTGACATCACACGTCCAGCCACGCCCCCTACAGTAAGAACCACTCCCTTAGGGCACACGTAACCCCTTAGCACCCCCTAGTGGTTAACCCCTTCACTGCCATTGTCATTTTCACAGTAATCAGTGCATTTTTATAGCACTTTTCACTGTGAAAATGACAATGTCCCAAAAATGTGTCAAAAGTGTCCGATGTGTCCGCCATAATGTCGCAGTCACGAAAAAAAATCGCTGATCGCCGCCATTACTAGTAAAAAAAAATGATTAATAAAAATCCCATAAAACTATCACCTATTTTGTAAACGCTCTACATTTTGTGCAAACCAATCAATAAACGCTTATTGCGATTTTTTTTTTTATTTACCAAAAATAAGTAGAAGAATACGCATCAGCCTAAACTGAGGAAAAATATATTTTTATATATATTTTTGGGGGATATTTATTATAGGAAAAATTTAAAAATATAGAATTTTTTTCTAAATTGTCACTCTATTTTTGTTTATAGCGCAAAACATAAAAACCGCAAAAGTGATCAAATACCACCAAAAGAAAGCTCTATTTATAGAAAAAAAAGGACACCAATTTTGTTTGGGAGCCACGTCGCGCGACCACGCAATTGTCAGTTAACCACTTAAGACCCGGACCAAAATGCAGTTAAAGGACCTTGCCCCTTTTTGCGATTCGGCACTGCGTCGTTTTAACTGACAATTGCGCGGTCGTGCGACGTGGCTCCCAAACAAAATTGGCGTCCTTTTTTCCCCACAAATAGAGCTTTCTTTTGGTGGTATTTGATCACCTCTGCGGTTTTTATTTTTTGCGCTATAAACAAAAATAGAGCGACAATTTTAAAAAAATTCAATATTTTTTACTTTTTGCTATAATAAATATCCCCCAAAAAATATATAAAAAAACTTTTTTTCCTCAGTTTAGGCCGATACGTATTCTTCTACGTATTTTTGGTAAAAAAAATCGCAATAAGCGTTTATCGGTTGGTTTTCGCAAAATTTATAGCGTTTACAAAATAAGGGATAGTTTTATTGCATTTTTTATAAAAAAAATTTTTTTACTACTAATAGCGGCGATCAGCGATTTTTTTCGTGACTGCGACATTATGGCGGACACTTCGGACAATTTTGACACATTTTTGGGACAATTGTAATTTTCACAGCAAAAAATGCATTTAAATTGCATTGTTTACTGTGGAAATGACAGTTGCAGTTTGGGAGTTAACCACAAGGGGGCGCTGTAGGGGATGTGTGACCTAATGTGTGTGTTTACAACTGTAGGGGGGTGTGGCTGTAGGTGTGACGTCATCGATCGGGTCCCCCTATTACAGGGATGACGCGATCGATGCTACGGCCACAGAGAAGCACGGGGAAGCCGTGTGTACACACGGCTCTCCCCGTTCTTCCGCTCCAGGGACGGATCGCCGCACTCCAGCGGCGATCGGGTCCGCGAATCCCACGGTCCCGGTCCTGGAGCTTCGCCCGCGACCCACGGCTGGGTACTAAAATCAACGTATATATACGTTGATGTGCCCAGCCGTGCCATTCTGCCGACGTAAATGTGCAGTAGGCGGTCCTTAAGTGGTTAAAGCAACGCAGTGCTAAATCGCAAAAAGGGGTCAGATCTTTTACCTGCATAATGGTCCGGGTCTTAAGTAGGTAATCTCTGTACTGTATTTTCTCTAACCTCCAAGTCTCCTGATCTGAGCTCTGTTCTTTTGATACGCCATGTGTGCACCCTTTTAGAGACTTAAGACCAGGCAATTTAGATAAACATATAAAGATGAGGGGGCGTGGCCGGACGTGCACCTGGGTGGACGTGTTTGTGAAGAGCTCCGCCGGTCCTGGAACAATCCACCGCCATCCACTGTGGAACGGAGCTCTAAAGCCTCCAAAACTTGCCCTACCTACTTCTGGGCATTACCTGCACCCTCTAGTGCTCCTTTCGTGGACCCCTGTCGTTTCTAGCACGACCTGCAGCTGATCCACGGAGCCGCGACCCGCCGCCATTTTGGGGCCTGTGAAGCCTCCTGCATCCTCCGCACTGTGATACCCAGCCCGGCCCAGGTCCTTATCCTCGGAGGAGATACCCTGTCTACACGACGGACGAGGCTGTCCGTCACTCGCGGGAGGCCGTGGAAGACTTCTGCCGCCCAGCTCCGCGGCGCCGGAACCTGCCGTAGTCTCAAGGCCCCCATTAAGGTACTGTGCCATCCCATTACACCTCCCCCTGGGTGACCGCGCTCTCCTGAGGTCCGTCGGAGCCTTTCCTGGGCCTAGGTGGGGTAGCGAGCGGCCTAGACGGAGCGGGGCTCTTCCGGTCGGCAGCCGAAATCAGGAAACACCGCGGCTCCGGCCTAGTCCTGGATGACGGCCGGCCATCTTGCTGCACCCGTTCACATGACTACACCCTCTCTTGTCTCCCCTAATACCTGAGACATTCACATGTAAATATCTTTAGAGGGGGGATAAGTCCTAGGCTGTATCACCTGGTACTAGGAAGGAATCCCTCCACCAGCTGTCTTTTTTTCACTCTGCAGCTTCCCCCTGCTGTTTTTTTTTTTTTTTTTTTTTTTTTTTCTTTTGGCAAGGCCTTAAAGGGCCATACCCCCATCAAATCTTCAAATAGAGGGTCTCATGCTCGGCCAGCAGCAATGATGGACATGTCTTAAACCCACATTGATTCCCGCTCCTTCCTAAGAGATCCTGCTCCGCTTCGAAAGCTTTCATAGGCACAGGATCAATACTAGCTGCTTTTGGACATCTCTGCACACTACATGGGCAAAGTAGGATTTCAGAAAAACATCTATCAAGGTTTTATCCCGCCAATCCCGTTGAGACCTACACAACCCATGGAGCGATTTCTACATAAGTCGCAATCCCCAACCCCGAATATGCCCACAGACCCGACTGATGTCGCAGGCCCCCTTGCCTCTGCACCAGGCACCTTTCACACAAGTAATACATCCCAACTGGCAGGCCCTGCTCAGGCTGTCACGGTATCAGTCCTGGACCTGAAATTGCAGACGCTTCTACAGGATTTGACACGCAACATTACCAAAGAAGTTGGGAAACTCGCTCAAGAGCTCAGAGGGGAGATTGACCAACTTGGAGAACGCACGGCTACTCTGGAGACTAAATTTGATGAGACTATACAATATATGCATGCCCTGGAGGAGGAAAACGCCTATCTTAAACACACAGTTTCCCAAATACAGCTTCAGCAAGAAGATTTGGAGAATAGAGAACGTCGCTCAAACGTGAGGATCCGTGGAGTCCCTGAAACAGTCAATGACAAAGAGATACGGGCCTATCTACTTGACCTCTTTGTCACGCTAGCTCCCCACATACCCGATATAGATTGGCGCCTGGATAGGGCCCATAGATCCCTGGCTCCCAAACCTCCCCCTGGTTCCAACCCGAGGGACATTGTAGTCCGTTTCCACTATTACGAAAGTAAGGAGGCCTTAACTACAGCTACACGCAACAAAAATCGTATTGACTTCAAGGGTTCCAAAATCCAGATCTTCAGTGATCTCTCCCCCATTACCCTGGCCAAAAGACGCAACCTACGTCCAATTACGGCGCACCTCCAACATCATCAAATTACCTACAGATGGGGCTTTCCGTTTCGCCTTTCAGCTTCCAAGGATGGTACACAATACACCATCAGAGACCTTCATGAATGCGAAGCCTTCACTCGCAACTTGGGCTTACCACCTGTCCCAGAAGAAGACCTCCAGCTCCCTCCGCCTGCCCTGGCTACTAGGCCCCTTCAGGCCCCCTCTACAATTTGGACCCCAGTACGTCGGAGACAACAAAAGGCTTTCTCCACTCCACAACGCTCCAACCTGCCTAGATCCTCAACCTGAAGCCCTGAGACATCCCTGATTTACACCTCATGGTCTTATTTTTGATTCCCGGATGCCTGATGGTCCGACCATTTTTTCTTCGGGTTTCCGCAGGGAGTGCGCCTCCCTGATGCCCATACTGAGTGTTACTTTTACCTATTGTTTCCAGATGGGCCCGCTGAAGTTGAGTTTGGTTTAAATTTTGTTGCTATCTTTTTTTTTTTTTTTTTCTGTCAACCTTCCCACACATAACGGAAGACTGATGGTCCCCTATTTCGAGAAGTTAACTGTTATCTGTCCAAGAATAAACACTTCCTACAGGAGCGGGTCATAATCCGCCATTCTTGTTGTCCGTCATGTTCCTCTACATGTCCAAGGCTTGTCGCCTTGATCCCCTGAAGGTCATTTTCCCTTCAGGCTTTCAGAACATGTTTTTTGTTTTTTATTTTTTATTTTTATTTTATTTTTATTTTTGTTTCCTGTTATCTCTGCATCTTGTTTCATTTGTATATTTCCTTTTTTTATCAGGTCTTTTTTGACCTGTTGTTCTTATATATTGCTGCAGGTAGTGAATTCATCACACATTGTCTCAATGCTCAGAATTGCTGATATGTACATGTCTATTTCAGGTTTCCTTGGGTTGGTTTACTTCCTACCCGTGAGTTATGTTAAATTGTCATTTGCCTATCTCTCCAAGATTATAATATGGCTTTAAAGATATTTTCTTGTAATGTTAAGGGCTTGAACTCCTTACGTAAACGCTGGCTGGCTTTGAAGGAATTCAAATCCTCTGGAGCTGATGTGGTGATGGTTCAGGAGACGCATTTCCGCCCAGGGGGTTCTTTTAAATTTGCATCTAAAATGTTTCCCATAGTCTACATGGCCTCAGATCCATCTGGTAAGGCTGGAGTGGCTATACTAATCAAACGTTCATGCCCCATCCGGATATTGACCTCAACTCTGGACCCCCGGGGTCGGTATGTCCTCCTGAGCTGTATCCACTTAAATGCCTCCTTCACCTTGGCTAATATCTATGCACCCAACACGGGACAGATTGGTTTTCTTACTGGAGTTCTTGATCGGCTGAAGTCCCTCTCTCAGCCGTTCACGATCGTAGGTGGGGACTTTAATATGTGCATGTCTCCCAGTAGAGACAGACGTGTTTTGTTCCATCAGACTACATCTCTACAAGTTCATAAACTATCCACCTCTTTTCGCAAACTAATACGCTCCCACAATCTTTTTGATGCGTGGAGAGTGAAGCACCCCACTCATCGTCAATATACTTTTTTCTCCCCGCCACATAAACTTTATTCTCGTCTAGACCACTTTCTGGTATCTGCCCCCTTACTGCCTAACATTGTGTCCTCGGAAATAGACTCTATTACATGGTCTGATCACGCCCCCATTACCTTGTGTTTAGAGATCCAAACTGCATCACCCAAGACTTGTCATTGGAGACTTAATGAGTCCCTCCTACGACATGCGGAAACAATGGACAGACTTCTTAAGAATTTGGAGGAGTTTTTCCGTTTAAATGAAGGTTCGGTCCCCGATACATCCACTGTATGGGAAGCCCACAAGGCCTTTTTTAGAGGCGAGTGCATCTCAGCCAGCTCTCGCTTGAAACGCGACTCTGTTAGATTGAGGTTGGAGCTGGTGGCCCAGCTACGGACGGCGGAGGCACAGTTACTCCGCTCTCCTACGGTGGGTCGCTTGCGAACGGTGATTGCTATTCGTAACCGCATTAGGTCTCTAGATACAAACAAAGTTTCGAAGTCAATGCTATGGTCCAAGCAAAAATTTTATGAGTATGCAGACAAGCCTCATAGGATGCTGGTCAACAGGCTCAAGCCCCGCCCTTTTCTAAACATCCCTGATCATATAGTCCAATCAGATGGTTCACCTACACATTGTCCTCAGACCATGTCCGGAGTTTTTGGAGAGTATTATAGTAAACTTTATAATTGCTTAAGTACAGATCCACAGGCACAATTCTCACAAGACGGACTAGATGCCTTCATGTCATCTGTACACCTTCCCAGATTGTCCCTAGACCAACGTTCCTCTTTGAATCAACCTATTTCCGTTGAAGAACTAACAGACGTAATTAAGCATCTCCCCTCGCATAAGGCCCCAGGGCCAGATGGTCTCCCCTACTCCTACTACAAGACATTTTTGCCGACCCTAACTCCACACTTGCTAGCTCTGTTCGCCTCCCTACTCCAGGGAAAGCTACCGCATTCTTCGTTTTTGCACACTTTTGTAACCGTTATCCCTAAACCGGGTAAAGATCCATCCCTTCCAGATAACTACCGACCCATCGCCCTATTAAATTCGGATTACAAAATCTTTACCAAGATTTTAGCGAATAGACTGTCTTTACTGCTACCGGCTCTAATCCATAAAGATCAGGTAGGATTCGTCCCCATGAGACATGCTGGAGACAACACGCGTCGGACTATCGATCTTATAGACCTGCTTACAAAAACCAAGAGTCCAGCTTTGATTCTTGGTTTAGATGCCCAAAAAGCATTCGATCGACTTAGCTGGCCGTATATGTTCGCAATACTAACTCGTTATGGCTTCTCAGGTTCCTTTGTCCAAGCTCTTCGAGCCCTATACTCGAAGCCCACATCACAAGTACAACTTTCCTCACACTTATCGAGTCCTTTCTCCCTTAGTAACGGTACAAGACAGGGCTGCCCTCTGTCGCCACTCCTTTTTATTCTTAGTCTGGAACCCCTGGCTGCGGTTATACGGGCTTGTCCAGATATTAGAGGGGTACACCTTCGACGCAAGGAATATAAACTATCTATGTTCGCAGATGACATTCTTCTCACTCTCACCCACCCCCACTGCTCCTTGCCACATCTGCATAACGTGCTATCAGCCTTTAGTTGCCTCTCAGGTTTTAAAATTAATGCCGCAAAAACGGAAGCACTACCCGTAAATGTCTCTGCCCCATTACTGTCTTCTCTCCAAAGCAAATATAGTTATCATTGGTGCTCTCAGTCACTTAAATATTTAGGTGTTCAGCTCACTGCCTCTTATGACACACTATATCGGGCCAATTTCCCCCCCCTGTTCGCGGAAATCAATTGTTTGCTGACTCATTGGACCACTCTCCCCCTATCCCTGCTGGGGAGAATTAATGTACTTAAAATGTCCATCCTTCCTAAATTGTTATACTTGTTTGAAACGCTCCCAGTTGCGGTCCCACTGACGCAGCTGAAATCCCTTCAAAGGAGGAGTCTCCGCTTTGTCTGGAACAACACTTCTCACAGGATGGCAGGGACAGTGGTCTTGGCCCGGAAAAATAGGGGGGGTTTGGGAGGCCCAGATTTCATCAAATATTATCATGCATCCCATTTGAGAGCTCTTGCTTCATGGACCTCCCGGAATGCCCCGAATAGGTGGGCGGAAATAGAAATGACTGTCACAGCCCCAGTCCACCCTTGCTATATGCTCTGGCCCTCCACTGCCCTTCATATGCCCCAGCTGCGGAAACTTTGCTTAGCTCCCATGCTGTTCACGTTATCTATCTGGAAACACTGCTCTGAGCGCTATTCCTTGTCCTCCCCGTGCCCACCACTCTTGAATATCCTATTTAACCCAGACATCCCAGATAGCCTCTCCTATGATCGCATGTTGCCATGGTCCCAGGCTGGACTCTTCCAACTACGGCATTTTGTTAATCCTGGGTCACAACGTCTACTGACTTTTCCTGAGTTACAAACACAGCACAAAATTCCCCAAAAGCTCTTACATTCCTACCTACAGATTAGGCATTTTTTCTCCTCCAGATCCCCTTCTTTGACTCTGGAGAAGCCAACAGACTTCGAAGCCATGTGCGCTAGAGGCCCTTATGAGCCCCAGATGATCTCCACTATCTATAAAATATTACATGAGGCAGTACCTATGATGGAGGCTACTCACCTCTACATGAGAAAATGGTCTCAGATCCTGCAGCATGACATTTCCTTGTTAGATTGGGAAAGCATCTGGAAGCACACTTCCAAGATATCTCGATGTGTGTCCCACAAGGAAACCGCATACAAAGTCCTGATGCATTGGTATAGGACCCCAGATATTTTACATGCCCGCAACAGAACAGTCTCAAAACAATGCTGGAGATGTAACGGTGCTGTGGGCACTCATTTCCACATTTTTTGGGAATGTCCCCCTGTTAACCAATTCTGGCTTCAAACCCAGAAATTGTTAGAAAATCTGATTGGTTCTCCCATTCCTTTGAAGCCCATACACTGTTTGTTAGGTCTCCCTTTTCCTGGTATTTCTAAGGCCCTGCGCCAACTGATGTCTTTTGTTTTATTGGCAGCTAAAAGGGTCATCCCTAGGTTGTGGCTGTCCACCTCACCCCCAACCATCCCACAACTACTCACTACTGTAGCTGACATACGCAGGATGGAGCAGTTGACGGCTACGGTGGAGGGTACAGAGCAGAAATTTTATGAGACGTGGTCAGCGTGGGATGAATCAGAGTATGGGTCTGAGGGAACTGGTTCGAGTTAGGTTTCATCATGTGCTTACGTATTCTTATGAACGTATTTGTTATCCATACCTCTCTAAGTGCAGTGTTTTTTTTTTTTTTTGGTAGGGTACATAGTTTGTTTAAAGTATGTCTATGTTTATGTGGCCTATATGATCCCTATCAGGCCAGGTTGGGTAATCTTAGTCTCTGCTTTCCCTGTTCTACTATGTGGTTATCTTCTCTACTCTTATTTAACGGATCGGTTTTCTATACCCCACTCAAGGTAACTGTTCATTCACATCGTCATTCATTTACTTGTACAAATTGCATATGCTCAGTAGTTCGCTTGGATAATGTATACCTGCCATTGTTTCATACTGTTAATGATTCTTGTGTATATTCTTTTGTTTGACTTGAAAACTTATAAATAAACAATTTAAAAAAAAAAAAAACATATAAAGATCTTTTACTGAAGTAGTTGCAGGTAACAAGTAACAGTTCTCAAAGATACCTTCCACACACTTTCCTATAAAAAAACTTTCTAGTGCTCCATAAATTGACTGTACCTTAGGCAGATGTCAGTAGCTATAGAGTCCTTCTCAAGGCAAGATTCCACATTTGGCCAAAAATACACAAGAGGTAGCAAGTAATCCATGATTTTGTAATAATCCACAAAAGGCAGTAAGTCCATGACTTAGTCTTACAGCTATAAGTCCATCTAGATCCACAGGCTCCAGAACCCACTGGGAACCCGCACTAGGATCCACTTTGGCAGAGTAACAGCTACATTTTGGGCGCCTTTCCCACTAACCTTCCTGAGGCACTTAGTGGGCCCTATTTATATGTTATGACCTGAAGGGGGCGGTGACTTTCTGAAAAAGAGAGTGAAACCTTGGCAGCAACATTAACCTACCTTCTCAGATATTACCAAATCAGCAGTGCAACCTAAAGACATTTTCGCAATTTTCAACATGGTTGACCTAATTAACCTAAGGGCATGAACACAGAAAAGGAAAACTGTTAAACCTTTAGAGCCCTCTTGGAAAGCACCTGCTTACAAGCAACAGACTCCATTCTGTGGAGATGCTAGACTGCTCCAAAGCTGTAGTTATTTGTCTCTTGTGTGGCTTAAGCCTGCAAATGTTATCCTGGATTCTGCTTTCATCCTTGAATAACTGTAGCAAGTGACTTTTGCCAAAATGTCAAGAACCCATTGCTTTAGCTTCCATTTTAGTTGTTTCTGAAATTCTGTAGAATAAGGCAGTTTTATCTAATTTAGGCATAGCATAGGATCAGCTTCTTGCTTTGCTTTTAAACCTCAATTGGTAAAACTGTTCAAAATATTACCTAACCACTTAAGACCCGGACTAAAATGCAGGTAAATGGCCAGGCCCCTTTTTGCGATTCGGCACTGCGTCGCTTTAACTGACAATTGCGCAGTCGTGCGACGTGGCTCCCAAACAAAATTTGCATCCTTTTCTTCCCACAAATAGAGCTTTCTTTTGGTGGTATTTGATCGCCTCTGCGATTTAAATTTTTTGCGCTATATACAAAAAATCGGGGGGGGGGGGGGGGTTAAATTTGCCTATGTGTAGTGGTGTCAGTGTAGTGTTGTGCAGACTTACTGTGCGATGTGATCTCTCCTCAGCGGCGGTTGCAGAGTGGGGGGAGCGCGCACATTGGCTGAGATCGAACCGCCGCCCCCTCTGCACGGATTGCTCGGCCAGGTAACCGGACCGCCGCATGTACGGGGGGGTCCCGATCGGACCCCCGAACCCCCTCAAGGCACCAACGTATATATACGTTGATGTGCCTGTCGGTGCCATTCTGCCGACGTAAATGTACATGCGGCAGTCCGCAAGCAGCTAAAAGGTCTTTAATGTCTACAACTCCATAGTGTTTAGACCTCGTACACACGACCGAGAATCTCATTGTAAATGAAACTTTGTTTTTCTCGGCGAGATTCTTGTCAAGCTTTCCTTGCATACACACTGTCAAGACAAAATCTTGTCGTTCTCGTACAACACATACGACGGCACTATAGAGGGGAAGTTCGATTCCACTGGCGCCACCCTTTGGGCTTTTTTTGCTAATCTCATGCCGCGTGTTAGTAAAAGTTTGGTAAGAGACGATTTGTGCTTTTCTATCTGTTACAGCCTGATGAATGTGCTATCTCCATTACAAACGATACTTTTACCGAAGGTACGCTCCCATCTCATACTTTATTCTAAGCATGCACAGCATTCTAAGCATACACACGAACGTGTTTTTCTCGTCGTAAAAAACAGCCCGACGAGAAACACAATGAGAAAATTGAGACTCCCAACGAAAAAAAAGAGAGCATGTTCTCTTTTTTTGTTGTCGAGATTCATGACAGTTTTCTCGACGAAAAACATACACACGACCATTTTCCTCTGCAAAAAACCTTGATGGTTTTTGCCGAGAAAACCGGTCATGTGTACGAGGCTTTTAGCTTTACCCTCGGAAGAAAATATCTGCACAAAACTGTTATCCTGTAAAAAGACATTTTCTTTGGATTGCAATAGTGTTTAAATGAAAGTAGCACTTCTCCCATGGTGTTTGCTTTAGGATTGTCATGTATTATATGCGTAGTGTAGGGCCCCGTACACACGAGCAAATATATCTGTTCAAATCGGTCGGACAGACCGATTTGAACAGATCTGTCTGCTGGGATATATTGGTTTGATCGTGTACACACGTTCAAACCAAAATCCCCGCCGGCAGACAGCGCGCTGACGTGGCGGTGATGTGGTGGTGACGTTGACGCCGCCACGTCACCGCATCAGGAAGTAAATGACTTCCGCGCATGCGTTGAATCCATTCGACGCATGTGCGAGCAGATATGTCTGCTGGTTAGCGTACTAACCAGCAGACATATCTGTCCAACAGGTCTCCAGCAGACAGATTTGAAAGCATGCTTTCAAATCTGTCGGCTGGCCAAATCCGTCTGTTTGCCCGTACACACGATCGAATCTGTCTGCTGAAACGGTCTGGCAGACCGTTTCCAGCAGACAAATTTGATCGTGCGTACGTGGCCTTATACAACTCAAAGGCTGTTTCTGATTCTCTCAGTATTTACAAGCGCAGGCAGGAAAAGCTCTAGTTTTTGCTCTTATCTCTTCCAGTTTTCTCTGACGTTTACAGAAAATATCTAAAGATTTGGGCGTTTAAAATGATCTGTTTCTTTCCAGCACTCCAAAGTTTCCTTTCTGGAAAAAACATTGCAAAAGTGTGGCTGCAGATTGAAGACCACTTCTGACGTAATATGAAATACTCATGTCTCTACAATTATTCTTCTATCAAAGACTGGAAATGTAGTGTTGTGTGGCTTTGGCTTTTTGAATTATGGCATGGATGTCTTTGCTAGTGCTGACAATGGTCCAATCTCATTTTCAGCCTTGTGCCCTTGTTGTATGCAGTGCACACCTTCTACGCCAAAGGCATAAAAAAAGTGAGTTCTTGGCCTTCTACTGCACATCTTATCTATATCAGAGTATTTGGCATTTGCTTTTGCTGTTTTGCCAGAGATTGACCTCAGGGATGATTTTTCAGGGGTAAAAAGCAAAGATTTTTTGCCAAAAACAATTATACATTTTTTTTTCTTTTGCATTGTTCAATATTTTTATAAGGCTGAGTTTTCGTAAGAAAAATGTAATAAATATATGGTTTAACAAAGAATAGCATTAATAATTCAGAGTCGGATAAGATGGATAATTATTTCAGAGGTGACCTTGTATACCTTACATCAGAGATTCAGCCTTGAGCAATGATAATGCAGAGCCATGTAAGCACCTTGAAGCCAATATGCACAGAGATCTCTATGGCAACCCCATATTACAGCCGAACCTCTAGTGTGGCTTGAATAATATAGGTCTATTCTGAACAAGTAAGACCCATGAATTGTGTTTCACATTTGCAATGTTCGAAACCAAATATTTTACTTCCCTTTACTCTGTGCTGTGTCCTGTATCAATCCATCATCCCTGCGCTTCCTCAACAAGGATTACTGTTGCCATTCAAAAATGTGCACGCTTATGCTGGCAATACACATATAGATTTTCATTTGACACATTTCATTTTAAGAATGTTTGTTAGATTCTAATAATAGGGTCAAATCGATGTTCATTTTCTGGCCGAAGTGACGAGAAAATTTGATGGTGCAGGATGGAAAAATTTTCTCAAAGGAACGGATTTTTGTTGGGAATTATGGGCCAGATTCACAGAGCCATTACGCCGGCGTTACAGGAGATGCGCGGCGTAAGTCTAAATTTGCACATGCGTTTCGATGCGCCGCATCCCCAAAACGAGATACGCAAGAAATCTACTTTTTTTTGACCGGCGTAATTTCGATAGACCGGCGTATCCGTCCGCGCAAAACTGTGCTAGACACACCATTGATTTGCTAGTCAAATATGCTAATGAGGGAATTACGGGGATCCACAAAAGAACGTTGGTGCAGCGCAGGCTACGCGCTGTGCGCAACAGCTGCATGTCCTGTCTAAAATTAGACCATATAAAAGGTGGTATAAAATTAGACAATCCATCTACATGTCGGATAAAGCAACACTGTTAGTGAGGAGCTAAGCATTCACACTTGCTGCACATCAATCTGTATGCCAACATGCCAGGGGCATCCTTGCTCATAGCTATACTAATGACTTAGATGAGCAAAGAAGGAGGAGGGCATGGAGGAGGGCACGGGAGAGGATTTTTTTTTTTTTAACTTTTTATTTGCTTTTATAAACATTACAATCTAATCTAATCTAATACAATATCCGTATCTGATACAAGCCCCTCACTCTTCACTCTTCACGGGAGAGGATATATCGCACACGCATAGACATCTATGGCATGAGTGATTCTGAGGTGTCTCGCATCTTCAGATTCACCCCTCATGCCATCATGGAATTAACCACAACCCTGCAGGAGGACATCACCAGCCCAACACATGACACCACCCATGACACCCATGACAGCTACATATACAATCATAGCCCCATCCCCACAGAATTCGAACAGAACATGTATGGGGACAGCTGGCTGGTTGGTGAGTGACATGGGTGGCAGGCATGACTGGCCCCCCCCATGATGCACACATCACAAGGGGCACATGCACTACTAACATCCTCCTGTCTTTTCCCTTCAAGGTGACTCTGCATATGCACTGGGACCCCATCTCATGACCCCATCTCATGCCAGCTCACATTATGCATCTTTGCACGTTATACACACACATTAATCATGGCACAATGAGAATGCATGCATGCACACCACTGTGGTCCCTAGCACAGACACCACATCCTCATCACATTGGATTGGCACAAGCCCACCATGCAAGACTTGTGAGCAGCAACGCCACGGCTCCAATTATGTCACTGTACATTCATACACCATTCACACGGACCTGGGGATCACTTCTCCACCACAAATGAGGGTGACACCCCTTTTCCGGCAGGAATGTCACCCCCACATTCCAAAATCATTCACAAACAGAACCAAAAAAAATAATTCAAAAAATGACCAGCAAAAGAATAAAATGCCCAGCAAAAATATAATTTGAAAAAAAAAACACAACAAAGAAAACACATAAAAGACAAAAATCACTCTGCAAAACACTATCCAAAACAGTCACCAAATATCTCAAAGACATGTCACAAACAAACAAACAAAAATAAACAACAGAACAAAAGCACCTTGCTGTATAGGGAGGGATACAAAGGGATGTACTTTTGCAAAGGAAGTGCGTTTGTCTCTGTCTATTTAAGCTGTCTGCGTAGTTCACTAAGTTGCCCGGGTCCACTTCCAATTTCACTGATTGCGCCGTTCCCGAGTTGTGAGCATGCGCACAGAGGTGCTGACCATGGTCTGCTTCAAGCGCGCATGCGCGATCCGGCCGGCCCTTCATTTGCATGGGGTCACGGCTCATTTCAATGTAACACGCCCACGTCCTTCCCAATTTGTATTACTCCGCCTTATGCCTCTGAAATTACGTTGCGCCGGCGCTAATTTCTGCGCAAATCCTACGAGAATACAGTGATTGCGCCAGTCTAACGTAAAGGAGGTGCGCTACGCCAGTCCAAAAATGCGCCGATGTACGTGAATCTGGCCCTATATTTATTGTAAGACTGAATGTTAAAACCAAGTGAAATTTTTGATTGATATTTGTCTAGTCATCGAATGCACACACGAAAATTCTTGTCCGAAAATCTACCAATGTATTGCTACCATATCTTCTGAAACAATTTATAGTCGTTCCCATTTAGAATTCAGTGGACATCTTAACCGCTTGCTGACTGCCTAATGCACATATACGTCGGCAGAATGGCACAGGCAGGCAAAGCAATGTACAGGTACGTTGCTTTGAATCTGCCGTCTAGCGGGTGTGTGCACCAGCCGATGTCTCGATGTCCGCCAGTGGCCCGTAATCATGTCATGGAGAGGCAGAACCGGGAGATGCCTTTGTAAACAAGGCATTTCCCTGTTCTGCCTAGTGACAGGACACTGATCTACTGCTCCCTGTCATCGGGAGCAGTGATCAGTGTTGTGTCACATATAGTCCCCTCACAGTTAGAATCACACCCTAGGACACACGTAACCCCTTTTTCACGCCCTACTGGTTAACTCCTTCAGTGCCAGAGTCATTTACACAGTAATCAGTGCATTTTTATAGCACTGGTTGCTGTATAAATGACACTGGTCCCAAAATAGTGTCAAAAGTGTCTGATGTGTCCGCCGCAATATCGCAGTTACCATAAAAATCCATAAAAATCCCAGATCGGCGCCAAAATAAATAAATAATAAAAATGCAATAAAAATATCCCCTATTTTCTAGACCCTATAACATTTTCGCAAACCAATCAATATAGGCGTATTGTGATTATACATATATATATATATATATATATATATATATATATATATATATATATATATATATATATACAGTATATATGTATTTTTTTTTTTTTTATATACATTTATTTATTTATTTTTGGGGGGGATATCTATTATAGCAAAACGTAAAAAATATTGCTTTTTTTTTCAAATTTTTTGCTCTTTTTTTTGTTTATATCGCCAAAGTAAAAAAAAGGCAGAGGTGATCAAATACCACCAAAAGACAGCTGTATTTGTGGGGGAAAAAAAGGGGGCAATTTTGTTGGGGAGCAACGTCGCACGACCGCGCAATTGTCAGTTAAAGCGACAAAAAAAAAAGCCCGGTCATTTGGCAGCCAAATCCTCCAGGGCTAAAGTGGTTAAATTCCTTTCTAGCAAGCATTTGCCCCCTGATTCACCATTTTTTTTTGGATGAAATACACAAACATGTATCTTTTATTAAACTATGTATTTATGATGTATTTAAACAAAGAACAAATATAATATATTACAGTTAATCAGTCTTTAGTAGGGATGAGTGAACTGAGCAAAGTTCAGTTTTCTGGACTTTACCGAACCCAACAGGAAAACTGCTAAGACTGAACATGGTGCCCAAATCACATTAGGCTGGGTTCACACTGAAGCATGGGGTGGCTCACAGCAGGGGTCCAGTGCGTCCCCATTCACCATTTCAAGTCCGATTTCAGCCTGAATTTTTTTCCGCACAGGACTCCTGAGCAATTTGCACTGGAGCCGCTCCGGAAATGTGTGAACCAGCTCCATAGAGAGCTGATCACAATCTCCTGACATGTGAATTGGATGTGGGGAAACCCACAAATAATTTGCATTAGTGTGAACCCAACTTTAAAGTTAATGTTAAAGTGGAAGTTCACCCAAAATTTTTTTTTTAACATTGCATTCAGGGAAGTTTTTACATCAACAAGCGGCTGTTGGTTTAAAAATTGTTGGGGTACATACCGTTTTCTATATAGCTCTTCACCGCGGCTTCCGGGTATGATCGTCGGGGCTGGGCGTTCCTAATTGATTGACAGGCATCCTGACCGACGCATACAGCGCGTCGCGAGTTGCCAAAAGAAGCCTAACGTCGGTGCGGCTCTATACTGCACCTGCGCACCGACGTTCGACTTCTTTCGGAAACTTGGCAGCCCAGCCCCGACGATCATACCCAGAAGCCACAGTGAAGATCTATATAGAAAATGGTATGTACCGCAACGATTTTTAAACCAACAGCCGATTGTCATTGTAAAAACTTCCCTGAATGCAATGTTAAAAAAAAAAATTTGTGTGAACTTCCACTTTAAGTTCTTTCTTTCCTTTTTTTTTTTTTGTTTCATGGCTAATTTGCGGATATTGCAAAAAAAAAAAAAGCCATGCAAGGCAATGACATAATGTGCTAATATGCATTGCATTCTAGCACATTATTAAATACTCACCTTGGAACAAAGCCCTCCAGAACTCCACTATCACTGCTGAGACGCCTGACATGTTCCCCTGGTCTTTCTTCTGGGTTCACGCTCTCCGGCTATGTGATAGGCCAGAGTCTGCTAGACCGTTTCAGCAGACAGATTCAATCGTGTGTACGGGCAAACAGACGGATTTGGCCACCCGACAGATTTCAAAGCATGCTTTGAAATCTGTCGGCTGGGAACCCGTCCGCCCCCGACATGTCTGCTGGTTAGTACGCTAACCAGCAGACATGTCTTCTCGCACACGCGCCGAATGGTTTCGACGCATGCGCGGAAGTGTTTTACTTCCTAGTGCGGTGACGTGGCGGGGTCAACGTCACCGCCACGTCATCGACGCGTCAGCGCGCTGTCTGCCGGCGGGGATTTTGGTTTGCTCGTGTGTACAGCGAGCAAACCAAAATGCCAGCAGACAGATTTGTTCTATTAATCTATTTACTCGTGTGTACGAGGCCTAAGAGATATTTATTTTACCTACAGGTAAGCCTTATTATAGGCTTACCTGTAGGTTAAAATGACCAAGCGGATTTTACTACCACTTTAAATGTGGTGGTTGCATTATTATAATTTTTTAAGGCTTTTTTCCTTTATTTTGACCTGTTGGTTTTGCCAATAACATACTTCTTGTCTTCTTGTCTTTCCTTTGAAATCCAGCCACTGACAACATTCCAGACATTAATGCTGCGTACACAAAATCATTTTTCTCGTCGGGAAAACTGTCATGTTTTCTCTTGAACGAAAAAAACAGCTGTGTGTAGGCTCTCCAGCAGTTTTCCGACGAGAAAACCGCTGAAAATCACGACGGGAAAATTTAGAACATGTTTTACATTTTCTCATCGCGAATCGCTGTATTTTTTTTTCTCGCCAGTTTTTCCATAGGGAAACACTGCTAGGGAGCCTACACACGGCCGGTTTTCTCGACCAAGAGAAAACCTGTCGGAAAAACCGGCCGCGTGTACACGGCAAAAGGGACCAAGCCGGGCCTCGATTTTTCCCGTCGGGTTTCTCGGCGGTGTTTTCACCGCCGAGAAACCTGATCATGTGTACGCAGCATTAGACCTTTTTTTTAGCTCCTCATTGCCTTCAAATTATTTTTGGATAGACAACGTGTACAGTTGCTGCCAGCAGTTAAGATACATTTCCTTGTTCCTGTGTATCTTCTAGGATGTCTAGATATATGTTCCCAATTAAGGGATGGGGCGTGGGACTATGCGAATGCTGATTGGATGTATCGACTAATGATCAATAGGTAAGGAATAATGATGTTGACTCTGGAACCGCAGAGATCATACACTACAGACAAAGCTTGTATATGTAAAAAAATATAATTTTAATAATTTTTCACATTTAATACAAACAGAGCTAAAAGAAATGATCATATGAGAGATTGTATTTCACCATAGGTGGAATTAGGTATTAGTGTATACAGAGGGTCCAACATTTTTCGCCCATTCGGGCTTCCTCAGGGACATATATGTGTATACAACAATCTATGAATGAAGAAAATAATAAGAATATAATAAGATACATGATCATACACAAAAAGCAAAACAAACTATATTAAAGACATTGGGCCAGATTCAGATACACTTAATTTTGCGCTGCGTAATCGAAATACTCTGCGTTGCTGTATTTTACCAGGCTCTACATCGAATTCTGGTTGATTTTTGCCCATACGCTACGGCGGCGTAGTCTATTTCTCGCCGCGTAATCGAAATACGCGATTAGGGGGCGTGAAGCATTTAAATTAGGCACGTCCCTGCGGCGATCGAACTGCGCCTGCTCCGTTCAGAAATTTCCCACCGTGCATTGCGCGAAATCACGTCGTTACGTCATTCGTTGTTTGAGTAGCGTCGTTTACGAACATTCCTATTCCCGGACGATTTACGTAAAAAATAATAAAAGACGTCGGAAAACGTAGAAATTCGACGCGGGAACGAAGGCCATACTTAACATGGGCTGTCTAATATTAGAGCAGCAAAAAGCTGGTATAGTGTTACGCAAAAAAAAGATGACTAAAGATGCCGTAAGAGATTGCGATAGACATTCGTAATTTCTGGGATCGCCGGCAAAAGCTCATTAGCATACCCCGACGCGGAAAACGACGGGAAGTCCACCCAGTGGCCGCAATTTTATTGCAGCGTAGATCCGAAGGCGTACGAACACGTAATCCAGTCGAATTGAAGCCCGCAGCCGTCTATTCATGGTTTGAGGTTTCCGACTAGCTAAAAAATGTGCGTAATTTGAAATGACTCCAGTCTAACACCAGTTAGACAGGAGTTACGGCTCTCTTAATCTGGCCCATTGTTGCCATCATATAAGCTTGACGTGCCTAAGTGTCTATCACAGATAGAATAACAAATGTATCATGAATGGGCGAAACATGTCGGACCCACTGTATACACTAATACCTAATTCCACCTATGGTGAAATACAATCTCTCATATGATCATTTCTTTTAGCTCTGTTTGTATTAAATGTGATAAATTATTAAAATTATATTTTTTTACATATACAAGCTTTGTCTGTAGTGTATGATCTCTGCGGTTCCAGAGTCAACATCATTATTCCTTACCTATTGATCATTAGTCGATACATCCAATCAGCATTCGCATATTTCCACGCCCCATCCCTTAATTGGGAAAATATATCTATTTCTACCAGGGATGGTAATGCTTTTGGCTATTACTACTTAATTTCGTGCTTGCTCTGTATGTTTACTCTTTTTCTAGGATGTCTAGTCAACTGTCTGAGTTGCTACCCCAATGTACAGAAGTAAAGTTTTATTTGCAAAAAATACCTAATCATGTGCTAAGAATTTATTTTTATTTTTTTACTTATATACTGTATATTTAAATGATGGACGTGTTAGGAGCATGTGCACTCCTGCTCCATCATAGCTGCTGGTTACAGCATCCTAATTTTAGCTATGATGCATTTTCCCTGTCTGTCCACCTGCAAGGTGATTGCTATAGCCAGTCTCTGAGTAGAGGCCAAACTTGATTTAAGCCAGCCAAGCCTGCAGTCTCATGCTTGTGATATTGCATTTTTAACACGTGCTCCAAGCTCTCTGTTTATCGGCCCTGCTCTGCTTTTTGTATTGCCTAGTTGACGATCTCTGATAGGATATCGACTACTATCGATTACTCTCTGAAATCTGCTTGCCTTTTGACTTCAGATTTGACCCTGACTATTCTGAACCTTGCCTGCCTTGTACCTGGACTGTCATTTAACCACTGTACCTGTTTGCTGTGCTCAGTTAGTGCCTGCCCTGTTGTGGTAGCCAGGCATTATAGCATGGTGTATAAATCCTGGGGCAATCGAGTACCGGTAGACCTGCTTGACTTATGGGAAAGGGGACTGCTATAGGAGAAGAACACAGAAGCCAGCTTTAGTGCCCGACCGCCTGGGTTAAGGGCAAACCTTACATGAAGTCAGCAGAACTTCATAACATTCACTACACTCTGGGGCACTTCCTACAATTTCAGTCTTTTGGAAAACAAATTTTATAATATTCACCCCACCCCCCTTGTTCCCCCTCCCCAACTTTTCTATTAAGATCACTATCACAACAATATGTCCCTCCACTAATGCCAGAGTGCTGGGTGTAATCCTAGACTCTCACCTGTTTTCAGCCCCACATCCAATTATTGTCCAAGACCTGCCACCATCACCTCCAGACCAATTCTAAAATATGCCCCTTCTTAATTAATGCATATAGGGAAAAAAGGTGCGCTACATATAACAGAGCAAAAAATTGCAACAAATAGTGATTGGATATTAGACCAAAGTCCAATAATAGACAACACCAGGGTGCATTGAATCTAGTGAGTCCAATGAGAAAACAAATCATCCAGGTGATGGTTTGGATGTAATTTCATTCATCAGCACAACATGGGTGTGTAAACTTGACTGGAAGAAAACGGCTGATTAACAAGGAGCAATACTCTGAAAGTAAATAGTTGGACCCCAGGGGGTCAATCAGGCACTGCAAACGCTGATGTCTCTCCTTAATCCTTTCCCAGCAGAAGCCCGCTTGGACGAAACGCAGCGTCGGGCGGAGCGAGCATCGATTGACGTCACCACACTTTCAGCTGATCGGTCAGACAGCTGTCTGATCTGAACCGACAGCTGAAATCACCGTAGCACTTGTTCCCGTAGGTTTCACTACTTTGCAACAGTGTGGTGTTTTGTTTTTACAACTAGCCCCTTGCAGCAGCAGTTTTTTGTAACATGATGTCAGTACGATTGGAATAAAGTACTCTTTTAAACTACTGCACTATGAAATCCTCTCTTTGCCTTTGAAATGTTCCCTGATATTTTGGAAACGCTATCTGTACCCTGGAAACAATCAGCGAGAGACACTATCAGATGTTCCAGCCACCTCATTTCCATGCAGAATAGACAACCCTGAACCATCCATTAAGGAACGACATCAGCGTTTGCAGTGCCTGATTGACCCCCTGGGGTCCAACTATCTGGTAAGCTGCCATTTACTTCCAAAGTATTGCTCCTAGTTGATCAGCTGTTTTCTTCCAGTCAAGTTTACACACCCATGTTGTGCTGATGAATGAAATTACATCCGAACCATCACCTGGATGATTTGTTTTCTCATTGGACTCACTAGATTCAATGCACCCTGGTGTTGTTTATTATTGGACTTTGGTCTAATATCCAATCACTATTTTTTGCTCTGTTATATGTAGCGCACCTTTTTTCCCTATATGCTTATCTCTCAGGAACCCAATATTAGGTTCCTTTTTGTTATTGGGTGCAGCACTGTCATAACGAATCTGTTTTTTCACAATTTTTTCACATATTTTTTCATTTATTGTTTACATTTAGTTGCACGATATTTCATTTATGTCAGATGCAGGGTTAGCGCGGATTGTCCTTGCCTTCTAGATTTACAGTACCTTCTTAGTCAATGACACCAGCATGCTACTCCCTTGTTATCTCTTGTCTTGACTATTGTAAATACCTCCTTGTTAACCTACCTTCACACAGGCTATTCCCCCTACAGTCTATCAAAAATGCTGCTGCCAGACTCACCCACCTTACCATAAGCATAGTGTCTGCAACCCCTCTTTGCCATCCCTCCACCGGTTTCAAATCGACCAACAAATTAAATTCAAAATACTAAAAACAACGTACAACTCTGCCCCAACTTTATTGCTAAACTCATCTCAAAAATCACTCAAACCATTCTCTTTGCTCCTTCAAAGACCCCTTGTTCTCTTCCCCCCTCATCCTCTGGAACTACACCAACTTGTATGGCTATCTCCTCTGCCTGCCTGTTTGCCCTGATAACTCAGCTCCTCAGGGAAGCCTATCTCTTGCCCACCTAAGGCTGGGTTCACACTACGATTTTCCCATCCGTCAGCCGCATACGATTTCAGTTTTGAAAACGTACGGGCCCGTACGGGAAAATGCATACATAGACAATGCATTGCAAATCGTATGCACTCAGATGCATCCGGGTGCGTACGATTTGCTGGCAAAACGTTTTTTAACAGTACACAAAACCGTGTTCGACCACGGTTTTGAGTCAGTTTTTGAAACCGTATGGCAAACGCATACGTTTTTTTTTAACATTAAAGTCAATGGAAAACGCACATATGTGCGGTTCCATACGTATAAACCGTATGCGTTTTTCGTCTGCGCATTTTCAAAACAAGAAAATCTTTTTTAAAACACTAATTCCAAAACCGGATGGAACCGTACGCACTTTTTGAAACCGTATACGTTTTATAAACGCATACGTTTACGTACAGTTCAATCCGTTTCAGCCGCATACGTTTTTTCATATAAATCGTATGCGGCTGACGGACGGGAAAATCGTAGTGTGAACCCAGCCTAACAGCTGAATTTTACTTACTTTCCAGCAACTCATCCCCACACAGTCAATACCTTTTGTATCACTTTCAGATTGTTATCTCATAAGCAGGGCCCTCATAACTCACTTGTTTTGAATTGTATTGTAAATGTACTATCTCTCTTTATATTGTAAAACATTGCACAAATGTCTTTCACAATATAAATTATGTATAACAATAGTTAACAATAATTTAGTGTATACTTTCCTAATACAGTAATACCTCGGTTTGCGAGTAATGCAATATACAAGCGTTTTGAAAGATGAGCAACATTGTTTTTTAAATTTTGACTTGATATACGAGCAGTGCAAGTATCACAGTTTTACTGGTATATTACAGTGAAATTACACTCACAATGTATATCCCACGTTAAGGAGTCTGGTGCTCATCAATGTAGTAAAACCGCTAGTGTATACAGTAAAGGTCTGGGGGCACTGGTGGCTCCCATCTCTTCCTGGAGAACTTGGAGATGCTCGGAGACACTCAGAGACACTTCCAGCTGGGTGGGGTGGGTGTAACGTGCGTCAGAGCACTGGGAAGTATCAACAGTTCCCGAGTGTCTCCAAGTTCTCCAGGAAGCGCTGGGAGCCACCAGCGCCCCCCACACCTCCTGGCCACATACAGTTTTGCATACACAAGTGCCTCAGCACCTCTAGTCACATGCAGTACTATATACACCAGCAGTGGTTGTTGAATAATTCATCTGAGTTAACATTATTTCTTTTGGGGAAACTCGATTTGATATACAAGTCCTTTGGATTCCAAGCATGCTTCTGGAACAAATTATTCTCGAAATCCAAGGTATTGCTGTACCTTGCTCCTTTAAGATCTCTTTGCAGCCAGCCTGACAAAATAGCCCAAAGCACCGAAATCTTCAGAACTCGCCTCCCTGCTAAGTTTTCTGCTGCTCTGATTTGTGGTCTTAGCAAAACATAGCAAGCCTAGTTGTGCCATATTTTTTTTACAGAAATGAAATAAATCTGCAACACTAACATCCTCACAAATGGGAAGAGTAAGCATAGGAATGAAATGCACACTTGAAACAAGCTACCTCCTGCAACTTTTGTTAGGATTACATTCTGAAGTGACATAGTATGTTATATTATAGTATGTTATGTTATAAGGGTATCACATTTTTTCTGCATTTGCCTGCAACTATTTTAACAATTTTAATAATTAAAAAAAAGTCTTAAACTGTTACTAAACCCACAACAGTAAAATCAGTCTGTATATTCAGTAAAACATGCTTGTTATACTTACTGTGGAACCTAAGTGGTTAATGCTCTGCATTGTGTAAAAAGGCTGTTTGATCTTGTCTTCTCTGGTCCTCCCCTTCTTCCACAGTCCCTAATCCATCTGTTATTAGAACAGAGCCTTGGGAGTACTCAGCACACGCTCAGTTTGGTGTGTATTGCTAGAGAGTTTTTTTCCTGGGAGTGTATGTGATTGGCACATCAGCACTGTCCAGACAGAGGGTCAGGGGTCCTGTAGCATCATAGGACATTTAGAGGAGAATGACAACTCCTCCTACAAGCTATAACCAGACACTGATAGAAGTCATAAGACTGCTATATACTACTGGTTAGGAAAGGACATTTAGCAGTTTACATTTACTAAAACAATTACATTTCCATGTTCTGTGTACTGTGGGAGACCAGATATAGTGAATGTAGGGTCCTGAGTTTAGTAACACTTTAAAATGTTTGGATTTATTGTTTAAAAACAGTATATAAATATACCTTTATATATAATTATAACCATACATATTATACTGTATAGTAAGAAACCCTAATGGTGAACCTGCCTCCGTTACTGGGTTTGGGTTTTGGATATTAGCATGAAGTATCCTCATGGACTTGTGTCCTATTTTTTTATTTAAAATTTGCAGCATCATATTCTATTGTTAAGGTTTTATTTGATAAATACTTCTCAAATTATTTTATTCTACAAAGGACACATCCTAATTCAAATACTATTTATTTGTTAAAGGAACTCCTTTGTGGACATCTTACGCGCCATTCTCCTCTCACTAGAAGTTCTTATTGAAGATCCTGAGCTTCAGGTCAATGGATTTATTCTAATCATAGACTGGAGCAATTTTTCCTTCAAGCAAGCCTCCAAGCTCACCCCTTCGATTCTCAGGCTGGCCATCGAAGGCTTGCAGGTATGAAAAGACTAAAATGTTTTTCATTTTATTGTGAATACATTTACGGAGAACAAGTATACAAAGTATATATGATGTGCATCATGTCTCAGAGCATGTCTCTGTGGAATGTCACCAGACATATTTGAATTTTTTTACCCTTGCCTATTACATTTGGAGGGTGCTCCTGGAGTGTGTTGGTGCGCTCGCTTCTTCCTTGGGTTCATTCCCTCAGCTCCCGGGATAGACTTGCCTCACAGATCCTAAATTGCAACACTGCTTGTTCAGAACAATTTATACATATCTTTGCTCCTGATGAGTGGCATCTGGCCACGAAACACGTCAAGCCTATCAATGTCATCATGTTCCCAACACATAGCTTGATCTCAACTGTGATTCATCCTATAACCCATTTGTATCCATTACGCAATAAGCATTTGGCTTTTTATACCAGTTACTTCCAAGGGATACTATGTGATTTTAAGATGCGTGCATGTACAGTATATATGTGAATTCCTTTTTTTGTATGCCATCGCCTTGTGTACAGATAAAATACTCATGTTCAACCATGTATCACATGTTTATGATGTATGCTTTGTTTATATGTCTATTAAACAATTTTACAGTTTCTCCTACCACGCATCTTATGCCTCACTCAAAGTCCCAAAACCCCCCTTCTTATTTCTGATTTAGGGATACATTTGCCCAGGTCCATAATTTCCTTATAATTTTGATAAGAATAGTTTGTAGTTTAGGTAGGGGGTAGTCTACCCATCTTAATACCAAGGTAGGTGTCCTCAGCTTGGTTAGGTCTTGATCTAACGTAAACACCAAGAGTTCATCAGGTAATAAAGCTGTCTCCTATCAATGAGAGATAACTACATAATGGCGCCATCGCAAGGTTGAAAAGCAGAAAAGCTACGAACATCCCTGGCAGTGTCTTCCTGAAGTTGTGTGGGGGGCAGTGGCGTACCAACGGGGGTGCCACACATTGGGGGGGTTTTTCCCCACCCTCCGTGGTGACAGCGGGGCACTGGGCACAGGCAGCAGCGGCGAAGCTATAAAAATCAGGGCAGGGAGAGGTGAGCTGTGACAGGGTGCGGGGTTGCCACCGGATTCGCTCTGCACGGCTCACAGCCAGGGGAGAGAGACAGTGAGCGTTGCTGAATTGAGGACAGACGGCAACTGCTGGACTTAACTTTTCAAGTTAACCAGCAGGTGATTGGTTGCTAGGTGATTCTAGCAACCTTTCATTAGCTTGTTAATATGAAACATTTACTCCAGCAGTTCCCACCCTCTAGTCTGTGCTGCTGTGTCTCCAGCTCTGCATGCATGCCCCAGTAAGGTAAGAAGGAGCAATGTGTAATGTGCAGGGGTCCAGAGCTGGGGTGAGGGAGCTGTGTAACGTTCAGTGATCCAGAGCTGTGGGGGGTTGTGTAATGTTCATGGGGTCCAGAGCTGTGTGGGCCCTGTGTGTAATGTGCATGGGTTTTCAAGCTGGGGGGGAGGGGCGTTGTGTAATATGCAGGGTTCCAGAGCTGTGGGGGGTTTTGTAATGTGCAGGGGTCAAGAGCTGAGGTAGGGAGCTGTGTAATGTGCAGGAATCTAGAGCTGTGTGGGGGCTGTGTAATGTAAAGGGGTCAAGAGCTGAGGTGGGGAGCTGTGTAATGTGCAGGAATCTAGAGCTGTGTGGGGGCTGTGTAATGTGCAGGGGTCAAGAGCTGAGGTGGGGAGCTGTGTAATGTGCAGGAATCTAGAGCTGTGTGGGGGCTGTGTAATGTGCATGGGTCCAGAGCTGTGTAATGTGCAGGGGTCCAGACCTGGGGTGGGAGGCTTTGTAATGTGCAGGGGTCCAGATCTGGGGTGGGGGCTATGTAATGTGCAGGGGTCCAGAGCTGGGGGATTGATGTGCATGGATCCTGATCTGGGGGGGGGGGGGCAATGTGTAATGTGCAAGGGTCCAGAGCGGGAGGAATGTGTAATATGCAAGGGTCCAGATCTGGGATGGAGGCTGTATAATTTGCATGAATTCAGAACCATGTGGGGGCTTTGTAATGTCCAGGGGTCCAGAGCTGTGGGGGATGTGTAGTGTGCAGGGGTCCACACCTTAGGTGGAGGGGCTTTGTAATGTGCAGGGGTCCAGAGCTGGGGTGGGGAGGCTGTGTAATGTGCAGGGGTCCATAGCTGGGATGGGGACTGTGTAATGTGCAGGGATCCAGATATAGTGTGGAGGCTGTGTAATGTGCAGGGATCCTGAACTGTGTGGGGTCTGTGTAATGTGCAGGTGTCCAGAGCTGTGGGGAGATGTGTAATGTGCAGGGGTCCACAGGTAGGGTAGGGGGGGCTGTGTAATGTGCAGGGGTCCATAGCTGGGGTGGGGGCTGTGTAATGTGCAGGGATCAATAGATAATGTGTGTGGGGGGGAGTATTTAATGTGCCAGAGGTCCAGTTGTGTAGAGGGGGTACACAGTAATGACAAAGAGATATTGGGAGGTGCAGAGGTATGCAGGGGGCACAGTGGGGTGTTTTCACATTTTAAAGTGGGGAGGGGGTGCCAGATATAAAATCCGCCCCGGGTGCCAAATGCTCTAGGTACGCCCCTGGTGTGGGGAGATAGAAAGCTGGGAGATTTATACATTCTGGATAGAAAGTGGTACACAAATGCCCAGTTGTTACGGGACCCTGAAAAGCCAAACCTAAAATACGTTGTCAAAAGGTTATTCTGTGTCTAATGAAAATAATGCCTTTTAGAGTACTGGATATGTGCCATTAAAAACAATTGTGCCCCATCATTTGTTGTCAATGGGAGGAATTGTGCTCTATCATTGGTGTCAGCATACCTCCCAACTTTTCAACTTCAGAATGAGGGACAAATGAGAATACCTCCCAACGAAGTTGTTGAAAGTTGTTGAGCGGGGGGGGGGGGGGGTTCCATGGATCGGAGTTGTTGAGCGGGGGGGGGGTTTACTGAAATCGCGGGACTTTTGCCGTGGCCGTGGGATTTGACGCGATTCGCGGGATTGTGGACAGTTGGGGGGTATGGACTGTCAGTGGGGAGAATTATACCCCATTGTTGCTATCAATGGATGCTAACAGTGCCCCAAGAGCCAGGAGCAAGCAAAGGGCTGTAGTTTGAAGACCACTGCTTTATAGGAAACATTTACAATTTACATTTTTCATTACTGCTGAAATCATAATTACAGGTAGAATATTATCTGTCTGTAACTACACCCAGTAATGTGTGGAGAAAGCCTCTTGAGGGGGGTGGGGGCGGGCAGGCAAGTCAGGACACTCTCTACTTTGCAGATAGAGAAAAGTGCTGTGTGTTAGTGGGCGTCCTGACACTCCTGCTCGCCCTCTCCCCCCTCAAGAGGCTTTCTCCTCACCAGGAAGAAAGCCTTGCATTACGGTGTGTAGTTACAGACAGAAGAACAGGAAGTGAGGATTTCTCAGAAGAAATAAGGACATTTAAAAGGAAAATGGAAGGATGAGGTAAGTGAAGGAGGACTGCACTAAGGTAAAGGAAGCTATTTAGGGAATAAATAAATCCTTTACAACCCCTTTAAGTTACTAGGTTTCCCTATGACCTCCATTGGTCATATTTGAGCAGGGCAGAGCTGATCCAGCCCTGTTCTGTCTCCCGCTCTGCCAACAGATCACTATTATATGAATCTATTGATTGCCAATATAAGTGCAAGTTAGATTATGTCAATTGATCTGTTGGTGTAAAAAGGTGCAGGCAGATACTTTTACCTTCTGCCTCAAGGGAGGAGAGTAGTATGTTAAATCCAAATAACACCTTCTTCTTCCACCAGTAAAATTAACAACGTTGTCAAAAGTCACCCCATAACACACAGTCTTTTATTCTACTGCCCCCTTCTGTCGCTAAATGCAATCTTCAACATTTAAAAAATATTTTGCCTCTGTGCTACTTTAGGAGGTTAATGAAGGTGGGTTATGAGTGGTGGTCTGGACTGTATGTTTTGGGGTGACTTTTGATAAAGTTGTCAGTTTTATTGGTTGAGGGAAATGTGTTTTTTGTATTTACCATAACTGAATTGTGTGTGTGTGTGTGTGTGTGTATATGTATATATATATATATATATATATATATATATATATATATATATATATATATATATATATATATATAGTTGTGCTCATAAATTTACATACCCTGGTAGAATTAATGATTTCTTGGCCATTTTTCAGAGAATATGAATAACACAAAAACCTTTCTTTCTTTCTTTCTTTCACTCATGGTTAGTGTTTGGCTGAAGCCATTTATTATCAATCAACTGTCTTTACACTTTAGATCATAATGGCAACAGAAACTACCCAAATGACCCTGATAAAAAGTTTACATACCCCAGTTCTTAGTACTGTGTATTGCCCCCTTTAACGTCAATGACAGCTTGAAGTGTTTTGTGGTATTTGTGGATGAGGCTCTTCATCTTCTCAGATGGTAAAGCTGCCCATTCCTCTTGGCAAAAAGCCTCCAGTGCCTGTAAATCTTGGGCTGTCTTGCATGAATTGCACGTTTTGATATCTCCCCAGAGTGGTTTAATGGTATTGAGGTCAGGAGACTGAGGTGGCCACTCCAGAACCTTCACTTTATTCTGCTGTAGCCAATGACAGGTTGACTTGGCCTTGTGTTTTGGATCATTATCATGTTGGAATGTCCAAGTACGCCCCATGCGCAGCTTACTCGCTGGTGAATGCAAATGTTTCCCCAGTATTTTTGATAGCATACTGCATTCATCTTTCCAACAATTTTGACCAAATTTCCTGTGCCTTTGTAGCTCATACATCCCCAAAACATCAGGGATCCACCTCCATGTTTCACAGTAGAAATGGTGTACCTTTCATCATAGGCTTTGTTGACTTCTCTCCAAATGTAGTGTTTATGTTTGTGGTCAAAAAGCTCAATTTTGGTCTCATCACTCCAAATTACTTTGTGCCAGAAGGTTTGAGGCTTTTCACTGTGCTGTTTGGCATATTGTAAGCAGGATACTTTGTGGCATTTGCATAGTAATGGCTTTCCTCTGGCGACTCGACCATGCAGCCAATCTTTCTGTGCCTCCTAATTGTGCATCTTGAAACAGCCACACCACATGAGTCCTGTATTTCCTGTATTTTCCTGGCAGTTGTGGCTGAAATTTTAGTTGGTCTACCTGACAGTGTTTCAACAAAACCCCTGGACACCATGGCAACAGATCCTCAATATTACAGGAAACCCTAGTATAATAGCTCTTAACAACTTTGGGGGTACTTTAACAGCTGTTTGTATTTGAGAGGGCACTTTGCTATCTTACCGAAACAGCAGGGTGGCTGGTAGGCACTAGGCAGTATAGACTCCTTTAGTAACCAGGTACCAGGTCCTCTTTCCAGCTCTCTAGGGCTCTCGGAGCGAGGTGTAGTGTCTCTGCACTATCCCTCCTCGACCAGAACCCCTCCCTAGCGCTAAGCACACTGCCCCTAGCCAGCGAGGATCTTGTCCCTACACTATACACTTTGCAAATGCACACCAACTGCAGTGTTTTGTTGTTGTATTCATTAAAATTACCCTCACTAAAGATGGCCGTGGTGGTCATTCAGTGCAGCAGCATCCAAATGGACAGCTGCTCCCCTAATTATACCTACAGAGGATAAAGGCTCCTCTCAACCCTTATGCCCTCTGCACAGCGGCTGCCAGAAAATCACTGCCTACAGAGGGGGGAATGAACAGCACCTGCCTACACATCGTTGCATATTTTTCTGCAATAAGAAAACTGAAACATTTGTAATACATATTTGAAATAATAATAAAAAAAAAATACTAATAATTTATAACCTGCAGTATAGCAAGCAGGCCTTGCTTTTCTAGGCCTTGTTTTAAGTGAGAGCACAGGTTTCCTGCATAGAATGTGACTGTTTTCTAGAGGCTATAAAAGCCACATTACACAGTTAGAAAATTACATGCTGGTAATCAAATGCCTCATTGCTAAAACAATGCTGATATTTTACACACAACGGTTTTTCTTACTGCAGTCTAGATTCTTTTTATTGCAGTAGTTTCACGCAATTGATCTTCTACTTAGCTGCACACAATGTGATCTGACACATGCGTTGTAGCACTTTATTACTGAGATAGGCCATCATACACCACAAACCGCATTACATTGCCGTGTCCAGTTAAAGCGGAGTTCCACCCTTAAAACCACTTGGTTTCATCCCATCCAGCATACTGGCGTCAGTGCCAGTATGCTGTTTTTTTTTTTTTCTTTAATGCATGTACTTACTTTATAATAAATCATTTAATTCTGTGCGCACCGCGGTATGTCGCCGCTATAAGGCGTCACGCCTTCCGGAAACAGCCGATTAGCGTTCGGCTCTTCTCGGCACCTGCGCACAGACCCAGGAGCTGACTGCGCAGGCGCCGTATATAGCCGCGTCACGCCCTCCGAAAAAACCCGAACTAGGACCGGCTATTTGGGGCGCCTGCGCAGTCAGCTCCTGGGTCTGTGCGCAGGCGCTGAGAAGAGCCGAACGCTAATCGGCTGTTTCCGGAAGGCGTGACGCCTTATAGCAGCGACATACCGCGGTGCGCACGGAATTAAATGATTTATTATAAAGTAAGTACATGCCAGTATGCTGGATGGGATGAAACCAAGTGGTTTTAAGCGTGGAACTCCGCTTTAATGGCTGCTGCAGATCTACACACAGGGGTTGATTAACCAAAACTGGAGAGTTCCAAATGCATAGAAACCAATCAGCTTCCAGGTTTTATTGTCAAAGCTTCATTAAACAAGCTGAAGTTAGAAGCTTATCGGCTACCATGCACAGCTGCACCAGATTCAGATCCAGTTCTAGTAAATCAACCCCAATGTGTTTTGGGGATTTCCTTTCTACTAGATATGCACAACATTCCGCTTTGGAAGACATCCAAAGGTACTGGTGCATAGACGAGAAGTAATTAAGTCAAGCGCTACATACCACTTTGCATGGTTACAACCAGTGGCGGTGCGTCCATAGGGACGCCGGAGCGCCGCCCCCTATGGATCGCTCACAGCCAGTAAAATATACAGATTCATACACTGTATGAATCTGTATATTTTCGCCACTTCCGCCCACTATTCAGCTGACCGGACATTGAGCGCCGGTCAGCTGAATAGCGGCAGCTGACTGGCTGTGGGGAAGTGCCCATCAGAGCCGCTGGCTCTGATAGGCTTTCCGAGTACAGCCCTGAGGCTGTAGTCGGCTTCCTGAAGCTTATCCACGGGACGTACCGGCCGTGCGCTCCGAGGATACGACTGATAGGCGTCTCAGCCAATCAGGTAATCTAATTCTGGTAATCAGTAATCTGATTGGCATCAAGGGCGGGACGAGGGACATTGAGGGACGGTAGAAGGCAGAAAGGTAAGTGCCAGGGGGGGTACTGGGCATGGTGGCTAGAAGTGGGGGCACAGTGGCGACAATTGGGGGCACAGTGGCGACAATTGGGGGCACAGTGGCGACAATTGGGGGCACAGTGGCAACAATTGGGGGCACAGTGGCGACAATTGGGGGCACAGTGGCTGTTTTGATGGCATGGCACAGTGGCTACGTTTTGATGGCACGGTGGCTGCGTTTTGATGGCATGGCACAGTGGTGACAATTGATGGCACAGTGGTTGTGTTTGATGGAATGGCACAGTGACTGTGTTTGATGGCATGGCACAGTGGTGACAAGTGATGGCACAGTGGCTGCGTTTGATGGCATGGCACAGTGGCTGCATCTCCTTCCAGCCAGCGGGGGGGGGGGGCGGCGGCTGTCAGCAGTGCAACGACTCCCCTGATGGCGGCCCTGACAATACCTGTTGTCCTCACTTGCTGACTGCTCCCCTCCGCTCCTCACAGGCAGCGGAGTGGGCTGGCTGGCTGGCGGACGTCAGAATGCCGCCCCCCTAAAAGTGTCGCCTGGTACCCTTGGTACCAACCGGTCCCATCATAGGGCTGGCCCTGAGATTAGGCATCGGGAGCATTTGTGCGAGTACAAGTGCCTGTGCAAATGCTTTGTATCGGTACCAGTACCAATACTAGTATTGGTATCGGGACAACCTTAACAGGCACAATAGAGCTCTGCTCAAAGATGACCACTGGAGCTCATAGGGAAAGTGAGTAAGTTCAGAGATATCGTAGCTATAATTTTACTTTACAATATTAGTGTGCTTGTGCTACAAAGAGCAAACACTTATGGATTTATTAAAGGTATACAAAAAAAAAATCATTCATGAAAATATAAAAGATAAAGTATGTGCCAATAGCACTTATCCAAAGTTGTAATAAATAACTCCACAAAAAATCTTAACAAAAAGAGCAGCATATACAGAGGTTGGGGCAGCAAGATTACTTAAAGAGGCGCTCCAGTCTGGAAACAATAAATGAAAAGTCAGCAGCTACAACTACTGTAGCTGCTGACTTTTAATAGAAGGACACTTGCCTGTCCAGGGATCCAGCAATGTTGGCACCCTGGCCAATTCATCAATTGGCTTTGGGTTTAGGCACTGGCATTGTAAGTAATGGACACTGGCAGTGATTCATTTGAAATCTGCCTGGCATTAGCATAATGAGCATCGCAGTAATGTGGGTTCTCAAAGGGCCCACATACTGTATGAAGCTTGCACTGTATTAAATAAACTTATTTCAATATACGGTTGATATAGTGTTAAATACTGAATCTTTCACCTGTGACAAATGAAGAAAACTCCCTAGTAACCAGATTGAAACAGAACATGACCACTCCCTAGTAACAGGCAAGACAGCACAGGACCACCCCTGGATCAGTAGGCCCCAGAATTCATGGGCCTACTTTCAGTAATGAAGCCTCGCGCCAGCAGGCCCCGAGGCAGAAGAACTGCCACGACACACTTTAGGCCAGGAGGGCCATCAGGTCAGAGAGCGTGCAAAAACAGTGTCTGTACCTTAAGTACCCTCTCCCAGAATGCTCAGCGACAGGAACACTCCCACTGGGTTGTCTCTGTGGAGAAAGCACTCAATACACGCAACATGCTGTATTAACATAATCATTCTGAGGTAACTACAGCTCAGATAACACTACATTTTACTCAATAGGAGCAGGGCACTATATATATATATGTATATGTATATGCGTGTGTATATATATATATATATATATATATATATATATATATATATATATATATATATATATATATATATATGTATATTTATTTATATTTAATTTCCTTATATGCTGAAGAATTGCAGCAAAAAATTACAACTTCAGAAAATTCACCTTGTCTCTCTTACTAAGTACCTTAGAATGTCTACTTTCCAAAAATGATTCATTATGGACTGTATTTGTACTCTACATTTTAGGGCTTCAAGAAATGAGACAGGCAGTTAGAACACCAGGCTTGCTCAATTCTTAAAAAAAATGTATTTTCCCTAGTTTGTAGACTCTAAGGGCCATATTGAGAAAGCTATTTACGCAGCGCAGCGTTAGACGGCGTAAGGTTACCCCTGCTATAGCAGGCGCAGCCAATGTTAAGTATGGACGTCGGGACCGCGTTGAATTTGCCGTCGGCTACGTCGTTTGCGTAACTCGACGTTCACGTTGTTTACATTGATAAAAATCGACGTGATTTTGCGCATGCGCACTGGGAACGTCCACGGACGGCGCATGCGCCGTCCAAAAAAAACCGTGAATGACGTGGGGTCATGATTCATTTACATGAATCACGCCCCCACTCCATTCATTTGAATTGCGCAGCCTTACGCCGTGCAGTTTACACTAGGCCGCCGCATAGTATGGAGCAAGTGCTTTCTGAATAAGGCACTTGCCCATAATATTTGCGGCGGCGTAGTGTAAACACCATACGCTACGCCGCCAGACAGATACGCAAAAGGTATCTGAATCGGGCTCTATAACTTTCACACAGACTAAATGTTATGCACTGATTTGGGTTATTTTTTTTTTACCAAAGAAATTTATCAGAATGCATTTTGTCCTAAGTTTATGAATAAAGACTGTGGCCCGGATTCACGTAAGAACAAACGTGCGCCGTCGTATTGTTACGCCGATTCGCGAAGCTAGATACGTCGTAAAACAAGGTTTCAGCCGCCCGACGTAACTTGCCTACGCCGGCGTATCGTGGGCGCATAGTTACGCTGGAAGCATTCGGCGTACCCATGTTAAATATGCAAATTAGTAAGATACGCCGATTCACGAACGTACTTGCGCCCGGCGCATTAATATACGCGATTTAAGTAAGTCGTACGTCCGGCGTAAACTTACCCTACATAAAGCTGGGGTAAGTCATGCAAAGGTATGGACAAGGGAACAGCCGTCATATTGTACGTCGTTTACGTAGTACTACGTGAATAGGGCTGTGCGTAGGTTAGGTTAAGTGATTCGACGTATCTTAGGCGTTTGTCCCAACGTGATTCTGCGCATGCGTACTGGAAAGCGTCCACGGGACGGCGCATGCGATGTTCGTTCGGCCCTTCATTTACATGGGGTCATGCTTCATTATAATAAATCACGCCCACTTCCACCTAATTTGACTTAAGTCGGCTTACGCCAACAACTATACGCTACGCCACCGCAACGTTGCGCGTATTTTCTTTGTGAATACCAGGCTTGCCTCTCAATGTTGCGGCGGCGTAGAGTAAACAAGATATGCTACGCCAGAAAGATGCGCCCAGGTACGTGAATCCGAGCCTATTTGTTTTCAAAATTGTATAACAAAAAGTAAGAACAATTTATATATATATTTTTTTTTTTCCTTTTATGTAGCAAAAAAAAAACAGTGGTGATTCAGTAGCACCAACAGAAAGTTCTATCTGTCTCAATTTTTACATTAAATTAATTTGGGTACAGTGATGCATGACAGAGTAATTTCCATTCAAAGCGTGACTGCGCTGAAATCTGAAAAATGGCCTGGGCATGAAGGGGATGAAATGGTCCAGTCTTCAAATGCTTAAGTATACTTTAATTAAGCCAGGTGGTGCTTTTAGGGCCACACATGGCCCAACATTTTGGCCAGTTTAGCAGGAATCGGATGCAATTTGAGCCATACTTGTAGCCCAGAATTGTGTGTGTTTTATTATGAAACATGGCGTACATAAAAAAAAGCCTGTTAAATATAAATGAGCGTGCTATAGCATTTATTGCTCATGCTAAAAAGGATAATTGATTTAAACAAAGAAATCAATAGAAGCAATTAATACATTATTTGCTGATGAAAACCAAACCTGTTCTTACATCCAATTTACTACAGATGCATTTGGACAGCATACACCTTCACTGTCTTCATGTACAGCATACCTTCCAACTTTCATAGGTCACATCCCCTTACAAGGAGAATTAATGCATAAAAAATGATTGGTTAAACCTGTAAGTGTTTTTTTTTTTTTTTTACCACTGCTATTCCTTTGTATTTTACCCTTTTATTTAACCACTTAAGACCCAGACCATTATGCAGGTTACGGACCTTGCCCCTTTTTGCGATTCTGCACTGCATCGCTTTAACTGACAATTGTGCAGTCGTGTGATGTGGCTCCCAAACAAAATTGGCGTCCTTTTTTCTCACAAAGAGAGCTTTCTTTTGGTGGTATTTGATCACCTCTGCGGTTTTTATTTTTTGCGCTATAAACAAAACTAGAGTGTAAATTTTGAAAAAAAAACAATATTTTTTACTTTTTGCTATAATAAATATCCCCCAAAAATATATAAAAAACATATTTTTTTTCCTCATTTTAGGCTGATACGTATTCTTCTACATATTTTTGGTAAAAAAAAAATCGCAATAAGCGTTTATCGATTGGTTTGCGCAAAATGTATAGCGTTTACAAAATAGAGGATAGTTTCATTGCATTTTTTTTACTACTAATGGCGGCGATCAGAATTTTTTTTCGTGACTATGACATCGGACAATTATGACACATTTTTGGGGCCATTGTCATTTTCACAGCAAAAAGTGCTATAAAAATGCACTGTTTACTGTGAAAATGACAATTGTAGTTTAGAAGTTAACCACTAGGGGGCACTGAAGGGGTTAAGTGTGACCTCATATGTGTTTCTAACTGTGGGGGGGCAGGGCTGGACATGTGACGTCATTGATTGTCTTTCCCTATATCAGGGAACAGACCATTAATGACATTGCCACAGTGAAGAACAGGGAACGTTTGTTTATACACACCTCTCCCTGTTTTTTTTAGCTCCGGTGACCGATCGCGGGACACCGGCGGCGATCGGGTCCGGGGGCCCCGCGGGCACGATCACAACCCCACGGCTGGGCTGAAAGAGACACGTACAGGTACGTGATTGTGCCCAGCCGTGCCATTCTGCCGACGTTTATCGGCGTGAGGGGGTCCTTAAGGAGTTAAAATGAACAAATGCAACAATTTAGACATTAAATGAAAGGGTTAACACTGTACTGTTAACAAGTACATCTCTCTCTCTCTCTTAATGACAGTGGAATGCATCTGCTGATTCCTTCAGCTGTTACAGCCACCTGTGAGGGACTAGCGGTGGGCACAATGGCAAAATCTTTTTTTGTGAGTCCACAAAGCCACTGTATTCAGAGCATGCACTTTAACCACTTGCCGACTGCGCTATAGTGAAAATACTGCTACAGCGCGGTCGAGTAGTTTTGACACAACGTCCCTGGGACGTCGTCCTTCACTTCCGCGATTTCGCGTCCCCTGGGACGCGCTCGCGAAAGTGTCCGTGATCGCCGGGTCTAGAAGACCCGGCGCATCACGGATCACGGTAAATTGCCGCTGATAGCGGCCGTTTACCACGTGATCGCGCCGTCAAATGACGGCGCAATCACTTGTAAACAAACCGGCGTTATTTGATGACGCCGGTTCCTCCCTCTCCTCCCTCTCCTCTCTGTACAGTGTGAGAGGAGAGGGGGGGGGGAGCGGGGTGTCAGCAGCTGAGCTGTGGCTGGATCTGTGACAAATGCAGTCACAGATCCAGCCATCCCTCAATCCATCCCAGCTCTGCAATCCCCCAGTACCCTGCAATCCCCCAGTACCCCACAATACCCCAGTACCCCAATACCCCAGTACCCCAGTACTCTGCAATCCCCCAGTACCCTGCATTACCCCAGTACCCTGCATTACCCCAGTACTCCACAATACCCCAGTACCCCAATACCCCAGTACCCCAATACCCTAGTACCCCAGTACTCTGCAATGCCCCAGTACCCCAATACGCTGCAATACCCCAGTACCCCAATACTCTGCAATACCCCAGTACCCCAATACCCTGCAATACCCCAGTACCCCAATACTCTGCAATACCCCAAAACCCCAATACTCTGCAATACCCCAATACTCTGCAGTACCCCAGTACCCCAATACTCTGCAATACCACAAAACCCCAATACTCTGCAATACCCCAATACTCTGCAGTACCCCAGTACCCCAATACTCTGCAGTACCCCAGTACCCCAATACTCCAGTACCCCAATACCTCAGTACCCCAATACCGCAATACCCTGTGCGATACTCTGCAATACCCAAATACTCTGCAATACCCAAATACTATCGCCTATGGGGATTTTTAGGTAGCGAAGTTTGGCACCATTCCATGAGCGTGCGCAATTTTGAAGTGTGACATGTTGGGTATCTATTTACTCGGCGTAACGTCATCTTTCACATTATGAAAAAAAATTGGGCTAACTTTACTGTTTTTTTTTTTTTTTTTAGCACAAACAGTTTTTAAAAAAAAACACGCGTTCAAAAAATGTCTACGAAAATACCGTGCGGGATAAAAAGTTGTAACGGCCGCCATTGTATTCTCTAGGGTCTTTGCTAAAAAAGCATATATAATGTTTTGGGGTTCTATGTAATTTTCTAGCAAATAAATGATGATTTTTCCATGTAGGAGAGAAATGTCAGAATTGGTCTGGGTGTTCCAGAACGCCGTCGCGTTCCCTGCATATTGGGCCTCTGTATGTGGCCACACTGTGTAAAAGTCCCACACATGGGAGGAATAGCAGAATGTGTTTTGGGGTGTAACTTGTGGTATGCATATGCTGTGTGTGAGAAATAACCCGCTAATATGACAGAAACAAGATTTTATTTTTTATTTTTTTACAGAATTTTCAGTCGTTTTTCTTTTATAGCGCAAAAAATAAAAAACCCAGAGGTGATCAAATACCACCAAAAGAAAGCTCTATTTGTGTGAAAAAAAGGACACAAATTTCAAATGGGTACAATTTTGTATGACTGAGTAATTGTCATTCAAATTGTGGGAGCACCGAAAGCTGAAAATTGGTCTGGTTAGGAAGGGTGTTTAAGTGCCCAGTGGTCAAGTGGTTAATTAGGGGTGGGACATTTGTTTAATCTGGGCATGGTGCTACAAGAAGCAAATCAAGCAAGCAGGCATATACACTTATACAGTGTCTTGAAAAAGTATTCACACCCCTTGAAATTTTCCACATTTTGTCACTTTACAACCAAAAACAAAATGTATTCAATTGAGATTTTATGTGATAGACCAACACAAAGTGGCACATAATTGTGAAGTGAAAGGAAAATGATAAATGGTTTTCCAAATTGTATTTAGAAATATGTGAAAAGTGTGGCGTGCATTTGTATTCGGCCCCCCTGAGTCAATACTTTGTAGAACAACCTTTCGCTGCAATTACAGCTTCAAGTCTTTTTTGAGGATGTCTCTACCAGCTTTGCAGATCTAGAGAGTGACATTTTTGCCAATTCTTCATTTGCAAAATAGCGCAAGCTCTGTCAGATTGGATGGAGAGTGTTTGTGAACAGCAGTTGTCTTGCCACAGATTCTCAATTGGATTTAGGTCTGGACTTTGACTGGGCAATTCTAATGCCGCGTACACACGATCATTTTTTGTGATAAAAAAAACGACGTTTTCTGTGAAGTAAAAAACGACGTTTTTTAAACGTCACTTTTCAAAGACGATGTTGCATACACACCATCGTTTTTTCACAAAAAGCGAGGTTACGTTCACCACTCTTTTCCATTGAAGCTCGCTTCATAACTAGCTTCTGGGCATGCGCGGGTTGAAAAAACGTCGTTTTAAACAACGTTTTTGCTACACACGGTGACTTTTTGTGAAACAAAAAATGACGTTTTGAAAAACGACACAAAAAATTCAAGCATGTTTGAATTTCTTTTTGGTCGTTTTTTTAAGATAAAAAACGACGTTTTGCCCACACACGATCAATTTAAATGACTTTTTAAAAAACGACGTTTTTTTTCATCGCAAAAAACGACCGTGTGTACGCGGCATTACACATGAATATGCTTTGATGTAAACCAATACCATTTCAAGGCACTGTATATAGCATCTACAATTTATGCAGTGCTTTACATACAGTTCTTAGTCCTCCTGGTAACTTTGTTACTAAGAAAACATAGAAAATGCACCGAAGAAGCAAATTTTTTACTGACATCCTTATATAAACTAAGAACATTTATATATATTTAAGTATAAACAATGTAAACAATGCACACATTTGTGCGCGCATTCCCCTTTTCCTTTTGCATTCCAGCGCATGCACTGACGAGCCTCCTCTTCAGAATGTTTGGGGAACTGTAATTTGTCTGGGTCAAGAGAATTGTGGGAGAGAATATAAAAGTGCAGGGCGGACTAGGCCCAAGGCTCTATGCTTCCTGGATCTCCTCATGTGGAGACCATCATGTTGCTGTGAGAGGCGGATTGCAGTCTACCACACGGTGTACCACGTTCCAACTCAGATGAGAGGGTCCTGGCTCTGCTTGCTGTTCACCTGATGTCCATCCAGCACCACTCTGGTTGCCTGCCAACCTGTGTATTGAGCTTCACATCGGGAAATCCTCTGCACGGGTGTCGCTATATTAGCTACTGTCCGGAAGTAGGGTGACCACGTGTCCTGGATTGCCCGGGACAGTCCCGCATTTTGCAGGTCTGTCCCAGGCACCTTCATTCCAGGACAATACAGTGTCCCGGAATAAAACTGACACAGCCACCCCCCAGGTCAATCTGATGCCCCCAAAAAAGGCCACCACATCACTGCTTTACTTGTCCTGGCATGCCTGGAGGAGCAAAATCCCCGCCCCCTGCTTGTGATTGGAGAAATCATAAATCCTGCCTCTTGTGTCCAATCACTGTGCTGTGATTGGTTACAGCACAAGCTGATTTTTGGGAAGGGAGGGTGTCCCTGAATTGTAGTTTGGAAATGTGGTCACCCTATCCGGAAGGCATCAAATTGGCCTGGTCGTTGGTGAGAGGGCAGTCGCCCACCTTTACAAATCCTTTCTCACGGTTTCACTGGGACACTTTGCACAGACATCTCTAGCTTAGGAATACTTTACTGAACCAACCAATTTTGAACACGGTGCATAGACACCTTTAGATTTCCTAATTTTAAGAAACCTATCTCTTGCTACTACACCTTTTTGGATAAAAGTTAATCAGCCCCTCAATGCCAGTGAAGACCATCCTATCTACAATGGGGACAATACTCTCATTGCTGCTATAAGGGCCTATATACCATTACCTTTAACTCAGACCTCTCATTAGAGTTAACAGTTAATAGTTTGGCCTGGGGTTCCCCTTTAGTATTGGTAATATCTACAAAAACTAAATAGTGTTGAAGGTATTTACAAATTATTTGTCACTGACTGTATTGTTGCTGTCTAATTGCTGAGATTACCATAGCCAACCTGGCAAGTTTATAAAGACCTTTGAGCATTGAAGGTGACCAAATGCCTTGATGCCAACCATCCTTTAATGTCAATGGCCAGCCTAAGTCAACTGGTCTGATATTGCTGATTGTCTGATATTGCAGATTGTGACTTAAACACATGATTCTAGGCTATTGTCTGCTCAGACTAGGAAGATTAACAGACATGTTGGTAAATTCAGTCGGAAGATGATAACTGTTATCTGTCTGTGTCAGCAATCATTCTCCAACTGTATTAACAGTCCCCAGAGACATCAGGATCAATACTCACTACTTGTTGGTCCAAACTGGTTTTTAATCTTGTCACTTGGTGCTTAGGAAGTCATATTAACCCATTTGTGTCCAAACAGGATACTTGAATACAAGTACCTGTGTTATGAAACAACAGCTTAAACTGAGAACTAAAAAAAGAGATGCATATACATTGACCAACAAATGGCCAGGAAAATAAATATGTCAACACATTAATGCAAAACCCAATTTTTTTTTAATGCAAACACTATGAAATTGCAAGTTAAAAATGATGCAAGCATGCTTTCAAATCTGTTCCATATCCATTTTTTATATTATCAGTGTATTATCCATGTGCCATCTTGCCTCCGCACTATTGGCTGGCAGTGAAGGGATGCTACCATCAGAGGAAAGTAATATAGTCATTACCACACAGGAAGTTCTACGTAGGAATTACTATTATTTTTCCTGAAATGGGGTGTGTAATATGGCAGTTCTGTCCCAACTTATATATTTGCTCTCCTTTGTTCTGGTTTTAAAAACGACAGCTGTCATCAAATGACTCAGACACCAGAATCAATACTCGCTAGTTGTAGGGCTAAATTGGTTCTTAATCTTGTAATTTGGTGCTCAGGAAGTTGTATTAACACATTTCTGGCCAAGCAGCATCCTTGCATACAATTAGAGGTATGGTTTAAAAGAATGGCATAAACCAAGAACTGCAAATAGATATATGTGTACAATCATGTATAAAAAAGTAGGAAGAGAGAGCACATGGGACCACAGGCATTATGCATAAAAACCCAATCGTGCATATAGAAATAAAAGAGCCAAACAACAATAATCCTTTAAATATTTATTTTAACAAAGGTACATATAATTGTTGGAAAATAATTTGGCCACGGCCTGATTCATTGGTTTAATAATTAATACAGGTAATAATCCATACCGTAAAACATAACTGTATACCACTTAGTCACTTAAACCACCATAACCAATCCCAGCTCAGCCACTTGAGACTCGAGCCGATTCCTCATCAAATCCTCATTTCTCCCCTCAAGCACACGCCTGAGTGAGTTACCACATGAATCTTTGGCCGCGACGGGAAAAGAAAAAAGGGGGGGGGGTAGGGCGGGGAGCTCCTCCAGCTGTTGCTTCCTGGTCACCGGCCCTGACCCATACCGCAATGGGCCTTTAAATAGACTTGGGCCGGCATCCAGAACTTTCCAGCTAGTCACCTGACTCTTACTAGCCAATCGCTGCGCAAGGCTACCATCCCTCCAGAACCCTCTCAACCAGCTGTTCCTCATTAACTCAGCCCTGAACTGCTGTTAACCCTGTACCCTCCAACCAGCTGCCTGACCTTAAACTAACCTCCTGCCCTTACTATAACCTTAAACTAGCCTTACCTAAATGCCCCTGCCGTGGACCCATGAGGAAAGGAGAGCCTAAACGGCTACTCGCTTTCCTTTCCCATTACAGGAGACAATTCCATGAACCATGTAAAAACCTCAAGAACTGTTTGTGGTAATTAGATCATTACCTTATAAATGATAATGAGTGCTTTTAAACACTAGAGTATGTGAACATATCTCATACTGGGGGTAAAAGTATGCCAAGCTGGTGGGGGGAATAGCTCAAAAGGGTTCAGAAGCATGTGCTGAATGTTCAACCTGCATTTAAAACTGCCTAATTTAAACTATTACCTGTAACGTTCCATCTGCCATTCCGTCATTTCACTATTCACTGCTTCGTATTGTAATTCTGTTCCCTCACTGGCGTCATCACAGCTGACATTTGTGTATTTATGTGATGTTAGCAGAGGACACAGCTGCTGAATTATTTAACAGTCCTTTTCTGAATTGACCTTTTATTAATTGCACCCACCACGCTGGGTGCTACCCATCTGGTATTATAGTGATTCTGATCAACCCAGTGAGAGAAAAGATTTAGTGAATGGGGATGTGTATGGAGAGACATATTCCCACAAGAGCCTCAGAATGTCTTATTTACAACGCTGATAAAGTATTGAAATTAAATATTTTACTGATGATTTTATGCATTTATAATTGTATACTACTCCAGGAAACGTGACAGGTTTACTTGACCATCCCTCCCTATTGCTGATACCCTGCTTTCATTCCCTGCTGTCCAATTTGCTTGCCAGAGTCAAATAAGGTACCTGATACTTCCAGGTATAGGCAGTGGCGTATCTAGGGTATGGCAGCCATGACAAGTGCCATGGGCGCCATATGAAGGGGGCGCTGTTGAGTGGCTGGGCAGCAAGGCACTTACCAGGGTCATGAGGTTCTCTTCTTCCCTCCTCCCGAGCATAGGCACGATCTTCTTTTCAGCACCTTTGCTAATGGACAATGGCAGCGCTATCCCTGCTGTGTTCAGTCACAGCCCTCCCCTGTTCTCCCAGGCTCTCCCATTCCATCTGGTCGGATTTGCAGCTCTTCTGTGAAAACTGGGGCCTTAAGGGATGAAGATTTTATCACTTCCAGTATTGGTTCTGCATTTACCTGGCCTTGGAGGGCAGAGGAGGGATCAGGGGTCTTATAAACCCCAGATTTCTCCATAAAGAGGATATGTCACTACCCAAGGTATCGCAAGGGATGATAAATATCACCATTTTTGTTAGCTGTTTTTTTTGTTAAGGTTATCTGAAAGATGGGTCTCAAATGTTTCGACAGGGGTGCAGTTTCAGTGCTTGCCATAGGCGCTATTTTCACTAGATACGCCTCTGGGTATAGGGGAGCATATAACTATCCACCCTTTCTCCCACAATGTGGTACTGGGTGCCTAAGAAGCCAAGTGCCAACAGTCAACAGGCCTGAGCAATATCACTTGGGGGGGACAGGTCCTTTGCTTTGTGCAACCGCTTGGTCAGCCTGGGCTTGGCACTTGGCTCTGGCAGATAAATGGGGAAGTAGGGTAGTGCAGAGAAGGAGGGTATCAGCAAAAGGATGGGTTATAAAGGGTAAACAGAGCATATTTCTCAGAGAACAAATAAACATATACCTCAAAATGTCCGCTGGACTGTGGAAGAGGCAGAAGCGGCCGGTGTAGGGTCTCAGTGGCTCGCTAAGAGGCTGAGCCGGGTGCCAGTTCAGGCATGTGGGTGGATCCCAACCATACCCTTGCGATTCTACCCTAGCCTGAACTGGTTTGGTCATGTCAGCCGATAACAGGCTTCAGCCCGCTGTCTGCTGAAAACGAGTCACAGGAGTGCAGAACAAACTGCACTCCTGTGATCCACAGGGGAAGTACAACCAAACAATCTTTGGCTGTACTTCTTCTTTAAGCCTTAGTCTAAACTCAGATTATAACCAGAATCGGCAGATTAGTTGCACCCATTGATCAGATTTGTCAATTAGCATCACTAAAGGTACAGTGTTGATAGTGGGGTATAAAAGTCCAGCATACTAAGGAATGAAAATAGCAGTTTGGAGAGTGCTTTAGGGCTTGGGGTCAAGTATATCAATCTAGATTTGCAGTTCTAGGATCCTTAAACCATAGTTACCAGTCCATGTAAAAAAATGTTAGAGAGTTTGGCTTTGGAAAATAAGTATTCCATTTTAACATGGTTGTTTATGATCATGGTCAAGTTCTGTAGGGACAGAGAGTGCGGAGATTTCCATTTTGCCATGTTTGTTACATGTAAGGAAGTTAATTGAAATGAATATGCTGCCCCATGTGCAAAGTGCAACAACGTGTGCAGAACGTGCATATGCGTGGTGCACTACATACTGTGAATGGGGCTAATATTTGCACATAGATTTTTGCATTTGGAGGAATCCCAAGAGCCTGCCCACTGTTTATATTAGGGCTGAGGACTATTGATGGAGTACTGAGGTAAGGTGCTGTAATGTTTTCAAGAAACTATGTACAGCACCCTGCCAGACTCTCCAGCATCAAGAAACTGCCTGCACAGAGAAGCACAGAGACCCAGCAAGCTCAGAGACCTAGTAATGACATTACTGGTCTGAAATAATGTATGTAACAGGTTTTCATTTTGTCAGTACTCAAGAACCTCCAGCCATGATACAAGCAGTGGGCTGGCTCTTTGAGGAGTTGGAGGAGTTAAGCAAATAACATACCTCCCAACTTTCTGCTATGGGAAAAGTATGGGACACAACCCCCCCCCCCCCCCTCCACGAGGGAGAAATGTGAAAAAAATTCCAATTTAAACCCACAAATGCTCTTTTTACCACTTCCTTTATATTGCTTTTGGAATGTACAAGTGCAGTAAGTTAGAAGTTGGATGATAGGCTTAGCACTGCGATATACTTCACTTTTTGATAGGTAAGTAGTGCATTTTCTTAAAAACCTATATAGATCAGACCAAATGAGGAGAAAAGAGGGACAGATGGACATTGTTCTGATTGAGGGAGAGTCCCTCCAAATCAGGAACATTTGGGAGCTATGATATTAGTCCAGAAGAGTGGGAGTTTCTAGGCAGACATTTGCATGCAGATCACCCTAGTCATGTCCACATGTGAGAAGCTCAGAGAGGTTATGTTCAGTATAGGAGAGAAGTATGCACAACTGTGAAAAACTAAAAGTAATGTTGGAGTTCATTTTACACCTGGTGACTGGGCCCTCGGGCACTGAACATTGCATTGTGGGAAGTAGGAGATATGTCACATGTTACTTGGAAATTTGCATTTTTTTTGTAAATGGACTTTACAGCTGCAGTCTGTTGTTTTTATGATGTGCCTGTACTTTCTGGACAATTGGCGACCTTGATCCAACACTGCAATAGAAATATAATAGCTTAGTGTAACTGAACGGACTAATTACCTCAGTGGCTTTATTCACTCATGTCTAAATATCTGACTAAAGCACAGGCTTTTCAGAAGCAAATAATATGTTAATATTTAATTATCTCTTATTTCTGCTTAGCATCTCTGTTTATTCAGTGGGAAATAATGTCCACAGTTCATTATATGCAGGCATTCATTGTGCTCTAAACAGATACGTTCAGTTGGTTTTACCAAAGTCTCAAGGGATTATGTGGGTGAGAAAAATCAGCATTTGAGGACCCATTGGGATGTCTGCGCCATTGTATGCACATTCTTTAGATCATAATGAAGCTTTATAATGTGTGACTTAATAAGAATTTTACTTTTTTTTTTTTGTTAACAATGGCAGATAAGGGAACTGAGATGTTTTGTTATTCTGGAAAAATGTATTTAGTGCTGTATTAAATGGAATGAGAATCCTAATGAGATGAGAATCCTAAAATGGAATCTGCTATTTTCGGATTCCTGGGTTGTGTGCTAGTTTTGTACAAAATTCAATTGTCCATACAGTTTCCTGCCTGGTTTCTCTGGTCTCCCAATGCTAGTCACGATGACAGAGTGACCGTCATTCTCCTTTTGCAGTCATGCTTGGGACCATCCTTAGCAGAGCTTACCTTGAAGGAATCCAAATCGAGCAGGTTCAAGAATTCAACCCGGGGTCGTTAGTGCAGAAGAAGAAGGTGGTATCCACTTTAAAGTCCTCTGCAGGATTAACCAGGCAATATACCGTATTTATCGGCGTATAACACGCAGAGGCATATAACACACACCCTAACGTTAAGAGAGACGTTTCAGGAAAAAAACGTTTCACAGCCCCCTGCGTATAACACGCAGGCACAGTTTACCCTCTATTTTCAGGGTAAAAAAGTGAGTGTTATACGCCAATAAATACAGTAATATAGTATAGCCCTTTCATACCACCCCCAGAACTGAGGTTCTTGCAGACGGTATCATTATGCCAGGGGACTGCATATTCTTTTTTTTTTCAAATAACAGTTTTTATTAGACACGAGGTAACCCCCATGCCACAAAAGGAACAATACAGGGATATCAGCAAAGCAACAGCAAATAAAAAAAAAGAGAACAGTGCATAGCATATAACAGCACAACACAAGGCAGATATCAGGGGGAGTTCAACCACTCCACTTAGAGGCAGACAACCTAAAAACACAGTCTGCCAGAAGACAAAAGTAAGCACATGTAAAACAAGCCTCTAAGCAGCAGAGGCAGAAGATGTAACAAAACAGAAAACAAAAAAATTGAAAAGAGGGTCAGAAAAGGGAAGTGAGGAAGAGAAAGAGAGAGAAAAAAAAGGGGGAGCAGGTAGACAGGGAGAAAAGAAGAGGGGGGGGTAAGGGGGAAGCTCCACTCACGGCTCAAGGCGGGTCCTCCTGACGATGCCACTCCGCCCAGACTGCATCATGCGTGTCCAAGCTATCCCGCAACCTGGCCGTCATTTTCTCCATTAGTTCAATATCTTTGACCCTGGCATAGAGTTCAGACTGAGAGGGGGGGGACAGGCGCTTCCAATGGAGGACAACCAGGCATCTCGCTGCCGTCAATACATGCCTCAACAATTTCTTGGAGGGCCTAGGGATCCGCAGGGCCGACACCCCTAGTAAGAAAAATTTCGGGGAACAGGGAACCAGCACTCCCAGGAGGCCAGACAGCAACTGCTGGGTCTCCGTCCAGAACGTCGCTATCTTAGGGCAGGTCCAGAATATATGGAATAGGGTTCCCCTGGCTCCCTGACAGCGCCAGCACCTGTCCGAGCTGGATGGATAGATAGCGTGGAGAACAGCTGGCGTCATGTACCAAAAGTACAATATTTTATAGGCATTCTCTTTATACAACGTACAAAGAGAGCTTTTAGCCGCCTGAGACCAGATTGTCATATCATATATCAGATACATATCAGATACATATCAGATATCAACCCGCGGCGAGCCGATCCCTCCAGTACCAGTTTTTCGAAAGGGGTTGGCGCTGAGAATTGGAGCCCGGGGGCAAATGATTGTGCATAGTGTCTTATCTCCAAATACCCGTAGAACACATGGCGGGGGAGGTGAAATTTCTTTTGCAAATCAGAAAACGATAGGAGTTTTCGTGTTATGGGGTCCACCAAGTGGCCAAAGTGGAAAAGGTCACGCGACGCCCAGGGCGACGACATCTGATGGGTCAAACTATCAGGCATTCTGGGGTCGAACAGGAAAGAGGTCAAAAGAGACCGATCCGAGCTCAGGTTATGCGTCCGGTACAGTCTGCGCCAAAGCGTCCTGAGGTGAAGCATGGGCCCCAAAAGTTGGCCCTAATCCTCCTCAGCGCCTGCGTTCCACAACAAGCTATTCGGGTGCACGGGGGCCAGCCATATTTTCTCAATTTCTGTCCATTTATTATAAGAGCGCTGAGGGAACCAAGAGGTAACGGCGCGTAGTTGAGCAGCTTGATAATATTTAAGCAGGTCAGGGAACTCCAATCCCCCGTCACTGCGGGATGCTGTCAAGACCGTTCGGGGGACCCTGTGCCGCCCATAATTCCAGACGAAGCGAATCAGGTCCGCTTGGAGCTTACGTAGGACTGCATATGGGACTGGTATGGGCAACGTCTGGAATAGATAGAGGAGCTTGGGAAGGATGACCATCTTAACAGAGGCCAATCTACCCAAAAGGGAGATGTGGTGGGCCTTCCACTTCTGCAAAAGTCCTCTTATGGAACGGCAGAGGGGGGGGGAGTTAGCCTTATACAGAGAGTCAAAGGACGGGGTGATCTGCACCCCCAGATATTTCAGACCCGCTGTGGCCCAATGGTAGGGGAAGCACTGTTTTAGATGACGAATCTCCTCGTCTGGGATGTTAATGGGAAGAGCTACCGACTTGGCCGCATTTATCTTATAACCCGACAGGGACCTGTATAGATCAAGTTCAGCGTGCAGGTTAGGCAGGGAGATTCTGAGTTGGGTCAGGGTCAGAATAACGTCGTCTGCAAAAAGTGCCAGCTTGAATTCTCTACCTCGCACTGAAACTCCCCGGACGTCCGGGTTCCTGCGAATAGACGCCGCCAGGGGCTCCACGCAGAGCGCGAACAAAAGTGGCGAGAGTGGGCATCCCTGGCGCGTTCCATTATCTATCGGGCAAGAGCGAGTGTGGGCAAAGGGGGTCTTAACCTGAGACGTAGGATTCCTATAAAGGTGCTGTATGGCCCGCAGGAAGGGGCCGCAGAGCCCTATGTGTTTTAATGTGGCAAACAGGAAAGGCCAGCTGAGGCGGTCAAATGCCTTTTCCGCATCTAGACAGACACAGAGGCGTTGAGGGAGAGAACGTCTGCAGGCTGGATCTTGGGAATCCCACTGCGTTCCAAGTAGTCATGGAGACGGTCAGCGAGGTCAGGGGGTGGAGGGTCATGTGGGATGTCAGGGTGATTATACAGGGCCGTGTAAAATTCCTCAAAAGCATGAGCTATGTCCCGAGGGTGGGTCAGGAGGTTGCCTGTACCATCCTTGATCTGGTAAGGGGTAGTCAAGTGGGAGCGTTCCGATAACTTGCGCGCCAGTAGGGCGTGGGCCTTATTTCCCTTGTCATAGTACCTTTGTTTTAGCCGGAGCAGGGCCTTCTCCACCTGGCCTAAGGCCAAGTCCCGAAGTGTCGTGCGCAGGCATACTATCTTTTTAAGAAGGGGTACGGATGGAGAGGATTGCAGTTGGCTCTCTAGCATCCTTAGGTCCCTCTCTACCTGCATTTTAGATGCTCTCGCATCCCTTTTCATGGCCGAGGAGAGTGCTATACAGCGACCCTGAAGGACTGCCTTGTGGGCCTCCCAGAGAGTGGCCAGGGAGTCATCTGGGGTGTCGTTTTCGACAAAATAGTTTTGCAATGTCTTCTCCAGTTCCGACCTGGAGGGGTCGTACTGAAGTAAAAAGTTGTTCAACTGCCAGTGACAGGGCCTGTGGTTAGGGGCACCCAGGTCCAGAGTCAGGACCACCGGGGCGTGATCAGACCAGGATATCGGTAATATCCGGGCCTCCCCAGCAACACGGAGGGTAGCGTTATTAACAAAAAGGTAGTCTATACGGGAGTGCATGCGGTGCGGGGCAGAGTAATACGTAAACTGCCTGTCCCCTGGGTGAAGGGCGTGCCAGGAATCAAACAAGGCATAGCGTCTGGTAAGCTGTCGAAAAAGTTTAGAGTCCCTGTGGGCTTGGGTCTGTGGGTCAGAGGGGTTCAGGGGACTGCATATTCAATGAACACTTGCCATGGGTATACCAGCTGGCATGCCTGGTGTGGTGGTTGTGCCCATTTTTTTTATTAAGCAAAAAAGTAAATTTGGCTTAGAAGTGCTGAAAGTTTTGTTAAACAGGTTTGGCACTCTATTTCTCTGGTGCCCAACCTGCGGTCCGCAATTTTTGGGCAACCCATGGGGCCCCTGCAGACAATAATCTGTTATGTGTCATTATTGACCTTTTATAGCAGTCATTTCCTGAAGTGTCATACTTTTTCAGTGCCCTGAAAAGTATTCATACCCCTTGAAATTTTCCAAATTGTGTCATGTTACAACCAAAAAAGTAAATGTATTTTATGTGATAGACCAGTGATGGGGAACCTTGGCTCTCCAGATGTTTTGGAACTACATTTCCCATGATGCTCTTGCACTCTGCAGTGTAGTTGAGCATCATGGGAAATGTAGTTCCAAAACCGCTGGAGAGCCGAGGTTGCCTACCCCTGTGATAGACCAACACAAAGTTGCACATCATTGTGAAGTGGAAGGAAAATGATAAATGGCAAATACATAAGTAAAAAGTGTGGCATACACTTGTATTCAGCCCCCCTGAGTCAATACTTTGAGTCAATACCTTTCGCTGCAATTACAGCTACAAGTCTTCTTGGGGATGTCTCTACCAGCTTTGCACATCTAGAGAGTGACATTTTTGCCCATTCTTCTTAGCAAAATAGCTTTAACTCTGTCAGATTGGATGGAGAATGTCTATGAACAGCAATTTTCAAGTCTTGCCACATATTCTCAATTGGGTTAAGGTCTGGACTTTGACTGGGCCATTCTAACAAATGGATATGCTTAGATCTAAACCATTCTATTGTAGCTCTGGCTGTATGTTTCGGTTCATTGTTCTGCTGCTCCATCCCAGTCTCAAGTCTTTTGCAGACTCTAGCAGGTTTTCTTCTAAGATTGCCCTGTGTTTGGCCCCATCCATCTTCCCATCAACTATGACCAGCTTCCCCGGTCCCTGCTAAAGAAAAGCATCTCCACAACATGATGCTGCCACCACCATGTTTACCGGTGGGGATTATGTGTTCAGAGTGAGGTGCAGTGTTAGTTTTTAGCCACACATAGCGTTTTGCTTTTAGCCCAAAAAGTTACATTTTGGTCTCATCTGACTAGAGCACCTTCTTGCACATGTTTGCTGTGTCCCCACATGGCTTCTTGCAAACTGCAAACAGGACTTCTTATGGCTTTCTTTCAACAATGGCTTTTGTAACGGGATGACCCGTGATGCCCAGAGACTTTTGAGGGATGGGGGATACTCCTGTGCCAGCGGCACTAAGGACTCTTGGGTCTAACGTCACCCTGTGCCCCTTTTGGGCATAGGGTGGCTGATAAATAATAATTCATGTATTGCAGGATATCTTGAGATATTACAAGTTGTTGGTTAATGTTGACCCACACCAGGTCAATAGACTTCTAAGATATTCCATTGTCCATTGTGTAAGGCTGTAGAGGTGTTAATTCAGGTCTGCTCCTAAGACCTTTCATTGTGTATAGATGTGTTGTGACTCTAAAGGTCAGACGTCTCTCTTCAGGTTTATTAAATTAGCATGTCAATTATGTTTAGTAAAGGAATGTGACTTGTCAAGCTGTAGTAATTACCTCCTCTAATTGCAGAGACGGGACGTCTGGGGGATGACTAATGATTAGCTCAACTGGATGTCATTATCAAAAATAATGCGATTGAAGCCCCCCATGGTGTGATGTCGGGGGTGGAGAGTTTGATTGTTCCTGTGCTTACTGAAACATGCCTTGTACTGTATATAAGAGAGCTAACCATTAAAGAGTTTGTGCATTCATTCATTTGAAACCAGTAACCAGAGCTGTGTGTGTCTCAGTGATTCTGGGGGAATGGATCAGGTCCTGTCAGCTGGTTTGTCGCGGTGTCAGAAAAGCTGTCTTGTCGTGGTTGATGGAAGATCGTAAACAATGGTGACCGTTACAGCTTTTTTCTTGCCACTCTTCCATAAAAGCCAGATTTGTAGAGTACACGACTAATAGTTGTCCTGTGAATCTCTGCAGCTCCTCCAGGGTTACCATGACACCTCTTGGCTGCTTCTCTGATTAATGCCCTCCTTGCCCGGCTTGTCAGTTTAAGTGGACAACCAAGTCTTGGTAGGTTTTGCATGTGTGCCATACTCTTTTCATTCTCAGTTGATGGCTTGAACAGTGCTCTGTGTGATGTTCAAACCTAACCCTGCTTTTAAGTTCTCCACAACTTTATCCCTGACCTGTCTGGTGTGTTCCTTGGCCTTCATGATGCTGAATACAAATGCACGCCACACTTTTCAGATATTTATTTGTAAAACAAAGTGAAAACCATTTATAATTTTCCTTCCACTGCACAATTATGTGCCACTTTGTGTTGGTCTATCACATAAAATCCCAATAAAATACATTTATTGTATATACTCGAGTATAAGCTGACCTGAATATAAGCCGAGGCACCTAATTTTACCACAAAAAAATGGGAAAACGTATTGACATATAAGCCTAGAGTGTCCATCTGCATGCCTCACTGTGCCTCACTGTGCTCACTGTGCCCATGCCTCACTGTGTCCATGATTAGACTGACGTTTAACATGGGAGTCTATGGAAGGGGTGCCCGGCTTTGAAAAATCGGTGCTCAATGGCAGTTGGTCCCCCGGAGAACAAACATTGCACACTTGTAGAGGAAGAGTGGGTGGCTACGTGTGTGCCAAGTTTGGGGTCCATGGGACCTAAGAACGGCCAGTACCGGGTCCCCAAATTCCGGGAGATCGTGGCATGAAAAGATGACTCGAGGATATGCCGAGGGGGGCATTTTCAGCTCAAAAAAAATGTGCTAAAAAACTTGACTTATACTCGAGTATATACGGTATGTTTTTTGATTGTAACATGACAAAATGTGGACAATTTCAAGGGGTATGAATACTTTTTCAAGGCACTGTAATATGTCTCCAGTCTATGACTGTCCCCTGAAGTATATCCCCAGTATCCAACCACTCCTACAGCATACTCACAGACTCTGAAGTCTCCTGCAACATGTCCTCAGTCTCTGACCATTTATTGTGTCATGTCTCCAGTCTCTAGCCATCTCTAGTATTATATTCACTCTCTACAACCATCTCTTTTTTTTCTATGTCTGTGGTCTCTGACCCTCTCCTGTATTAGGTCCACAGTCTTTGACCATCTCGTGTATCATGTCAATAGTCTTTGGGCCAGATTCTCAGCGGCGATACGACGGAGTATCTCAGATACCCCGTCATATCGCCGTTTTTTTTGCCTCGTATCTATGCGCGTGATGCTTAGCATCACTTTTGCATAGATACGCTTCAACATCCGACAAGTGTAAAACCATTACACTTGCAGATCGTAGTTGTAATGACAACTCCGGCCACTAGGTGGCCTTTACGTTGTTTTCTCATTTGCATATGCAAATGAGGCTAGTACGCCGATTCCCGATCGCTTTTATGCCGCCCCGTCGTCGCGTACGTCGTTTTCGTCCACATAAGGTTACCCCAGCTTCTATGTGGAGTAACCTTACGAAGTACCGTCGGGTGCCGTCGGATGCCATGTTAAGAATGGCGTCGGGTCAGCGTCGGCTTTTTCTGTCGCTTACGTCGTTTTACTAACTCGTTCGCGAATAGGGGCATTGCGTAGTGACGCTCACGTTGTTTTCACGTCGGTTTCAACTACGCTTTCCGACGTGAGCTGGAGCATGCGCACTGGGCTTTTTCCCCAGCCGGCGCATGCGCAGTTTGTTCGACGCGGGGGCGCACTTCATTTAAATACAAGCCGCCTCATTTGAATTACGCGGGCTTACGCTGGGCCATTTTTGCTACGCCAACGCAAACTACAGAGCAAATGGTTAGAGAATACGGCACTTGCTCTAGTACGATGCGGCGGCGTAGTGTAAATGGCTTACGATACGCAAGCGAAATTCTATGAGAATCTGGCCCCCTGACTTTATCCTGTTGTGTATCTGCTGTCTCTGATAATGAATATTCACTGAATTGTAAGTGCAGCTCTTTGATTGAGGGCTATAATTGAAGCCCCCCATATCAAGAAAGTTGACCAACACTGCTCTATAGGCAATAATATTTTTCAAATGTGTGCAGCGAATATCAGATGAATGTGCAAAGAAGGCAACATTCACTCTTTTATCACCAAAATGGATGTTACATTAAGTACTTTTATTCATGCAAAGAAAGGTGAATGAATCTCAGGGAATGTTGGGCAAATGTACATATAACTTTGCTATATGAATAGAGTGAATGTTATAGAGTGAATTTTGAGTAAACATTAAATAATTATTATTATTATTATTATACACGATTTATATAGCGCCAACAGTTTACACAGCGCTTTACAATGTAAAGGGGGTGGGGGGACAACACAATTACAGTACAGTTCAATACAGAAGGTACAGGAGGGCCCTGCTCGTAGAGCTTAATTCTAAAGGGAGGGGGTGGTGATAAAAAAGGTGCAGAGAATGATTTGATGGTATGGTGAATGTCCTAGAATCCTTATAAAATATACCTTGATGATTTTGACATCAAGATGAATGCAGTTATACAATGTGAAATAAAATAAGAATTCATATACTGAATACAATCATTACAGGTGCTAACCACAACACACAATTCAATATTTTTGTCTAATTTATCGGTTGCCATTTAACTCAGTGGTACAATTGTGTTATTGTCATGTCACATGTATAATGGATTGCCTTTGTAACCAACTGGCACAGAGGTATTATGTCCAGTAATGAGCTCCTGTATTTCTCTTTTTTTCTAGGACAGTTTTCCAGCCCGTTTCGGAGGTGTTCATTTTGTCAATCAGCCTTGGTACATCCATGCTTTGTATACAATAATTAAGCCGTTCCTTAAAGACAAGACCCGGAAAAGGGTAAGGCTTGTGAACATATGTAAGACTGGCTTTCCTCGGATGCCTCTAAATCCCCACAGACTTTAGTTAACCTGATTTTCCTGGTGACCTCCGAGATGAAGTCACATGACATGCTGTGGTCACAGCTGTAGGCTGCAGATTGTCTGCTTCTGATCAATAAAGCTGTGACAATGGATTATTTTCAGTGGGGGTCACTGTGTTACGGGTATCTTTGATCTTCAGAGAGAACAGGAACGAACCAGTTGGAATCTCATTTCTTATATGATAAAGGGAAAATATATTAAAACTCCTGACAGAGCCAGGAATCTGTAATTACATGCAATGGAAGGAAGGCTCGGCTGCTGTGAATAATCGTGTATATCTGTTTACAGCACAAGGTGTTCCATTTTATAATTTCATTATCTTCCACTACCTGGATCTATTGAGCCCAAAGCTTTTCTTTTCAATGTGCCAACGCTCAAAATTCACATTCTTAACTTATCAAGAGAATGGAACATTTTTTTTTCTTTTACATCATTTTATTGTTCTCATAGTTTCAACTCCATTGCTTGATACGTGATTAAGCATTAACTGTTTGACGCCAATATAAAATAGATGTTAGTAACAAACAAAGATGCTAGTGAATCTATATAGAAATATTAATACATCTATATAGCATTGGTAATAAATTATATAAAAAAAAGTGGTACTGGTACATTTTGGGGTTCTTTCAAACAGGTGGTAAATTTACCTCTGAAAAGCAGTAGATGACTGACAAATGTTCAGGGTTTTTGGGTAATGTGATCTGCAGCCCCCATTCAATGTCCTGTATATTGCTTCTTGGGAACTATATGTCCCATGATCCATTGCGGCAGCATGCACAAGTCTTCCCCCAACAGGCTCACTGCTGCTGTCAGGACAGAGGGGGGTGAGTGGGAGATTTCACATACAGCCTGCTCCAGCAGTATAATTATGATAAGGGGAGAAAAAGAGAGATGGCAAAAAGTGCAAAGCCTGCTCCTTCAGCTGGTAGACTGCACCCATCTACATAGGTTTTGTGTGTCCCTGTAACTGGACAGTGAAAGGAGAAGCAACACACTGTTGAGGGTATCTCTGTGTCACTTTGCTCTGTCCTAGAATCCAGTGGTGTCTTCACCCCAGCAAATTTTTCAATCGGCTCTCGGGTGCTTCTACCGCCATTTCTTGTAAGAGAAACCGGCAGTGAAGCCTTGCGGCTTCACAGCCGGCTTCCTACTGCGCATTCGCAAAGCATGCTGCTCTTTGTGAATGGCCCAGTGGCATTGGAAAAAGGAGGGGAACTGAACTTCCAGGTGACTTCGCCTAAGTGGGAGCGGGTACCTCTCAAAACCAGGTACCTGCTCCCGCCCTGAAAGGTGCCAAATGTGGCAGCGGAGGGGAGCAACAAGAAAAGCTTCCCTTTCTAAGTATCCATTAATGAATACAGAGCTGCAATCATTTGTGTCTTTTATATCTGCCTAAAGTTCAGCCTTAAATTGCAGAAATGTGTTGCAAAGCAGCACACCTGAAAAGTAAAATAGTACAAAGAGAATGCAATTGAGCTACTAAAATGCATTAGCATTTATGACAGGAAGTCAGGTAAATCTGTGTGTGTTGTCACAGACGGGAGATATATTTCTGCCTTGTTTAGACAATACACCAATTACTATTAGGCGTCGGCTGCAGAGATGGCCAGAGAGGTTTGGGGCGTTAGAAGCCTTCAGCTGTTCAAAATGAAGCAATTAAAGCCCCTATAAAGATAGCCTAAGGATGACGACTGATTGCTGCATCCTGAGGCTGTGTAAGTGAAGGAGCAGTCACAAACCCTACTGAAGAGGTGAGGTGCTGATGGATATTTCTGTGTGAGAAATATCAAACAGACTTTTTGTTTTCTGCTGTAGGACCAGCAGTGTCTGCCCAGCAGTAGGCTGTGCCAGACTTCATAGGTAGGCTCCTGTGTTGGGAAGGTAGACACCCCAAGTGGCAAGGGTTTATTTTATGTTTTGTTTTGGTTATGCTGTTTTGATGCTTGCCCGTGTATCCAGCAATATGGAAAATAAACCATATCCTTTGTTTCAACCATCCTCAACTGCCTTTTTGTACAGTTCAGCGTGTAGTGAACCCATCCAGGGGGTCACACACACCCGCTACCGAGCTAATCCCTCACACATTACAAGTGTTGAAAAATCCCACATGCCTCTTTTTTTTCTCTATTGGTGCATATTTTCTATTTATTTAAGTGATGTCCTTCAAAGTTAACACACTTGTTTTCCAGTGCATCTTGTGTGCAAACAATAATTAAGAGTAACCAATCAAAAATGACTTATGAGCACCAAAATTAAGCTGATAAAGGATGGTTTTGGTGGGTTAAAGTGTAAAGCCATAAAGTTAAACATTTTTAGGAGGTAGCATTTTTTGGGCAGAAGTGAAATGCAAAGTCTCTTTTGTAAAAAAGTTTTTCCGAGATCTCTAGCAATTTTTTATTTTGTGCACACTTGGTGCAGTGTGGTGTACGGCTGTATGCTCTCATCACATTCATTAAATCTGTAAGGCCCCATGTACACGGGACGCTGCTAAGCATACGTACAGAGGCAGTTGGATGCTTTTTTCAACTGCTCCTGAACTCAATGTTATCCTATGTGACCATATACACAGTCTCGTTTGTTGCCACTTTTAGGCAGATGCGTTTAACAGCGTTTCTTTGAAAGAAAAAAAATGGGTTCAGACATAGAAGATTTCCACGTTTCAGACGCTAAATTTGTTAATAGGGTTTTTTTGTTTTTGGCCATTTAAAAAAATATATATTTTTGTTAGAAATGCTTCTAAATGCAAACGCGGCATGCGGACATTTAAAACGTGGGTTACTATCTGTCAAGTTTAATCATTTAGGAGCAGTTGTAAAAACGTCCCGTGTACATGGAGACTAAGATGCTGATAATGGAATCGAAGTGTTAGAGCTAGGGATGAGCTTCGTGTTCGAGTCGAGCCCATGTTCGACTCAACATCGGCTGTACGACCGTTCGTCGAAAATCGAACAAAACGGGTAGTTCGCGCCAAATTCGAGTGACGCATCACGGCCCATAATTTACTGTGGCATTGCGTGCTGATGATTGGCCAAGCATGCACTATGACACGCATGCTTGGCCTATCACAGCGCACAAAAAACGGAGAGCCATAATTGGCCAAAGCCAGGGTGGCTTTGGCCAATTATGGGTCAGGGCTTTAGCACACGCCCCACACTATAAAAGGCCGCCTGCAGCGCGCCCACGTGTAGTGTGTTCCCGGCTTGTTACAGATCAGACAGAGAGAGAGAGATTGTTTTTTTTCTAGCTAGATAGAGCAGGCAGGCTAGTCAGTTAAATTTACAGTGTGTAGAGGATATATATATACATCCCAGGAGTTGTACTAAACCCACTTGGTGGTGCATAGTGCAAGTGTGCTCACTACTTTGCACATAAAGCTACTTGTGTACTGCACGTGTCCTCTGCAGTTTGCACCAAAAGCTACGAGGTGTGTGTACTGCCTTTGACATTATAATGTCTGGAAGGGCAACAAGGAGAGGCAGAGAGTCACAAGGCAAGCAGCCTCTGCGTCTACAGGCAACAGTGCTGGTCGTGGACACGGTGCATCCTGATCAGCAAGTGGCCATGTGACACACTCGTCCTTGTTTTCGGCAGCTGGCCGTGTTAAACCTCAACATGCCGAAGACTTGGTAGAGTGGATGACTAAGCCATCCTCATCCTCCTCATCCTCTCTCACCCATACTCAGGGTACTTTGTCTGGCAAAGTAGCTGCCAAGGCGTCCTCTTCCCTCTGCTCAATGGCATCACTTACTCCTTCCCTAGTCCCACCATGTCCTCCTGAGGAGTCCCACGAACTGTTTGAACACAGTGTTGGGTACATGCTGCATGAAGATGCGCAGCGTTTTGAAGGCTCCGATGATGGAACACAGATAGAGGAAGGCAGTAATGTGAGCCCAGAGTGAGGGGGTGCCCAAGAAGGACAGCAATCTGGCAGTCATCTTCCCTCAGTTACAGCATACTGCCAGGTTTCTGACAGTGATGAGGAGGGAGGGGATGATGAGGTCACTGACTCTACGTGGGTGCCTGATAGGAGAGAGGAGGAGGAGAAGGAGGAGGAGGCACAGGCACATCTTCAAAGAGGTAGGATGCCCTCCAGGGGACAGCTTAAGGGCAGCACACCCACTGCATTACATCGCAGAGCTACGCCTGTGCAGGGTGCTGCTGTGTCTCAGCGTTACTGCAAAAGTTCTTTGGTGTGGGCCTTTTTTGAGACATGTGCATCCGATCGCACCATTGCTATTTACAACATATGTCTCAAGCGTATCTCGCGTGGCCAAAACATCAACCTCTTGGGCACCACATGCTTGCCCAGACATATGTCGACCTGCCATGTAGTTCGTTGGCAAGCATACCTGAAAGACCCACACCAAAGAACAAAGCGGACCTCCCCTTGCCCCTCATCAGCTGGGATACCCAGCCCCACTATACCATCAGTCCTCTCTGAAGCCTGCACTGATAGGTCTGAAGGTGAAAATGTAGGTGTGTCACAACCTAGTAGTACATGGGGGCAATCTACTATCGGTACACCGATGGCAGATTGTACCAGACAAATTTCCCTGCCCCAGCTGCTGCAGCGCAGAAAGAAGTACTCTTCCAGCTATCCACATGCCCAGCGGTTAAATGCTAGCTTAACAAAATAGCTAGCACTTCAACTGCTGCCTTTTCAGTTGGTAGATTCTGCACCCTTCCCTGAGTTTGTGGAATGTGCGGTACCTCAGTGGCAAGTTCCCAAACGCCACTTTTTCTCACGGAAGGCGATTCCGGCTCTCTACCGGCATGTGGAAGGCAATGTCCATGTCTCGCTGGACAGGGCGGTCAGTGGTAAGGTGCATATTACCACTGACTCATGGTCCAGCAGGCATGGACAGGGACGTTACCTCTCTTTCACGGCGCATTGGGTGACTCTGCTGGGAAGGACGCAGGGCAAGGTACAGTAGTGTTGGAGGTTGTTCCGCCACCACACCTCCAAAACACTACTACTGGTTGTGACACACCTCTCTCCTCCACCCCCTCCTCTTCTTCTTCCTCTGTGGCCTCTTCCTGTGCTGATGTGTCCTCGGAACCAGCCGTGCTCCGTAGGCGTACGAGGGGCTACGCAGGAATGCAGGCAAAAAGATGCCATACGGTGCTAGAGCTGGTGTGCTTGGGAGACAGGAGCCACACTGGGGCAGGGGTTCTGTCAGCTCTGCAGGGGCAGGCTCAGAGGTGGTTGATGCCACGCCAGCTTAAGCCAGGAATGGTGGTTAGCAACAATGGCACCAACCTCCTCTCTGCCCTGCGACAGGGACAACTGACCCATGTGCCCTGTTTTGCTCATGTTCTGAATTTGGTTGTGCAGCGATTCTTGGGCAGGTACCCGGGCTTACAGGATGTCCTGAAGCAGGCCAGGAAAGACTGTGTGCATTTCAGAAGGTCATATAATGCCACTGCTCGGCTGACAGACCTCCAAAGGGAATACAACCTGCCCAAGAACCGGCTAATATGTGACATGCCCACCAGATGGAACTCTACAGTGGCCATCAATGAGTACCTGTGCCAATATGGCAGCAGAACTGGGTCAGGGGAGCTTGTTTTTTTTCCCCACGCTAGTGGGCCTTCATCAGGGATGCATGCACTGTCATGTCACCATTTGAGGAGGCCACGAGGATGGTGAGCAGTGACAGTGCATGCATCAGTGAGACTGTCCCTCTTATTCACATGTTGGAGCACACGCTATGTGGAATAATGGACAGAGCCCTTGAGGCAGAAGAGAGGGAGGAAGAGAAGGACTTTCTTACCTCTCAAGGCCCCCTTTATCCAGAGAGTGGTCCTGCTTGCCCGCCTAGCACACAGGAAGAGGAGGAGGAGGATTGTATCAGCAGCATGGAGGTAGAGCTTTTGACTCAGAATCAGCAGCAGTCTTCAAGGGATCAATTACAGTCCCAAGGAACCCATGGACTTTACGTGGCTGGGATGAGGTGGCTGCGGATCCTGTCGTCCTCAGTGACTCAGAGGACTCTTCCCCGAATGCCTCAGCAAACCTATGCTGCATGGCCTCCCTGATCCTGCAAAGCCTGCGTAAGGATCTTCGTATTCGCGCTATCAAGGAGAGGGATCATTACTCAGAACGCACATTCAGTGCTGCTGGAGGCTTTGTGACCGATCACAGGGTGCGTCTCTCCACCGACTCCGTCGATCGACTGACCTTCATAAAAATGAATCAGGCTTGGATCACCACCAGCTACCAATTATTTTTAAATGTCAGATCCCTTGGAGACTGCCTATGCTGATGCTGAGTGACTATCCTGTTCTGCTGACTGAATATCCTTCTCCTTCTCAATGATCTTGCTGATAGCTTGTAAGAACATTGTCGATTCTGGGCCTAATTCTAAGCCCGGCCCGGTTCTAAGGCCCAATTTTTCTGCCCCTGTTTAACAGGGGCATGTAATTTACAATTTTTGATGCAATAGTTTGCAGCAGGCTATTTGCTGCTATCTGTGGGGGTTGCAGTGTTGTGGCACCGGCACCAGTGCCTAAGGCCCAATTTGTGTGCCCCTGTTCAACAGGGGCGTGTAATTACAATTCTTGATCTAATATTTCACAGCAGGGTGTTCCAGCGGCCACCAAGACTAACTGTGAGGGGTTGTAGTGTTGTCGCAACACCAACACCTAGGGCCCAAATTTCTGCAGCGTATATACTGCAGGCCCCTACTTTAAAACATCCAACTTACAAACGACTCCTACTTGCAAACGGAAGGAGACAACAGGAAGTGAGAGGAAATCTACCCCTAGGAAGGGAAAATCTCTTCTGTAAAAGGTGTCTCCTGTCCACTGAAAAAAACAATTCAAAAAATCATTTGTCTTTGGGACAGAAAGTGAGGTGCAATCTTCTGAACATATGCACACAGACAGCAAAACAAATGTTACAGGGATGATAACCCTTCTCTATGTTTTCAGAAAAGCTTAAAAAAAGATTCTATGGCTGAAGCTACACTTTAAAGAAGTACCAGTTGAAAATTACAAACAGATTCTACTTAACAACAATCCTGCAGTCAAGGGGCCAGATTCTCATACAAATTCGCCGGCGTAGCGTAACGCATTTACACTACGCCGCCGCATCGTGCCATATTCTCTAAGCATTTGCTCCGTAGTTTGCGTTGGCCTAGCAAAAATGGCCCAGCGTAAGCCCGTGTAATTCAAAGGGGGCGGCTTCTATTTAAATGAAGCGCGCCCCCGCGGCGAACAAACTGCACATGCGCCGGCCGGGGAAAAAGCCCAGTGCGCATGCTCCAGCTCACGTCGGAAAGCGTCGTTGAAACCGACGTCAAAACGATGTGATCATCACTACGCAATGCCCTATTCGCGAACGAGTTAGTAAAACGACGTAAGCGACAGAAAAAGCCGACGCTGACCCAACGCCATACTTAACATGGCATCCGACGGTACTTCGTAAGGTTACTCCTCATAGAAGTAGGGGTAACCTTACGCGAACGAAAACGACGTACTCGACGACGGTGCGGCGTAAAAGCGATCGGGAATCGGCGTAGTAGCCTAATTTGCATAGGCAAATGAGAAAACAACGTAAAGGCCACCTAGTGGCCGGAGTTGTCGTCATTACAACTACGATCCGCAAGTGTAATGGTATTACACTTGTCGGATGTTCAAGCGTATCTATGCCAAAGTGATGCTAAGAATCACTCGCATAGATACGAGCCAAAAAAAACAGCGATACGACGGAGTATCTGAGATACTCCGTCGTAGCGCCTCTAAGAATCTGTCCCTCTGTCTTGTTTGCACCACCTGTATACTGCTGTTCAAAGTATACAGGGCCAAAGGGGCTTCTAATGACCTGGGGGAGGGAGGTGGGGAAACCTATGCTATTTTTTCTCAGTGATTTTCATCCATATTGCAGGGACCAAACATTACATTAAAGCCGCAAGCAGTTTTAAATGACCTTTTTCTTATAGTAATCTCATTTTGTGCAGGGACAGTTCAAAACACATGCCACTACTATAGACACCCAGCAGCTACAATATTTAAAGGAATTTTTATTTTTTTTCCACTTTAAGCATCATTAAAATCGCTGCTTCAGAAAAAACGACCGTTTAAAACTTTTTTTTCCATTGATACATGTTCCCTGGGGCAAGACCCGGGTTCTCAAAGACGTTTTCCGACAATAACTTGCATATGTGGCATTAAAATAAGCACTTTTGAATTTGACCGCTCGAGTCTCATTGACATCAATGGGGTTCTAAATGTTCGTGCGAACGGTCGGTCCGTTCGAAGGTTCTGGTGCGAACCGAACGGGGGGTGTTCGGCTCATCCCTAGTTGGGACACTGTAAATACAACATGAATGAGTAGGAGGTAAATCACCCTATAGCAGAGGAGAGCATGCACATCACATCGCTGCAAGTATGCCGAGCCTTATGGCAAGAGTCGACCCACCCTTCATACAGTAAATGTCCACTTTCGTAAAAAAAAATTAACTCACTTACTATGTCACTATTAAATATATGTTCATGAATATCCTACACTGTCCATAATTCATTGTTTTTTTTGTTTTTTTTTCTGACAGATTTTTCTCCATGGGAACAATTTGAACAGTCTGCACCAACTAATCCACCCAGAATGTTTACCATCTGAATTTGGCGGAACCCTTCCACCTTATGACATGGGCACCTGGGCTAGGACATTGCTTGGTTCTGATTACAATGATGACAATGAGTACACTCACACATCGTACAACGCTATGCACGTGAAGTATGCACCTACCAATATACAAACAGAGTGTTCTCCGAAATACATGAAAAGGTAATAATTTCTTATCTAGCTATTGAGCTATCTGCTAAAACTGACCATTAAGCTGGTCAGATGTTTGTACGAAAAAATCTCATCAGTAATTTCGATAATGCCATCAGAGACGTGATAAGTGGTGATCAAAAGTACTCCTAAATTCTGTTTGCATTTATCATTCAATTTTGAAATTAATGGAACTTACAGAATAAAAACCCTATTTGCTGTTTTAATTTCATTTGCTTGAGAAAATGTTTCCATCCTGCTTTTTCGGCTTTTTCCATCACTTTTGTTAAACATGATCATTGATTTGACCCCAATGACTATTATAAAAATCTAAAAAACTTTCCAAAAACAAACATATTCTAATTAAATTCTATTGATGTATGGCCAGCTCAATTCTCCAAAGCTATTTTTACATTATTGTTTTTGCGAATGGTTTTGAAATTACAGTATTTGTCTCGTGTGTTATACTTAAAGTGTTTGTTAACCCACAAAAAAATAGGCATACTGGATCCTTAAAGCAGATTAAACAGCACAGTGCTTGTGCTGTCTAATCTGTCCCCCTCTAACCTGTAAAAAAAAAACTCCCTGAATCTGCCACTTCCTGTATCACCTCTCTGTACTGACCACAAAAATCGGGGCTCCTGAGCCCTGACCACCGTGGTCAGAGTACGTCCCTTTGTCATAAGCAGCCCCGCTCTGCTCTCATTTCTCCCCCTCATTCCCTTCCCCCCCTGCCACTATTAGTATACATATCCTAAAAAATATTGAATGGTCAATGGGCAATATATTTAGGCAGAGCACACTGTATATATATTTTTTCCAAAATAGGGCGTTTAGGCCAGTCATGTGACTTGCGCCCACTGGAAAGCTCTGAGACAAGGCATCTGCAGGAGAGGCTGAGTGGCTACGTGATCTCCCCCGCTGACGTCAGAGGGAGATTGTGACGGTAGTAGAACATATCCCCGTCAAGCATTCCCTTCTTCTCTAATAAAAGAAATAACCCAATATTCCACGAGTAGGAATATCCCTGGAACCGCAGAATAATCCATACATGAGCCAAGGCTTAATGCTGGATGTAAACAGGACACACTTTATTGAAAGTACACAGCACACTTTTATACAGGATTTGGAACATCCCGCCCCCAACAACCGCTTTCTTATTGGTCCTTTTTACAGTCCCATCAGTTCCCCATCAGGTCCACCTTTCATGCAAATGAGGACTTGAAAATGACACAGCAGAGATTGGTCAGAATGGTTTGAATAGAAAGACGTATGTGTATTCAGACACAAGCCCCAGGGGGCAATCAATGTACACAATAGCCAGCCACAGAACAATGGAACTGTCTGGAGAGTTGAGACAGGGCAGAAGACATTTACCTGATAATCAAAAGGCTTTTAAATAGGGTTATCACACAATGGACAATGAGTATCTCTTATGAGTCTATAGACCTGGTTGGGGTTCAGAATAAAATCTCCTGTAATCTCAAGACATCCTGGAATATGAACTATCCGTAATGTCTCATCTTCTGTAATACATGAATTATGATTTCACTTAGAAACACTTCAGTATTCCATGGTCCATGACAGAGATCATGACCCCTCTTGCAGAAGCCATCCATCGGAGCTGAAAAGCAGCCGATGGTCATGTGACCGTGAAAACAGCTCTAAATAGCTATTTACAACATTCTTTTTGGAAAATATATATACAGTGTGATCTGTCTTAATATATTGGAGGGGCTGCCAGTGACTAATAAGTGTGCATTAACAAACACTTTAATGAGGAACTACCATCGTTTAAAAAAAAATAAGTCAGTAGCTGCTGAATTTTAATAAACAAACACTCACTAGTCGAGGGATCCAGCTCTGTCATCACCCTGACTGGTTCTCTGCCATTCTTTGGGTCCCTGGCGCCACCATCTTGGATGTGGGAAGCCAGCTGTGACTTCCTGTGTCCTCACAGTCAGCTCCCCACTGCTCATGTGCAAGTTGCGCAGTGCTTTGTGAATGGACCAGCAGCTTCCTGGGACCTGTGACATGCCCCAGGATATTGCAAGCATGTGTGTGGGGGGGGAGGGGTCAATGATGAACTTCCACTGAGCTCTCCTAGGTGATCTCAGTGGAAGTAAGAGCAGCCACCTGTCAAAAGGTTTCCAAAATTAAGAGATGAGAGGGGAGGAGTAAAGGTGGAATTTGCCTTTTTAGGTGAAGTTCCGCTTCAATTTAGGCTCAAGTTATCATTAATTTTTATGTAATCACACTAAATACCATTAAATGAGTAAAAACGTTTTAATCAAATTTCGCTGCACGTGTTAGTGCAACACGGAGACCACACACTGCTCCTCTGCTCCCCTCGGGGCCGGATAAAAGCTTGGCTGGTTACCAAGCTTACAAGCCATCCAGCCACCTGAGCTATATCAATATCGTGGACTCGATAGAGGGATTCGAGCTGTTCCATCCGCTGTCGGCCGTCAATAATTATATACTTTTTTATAAACCGTGCATTAGCCCTTAGTTCTTCTACATTTATATACCATGGTGTTTTAAACAGCCTGTCTTATGCCTATGTGGCTAGCCAGGTAGCAACATTGTATATGCTACACACCGATTCCATTGGTCTGGTCCACACATTTCTGTGGAGACCTATTATACCTACAGTTATGCTCCTGATGAAGCGCTCAGAACACGAAACATGTTGAGTTAAAGCTAGTAATAACAACATCCATCGTTTTGCATGTTCAATCCGGTCCTAAGGATCTAAAGTTTCTGTATGCCCCCTGGTGCTGTATGGTCTTATTCATATGTACATATGTGCATCAGTAGAAGCTTTTATGTATTATTTCCTTATTTTTGCACTGTGATAATATGCTGTGATTGTACTGTCTTGTTCACGAAGTTTTGTATACTATACAATCTTTTCGTACATTTCTCTTTTATGAATAAACTTATCTATAGATTTTCTATTATATCTACTTGTACCGTTTAAAGTCCATTCCACTAGTCCAATTCTATTTCCAGTTATAAATGAGTAAAAACATTGTAAGTTGTAACATAAACATGTTTTATGTTTGTAGCACCCTCTAGTGTGCTTGATTTGTTAGGCAAATTTAACTGGCTCAGGGCTAAGTCTGAGATGTGAATCTGGGTCAGGGTTCAGTGACTCAGGGCTAGATGACTCATCCTAGCAGCCTCTCTGGTGCCTCCCCCTGTTTTTTGGGAAATTGGAGAATGTTCTAGACATGGTGGGTAAAGGTTAGGAGGTGCTGCTTGGAATATGTATGAGGGCCTCAGCCAATACCCAGTAGAGTTATGTCAGGGGGCAAGCTATCTTATAAATAGGCATGAGTCATTCCAGCAGGGGGCATATGGAGTGTAAGATGGAGATGGAGTGCTGAGTAGTCCTTGACAGTGCCCCCTAGTCTGGGGGGGGCGTGACACAAGGAGGAAGCTCTTCCTGGAGGCACGGGCGCAAGGAGAGAGTATAGCAGAAGTAGGTCAGCACTACTTGAGTTAGCTGGGTGGGCTGGTGAGTGTCAGTCCGGAGGGCTAGTGAAAGGGGCAGCTGCAGCAAGGTGGGTTGGCAATGCCTGGAGAGGAGGTGCTGGGATCAGCAGCCACATGAGGTTGAGTACAAGCTGGACACTGTAATACTTTCCTACACAACCAAGGGGCCTCAGGTTCCTGCCTGTAAAAGGCCATTGCCTTTAATCTGATTGAGTGACTGTCAGATCTCCACACAGTGTTCCAGCAAGGTTCTGCAAGCAAGTGTGTGCTGGAGGAAGTAGTAGAGCTGTATGTAGAGACTGTATATAGGGAGAGGTGTCCCTGAAGTTGTTGGAGTCAAGTAGGCATCCCACAACCTTCCATCTCTATCCAAGTTATTACCCTCAATAAATGACAATAACAAAGTATCGGACTGTTCTTTGACTCTGGAGTGCCTGTGAAAATGTTGTGTGCCTGGCTGTGCCAGGTGGGGAAACCCAAATTAACTGTCACTCCTTAGGTGTTGTTGTTTTTTGTGCATGTACTTTGTAAAAAACAAATCTAGGGTTAGTTGATAGGAAAGGCAATGTTGAAAAAAAAGTCAAAAGTATTGGGGCATGGGGTAGGGAGTTGAGTATCACTTTCACTTTTCAGTGAAGGTCCAATTTAGGTAGCAGTTCTGTTTTTCTAAAATGTTTGATCTGCACTGCAGGTATATATAAAAAGAACAATGACAGAAGTGCCTGTAATCAAACAAGGTCATCTAGAGTCCAGGGCAAACATGCCAAATTGCACCCCCCAGCCCCCTAGATGTATGAGCAAATGATGCCCCCCACCCCCACCTGTTTGCATGCGTACCCTCTAAGCAGAAATTCCCCCTCCTACCAGCACAAATTCACCCCCTTGCTGAAAGCACAAATCCTCCACTCCCCATCCCCCTCACCTCACATTGTATCTCTCTCAGTATGCCCCCAGCATAAATACCCCCAAGTCCAAAAAATTTCCCCCCAGCACAAATCCTCTACCCCTCAAATTTCCCCTTCAAGCACAAATCCTCTTCCCTTAACTCCATATCCCCCGTCCTAGCACAAAATCCCCCAAATCACCATTCCAAGCTCACCTCTCCTAATCTCCCCTCCTAGAACAATTCTACCGCCCCCCCCCCCAGATTTTCTACACAACATAAATCCCCTGCACCCCAATCTCCTTGGGGTGCCCCTCCCACCTCACATGATACCATGGTGCCCAGGGCAGCTGTTCCTCCTGCCCACCCCTTGTCCCAGTCCTGCCTGCAATACAAGACTAGCTGTGCACATTTACCAATTTCAGTTCACATATGTTTTTCATCTGGTGTTGCTATAACAAAAGTGGTTTGATACACACTCAATGTATTGGTTTGAATTGTATTATATTTATTACACCAATTTCTAAAAGATAGATTGCTATTAGGTTAACTGCAGAGTCAGGGGAAACTGCAATGGGGCAAAGCATATGAGAATATCAGATTTAGAACCCGCTATCCTGCACAATATATCTATAGTTCAGGCTCTTCTCTGCAGTCTAGAAGAAATAATATAAGTTATTGCCATGTGATAACATCTTATTTTCAAGGATATTGTGCTGAATTTATCAATAAAAATGGCATTTGGTTAAAGATATAAATGATATTGCTAGAATCACTGCGATGCTTTAAAATCCCAGTGTAAATAATTTCCATTGCTTGGAATTGCACTTTAGTCTGGCACAGTCAACTGCTAAAACATTAATTCAGATAATTGTATGGCTATGGTTGTATCTTACACTTCTATAGCCCATTATCTTTCAAATGACTTAAAGTAGTATTAAACCCTGCAGTGTTTTATAGCCTAACACATTGAGCACAATAAAATAAACATTTCCCAGTAAACTGTTAAAATTCCTATCCCAGCACTTGCAGTTTACAGCTTTTAGTGCTGTTTGCTCCCGCTTTCTCCGTACTGCCTCCCTGAACTTTTGATTATTACAGGAAAAGAGGTAAGAGTGGACAGTGCAGTCTGAAGAGAGTCTGTTAGCTTTGAAAAGGGAGGGGGAGAAGGGAAGTGCCTTGCTATCCTAGGCTATGGGGTTGTGTGCACACTGTAGGGAGACACACTGTAATGTGCACTGTAGGGAGACGCACTGTATTGCACACTGTAGGGAGACGCACTGTATTGCACACTGTAGGGAGACACACTGTATTGCACACTGTAGGGAGACACACTGTATTGCACACTGTAGGGAGACACACTGTATTGCACACTGTAGGGAGACACACTGTATTGCACACTGTAGGGAGACGCACTGTATTGCACACTGTAGGGAGACGCACTGTAATGCACACTGTAGGGAGACACACTGTAATGCACATTGTAGGGAGACACACTGTAATGTGCACTGTAGGGAGACACACTGTATTGCACACTGTAAGGAGACACACTGTAATGTGCACTGTAGGGAGACACACTGTATTGCACACTGTAGGGAGACACACGGTATTGTACGCTGTAGGGAGACACACTGTATTGCACACTGTAGGGAGACACACCGTATTGCACGCTGTAGGGAGACACATCGTATTGCACACTGTAGGGAGATACACTGTAATGTACACTGTAGGGAGATACACTGTAATGTACACTGTAGGGAGATACACTGTAATGTACACTGTAGGGAGACACTGTATTGCACACTGTAGGGAGACACACCGTAATGCACACTGTAAGGAGATACACTGTAATGTACACTGTAGGGAGACACACTGTATTGCACGCTGTAGGGAGACACATCGTATTGCACACTGTAGGGAGATACACTGTAATGTACACTGTAGGGAGATACACTGTAATGTACACTGTAGGGAGATACACTGTAATGTACACTGTAGGGAGACACTGTATTGCACACTGTAGGGAGACACACCGTAATGCACACTGTAGGGAGACACACTGTAGGGAGACACACTGTAATGTACACTGTAGGGAGACACACTGTATTGCACACTGTAGGGAGACACACTGTATTGCACACTGTAGGGAGACACACTGTAATGCACACTGTAGGGAGACACACTGTATTGCACACTGTAGGGAGACACACTGTATTGCACACTGTAGGGAGACACACTGTAATGCACACTGTAGGGAGACACACTGTATTGCACACTGTAGGGAGACACACTGTAATGCACACTGTAGGGAGACACACTGTAATGCACACTGTATGGAGACACACACATGTTTTTACCTACAGGTAAGCCTTATTATAGGTAAAAGTGGAAAAAATTACTATACAACCACTTTAAGTCAATATTTATGACACTGACTACAACAATGGGGCATAATACCAGTCACTGACACCAACAATGGGGCACTATTCCTTTCACTGACACTAACTATTTTTTCCCCTGATCCCCAGGATCAGGCATTGTTTACTCCCACTGGGCAAAGTCTGGTCCCCTAACGCCTTAGGCCGCGTACACACGATCAAATTTATCTGCTGAAACTGGTCCGACGGACCGTTTCAGCAGACATCTCCGATCGTGTGTACGGGCTAGCGGACATGTTTTCCCAGCGGACAAATTTCAAAGCATGTCCGTCGGATATGTCCGCTGGTTAGCACACTCTTAAAAATTTAACAGTTTTTCCTGCCAACAGATTTCTATTCAGCCAGCCTTGTACACATTTCTGCAATACTACATAGAAAGGAAAATGAGTCTACAATTTTCTTGTCTAGCCTTAAAACTTCCAGAGTCACCTCCCTACTCACTGGACTGAGCTGATGATTCATTATCTGGTGAGGGCCTGAAGCAGACAGATGAAAATGGAAGGTACAAAGCTAAACAATGAAATAAATATAGGGGTCCTCTCCTTTGCAGTGTTGAGAAGTGTGCATGGCAAGACTGGCTGAGCAGAATTACAAAGCCATTTGCAGGTAATACCGTTCACATACATTATATGCATGTGCAGATAGGTCTGATCCAGTCCGCTTTGTACCTCTAATTATACTAAAAAGACAAGCACCAATGGCCAAAAAGAGAGAATCAACCTTTGTTGATTGTAAAATGTATCATGAAAAGAAAGAAGCAAATGAGTTTATGCAAATACTTATAGGATAAGAAGAATATTGATTCTGTAGGTGAGCAGAAGATAAAAGGATACCCCAATATTGCTGATCTGCTATTCTTTTTTTAGCCTGTCCTTATGACATAGGAGTATCACATAGGGTGGTCTCTATCTACAGGGAGGCCTCCTCAAATAATTTGACTGGCCAATTACCATAGTATGGTGTCTTGCATCCACTCCACTTGTTGGTCTCAGTCAAAAAGGGTAAATATCATATCTCCAATGTAACCTACTGGGCAATTTGACTGGCCAATTACTGTGGGATGGTGTCTTGCATCCAAGCTACTCATTGGTCTTGGTCAAAAATAGCTCTTATCACTACATAGACAGCTTGTTTACCATCCTAATAAACCATGTGACCCACGTGACACCCCAAAGTATGAAAAAATAGGTGCAAAAAAGTTACTTATGTCTACATGACCAACAAGTGACTTGGATGCAAGACACCATCCCATGGTAATTGGCCAGTCAAATCGACTAGTTGGTTACAATGGAGATATGAGATTTAACTTTTTTGACTGGGACCAATGAGTTGCTTGGATTCATGATACCATACCATGGTAATTGGCCAGTCAAATGGTTTGAGAAGGCCTCCCTGTAGATAGAGACGATCTAGAGAAGATCTATCTGATACTCCTATATCATAGACAGAGGCTAAAAAAGAATAGCAGAGTGGCAACACTGTGGTATCTTTTTTTTTTTCTGCTCTCTTAGGCCGCGTACACACGAGGAGACATATCTGATGAAAGCGGTCCGACAGACCGTTTTCATCGGACATGTCTCCTGGGATGTTTTGGTTTGATCTGTGTACACACAATCAAACCAAAATCCCCGCCGCCACGTCACCGAACCAGGAAGTAAAATACTTCCACGCATGCGTCAAATCCATTCGACGCATGTGGGAGATTTCGGTCCGCTGGTGAGGCGTACTAACCAGCAGACATATCCGACAGACGGCTTTCCAGCAGAAAAGTTTTAAAGCATGCTTTAAAACTTTTGTCTGCTGGAAACCTGTCTGCTAGCCCGTACACACGATCGAATCTGTCCGCTGAAACTGGTCTGCGGACCAGTTTCAGCCGATATATTCAATCGTGTGTACGCGGCCATACAGAATCAATATGCTTCCCATCCTATAAGTGTAAACATACACTCACTTGCTTGTTCTTTCTTTTCATGATACACTAATTAACAAAGATTGATTCTCTGTTATTGGCCATTGGTACGTGGGCATGCACACCCCCGTCATGTGTTATAACATAACCTTTGGTATGTGCCGCGCAGTTAACCGTGCCAATAAATGAATGCAATCACATTTGCACAGTTTACATTTTATTCTGTAAAATGTCAAAATTATATTTTATTCTCTGCAGCATCTTGTGATGCATTGTAATCATTGGTCTAATAAAGTAGTGCATTACCTTGTCTGTGTGGTGGGCTGCATTGGGCAAAGAATGGCCAACTCAGAACAATTCATTTTGGTATTACTGGGTCCAGTGGTGACCTGTCCATAAGCACCCCCCCCAATCCAGGCTTCAAAAAAGGGTGTGCTCGGGGGGGCAGAGCACTGCGCCCTGAGCCCGCCCAGTTGTCTGACAATAGAGAATTAATATTCGCTATTGTCTTCCTGTTTTTCTCTCCCAGCCAATCAGGAAGTGGGTCCTGAGACCTTATTGGCCAGGGAGTCTTAGGACTCACTTCCTATTCGGCTTAGAGGAAAAGCCTGGCTCTCCTCTTAGTGCAATGTATGATAGAGATGGCAGCAGGGCTGTCGGGTGTGTGCGGTGGTGGTCTCCTCCTCCATGTATCCAGCTGATCTCAAGTCTCCCAGGGCACCGGTGATCATAATGAGGGTGGCAGAAGCTCAGAGTCCCCCCAGTAGCAGATGCCTCCTCCTTCGGCAGTGACCTTATTCTCAGCGCCGGAGGTCCTGAGCTGGCTCCTGTATCCGCTAGAAGATGATTGTTTATGGGTTGGGAGCACGGTGAGTGGGGCGGCAGAAGGTGTCTCGGGAGGTCGGGGGTTGTGCAAAGGATGTGGTTGTACGAGGCAGGGCAGCAGACAGGCAGGGGAGAGCTGTCATGAAATGGGGAGATGTGTATAGCTTTGGGCTGTGTGAGCCTCATTCACACTCAGCACAGCCAGTGATGGGGGGCTTTCCATTCCCCCCCCCCCCAATTATTTTAGCATCAGCCGCCACTGACTGGGACTTTACAATACAAAGTAAAGATTAGAAAGCCATTAGCATACGTGGAGACCCTTAGAAATGGCAACAGTTTACAGGGATCTAGTCTGTTGACCAAAAACAAATAAAAAAAGGCTTTAAAGTTCCTATTCTGGACAGGTGAAATGTAGGACTCAGGGGCGGCACAAGGGGTGGGCAGGAGGAGCGACTGTCCTGGATGCAATGGTTTATCCCTGTGCCATTTGCTTCTGTTACAAGGCCGACTGCAGTAGTGACCGTGACATCACTCCTAACCCTAAGGGAAGGGGAGGGCACAGTTTGGTATCTTTGCCCTGGGTACTGGATGACCTTGTCCTTATACTAGTAGGACCTGACCAAACAAATATCTTACATAAATTATACACACACAGCACACACAAAATTAATTACAGGAGACATTAATTTCTGCTCTCGGAACTCCTTATCAGCTTGACCTCTAGACTCCCAATTAACTCACTCTAAATCAAGGAATACAACGGTCTCCATGTTCCACAACAAGACATTCCAAGAATATAGAGGACAATTCGTTTTAATAATATCTTTCTGCAAATTAATTCTAGCAAGTGAACATGTTATTACAGAAGTACCTAACATTAGCATAACGTATACGCACTTAGAAATGTCATTAATCTTTAGTGAAATACATGACACTTCATTTTCTGTAACACACTATGGATCACAACAGGTAATAGATCACATTGTACAATCCACTAAGATTCCATATCATTGTGTATGTATTTAAGGTAGAGATTTTGCAGATTATCCAGCAAAAAGAGGGTAAAATTGTCACTAAAATTACTGCTTTTCCCTTTATTTAGATGGAGTGTTTTGTTTGGGAGGAGGTGTATTTAGTGTAGTTTAGTTTAAATAATTTTGGTTTTGTTTTACATTATTTGAATGCTGTTATAGACAATCAACTATTTTAAAAAGGAGCAGATAAATCCTAAAGTCCGGTACACACCACTATTTTTTTTTGTTCAACACAACTGACAGCTCAGATCTGAGCCGCAGTATTAACAATCCAATGTTAGTACAGCAATTTCCCCTGCTGAGCTATTGTGTTCTGACGGGGGCGGCTCCCAGCCAGAACACTCCGGTCAGCGCTCTCAGTTATTGGCTAAGGGCGCTGATCAGGGGCTGATCAACATGAGCCTGTCAGACTGGCTGCCACAGTCATGGGTCGAAACTTGACCGATTTCTATTGAACCAGCTGGTGCCGGCTGACATTGGGTCCGTGTGTACTAGGCTTGAATTGTTAAATAAATCCCACAGGGGCTACATAAAAAATATCTGGTTGCAATAGTCATGGTTAGTCCGAAGCAGTTGTGCTGTAATGCTGTAAATGCGGGGTGTCATGGCCCATGACATGGGTGTCAAGAGTTGGCACAAACAAATCCTGTGTGTCAGGCATACATTTAATCATTTTAAGTGACCATTAAAAAAAAAAAAAAAAAAACAGGCCACCATTTAATGAAACCAGATTTCTTATTTCTTATGGTTGTTTCTGTTCTAAGACTGGTTAAAGCGGGGTTCCAACCACAATTAGCATTTTTTAAATGTATGTCTATAATATAAATCCGGTCACTTATTTTACAATCCGCCGCCGCTCCGCATAGTTATTCATAAACTATGTCCACACCGTTGTCATTTTGCTTGTGGGCATTGTGAAGCCCACAAGCACTTACTTCCTGGAAGTCTTGAATGGGGAGTGACAACTGGGCAGCGCACTGCATCCTGGCAAATGATGACACACATTTCCCAGGAGCATTAGAGGGAGATGATGTCACAATCCTAGGTGATTCCAAAGGTAGATTTCGTGGGTCCGCATAGCAACAGGCATTTCCAGATGAGTAAAAAAAAAAAATGTTTTTCTTTTTTTTCCTTTTTTAGGTCTAATGAGCACAATGATGAAAAAAAAAATTGGGATGGAAAATCCACTTTAAGCAATCATCCTAAACCTTTTTCATTTCTTTCTTCTGGGTGAGCTGCTAGTTTAATATTTCCATGGCTTGCTAACACCATTAATGAGCAGGAAATGAATAATGCACGAGATGCACCTATTGTGGAACTAATGAGAGCTGAGATAAGGCTGATGTATAAGAAGCTTTATTTAATCTGCACTCATGTGTTTATATGTAATTAAACAGGGGACAGCTTGCATGTTTGGAGGTAATGAGAAAACTGATAAAATAAATGTATTTTGCTGTAGTTTCATAGTATGAGCTGAACATAAATCATATTGTAAAATACCTTAAAGAGGAATTTCAGTCTACTCAGATAATTTGTAATAAAAACATCTTTGCCATTCTGAAGCTCCCCTCCAACCACTTTACATATTATTTTATATATACTGTGATTCTGTACTTGCCAAATATGCTGCAGAGATCTCCCTCCTAAGTCTGGCTGCAGACATTTTAACTGTGGGCAGCTGAAGCTGCTGCCTGTTCGCTTCCTGGATTTACACAGAGGCACACCTCCATCTCTGCAGCCCTCATTGGCCCTCTTATGACTCCCCCTCGCTCCCTGGCTTTTTTCCAGTCAAGAAACAGGAAGTGGGCTGTATAAGGCATTTATTGGCAGGAAATTTACTATCCTAAGGTAAAACAACAAGGGCAGAAAATGTCAACAAATTAGAAAAAGCCAGGACATCCTACTGCCGTTAAAAATGTGCCTAGAGCCAAGTTTTTAGGTGTGCTTAGATGCATTCAGGCACGTCAAGCGGTTTCGCTTGACAAAATATTAATTTATTCTGGCCATTGAAATGAACGCTCAAGCACTAAATGCGCCTAGTGCTTTAAGGGCTGTAAACCCTGTACAACCACTTTTACTTATGCCCTGTACACACGACCGGTTCATCCAATGAAAATGGTCTGATGGACTTTTTCATCAGATATCTGATGAAGCGGAATTTCATCAGTTGTACCTACACACTATCAGTTAAAAAAACAATTGTGTCAGAACACGGTGACAAAAAACACGACGACGTGCTGAGAAAAATTAAGATCAATGCTTCCAAGCATGCGTCGACTAGATTCTGAGCATGCGTGGATTTTTAACTGATGGACGTGCCCACAGACAATCGTTTTTTTTCTATCGGTTTTTTAACCATCAGATAATTTTAAAACAAGTTCCTAGTTTTTTCACTGATGGATAAAAAACCGATGGAGCCCACACACGATCGGTTCGTCTAATGAAAACGGTCCATCAGACCATTTTCATCAGACGAACCAATCATGTGTACATGGCATTACAGGTAAGCCTATAATAAGGATTACCTGTAGGTGTTGGAAATATCTCCTAAACCTGCACGGTCTAGGAGATATTTACAATATACGCTTGTGCCGTTTCTAAAGGGACCGTGCCGTCACTGAAAGACATCCCCACTGTATGACGCTGCCACCAACATGCTTCACTGTAGGGATGGTATTGGCCAGGTGATGAGCCTGGTCACCTCCCTGACTAAGGCCCTTCTCCCCCGATCACTCAAATTGCCCAGGTGGCCCGCTCTAGGAAGAGTCCTGGTGGTTCCAAACAACTTCCATTTATGAATGATGGAGGCCACTGTGTCCATTGGGACCTTCAACGCTGCAGAATTTTTTCTGTACCCTTCCCCAGATTTGTGCCTCCATTCAGTCCTGTCTCAGAGGTCTACAGACAATTCTTGGACTTCATGGCTTGCTTTGTGCTCCGACATGCATTGTTACCTGTGGCACCTTTTATATAGACAGGTGTGTGCCTTTTTTTTTTTATTGTTTATTTATTCATAACAAAAGACTGGTCCACATGGACCAGAGCAAAAACAGTACAACAATTGGTATCAGCAGGCATATATACATAGAGGGAAGGGAGAACACGTACATATTTAGGCCGAAGCCGGTGATAAACATTTTCAAAAGTAGCTTCTGCTAGAGACACGGGTACAGGTATCCAAGGGATAAAACCTCAATCCACACTGCACCCCTGGCTCCAGCCTCAACCTCTATCCAAGCCACGTACAATACACATATGCCCATAAGGTGCAACAGGGTGCCATGATCCGGCGGGCCCAGCCTCCCATATTTTCCCTTTACTAAGTGCAAGTAAGAAAAGAAAAGAGAGGGAGCAAGATTTCAAGCGCTGCATAGAGAGCAGCTAAAGAGGGAGGGAGGATGTAGCAACAAGATGGGGGGGGACAACGCGAGCATGGCCAGTCAACTTTTTCTGGCGACACGCTTCAGGGGGCGAACCCAGTAGACAGAGCCGTGAACTCTATGGGGAGAGACCCCGTCTGGGGATTTTAACAGTTACTTCTGAGGGCCTGGCCCTCCTCCAAGTATGTGAAAATGTTCCATAATTGCCAAGTCCGGGAAGAAAGTTCACTCTTGACCTGTTTTGTCAAGACAAGGTCCTCCATTTTGTTGATCTCGTCCACCTTCCGCCGGCCACATGGCTACCGTCGGCGGGTTCAGAGATTTCCAGCAAAGTGGGATACACACCTTGGCCACGTCCAGTAAGTGACGAATGATAGATTTCTTATATACACGTGCCGGGGTGTCATTTGCGTGTAAAAGAAAGTACGCCGGGTCATCTGGAACGACACGGTCAGTGAATTTTTGTGTTATACGCCTGATTTCCCCCCAGTAAGCCTGTAGGCGCGGGCAGGACCAAAATACACGGAGCAGAGTTCCTCTGTCCATCTGGCACCTCCAACAGAGGTCTGACGCTGTTGGGGGTGTGTGCCTTTTTAAAAAATGTCCAATCAACTGAATTTTCCACCGATGGACTCCAATCAAGTTGTAGAAACATCTCAAGGATGATCAGTGGAAACAAGATGCACTTGAGCTCAATTTTGAGTGTCATGGCAAAGGCTGTGAATACTTATGTACATGATTTTCTATTTGTAATAAATTTGCAAAGATATCAAACAAACCTCTGTCTTGTTTTCATTATGGGGTATTGTTTGTAGAATTTTTAGGAAAATAATGATTTTTTTTTTTTTCCAAGTGTATTTTTGTGCGTGAACTCGAGAGAGAGGAGCCGGACTGCAGGAGTTGGGAGTAGGCAGACCCTCCCCCCGGAGGCAATCGCCATCCTTCTTCTCATGCCCCTGGTGGCAATGGCGGGTGTGAAGGGGGGCCTCCCACTCACCCCGCCCTACCTGCTCCTCTTGGAGCCCAACTGGGGCCCAACGGGACCCCAATGGGGCAGAGGGACTCCCCCTATGAGGAGTGAGGGGGCCTAGCCCACCCAGCCAGCCCCGTAGGTCCTTTGCCTCTCTTTATTTTAAGAGACCGCATGGCCAAAGTGCATGTGTTTTTAAAACCAATTTTGTGTGCGTGCAAGTGTGGTGGTTTTTTGTGGGGGGGGGGGTGGCGTACTAAGCACAGGCGTACCTTGCATAGCACACCCACCGGGAGCCGGGCTGAGACCACCAAACTCAATTCACATGTAGCCGAGACCGGGATCCGAACCCTTGGCTGCAGAGGTGAATGGCTTGTCAGCGCAGTGCCAATCACGTTGAGCCACCACAGCTCCCTAAAAAATAATGATTTTAATCCATTTTGGAATAAGGCTGTAACATAACAAAATGTGGAAAATGTGAAGCACTGTGAATACTTTCCGGATGCACTGTATCTTGCCATAGTAACCTGATATCTAATTGGTTGGTGTAGTTTACTGGTCTGACAACAATAAACTGATATCTGATTGATAAGTGTTATTGCTGATTCAACATAGTAAACATATCTAATTGGTTGCTATGGAATAAGTAGACATGTGCATTTTCGTTCCGAATTTGGGGTATTTTCTTTCGATCGCATTTTCGTTCCGAATTTGGGGTATTTTCATTATCGTTTTAACAAACGAAAATGAACGTGCAGAATCCGAAATCCGAAAGATCTCACATAAAAAATACTTTATTTTAGTTTTCCTTACTCGATATAGATAGGAGATTCGACGCTGACAATAGCAATCTGTGTCTATCGAGCCTGTGGTTGTGTGCCTAATAGTGATGAGCTCCGCGTTTGATTGGAATGTATGTTCGACTCGAACATTGTCCGTTCGACGAAATTCGAACAAAACGGGTCGTTCGCGCCAAATTCGAGTAACGCGCAAAGGCCCATAATTCACTGCGGCATTGCACGCTGATGATTGGCCAAACATGCACTATGACCCTGCATGCTTGGCCAATCACAGCGCGCAAAAAACGGAGAGCCATAATTGGCCAAAGCCAGGGTGGCTTTGGCCAATTATGGCTCAGGGCTTTAGCACACGCCCCACACTATATAAGGCGGCCTGCTGGGCGGCCTCATGTAGTGTGTTCCAGCGCTGAACTGAGATCAGTCAGAGAGACAGAGAGATAGTCTTTTTATATAGCTAGATAGAGCAGGCAGGCAGGCATGCTAGTCAGTTTAGCTTAATTTACAGTGTGTAGAGGATATATATATACATCCCTAGGAGTTGTACATATATTTATACACTGTATAGCTTAGCTAGATCAGTTCTTCCTAATTTACTGGCAGGCAGGTGATTGTGCTATTTTTAAAGACGTTATCACAGGTATAGACACCCAGCAGGTACAATATTTAAAGGAATTTTTCATTTTTTTTATTTTATTTAAGCATCATTAAAATCACTGCTCCTGGAGCAGTGATTTTAATAATGTTTAAATAAAAAAAAAAAAATGAAAAATTACTTTAAATATTGTACCTGCTGGGTGTCTATAGTTTGCCTGTGAAAACGTCTTTGAGAACCCGGGTCTTGCCCGAGGGAACATGTATCAATGGAAAAAAGTTTTAAAAACGGTCATTGTTTCAGGAGTCCTGCTTCTGAAAAAACAACCGTTTTTAAAACTTTTTTCCATTGATACATGTTCCCTGGGGCAAGACCCGGGTTCTCAAAGACGTTTTCCAACAATAACTTGAATATTGGTCTTTAAAATGAGCACTTTTGAATTTGAACGTTCGAGTCCCATAGACTTCAATGGGGGTCTAAATGTTTGCGCGAACGGGCGGTCTGTTCGATCGTTCTGGTGCGAACCGAATGCGGGGGTGTTCAGGTCATCCCTAGTGTCTAACCTTAACTCTATTAGTCCAAGATTATTCTACTTAGAGAGGAAAGATTCAACATTATAGAGACAGTAAGAACAAAAGATGATCAGAACAGCCGCACTCCAATCCAACGTAACTTTAATGTAAACAAATGGAAATAGGCACTACAAATCACAGCAACGGAACCTAGGACACTGACGCGTTTCACATTAACTTCAGTGTTCTTCCTGAGAAGAAGATTTGCACCCAAAAAGACCTGCCTGGAGCGGCAATGTCTGTCTCATTATAGAGACAGTGTTGGGTTAGACCATTCGACATGAACGATGGAGATTCAGCGAAAAACATACAAACTTCAAATCTTTAATTGAAGGCTTATGGTGTCTGTCAAAAGTTCTAAGAAGATTTGACAAGCAGCTAAACTGTACGATGCTGCAATAATACACTTCCTTTCAAATGCTATAGAAGAATTTGAATGTTGGTTGACTAGTAATAACAATTTATAAATATAATTATTACTAGTGCCATACAACATTAGAATTCTTGTAGACGAAACATTAGACCGGAAATGTACGATTCAACGCACAGTTTAGCTCATGGGTCTTCAAACTACGGCCCTCCAGTTGTTCAGGAACTACAATTCCCATAATGCCTAGTCATGTCTGTGAATGTCAGTGTGTTACAATGCCTCATGGGATGTGTAGTTCTACAACATCTGGAGGGCCGTAGGATCCCTGGTTTAGCTGCTCTGTCAAATCTTCTTAGAACATTCAACAGACACCATAAGCCTTCAATGACAGATTCGACTTTAATTAATTCAGCTTTTCGGACGGATGCCTTTTTTAACGAAACAAAATAAATAAAAAATACATTTTGGGAGTTACTAAATAAAAAACTATTTTGGACGAAAACAAAATTACGAAACAAAATATTTCAGTGCGCACATGTCTAGGAATAAGCACATTGCATTGGTTATTTGAATAAAGGTGTTTGACATTCTATATAGAAGAAATATTCTACATTGGTCCTAAAAAGAAGAGAAGCATTGTGGATGGTATGGTGCAAGAGTGTGGTTCAGCATTAGTAACTGTGAACTGCAATCGATTAATGATGTTGACCTAGACCAAGGACATGCTTGCAATTAAATAGAAAGTCCATTTATAATGCTGCCATACATGGTTTCAAGTGATTTGTATTCTTTCTCTGCAATACCAAGGAGGTTTCTCTTGTGTTAAGAATATGAACAAGATAAAATGTTCATCGAAGTGCTGCCTTAGGGAGAGATATATACTTATAGTATACTGGGTGCTGTGCATTAAATCATTTTCACTATCCCCAGATCTAGAGGTAGTCTTTTCCAAAGGGGGACTTAAAGTAAACCTGCACTTTTTGCATGTGCAGGATAAAGCTACAGGCTCACTTCTTTGCAGGCCACCACAGTCGCACATACACACCTTACTATGCCCACTGTCAATCTGTTCAACCGCCGTGAACCAAGTAAAGCTCTGAGTTGCTGGAGTCATAACTTACACAGGGCTATACACTTCTTTGTGACAGTGATGTCACATGGAATGAATTCCACCCATGTTCTCCATAACAGGATTACTAATTACAGTTGTGTTAAAAATAATAGCAGTGTGTTTAAAAAAGTGAGTAAAGCTCAAAATCCTTATAATAACTTTTATTTCGATGCACACAAATGCATTGGGAACACTGCACAGTCTATTCCAAATCAAAACATGAACAAAAAAATTGTGAAAAAAATATATAATCAGCGCAATAAACAATGTGATTGTAAAAATAAAAATAAAATAATCAATGGCCCACTAATAGGCTTGATGTGATTGCTGCCCACACCACACATGACCATTTTTTCCATCGGAATAAACTTGGGTGGTTTTTCTGACGGAATTCCACTCAAGCTTTCTTGCACACACACGGTCACACCAAATTCCGACCATCAAGAACGTGGTGACGTACAACACAGCGACGAGCCGAGAAAAATGAAGTTCAATGCCTCCGAGCATGCATCGACTTGATTCTGAGCTTCCGTGGTTTTTAGTGCGTCAAAATTCCATACAGACAAATGGATTTTCTGATAGGAATTTTTTCAGTCAGAAAAGTACATGTTCTCTATATAAAAATAAAAAAGAAAATTGCGCCAACTAAAAAAGAAACAATAAAGTCCATAAAAAACCTATTGTAAGTCCAAAAAATTGTGAATGTGACATCAACAGCACCCAAGTGAAATGTAGAAGATTCGTGAGCCACCACCACATGGACTGAGGCTTACCAGAGATGAGCCCAATAACAGCATAAAATAGATCCAGACGATATATCCCAAGGCAGTTCTCACAGCTAATCAGGATCCTGTCTCACACCAACACAGCTGATTTCTGATTCACAGGAGTGGGAAGCAGCGCTGGGTACTCAACAGTACCAATATCAAATGGGACAGCGATAGACCATGTAAAAGGAAGGAGACCGCAACATAGTGTAATACCAATGATTGGTTTTAATAAAAAATTAAAAGGCTACTCACACAAGGAAGTGCAAACGAGCGATGTACATAAAATTCTGCCAGCCGGCAACAACAAGGAGCCCTCCTCCTAACGCATACGCGGTGACGTCACTGCACGCCGTCCAACCAAGTCAGTCGGAATTTTGGACGGAAAAAGTCAGTTTGGGCATACACACGGTCAGAATATCTGTTAATAAGCACCCATCGGAAATTCTAACCGTGTGTACTGGGCATCAGAGTGTATTTACTTGTGACTCTCAATAAGTAATAAACAAAATATAATAAGTATAGTGTAGCGCAATCAAAAACTCATAAATCAGGTCCAAATATTTGACAAAATTAACTGTAGTGCAACTTCCAGTGACAGTTCTTTGAAATCCAGTGACTACCACCTCTAGCTGCCTGCTCACCCCCCAATGTTGACCCCACTACAGAGTTACACACGCCTTTAGTAATATCTCTCAGGATGCCTCAGGGAAACCCTTCCTCCTCCCGGTGTTCCTGGACAAGACGGACCTTCTCCTGAGTTTGCAGTGGGAATTTCTCTTTAGGCCAGTCAATGTGTTCTTTGGCAAATCATAACGTTTTTTTAGCACATGTTGTTTTTGTTTTTTTAATGATGAGACTTTACGGAAGTTCTGGCTGATAGCTTGTCTTCACATCGGTGTCTTCCAATTGTTACAGTACTCACAAGTAACTTTAGACCTTCTTTGATCACCCTGAAGCTGATCATTGGCTGAGTCTTTGCCAATTTGGCTATTTTTCGATCCATTTGAATGGTAATTTCCTGTTTTCTTCCATGTCTTTCTGGTTTTGGTTGCCAATTTAAAGCATTTGAGATCATTTTAGATGTTTTCCACTGTCCAATCAACGTTCTAATCAAAGTACGCTGCTCTTCAAAACAATGTCTGGAACAACCCATTTTACTCAGAGAGAAATGCACTATACCCAACATGTACAACATTTGCTGCCTTCGCCTTTAAATAAGGGCCACCCGTTTTTTCACAGACTGAATGTCCTCACTAATTGTACTCCACGCTGCTATTATTATTATAATGTTTTTTCTCATAAATTTTTTTTATTTTCACTATTCTCTGCTATTATTTTAAACACGCCCCTTTCAATTAATGATTCAATTACACCAAATAAGCAGCGTGCATGTCATGACTGTTGGGTCTGTTGGTTTTCTATTACTCTACTACACTTACTAATAAATTATTTGCCATGTAGAAATATAATTTATACCAAAAACAGTGATTGGTCTGGTTAGTGATGTTAGACTGCTATTATTTTGAACACAAATATATTTCTTTTGGTTCTTGGTTATAAACAGAGTGGTGGAATATTGAAGGAAAACTAGTACCATATTTGCCGATGTATAAGGCGACCAGGCGTATAAGCCAACCCCCCAATTTTACAGTTTTTTTAAGATTTTTTGCCTGTACCCCCCCCTTCCGAGACTTCCGATGCTTCATATTTCTTCCTTCTGGAGCCATATTCTTCTTCATTCTTGCTGGAGCTGGAGCCATATTCTTCTTCCTTCATGCTGGAGCCAATCACGGAGAGCAATGTATTCTATTAATAAATACAAAGCCTGCTTGGATTGGCAGAGGCTGTAACATCATCAGCCCACGTCTCTCTGATTCTCAAAGCCAATCCAAGCAGGTTACTGTATGTAGCCTGTTCGGATTGGCAGAGGTTGTTACTCCAATCCGAGCAGACTCTGTATTAATTTGAATACGTCGCTCACCAGTATTGGCTAAGCTGTATGTACTGTATGAAGCTGAAGCTACATACAGTATTAGCGCACATCTAGCAGGCACCCGAGCAGCTGACCCGGCGTATAAGACGACACCTGCTTTTTGGACAGTTTTTTTAAGTGTAAAAGGTAGTCTTATACACCAGCAAATACAGTATATGCTGCCATATTGGAAGGGGACCAAGTGAATTATTTACCTTGTTTGCCCTTTAGGTCTCACCACTTGTTTTGTAGTGAGAATAGCCCTGGGCATGCCTATAGATTAATGGATCTGGACAGGCCCGGACTTGGCCAAAAAAATAGGCCCGGGCATTTTAGACTGAGCAGCCGGGGGGGGGGGGGGGCGCGGCGGGGGTAATGATGGGATGTGGGGTGAGATAAAGAAATATAGATAGACAGAGAGAGAAAGAAAGATAGATACAAAGATAGATATAGATAGATAGATAGGAAACACGATAGATAAAGATAGAAAGGAGGGAAGGAAGATAGATAAAGAAAAAAAGGTAGATAAAGATAGAAAGAAAGAAAGAAAGAAGAAAAGGAAGGAAGATAGATGGATAGTAGATATAGATAGATAGAAAGGAAGGACGATGGATAAAGAAAGAAAGATAAAGATAGAAAGAAAGAAGGGAAGGAAGGTAGATAGATAGATAGATAGGTAGATAGATAGATAGATAGATAGATAGATAGATAGATAGATAGATAGATAGATAAAGATAGATAAAGAAAGACATATAGAAAGCAAGGAAGATAGATAAAGAAAGAAAGATAGATAAAGATAGAAAGAAAGAAGGGAAGGAAGAAAGATAGATAAATAAATAAAGATAGATAAATATAGAAAGAAGATAGATAGAAAGGAAGATATATAAAGAAAGAAAGATAGATAAATATAGAAAGAAAGAAGGGAAGGAAGATAAGATAAAGATAGAAAGAAAGAAAGAAGAGAAGGAAGGAAGATAGATAAAGAAATAAAGATAGATACATATAGGAAGAAGGGAAGGAAGGAAGATAGAAAGGAAGTAAGATATATAAAGAAAGAAAGATAGATAAATATAGAAAGAAAGAAGGGAAGGAAGGAAGATGGATAAAGAAGAAAGATAAAGATAGAAATAAAGATGGGAAGATAAAGATAAAAAAAGAAGGGAAGGAAGATAGAGAAAGAAAGATAGGTAAAAATAGAAAGAAAGAAGGGAAGGAAGGAAGATAGATAAAGAAAGATAACTAACTAACTAACTAACTAACTAACTAACTAACGATAGATAGATAGATAGATAGATAGATAGATAGATAGATAGATAGATAGATAGATAGACAGACAGTGGCGGTGCTTCTATAGAGGGCACCGGAGCACCGTCCCCTCTGGCTCAGCCGCGACAATGGGCACAGTGGTGACAATTAATGGACACGGTGGCTGCGTTTGATGGCATGGCACAGTGGTGACAGCAGAACAATGTCTGTCAGGGAGAGTTGGCGGGGCAGACAGAGGAGGGAGGAGGGGGAGGAGTAGAAGCAGATCCTCTCCTCTGGTCGTGCGTGCAGCAAGGGGAGGGGAGAAGTGTCATAGCTGGCTTTGATACGCCCAGCTCATCGCTCTCTATCTGGCGCTGTGTTGGTGGTGTACACCCCTGGGCAGACGTGACATGCGGCCCGCGGGCCGCCGCGGCCCATCGGGCATTTGCCCGGTATGCCCTATGGCCAGTCCGGGCCTGGATCTGGACTGTTTTGGAATATGGGGGGCAAAAGAACCTGATGCAGTCAAAAGGAAGGTAGCCTAGGTTTTGATTGGGGGTCCACAGAGATATAGCCTAACTTATTCTTATGAGATACAGTGGTTAATTTACTAAAGGCAAATGTACTGTGCACTGCAAGTGCAGTTGTTCTAGATCTGAGGGGAGGCTCTGAAATGAGGGCAAGCTCTGCTGATTTCTATCATCCAATCATGTGGAAGCAAAACAATTCAGTTTTTATTTTCTTACTTTCCATATATGTGTTTGAGTATTTTTCTTACCATCATTTACTAAGCTCTGGAGCAGGTGCACTTTCAGTGCGCAGTATATTTGCCTTGGGCCCCTTTCACACGGGCGGATCAGTAATGATCCGCCTCCGTATGTCCGTAAGCTTCAGCGGGGATCGCTCCGTATATATCCCCGCTGAGAGGGCGGATGACAGGGCGTTCTCCGCACACTGCGCGGGACTGCCCTGTCTTTCCTCTGCTCTCCTCGTATGTCCGTGTTCACCCGATCCGCTCTGCAGAAGGAAAAAAAATAGGATTTTCTTCCAATCTGCAAAATCGGATGTTTGCGGAGGATTACGGGTGTCAGCAGATGTTCATCCGCTGACACCCACAATCACATAGGAACCAATGTATGTTCCTTTTTCATCCACAAACGGATGGATGAAAAAGCGGACATATGGTCCGCAGGTGTGAAAGGGGCCTTACGGTATTTCAATATTTTTTTTTAAAGACACTTTTCTTTCTAAAAGTCCAATGTCAGTGTCTTGGTGTATTTTTAGTGACTATTAAACTTCATTCTCATTGCAGGTCCCAGTCAGTGGTAGAGCCTGGCACGCTGGTGCACGAGGACCGCAGAGATAATGAGAACACCCAGCCGCTTCTTGCCCTGGATTGATCCCCCAGCATCATTGCAGTCACTGTAGATCTCACCGATGGATCTTTTTTTTGTTTTGTTTTTCTCACTCTGCAGAATATTCACCAGCTATGCGCACACGGTGTCACTGTGCAAAGACCTATTTAATTTCATAACCATAGTGCCAATAAACAGGAATCAACTTTATAAATAACTGTGAAGTTCTTTTACTGCCAAAAAGGACCCAGACAAAGTGCATTAGAGCTTTCCATGTTGTAAAATATATGCTGCCTCCTGCAAAGGGAAATGTATTATAGCTGTCTTTTGGCTAGAAAAGGCTTAAAGCTGAACTCCAGGCAAACAAAGAACACATAAATGCCATAAATGGGAACTGTTTCCCCTGCCAAGGGATTTCTAATTTCCTTCAACAAAATGGGTATTCCAGCACTCCTGCCAGACAGCACAGCCAGGTCCTGGACCTTTCTGCAGACTGCACTATAAACAGGTCCAGGATCTGTTTTAGCCTGTGACTACAAAGAAGGCGCAGGAACACGATGATGATGTAATCACAGTTCTCTTCCCTCCTGTAACCATGTTTACAGTGTTAGAGGGACTGCAGCAGAACCTGGTTGATAGCCCTTTATCTCCCAGTGTGAATGCTGCTGTATAAGAGCTCACAGGAAGATGATATAAATACAGATTCAGGTACATTTACTAGTCATCTGTAACAATAAATGTAATGATCATTTTAAATTAATACAAAACTGGAAAATAATAGATTTTTTTTTTATATATGCCTGGAGTTCAGATTTAATAGTCAGTATTTTTATATCATGATTAATGGTCCCATGAGATTTCATTATTTTATCAAGTAAACCACCAGCAGAATGTTAAAACAAATTATTTTGTCAGATTATTGTAAAGGTATAATTACCTGACATAAAACACGACATTTAATAGTCTATTATGAAATATAGTGTAATCGATGTGTATAGAAGAGCCCGTTCCCTGCCATCACTGTACATTAGCTTGATGTAACTTCTTGGATGAATGAACTTAGTTAGATCTGCACATATGGTTAGAGGGACGTAACAAGAAACCACACAAATCCTCTATTTGATTGGGGGTCATGCCACTATTAACACAGAGGGGTTTCTACCTTGCATGGTTGTTTGCAAGCAATGACAGAATGCTGTTGCCAGAAAATTTTGGAGTGTAGGCCAAGCAAAACCGTACCATAGTTCTCAAATTTGTTGAATTTTAGGGTCACACTGCAATAGCAGATATTACCAGCAGGTGGCACATGGATCACAAATGTTGTAGGAATCTGTTTTCAAGATACTACATACAGAGGTACTAAAAAGACACAATGGCCCGGATTCACGTAGGACTTACGCAAACGTATCTGGAGATACGGCGTCGTAAGTACAATTGTCGCCGTCGTAAGTACAATTGTCGCCGTCGTATCTCTGTGCCGATTCCCCAAGCTAGATACTGTACGTCCAAAAAATAGACTTAAGCCGCCCGACGTAACTTGCCTACGCCGGCGTATCGTGGGCGCATAGTTATGCTGGACGCATTCGGCGTACCCATTTTAAATATGCAAATGAGTAAGATACGCCGATTCACGTACGTACTTGCGCCTGGCGCATGTTTTAAGTGATTTGCGTAAGGGTTACGTCCGGCATTAAGTTATTCCCCATATTGGAGGCACAACACATGCAAAGGTATGGACCAGGGAACGAACGCCGTGGATTTTTACGTTGTTTACATAGTACGTGAATAGGGCTGTGCGTAGGTTATGTTCGCGACGTAGGCAGTGTTTTGAAGTATCTTAGGCAGTTATTTCGACGTGACTGTGAGCATGCGCACTGGGATGCGTCCAAGATACGAAGCATGCGCAGTTTGTTTTTCGAAGCTCAGCCCATCATTTGCATGGGGTCACGCTTCGATTAAATATATCACGCCCACTTCCACCTACTTTGACTTACGTCGTCCTACGCCGACAACTATACGCTACCCCGGCGCAACGTTGAGAGTATTTGCTTTGTGAATTCCATGCTTGCCTCTCAACGTTGCGCTGGCGTAGCGTAAAGAAGATACGCTACGCCAGCAGAAAGATGCGCCCAAGTATGTGAATCCGGGCCTATGTGTCCAGCTTTCAATGGAATCAGTATATCAGCAATACTACAAGTGAATATCTACCTACATTTTATTACTAAGGTTTTCTGACACCATAGTGTAGCAATTCAGACAGGTCTCCAACAACACATCCCTCATGAGCAGGAAGATCATTCAGAGATACCTAAGTATAATGTATTTTTTATAGAAACCAGTACTGAGATAAATAATAAAAAAATACTAGTTGTCTGGTTTTCTCTAGCTATAGTGCTCTCTGAATACCAATCACAAGAGCAAGAGTAAAGCCTCGTACATACGATCGCATATCCAACCAACTTTTTCGTGGATTTTGGTCCGAAGGGCGTTGGCCATGAAATTGTTCTGCGTACACATGGCACAAATTTTTTAGCCAACATTCACCAAACCACGTGTTTTTTTTTAGCGCTTTACCGCCACCCTTTGGGCAACTTCTGCTATTGTTGGCATGATGTTTAACCACTTCCCGCCCGCACGGCAGATTTATACGGCCACGTTGTGGCTCTAAATTGCCAGGAGGCCGTCTTTATACGGCCTCATGGCCACTGGGGGGGCGCGCGCACGCCCACCACGTCAGGCAGGTGCCGATGCGCGTGCCTGGCGGCCACGATGTCCACCAGTCACACCGTGATCGGTGGTCACGGAGACAGGGACGTGGAGCTCTGTGTGTAAACACAGAACTTCACGTCTTGTCAGGGAGAGGACCTCCCCCAGTCACTCCCTCCCCCCACAGTAAGAATCACTAATTAGGGAATACATTAACACCTTCCCTGCCAGTCACATTTATACAGTAATCAGTGCATATTTATATCATTGTTCGCTGTATAAATGTGAATGGTCCCAAAAAATTTGTCAAAAGTGTCCAATGTGTCCGCCGCAATATCACAGTCCCAACAAAAATCGCAGATCGCCGCCATTACTAGTAAAAAAAAAATATATAGTAATAAAAAATAAAAAAAATTCATAATTCTATCCCCTATTTTGTAGACGCTATAACATTTGCGCAAACCAATCTCTGTACGCTTATTGCGATTTTTATTTTTACCAAAAATATGTAGAAGAATACGTATCAGACTAAACTGAGAAAAATTATTATTATTAATTTTTTTATTGGATATTTATTATAGCAAAAAGTTAAAAATTGTGTTTTTTTTCAAAATTGTCGCTCTATTTTTGTTTATAGCGCAAAAAATAAAAACAGAGGTGATCAAATACCACTAAAAGAAAGCTCTATTTGTGGGGAAAGAAGGACGCCAATTTTGTTTGGGAGCCACGTCGCACGACCGCGCAATTTTCAGTTAAAGCGACACAGTGCCGAATGATACAATTTAGCCTGGGCTGGAAGGGGGTATAGTAAGCAAGTGATTAACATTGGTTGTATGCGTGTACTTCGGATTTTAGTTGGACAGACTTGCGTACACACGATCGGTTAAACCGTTGTAACAGATTTATTGCCCAACAATTGGTGAGCATAAACAGCCAACTTTTGCTGTTAATTCAGCAATAATTGTCTGATGGAGCATACACACGGTCAGATTATCCGACACAACATATCCGTCAGACAATTATGACCATAAAGTTGGATCGTGTGTACGATGCTTTTGACAGGTCAATATTGCTCCGCAGGCAGCAGCATTATGGTAACTGACAGAGAACTGTCTGCTCTATGAAGTCACCAAATACATTTCCAAGCCCTAAAATTTCAATTTAGTGTCTTATATACAGGGAAAAAAAATCGGAGGATTCTTTTTACTATTTTTATAGATACCCTTAAATAGCATTTGTTTTTAAAGCACAGCCCATTGTTGATGATTAGAAGACCTGTCTGAATTGCAACTGAATCCTGCCCAAAAATGATATCACTTGTAGAGGGTCCTAACATGTCTCGGTGAATAAGGTGCAGTCTACAATTTTACCAGCAGGTGGTGCTGTATAAATACAGTGAAAGCGGAGAAGCTGTGCACTGGGTACTAGTAGTACATGGGGTCAGTTCATATAGATTCCTGCTAAACCACATACTGCATACCCCCCAACATTATGAGATTGGAATTAGGGACACCTACTTGCAAACATATGTAGGCATAGGACACACCCCCTGACACACCCCTTAAAGGAGAATTAACCAAAAAGACGTTTTTTCTTTTTACCACTCCTATTCATTTATATTGGCTTTTAAAATTGACAAATGAAGCAATTTAGAATTTGAATGAAAGATTTAGCACTGGCAAACACTTTTTGAAAGATAAAAAGTGCATTTTATGTACAACTATATAGATCAGACCAAAATGACGGACAAATGAGAGGCAAAGAGGGACATTGCTCCCAATCAGGGACAGTTGGGAGCTATGCATACTGTGAAAGGTGATTAAAACTCTGCAGACTTGAAAATCTCTCTTGTATATGCCACATTATTTATTAAAGATGGAACAACTGGTTTCATTAGATATCATTTATTCTTATTGATCATACTTTTAATAGGAATTCCCTTGTTTTAAATTGGACCTTTATTAAAATTTGTACCATTAAAAAAGGGAACTAGAGGTAAAATTGTGTTAATTTTAGTCTTTTTTTTTTTGTCATTTTAAAGTTTTGTGAGTAAAGCTGCTCCAAGCACGGCACAATGTGTGTTTAAATGATGTCTAGACACAGTTCTGTAGTTAAGAGTTGAAAACTGTTGCTACTTTTTTAATATTTGAAACTAAAATGTGGCTATTTGCCACTGAAACAAACAAGTACCACAATGAAAAAAATCATACTGCATTCCATGGGCCTAGAAGCATGACAAAATGATGGAGCTTATGGGTGGATGTGACTATCCTGAATCAGCCCCTGTGGTCTCCTCCACTTTGCAAGGTACAATAGAGGGAGCCTACAAAAACATCAATGAGGTTTCCTCACAGAATAGCCTGTGAAGATGGACTTGGGATCTCAAGATTTTGCTGCAGGAGATGATAATATAAAAAGTCAGGAACAATTTAAAGCTAAAATGTAGCTATTTTGTTCCCCATAGCATTAGTGACCTTACCTACCTGTGTATTTCCCACATTGTGCAGGCAGCTGGATTCTATAGAAATCTTTTGTGCAGGGTGCCTGGTCCCCTTCCTGGGATTACATTTCCGGCACTGTGGAGGTTAATAGGTTCAGTCTCCAGCCTGAACTGAATTGAAGGAGCTCCTCCTCTCTCATCTATTGACCTGTGTATAGACTATATTGCATGTTACTTAATCTGTGAAAGGGGGGAAAGAATACCTGTCATTTAACAGATTCTGTTACATGCAGTGAATGCTATACACAGGCTTTTCTCAATGGATGAGAAGGGAGGAGGAAGGAGGTCCCTGTCAGGAGTCTCCTCTGTTGAGTTCAGTCTGGAGACCCGAGCCTGCAAACCCTCTCTGAGCTGGAAAGTCATAGACAGGAAGAGGACAAGGCACCCTGCGTGGAAGATTTCTCCAGTATCCAGCTGCTTGCACAACATGGGGCATACTTCATCATAGGTAAGTTGGGTCACTAAGGCCCTATGTACACTGCTGCTGCTAAACGGACATCCAGAGGCAGTTGGACACTTTTTCCAACTGCCCCTGAACTCAATGTTATCTTATGTGTACATGTACACAGGTTTGTTTACTGTCATTTTTAGGCACTTGCGTTTCTAGGCCTTTTTTAACTACTTGTCCACCGCCCACCGTCAAATGACGGCGGGCGGAGGACTCCATTATCCTGACATCACGTCATATGACGTGATGTCTTTTTAAAGCCGCGGGCGGGTGCGCGCGCGCGCACCCGCTGCTCTGCTGGGATCCCGGCGCGAGTGCCCGGCGGCAACGATCGCCGCCGGGCACACGCGATTGCCCAGTAACTGAGCGGGGACGTGCAGCTCTGTATGTAAACACAGAGCTGCACGTCCCTGTCAGGGAGGAGAGAGGAGACAGATTGTGTTCCTTGTACATAGGGACACAATCGGTCACCTCCCCCAGTCACCCCTCCTCCCCCCACAGTTACAACACTCATAGGACACACATTTAACCCCTTCCCCACCCCCTAGTGGTTAACCCCTTCACTGCCAGTCACATTTATACAGTAATCAATGCATATTTATAGCATTGTTCACTGTATAGATGTAAATGGTCCCAAAAATGTCAGAAAAGTGTCCGAAGTGTCCGCCATAACGTCGCAGTCCCAATAAAAAAATCGCAGATCGCCGCCATTAATAGTAAAAAAATAAAATAAAAAAAATGCCATAAACTATCCCCTATTTTGTAAACACTATAAATTTTGCGCAAACCAAGCGATAAACGCTTATTGCATTTTTTTTTTACCAAAAATATGTAGAAGAATACGTATCGGCCTAAACTGAGGAAAAAAATATTTTTTTTATATATTTTTGGGGTTATTTATTATAGCAAAAAGTAAAAAATATTGCATTTTTTTCAAAATTTACGCTCTATTTTTGTTTATAGCGCAAAAAATAAAAACCCGCAGAGGTGATCAAATACCACCAAAAGAAAGCTCTATTTGTGGGAAAAAAAGGACACCAATTTTGTTTGGGAGCCACGACGCACGATCGCGCAATTGTCAGTTAAAGCGACGCAGTGCCGGAAGCTTAAATTTTGTCTGGGCAGGAAGGGGGTGTAGGTGCACAGTAGGCAAGTGGTTAAGGCAAAAAAATGTGTCCAGACACTGAAGTTTCTGATGTTTCAGATGCTAAACGCAGCTAAACGCTGTAACCTGCATTTAGTTTAAAGGTGTTTTTGCCCATATTAAAAAAAAAAAAATTGTAACCGCTTCTAAACGCAAATGCGGCAAAACGACGCTAAACGTGGCGTGTAAACGCGACAAAACTGACGTTTTAACCATGGGTTACTATCTGTCAAGTTAAATCGTTCAGGAGCAGTTGTAAAAGCGTCCCGTGTACATGACGCCTAAAACTAGAGGGAACAATATTTATAAACTAGCTTTAAGCCTACACCTTTAACGTCATTGTTAGAAGGACAGTTACAGTCTTTTCACAGTTTCTTATTTCAAGGCTCAGTATAATGAAAAAATATATTTTTCTGGGTATCATTGGTAATGACCTAAATATGTACAAGCAGCCATATTCTTGTATTATTTATGCTTCCATACCGTACACGTACACTGACAATGCTCCACTCCACTTTTAGTGCCGGGTTAAATCTTAAAAGGACATTGAACAACATACTCTCTATAATGTTAACTTTATTTATTAAAATGTACCTTTACCTTTTGTGGTCAAATTTGAGAAACTTCCACTATTTATTTACGTGTTTCCATTCACACAGCGTACCTTAAAATATTAAAAAAAAAAAAATGTCTTACTCTGTTAGTATTTTCTTTGCAACAAGTTTATATACATAACTGCAATCAGAGGAGAGGGATGTGGGGAATTTTTCTTTTGCATCAACATACAAAGTACAACCTAAGGCTAGCCACACCCATATAGATTCTCCATCCACGTTAAACGGCTTGGATAGAAAAATCTCCTTCTGTGGGCTATTGTATTTTCTCCAGCGGCTGTCAGAATACCCAAACAGTGTGTGCATCTGATTGGACACAGGAATTGTTTGGCCAACAATTTTCCAACCATCTTCTTCATCAAAAGTTGTAGAATTTGTTAGTAGCCAGGTCTCTGTTGCATATGTAACAATAGGTTTAAAAATAGATTCTCTCTACTTTTTTCCATTCCTTCTTTTTCCTTGACATAGCCATGTATTTAGTGTTGCTTACTAGTTTATTCACCTTCTCTATTAGAAAGTCCTAATTTTTTCCTGTGGTACATTAGTCCTCTACTGGTTTCTTTCGTCGGGATACCCTGTATATTTGTTCTTCACTTTCGTACCCTTAAAGAGAACCTGTGCTTTGCCCTTGCAAGGTAAATCAAAGTTAGTTTTGATAGTAGCCCGCCAAGAGCATATGATCCCCTTGGAAGCTGAAAATCAATGAAGCATGCGCTGCTACTAGGAATGAAATGAATCCTGGACCGCGGCCCTTAAAAACGATGGGCCAGATTCAGATACAATTATATTGGTGCAGAGTATCAGAGATACACTACGCCGCCGTATTTTACCAGGCTCTACGCCGAATTCTGGTAGATTTTGTCCCTTACGGTACGGCGGCGTAGTGTATTTCTCGCCGCGTAATCGAAATACGCGATTATGGGGCGTGAAGCATTTAAATTAGGCGCGTCCCCGCGGCGATCGCACTGCGCATGCTCCGTTCAGAAATTTCCCGCCATGCATTGCAGGAAATAACGTCGATACGTCATTCGTTGTTTGAGTAGCGACGATTTACATAAAAAATAAAAAAAGACGTTGACATTCGACGCGGGAACGACAGCCATACTTAACATGGGCTGTCTAATATTAGACCAGCAAAAAGCTGGTATAATTTTACGCAGCAAAAAGATGACTAAAGATGCCGTAAGAGATTGCGATTGACGTTCGTAACTTCGTGGATCGTCGGCAAAAGCTCATTTGCATACCCCGACGCGGAAAACGACGGGAACTCAACCCAGCGGCCACAAATTTGTTGCAGCGTAGATCCGAAGGCGTAAAAACACGTAAGCCAGTCGGATTGAAGCCCGCAGCCGTATTTTTATGGTTTGAGGTTTCAGAGTAGTGAAAAAAACGTGCGTAATTTGAAAGTACTCCAGTCTAACGCGAGTTAGACAGGAGTAAGGGCTCTGTGAATCTGGCCCGATGAAATGAAATTAAAAAAAACAGCCAAAATTTGCTGCAGTCAAAAAGGAGTGGACAAAAGAACAAAAGCTGACATGTTTCACATTGTGCGATGCTTATTCGTAGCTGCTACTACAGTGACGTCCGTTAGCTTCAGCGCCAAGTCACTGCCCAGCTGTATTGTGAACAATACAGGTCAATTGCTTGGTATTGGTGACATCCATGGAACACTTTGCATGTTCTCAATGAATGCAGGGCATTTTCTGATTCAACAATGTGGAGAGGTAACTTCATAGTCTCCGCCTTGTCCAATCAGAGAACACTGTATTCATTGAATGCAAAATGTTCCCTGAAATAGTGTTTGTGCCAAGTGGGAAACCTCCTGTGTTCAGTAAACAGCAGGGCAGGCGCTACTACAGTGATTTCCAACTTCCACAGGGATCACACGGTTATGGAACATACATTCTAACCAAGCTGACTAAATGTAACTATGAAAATTGCAATACCTGGAATTTATCTTCCATCTTTCCAAAAATATTAGTATCCTGGCTGTCTCCGGCTGCAGTTTGTTTCAGGTCCTGACACAGAAGCAGATGAGGAAAGTAAAACCTTCTAGTATACATACTGAGCTAGCAATTTGAGGTGGCCTTACACTAGTAGATTTTCATATAAACATTCACACAAATTTTTTTGGTACACTAAATGACCTAATGAATGTAGTTTGAAAATACTTTAAAATGTTGTTTCATCTTCACATTCAAGCTTTGAAATGAATGTAATTTCCCAAACAAAAAACACAAATGTTTTTGTTTGAGAACATTTTCCATTCTGTTCCTTTAATTTTTCATGTCACTGAAACATTGGTTTGACTCCATCATCCATAGGAAAATAAAGCAAACATTCTATAACTAGTTCCCGACTGCACTATAGCCCAAAAGATGGCTACAGCAGGGCTTTCCAGTTCTGGGAGGATGTCCATGGATGTCCTCCCATGTGCACGCCTCCCGTGCCTTGATGATCAGTGTGGCTTTATCAGTACCAATCATTACAGCTTATCAGTGCCGCCTCATCAGTTCACATCAGGACAGCCTCATCAGTGCAGTCTTACCAGTGCCAATCAGTGCAGCCTCACAAGTGCCCATCAGCGCAGCCTCACAAGTGCCCATCAGCGCAGCCTCATCAGCGCAGATCATTGAAGAAGAAAAATTACTTATTTGCAAAAAATTTAAAACAGCAAGTAAGAAAAAAAAACTATTTTATTGCTTTTTTTTTAATGTTTAGCAAAAAATATCACCAAAATAAAGCTTTTTTTTAAAGGTTTCATTTGGGTACAGTGTTGCATGACCACGCAATTGGCATTCAAAGTGTGACAGCACTGAAAGCTGAAAATTGGCCTGAGCAGCAAGAGAAAGTGCCTGGTATTGAATTGGTTAAATGTAAAATTTTGAAGAAAATTCTACTAGTGCATTGCTAACTTTAGTACTGTAGCCTGAATCAATATCCTCGGCTTCCCGTATTGCACATTTTTTTTTGCCCAGTCCAGACATTTACTGCATAATCCTGCAGTGCCTGGCACACTGGAGTACTCATTTGTTAGAAATTGGCTGTTTTAAGCCACTGAATATTTCATTATTATTTCATTTTAATGCTACTAATACATGGTGACAGTAATGAGATCTTTAACAAATTTGATCATACCTCATCTGTTGTTTAATTGCAGATGTTTTAACAGACCTGACAAAGCATATAATGCTTCTTAACACACTATATTCAAAATGCAACCACAAGTCTATGGAACGAAGACAGTAGTGTATTTAGGTTTTGTGCTGCCCTAGGCCTGACTAAAATCATGCAACCTCTAATTTTAAAATGACCCACCCCTTCCTGTCAAGGCCACACCCCTTTCTGTTTAATACCTGTCCTGAAATGTTCCAGTGGGGACACTAGTTCTGAGGGCCTTTGGGGGGGAGGAATTCCTTTAATCTGCAGAGATTTCCTCTCATTTCCTGTTTGGCTATGGGGCAGGAAATGAACGGATGGCAAAAAAAAGTATAAAAATGTAGCGCAAGACAGTGGGGACTCTTTTCATGCTGCCCCCTGCAAAGTGCTGCCCTAGGCCTGGGCCTCCTTGGCCTAGGCCAAGATACAGCCTTGCAAAGGGTACAGTGTATGGAGGACAGCAAAATACACATATTACAAGTGTCAAAAATGTTGATTGTTTTTTGTTTCCTTTTGCACAATGTTCCTCATCACGAAAATAAAATCTATGCTAGAGCACTGTTTTTGCTTGAATTTTTATTGCATTTTTTGCAGACGGCAATGGCTGGGCAGTTTATTTTGTATTGGGTAATAGGTTAAGGCAATGCACTCACCGTTCACTTTATTGTGTACACCTTGCTAGTTCTGAGTTGGACCCCTTTTTCCCTTCAGAACTGCCTTAATTCTTCGTGGCATAGATTCAACAAGAATCTACATCCCAAAGGTGCTCTACTGAATTGAGATCTGGTGACTGCGGAGGCCATTGGAGTACAGTGAACTCACTAATGAATAGGTGCAGCGTTTCTGTGTGAAATGCGTCGACCTGTACCTGCTTTTTTGTCCTGTGGTGTCATTTATGTTATGGATTTTTACATTAAAGAGACTTATCATTTACCTCAAAGTGCAGCCATACATTTCTTCCAACAGTGAACTCATTGTCATGTTCAAGAAACCAGTGGTGAGATGATTTGAACTTTGTGACATGGTGCATTATCATGCTGGAAGTAGCCATCAGAAGATGGTTACACTGTAGTCATACAGAGATGGACATGGTCAGCAGCAATACTCAGGTAGGCCATGGCATTCAAACGATGCTCACTTGGTACTAAGGGGCCCACGTCATTACACCACCACCAGCCTGAACTATTGATACAAGGCAGCATGGATCCATGTTTCCATGTTATTTACACCAAATTCTGATCCTACTATCTGATTGTTGCAGCTAAAATCAAGACTTATCAGACCAGGCAACGTTTTTCCAATCTTCCATTGTCCAAATTTGGTGAGCCTCTGCGAATTGTAGCCTTATTTTCCTGTTCTTAGCTGACAGGAGTGGCACCCGGTGTGGTCTTCTGCTGCCCACCTGCTTCAAGGTTCGATGTGTTATGCATTCAGAGATGGTATTCTGCATACCTTGGTTGTAACAAGTTATTTGAGTTACTGTTGCCTTTTTATCATCTTAAACTAATCTGCCGAATTCTTCTCTGACCTCAACAAGGCATTTTCATCCACACAACTCCCGTTTACTGGACATTTTCTCTTTTTCCAACTCTGTAAACCCTAGAGATGGTTGTGTATGAAAATCCCAGTTTTTTAAATACTCTAACCAGCCAGTCTGGCACCAACAACCATGCCATAGTCAAAGTTACTTATACCCCCTTTCTGCCCCATTCTGATGCTTGGTTAGAACTTTAGCAAGTCGTCTTCACCACAACTAAATGCATTGAGTTGCTGGCATTAAATTGGCTGTATAGGAATTTGTGTTAACAAGCAATTAAACAGGTGTACCTAATAAAGTGTCTGGTGATTGTATAAATAAATGACAAAATAGAAGAGACACTGAGGTTTCTGAGCTTATGCATTTGCATGTGTCAGAGCTGCCTCTTTTCCTATACAAATCTACATGAATGCAAAGCAGCTGAAAGCAGGTCAGATGAACCTGACAATTAATTCTGAATGACCTACGAAGCACCTCAAACTGATGTCAAAAGCAAGCCGCTTTTGCCCATTGACACCAGCCTGATGCTGTCAACACAGGCCTGTTGTGATACATTGGGGTTGAATTACTAAAACCGGAGAGTGCAAAATCTGGTACATCTGTGCATGGGAGCCAATCAGCTTCTAACGTCAATTAACCTTTGAGAAAATAAAACCTGGAAGCTGGTTGGTTTCTATACAGAACTGCACCAGATTTTGCATTCTTCAGTTTTAGTAAACCAAGCCCATTATCTCATCCATCCTGCTTTACTAAAACAGAAGACTCATAGCAGCATAATAATTCTGTAGTTAGGCCCACAATTAGCTAATTATACATTATGTGCATGAAAAACAGACTCATGAATGTAGGTTTATTCAGGAAAAGAATTTATTTCAAAGAGAGAAAATACTTCTTAAAATAATTAAACAATAAGTGTCTACAAAGCACATGTAAAGTATCAAAACATCCATTACAAAAATATCACAAACTCTGAAACAAGTACAAAATAGGCAGCTTTATCTTGAGGTCTGAATATTCTTAACAGTGCAGAGATGGGCATTCTGTGCTCCATCACCTCTTGTACTTACTTCTCATGAATTTACATTTTACACTAGGCAAGTTTTTGTTCATTCATAATTTTAGCATCCCATCTCTGCCACCTTTATACACATACTCTATCCAAGTGTAGGGAAAACCCTTGACAACTACATGGATCGAGCCTGTCCATTTTGTAGAACGGGTAGCTCTAGGAATGAAGCACCACACAGTAATATTCAAATCCATAAGATAGGTTTCTTCATAAATTGTATATAAAAGCAATAGTATTTTGTGAGCCATACTCCACCCCTTCATTGGGGCAGAAACACAACATTAAAAAAGTAATACAATGGCTAATCTACACATCAAAGTTATTATTGCATATCTTTTTAATACAAAGTATACCTTTTGTACGATACATCTGAAAATTGGTACGAACTTGCTTGTGGATTCTGCTTGTTTCGATTTTTCTCATCCTCTTGCCAGCCTATATAAGATTGCTGATGAAGTTTAAGTCAAGATTTTTTTACTTTCTTGTAATCATTATTTTTCAAATAATCTTAAAAAAGAATGTACTAATTTTAAGTTTATACAACAAAAGATATATTTGTATTACCATACTCTATATCAGGGTTTCTAAACTAGGGCTCCTCCAGAAGTTGCCAACTTTCCAACATATGCCTTTTAGATAAGTCCCAACTTTTCTCAATGACCACAAGTGTAATGCCTGGTACACACTACTATTTTTTTTTTGTTAAAAAACAAAACAAAAAACTGAACACTCCGATTAGCGTGCTCCGCCATTGGCTGAGAACGCTGAACGGGAGCCGGTCGGCTGCTGAGTTTCCAGCATGCACGTCGGACAGAAGCCAGCTAAATGCTGAATGACTTCTTTCGGACCGAATGCCTTACACACATGTGCCGAATGTTGACCGTTTTTCATTGAACCAGCCGACATTTGGTCCGTGTGTCGGGGCTTAAGAAGCATTCTTCCCAGTAACCATCACACTAATGTTTAATTGTAGATATAGTCATTTTTAGCAGGGTTTACCTGAGACCGGAAAGTTATTTCAAGGGTTCCTCTCTGTTAAAAAGTTGAGAAAGGCTGCTTTATAGTCCAACTTTGATGTTTATAATAGCTATTTATGTGTGCTATTTTTCTACTTTTTATATTGTGTTTCAACCCTTATGGAGGTGTTGGAGTATGCCCCCAAAACATATATTTATACACATTATGCTTGAAATAAACTTTCTTCTGGACTTGAATATTACTGATGGAACTTTGGAGTAGATATACCTATCCTAGTTAAAACCAAGCCAATTGTGATAATTCTTCAGGCTGGGTTCAAACTAGCTGCGGCCGCGTCTCACAGCAGGGGGTCCAGTGCATCCCTGTTCTCCGTTTCAGGGGGCGAATAGGTCCAAATTTTTGCCTGAAACGGACCCAGAGACGCACAGGACCCTTTTCTAGTGTGGAATGCGGCCGCTTCGGAGATGTGTGAACCGACTCCATTGTGAGCCGGTCCCAGTCTCCTATCATATGAATTGGATGCGGGGAAACATACATACAATTTGCATAAATGTGAACGCAGCCTGAGTGTGCAGAAGCAGTCAGTATACTATTCACATTGTTTATAGTCACACCATTATCATACTGTTGCTTGACATTATTAAACCAAATGAACCCACCACTTGATGTTTTCTATGCTGAGAAATGAAAACTCTGTAAGGTACTAGAACATCTCACAGGCCATGCACCAGACAGATTAAAATGTCCATATATAATGACAGCTATGAACGTGATTGGAAACAGTGGGGAAATAGAGACAATTTTTAGTACTGACATTTTGAACCTTTGAAGCCGTTTGTTCTTGTTGGTTTATTTTCCTAATTATTTGAGCCCTTATTACACTCCTGTGAATAAATGACTTTAAACCATAAAAGATGTCTTGAAGATTCTATATTTGGTAACTATGCAGGATGCCACTGATTCAAATCAGCAACTAATAGTTTTAATAAATGATGTGAAAGCTCACTTTCCTGCATTGTTCATGTATGGGATGACAAGTGGATGATGTTAAAGTCTAACTGCAGCTTGTACTCTGAACTAACTCTCCATAGCAATGAATGGAAGCGCACATGCCATACATAGGGAGGATTTTTACAAGCTGGTGTGCCACCTAGTAATGATTTATAGCTGAATCAAGGAATGAATATGAGTCTTGTGAGGAGGAGGGGCTGCTATATAATTGTACCAAGTGTACATTTTAATAATATATGACTGTCTCTCTCAGATGTACATGTAAGCATTCTTTAATGGTTGTACTTTTACGTGAGATATATCTGTAATTGCAGATCTCTGTCCCAAATAATAAGAGAGACCCCTACAGTACTAAACACTGGAGTCCCAACAATAGGTTTTCTTATAAATGCCAGTTACAAACTATTTAAAGTGGTATTATTACACAGAATATATTTTTTTTTAAACTCATATATATATAAAACAAATTACCCATATATAAAATCTACTTTACATCATCACATGCTGAGTTGTATGAACGGGCAAAACACAAATAGTGCAAAGAAAAACCGTGAAGGGGTCCCTTGCACTAGCAATTTACTGTATGACTTTTGTAATATGAAATTAGATTGGGTTCTGAACTCCCTAGCTTCTGATCAGGAAAAAAAATAAGAAAACACAGTGGAAAATATTAAATTTCTTTCCCTCTGGGCCTCATTTATAATGATTATTTTTTTTCCATTTCTTTTCACTGTACTTGAAAAGTAACTTTACTAGCTTAAATGTTGCTGTTCAATAAATGACCACAAAAAAAGCATGATTAAGTGAGGCAAAAACTTGATAAACATGCTTTTCTGTTTAAAACCGTTGCATTTTTATAGTCATGCAGAAGTAACATATTTAACCAGCAGGTGGCAATATAAGTAAATACCGTATGTTTATATAGCTGTTTGTCCCGACACCTTTATATTAGTATGTCGCAGTGCCCCAGGCATATAGCATGTCCAGCTTTTAAAGCTGCATTTTGATCTGTTAATTTTCAGAAACCAAAGGAACCTTGGCAGAAACAGTTTACTCGCAAAATCACATTTATCTTGTGATGGCATACACATTAAAAAGCCTATGCATTGCTAAAAAAATAAAATAAAACAAAATCCTGCAGTGATTGATAATGTATTTTTCTAGCCAAATAAAACAATTTTGATGTTTTTTTTTCACTGCAAGTCGGTTTACAATCCTCAGTACATCTGCGACAAAATGGAACTTGATAATCCAGCCCACACTTTTAGTTCTAAAGTGTCAAAAGTTTTTAATTTAAAAAAAAAAAAACAGTTATTTTACAAAAGAAGTAAAATATTGTCCGGTAAAAAAAAATTGACAGAGCTGAATAAATATCACTAACATGACTATACAACGTGGCATCAATACACTAATTTAAGTTGCAGAAAAGCAAAGCAAAAATTAAAAGCAGCACAATAGTACCTCCTTACCCAAAATGTACAATGGCAAAAAAAGATATCGAAGACCGAACTGACACGCAAAAACAAGTCTAAGACCCAAGTGAGAAGACAAACGCTACCCCAAGACCAAAATGACATGACAAAAAATACTCAGAGACTACAATGAAGGAATAAAAACGAAAGTGACCGGACAAAGACTCATCTAAGAGCAAAGTGACGTAAAAAAAACGGAAGTGGCGTAACGAAAACTACTTTATGACCAAAGTAACATGCGAAAAATGAAAGTGATGAGAAAAAAAATGCTTTGGGACTGAAAGGGACCTGACAAAAACGTACTTTAATGCCAAACTAAAACACAACAACAAAGTGAAGTGACAAAAATTATTCCAAGCATTGTGTCAGTTGTTCATAAAATGAAACCCCAAAAACCTCTGTGTACTGGCAGATTTCATTAATCAGGAGGGAGAGTCCTGGACGTCTGAAACACTCGTGGACATCACTGGACAGAGAGGGGGCTCGGGTAAGTTTTAGGGGAGGGGGGCTGCTGCACACAGAAAGCTTTTTATTTTAATGCATAAAATGCATTAAGATAAAAAACCTTTTGACTTTACAACCACAGTCTTGCATTAATAGATTCATAGGCAAATGACACCAGGAAATTCTAATGAACAAGGCAAACAACAGATGCTTCTTCAAAAACACAATGACAAAGTACAATTGTACACATAGGTCAACCAGATATTTGTGTATTCGGTCAGGTATGATTTCTGATTGGCTGCTGAGGTCATTAGAGTATGATGAACTGGTAAAATTAGGACAATCATTCAGATTTAGGATGAATGGTATGTTTGTGGGGAAATTTTATTTTGCAATTGGCAAAATTTTACCAAAGCGAAAACTCAGAACTCAAAACATTTTTGTGACCGGAGCATTTCATAGTCCTGATATGTGTCCACTCTTCCATGTACTTGTAGGAAAAAGTATCCTGTTCTCTTTGTATGTTTCCTTTATGTGAAATTCCCTGGTGTTCCTGCCAGGCTTTCCTATTAAAAACTGGCCACACTAAGCAGGAGAGCTCACCGTTATCAGTTCTCTAGCTATGCTGAGAACTCAGCCTGCTCTCCTCCAATGATCAGACCTGTCCTGACACCCCCAGATGCACAGCCATTCACTTGAAAATTCAGTGTGCTGCTGCTTCTCACCACCACCATATCTCTACACAAAAGTTTTTTCTTTCAGTCCATTATTTTAAACTGAATGGGTTGTTTTACAAGGTGATCGTTTACAATCACTTTAAACTTCTTAGGTCAAATTTGCTGTAGAGATTTACATGGATATATTTTGTTAGGGGGGTGGGGGGCAGAGTAGTCTACTTAAAGAGGAGTTCCACCCAAAAATGGAACTTCCTCTTAATCCACTCCACACCCCCTTACATGCCACATTTGGCATGTAATATTTTTTGGGGGGGAGTGGGGGCTTCAGTAGGAGTGGGACTTCCTGTCCCACTTCCTGCTTCCGCCGAGGGGCTGGTAAGGCGATTAGGCGTAATCGCCTTATTTCAGCCCCTCCCTGTAGGCGATGGCCTAGGACACTGACAGGTCCTAGGCAATCGCCTGTCCAATCAGCGGCGAGCCGCGCACGCAGTGCGGCTCGCGCATGCGCAGTGGGTGCCTGGCCGTGAAGCCGAAGGCTGTCACGGCTGCGTGCCCACAGTCGGGATGGAGACGCCGGCTGGGGAGGGGGGAGAGGAGCGGAAGCCCCGGTCGGGGCATTGCTGGAACGCAGGAGCAGGTAAGTGAGTGTTTATTAAAAGCCAGCAGCTACACTTTTTGTAGCTGCTGACTTTTAATAAACACATTTTTTGTCTGGAACACCCCTTTAATAAATTGAATTAAAAAAAATCATATTGAAGTATATTCTAAAGTATCTACGCTCTGGAATTTGCAATGGTTAAAAAGCAACAAATGTTTCAAATCGCAGGCTTGTGGTGCCTGTTTATCGGTCCCCGGATGATAATCTTTCCAGATAAACTGGATTATTGTGGTAGCAGCACAATCCACATTTTTAACCATCAACACAATTTTTTTACATCGTGTATGCATGATACAAAATGCTTACTCAACATGTCTTTATATTTATTTTTTTCATTTTTGCATGTCTATTTTATTGACTGACAGGAATATTTTAGGTGTTACATAAAATGTCTTTACTATATAAAACCCCACTGAACTATTAATTAGGAAGGATCATGTAGTCTGACAGCTGACATATAAAATAACCTGGTGCTTGATATGTATTAATTAGAAAGCACTGACATTACTGTGTTACAGATCTCTCAAGCAGACATTCAATTGTCTAGGTATTAATACAGTAAATTATTTTTACTGGAGTAATTAACTTTAATTTCAATCAAAAAAAAATGATGAAAGGACTCAAACTACATCTGAAACAGCACTTCAAATGCTATCAAATATCAATGTATTACAGCAAAACTAATGGCAATCTGCTTTAATAACATCCAATTTTATCTAATTAGGCAGAGACAGCACTTAAAAATGTTATACTAATTAGTGCTTAATTAGGCCTCATATCACTGCATGTTTGGGCTCAGAACCAGAAATGGGAATTAATTACATGCATATTAACCAGGCCAGCAGGAACGGTGGGTTAAGTAAAGGAGTAGCAAAACTGCACCCTCCCTCTCAACTTTGGCTGGGTTCTGCCCCAACTGCAAACTCATGCCTGTATAAAAATAATAAAATGAGAGCGAGTGCCACTTAAGTGGCTGTCAACATGAGATGGCAGCTAATAGTATCTCACTTGTGAAATTACCCAGCTGATGGCATCATATAGGTACGTTAGATTTTCTGGCCATGCTTATGCTATCATTTTGACACCTAATGGCCCGTATACACGACCAGAAAATTCTAAGAAAAACACTACTTTCAAAGCAATCTTACAGTTATCTGATCATAGGTACACAGCTTTCTAGAGCCGATCACGACAGTTCATCTGATATTATCCAATAGAAATAGCATGAAATTTTTTCTCATGCGATACCAGATTGTACGATTTTCTTTTAATTAGTTCAGTTTAGCCTGAAAATACAATACAAATATATTCTTGTTCTGTTGTACGAGAATTTACATTAGTAACCTTTTAATTGTCAATATGAGATTGGCATGCAAAAAAAAAAAAAAGGACAATCATCCAATTATCTCAGTGCGTGTACCACACATTAGGCACTGTTGGTAATCCGCCTGCTCAGTGGGGAATCTGTCCACTAATACCCACTGTGCAGTCACATGGCTGGTCCATGTCCGCTCCGCTTATGCAGAGCGGACAAAGACACAGCCCGTTGTCCTCTATGGGCAGTCAGACTGTCACCTGATCCAATTCACCAGACAGATGGGGAATGGATCACCATTCATCAGTTTTTATTGGACAGGATCAGACCGGATGTTGGTGGGTCAACAGACACCTGCTGCTCCATAGTGGAGACTGGATGGTCTAATCAGGTCCACCTGAAAAATGGACAGGCAAACCCAATTTGCCCACCTGTGTGAAAGGGCCCTAAGGGTTTAGGACCATGTTTTAGAAGTACAACTGTTGTTGGTTGGAATAGAGAAGGGTTTGAGAGTCTTTTTTAATATGGTTTTAGGTATTTAACATGGTGCTGACCACCTCACTTGAAAAACTCAAACATAAAGAAGTGCTAAAAAAATGATCCTGTACATATATAGAACGAGTCAGGAAAACATCAGGATACATAAACATACACTGTATTTAAAAAATTAAACCTAAGCGATAGCTAATTATATATAAGTAGCTGCATAAGGCACAAGGATATTTACTGAACAGCAACATGTTTACAGAGGATTGCAGATCTATTTATGCAACAAATTTGGTTTGAACAGCTAAAAACATAAGCAAATGTCAAACATGCTACTAAGAAATGGCACAAAAACATCATGATATTAAAACACAATACAGTAAGATAAGGAAAAGCTCTTGAAAAAAATTGCAGTTCCACAGAAAAAAAAAACAATTGAAAGTAGGCAGCTACAAATACTGCATCTACTGACTTTTAATGTTAGGACACTTACCTGTCCAGGGCACCCATGATGTCCTCAACCGAAGCCATTCTGTCCATCGGCTCCCAGGTGGAGGTGCCAGCATCTTCGGTAAGAGAATTAGGAAGTAAAGCCTTGCGGCTTCACAGCCTGGTTCCCTACTGAAAATGTGCGAGTCGTGCTGTGCATTCTCACTGGTCCTTGCTGTCTTCTAGGACCTGTGTGTCTCCCAGAAGACAGTGGGAGGAACGGAGAAGGGGGCGGAAATATTATGTAGATCGCAGAGGAATCTGTATCTATAATTTACAGGTATCTGCTCCCCCCTGAAAGGTGCCAAATGTGACACCGGAGGGGGGAGGAACCGGAAAAGCGGAAGTTCCATTTATGGAAGGAACTCAGCTTTAAAGATAGGCACAGAGATTGATGATAAAGTGTGATGGGTTAGGGTTTAAAAGATTGTATTGTGTACAGTACACACAACCTAATACCTTTGCTTCTAATCCATCTGGTTGGTGAGATTCCCACATACTGGCAGTCAGCATGTCTTCCTCTGCCCTGGGGACTAAATGCGAAGACAGTGCTAAGAAAACTGCAGCAATCACTCAGGACAAACATTAAGATTTCAAATCCAAAGACGAAACTTGACTGGCTGCCCTGAGACACAGTCCCACTTTTTTGCTCCAGTTTTCAGCCACTGTAAATCAATCCCGCAGAGGCCAATGAGAAGACTGCTTATTCTCAGGAAGATGGAGGCCCAGGTTGAAAAAGGAACAAGGAAATGGAAGCAAGAATAATTTACATGCAATGTATACATTTTGAAGTAGAAGTTGCATAAAAAGGCCATTTAAGTTGAAAAGGGTCTAACAAAAATGTGAACCTTTTTCTTTCAAATTCATCCTTTATGCCAATTAATCATTTAACAGCAACATTACATTAAAAGTAGCCAAACTAAGCATCAGTTAGTGTGTGTGACTTTGAGGTAGTCCAAATATTAAATGCTCTGATAATCCATTGACCCTGGTATGGCTTAAAATCAATTCTCAGAATTCTCTGTAGCTGGGATAATGGATGAATTTAAAATTAAGTTTAAAAGAAATTGGAAAGCAAAAAGCTGCATAAATGTAAAGCACAACCATAAAACTCAGTCAAAAATACTGCAGCAATTTCAAAAGGAAATTTTACGAACGGTCTTAGATATTTATATCAGTATCTGCACTTCCAGGAATGGGGTTATATAACAGAGGTTGAGAAAAAATATGGCTAGAGCTTTACCAGACCTAACACAGTGGCCTTGATGTCACTTAAAAAAAGGTCTGTAGAAGATGAAAATGCTTGTGAACCCCTTCGGAGGATCTAGTTGACATTGCACTTGGTCTTATTCAAAACTGTGGAGGGGTTCCTGAGTAAGGCCTGTAGAGGCTGAAATGTGTCAACATTTTTGTGCTGGATTTTATCCCCCCTTTTAATTGTTTGATCTACAATAAAGCTTGTTTAAGTGCATTACATCAGAAGAGGCTTGCAGAGACTATATGCGGGGCACTGATGTGAAGATTTACCTCATGGGATCGGATTCTCCGGCTTGCAGCACCGTCTCCTGTTTTTGTGCCCTCCCTCCTGTAACAGCAGTCGGACAACACGGGATGAAGGCAACAGAGCTCTGACTGACAGCCCAAAGGAGAAGGGCATGAAAGCAAGGGCGCACAGAGCCTGCATAACTTTTTTTTTTTACTACAAAGAAAGTTACTGATGACAGACCAAAGAACCTGCCCACAAGCTGCAACAACCTGCTATCCAGGATCGGAGGAAAGAGTAGAGATGTAAGTGTCTGTGACTTGTGCTGTTGTGAATGCCCACAGACTAGACAAGTGCAGTAGCTGGTGTGGATTGTTGTGGGCTTGTATCATTGTGAAGAACACAGGGTTGCTTAATGTTACAACTGTACTTTTTCCTCCAATCTAAAAGGGGGCAGGCTGGCAGGTTCTTTGGTCTGTCATCAGTGGCTTTCTTTGCAGTAAAAAAGAAGCCAAAGAGGAGGCACAGGGTTTTTACTATTAGAGAGCCGAGCTGCACATTCTCCCTTCTTTTCTGGCAGCTTTCAGAGGAGAAGTGGGTGGGGTTGTGTAGGCTTTGTGTGCACTGTGGGGTGGGATCTCAGTGCATGCTGTAATTCCCCCACAGGAACGCCCTTTATTTGAGCTACAGCCAGCACTAACAAAAATAAAAATGCAATTTTATTTGAAAACCCCTGCATAGATTTAAAGGAGAACATGTGTGATATGCACTTAGACCCTCTGGGGTTTAACAAACTTACATCTTCTGGAAAGATCTCTTCTTTAATGATTATAGTGTATGCCAGGTCACTGAACCTATTTCCCCAACAGTGTACAACCACAGATCTTTCAAGAGGAATGGAGAGATTATGGGGAGTAAAAATATGTCTAATAGATTATCTTATAGGAATGTTTAAAAAATGCAGCTAGGGCAGTGTATATGCTAAATAAGCACAAAGGAGATAAAATGTAGGTTCAAAGTAGCAAATTACACAATGGCTTACTCTATTGTGTAAAAAAGACGTGCATTTTTTTTACACTTGAGTCACAATATCACAACTGAAGATTCTAATATTACTCCTGCCTTTGTATAATGCAAAAACCAGAGCTTGCATACCACACTGGGCCTGAAGCCCTAATGAGCTGGAAAAGAAGGCCATGGCAAAGGATGGAGGAGAAGTCCAGCAATGAGATCTTCCAGATAGGTTTCCATACAAACATAACCAGCAGGCACTTCAAAATAACACCACCCACCCAACACCGAAAGAATGGCTTTCAGCGTCCATCTAGTGAAAATATAGGGTTCAGTTTCAGGTTTATTCTAGTAAACAAAGTAGCAGCTGTACAACCAGAACCTTCTTCATATTTACCCCATATAATACAATTTGTTATGTATATAAAAATGTTTGCTCAGTACATGGTGATGTTTGAAAGAAAATTCAGTGATTATAGTTCAGTACATTGAGGCAGGTTTTTTAAAAATAAAAATAAAAAAATAAGTATTGTAGAAAAATTAATAGTGGTTTACCTTTTTTCAGAATAGTAGCATAAGTGAACATAATCTCAAAGTAAAATCATTCATGGAAACTATACTATAAACCATCACCAATAGAAATATGGCACAAAATAATATTGTATATACAAGAAATATCGGGTACACCCATACGGTATATGTGTAACAGTGATATTAGGGTGTTTTTAGTGCTTTAGAATTTTCCTTCATCTGATTAGGCTCTGTAAACCCATTCACATCACATTTAAATGGCAGGCAGAGTCTTCCTTTGATGCTGTGAAAGCTCCGGGTGCCAAACGTCCACAATAAATATTAACCGATAGGAGTCCGCTTCTTGCCACACTTCATGTTCAAAAGAGTCATCAAAAATCAGCACTTTCCCTTCCGCCCAGCTCCTGTAAAATAACAATACCATGTGAAAACATTTCCGTAAAGCTTGCTCGACCCGATTTCACTATGTATGTTTTCCTCTACAACTTGTAGATACAAATAGGTGTTTTACTTTCCCTCATTTAACATGGGGAAACCATGATGAAACGCATAGTACAGCATGTGATTATCATGGGGGGCAATGAGAGATTTTATATATATATATATATATATATATATATATATATACATACATACATACACACAGGATATCACAAACGTACACCCCTCACATTTTTGTAAATATTTTATTATATCTTTTTATGTAACAACACTGAAAAAATTACGCTTTGCTACAATGTAAAGTAGTGAGTGTATGAAGTAGTGAGAGCGTTTTTCAGGCGCTAAAGGGCTAAAAATATTGTCTCTAAAGCGCCTTAAAAATGTCTCCCCTGCAGCTCTAGTGTGAAAGCTGAAGTGCTTTAACACTGGACCGGTGCGCTTGCAGGACGGGGAAAAAAAAGTCATGCAAGCAGCATCTTTGGAGCATTGCAGGAGCGGTGAATACACTGCTCTTAAAACACCCCTGCCATTGAAATAAATAGCCAGCGATTCGGCAGCAGCATTTTGCGGGCACTTTAACCCCTTTTCGGCCGCTAGTGGGGGTTAAAAGCACACTGCTAGTGGCCGAAAAGTGCCTCTAGAACATGGGTGCCCAACTGCTGGCCTGCGGGTCACATGTGGCCTGCGGCGTCTTCTGCTGTGGCCCGCCATCTCCTGCTCTGGGATGGCGGGTCAGCAAGCCCAGATTGCGGGTTTCCGACCCGCCATCCCCGAGCATCAGCAGGACGATCCGAGCCGGCGCTGGAGGAAGGCATATGGCTGCTGTAGAGAGAAGAGCCGATGCTTCCTGTATAGCGCTGGCTTCTGTCTCAGGCGGAGTGATACCAATGTGCTTTGCCTGTGACAGTTCCCAGCCTGATACAGAAAGCATCGGCTCTGCTCTCTATAGCAGCCGTATGCTTCCACCAGCGCCGCTCCTGTCACACTGATGGCAGGTATTGGGGATCAAGAATTAGCCACCGCCAGTACCCAGAAGTACCACACAGCAGTACCCAGAAGTACCAGCCAGCAGTACACACCAGTACCACCCAGCAATACCCAGAAGCACCACCTAGCAATACACACCAGTACACAGAAGTACCAGCAAGCACCACCCACTAGTACCTACCAGCAGTACCCACCAGTACCCAGAAGCACCACCCAGCAGTGCCCAAAAGTACCACCCAGCAGTACCAGCACCCAGAAGTACCAGCCACCAGTACCCAGAAGTACCACACAGCAGTATCAAAAAGTACCCAGAAGTACCAGCCAGCAGTACCCGGAAGTACCAGCTAGCACCACCCACCAGTACCCACCAGTAGCTAAACGTGCCAGCCAGCAGTACCCACTAGTACCCAGAAGCTCCGCCCACCAGTGCCCAAAAGTACCACCCTGAAGTACCAGTCACTAGTACCCTGAAGTACCAGTCACCAGTACCCTGAAGTACCAGCCACCAGTACCCACACGCACCACCCAGCAGTATTAGAAAGTACCCAGAAGTACCAGCCACCAGTACCCCCAAGCAGTACCAAAAATGACCCACCAGTACCCACCAATACCAGTCAGCAGTACCTACCAGTACCAGCCACCAGTAACCTCCAGTACCAGCCACCAGTAATTTCCAGTACCAGCCACCAGTAACCTCCAGTACCAGCCAGAAGTATCCACCAGTGCCAGCCAGAAGTATCCACCAGTGCCAGCCAGCAGTACTTCCCAGTGGCAGCCAGCAGTACTTCCCAGTACCAGCCAGCAGGACCCATCAGCCATACCCGCCGTAAAAGACAGCCAGCAGCAGCCACCAGCCATACCCATCTAGGAGACAGCAGCAGCCAGCAATCCCTGTGGAATCCTGAAGAAGAAGTGAAGATTGAGGTCAGTTACGATGCAGGTAAACTACAAGTGCATCAGTGTGAAAGCAGCCTTAGGCTGCTTTCACGTGATCACCTCTATAGAGCGGCAGATTTAAACTGACCTGCGTCCATTTACACCCGCCTATCACCAATCCAGTCTGCTTAAAAGAAAACAGAAGGGAATCCATCCTCTTCTGTCTGGGCGGATCGGAGGGCCCATAGAGTAGAGCGGCTGTGTCTCGGTCTGCTCTGCATATAAGAGTGGATACAGACCTGTCATCTGCCCGCTTTATTCATTGTGGCCCGCGACCAGCTGTGGCCCTCGCTATTCAAAAGGTTGGGCACCCCTGCTCTAGAACAACGGTAAAGCGTCGCTAGAGCTAGCAGTGTTTTACCACCGACACCCCACTGGCAACAAAAGTGAGTACACCCCTAAGTGAAAATGTCTAAATTGGGCCCAAAGTGTCAGTACTTTTCGTGGCCACCATTATTTTCCAGGACTGCCTTAACCCCCTTGGGCATGGAGTTCACCAGGTTGGTACTCTTTTACTCCTCCATGATGACATCACGAAGCTGGTGGATGATAGAGACCTTGCGCTTCTCCACCTTCCGTTTGAGGATGCCTCACAAATGCTCAATGGGTTTTAGGTTTGGAGACATGCTTGGTCAGTCCATCGCCTTTACCCTCAGCTTTTTTAGCAAGGCAGTGGTCTTCTTGGAGGTGAGTTTGGGGTCGTTATGTTGGAACACCGTCCTGTGGCCCAGTCTTTGGAGGGAGGGGATCATGCTCTGCTTCAGTATTCCACAGTACATAATGTCATTCATGGTTCCCTCAATGAACTGTAGCTCCCCAGTGCCGGTGTTCTGCCGAGATGTACCCCCCTGGTGGATTATGCCCGCCCTGGACTGCGCAGGCACAGCTTTCTTGCTCCGAAAATTACCGAACATTAAGAGCTGGGCATGAACTGTAGACTGCGCAATGAACAGGGCATAGTGACAGTCGTTGCCGCACACTGCTGATGCTCGCTCCACTCTGCAAGGGGGCGTGTGTATTACAATTATATTGTGTAAGGGGCGGATGCCACAACGTCGCCCATCAACAGTGCAAAACTCGCCCTACTTTTTATACACCCGCCCCCTTTAAGACAATATAATGGTAATACACACGCCACTGGGGGCGTGGCATGTGTATTACTATTATATTGTCTGCAGGGGGGGTAGGTGCATGAAATGAAGGGTGAGTTTTGCACTGTTGATGCGCGACTTTGTGGCATCCGCCCCTTACACGATATCATTGTAATACACCCGCCCCCCTTGCAGAGTGAAGCGAGCATCCATGATTGTGAGGTGTGTTGAGGTTCGGCAATTTCCGTAGGTCCGCTGCACCTACTCATGCAGCCCCAAACCATGACACTCCCACCACCATGCTTGACTGTAGGCAAGACACACTTGCCTTTCTACTCCTCACCTGGTTACCGCCCCACATGCTTGACACCATCTGAACCAAATACGTTTATTTTGGTATCAGACCGCAGGACATGGTTCCAGTAATTCATGTCCTGCGGTCTGATTGTCTTCAGCAAACTGTTTGCAGGCTTTCTTGTGCATTATCTTTAAAAGAGGCTTCCTTCTGGGATGATAGCCATGCAGATCAATTTGATAAAGTGTGCATCATATGGTCTGAGCACTGACAGGCTGACCCGCAACGCCACGCCACCCCTTTAACCTCTGCAGCAATGCTGGCAGCACTTAGGGATGTACTTACTTGTGTTGCCAGGGGTTTAGACATTAATGGCTGTGTGTTGAGTTATTTTGAGGGGACAGCAAATATACACTGTTATACAAGCTTTTCACTCAATACTTTTCATTGTAGCAAAGTGTAATTTCTTCAGTGTAGTCACATTAAAGTATATAATATAAAATATACAAAAATGTAAGGGGTGTACTCACTCTTGTGAGATGCTGTATATGTATATATACTGTAAATAAATACACACACACACACAGCTCAGCATAAATAAGCACACCCCTTTTGAAAAGTAAGATTTTACTCAAAATCTCAATGAACACAAGAACAATTTCCATAATTTTGACAAAACTGAGTGTTATAGAACATTTGTTTAGCTCATTAAATGAAAGCAATCATTTTAATAATATAACTTAGATTACAAAAATATTCAGTTTTACTCAAATTAGTTGATGCAACAATGAATACACCCCACAACAAAAACTACTACATCTAGTGTTTTGTATGACCTCCATGATTTGTAAGGACAACACTAAGTCTTCTAGATATAGAATGAACACGTTGGCAAAATTTTGCAACACCCATCGTTTTTCATTCTTCAAGAATGAGCTCTTTTAGAGCCTGGATGCTGGGTGGAGAATGATGTTCAACTTGTCTCTCCAGAATTCCCCATAGGTGTTCAATTGGGTTCAGATCAGAAGACATACTTGGCCACTGAATAACTTTCACCCTGTTCTTCTTCAGAAATGCAACAGTTGCCTTAGATGTGTGTTGTGAATCATTGTCATGGGGGAAAAGTGCACAATGACCAAGGACACCAGGAGTATACCATCAATGATATGATGCTCCCTGACACCAGCAGCCATCATGCAGCAACACTGTCACCACCATGTTTCACTGTAGGCATCATGCATTTGCACACCTAACCTTACAGTTTTGAAGCCATCAGTTCCAAAAACATTTATCTTGGTCTCATCACTCCAGAGTACAGCCTCCCAGTAGTCTTCTTCTTTTTCAGCATGGGTCCTAGCAAATTCAATGCATGCTTCCTGGACAACATCTATGCAATGCCATTCCTTCGCAGTGTACCCCGTATTGTGTCACAGAAAACAATCACCCCAGTTTGGCTTTCTATTTTCTTTAGCTAGCTGTAGTGCACTTGCATAGCAATTTTCTTAACCCTTCTCATCAGAAGATGCTCCTATCGAGGTGAGAAAGAAAGTTTACCGCTCAGAGGTCCAAGGGAACTGCAAGGTGGAGTCCAAACACCTGGGTGCAGGCACTGCAATAGTATGCAAAAATGTATGGAGAAAAACCGGGACGGCCGCACTCCAAAAAAATGGTTCCTTTTAATAAAACTGGTAAAACTGTTAGCTATGAATAAGCACTGTATGATAGTGTGAAACGCGTCAGATTTTCTCCTGATTTTTTGCTGTGACATGTTCATGTTGTGACCAGTTTTATTAAAAGGAACCATTTTTTTGGAGTGCGGCCGTCTCGGTTTTTCTCCATACATTTTTGCATGTTCCTATCGAGGTCGTAACTTTCATAGATAGCCTGGATGTCTCTGTGAGATGGTTGCAGTTCCATCTTTGTTAAATTTTTGTATAATTTTTGCTATAGTATTCTGACTAAGTGAAGCTTTGCTGATCTTCTTGTAGCCTTCACCATCCTTGTGTAAAGAAATGTATTTCTTTCTCAGGACTTGTGACATTTCTTTTCCATGTGGCGTTTTTGCTGACAGCATGAACTTGGAGGGGTTTTCTTTGTTAAGTAACGCCCTTTGATACTTTATAACCCCCTGTCTGCTGGACACCTGTTTAATAAATAATTAGACTCGCCTGTAGTTGAAGTCTTATTAATTAGGATTTTGTTGTCTAAAATTTTGCTTTGCTTCTAAGGCCCCGTACACACGGAGGGACATGTCCGATGGAAACGGTCCGTGGACCGTTTTCATCGGACATATCTCCTCTGGATTTTTGTCCAACGGTGTGTACACACTATCGGATCAAAATCCCTGCCGGCAGACAGCGTAGTGACGTGGCGGTGACGTCACCACACCAGGAAGTAAAAAAACGTCCACGCATGCGTCGCATCCATACGACACTTGTGCGGGCAGATATGTCCGCTGGTTAGTGTACTAACCAGCGGACATATCCGACGGACATGTCGCCGGCGGACAAATTTTAAAGCATGCTTTAAAATTTGTCCACCGGTCAGACATGTCCGCTAGCTCATACACACGATCGGATTTGTCCGCTGAACTGGTCCATCAGACCAGTTTCAGCGGACAAATTCGATCGTGTGTATGCGGCCTAAGAATTTCATTGGGGTGTATTCATTTTTGCAACATGGTCTTGAATAAATTTGTTAGGAAAAAACTTTTTTGTGTGTGTAAATTAACAAATCTTAGTTGCAATCAATGGCCTGCATTTGTAGAATTATTTTGTGTCCAGTAGAAAATGTTGATTATAAAAGGGAAGTAAAGGTTTTCTGACAAATCTGTTGGGGTGTAATCATTTATGTTAAACACTGCGTCGCTTTAACTGACAATTGCGCGGTCGTGTGACGTGGCTCCCAAACAAAATTGGCGTCCTTTTTTTGCCACAAATAGAGCTTTCTTTTGGTGGTATTTGATCATCTCTGCGGTTTTTTGCGCTATAAACAAAAATAGAGCGACTATTTTGAAAAAAAATAAATATTTTTTACATTTTGCTATAATAAAAATCCCAAAAAAGATATAAAATTTTTTTTTTTTTTCCTCAGTTTAGGCCGATACGTATTCTTCTACATATTTTTCGTTAAAAAAAATCGCAATTAGCGTTTATTAATTGGTTTGCGCAAAATTTATAGTGTTTACAAAAAAGGGGGTCGTTTTATGGCATTTTAATTATTATTTTTTTTTACTAGTAATGGCGGCGATCAGCGTTTTTTTTTCGGTACTGCGATATTATGGCGGACACATCGGACACTTTTGACACATTTTTGGGCCCATTGGCATTTTTATAGCAATCAATGCTATAAAAATGCATTGTATTACTATAAAAATGCCATTGGCAGTGAAGGCGTTAACACTAGGGGGCAGGGAAGGGGTTAAGTGTGGTCCTGGTGTGTTTTAACTGTATGGGGGGGGTGGCCTCACTAGGGGAAATCACTGATCTTCTGTCCATACATTGTATGGACAGAAGATCAGCGTTTCCCCCGCTGACAGAAACGAGAGGTATGTGTTTACACACATACCTCCCGTTCCCCGCTCTGTAACGAGCAATCGCGGGTGCCCGGCGGCGATCGTACCTGCCGGGCGCGCCCTACAAGCTGCTAAAGGGAGGACGTAGAGCTACGTGCTCCCGCGTAGCAGTGCCACCGTCCCGCAGTAATATGACGGCGGGCGGTCGGCAATTAGTTAATAATGATTGGATCATGTGCAAACAATCCCCCCCCCCCCAGCTCCAACTCATACAATAAATAGCAGCTAGACTCAAAATCTGTTTACTGCAGCAGATTGGGCAGCGATTGGTTGCCAGAGGTTACAGAGTATCTTTACTGCTCACCCATTGGTTGCTTAAGGTTACTGCACATAATTATTTCTCACTGAGTGTCTATTTCCTCAGAGAAAATCAACCCCATTGTATTTATTCATAGAAGTTTGCATTATAGCAGAAAATAATTTGACATTTCAAGTACTAACACAGCCCATTTATCAATCCATTAAAAAAAATATAATTTAAGGAACATGGAGAGATCCTGAAACTATGTGTTGTTCTGTGACATGCATTTGAACCACACATACAATTCAGGGACCCCAAAATGTACTTTGGGAGCTTCTGGAGTCTTGACACACTGAACTAAAAGCAGTGGTTGAATGCTATTTAAAGGAGTAGTACAGCCAAAGCTTGTTTGGCTGTACTACTCGTATGGATCACAGGAGTGCAGTTTGTTTTGCAGTTCTGTGGCCCGTTTTTAGCAGAGAGCAGGCTGAAGTCTGCTCTCTGCTGACGTCACAGAAGTCGGTCCAGGCATTGCGTCATTACGACCATGAAGTCGGGAGCCTGAGCCAGCTGCCCCCTCCACAGTTCAGCGCTCCAGTGAGCGAGGAGGGGGGCAGAGAAGAGAGCTGTGACTGACAGTCACCAGCTCTCTGCTCAAGGAGCTGTGAAAACCAAGTGATCGGCTGTGTTCAATCACTCGGTTCTCAGTGATGGAGGCGCCAGGGGACAGATGCAACATCGGATCGATGCTGCATCCACCTAGGTAAGTATAAATAAATAAAAAACATACTTCTCTTATAACGAGAAGAATTTACATAGTTATTCAGGTTAAAAAAAAAATACAGTCCATCTAGTTCAGGCATCCTCAAACTACGGCCCTCCAGCTGTTGCGGAACTACAAATCCCATGAGGCATTGTGAAACTTTGACATTCACAGACATGACTGAGCATGATGGGAAATGTAGTTCCTGAACAACTGGAGGGCCATAGTTTGAGGACCCCTGATCTAGTTCAACCAAAAAAAAATAAAAAATCATACAATCCCATATACACAATCCTATACCCACAGTTGATCCAAAGGAAGGTAAAAAAAAAACCCAACAAAGCATGATCCAATTTGCTACAGCAGGGGAAAAATTTCCTTCCTGATCCCCCCCGACAGGCAATCGGATATTCCCTGGATCAACTTAACCTGTAATTTGTTGGTACCCAGTTATATTATGTACATTTAGGGAAGAATTCAGGCCTTTCTTAAAGAAATCTTCTCAAGCTGGACAGAACCACCTCTGGAGGGAGTCTATTCCACATTTTCACAACTCTCACTGTGAAGAAACCTTTCTGTATTTGGAGATAAAATATCCTTTCCTTTAGACATAAAGAGTCTCCCCCTTGTCCTTTGTGATGACCTTAAAGTGAATAACTCAACACCAAGTTCACCCCTTATGTTTTTGTACTTGTTGATCATACCCCCCTTTATCTCCTCTTCTAAAGAGAGAATACATTTATAGCGGACCATTAACCTTCCAAGGACAATCCTGCCTCTCCACCCTCCATCCCTTCCTCTGCAGGAATAGGACATGTTTTTTTTTTTTTTTATGTAAAGGCCTTCCCATGCACGTCACTCCCCTTAGGTGAATTACGCACACACTGCCCGCTGTGCCTCCCGGGATATTTACGCCGCATATCCCAGGAGGCATAACCTTTTTTTCAAGAGCAGGAGGAGGGCCCTATTGGTGCATCATCAAGAGGCCCTTACGTTAAACCGCAAAGAGCCGACGAGTCTCTCAATGACATCTGAGAAAAAATTGTGGTGTGGGCAGGGGTGGACTGACAACTCATGGGGCCCCTGAGCGATAGAAGATTATGGGGCCCCCGGGCTTACAGATGGCCACCACGCCAGGAGGCATTGCATAGGTAGGGCAGCTAAAATCTCAGGATTTTCACATCAAAAGCATGTCGGTTTTGGACATATCAGGGAAAGATGTAAAAAAAAACACAGATTTTTACTTACTGTCCCTGGTTTTATTGAGCCTGGCAACCCTGATGGGGCCCCCTAGTGGCATGGGGCCCTCGGGCAGTGCCCGAGATTCCCAATGGTCAGTCCGCCCCTGGGCGTGGGACAGAGCTGGGCATGAGATGATCTCAGCGGGTCAATGCTGGATACACTGGATGGGCGAGTATCTGAAATGTCCATAAACCACCATCAGGTAAGCAGGGCAAAAAAAAAAAAAGGAGGAGGTCGACCAGAGTTCCCCTTTAAGATGATATCTGTTCCCAAACTCCATGGCACAGCTGAATTGTCTACCACAGCTCAATTGTTCATGCTAAATTCTTTTTGCAAAGACCTGTTCTTAACTGACAACACAACACAGTTTTTTCAGGAAATTTCTCAATTAAAAAATGCCACTTACAACTACAATTATAAGGCATGTGAATATAACACAATGCTCTTACCTAGTGTCATTGGCACATCTTATTTTACAACCAGTCTTTGGTATAACCAATCCTACGTGCATCCGCAGTCTGCAGTTTGTTGGCCCTGTGTGGGGCCACACATGAGTTCCAGGGTGCATGACAGAGTATTTGATCTAAGCACAAAGACAAAAGTTTAGGAAATGTGATACTGTACAGTATAATGAATACTACCAATGGCCCCCTGGCTAGGACACAGCACACTGTGCTTCTAATTTGATGACCAGACCTCTATAAATAATTGCATTTGGTGTTCTGAAGTGCCCGTCATTAATAAATGCTTAAATGGAATAAAACTATGATCTGAACCAAGCATGTATTGTAAAACACTGTACTCTACAAACAAATGCTACTCTATATATTCTCTTAGCTCTAAAACATACGTATTACAATAACGCTGGTTTAAATCATTGCGAACACTCAATAAAATCTGCCATTACTCTGGGATCCTAGTGATTAATTACACTATTATACCAGGACTTACCAAATTATGTAGAGATTCTACTATAATGCATTGCAATCCTGGACCACTAGAGACCCCCAAACACACCAGCTGGGACCCTTACCCCAATCCGTTGGGTTTATAGAAAAAGACTGATTAACTGTACCTGCCCCCTGCGGCATCCCGTAGATTCAGGAAATCTTTCTAGTAAAGCACATGTTTTAGGTGCAGAGTTACAGGATTTTTCATTTTTCCGACCTGAAGAAAAAAAGACAAATGTTCAAGAATCTGTTCATAGCTGCACTTGTCTCACATCATGTCATCCAGACCGTGTTCATATCAATTCAGCAACATTCAGAATGACATGAACAAATATGTCTACATTCAGGTAGGTCAGCTTCAAAAACCCATCTTGCTTCATTAGGATTTATCAAAATTTCATGTGTTGACTTCATCTGTCAGCACATGTGGTCATCAAACTAACACCTCCATTACCCTACTTGTTGTCTAAAAATCTGGTTTAGATGCCGATCGTCTACATATTTCAGATTTATAGAGGCTTGTGTAGGCAATTTAATAATTACGTGGCCATTTTTTCTCAGCGGGTGAATGGAAAATGTAAAGGAAACCTGCATGGACAATTATAACACATAGTTCAGTACAGAAGGAATAGGAGGGCCCTGCTCATGTAGCTTACAATCTAAAGGAAGGGGGAGGTGGTAGAAAAGATAATAGCTGCAGGGGGTGATCTGATGGAGGTGACTGGAGTACAGTTTTTTAGGTTGAGGTGGGGTAAGCTTCCATGAAGAAATTTGTTTTAAAGGACTGCCTAAAGGCAGACAGGGTTTGGAGCTGCCCAGCCATACTGGGTAGGGAGTTCCAGAGGAACGGAGAGGTTCTGTAAAAGTCCTGGAAGTGAGTATTGGAAATGGTAACAAAAGAGCTAGGAAGCAAGACATCTTGGAAGGAGCAGAGATTACGATTTGGGCAAAATCTGAAAATGAGGTTGGTGAAGTAGCTGTGGCCAGTGTTGTGGATGGCTTTGTACATTTTGGTCAGCATTTTGAATTTTATACGTTGGGCTAGTGGAAGCCAGTGAAGGGATTGGCAGCGAGGGGCAGCAGTCATGGATTGGATAGTAAGGTGTATAATTCTAGGAGCAGAATTCAAAGGTAGGCCAGTCAGCAGGGTGTTGTAGTCAATGTGGATATAACCAGAGAGTGAATTAAGTTGTATTGTGGTGTCGTTAGTCCAAAGGGGCGAACTCTGGAAATGTTGCGGAGGTTAAGGCGGCAAGATTTACCTTGTGATTGGATGTGGGGTCCAAAAGATAGGTCAGAGTTTAGGATTACACCTAGCATCCTGGCCTGAGTGGAGGGACAAATGGCTGTGTTGTTGATCTCAGTTGTAAAGTCAGGGGGGGGAGGGGGGGGGGGAATAGTACAAGCTCAATTTTAGAAAGATTGAGTTTGAGGAAGTGGTGTGACATCTATACTGATATGTCACTCAGTAAATTTGTAATACATGAGGAGATTGAGGGGGGAGTTGTGGAGTAGAGAGATAGATCTGGGTGTCATCAGCGTAGAGGTGGTATTGGAAGCTATGGGAGGTTTTCAACTGGCTCAGGGAAGAGGTGTAGAGAGAGGTTAGGAGGAGCCCAAAGACAGAGCCTTGGGGTACCCCAACATAAAAGAGCAAGATGTGCGGAGGAGATGGTGTTGTTTGTGATGCTGAAAGTGTGCTAAGATAGTTAGACCAAGGGAGTGGAGTTTATTAAGGAGTGGGTGGTCAACTGTGTCAAAGGCAGCTAAAAGGTCTAAGACTACGAGTATGGAGTAATGGCGATAGGATTTAGTAGTTATTAAGTCGTCAGAGAGTTTTAGTAGGGCAGTTTCAGTGGAATGTTGCGGGTGAAAGCCAGACTTGTAGGGTATTGAGAAGGTTGTTGTCAGTGAGGTAGCAACTCATACTGGTTGTGGACATTCAAGAATCTACATATTTCTTTTTATTCCAGGGGGACCTTAGAGACTGTATGAAATGGCAGCCTCCAGTCTGGAGATCCAAGCTCCCCACCAGCTCCTCACCACCTGTGTCTGTATTAGCAACAGAAAAATGTCCACTGTCAAGAGGGTAGCACAGTGCTAATCTTCCAGCTAGATATTTAGGTTCAATAAAGGTTTATTGAGTTTTTAAGACAGCATAAATAGAAGGTTAACATGGTTTGACCGAGCATCCGACAAAGGGAGACCCAATCAGAAGATCATAGAACGTATACAATCCTTATTGCAGAAGTTAAAGTGGTACAAACAGTTACTGCAGCGAGTGATGGGTTTAGGAAGTGTCAATGCTTACAAGGCTTGTCCTCGGCCTGTGATGACCTCCCCTGCCAGCTAGATATTTAGATGCAGGGTGCTCCAGCTTGGAGGCTCTTGGGGTGCCCTGGAGACTAAAATGCAGTATATGCCACCACATTTAACCACTAGCCGCCGTCATTCTACTGCGGCAGGTCGGCTCTCCCCCGCAAATCGCCGTAGCTGTACGTTGGCCCTTTAAACTGCTAGAGCAGGCACACGCGTGCCTGCTGCATGTGGCCGGTGGTCTCGATGGCCACCGGCCACGAGATCACAGAACGGACATTTGTGTGTGTAAACACACAAATCCCAGTTCTGTCTGGAGAGGAGAGACAGATCGTCTGTTCCTACTAGCTGGGAACAATGATCTGGCTTCTCCTCTGTTAACCCTTTCCCTGCCAGTGACAATTACACAGTAATCAGTGGATTTTTATATCTCTGATCGCTGTATAAATATCAATGGTCCCAAAAATGTGTCAAAAGTGTCCGATCTGTCCACCGCATTGTTGCAGTCCCAATAAAAATCACTGATCGCTGCCATTACCAGTAATAAAAAAAAGACATTAATCTATCCCCTATTTTGTAGACGCTGTAACTTTTGCGCAAACCAAACAATATACACTTATTGTGATTTTTTTAACCAAAAATATGTAGTATATATGGCCCAAACTGATGAAAAAATGTGTTTTTGTTTTTAAATTTGGCATATTTTTTATAGCAAAAACTCAAAAATATTGTTTTTTTTTCAAAATTTACGCTTTTTTTGTTTATAGCACAAAAAAAAAAACGCAGAGGTGATCAAATGCCACCAAAAGAAAGCTCAATTTCTGGGAAAAAAAAGGACATCAATTTTGTTTGAGTACCACGTCACACGGCAAAGCAAATGGTCAGTTAAAGAAATGCATGGCCTGGTCATTAAGGGGGCAAATCCTTCCGGGGCTGAAGTGGATAAGTACCTGTTTTTAGGTTTAATAACTTTATCCAAATAACAGGTAGACACTGTTGCATTGAACACTCTCCTTTCTTAAAGGGGTGGTTTCCCTAAAAATAAACTTTTAACATTGCATTTCTCTTCTTAATTACATCTAGAATCGGCTGGTATTTAAAAAAAAATCCGTCCGTACATACCATTTTCGGCATGTAGTCTCACCGCCGCTTCCGGTATGATGGTTGGGGACAGGCATCCGATCGACGCATACAGCGCGTCACGAGATGCCGAAAGAAGCTGAACGTTGATGCGGCTCTATACAGCGCATGCGCACCAACGTTCGGCTTCTTTCGGCATCTCGTGACGCGCTGTATGCGTCGATCGGATGCCTGTCAATCAAGTAGGCACGCCCTACCCCGACCGTCAGACCCGGAAGCGGCGGTGAGACTACATGCCGAAAATGGTATGTACGGACGGATTTTTTTTTAAATACCAGCCGATTCTAGATGTGATTAAGAGGAGAAATACAATGTTAAAAGTTTATTTTTAGGGGAACCACCCCTTTAAGCAAGATCTCAAATGTGAAGCTCATGGCTGTGCTCCCACACTGCAGACCACCCAAAAAGTCTCGTTCACTTGTTTTTTGTTCCTTTGTTTTTTCCAAATAGCGAAATAAATGTAGATGCAGAATTAATAGTAAGGCTTAGTAGGTCGGTGCTTTAGGGAACTCAAATGGAGTATGGCAAGTGGCATATGATAGCAAATATACAGTATCTCAGTTTTTAATTGAACTAACATTACCACATATGCATAAAAATCCATTTAATTAACATTTTTATTTCCAACTTACCTTGCTGCCACAGTGTATATTGACTCCAGTCTCCCTTTTCCCTCAGATTTTCATCTTCAGGAACAAATAGACCTTTAGCTATATCCATCACAGCAAGCCCCTCGTCACGAATTATCTTCCAGTTGGCTTCCAAAGTCTTGACAAAGAAAGAGCCCAGGATCATTAATGCATAAGACGGCTCACTGTTGATCACTATTTCACAAAATTAATAAGCATGCTGCTTCTTACTGCATAACAACTCTGCACGCTGGAATCATTATCGCAAAATAAAACGTGCCCGGAATCTATATGCCTGCATGGGCTTTTCAACAGGAAATTGCTCTTGCTCTTTGACTTCAAACAATACGTTAGCCATTATGTTTCTCCAAACAAGGCAACACAGTGGTGGCACCTATCAAAAGCAGATAACTAGCTCAGTATAATAAAACAATAGACATCAGGGTCTCTGCTGTGCTTTTAGATTTGTTCATTGGTATTCATAAAAGCATCATCTAAAGAGACATGCTATCATTTTAACTGCCTGGAAATATTATAATTGCGGGATGTCAAGGGAAGGAACATGGAGAACTCATTTACACTGAATTTTCTTATGAGAAAGGGACAACACACAAAAGAGTATTGGTCGCCTATAATTAGCACAGCCAGTCATATATTTATTTTTCGCCATACGTGTGTGACCAGTCGGTTCACATGAATCTGGTAGCAGCACAGAAATACAAGTTACAACATGAAATTTTTTAGTTTGCCGCAGGCCAGCAAGCGACAACTTGGAAATCACCGTTAATTACGTTGACTGGTTCCCTATGAGCCTGGTCTCTGGTTGCTATAAGTCAGGGGTCTCCAAACTTTCTAAACAAAAGGCCAGTTTATTGTCCTTCAGACTTAAAGGATCACTAAAGGATTTATTTTTTAGCTAAATAGCTTCCTTTACCTTACTGCAGTCCTGGTTTCATGTCCTCATTGTTCGTTTTTGCTTTGAAGTTGCTGTAATTCTGCTCTGATCTCCACACTTCCTGCTTGTCTGGCTCCTTATAAAAAATCTCATGGCAGCTTTTCACTGTGGTCCAAGCTGTCATTACGGTGTCTAAAACTCCTCAGAACCAATCAGATTCATTTTAAAAACAAAACACTGCTTTGTATTTGTTTGTTTTTGTTCTGTGTGTCTCTTTACTTCACAGAAACATGAAACCAGTTTAAAAATTAAACTAAACTGCAGGCACATTATAGGATTAATTTTTATCTATTTTTAATAATTTTTAAAAGGAATCAGTTAACTATTATGTCTCTATTCCCTTGTAAACAGTAATTTCAGCAAAAACATTTTTTTCCTTTAGTGGCCCTTTAAGGTTGGCCGGACAGTATAAAAGTTTCCAATGTCAGGGGGAATAAACAAAGCCCCATCATTCGTGTCATTGGGAGCAATTGTGCTCCATTATTGGTGTCACTGGGCCTCATTGTTGGGAGGAATTGGGCCCCAACTTTTTTGTCATTGGGAGGAATTCTGTCTCTTCATTGGTGTCATTGTTGGTATTAGTGGATGAAAATAGTGCCCCCCCATGGCTAAAAGCAAGCAAAGGGCCGCAGTTCAGTTTGGAGGCCACTGCTATAAGTTATAAAAAGTTCTTGCTGTTTCACTGCCATAATTAACATGCACAACCCCCCCCCCCCCCCCGTCAATGACCAAAAAAGCACTTCCTTTTCACATCAGATTGGATATTGACATAGGAACTGTAGAGACCCTTATAACCTATCTGAAAGGAATTTAAAAAAACAATACCTACTGAGGTCATTTTAATACTGGTGGAGGATGGAAGTGGCGCTAAGATGCCATTGTTACAGCCCAAACCTCATCATGCAGGTAGAAAGGATAACTGCTCATGTCTGGCTAGTTATTTAATCACTAACTCCACCTTTTGGACTGTGTTGCATGTTGCACGAGTATTTAGCAAAATACAAATGGGACCCCCCAAACCGACCATCCCCCCCATGACAAATTGATGCTACCTTCAGTTCTTCAACTTAAAGTCAATACCTCTGCAAAGACAGCTGGAAGAAGAGTTTGCAGGAGCCCAGCATTGCACCCGCGATCCATTAATCATGATTGCAAAAATAAATAAATAAATAAAAAAAATTGTTGCAATTATATGTGGATTTATGATTTTGTAAAAGGTAGAGTTAACCTTCAATGCCTTTGGTATGTACATAAAGTTATACTAAATGCTAACTTATTTTGTTTTGTTTCTGGGCCGGCTTACACCAGGATTGCATGGGACGTGGAAAGAGTAGTGCTTACACCACTTTTAAAAACCCACTGCACCAAACCGCATGGTACGCGGTTTGGTTCAGTGCATTTTTAAATTAGTGCAAGAACTGTAAAATGCGATTTGTGGTCTGAATTTCAGGTACCATTACCAAGACATTAGCACCCACATGCATATTGCAAGGGCAGCACCGCTGGTGAACATGCACGGAATGCACCTTTACCATGTTCTGGGATTCAGAGATGTTCCTTACCTCCTCTCCTGGAAGTCCCCGCTGGTGCTTTCCCCTTCTCTCCCCTCCAGGTGCCTTCTTAGAAAGCCGTGAGCTAAGGAGGCACCCTATGCCTTTGCTCTCCCGAGCTTGGCTGTATGCATCCATATACGCACACAGCGCCAGTAAGCCACACACCCCTGCTCCCTCCTCAAAAGAGTTTGACTGACCGTAGCCTATGGCACCTGCTGTTCACAGTGTCTCCTGTGAAAGTGAGTGAGGGGAGCGGTGCTGCAGCCAAGACAGCACTGCAGTGGTGAAGGGTAAGTGTTTAGGGATTGGAGTCGGTAGGACAGATAGTGTGGAGTTTTTCAACTTAAAGGGGTTGTAAAGATACAATTTTTTTTCCTAAATAGTTTCCTTTACCTTAGTGCAGTCCTCCTTCACTTACCTCATCCTTTGATTTTGCTTTTAAATGTCCTAATTTCTTCTGAGAAATCCTCACTTCCCATTCTTCTGTCTGTAACTCCACACAGTAATGCAAGGCTTTCCCCCTGGTGTGGAGTGTCGTGCTCGTCCCCTCCCTTCTCCATTCTCTATCTGCAACATAGAGAGCGTCCTGACTCTCCTGTAGTCCAAGTAAGGGGGCGCGCACGACACTCCACACCAGGGAAAAAAGCCTTGCATTACTGTGTGGAGTTACAGACAGAAGAACAGGAAGTGAGGATTTCTCAGAAAAAATAAGGACATTTAAAAGCAAAATCGAAGGATGAGGTAAATGAAGGAGGACTGCACTATAGTAAAGGAAGCTATGTAGGAAAAAAAATGTACCTTTACAACCCCTTTAATGCAGAGAATGCATTATTAACCACTTCAGCCCCGGAAGGTTTTACCCCCATAATGACCAGGCCAGTTTTTGCGATACGGCACTGTGTCGTTTTTCCTGACAATTGCGCGGTTGTTTGATGCCGTGCCCAAACCAAATGTATGTCCTTTTTCCTCTACAAATAGAGTTTTCTTTTGGGGGTAATGAATCACCTCTGCGTTTTTAATTTTTTGGGCTATAAATAAAAAAACGACAATTTTGAAAAAATAAATAAAACATTTTTACTTTCTGCTATAAAATATATCCAAAATTCTTTTTTTTAAGTCAAATTTCTTCCTCAATTTGGTTCAATATGTATTCTGCTACATATTTTAGGTAAAAAAATCTAAATAAGCGTATATTAATAGGTTTTTGCAAAAGTTATTGCGTCTACAAAATAGGGGATATATTTATGGCATTCTTTTTATTTTTTTACTTGTAATGGCGGTGATCAGCGATTTTTAGCGGGACCTCAACAGACCAGACACCTAGCTGCCATTTTTGGATCTGACTGTGTACATTGGCAGACCGGCGGTCTGTCTCCGCGGAGCCCAATCACGGGTGGCCGGCGGACATTGCGCCTCCTGGGTCCCCCTGTGGCCAATCAGCGCGGGATTGTTGCGTGCCCCCCCCAGTTGCCATTAGCAAAATCACGTACAGGTACGTGATTTTGCTAATAGAGCCACCTTGCCACAGAAAATGTACGGCAGGCGGTCGGAAGGTGGTTAAGGTTAAACAAATAAAAAATTGACTTTAGAACTACTTTAATCTTAAAATATATATATATATATATATGTTTGTACATTTAGAATTTACAAAGTTACTGTTTTTAGGGACACATTATTCAATACAAATTATCAGAGATCGGAGGCCACATGCTGCCACAGGCTCCCAGTGGTTAGATAAACTACCGCCTCTCAGATATTGAATGCAGAAAGAAAATGGCTGCCTCCTGAGTACAGAGGGATCCACAGGAACGGCATACACCATGTTTTCTGTAATGACAGCCTGACAGAGGCTTTGTCTCTGAGGAACTAACAAGCCTGCTGCTGTGACAGTAATGTATGTCCCCAGAGCAGTTTTACACCTACGCTGAACTCAGGCTAACATTCATTATTTAAGAGACGCTCAATGAAAGTGAAGAATTCTATACAGTCCTCAGATACAACATCAGATAAAATTTCAGTCTCCAGCCACAATAACTGCCATTTCTGAGAGCTATATTACAGCTTCCCAGGTAGTCGATGAAAAAAAAGACATCTTTTTCGTCCCGTATCTTTTATATACCGCAGAGAGGCCTGACAGACAAAGGCCACATAGCAATACCCTGATCCACACTGAGAATATTTTCAGGGCAAATCTTAGAATGTAATTTCCTCTGTTTCTAAAGACAGACAATTCTGTTGAGCAGCGGGTGATAGAAATAGATGAAGACAAATGGAGATTTTTCTGTAGAAACTGTAGACTTGTCGCTTGTATGTCATTTAAGATAAGCTAAAACTTTTTTTTAAAGTAGAACTGAAGGCTCTTGTATGACAGTCTAAACAAGTCCCAAATCCAGTTAGTATGTGATGCACAAGCCTCATAACGTAAACAAAATACTGTATTTTTCGCTCCATAAGATGCACTCCCCGCCCCCCAAAAAAAATGGGAGAAAGTGCCTGTACATTGAGCAGGAGTCGCCACCACCGCCGCTCGCTCCATGCACACACAAGATAACGCCACCTACTCGGGCCGCCCTCTCTCACTTCAGGTAACCAGAAGCCGGCTAAGGCAATGCCGCGTCGCCTCCAATCACAGTGCCGCTACCCCAATGTGGGGTGACGTGAGAGTCCGCTGTCACCAATCACAGCCATCCCCATGTGCAGGCTTCCATTTGTGGATGGACATTTTATGGTTACACAACCTGGTCACATTGCTATAATCTTTTTATATGGACTATAAACTGAAGGACCTATGAATAAATGGTTGTGGAACGGAATCATTTGAGTGATAAAGTACATTTTCCCCAGTGGGGTTTTGGACAGCAATATAGATGTGATTGAAGAACTGTTTGTCGAATAATTGTATAAAACATATTTATTTGAGGGTTGTCAAATGTCACAGTTAAATTACAATGAATAAAACAGTGGCTTCTTATAAGCCCACAGGGTTGGGCTCCTTCCCCTTGTGTGGGGGGTGGTGGGCGATTACACGATCCTCCAGATTACTCCATGGATTCCTGACATTCCTGGCCATGCAACTGTCTACTTCCTTTTTAAGCAGTAACTATATCGCCATGCCATACTTGTATTGTGATGTATGATTATATGTTTTGAATATTTGAAGTTATTTTATATGTCTCTTACAGTCAACGATCCCCCTGAAGATGACCACCCTATGGTTGAAACGCGTTGGCCATATATACCTACATACATATGCTATGCAATCTTGTTTCACATTTTGCATGTATGGTAATCTTCTTCTACATTTTGCATGTATGGTAAAATTGGATTATGCAGGATTTTATATGGCCAGGCAGTTTTACATGTTTTATTCATTGTAATTTAACTGTGAAATTTGACAACCCTCAAATAAATATGTTTTATACTATTATTTGACAAACAATTCTTCGATCACATCTATATTGCTGTCCAAAGCCTCACTGGGGAAAATGTCCTTTATCATATATACCGGGCCGGGGTTTGCAGTGCGTACATCTCTCCTATGTGTGTTTCTTTTTTTTTTTCGAATCATTTGAGTTTCCATTATTTCTTATGGGGAAATTCGCTTTGATATACAAGTGCGTTGGATCACAAGCATGTTTCTGGAACGGATTATTCTCGCAATACAAGGTTTTACTGTATACCAATTCTAATAAATCATCAGGTTTTTTGCAGTGCTGCTCAACATGCATGCAATTAATCTGTGCAACCTCCCTCTCTAACTACTAACGAAGAAAAAATGAGCTGTGAACTTGGGAAGACTTGTCTTGCATCTTCAATCTGTAGGTTCATAAGCATTCTAAAATTTGGGAGATTGAAAATCATAGGAATTTAAGCAAGCAGTACCATACATAGGATGGAAATGAAAGAATCTCACTAGGTACTGTATCCCCTGAATGGCTATAGTGAAATATTTTCTCTCTTTCTGTATCTGTACCTTTAAAGTAGAACACACATTCATGACTTTAAAATTTTAAAAACTCTTCCAGCTTTAAAGAAAAGAAAGTCAGGGGCCACAGCAATTAACGACGGTACAGAACAGTATAGGTCAGAACAATTACAGTAATAATTACTATCTAGGAAAAGACATGGTGACTCAATTACATAGTGTGAATCACAACAATTTCAGAAATAATTACAATATAATAAGCATATTTAAAAAACACTGGAAATTGCACATCTTCCCCAGATCAAGCACCAGCAATAAGTAGATGATTTTCACTGTGCACTTTGTGAAATTAGACAAAACGAACAACTACTCCTCCATGCAGTAATTATCTTTCAGGTGAAAAGAACAAAGTAAAGTTCATTTATGACTTACATAAAAGAGCTTGAACTAAAAGATGCAAAAAACATATAATGGGGGTTTTTATAATATTTTACCACCAAAAACGTCACTTTTTTTTTAGCCTGTACACGCTCCTCTTCTAGTCCTGTGAATGCCTGTGTGTGCTTGAACACAAAGGCTAACATACCGTAGATGTGCTTTTACAGGCTGAAAAAAATGCCAAATGCCTGTAAAAGTTTTTTGTTTTTTTAAGCCCAGAAGGCATGAGGCCTGGTTGTTTATAACCAGAATAAGTTTTTATATATTTGAAGAACTGCAGAGGGATTATTATAGTCAGAGAGCATGAGAAATATTATTATTTATCAACTAATATAGGTTATGACAGTATATCTCAACTTTTTGGCTGTGGCCTTACAATACCTTTTTGTGTCTACTACTGAATAGTGCCTAGTAAGTTCCCTATTTATGTATTGTGCAGATATATATATATATCTATCCACATATATATATATATATATCTATATCTATATATATATATATATAGATATATCTATATATACACTATTTAATATATACTTAGGGATCCCCTTTCTATTCTACAGGTCTCTGCACCCAATTGCTGCCCACCGTGCATCTCTGCCAACCGGCAGTTTGTGATGCCTCCCCCTGTGCCCACCCCCAGGCTGTGCTACTTGGACCTTTTATGATCCACCACAGTAATGTAAGCATCTTATGCCGCGTACACACGATCGGTTCATCTGATGAAAACGGTCTGATGGACCGTTTTTATCAGACGAACCGATCGTGTGTGGCCCCCATCGGTTTTTTATCCATAGGTGAAAAAACTAGGAACTTGTTTTAAAATTATCTGATGGTTAAAAAACCGATAGAAAAAAACGATCGTCTGTGGGCACGTCCATCGGTTAAAAATCCACACATGCTCAGAATCAAGTCGACGCATGCTTGGAAGCATTGAACTTCATTTTTCTTAGCACGTCGTTGTGTTTTACGTCACCGCGTTCTGACACGATCGTTTTTTTAACTGATGGTGTGTAGGTACGACTGATGAAAGTCAGCTTCATCGGATATCTGATGAAAAAATCCATCAGTCTGTTTTCATCGGGTGAACCGATCGTGTGTACAGGGCATTACTGAAAAACGACAAAAAAAAAAAAATTTGAACATGCTTCCTTTTTTTTTTAATGATGTTTTAAACAATGTCGTTTTTTGGGTTGTAAAAAATTATCGTGTGTGGGCTTAAACGACGTGAAAACCCTGCGCATGCTGAGAAGCAAGTTATGAGACGTGCTCCTTCTGGTAAAACTAACGTTCGCAATGGCTGTAACAGACAGAAAAGCGCCAATCATCTTTTACTAACACAAAATTCGTTTTTTCTAGAGGCTGAAAGACGTTGTTTTTTACAAGCTGAAAAATGATCGTGTGTACGCAGCATTATGATCTGTACAAAAATTCATGAATACTGTATTAGAATATTGTGAATTTCATATATCTATAATTATACTTTCTTCTCTTTCTACATAACATATTTAGTGTTGCTCTACCTTGCTATATTGGGTCCTGAAGAAGCCATGTAACTGGTAAAATGTTGACCTGGCTATCGGAAGCATACCATTTCTACATTGATGCTAGTTTATCCTTAAACCAATTTATATAACAGTCTTTAAGTACCTAAAGTAGAGTTCTTTGTAACATTATCCTGTGGATTGTTTGAAGGCTGATATACCTTTGTTTTTATAAACTCAGTTTTAATGTGTACGAATAAAGAAACCATTTTTTTATAATTCTGTCTAGTCTCTCATGCTGAGCCTTTAAAGTCCAGTTGTTTAGGTGGAATTTGGTTAAGCAAGCCCCACACTCTTTTGCATCGACTACAGTAATTCATTTTTAATTGCCAATGTTTTGAATGAAGTTTGAATTAAGTGTACCCTTTGTTTGAAACATAACTTTCAGTTTTATAGTTGAATGGTTTTCACAGATTTCTAATTGTATTTAAACAAAGAACTACTACACTTGCCAAAACTTAACACAGAGGAACATGCAGTTGCTGCTTCATAGGACTCTGTCACCCAATCTGGTTGATTATTGTCATGGGTACAGTAACTGTAGCTGAATTTGAAGCAAAGAAAAAAAAACACAACACTTAGGACATTTACATGTCTATGTCACTATCATTCTACAATACATAATGACCATCTAGCAGGTAGATCTTCAAACCACCATCTTATGCCTATAAGTACCTTCAGTAATATCAGAAAGCTATTGACACTGGGCAACGTGCAAGTAGAACAGGGAATGATAAAAGAAGATAGAGACTTTGGCCCAGATTCAGGTACATCTGCGCATTATTGGACCGGCGTAGCGCACCGCCTTTACGTTAGACTTGCGCAATTTTGCCGCGTAATCACCCTATTCTCGTAGCTTTTGCGCAGGAAATTGCGCATGCGTAACGTTTTTTCAGAGGCGTAAGGAGGAGTAATACAAATTGGGAAGGACGTGGGCGTGTTACATTGAAATGAGCCGTGACCCCATGCAAATGAAGGGCCGGCCGGCTCGTGCATGTGCGCTTGAAGCAGACCATGTCAGCTCCGCTGTGCGCATGCTCACAACTCGGGAGCGGCGCAATCAGTGAAATTGGAAATGGACTAGGGCAACGTTGTGAACTACGCAAACAGCATAAATAGACACACACAAACGCACTTGCATTGCAAAAGTACATCCCTTTGTCCCTTCCCATTTAACCAAGTGCTTTTGTCCTGTTGTTCGTTGCGGTGTGTTTTGTAGTTGTCAGATTAGTGTTCTGTGTGATCAAGTGTTTGTTAGTAGATTTTTTAAAGTGTTTTTTGATAAGTGTTTGAGAGACTGTTTGTTTGATTGATATATTTGTGTTTGTTTGTTTTCTTGCTGTTTTTTTGTTTTGTTTTTTTGTGACTGTTTATTGCTGAGTAGTTTTCTCTCTGTGTGTGTTTTTGCTTGATTGGTTGTGCTTGTTTTTGTGAGTGAATTTTGTTGACTGGGAGTGAGTTTTTTTGGAAGGATGACAGAGAGAAAACGAAAGCTCAATTTTACAGTTGTGGAAAAACAAATTCTTGCCCGGGCCATTAGCGAGTATGGGCGTTACCTCCACGGCCCAGAGAGTGCCAACACCCCCCCGGCCAGGAGGAGGGAGATTTTGGATAGGATCACTGAGCAGGTCAATTCAGCGGGGCAGGGGGAGACACAGACCCGGTCTGGGATTGACAAAAAAATCAATGACCTCCGGCATCTGGTCAAACAGAAGCTGGCCAGAATGCATGCCCATGCCAGGGGCACAGGAGGGGGCCCACCATGCCGTATTAGGCTGACAGCGGAGGAGCGTGCGGTGGCCCTGACCTTTCATCGGCATGAAGTTGAGGGCCTGCCCAGGTTTGACTCAAGTCCGGAGCCTGTGGTGCCAGGTAAGTTTTTTTTTTTAATATCAGGTGTGTAGCATGTGTGGGGGAGGGGGTGAAAGGGAATATGTGGCAAGTGTGTGGATCCTCCAACCTGTGAATGTTTTGTGTCATCCACAGATGTGCAGGAGGGTGCAGGGCCATCTGGCCTGACCGCACCAACCCCAGGACAGCAGCCTAATGAGGCCCCCCCAACAAGGCCGGAGTCCGCGGAGGAGGTTCAAGAGGAGCAGGAGAATCATGAGGAGGAGGAGAATCATGAGGAGGAGGAGTCCATGTCAGGCACTGGACGTTTGGTTTTTGAGGACTCTTCCCCTCTGGCTGGCAGCAGGCAGGCCTCCCTAAGGGGGAGCCCCCCCCCCTCCTCCCCCAACATGGCTCCCCTCACAAGGGCCTCCCCTTCTCCCCGGCCACAAGCATCAGCTGGAGGCAGGATTTCATCCCAGACCACCAGGGGGTTGGCCGATCTCCTGCCCGCCACTCTGAGAAGGGACCAGTTCCTCCAGACCCGCCATCTGGGACAGGTCAGCCAGACATTGGTGCGGATGGAGGAGAGCCTGTCCTCCATCAAGGATACGCTGGGGAACCTGGACTCCCACTCCCGGGCTTTCACAACCTGCCTAAACGAACTGCAGACGACATCAGCAGGCGTTGGGCAGGATGTGAGGGCCCTTACCCTGGCTATCCAGGCCAACACGGCAACACTTGGTGCTGCCCTGGACAGAATAGCCGTGGCCTTGGAGGGCAGGCCACCAGGTGGGCAGAGATCAGGGGCTGCTCCTCCTTCCCCGGTTTTACCCCTCCCCCATGAGTCTCCCCTGAGAAGCCGGGGCCGTGGCCGGGGGCGCCCCAGGCGTGGCTCACGCAAAGGGCATTAATTTGTTTTTCCCCCCCTTTTTTTTTTTTTTGCTGGAAATCTTTTGCTTTTGCAGGTAATTTTTTTTTTTTTGGGTTGTGAATGCTGTGTGAATGTGGGGGTGACATTCCTGCCGGAAAAGGGGTGTCACCCTCAATTTTGGTGGAGAAGGGTTCCCCAGGACCAGGGAGAAGTGATCCCCAGGTCCGTGTGAATGGTGTATGAATGTACAGTGACATAATTGGAGCCTTGGCGTGGCGTTGCTGCTCACAAGTCCTGCATGGTGGACTGGTGCCAATCCAATTTGATGTGGGGTGTGTGTGCTAGGGATCACAGTGGTGTGCATGCATGCATTCTCATTGTGCCATGATTAATGTGTATGTTTAACGTGCAAAGATGCCCAATGTGAGCTGTCTCCTGGCTGCTCTACCCTCAGAAGACGGGGTAGCCTCGGTTAGGGGGGGATTGTCTGGTTCAGGGGTCAGGTCATCACGTAGGTCAATCTGCAGGCCCTTTCTTACTGCGAAGTTGTGCAGCATGCAACATGCACCGATGATCTGGCACACAAAGTTTGGGGAATACAAGAGGGTACCCCCAGACTTATACAGGCATCGGAAACGTGACTTCAGGAGGCCAAAGCTGCGCTCCACCACTGCTCGTGTTTGGGCATGTGCTTGATTGTATCTTTCCTCTCCTGGGGTTTGGGGGTTCCGGATAGGAGTCATGAGATGGGGTCCCAGTGGATATGCAGAGTCACCTGTAAGGGAAAAGACAGGAGGATGTTAGTCATGCATGTGCCCCTTGTGATGTGTGCATCATGGGAGGGGATAGTCATGCCTGACTCCCATGTCACTCACCAACCAGCCAGGTGTCCCCATACACGTTCTGATCGTATTCCATTTGGATGTGGCATTGATTGTATATGTAGCTGTCATGGCTGGACCCTGGGTGTTTGGCACGGACGTGCCATATGAGGCCTTGGGCATCGACTATCACCTGTACGTTGATGGAATGCCAATGCTTCCGATTGCGGTACATGTGCTCTGTCTCCTGGGGGGGCTGGAGTGCCACATGTGTGCAATCAATGGCCCCCACAGTGCGTGGGAATCTGGCAATTCTGTAGAAATCTGTCATTGCCTTCAGCCGCAGGTCCTCAGTGGTGGGTTTGATGATTTGGTTGGCCATGCGTCTGAGGATTGCAGGGACAACCTGGTGCACACATCTGCTCATGGAGGATTGTGACATCCCAGCCACCACTCCACTTGTACGCTGAAAAGAGCCACTGCCAAGGACATGGAGTGTTGCCAGTACCTTGACCAGTGGCTGCACTGCATGTGAGCGGTGTGTTGGGCTGGTGATGTCCTCCTGCAGGGTTGTGGTTAATTCCAGGATGACATGAGGGGTGAATCTGAAGATGCGAAACACCTCAGAATCACTCATGCCAAACAGGTCTATGCGGGTGCGGTATATCCTCTCCCGTGCCATCCTCCGTGCCATCCTCCGTGCCCTCATCCTTCTTTGTTCATCTAAAGTCAGTAGTATAGCTATGTGCGACGATGCCCCTGGCATGTTGGCATACAGATTGTTGTGCAACACGTGTGACTGCTGAGCTCCTCACTAACAGTGTTGCTTTATCTAACAAGTAGACTCTTTTTCTCTTTTTAGACCAGCTTTTATATGGTCTAATTTTAGACAGGTCATTTTGCTGTTGCGCACATTGCGTCGCCTGCGCTGCCCCAACGTTGTTTTGTGGATCCCCGTAAGTCCCTCATTAGCTTATTTGACTAGCAAGTCTAGCGCACTTTTGCGCGGACGGATGCGCCAGTCTAACGAAATTACGCGGAACAAAGAAAAGTAGATTTTTTGCGTATCTCGTTCTGGGGATGCCGTGCATCGAAACGCACGCGCACATTTCGACTTACGCACGCGCATCTTCTGTTGCGCAGGCGTAATCGCTCTGTGAATCTGGGCCCTTGATACCTCTTTTTCAAGTCAAGATATCCCCAAGGACAATAGTCTTCATTTTGAGCAAAAAAAAAAAAAAGATAAAGATGCTGTACCTTTAAAGAATGTTATACTGGACAGTTCTTGTGCTGTCTCATTTGGCTCCCTGTAACACCTAAGAAACCTGGCTGATCCTGCCAGTTTCTACCCACCCCTCTGTAAACTGACCACAGTTCATCATGGCTGCTGAGCCCTGACACCGTGATCAGTTTACATGCCTCTATCATCCGCAAGTCTGCTCTCTGTCTCCTCCCCCCTCCTTTCCCTGCCTGTAAACTCCATGTCTGTGCCCACCCCCTCTCCTTCTGATGCTCAAATTACAAAGTACAATTTACAGTATCCTCTTGGTTGATGAATCTAATGCCCCCTGTGACTGTGCTTTTTTTTTTAAATGCAGCAATATACCTTTTTTTTACAGAGAGCAGATCTGCGATCACATGACCTGCTGTCTTTCTCCTCTCGCGCATGACAGCTGCAGTGGGTGGGGCCACATTTCTTCTCCACTCCTCCTCCCCCTCCTGAAAGACATCAGCGGTGATCCCTGGCCCCACCCGCTGCAACTGTCAGGCCAGGAGAGGGGAAAGATGTTGGTCCACGTGATCACAGATCTGCGCTCTGTAAACAAGGTATATAGCTTAATTTTTTATAAAGCACAGTCACCAGGGAACATTAGATTCATCACCCAAGAGGATAATGTAAATTTTACCCTGTGGGTTTACAAACACTTTAGGTGTAGGAACCATAAGATGCCTTTTCTTATGAAAACCACTTTACAATTGCCATTACAAGTGCTGAGGAATAGCCATGCCCCCTCACATCCCACAATGCAACTACTTTACACTTGTTCATCTAATCCAGTGAATATAGCTGATGAATAAGTAATTTAGCATGGAGGAGAGCTAAGGATTTAAAAGATTTGAACACAGCAGCCAAAGTACTTTGCAGAATCTCATTATAAAGTGTAGCCAGGTATATAATATACTAAAAGTTTGTACAGCGTGTCTAATGCACCATGTCCCACCTGCAGTATACATTAAGAGAGTAGTAAGACACCACTTTGTCTCTGCTAATCAATCTTTTGAATATATACATAGTCATTATTCACAGGCAATGTGTCTGAGTGATAAATGTGCATTTTCATAGTATTTGAAGTGCCAATTGAGGATATAAGAAAAAGTACAGCTTCCGCATTATTCTCCAGCTGGTTGCACATTGAATCACAGAACAATAGGACTCTGATTACAAAATTCTAATTTCTTGCATGAATGAGCTCTGTAGTTTAGACTCGGGTAGACTGCAGCCCTCCAGCTGATGAAGAAATGCAGGTTTCAGCCTGTGCTACCAGAGTGCAGTTGAGAAAGCAAATAATGACTTGCAGTTCCTCAGCAGAGATGCAGCAATAGGTGTTACAGCTGTTATAGACAGCTTATGACTATGATCTGACAATGTAGCTATGGTGGGATGGAGACTCTGCAAAGAGTTGTGTCAAGCAGCTGAGCAACGCTTCTCTCTTACTACAATGACCTCATAACAAGTCTGTGACCATTAAAGTGTTAAAGACCAATTTCAAACAAAATAAATCTAATTTGGGCAGAGTGTGACAAGAGTTGCATTGAAAGCTTACTTGGGTTGGTGATCAGAAAAACTCAGCTGAAAAGCCAAAGTCGGCCTGTCATAACCACATTAAGTGTGGTTCCCCAACCACGACTGGAACTAAGAAAAAGGGATTTTTAAATACAGCTTACCTTTTTCACGGGACACAGAGCGGCATATTCATTACTATATGGGTTATATGGAGTACCTTCAGGTGTGGACACTGGCAATCTCAAACAGGAAGTCCCCTCCCTATATAACCCCCTCCCCTAGAGGGAGTCCCTCAGTTTTGTAGCAAGCAGTATGCCTCCCAAAAATGTTCCCCAAAAGAGGGGTGGGAGCTCTGTGTCCCGTGATGTACTCCAAGAAAAGGATTTTACAGGTAAGCTGTATTTAAAAATCCCTTTTTCTTTCTCGTACATCACGGGACACAGAGCGGCATATTCATTACTATATGGGATGTCCGAAAGCAATGCTTTAATGAAGGGAGGGAGACATCTTCTCAAAAGAGATTTAATTTAGAGGTATACTCAAATAATAATAATAATCCAACTTAGTCAAGAAAAAACTTTTTTTTTTTTTTTTTTTTTCTTTTACAACCAAGGGTGCCCCTGATCCCGAGGATCTTAAACCGCAGCCTGTAGTACTGCCTGCCCAAAGGCTAAATCCGCATTCCTTCTCACGTCTAGTTGATAAAACCTTGTAAACGTGTGGACTGACGACCACGTCGCCGCCTTGCATATCTGAGCCATAGAGATCTGATGGTGTGCTGCCCAGGAGGCGCCCATGGCCCTGGTAGAATGGGCTTTTACCGACAAAGGAGGAGGCAACCTCTTCAAACCGTAGGCCTGAATGATTAATTGTCTAATCCATCTCGAGATGGTGGATTTTGCAGCTGCCTGCCCCTTCTTGGGGCCATCTGGTAGAACGAACACCACATCTGTTTTCCGGATCTTTTCTGTAGCTTTAAGATAGGCCTTCATGGCCCGGACAATATCCAAGGTATGCAGCAACCCCTCCTTTCTAGATGTGGGTTTCGGAAAGAAGGATGGAAGTACCAAATCCTGGTTCAAGTGAAAATTGGATATAACCTTTGGTAGAAAGGAAGGATGGGGCCGGAGAACTGCCCTGTCCTTATGTAGAATGAGATATGGTTCCTTACACGATAAGGCTGCCAACTCTGACACTCTCCTGGCCGAAACTATGGCGACCAAGAATACCAACTTTCTTGTCAGTAAAACTAAAGGAATCTCAGCCAACGGCTCAAAGGGTTGTTTCTGTAGAGTGGACAGGACAAGATTTAAGTCCCATGGACAAATTGGTGACTTGACCGGAGGATTAATACGCAAGACCCCCTGTATGAAGGTCTTTACCAGCGAGTGGGTGGCCAGCGGCCTCTGAAACCACACTGAGGCCGCGTACACACGAGGGGATATGTCCGCTGAAAACGGTCCGATGGACCGTTTCAGCAGACATCTCCGCTCGTGTGTATGGGCTAGCGGACAGATTTCTCCACCCGACAGATTTCAAAGCATGCTTTGAAATCTATCCGGTGGGAATCTGTCCGCCCGACATGTCTGCTGGTTAGTACACTTACCAGCAGACATGTCGGCCCCCACCGCCGCCGCGCCGCTGCCGAATGGATTCGGCGCATGCGCGGAAGTGTTTTACTTCCTGGTGCGGTGACGTGGCGGTGACGCGGCGGCGTCACCGTCACCGCCGCGTCACCACTACGTCACCGCGCCGTCCGGCGGCAGGGAATTTGATCCGATGGTGTGTACACGCCATCGGATCAAACTCCCGATCGGACATATCCGATGGAAATGGTCCGCGGACCGTTTTCATCGGATATATCCGATCGTGTGTACGCCGCCTGACAGAGCTGAAATCTGTCCCTTGATTGTGCTTAATGCCAGGCCTTTATCCACTCCTAGCTGGAGAAAACTTAACACCCTATCAATGGTATATTTGCGGGAATTCCATCTTTTGGATTCACACCAGCCTACGTAGTTCCTCCACACCCTGTAATAAATCACCCTGGAGGCTGGCTTTCTAGCCCTAATCAGGGTAGGAATTACCTGCCTAGACAGACCTCTACCCCTGAGAATCAGGGATTCAGCCTCCAGGCCGTCAAATTTAGACGCTGTAATGTAGGGTGGAGGATCGGGCCTTGTGAGAGTAGGTCTGGTCGTAGAGGAAGAGTGCAAGGGTCTCCCACTGCCATCTTCAGGACTAGTGAGTACCATGTCCTCCGGGGCCAAGCTGGAGCTACTAGAATGACTGGCTTGTGCTCCACTCTGATCTTGCGCAACAGGCGAGGAAGTAACTGTAGCGGAGGGAATGCATATAGAAGTTTGAATTGATGCCAAGGGCAAACCAACGCATCGGTTCCACAGGCCATAGGGTCCCTCGCTCGAGACACGAACCTGTCTAGTTTCTTGTTGAACCTGGATGCCATTATATCTACGTCTGGCATTCCCCACTTCTGGCAGATTGTCTGAAAGACCTGGGGATGCAGAGACCACTCCCCCGGCGACAGAATCTGGCGACTTAAGAAGTCTGCCTGCAGGTTGTCCACTCCGGGAATGAATATCGCCGAAATGCAGGGTACATAAACCTCTGCCCACTGAAAAATCAAGCTCACCTCCCTCTGAGCGGCCTGACTCCTGGTTCCCCCTTGGTGGTTTATGTATGCCACCGCTGTGGCATTGTCTGACTGGATTCTCACCGGGGACCCCTGTAATCTGGAAGTCCATGCCAGGAGGGCTAGGCGAGCAGCTCTGATCTCCAAGACATTGATGGGTAGCTGCCTCTCTGCTTCCGCCCAAGTTCCCTGGCGAGAGAACCCCTCCAAGACCGCCCCCCAGCCTGCCAGGCTGGCGTCTGTGGTAACTACCTTCCAGACAACGGGGCTGAAGGACCTTCCCTTTAGAAGATTCTGAGGGTTCAACCATCAGGCCAGGCTTTGTCGGACCCTTGATGATAGCGTCAAAGGGGACTCCAAGGCATGTGCTCTCTTGCCCCAGGCTGCTAGAATGGCTGCCTGTAGGACGCGAGTGTGGATCTGAGCGTATGGTACTGCCTCGAACGTGGCCACTAGCTTGCCTAGTAATCGCATACACAGGCGAATAGTTGTTTTTTTCTTGCTTAGAACCAACTGAACCAACCCCTTGATAGCCTCGACCTTTACAAGGGGCAGGAACACCCTTTGCTGTTCTGTGTCTAACCTCATGCCGAGGTATTCCAACTGCTTTGTAGGCTGGAACGCTGACTTTTCCCGGTTTAGGACCCAGCCGAACCTTTCGAGGTACTGAACCGTGAGGTTTACTGCCTGTTGCAGACACGGCCGTGAGTGATCTATGATTAAAAGGTCGTCCAAGTATGCTAGGACTGTGACCCCTTGGATCCTTAGATTGGCCAGAACTGGGGCTAGGATCTTCGTGAATACCCGGGGGGCCGTGGCTAGCCCGAAGGGGAGCGCCCTGAATTGGAAGTGTCGCTGCCCCACTGCGAAGCGTAAAAATCTTTGATGCGACTGAAAGATTGGTACATGAAGGTAAGCATCCTTTATGTCTATGGAAGCCAGAAAATCGTCCCTCTGGAGCGTGGCGACTGCTGACCGGATGGATTCCATCCGGAAAGAAACGAACCCTTAGGTAAACGTTTAAACTCTTTAGGTCCAAGATTGGCCTGACATCGCCGTTGGGCTTTGGTATGACAAAGAGATTGGAATAGAAACCTAGCCCCTGCTCATGGGCTGGCACCTCTATTATCACGCCCTGGCAAAGCAGGTGATCCAAAGCTGCCAGCATCGAGGCCTTCTTTGCTGGATCCTTTGGTAGCCTTGACTCTTGAAAATGAGGCGGAGGAAACTTTAGAAACTCCAGTCTGTAGCCTGTGGTTACAGACGCCCGGACCCATTTGTCGGGGATCTTGGCTTCCCAAACTTCTGAGAAGAACGAAGCCTTCCCCCCACCCGCGAGAGTGGGGGCGCCCCTTCATAAGGCAGACTTAGGGGCTGGTTTTGTCGGCTTGCGATACCATGGTCTCTTACCCCCAGGGGCCTGTCCCTGCGATCTACTGTTAAAGTTGGATCGCGCAGGCGGCCGTCGATACTGCCTGGAATTTGAGGGCCCTGAGACAGGAAAGAGCTGCCTTTTAAATGTAGGACCCCGGAATGTCTTTTTGACTGGTAAAAGGGTATTTTTGCCACTTGAAATAGTCTGAATGTATTTATCCAGATCCTCTCCGAAGAGTCGTCCTCCACGGAAGGGAAACCCCGCCAGAAGCTTTTTGCATGGGGGCTCCGCCGCCCAGTTCTTTAACCATAAGAGCCTTCTCATGTGCACCAAAAATAGTGATAAACGAGAGGCCTGCTGGATGGAATCCTTTATAGCATCTACCGCAACACACAGAGCTCTGGGAATGTCAGAAAACTCTTCTGCCTGTTGGGTAGGCATGTCTTTTAGCATATCTTTTGTCTGGTCCTTTAACGCCTGACAAACTCCAATTGCAGCCACAGCTGGCTGTACTACTGCTCCTGCCGTAGCAAAGGATGCTTTTAAAAGTGTCTCTAACCGTTTATCAACCGGATCTTTAAACATTTGTATGTTTTCCACCGGGCAAGTTAGTGATTTATTCACACATGAGATGGCTGCATCCACCACTGGGAGCTTCCACCTCTTCGAGAATTTTTCCTCCATAGGGTAAATGACTGCAAATCTCTTCGGCGGCAGAAAAATCCTGTCCGGTCGTACCCAATCCTGAAAGATCAATTCATCCAACAGAGGATGGACCGGAAAAACCGCGTTGCTCAAAGGAGCTTTTAAAGAGCCCAGAGAGGATACCGCAGGAACCTGAGGCTCTGGCAATGGTAAATTAAATGCCGAGTGGACCATGTCCATCAAAGACTGCACCCACAGTCTCTCTGTCTGGGAGTCTGAAAATGGTTCCTCAGAGGTAGATCCCTCAATCCCTGAACCCTCTTGGTTCAGGTCTAGATGATCCTCCTGCGATTCCAATTCCTCCGGAGAGAGAATTTCAGCATCTGAGGATACACCTTTTGGTGATGGGGATCTAGCCCGTTTCTTGCCAGGAATAGATCTAGCGATCAACGCTGCTAATCTTTCTTCTAGCCCCCCTAGGGATACAGCTAGCATCTCCTCTGTGATAAACACAGGGCTGGGCTGATCTGGGCCAGCCTCAGCACCAGACCCCCCCAATGGCTCATCCAAGGCGACCTTCATGGGAATAAGCTGCGGGGAAAGTATCGGCATATCATCAGAATCAGAGGGGGAACCCCTTTGTTTTTTGGTCTTTTTTGTACCCTTTGACCCCGAACTTTTGGAAGCCATAATACAAAATCGAGGGACTCCGCCTACAACAGCAGACTGTAGTGGCCAGGAGTACAAAACTAGGGTTTAGGGGACAATAGATCACTAATGCCCAAAAACTGATTGGGCCCCGTATGTTTTTTTTTTTTTTTTTTTTTTTTAAAACATACAGCGTCCCCAAACTTAGTTTGCCAGCCTCCAACCTGTTGCAAAAGGGGATTTTTTGGCTTAACAGAAAAGCATTGGAACCAAGTCCAGCATGTACTACCCCTCTTCCGCCACCGGGAGTCACTGTTCTGCCGCTCTGCGTCCTCTCCCTTTCAGATCAGCCTCAGACTGAGCACTGACTATAGCCTGCTGATCTATAACAGCACACAAGGCGCACCCCTGATGACGCTGCAGGCACGCCCCCCCCCCCGCCCTCCCCTCCGAACGGCGCGAAAAACGTCTATAAGATGTGCGCGCGCACGCGCGCGCGCGTATGCCGGAGAAGGAAGCACATGGAGGAGCCGCGCTGCTGGAGACCCAGGACTGCAGTACCAGGCAGCAGAATCAAACCCCCGGCCAGGTAGGACTCTCCAAAAGGCCCCATAGGGGTCCTTACTAGCCCTGGGAAGAAAGCAGCAGGTAGCTAGCAAACACAAATGTTTCTTAGACAGGGGAACCTAGTGATGGGGAAATGAGATCATCCTGTCTTCTCAGACATAGTGAGCAAGGTTGCCAATGCAGAGCATACTTAGGCTACCCCCCTTTTAGGTTACCCCGGAGAGCCTGCTGTCGAACCAAGTCCCGCAGGCTCCCCTCTTACATGCTCCATGCTGCAGGATGTTTGTCTAGCAAAACGATCCAATCTTCTCCCATCTCCGTGGGTAGCGTAATAGACCTTCAGGCCCTGGGGTCCTATGAAGGTACCCACTGTCCTGGACCTATATAGCACCCTGGCAAACAGGAACTTATGGTCTTTACGAACTCCAAGTCCTGGGCCCAGGGTCCAGCCCTCCAAAGAGGAGCATTATAGGCAAAACCCCACGGTTTGGGGCCCGGGTACTGTCCACTTTGGCACTGAGGCTCCTTGGACAGATCCGGTTAGCCCGCCCTTAATCCCAAGGATGTGGAGCAAAGCTATTCCGTGACCAACACCTAAGACACTGGCGAAAAAACTGAGGGACTCCCTCTAGGGGAGGGGGTTATATAGGGAGGGGACTTCCTGTTTGAGATTGCCAGTGTCCACACCTGAAGGTACTCCATATAACCCATATAGTAATGAATATGCCGCTCTGTGTCCCGTGATGTACGAGAAAGAAATCAAACCCAATGTTCTTAGCTCAGTGTCAAACTGTGATTCAGAGGAGAAATAATTAAAAAATAGAACATCAAACCTATAGAAAAGTCAATGCCAGGACGGTCCACTTGATTTCTCAAGCCTGGGTCATACAGACAGCTTTTTATGCAAACACCTTGTGAGACTGATTTTTCAGCCATCTCACTGGGGGATTTGTTACCTCATCTTGACCAATTCCATCTAAACCCAAAGCAAAAATGTAATAAATTGCATCCGACATGTCATCAGATGTAGCGGCTGCAAACGTTTTATTTCTTCAGGTGTCTTCCCTTTATTATGTCACTTTCTGTCCCATCATGTCTACTCTAATTTGTCCATTGCATCTACAGAGGAAACCATAGTTGCTACACATGCTAGATTTTGACCATGTCTGCCTTTGTTCATCTCCACTACATTTTGGATTGATGAGACTAGTAGTTTTCACAATAAAGATAAGGTTCTTTGTGCATTCTTATATGCCCACATGAAGTGATCAGGACACAGCATTGCTGGCAAGATCAACAGAGGCCCTGATTCACAAGGCACTTACGCCGACGCAACTTGAAATTTGCGCCGGAAAGTGCAAATGTGCTCCTGCGTATCTGTGCGCCGTACCCACAAACCAACATATGTCTAAAAACTGGCCAGCCTACGCCGACGTATCTTGCTTACGCCAGCGCAGTGTGGGCGCAAATATGGTTTGGGCGCATGTTGCTTCTCCCATTGATTAGGCATTTAAATATGCAAATGAGGGAAATATGGCGATTCACGAACGTACGTGCGCCCGACGCAGGCTATGCGATGTTTGCTTAACCACTTAAGGACCGCCACATGTACATTTACGACGTCAGAATGGCACATACAGGCACATTGGCGTACCTGTACGTCCCTGCCTAGACGTGGGTCTAGGCAGGGACGTACAGGAAGGGGGAAGTGATGTAATCTCTCCTCTCGGCGGTATTTTCAACCACCGCTGAGGAGAGAAGACATCACACAGTAAGTCTGCACAACACTACACTGACACCAGTACACACAGGCACATTAACCCCTTGCGATGACCCCCCCACCCCCCTGTCACAGTGTCACTGAATGCAGTGATCATATATGTACTGATCACTGCATTTAGTGTCAGTGTGATAGGCAGTTAGTGTTAGGTTCAGGGTAGCCCCCGTACCCCCCCAATAAAGTTTTAACCCCTTGATCACCGCCCTAGTTAACCCTTTCACTCCCTATTGCCAGTGTCACTAAGCGATAATTTTTCTGATCGATGTATTAGTCTCGCTGTTCCCGCTAGGTAGCTATTTTTTTTATTGCGATTTTTTTTTACTAAAGACATGTGGCTGAATACATTTTGGCCTAAATGTTTGACTAAAATTTAGTTTATTTGATTTTTCTTATAACAAAAAGTAAAAAATATTGGGTTTTTTTTCAAAAATGTCGCTCTATTTTTGTATATAGCGCAAAAAATAAAAATCGCAGAGGCGATCAAATGCCACCAAAAGAAAGCTCTATTTGTGGGAAGAAAAGGACGCAAATTTTGTTTGGGAGCCATGTCGCACGATCGCGCAATTGTCAAATAAAGCGACGCAGTGCCAAATTGTAAAAACCCCTTGGGTCATTTAGCAGCATATTGGTCCGGTCCTTAAGTTGTACATCTGGCGTAAAGTTTTTCCCCATAGATGAGGCGCAACCCAGCAAAAGACATGCAAAGGTCTGCCCCAGAGAACACAGGCCTGCGTATTGGGCGTACGTTACGTTCACGGCGTACGTAGTGATCCGGGGTAGCCTAGGCAGTTGTGCCGGCGTATTTGTGAGCATGCGCATAACGGTGCTGTTTCATGCGTTCACGTCACGGCAACGTCACGACTACGTCGCGGTGCATGTGCAGTTCGTGATCCGGCGGGCGTAAAACACTGCACCATGCTCGGACCATCATTTGCATAGGGTCACTCCCACTTCCACCTACTTCCACTTATGCCGGCCTACGCCATCGAATTCTACGCTACGCTGATGCAGAGTTGGGAGCAAAAGCTTACTGAATTCAGTGCGTCGGCGTAGCGTATGTCGTTTGAGTTACAGCGGCGCAATCTGCGCCCACTCTTTGTGAATCCGGGCCAGAGTCTTCAGTCTGGCCATACACAGTGCAAATTTCTTTTGCACGATTCCGTCATCAATATGGATAGTGCCAATATCTTTGATGATGAGGCCCATGTGCCAATGACCCCCAGGCTCCTTATAACAAATACAAATTTCTGCCCACAGATGTTGTGCCGATTGTTTGTTAGTTTATTGTTACCAATTGTGTTTTTTTCTCTCCTTATCCCCTCCCCATCTCATTTTGGGTCATGATAGGCACATCGCTTACTGCGCTGTTTCTAATACGCAAGAACGCAATCCTGTCTTGATACAGCGGTTTAAATACACACACACCCCCTTTGTTGTTTGGGTATAAGTTGATGAAGTCATATTAAGCTGGCTACTGAATGTATCTAAGGTCCTTTTGCACTTGTGGCCTGATGTCCACCCCCCCCCCAATCTCCTATGTGCCCCCTTTTTGTTTATTGTCTCCTTTTCGTTTTTCTCCATGTATGTTATATTAAAAAATAAAATAAAGATTATACAAAAAATAAAATATGGATAGTGGTGACAGGAGAATCTCTCCCGCCAAGCTATTGTCTCCTCCCAGCGGGAGAGCGGGTGAAACCGTCCTCCTCGGGAGAAGACAATGATTATCGCTAGCTGCCAGCCCTAGATACACTTTAAATTGAGCAACAACAAAAAAACCACACACAAGCCCCGTCCCATGTTGGACAAATGGAAGACACCTGTTAATTCGGCCCTACCATTATAAAAGGCTGCTTAAAGCAGTGGAGGGTGTTTCACCAAATTTGAGAAAGTATGGTCTCCTTGGTTGACAACCTCAGATATGGCTAATTTCAATACAACCTTGAACATTTTGTTGTCCTACTTCTCTGAGCCAGTTCCATCCTCTATTATACACTAAGGTGGTCTGATCACTTAGTATGATTTATCCCCTCCCGGAACCATTCCCAGATTACCTTAGGTCCCACTATGAACATGCCCTGCTGTTAAGGCATAATTGTACTTGTCCCTTGTGCACCATACTGTTTATTCAGGCATCTGGCGTCCTTTTGTACTATAGCAATCTGCTGAGCCTCCTGTCATTTTTATGGATTTTTACATTGAGCATTAATGTTTATTTAGATGGGTTTCAGTGTGGAACACAATGTATTAGTGACACAGGTAACCGCTATAGCTGTGTTTTGTTTAATTTCTTGTATTGACATGCAAAAAACACAATGAAAAAGAATGTTTAAAAAATGTTTAGAAAAATTGTAAAAAATAACTTGATGGCACCACCTTTCCCTGATACCTTGTGCAATGGAAAGCTGAAGATCCCTATGGTTACTTACGAGGGGATTCTCTAGCACAGGACATACAGTAATACCTTGGTTTGAGAGTAACTTGGTTTGAGAGTGTTTTGCAAGACAAGCAAAAGTTTTAATAAATTTTGCCTTGATATACATGCAATGTCTTGATATAAGAGTAGCGTCATGTCACAACTGAGTATAAAAAAGAAGAGAGGAGCCTTTAAGTTTAGCAATATGGTTACATTTAATGAAGGTACAACATTTAGCAACTTATTGCTACACTTAGAGGTGCCTCTCTTCTCTTTTATATCCTGTAAAAAAAAATGCTTTGATATACAAGTGCTTTGGATTACAAGCATGGTTCTGGAATGAATTATGCTCGCAAACTAAGGTTTTACTGTACAATAAAGAGGAGCTAAAGGTATACTGTATATCACACTCCATTCTTTTCTTGTTGCAGTGATCATCATTTAACAGTCTATGCTGGGGCTCATTAACCTTATTTCCAATGAATGCTTACCCTCACTAGATCAGTGTAACCAGTTTCCTTTGCAGTCCACCACGGTTGAGCTTTCAGTCCATTTACATTGTACAATGATCGCTGCCAGACAGACGCAAAGTGTCCTTTCTTGTGGCCAGCCTCATACCACGTGTATGCCTGGAAAATACAATCACCTTTACTTTTACCCCATTCAGGACAAGGTTTAGTAAACAGCATAATATTGCAAGAGGTACTTTTATTCAAATGTTTCCTTTGAGGCAACCAGCCACCCACTATTCACAAAATATTCTACTCCTGGTTCAGATGTGCACACACATTGTTCTGTAAACTCTCCAATATGTACTGTTCTTTACAGACTCCGATCTATACGCATTGCTCTTCACACCCTCCCATATATATATATATATATATATATATATATATATATATATATATATATAGCTCTGTATACCTCCTGATTTATATAAACACTGCTCTGCACACCCTGAAATATATACATTCACTGCTCTGTACACACTCTCATACTCACCAATACACACATTGCTCTGTACACCTTCCGATATATACACTTATTTGCACATGCTCCATTATTTACACATTGCTCTGTACACCTTCCGATATATACACTTATTTGCACATGCTCCATTATATACACATTGCTCTGCACACCTTCCTATATACAGTATCTCACAAAAGTGGGTACACACAATTATGTACATCCTCTAACATCTACACATTGCTCTGTATACACTGATCAGTACACACACTGCTCTGTACACCCTGCAAGGCTACTACTAGGCGAACTAGGCAGCCGCTTAGAGTGCACTGCTGTCTAGGGCGCAGTTATGGCCACTGGTTCGTACTGTTTGAACTTGACCTACAGTAGTCCCTGTCATAGTATTTTTTTTTGGATGCCTGGGTATTTGGGGTCATGCAGACAGGTTGTCCCACACTCCCTGTTGGCTCCAATGTCTGGAACACCGCCCTGCCCTCTTTCAATATGGCAACGGCGGTCATTGGTTCTGCTGTGGGTCTTGGACCAGTCCGGCACTGTGCACCGGATGCAATACTGGTGTGGACAGTGTATACTCTCCTGTGGAGAGTATATAGGGTGATTTGGCCTTTTGGAGGCACTGGTGGTACTACCCTTCAATTCTTTCACTGGATGGTACAGTTGGACTAGTAAGCCTGTTACATTCTTGAGTTCATTCAGGGGAGTTTATTTCATCTCCTATATTTCTTCACATATATAAAATTGCTGATGGGGGGGTGGGGGGTAGGGGGTTGGAGGTGCAAGTAACTGGTCTTGCCTAGGGTGCAAAATAGTCTAGCATTGGCACCCTGCAATATATACCACACTCTGTATACCCTATATGTTCTATCCACATACCCAAGGACATCCTCTCTCTCAATCCTGTGAAGCAAATGAAGAGAAATCGAGAGTAGAGAAAGGCATATATCAGAATGAGTCCATAGAGCATCTACTGTAAATGCCAGAGGGACCCTGGACCTGGCAACAAACCTGTCAAGTTTGTTGTTGAACCTGGAGACTGGGAGTTCACGTCTGGCGTCCCCTACCTGTGGCTAAGAGTTTGATAAATGCTGGATAGAGGGCCATGCCTCTAGATCCAAAATTAACCAGCCTGTTAATTTTAAACACCTGGGATGTGGATAGCGGAAAAGACAATAATGTGAAGTTTAGCCCAAGAACATCCCCAGAAATAGGGAGGCAAAGATAATTGAATGGGCTGTAAAAAGGCAATTAATAACTTTAACTTATATTTTATGGTTTTATTCTGCTATTCAGTTTGTGCAAGTATTCTTATTATACAAAACATCTATTCATCTATACATAGTATTATACTTTGAGTCACATTTTAAGTATACTGTATAGAAGTCAAATGTGAACATCGGTGTAGTATCCAAAGGAAAATCAAATATGTTTATTGGCCACATGGTATAACATGACAATTACAAACACAGTTATTACACTGAATGCTGGAATATTTGAGCCAATATAAAAATTTTGGAACAATTCTGAAGAATCAGGGAGAATTTATACCTCTTTGTCTCCAACTCTCTGCAGGGCATCCCCCAGGTGGAAGTAAAAACGACCATCATCAGTACCAGGCTCTTCTGACAATAGCCCATCCTATAAAAAAATGTAATCAGTTAATCAAAAATAAAATTAATAAATACCTTATACAATTATAGAAAATAATGTAACCTGACATAGGCATGCCAGGATGCAGTTAAACAACTGTTTAAATTGTATGCACTGTATAGTTAACTTTTTGTTTAGCTTTGGATAAAGTAGGGAAGGGTTAAGACCTCTGCTAAGCTATATTGTTGCTGTCTGTTTACCTCTGGAGAAATTTCCTTTCACTTTCTGCCCTAGAGAAGCAACAAAAAGCTAGAGGATATAGCCCAAAGTGAGGGGAACTCACAACTTAGACAGTAGTTTCCGGGAACAGGTGTCCCCATCAGCTTTCCCCATACCTCGTGTTCTGGGGCGGCTTGAATTAACCCTCACTTCCTTTTTTACAGTGACAATGGTCACCAGTACAAATAGAGAAGTGACACAGAGGGCAATAAAAACTCAACCGAGGGTGTAAACCTTCCCCCAAATATGATACCCTCTAAACAGTTGTTCAATACGAAGAGTGAACAGGTACCCCTTACATTAGGATATGCTGAAATTTGCAGACCATACAACAAACTGTGATATACTGAAAATAACTTACTCTTAAGTAAGGAATACTTTCAGCAATCATGTTATCTGCTTTGAGGATAAATCCATAATGTACTTTGGCAAATCCATTACTGGGATCCTGTGATAAAACCTAGAAAATAATAATAAAGAAAAAAAAAAAAGATGAAAATGTGAATTATGATGAGAACATTACAGACACATATGACAGGTATCTTCCTAGGCAGAGACGTTCACATTATACACTGGCCCTTCCAGAAAGTGCTCATAGGGAGGAATAAGGCAGGATGTACAGTAATAGCTAACTTAATAGCCAAGTAATTCCAAATGTGTGCAGTGTTTGTATGTGGCATGTGAGACTGCAATGTGTGTGGGGCTGGGGCTCTGGGTGTTTAATGACAGGGTTGGGAGGACATTTGTAGTGATCCTCTAGCACAGCTTTCTCATCTTTTTTAACATGATGGAACCTATGAATAAGATTTCATAGGGAACCTCTGCTAATAATTATTATATGTACAGCTTAGGTTACAATAATTTGTTCACTGAGAAGAATGCTTCTTACGTTTATGGTTATTGGTCAAAAAGATCATTGTTGTCTGTGGTTACTTATCTGAGAGTCATAAATTGTTCATTGCTAAAGCCTGGGACATGCACTCGTCTCTTTTTTGTTCAACACAGAGCTAAGAAGCTGGGCTAACACTGTTTATTGTCACTTAGGGTATTTGACCTTACACAACAGCTTCAATTTATATTGGTACATATAAAAACATATTCAAAAAAATAAAAATAAATTGGGATTAAAATTTTACAGGCAGTGAAGCACTTATAACCATAGCACAGATATTTTCACCAACTTACTAAAAAAAAAACTGACAGCTCAGGTCGGAGCCACTGTACTATCGATCGGACCTTAGTGCAGCGATCTCCCCTGTTATTCTTCTGTGTTCTGACAGGGCAACTGCCCCCCTGCTAGAATACTCCAGTCAGCGCTCTGAGCCATCAGCCTTCTGTCTGGCTGCCATAAACATGGCCTGAATGTCAGCCGTTTTTTTTTTGTTTTTTTTTTAACCAGCTGATGTTGCCCGACATTCGGCTCATGTGTATTAAGCTTAAGGAACCCATAGAAATCTCTGAAGGAACTTTAGGTTTACACTGAACCCTGTTTGAGAAAGACTGCTCCAGGGCAACATAAAGGAGAAGAATCAAGTAAATATGCTTAACGCATCCCTTGTAGGATGACCTCTAGTCCAGTGGTCAACAACCCTGTCCTCAGGGCCCACTAACAGGGCAGGTTTTATGTATTACCTTGGGGAGATGCAGACTAAAATACTGCAAACACCAAGCAGCAAATATCACCTGTGATGTATTTCAGTTATCTTGCAAACCTGGCCTGTTAGTGGGGGACAGGGTTGATGACCACTGCTCTAATCCCAAAGAACAACCTCAGCCACTAAAATGTTTGGTTTCACATTATTTGTGGTATTCTAAATGTTATTTTATGTATTTATCATTTACTTCATTATATTCATTATTTTACATATCTAATTTATTTGAGAATATAAGCCATACCCACCCCTTCCCACCCTCTTCCCTAATGGTTTGTCCCTTGTTTTACTTTTAGTCTTCTTTGATTACCCGCTATCTACTATTATTTTTCCCAAATATTGCTCTGTTAATTTAAAGTCTTTCCACTGTCTCCATCTTTTATTGTGTATATTGAGTTGGCCCTCATCACAACTACATACAGTAAGTATTCCAGTTTATTATAGTTTTCTACTCTTTTGAACCATTCTTTTATATATGGTTTCCTTGTACTTTAGTTTTTTGGTATCGGTCCTTTTGCGGAATTTATCAATGGTGGAATAATGTTTTCTTATAACGAACATTTGATTCTTTTGATTCGTGAAACAGACAAGCTTGTATGGTATTGGGTACCCTTTTCCCAATTATCACTTCAATGTGTTCAAGGATTTCCTTCTTTTTTTTTTTTGACAGTCCCACCATATGTGTGTAGTTGTTCCTATCTGTCCACATTCTCTCCAGCACAATGGGGTTTTATCTTTACTGAATTTATGAATCACTTCAGGTGTCCTATTCCATCTCGAAATGCATTTATAGTTCATTTCAATTGTATTCATATCAGTTGCGGTGCAATGTACGGATGCTATTATTCTTTCTACTTGTTGGTCCTCAAATTTCTTGTTTATTTATTTTTCCCATCTCCCTATGCAATAGAGTCTTCCTTGTAGCTCTGTTTCTGTCAGAATTTGATATATTCTTGATATCACATGCCTTAATGGGGTTTGTGTAGAGCATAGTTTTTCTAGAGCTGTTAATTTATTTTCATCTCTTATAGGCAAGGGTACTGAGTTTACCAGATGTTTTAGTTGTAGATATTCCCATTCACTAATATCCCATATGCTTTTTTCTTTTATCTTTCCTTGTTCTGTGATATCCTTTATTTGTGCTGCACCCATTTTAGTTCCCAGCCCAGTCCCTTTCCCAGGGATAAAAAAATTAGTTTCTGTGAGTGAGATTAAGGGTGAATTATAAATCCATTTATTCTGCCTGTAAATTAAATCCCAAACGTTGAAAACATTCTTTGTTAATCCGTGTGTATCTTCGTTCAACACTCTATACTTTTGTGGTATCCATACATTTTTGTGCAGTGCTGTTTTACTTATAATATTTTCCATTCTGATCCATTTTTTTTCTTTCTCTTTATCTTCATTCCCCCATTCTACCATTCGTGCAATAATCGTGGCTTTGTAATATCTGTTCATATCCGGTGCTGCTAATCCTTTGTGTTTTTTTCCTCTTGTTATTGTGGCAAAATTTACTCTCGGCTTTTTGTTTTTCCATATTTATTTTATCGGCATTGATTTAATAGTATTAAAAAAAACTCCGGGGGATGTCTATGGGTAACACCTGGAATTTGTATATTTTTGGGAGGGTGGCCATCTCGAAAGCATTTATCCTTCCTAGCCATGAACGTGGTCTTGTTGCATTCTTTTTTAAGTCTGTTTTTATCTCATTTAGGAGGGGAATATAGTTAGCCAAGTACAGGCCCTCTACTGTAGATGTCAGTTTAACCCCAAGGTAGGTCAACTCTCCTCTTACCCATGTAAATGCATACTGTTTTTGCAACACAAGCTTTCTTCTCCACCCCTATATTTAACATTTCTGTTTTTATAGGATTTATGTATTTATTTTTTTCAATCAAAAATGTGTTTATTGAACACATAACAAACAACAATTTCCAATGTACAAGCACATAAAATGAACTATAGAACTGTACAGAATCTCCATGAAGACTTTCACCACGAAATCAGCGCATACCTCCTCCAAGCTCCATCCCCTCCTCTCACCTTCAGACATAATAGTTTGAATGAATATAAACCACATACTGCATAACCTTTTATAGACATTGCAAAATTCTTGACATTACAAGCTCTCTGGGGCTCAGACCAGGTGTGTCCAACCATTTAGACCAGGGATCTCCAAACTACGGCCCTCCAGCTGCTGTGAAACTACACTTCCCATGAGGCATTGTAAAACTCTGACATTCGTAGACATGACTAGGCATGATGGGAATTGTAGTTCCTGAACACCTGGAGGGCCATAGTTTGGAGACTCCTGATTTAGACCATATTCTTTCAAACCTGCCCGGGCTTCCCCTGTGCTGGTAGATGTACTTTTCCATAATAAGGGTATTCCCCATATGGGTTATCCAGGAGGAGTGATTGGGTGGCAAGGCGGACTTCCACCCCATCAAAATCAACTTCCTGGCCTGAAACAGCGCCCAAGACACCGCCACCCTAATCAGTTCCTCCGGCACAACCTCCTACAAGATCCCCAGCAAACAACACATAGGGTCAACGGGTATTGTAGTTTGAAATACAACATTAAGTGTTATAGGATTTATTTTGAAGTTCGAAAGTTCTCCATACTTTTTTATTTCCTTAGCTATGTTTGGCAAGGTCACCCTTGGGTTAGTTATATACATTAAGATATCATCGGCATAAGCCGCTACCTTGTGTTCTTCTTCGCCTATTCTTGCACCTTCTATATTTTGTTTTTTTCGCAATGAGACCAGAAAAGGTTCCAGCGTTAGTACATATAGAAGTGGAGAGAGCGGACAACCTTGTCTAGTCCCATTATGCATTTCAAAGGGCACTGACATCTTACCATTAACCTTGACCATTGCCGCTGGTCTACTGTACAGATTTTGTATCCAGTGTCTAAACTTAGGACTCATTCCCAGATGTTGGAGTGTGTCCATCATAAATTCCCAGTCTATTCTGTCAAATGCTTTCTCAGCATCTATTGACAGAGTAAGACTGCGGATTTTCCACTCTTGTTTTCCTGCAGTAGTAGAATAGTTTTTAGACTATTGTCTCTCCCTTCTCTTCCGGGTATAAACCGCGTAGTTGGACATTTATCCAATTTTAGCGCTGTTTTTTCATTTGAACTATTTTAGTTCCAGGTCTTGATACTTTTTTTTATATTTTGTGCTTTTATGATTTTATTCTTATCTTTGGACTTTAAACAGCTGCTACCTCACTTATATCATTGTTTTATTACTGGATATCTGTTTTATTTTGTTATATTAAGTTTATCTAATTCTACCGACAATAATTAGAAAGCTCAGAGATATTATATATTTCTGTGGCGCCATGAAGAGCATTCTAGGCCCCATTTTATGTACCTTTTTGATAAATTGAACAAGTGTACCTAATTAATTGGCCAGTGAGTGTATTTGCTTTGGAAGAATAAATCGCTGCTAATGTTGGGTGGGTGTCCTACGCATGTGGATGTTGCTGAAATATGCAAAACAAATTGTTTTGCTTTTTACATTTTAGAATGGGATGCCTCGACATTGTGTGAAATTTTATAGGGTGCCTTGACTGAAAAAAGGTTAAGAAAAGCTAAGACCTTTAGTAACGTCTATAACCCCTACACAGCACTGATAATAACAAACAGAAGAAACATCTGTAAAAGTTAACAAAGTGATGTCAACAATATAAATAATTTCCAGAGAAAAAGTGTAAGTAGGCTAGCGAATCACAACTAAACATGCTCCATATTGCCTTAGAGAACCACAGTCTGTATTATATCACAATCAATTGTCCTATTCAAATGCACAGATCAGTGTGAAAAGTGTGGGTGCCCAAACCAGCCAATCAGAATCTATATTTTTTATTTTAAATTGTTCTTGTCTACTATGTTTTACTGTATTTTGCACCTTATCATTTCTCTGTGAACTGCCTTACCGTCATAAAACTTCATTGGTCTCCAAATGTAACAAAAGATTAACTCTGATTTACCTCTTCATACACTTCTTTGGCTTTCGTGTTATCTCCAAGGAGGAGGTAGCCAACACCAAGGTCATTCTTCATTGAGATATCATCAGGGTACAGCTGGACCAGCTTGTGAAGGGTGAGCACAGATCCTCTCATTCGGCCTGGATTTATACAAAGAAAAGTATAGCAGTAGAAAGGTAGTATAGTATATAAAAAAGTTAGTATAAGTATACTGTATACAACTAAAGTATAAATAGATATAAAGGTCTCATTGTCATTATAAATAAATACACAAGAGAATAGTACTAGTCTTATTTAGTGCCACTGCGAAAAAACAAACAAAACAAAAACAAAAATGGTAACGCACAGAAACCTTAGCAACCAATCAAGAGGATGATAACTACTAATTATTGCTCTTTGCCCATCATCATTTTCAGTGTATTACCTTACTTAATAAAATGTTTCAGAAAAACATAAGTTCATTGTAAAAGAACAAATCAAAAAGTCAAACAAGTATGTGGAAAAGAAAACAAAGTTCTGACACAGAAATCATGATCAACTTCGAATTTAAAAAGTAGAAAGATGCTGACTTATGAAAATGAATCCAAAACAATATTCTGCTTATTTAAAGTAGAGGTCCACTGACATTCTGTTTTTACAAACAGTAAAGCGCGTACACACGACCGTTTTTCATGATGTGAAAAATGAATTTTTTTTAAATGGTCATTTAAAACGATTGTGTGTGGGCTCCAGAGCATTTTTCATGACGTAAAAAATGGCCATTAAAGCCTTTTTTCACATTGTAGTTTTTCACTACGTGAAAAACGGTCGTGTGTGGGCTTTAACGACTAGTGTTGCTCACGAATATTCGCATTGCGAATATTCGTTACGAATATTGCATATTCGAGTATTCGCAAATAAATCGAATATCGCGGTGAATATTCGCTATTTTTTCATTTTTTTTTTAAAACAGATCACATCCTAGTGATCTCCATCGACGTCTAAAAGCATTGCTGGTATGATTAGAGACCCTGGGCCGAGTAGCTGAGGCGATCCTTTTATGTTGCCGAATATTCGCAATGCAAAAATTCGTATTACGAATATTCGCGAATACTTTCTCTGCCCTTTTGTGTTTTGTGTATAAAAAAAAAAAAAATAGCTTTAGTTTAGTCATATAAGTTTGTGTAAGTAGAGTTAGTGTTTAGTGCATATTAGTTTAGTAATCCAGGAAATGATCTCCGTTTTCGCATGTTGACGAGAATTTCGCAATCAATTTCGCATTCGCATTAGCGAAATTTCTCAAAAATATTTTTTTGATAAAATATCACGAATATTCGATATTAACGAATATTTCGCGAATATTCTTCTATATATTCGTGAAATATCGCGAAATCGAATATGGCGTATTCCGCTCATCACTATTAACGACGTGAAAAAAACATGCATGCTCAGAAGTAAGTTATGAGATGGGAGCGTAAAACTAGCATTCGTACATAGTACATGCGTCACGCTGTAAAAGCCTGAAAAGCACGAAGACTGAAAACCACGAATTGTTTCTCACCAAAATTTTACTAACACGAAAAATCACCAAACGCAGCCCCAAGGGTGGTGCCATCTGAACGGAACTTCCCCTTTATAGTGCCTTCATACGTCACCGCGCTTTGCTCAAGCATTTTTTTTTTCACCATCATGTGTAGGCAAGGCAGGCATGACAAGAATCACGTTGAAAAAAACTTAGTTTTTTTCTAGACCATTAAAAATGGTCATGTGTGTACACGCCATAAAACAATCACAATGGCACACTGACTATTTTGGTTAATTATCTGCCCCGATGTCCAGTATCATCGTAAGGAAGAAGTTATATAAAATGTTGCCGGCCATTTTCATCTTGCTTGTGGGCATTTGAAGCCCACAAGCATTAACTTCTTGCTTCCAGTGATGCGTGTTCCCACGCATGCTCAGTTGTAACAGCGCGGGAACACAGTTGTACTGTTGAACTCAGTTGTAAATCCCGCGAGAACTCGCTGCAGGCCTCTGCAATGACTCCTGGGAAGAATGACAAGCTCCCAGGAGACAGTGTGGCGCACAGGAAATTACAGAATACCCGCAAAATACCCGTCTATAGCCGGAGTGGTCACATACAGGAAACAGAGATGTACAGCAGGAAAACACAGGTACACTCGAAAAAAAAAATATATTCAGTTCAAGAACGAATACATTGCTGTAATTTGATTGAGCAACACTTATAAAATAGGGTGGACCTTAGCTTTAAAATGTGAGAGTAAAGTGCAACAATAATAAGAAAAGTACAGTAACCTAATAAGTTCACCTTTGGGAACATGTTGCAGGTTACGCCCATTTTTATGGTGGAACATGTTCTCAACTCCTGCAGCTGGCAACTCCGCTATCTCTATTGACAGCAAGTGGGGGGCTGCGTCATTCATTCATAAAGTTCAGTGAATAGGAAACTGCAAGTACCATCATTCTTTGCAGCTGTTGGCTTGTAGTTCTCAATGAACTACCATGGAGCTTTTGCGCACTCTGGTAGTTAATTGTCTCTTCCTATCAGTGTGTAGCTGCCTATACAATGTATGAGCAGACTAATACACTGGCAAATCTGCAGGAGTCCTGCATGGCATCGCGGCTGCAATGCTTTACAGGCTCCAGGTAAAAAAAATAAAAATGTTACCTGCAAAAAAAGGGATTTTTAAATACAGCTTACCTGTAAAATCTTTTTCTTGGAGTACATCACGGGACACAGAGCAGCATATTCATTACTATATGGGTTATATGGAGTACCTTCAGGTGTGGACACTGGCAATCTCAAACAGGAAGTCCCTCCCTATATAACCCCCTCCCCTAGAGGGAGTCCCTCAGTTTTGTAGCAAGCAGTATGCCTCCCAAAATGTTCCCCAAAAGAGGGGTGGGAGCTCTGTGTCCCGTGATGTACTCCAAGAAAAAGATTTTACAGGTAAGCTGTATTTAAAAATCCCTTTTTCTTTCTCGTACATCACGGGACACAGAGCAGCATATTCATTACTATATGGGATGTCCGAAAGCAATGCTTTAATGAGGGGAGGGAGACATCTTCCAAAGAAGGATTTAATTTAGAGGTATACTCAAATACTAGTAAATCCAACTTAGACAAGAAATGTAAATCTCAAATCAAATCAAGGGAGCCCCCTCAGATCCTGAGGAGCTTGAATCGCGGCCTGTAGTACTGCCTGCCCAAAGGCTGTATCCGCATTCCTTCTTACGTCCAATTGATAAAATTTTGTAAACGTGTGGACTGACGACCACGTTGCTGCCTTGCATATATGAGCCATAGAGATCTGATGATGTGCTGCCCAGGAGGTGCCCATGGCCCTGGTAGAATGGGCCTTTACCGACAAAGGAGGAGGCAACCTCTTCAAACCGCAGGCCCGAACAATTAATTGTTTAATCCATCTTGCGATGGTGGATCAAGCAGCTGCCTGACCCATCTTGGGCCCTTCCGGTAAAACGAACACCACATCTGTTTTCCGAACCTTCTCTGTAGCTTTAAGATAGGCCTTTATGGCCCTGACAATATCCAACGTATGCAGCAACCCCTCCTTTCTAGAGGTGGGTTTTGGAAGAAGGATGGAAGTACCACATCCTGGTTCAGGTGGAAACTGGATATAACCTTTGGTAGAAAGGAAGGATGAGGACGGAACCCCGCCCTATCCTTATGCAAAATGAGATATGGTTCCTTACAAGATAAGGCTGCCAATTCCGATACTCTCCTGGCCGAAACTATGGTGATCAGAAATACCGACTTTCTAGTCAGTAAAACCAAAGGTACCTCAGCCAACGGCTCAAGGGGTTGTTTCTGTAGAGATGACAGAACAAGATTTAAGTCCCATGGACAAAGTGGTGATTTGACTGGAGGATTAACACGTAAGACTCCCTGTACGGAGATCTTAACCAGCGAGTGGGCGGCCAGCGGCCTCTGAAATCACACTGATAAGGCTGAAATCTGTCCCTAGATCGTGCTTAATGCCAGGCCTTTATCCACTCCTAGCTGGAGAAAACGTAATACTCTATCAATGGTATACTTGCGGGAAACCCATCTCTTAGCCTCACACCAGCCTACGTAGGCCCTCCAAACCCTGTAACAAAATTACCCTGGAGGTCGGCTTTCTAGCCTTAATGAGGGTAGGGATTACCTGCCTAGACAGACCTCTACCCCTGAGAATCAGGGATTCAGCCGCCAGGCCGTCAAATTTAGACGCCGTAATGCAGGGTGGAGGATCGGGCCTTGTGAGAGTAGGTCTGGCCATAGAGGAAGAGTCCAAGGGCCTTCCGCTGCCAATTTCAGGACTAGTGAGTACCATGCCCTCCGGTACCAAGCTGGGGCTACCAGGATAACCGGCCTGTGCTATGATCCTGCGTCACAGGCGGGGTAGTAACTGCAGCGGGGGAAATGCATATAGAAGCTATGATTGATGCCAAGGGCAAACCAACACATCGGTTCCGCAGGCCATAGGGTCCCTCGTTCGAGACATGAACCTGTCTAGCTTCTTGTTGAATCCTTATGCCATGACCTCCACGTCTGGCACTCCCCACTTCTGGCAGATTGTCTGAAAAAAACTTGTGGATGCAGAGACCACTCCCCCGGCGACAGGGTTCGGCGACTTAGGAAGTACGCCTGCAGGTTGTCCACCTCGGGAATGAATGTCGCCGATATGCAGGGTACATAAACCTCTGCCCCCCGAAAAACCAAGTTCCTCTCACTCTGAGTGGCTTGACTCTTGGTTCCCCCTTGGTGGTTCACATATATGCCACCGCTGTGGCATTGTCTGAATGACTTCTCACCGAGGACCCCTGTAATCTGGATGTCTATGCCAGGAGGGCTAGCCGAGCCGCTCTGATCTCCCAGACCTTGATGGGCAGCTGCCTCTCCGCCTCTGCCCAAGTTCCTTGGCGAGTGAACCCGTTCAAGACCGCTCTCCAGCCTTCCAGACCACTGGGCAGAACCAAGCTGCTAGAATTGCTGTCTGTAGAACACGAGTGTGGAAGCATGTGGTATCGCCTCGAACATGGCGATTAGTTTGCCTAGTAATCGCATACATAGGCGAATAGTTGGTTTTCTTTTGCTTAGAACCAACTGAATTAATCTTTTGATAGCCTCGACCTTTACCAGGGGCAGGAACACCCATCTTCTGTTCTGTGTCTAATCTCATGCCGAGATATTCCAACCGCTTTGTAGGTTGAAATGCTGATCTTTCCCCAGTTTAGGACTCAGCCGAACCTCTCGAGGTACTGAACCATGAGGGCTACTACGCATTCCACCAAGGAAGCGAGTGATCTTATGATTAAGAGGTCGTCCAGGTATGCTAGGACCGAGATCCCTTGGATCCTTTGGACTGACTAGAATAGGAGCAAGGACCTTCGTGAATACCCGAGGGCCGTAGCCAGCCCGAAGGGGGGCGCCACAAATTGGAAGTGACGCTGTATCACTGCGAAGCGTAAAAACAAAAATATTTGATGTGGCTGAAAGACTTGGTACATGAAGGTAACCATCCTTTATGTCTATAGAAGCCAGATCCTTCTGGAGTGTGGCGGCTGCTGACCGAACGGCTTCTGTCCGGAAAGAGCGAACCCTTAGGTAAGCATTTAAACCTTTTAGGTCCAAAATTGGTCTGACATCGCCGATGGGCCTTGGTATGACAAACAGATTGGAATAGAAACCTAGCCCCTGTTCTTGGGCTGGTACCTCTACCATTATGCCCTGGTAAAGCAGATGATCCAACGCCGCCCGCATTGAGGCCTTCCTTGTGGAGTAAATTTTAGAAATTCTAATCTGTAGCCTGTGGCCACAGATGATCGGACCCCCTCTGTCGGGGATCGATCCCCAGAGGCCTGTCCTTGCGATCCATTGTTAAAAGTTTGATCGCGCATGAGGTCCGTACTGCCTGGAATTTGAGGGCCCTGGAACCGGGGGGAGCTGCCTTTTAAACGCAGGACCCCGGAACTGGTAAAAGGGTACTTTTGCCACTTGAAACAGTCTGAATGTATTTATCCAGATCTTTCCATGGAAGGGCAAACCTGCCAGCAGTCTTTTACATGGGGCTCGGCCGCCCAGTTCTTCAACCATAAGAGCCTTCTCATATGCACTAAAAATAGTGACAACGAGACGCCTGCTGGATGGAGTCTTTTTTAACCTCTACCGCAAAGCACAGAGCTCTGGGAATATCCAATAACTCCTCTGCCTATTGGGCAGGGATGTCTTAAGCATCTGTTTTGTCTGGTTCCTTAATGCCTGACAAAACTCCAATTGCAGCCCCTGCTGGCTGTAGCCAAGGATGCTGGAAAAAGTGTCTCTAAACGTTTATCGACCGGGACCTTAAACATTTGTATGTTTCCCCTTAGGCCAGTTAATGATTTATTCACCCATGAGATGGCTGCGTCCACAGTTGGGAGCGCCCCCTTTCTTAGAAAAATGTTTTTTCCATAGGGCAAATAACAGAAAACCTTCCAGGTGGTCTCCCATCCAGGCACTAACCAGGCCCGACCCTGCTTAGCCTCCGAGATCAGACGAGATCGGGCGCTTTCCGGGAGATGTGGCCTCAAGGACCTCACGGGTAGTTGAAAAGCAGTGCCCGAACCGGGACCTGAACCCTGGACCCTCAGATTAAAAGTCCGATGCTCTACCAACTGAGCCATCCGGGCCCCATTTTTAAAGAGCACTTGGTCCGGGGAAAGAGTGCCTGCAAGCACAAATATTTCCTGGCAGACGTGCATAAAGACTACCCTCTCGTCAGCTTTAGGCGGCAGAAAAAATTCTGTCCGGTCGTCCCAATCCTGGAAAAACCAATTCCTCTAACAGAGGATGGGCCAGAAACGCTGCGTTGCTTAAAGGCGTTTTTAAAAGAACCCAAAGAGGATACCGCAGGAACCTGAGGCTCTGGAAATGGTAAATTAAATGCAGAGCGGACCATGTCTGTCAAAGACTGGACCCACAGACTCTCCGTCTGGGAGGCTGAAAACGATTCTACAGTGGTAGATCCTCCAGGTTCTGTCCCTTTTGGCGATGGGGATCTAGTCCGCTTCTTGCCAGAAAAAGAGCCAGCGATCATAGCTGTTAACCTCTTTTCTCTAGCCCCCCTAGGGTGACGGCTAGCATCTCCTCTGTGATAACACAGGGTTGGGCCGACCTGGGCCAGCCTCCGCACCAGACCCCCTTAATGGCTTATCCAGGGTGACCCCTATAGGAATAACCTGTGGGGAAAGTATTGGCATATTATCAGAACCAGAGGAGGAACCCCTTTGTCTTTGCCTTTTCTCTTTATTTTTTATTTTTATTTATGTTTTGATCCTGAACCCTTGGAAGCCATAATACAAAAGCGAAGGACTCCGCTTACAACAACAGACTGTTATAGCCAGGAGTACAAAAAAATAAGGTTTAGGGGACAATAGGATCACTAATGCCCAAAAACGGTGGGGCTCAGTATGTTTTCCTTTATAATATTATTCACCACATACAGCCCCACCCCCAACATGTTTGCCAGCATTCAACCTGTTGCCAAGGGGATTTTGGCTTAACAAAAAGTATTGGAGCTGACTCCAGTATGTAGTACCCCTTCTCGCCACCGGGAGTCACTGTGCTGCCAGCTCTACGTCCTCTCTCTCTCCAGCTCAGCTCTGAACTGAGCTAAGAACGCGCCTGCTGTGTATAACAGCAATTAAAGGCACGCCCTCTCTACACTGCAGTCACGCTCCCCGCCCCCCCCCCTCCCGAACGGCGCGAAAATTTTCTATATGCATGCGCGCGTGCACGCGCGCGCGACTGTCGGGGGAGGAGAGCCCAGGAGGAGACGCACTCTGGAGCCCAGGAATGCAGGTTGGAGGACGCATCAGGCGGCAGATTTGAATCCCGGCAAGGTAAGGCTAAAACAGGCCCCTAAGGAGTCCCTTTAGCCTAGAGACAGATCTTTTTTTTTTTTTTTTTTTTTTTTTTTTAAAAGATCTTCAACCAGCGAGCAGCAGGTAGCCAGCAAACATACCTAAATAGGTAGGGGGATCAAGTTATGGGGGGAAACATTTCAGGGCATCCTGTCCATCAGACATAGTGACCATGGTGCCAATGCAGAGCATACTCAGGCTACCCCCCTTAAGATCTCCCCTGGAGAGCCTGCTGTCGAACCAAGTCCCGCAGGCTCCCCTCTTACCTGCTCCATGCAGCAGGACGTTTTGCAAAACGGTCCAATCTTCTCCCATCTCTGTGGGTAGCGTAGTAGACCTTCAGGCCCTGGGGTCCTATGAAGGTACCCACTGTCCTGGACCTATATAGCACCCTGGCAAACAGGAACTTATGGTCCTTACGAACTCCAAGTCCTGGGCCCAGGGTCCAGCCCTCCAAAGAGGAGCATTATAGGCAAAACCCCACGGTTTGGGGCCCGGGTACTGTCCACTTTGGCACTGAGGCTCCTTGGACAGATCCGGTTATCCCGCCCTTAATCCCAAGGATGTGGAGCAAAGCTATTCCATGACCAACACCTAAGACACTGGCGAAAAAACTGAGGGACTCCCTCTAGGGGAGGGGGTTATATAGGGAGGGACTTCCTGTTTGAGATTGCCAGTGTCCACACCTGAAGGTACTCCATATAACCCATATAGTAATGAATATGCTGCTCTGTGTCCCGTGATGTACGAGAAAGAAAGGTGTGCATTTATAATTTTTTTTAAAGGGTGAACTTATCCATTTAGGGCTCATTTACACTTGCTTTGACTTCAACACACATTAATGGCTAGTTTACACTTGCTTCAAGACCAGGCTTTGTTAAAGCTCTCTGAATGCCAGTCAAAGCTCCTGTCACTAAATAAAACAGTTTGCTTACAGTCCTGTTTACACCTTGCTCTTGCTTTGCTTGGACTTGGCTTCAAAAACTATACCCCACGTAGTTTTACCGGTACTTCAAAGCATCTTCAAAGCCTCCATAGAAGTGTATGGCAAAGCTTGCTTAAAGCCCCACCGAAGCCCCACCAAAACCTCATCAAAGCTTCACCAAAGCCTCATCGAAGCATCAAGCAAAAGCAAGTTGTAAACAAGACTGTAAGCTAAACATTTTATTTAGTGACAGAAGCTTTGACTGGCGTTCATAGAGCTTTAACAAAGCGTTTCCGAAGCCATGTTTTGAAGCAAGTGTAAACTAGCCATTAAGGTAATCAATGAGATTTCACCTTGTTATAAGCTAAGCATCGATGTCAGGGCAATGTGTGGTCAACAAGACAGCTGATATGTTCATTTAGAAATAGGTGGTCAAGGGTTGGTTCTTTTTAATCATCTTTTTTTAACCACTTTAGCCCTGGAAGAATTTACCCTCTTAAAGACCAGAGCAATTTTTGCGATAAGGCACTGCGTCGCTTTAGCTGACAATTTACGCAGTCATGCAACGCTGCACTCAAACGTTTTTTTTTCCTACAAATAGAGCTTTCTTTTGGTGGTATTTGATGACCTCTGCGGCCTATTTTTTGCGCTATAAACAATAAAAGACCAACAATTTTGAAAAAAAAACCACAGTATTTTTTACTTTTTGCTATAAAAAATATCACCCCCCCAAAAAAAAAAAAAAAAAGGAATTTCTTCCTCAGTTTAGGGCGATGTGTATTTTTCAACATATATTTGGTAAAAAAAAATATGCAATAAGTGTATATTGATTGGTTTGCGGAAAAGGTATAGCGTCTACAAAATAGGGGATAGATTTATGGCATTTTTATGATAATTTTTTTTACATAGTAATGGTGGCGATCTGCGATTTTTATCGTGATTGCGACATTGGGGCAGACACATTGGACATTTTTGACACTATTTTTGGACCATTGACATCTATACAGTGATCAGAGATAAAAATAGCCACTGATTACTGTATAAATGTCACTGGCAGGGAAGGGGTTAAACACTAGGGGGCAATCCAGGGGTTAAGTGTGTCCTCTCAGTGTGTTCTAACTGTACGGGGGGGGGGGGTGGTCTCACCTAGAACATGACAGAGATTACTGTTCCCGATTACTGGGAGCAGTAGATCCCTGTCGTGTCACTAGGCAGAACAGGGAAATGCCTTGTTTACATCTCACCGTTCTGCCTCTCTGTGCCATGATCGTGGGTCACCAGCGATCATCGAGTTTGCGTGTTGGCGTGCAATGACAGAGGGCTGTATGGGTACCCCCATTTGCACAGCCGTGCCATTCTGCCGACATACATCGTTGTGCAATGATCGGCAAGAGGTTAAGCCACTCTTATACACAATCTACCTATTCCCACTACTCTCTGTGGCGTGCTTAGCAAAACTTGCTTTTCAACTGTATCCCAGGGGGGCTGTTATTTTGTAACGCTGTGTTGACTTTATAAGTGTAAACCAAGCAAATTGCTTGTTTTGGGTATGGTCAGTGTTTACATATTGTGTTTATGTTGTTTAAATATCGATTGTCAGTAAATTTCCCGGGCTTTGTCAGTAAAAAAAATAGACCAGAGAACTCGATCTTTGACAGTTTCATTGGGATTGGAGCACCCTGTAGTAAAGAGCTGTGTGCTGTGAGTCCTGGGACCCATTACTTGGACCCGGCACTCATTAAGGATGGCCCTGGTGGGCCGAGTCAGCCCTAACTTGAATGCCTTCAAACGTGAGATCTCTGTCATAATTTCCAACCTTGTTCCTGTTTACCTGTTGCATTCTCAGTAAACAAATACATCACAAATGTAGAAAAAGTAACAGCAAGGCAACTAGCTACTTGATGCTATTTATAATATCAAATGTGTCTGAATTCAGAATAAATTACAAAAAGCATATTTGAACAAACAAATTTGAATGTTACACAAAGATAACCAGAGTAAAAAAAAAATCAGTTTGTAATAGATGATTTTATTTTTTAAGAGAAAAATGCTGTCCAAACCTGCCTGGTCCCATGTGAAAAAGTAATGCCCCCCTCTAAGGCCGCGTACACACGATCAAATTTATCTGCTGAAACCGGTCCGACGGACTGTTTCAGCAGACAAATTCGATGGTGTGTACGGGCGAACAGACAGGTTTTTCCAGCAGACAAATTTTAAAGCATGCTTTCAAATCTAAGTGTAAAGAGAGCCTTCAGTGAACCAGTGTCATAAAATCCAAAACCCACAGTGTGAAAATAAATATATAAATCTAGAGACATGTCTCTTTTGATAGAGGACTGGATGACAAAGAGTTATCTTAAACTCAATGGAGCGAAAACAGAACTTCTCCTGTTTCACGCCAAGCACAGGAATCAACTTTCAACATCGTGGACCCCCCCGCCTATTTTGGGCAAGCTTATCACCCCTAGCGCCAAAGTCAAAAGCCTAGGGGTCATTTTTGACTCCTTTATGACAATGGACGCACAAATAGGGTCAGTAGTCAGCGGATCTCACCATCTACTGCGCCTACTACGCAGACTCACTCCGTTCATCCCTAAAGAAGATTTAGCGGTCGTGGTGGGAGCAATTGTAAACTCCAGGCTGGATTATGCAAATGCCCTTTACCTCGGCCTCCCCAAGTACCAAATCGCTCGCCAGCAAGTCGTTCAGAATACGGCCGCCAGACTTGTGACTGGGAAAAAACCCTGGGAATCCATCTCACCTTCACTAAGAGCCCTTCATTGGCTGCCAGTCAAAGACAGAATTGCTTTTAAAGCTCTCTGTCTTACGCATAGATGTGTCCATGGGAATGCCCCCCTTTATTTATGCGAAATAATAAAAGCGCATAATCCCAATCGTGTTTTGCGATCCACGAATCAGAACCTGCTCCAGGTTCCGAAAGCCAACTTCAAGTCCAAAGGAGAAAGAAGATTCGCGATCCAAGGTCCCAGACTATGGAACGCTTTGCCAACCAGCATTCGGTTGGAGGAGAACCACCTAGCATTTAGGAAAAAGGTCAAGACTTTTCTCTTTTGATATCAAAGGAGACAGGAACAACAAGCGCCCAGAGGCGATTCAGTTCGCATGTGCCGCGCTATACAAGTTTTCATTCATAAATAAATATAAATATGTGGAGGGAAGCAGCACAATCTAAAATCTGTCTGCTGAAACCCGTCTGTCCGACATGTCCGCTGGTTAGCACGCCTAACCAGTGGACAAAAAGCTCCCGCATGCGCCGAATGGATTCGATGCATGCGTGGAAGTATTTTACTTCCTGGTTCGGTGACGGGGCGGCATCAACGTCACCGCCACGTCACCGCGATGTCTGCCGGCGGGGATTTTGGTTTGATCGTGTGTACACGATCAAACCAACATATCCCAGGAGACTAATCTGATCAAAACGGTCTGTCAGACCGATTTGATCGGATTTGTTTAGTCGTGTGTACGCGGCCTATATCATAAATGATTAACCACATTTTTTGGAAAGCAATTCAAATTCACTTGCCACACCCAAGCCTGATTGAATGAAGAAATCACTTGAACAGAAGCTGTCTGACAAAGTGAAGCATGCCAAAAGATCTAAAAAAAGAACACATAATGCTGCAATGTAAAGAAATTCAAGAACAGATGAGAAACAAAGTAATCAACATGCATCTGTCTGGAAAGGGTTACAAAGCTATTTCTAAATAAAGTAAAAGTGCAGCGCCAAACCATAAGAAGTACCTTCAATACACTGGAAAGGGCTAAGAAAATAGCACAAGTGATGCAGTTGATCCCCTCACACACCAAAGTGTGGGGCTGTAAAAACAAATACTATTTAAAATTCACAGTGTAAACCAGTGATGGTAACCGTAAAGACACAAGCAAGTGCATACAAGAAATGTGTACAAAAAAAGTCCATCCAAAGGCGGTGGAGCTGTCAGAGCATATGTGAGAGGTAATGTCTGCTTCTTTCCAATTTCACCATGTCTGGAATCCCATGCAAAGATATTCCCAATCAACAAGATGAGAAAAGGTTGGATACCCTTACCAGCTATGATGGACCCAGGAGCACCGTACGGTGATGGGTCAGACGCGCATAATCAACCCACTGAATGGGGAGCAGTTCCTCTCAATGGCTCCAGACTCCGATTCTCCAGTATGCTATTCTCCAAGATGGTACGATCCCGACTGGCTTGAATCCTGATCGTGATATGTAGATTCTTCAATAAGATGGACTCACCATATAAGGGAGTGAAAAAAACAAGAGAGGACACCTCTCATTGACAGTAATTGCAAACCCCTGATTCCAGTTGTTGCCGCCATGGGTGGCACAACCAGTTATTAAGTTTAGGCAATTACATTTTCACATAGGGCCAGGTAAGGTTGGACAGCTTTTTTTTCTTTAATAAATTAAGTCCTCATTTAAAAACTGCATTTTGTATTTACTCGGTTTATCTTTGTGCAATATAAAAAAGTGTTTAATGATTTGAACTGTGACAAATATGCAAAAAAAAAATCAGGAAAGGGGGCAAATACTTTTTCACAGCACTGTAAGCACAAATAAATGCATAACTCATTCTAACGATAATACTTTTCTTAAGAGAATAGCTAGAACTTTTGATTAACTTTATTAACTTTTGCCCTTAGATGTTTGTGGAAGCAACAAGAATGCAATAATCCCCAAAACACATATCACATATAAAATCATACTGAATAATTTATAGCATTCATGTGTCACTGCAACAGAAAGAGAAACATGAAGGTAGAGTATTTTTTGATACAACAGAGAAAAATAAGAAACATTTGAATTTATGGTGAAAATTATTTCTGCTATTTCACAGACATCGGATTGAATTCACTGTTAGCAATCTGAATAATGAAAAGTTGTTTTTGCATAAAAAGTGCCTACAGGTGAAAATGGAAATGTTTTGTTCTGGTAAGTTTGCAATTTTCATTAAAGCTCTGTGTTATTATTGTATGCTGGGAGGAAAATGCTGTGTCCTCTCTGTAATTGCCTTATGCCGCCAGTCATGTCACTTCGATATGGCATGATATAAACAACTCTATTCAAGCTTATGTCACTTGATAATTCCAAAGGTCAGAACTTCATATCATTTTTCCAAATGAGTTTTAACTTGAAATGCTACACCAGGAGTTTTAAATATTTTGAAGCTGCTGTGTTGGGTTGAGATTATAAAAATAATCACCAGTGCCAGTTTCTGTTTCCAAGTTTTGGAAGGAATAAAGAAAATAGCTGGTTAAAACATAACACCAGTAAACAGTGCCTTACCTAGGAACTGCTGTCGGTTTGCCCGTCTTTTCAGTGCCAGCTTCATTAGATCCGCAGGCACATTGGGCAATGTAGACACTTCTTCATAGGTTCCAATAGCACGCAGGAGAACATCATTGCTCCTCCGCTTCTCAGCCATATCATCTTCACACTGTGGGTGAAACAATGATTGACTACTATGTTTAAAAGACAGAAGAAATTAGCAATGTGATACACTGTGCATGTTTTGACCTAGATCAGTACTACTTGCCAACTTTAAAGAAAGAAGGAATTTTGACGTACCTGCGAGTCCTGTATCATGGAGTACATTACAGACACTGGAATCAATTCATAGACCATGGGATATATGTCTTGGTCCAGTGATGGCGAACCTTGGCACCCCAGATGTTTTGGAACTACATTTCCTATGATTCTCAGCTATACTGCAGAGTGCATGAGCATCATGGGAAATGTAGTTCCAAAACATCTTGGGTGCCAAGGTTAGCCATCACTGTCTTGGTCTATAAACCGATTCCTGGGAAAAAAGGAGGAATTTTGATTTACTTGTAAATTACATATCTTTGGGTAAAGTGAGACACATGAGAGGGGTTCATAGACCATAGCATACCATCTATGGTCTATGAATCCATGTGTGTGTCCTGTACTGTATAATAAAGATATGTATATTTATTTCTTAGTACTGCAAAGTTACACATGCATATAGAGGTTTATTTACTAAAGCTAGAGAGTAAAAAATCAGGCTCACTTCACCATTTAAACCAACAGCGTCTAACCTCAGCTTGCAGTGAGCCCGATTTTGCATTCTGTAGCTTTAGTAAATACCGTATTTATCGGGGTATTGCGAGCTCCGGCATATAGGGGACCCGCATTCCTGTGGAAAAAAGATTTTGTACTTACAGTTTTGGTGTCTTGCGCGGCGGCTTCGAGTGTCCTCTTCGTCGGGTCCGGCGTCCTTCTGCGGCGTTCTCACCGCTCGATCCCTGCGCCGAGTTTGAATACTGCGCCTGCATATACCGAGCGCAGTACAATCGTGTATAGTCGGGCAGGCTCGGCTACTCTCGCGCTCACGCTATGTACGTCCAGGACGTGAGTGTGAGAGGAGCCGAGCCTGCCCGACTATACACGAGTGTACTGCGCTCGGTATATGCCGGCGCAGTATTCAAACTCGGCGTGGGAAAGCGGGTATCGGCGTATAACCCGCACCCACGATTTTGCCCTGATTTTCAGGGCAAAAAAGTGCGCGGTATACGCCGATAAATACGGTAAACCCCATAGTGTCAATGTCCTATTGCTCTTAACTAAAACTTCAATTGAACCCTAAGCTGTTTAAAGTTTAAATAATCCCACCAATAAAGAGGTGGAGGTAGGCTTTACATGGATGGATTATTATAAATTAGGTTTAACAGACATTGCACATTTTGAATGATTGTGGGAACACCGTCATAAAGCTAAGCGTCATGCCAAACTGAATTCCAGTTGGCAGTGGCATGTGGTGAGCCTGGCAACAAAGAATGTGTAATATCTCTTCCTTGGGAATAAATGAGAAAATTGGAGATTTGTGACAATGAAGGTGTGTGCCAACACATGTCATGGATGAGAGAGATCTCCTCAACAGTAGAGAATATTCACCCAGAAAGCCTAGGCTGCCTATTTAGGCAAATTTTTTAATTCAAATGGGAAAGTCAAGTCCTCCCCCTTTCCTCTCCCTCCTAATACCCCTCTGCACTGGTCCACTGGTTTGCACCTTGACTAACACGCAAGGAGGAGCTTATGGAAGTTGGATGACTACTGACTTTCTCAGCCACAGTTGGAATGTGCATAAAACAAGTGTCCTGGGTTTTTAGAGGCTGCCAGGGTGATTTAGAAAAACAATTAGAGATATTTGACGGCACCTCTGACTGCATTTCATGAACCATTATTATATGAAGACAGTTGCACATTCATTTTGCCATAGACAGGCCATCAGGGCCTACTATGAAGTACAATTTAGTTACAATAAAAAGTGGGGCTGGTACCCATACTAGTCAAGAGACTAGTCAATATCCCCGTACATACGATCGAAAATTCCGACAGCAAAAGTCTGATGTGAGCTTTTGAATGGAAATTCCAACCATGTGTATGCTCCATCGGACTTTTGCCGTCTGAGTTTCAGCCAACAAAAGATTGAGAGCTGGTTCTCAAATTTTCAGACGGAAAAAATTCCTATCGGAAAATCCGATCGTCTGTAGCAATTTCTGACACGCAAAAATTTCTGACACATGCTTGGTAACAAATCGACGCATGCTCAGAAGCATTGAACTTAATTTTCTCGGCTTGTCGTAGTGTTGTATGTCACTGCGTTCTTGACGGTCGAAAGTTCAGAGAACTTTTCTGTGATCGTGTGTATGCAAGCCAAGCTTAAAGGAGTTGTAAAGGAAAATGTTTTTTGCCTAAAATTAATGTCTGCAAGACAGACAAAATAGTGTAATGATTCTGTTAAAAAACTAGTAAATACTTAGTAAATTCCTTCATCTATATCACCTCCGGTGTTCTAGTTTCTGTTCTCTCATTCACTTCCTGGTTTGCGGCGCTCGTTCATGCAAGAGCTACATTTACCAGTATAAATTGCGGCACGCCCAGTAATTTACACCTCCTTTGAAGTCTCCAACACATAGAGAGCGTCCTGCCACACAGATGTAGTTCCCAGGAGGGGGCGAGCACGTTACTGACCACCGCAGTAAAGCCTCCCTTCACGGTGGTCAGTAAAATCAGACAAGCAGGAAGTGAACAGAACAGAGAAGAAATAGAGCAACTTCTGAGCAAAAACGAACAATGAGGAAGTGAAAAGTGGAATGTCTGCAGGTAAAGGATGCTTATTATGAAAAAAATGTTTTTCCTTTACAACCTTTTTAAGTGGAATTCCGTCAGAAAAACCATCCAAGGTTTATCCGACAGAAAATCTGATCGCGTGTACACAGCATAACTTTCCTTCTTACATTAGCTGCTGTGATGGTTTTAATTTTCATCTTTTATTTTCTTCCGATTTTACATTGGCTTCTCTGTGTGCAGCCTATAGTAAGAAACATATATAACTTCAGAACGAAGTCTACACTGCATGTATTTTATTTTACTGTATACAAGTCTGTATAAGTCCATCTTCTATTTATTTGCTTGGCAACATATTTTTTCAAAAAATCTTCTGTTCCATTACACTGATCTACTATCTGGAACACCTTCATTACGTTAAAGTAGAACTACAGGCAAAACATGTTTTATTTTTATTTTGGAGTATGGGATGGTTATAAACCCTGTAAGGTTTATTTTTGCCATCTTTGTCCTATTGGGGAGATTTACCCTCACTTCCTGTCCCATAGCCAATTAGGAAGTGAGAGAAAATCCCTGCAAATTAAGGGAATCTCTTGGGGACCCCCAGGTCACCAGAACTAGTATTCCAATTGGAAGATTTCACCACTATTACTTTTCTGGGGACAACCCAAAATGTGGAATATTCTTTTACTTTCAATGATAATGGTAAACAGGACGAATACCTGACAGGTGCTCTAATCCAACTCTCCCCTCTATCCAAAAAAAAAAAAAAAGTTGCTTTTTTCCTGCCCCACCACCCACGCATTTCTCCTCCCTACTCTTAGGCCTCGTACACACTATCGGACATATCCGATGAAAACGGTCCGCGGACCATTTCCATCGAATATGTCCGATCGGGAGTTTGATCCGATGGCGTGTACACACCATCGGATCAAATTCCCCACCGCTGGACGGCGCGGTGACGTGGCGGTGACGTTGACACCGCCACGTCACCGCCACGTCACCGCACCAGGAAGTTAAACACTTCTGCGCATGCGCCGAATCCATTCGGCGGCGGCGCGGCGGCGGTGGGGGACGACATGTCTGCTGGTAAGTGTACTAACCAGCAGACATGTCGGGCGGACAGATTCCCACCGGATAGATTTCAAAGCATGCTTTGAAATCTGTCGGGTGGAGAAATCTGTCCGCTAGCCCATACACACGAGCGGAGATGTCTGCTGAAACGATCCATCGGACCGTTTTCAGCGGACATATCCCCTCGTGTGTACGAGGCCTTAGGCCGCGTACACACGACCAAATATATCTGTTCAAATCGGTCTGGCAGACCGATTTGAACAGATTTGTCTGCTGGGATGTATTGGTTTGATCGCTGTACACACGATCAAACCAAAATCCCCGCCGGCAGACAGCGCGGCGACGTGGCGGTGATAAGGCGGTGCCACGTCACCGCACCAGGAAGTAAAACACTTCCGCGCATGCGTCGAATCCATTCGACGCGTGTGCAAGCAGATATGTCTGCTGGTTAGCGTACTAACCAGCAGACATGTCGGACGGACGGATTCCCAGCAGACAGATTTTAAAGCATGCTTTAAAATCTGTCGGCTGGCCAAATCTGTCTGTCTGTCCGCCCGTACACACGATCGAATCTGCCTGCTGAAACGGTCTGGCAGACCGTTTCCAGCAAACAGATTTGATCGTGTGTACGTGACCTTACACTCCTCGAATACAGAAATATTCTTTAGCTCTAAGTGCTGGGCAAAAGAGAATAGAACATTTAGGCCCCATGTACACTGCTGCTGCTAAACGGACATTCAGAGGCAGTTGGACATCTTTTTCAACTGACCCTGAACTCATTCAATGTTATTGTATGTGTACATGTTCATTTACTGTCGTTTTTAGGCAGTTGCAGTTAAAGGCCTTTCTTTGAAGGCAAAAAAATGAGTTCAGACGCCAAACATGTTTTTTTATAGGTGTTTTTGGCTATTACAAAAAAAAAGAAAGTAAACGCTTTTAAGCGCAAACGCGGCATGAAACCTAGCAAAGTGGATGTTTTAACCACTTCCCGCCCCTGGTCAATAGTGAATTATCCTGACTGGATGTCTATTGGGATAACAGCCGCCGCGCGGCCGGAGGTGGGGCGCGCATCACGGCGATCGGTGATGCGGTGTGTCAGTCTGACACACCGATACACTGATCTTGGTAAAGAGCCTCCGGTGGCGAGTAGAGGAGAGTCGATCGGCTGCTCTCCTGACAGGGGGGTTTGTACTGAGTTTATCAGCGCAGCCCCCCCTTCGATCACTGCACAGGACCACCAGCATGCCGCCCAGGACCACCAGGAATGCGCATCCTCACTGGACCACCAGGTATGCCCCCTAGACCACCAGGGAATGCCAATCGGTGCCAAGGCAGCTGCCAATCAATGCCCAGACAAGCTGCCAACCAGTGCCCATTCAAAATCCCTGCCAGTGCCAGTGCCAACAGAGATACCCATCAGTGCTGAATATTAGTGCCGCATGCCAGTGCCCATCAGTGCCATGTATCAATGCCCATTAGTGCCACCTATCAGTGCCCAGCAGTGCCGCCTATCAATGTCACCCATAAAACATACAAATAGTAGGGCTAAAAAATATATGATGGTAAAAAAATCAAATAACTGATATATAAATCAAAAAAGGAGGAAGAAGTCCAGATATATAGTGAAAAAACTTGATTGATGAGTGAACAAAGTGAATAGTTATAAAACCAGATGACTGATATATAAAACCAGAAAAAAAGAGGAAAAAATCCAAATATATATAGTGGAAGAAAACTTGATTGATGTGTGAACACAGTGAATAGTTCCAAATCAATAGTGATTTTCTCTTGAGCGTAGTAAACACTGGTGATGAACCCACCACCAATAAAGCAGAGGCTTACCAAATATATAGAACCCAAATGTGCCTACGCCCAGAGGGTCAATAAAGCTGGATGTATACAAAGGCTTTATCAGGATAGGACTCAATCTTCACACGACAACACCGCCAAGATAGAGGAAGATGTTCAATGTTTAAAGGTAATCACTCCCGAATAGTCAAACCATAACACTGATGTATGGAGAAAGCTATACAGACAAGGTACATATCATAATACCGTAGGCACTGAATTTTAATAATGGTTATAAACACTTACATGAAAGTGGAAATAAAACAGCATATCGATCAATATGTGCGTGACAGCAGTGGAATTACCCGACGCGTTTCACAAAAACGTGCTTCGTCTGGGGTATGCTTCCACTGATACCGCTCTCACTTAAATCTGCAATCTGACTCTGGCACGGAAACACCCCTTGGGGTCCGTTCAATCGGAGACAACTTCCGGGTTAAAGGATCAATTGTATTAAAATGAAATCTCTCATGTAAGAAGTCAAATGAAGGTAAAAACAAATGAAAGACATCACATAGCGCCATAGAAATAACAAATGATGAGGCCCATTAACCGGACCAATGGCCCGGCCAATCACAATCATCATGTTCTGTGGTGAAGTCACATGCCGCATCACGTGGGCTGTGACTTCCTGTTAGATGTGACACTTCCTGATGAGCCTGGGACGCAAACATGCGTTTCAGGCACATTGCACTTATGCTGCGGGATATAGAAGGCCCTGCCCATACGACCAAGATGACTTGGCATGCGCCGCGTGGCACGCACGCGGACGCTAAAGTGTGCGATGCGTGCCACAAAAACCACTCCCCCAGGAGCCACGGCGGAGATCTATACCGCACCTTAGAAAGACAGAGGCGTGGCTAGAGCAACATAGCGGCTAAATGATAAAACAAAAAGGGGGGACAGAGAAAACGATAAAAAAAAATTGTATACCCGTTCCGTTCAATGGCCAGAACAAAACTGCCCAATTGATACTCGTCGCCACTGACAGGTGTGTTTATAAGCCATACTAATTCATTTAACTTTCTCTTTCATTTGTTTTTACCTTCATTTGGGTTCTTACATGAGAGATTTAATTTTAATACAATTGATCCTTTAATTTTAATACAATTGATCCTTTAAACCGGAAGTTGTCTCCGATTGGTGGGACCACAGGAGGTGTTTCCGTGCCAGGGTCAAATTGCAGATTTAAGTGAGAGTGGCATCAGTGGAAGCATACTCCAGATGAAGCACGTTTTTGTGAAACGCGTTGGGAGATTCCACTGCTGCCACGCACATATTGATCGATATGCTGTTTTATTTCCACTTTCATGTAAGTGTTTATAACCATTATTAAAATTCAGTGCCTACAGTATTATGCTATGTGCCTCTTCTGTATACCTTTCCCCATACATCAGTGTTATGGTTTGACCATTCGGAAGTGATTACCTTTAACCATTGAACATCTTCCTATACCTTGGCGGTGTGAAGATTGAGTCCTATCCTGATGCAGCCTTTGTATACATCCAGCTTTATTGACCCTATGGGCGTAGGCTCATCTATATATTTGGTAAGCCTCTGCTTTATTGGTGGTGGGTTCATCACCAGTGTTTACTACGCTCAAGAGAAAATCACTATTGATTTGGAACTATTCACTGTGTTCACACATCAATCAAGTTTTCTTCCACTATATATATTTGGATTTTTTCCTCTTTTTTTCTGGTTTTATATATCAGTCATCTGGTTTTATAACTATTCACTTTGTTCACTCATCAATCAAGTTTTTTCACTATATATTTGGACTTCTTCCTCCTTTTTTGATTTATATATCAGTTATTAGATTTTTTACCATCATATATTTTTTAGCCCTACTATTTGTATGTTTTATCTGTTGTTTTCCACTGTTAACTGTTTTTTGTAGCTGCTCATTTATTTGATAGCGCGGATTTAATTAGTTTTTTGTATAATGCCACCCATAAGTACACACCATTGCAGCCTTTCAGTGCCCATCAGTGTTGCCTATCAGTGCCCACCAGTGCCACCCATGAGTGCCTATCAGTGCCCATCAGTGCGGCATGTCGGTGCCACCCAACAGTGCCGCCTACCAGTGCCTATCAATGCCGCATATCAGTGCCCATCGTCAGTGCCACCTCATTGGCGCCGCCTCATCAGTGCTGCCTTATCAGTGCCCGTCAGTGCCGCCTTATCATTGCCCATCAGTGAAGGAGAAAATGTATTTACAAAATTTTATAACAGAAAAACTTTTTTTTTTTTCAAAATTGTTGGTCTTTTTTTATTTGTATAGCAAAAAATAAAAACCCCCAGAGGCGATCAAATACCACCAAAAGAAAGCTCTATTTGTGGGAACAAAACAATAAAAATTTGGTTTGGGTACAGTGTAGCATCACCGCGCAATTGTCATTTAAACAGCGACAGCGCAGAAAGCTGAAAATTGGCTTTGGCAGGAAGAGGCGTAAGTGCCTGGTATTGAAGTGGTTAAACGTGGGTTACTATCTGTCAAGTTAAAGTGTTCAGGAGAGGTTGTAAAAACGTCCCGTGTACATGAAGCCTAACAGATCTGTGCTTAGGATCTCATTAAAATGATTCAAAACCTTAATTTATGTTCTTTTTTTTTTATATCAAACATGTTATACTTACCTGCTCTGTGCAATGGCCTTGGACAGAGCAGCACTGATTCTCCTCTTCTGAGGTCCCCCACCAAGATGCCTGGCTCCTTCTGCCTTCCAAGTACCCACCTACCAAACTGCTTGCTAGGGGGGCACTCATGTGGGCTCGCTCCCAACCCCGCTGCCTGTGTCACTCGTCCTCATTCGTCATAAGATTTGATTCACAGCAATGGGAGCTATCAATCTGCCCTGTGAGTAGGGGGAGAAAGGAGAGAGCTTTTGTGCACAGAATGAGATCAGGCTTAAGGGGGCTGGGGGTCCTCACAGAGGTACTAAACACAGGTGCATTCACTGCTGAGCTAGTCCAGCAATAAATTAAAATGTGGCTAAATTTGCACAGCCTGATGCTGAGTAGGTGTCTTAGGGTATGCCTGAATCCACTCCACAGAGAGGTTCTTATGTGCCACAAAGCTGTTGTGTCCCTCTTGCTTTACAGAGCTCTAGAATCTGGGGGGCCAGCGTGCACACCACATATGAACACACCCCACAGCAACACCCCCCTCCTGCTTCTAGCTTACAAAAGTGTGCCCCCTGCGCGCATGCGCATGTATGGGAATGACGGTGGCGGTGGGGGAAAGAGAGGGAGAGAGAAAGAGAGGTCCTCCAAACAAGCACCGTGGGACCCAGAGTGACTACAAGGGACCCCCACAACATGACTGTGGCAGAGCCTGAAGCGAAGGAAGTAAGGTGATCAACAGACCGACTGACACTGAGTTTTTCGTCCTGGGGAGTATGGTAAGTAAAACAAAAGGTATGTCTCTTTATTCTCTTTAGTGGAATAAATCAGGTAAGACATGCAGCTGCTCACAGAAGAAAATCCTTAAGATTTTTCTCAGGATTTTCTTCCCTTACCTTATCCCTGCCGCAGGATACTGCTGAAGATCAGACAGATCCAACCCTCACCCATCACGGCGGACTGTGTTGTGCCAACCTACAGGGCTCTGGGTTCCTAATTAAAGGAGGCACCTTCCCTGGACCTGTAGAAGACTCTGCCAGAAAACCTTTACAAAAGAGACATTACAGGCAAAACCTTGCTCTTCCACGAGGCCCGGGTACCATCCATTTTGCTGTTTTTTCTGGCCCTCTTGGATGGATCGTATAGGTCCTTGACCCCTGGAGGGATACTTCAGTAGAGCTTTCTTCTTAGCACATCTTTAACCGTAACCAACACCATAGACACTGGAGAAAAAACTGAGGTATGCTCCATATGGGAGGGGTTTTTATAGAGGGGAAGTTTTCTTCTAATTAGGGTGTGCCAGTGTCCAATCACCTAATGGTGCGCTATAACCCACTAAGTAATTAACAAGAGCTCCGTCTTCCATAATGTACAAAAAAGAAAGAGTATTTTCACTTTTACACAGACAGCGCAATGGTGTTGCAATACATACACAACCAAACAAAACAGTTCTATATGTATGTCAGTAAAAGAGTACAACCCAGGTGGTTCTCCAATCCCAATCAATGGCACTATGCGCCTATAGTCCTAAACCCAGCTGATTGTGGCACCTGTGCAGTATCAGCAGCTGCCTTTCTGGACATTACAGGGTTATCACCACCTGATTTCTTGAACGATAACCCTCATCACAATTCACACTGATTCTACATTTGAACTCGTTAATCCTGGATCTGACAAGGAAATTAGAGCTAATATCATTACACTCAACACCTACTATAAGTCAAAGATGGGGCTTAGTTCTGTTAATGCTACAGCAAGCAATGACCTTTTAGACAGCTGTGAGCTCTCTACCCTGTGGCAACAGGACATACTCATGTGCACAAAAGCCATATTCATAAAGATCTAGCTAGAGGAGTTTGGTGTAGAGAAATGCAACTGGCCTACACAGTGCCCTAACCTGAACCATAATAAACACGTTTGGGATAAATTGGAATGCCAACTGACAGCCATCAGTAAATGACCTTACACATGCTCATATGACTGAATGGGCATAAATTACCATAGACACTAAAAATGCTTGTGAAAAGCCTCTTTAGAAAAGGCACAAAGGGGCTTTTTCAAAACCATGGCCATTCTAATTCCCATGGTTTTGCAATAGGATGTCCAACAAACGCATATGGATATGATGATCACAAATATTTGACCATATAGCGTATCTCTCCTCCATTCTGCTTCTACTTTGTGTTTGTAAATAATGGAGGAGGTAGAGGAGTTAGTAAGAAAGTTGAATATAATTCAGCTCCTTCCAGACTAGTGCGCAGTAACACTTCAGAAAGTCACAGATCCCAACATGGTATTTCTGTCTTGCACAAATACGTGTTAAAAAAAAGGTAATGTTGTGCCTAAGCCTAAACAACAATGCACACACATTTAACATTCTTAACATTTCAAAAACAGAAATGGTTTGTATGGTGAGAAAAAGGGGCAATAATGCTTATGGGTTTTAAATCAAACACCTGATCTATGACTGTGTGTAAAATTGCTAATTAGTCTTTATTAAAATTATTATAAAGGTAAACCTATGGGGGGCACATAGACATGGCTATGGCTATCTGGATTAGCACAGCCTTGATCATTCAAACAATATTCTCCAGCCAGTTGACTACTGAATGCCTGAGAAAGATTTTTTAAATTAACACGTACCTATGAATGTATTTTATATTTTTCAGCATGCAATTATAGAGAACAATTTAAACTTCATACTGAAACTGCATTTGAAAATGCATATATTGTATGTGGTTTCAGTATGCAATTTTATGTGTATCCATACTCTATATTTTTTGCTGTCTGTGTCCATTTCCTGTCTCAGAAACTCAGCAGGAAGAAATAAATATTTCCAAAGTGATGGGGTTTACCCTCTTACAAAGTTGCCACTGTAAAAAAGTACTATTGGAGAATTCCCCCCTTCCTTTGTATTCCAATGACAGCTATAAAATTTAGCATTTTCCATTACTTCCGTTCCCAAGGACAATAGTCAGCAAGGCAAACAGGGAGGGGTGAATCTCCACCGTAAGACACTGCCATCAATAAAAACCAGATTGGGGTTATAATTCTTCCCTATCCAATTCATCATTTAACAAAAAAAAAAAAAATGATAACAAGATGTGGCTATAGAGAAACTTCAATGTGTTTCATTTATTCTTAGCTGGACAGCTCCATTCAAAATCTTTGGCATTTTTTTTTTGACAGTTATAAACCAACAATACAGATATCTATTACAAGGCACTTGAGGACATGGCTTATACATTTTACTTGGAATTCATTATGCAAATAGTTTTCATGAATAAAAAACAAATACAAACTAAAAGGGTGCTAGGGGAAGTTCTGCTTAAAGGAATGATCTAAAATTAACATCACATCACAGTTACAACTACTAAATATTATAGCAGTAGAGTCTCACATACCCAAATCATACCATTTAACGTGTGCCAAAGAAAAAGAGCAAAACATTAGATAAACATTGTTTAAACAAATACAAAATGTATAAAATCATTGCAGTGGTGTAAGGGATAACCCCGACAAAGGAAAAAAATCCTCAAAAAGTATATATATATATATATATATATATATATATATATATATATAAGCCAGGTTTGTCTGTGGAGTTCATATTTCAACTACAGCACTACAGCTAAGAAAAGTTTTACAAATCCAACAAAGCAAGTGCGAACAATGGCTAGGCAAAGGGTAAAACATTCAGAACTGAAATAAACCGCATGTTAGTAATGGCTACTGTGCTGTCAAGAGCCTGTTTCAAAAGCCCAATGAAGAAATGCATCCAAATGAAGAAGGCACATAAAAAACTTTTTTTTTACTTAACATACTTATTGTTGAATTTTGTATTTTGCCTGGAGTTTTCCTTTACCACAAGTAGCTAATAACTTATCATTTCTGTATTTAGATTTTTGGTGCACCTGATGAAGTTGCTTATACAGCAACACACGTAGAACATTTGGTCACCAGTCCATATTATATCGTCTACCATTTTGCATTTATCCAAGATACACCAGCTCTCCTTTTCACTCACAGGTTTAGTACACATACTTTTCCATCATATCCTTCCTTCTCATTTCTACTGGTATTTGTACACTTATGCTTTGGCAATTTGAGGTAGTACTGAGGTTTGGCATTTGAGGGCAGGTTTACAAAACACATATTTCAATTATTATGCTCATACATATATACGAGGTGTGTCTATTAACCTCTTGCTGCCGGCCGTACGACTTTCTACGGCCGCAGTGTGGATCCCAATTGCCGGGAGGCCATCTATATACGGCCCCCGGCCTCCAGCCACTGGGGGGCACGCACGTGCCCGCTGCAACAATGAAATGCCGATGTGCGTGCCTGGCAGGCCGCGATGTCCGCCGGGCACCCGCGATCGGTGGTTACACAGACAAGGACGTGGATCTGTGTGTGTAAACACACAGATCTGCGTCCTGTCAGGCATAGGGACACAGTTCGGTCACCTCCCCCAGTCAGTCCCCTTACCCCACAGTTAGAAACACTATGCAGGGTACACATTTAACCCCTTCCTTGCCCCCTAGTGTTAACCCCTTCCCTGCCAGTCACATTTATACAGTAATTAGTGCATATTTATAGCACTGATCGCAGTATAAATGTGAATGGTGCCAAAACTGTGTCAAAAGTGTCAGACATAATGTTGCAGTCCCAATAAAAATCGCAGATCGTCGCCATTACTAGTAAAAAAATAATAATAATTCTGTGTCCCTTATTTTGTAGGCGCTATAACTTTTGCGCAAACCAGTCGCTAATTGCGTTTTTTTTTTATACCAAAAATATGTAGAAGAATACGTATCGGCCTAGACTGAGAAAATTAAAAAAAAAAAAAAATCGGGCTATTTATTATAGCAACAAGTAAAAAATATTATTATTTTTTTCAAAATTGTCGCTCTTTTTTTGTTTAGAGCGCAAAAAATAAAAACCGCAGAGGTGATCAAATACCACCAAAAGAAAGCTGTACTTGTGGGGAAAAAAGGATGTCAATTTTGTTTGGGAGCCACGTCGCAGACTGCGCAATTGTCAGTTAAAGCGACGCAGTGCCGGAAGCTGAAATTTCACCTGGGCAGGACGGGGGTATATGTGCCCAGTAAGCAAGTGGTTAAATAACCTTCCCACCCAGTTAACAAAGCAATCAGAACCGGTTATAATTGCATGCCTGGTAACCTTGAACATGTTTGAACCTGCATGACAAGCAACAACACTCTATGATGTTTAGTTGATTGTTAGTCGTCATTTAGTTTGGTTGTGTTTTCTGTAGTGTGCCAAAAAAATGACAAGTTTAAAAGTTGAACAACGTGTAAATTTGAAATTTTTTGTAAAATTGCACAAAACACCAACAAAATGTTTACAAATGCTTACTACAGCTTATGGGAATGACGACCTGTCTCGTGCGTGTGTGTTTGAGTGGCACATAACATTCAGTCAGGGACGTGAGAATGAATTCCCAAAAGTTAAACCACTGCGTAAAGGGACACGTTTTGAGTCAGTTGATGCTGTTTTTTCTTGGGGTTGCTTTACTATTGTATTGTGGTCTGTTACTTTTTCATAAACTTTCGTGTTGCAGATAATTGCCTTTTTAGGTGTACTCTACTGCATGTATGTTGTGTATATTATGCATTTCCCTTTCTGCACACTCATTAATGCTGGTTTGTTTAGGTGTATTATTGTTGTCAGGAGCATGTAGTGCTCCTTATCCTTGATAGCTGCTGGTCTCATTCCAACATCCCGATTTCATTGTGATACATTCTCCCTGTCTGATTGTCCACCTGTAAAGTCATTATTGTGACCAGTCTCTGAGTGGAGACCAGACCTGATTTAAGCCAGCCAAGCCTGCAGTCTCATGCTTGTGATATTGCATTTGTAACACATGCTCCAAGCTCTCCGTCTGCCCTGACTTCTAGTTTGGATTCCCTCGTTGACGATCTCTGATCGGATATCGACTACTGTCTGAACTCTGCTTGCCTATTGACTATGGATTTGACCCTGACTATTCTGAACCTTGTCTGTCTTGTCTGCCAACCGCAAGTACCTGTTTGCTGTACTTAGTTTACGCCTGCCCCACCATGGTAGCCAGGCACTATAGCATTGTGTATAAGTCCTGGGGGTAACCAAGTACCGGTAGGCCTGGCTTGCTTTATGGGAAAGGGGGCTGCTATAGGTGAATAACACAGAACCCAGCTATAGTGCCTGACCACCTGCGTTAGGGGTAAGCGTGACAATTTTTCTCGCCAAAATGTTTGACCCAATGACCAAATCTGCACACTGGTATATTGATGTAACTTGGCATTATTTACAAAATATCTTTTGATATATATATTTTTTGCTTGTACAAGACGGATAGCATAATGTGGTATACAATTGCACTGCTTATACGGTATCATATGGCCGTGTTTTTTTTTTCCTGCCTACTGGAAACATGGAAGCCTTTTTTACATAATTTAGAATCCAACTGGCAGGATAAATTGCATACGATATTTTAAGTTAACGCTACTCCTCATTTAAAGAGATTTATATAGTGAATTGCAAGATAAACACACTAAATTTCCCAAGTACGGTAATATATATAGTTTAGAACTGTATTTGAAAGAGCAGATTTTCTCTAGAGGCATTAGAATACAGACTTTTCTGGCCTGGGAGGTGTAAGTAATTTAAACAGAAATAAGAGCTGGGTCTAAGTAAATGTTCAGAAATCTGGGTTATTATTTTTTTGGATCATCATAGATTTCTTCTCACATCTATTAAAAATTATATATGTGAGATGACTAAAGAGTTGCAAAAACTGGAGTCTCAGAGAGCAGTTCAAAGTTGTCTGAGCCAGTTACAGGGAGATATGGAGAAGATAGAGTGAAATATTATTAATGGCAAGAGTTAAACTGGAGAGAGGGATAGAGCTGATTTTGCCACAGGCTGTGCATAGGTGGAAACACAAAGGCAAATAAAGGAGAGGTGGTTTTTGACAAGGTAAGTCTGATGTTAAGGAGCTAATAATGCTTGGCATAGAAATGGAGAGTGAGCTTTTATTATCCGAAAGCAACAAACAAAAAGTAAAGAAACCAGTGAGGTGGCCGAAAACACAAGGCTCAGTGTTCAGAAGGACAAAACACATCAAACAAGCGTTACAAGACAAATATACAGAGGAAGACTGAGCAGCAAAAAGATGCACAATTGAATATTAACTTATCAAGCACTTTAATTTATCATTGTCTGAGATTGAGGGCCTTATGCCGCGTACACACGATCATTTTTTGTGATGAAAAAAAAACGACGTTTTCTGTGAAGTAAAAAACGACGTTTTTGAAACGTCACTTTTCAAAGACGATGTTGCATACACACCATCGTTTTTTTTCACAAAAAGCGAGGTTACGTTCACCACTCTTTTCCATTGAAGCTCGCTTCATAACTAGCTTCTGGGCATGCGCGGGTTGAAAAACGTCGTTTTAAACGACGTTTTTGCTACACACGGTGACTTTTTGTGAAACAAAAAACGACGTTTTGAAAAACGACACAAAAAATTCAAGCATGTTGGAATTTTTTTTTGGTCGTTTTTTTGAAGACAAAAAACGACGTTTTGCCCACACACGATCAATTTAAATGACGTTTTAAAAAACGTCGTTTTTTTTCATCGCAAAAAACGACCGTGTGTACGCGGCATTACATAAGGGTCTTTCTTTCTCAACAAATAGTTTGGTTAAATTCATGTAAATTTTTTAGTAGAAAATTTAAATATGCAGAAAGTAGGTTAGAACAGCTGGCATCAACCATGGATGATAGAGACAGCCAAGGTTTTCAGGATTTATTTCTTTATGATAGGAGAGATGAATAGAAAACTACAAAGGACTCAGGTATTCAAAAATCCTAATGCCACTATAACTTAACTGAATATATGACCTGCAGTAAAATTGTTTCATGATCCTGTTTCTTTAGAAGTAAAACACATACCTACTAGAAATATGATGAGAGGGAACCTAACTCAAGAAGAGACAAAGGCACTATACAATATCTCAAGGAGGACAGACTTCCTAATTAAAGAAGCTGACAAAGAGGGTAAATTTGTGGCATTGCCCATTGAGATGCTCCAGCTTAATAACATGGCACATTAAAGGTGGATACCGTCCAATCCCAATAAAGTCTATAAAAGAAGATAGATAGATATATATATATATCAGTACAGACCAAAAGTTTGGACACACCTTCTCATTCCAAGAGTTTTCTTTATTTTCATGACTATGAAAATTGTAGATTCACACGGAAGGCATCAAAACTATGAATTAACACATGTGTAGTTATATACATAACAAAAAAGTGTGAAACAACTGAAAATATGTCATATTCTAGTAGCCACCTTTTGCTTTGATTACTGCTTTGCACACTCTTGGCATTCTCTTGATGAGCTTCAAGAGGTAATCACCTGAAATGGTCTTCCAACAGTCTTGAAGGAGTTCCCAGAGATGCTTAGCACTTGTTGGCCCTTTTGCCTTCACTCTGCGGTCCAGCTCACCCCAAACCATCTCGATTGGGTTCAGGTCCTGTGACTGGAGGCCAGGTCATCTGGCGCAGCACCCCATCACTCTCCTTCTTGGTCAAATAGCCCTTACACAGCCTGGAGGTGTGGTTGGGGTCATTGTCCTGTTGAAAAATAAATGATGGTCCAACTAAACCGAATGGAATAGCATGCCACTGCAAGATGCTGTGGTAGCCATGCTGGTTCAGTATGCCTTCAATTTTGAATAAATCCCCAACAGTGTCACCAGCAAAGCACCCCCACACCATCACACCTCCTCCTCCATGCTTCACGGTGGGAACCAGGCATGTAGACTCCATCCGTTCACCTTTTCTGCGTCGCACAAAGACACGGTGGTTGGAACCAAAGATCTCAAATTTGGACTCATCAGACCAAAGCACAGATTTCCACTGGTCTAATGTCCATTCCTTGTGTTCTTTAGCCCAAACAAGTCTCTTCTGCTTGTTGCCTTTCTTTAGCAATGGTTTCCTAGCAGATATTCTACCATGAAGGCCTGATTCACACAGTCTCCTCTTAACAATTGTTCTAGAGATGTGTCTGCTGCAAAAGGTGGCTACATTGAAGAACCTAGAATATGACATATATTTTCAGTTGTTTCACACATTTTTGTTATGTATATAATTCCACGTGTTAATTCATAGTGTTGATGCCTCCAGTGTGACTCTACAATTTTAATAGTCATGAAAATAAAGAAAACTCTTTGAATGAGAAGGTGTGTTCAAACTTTTGGTCTGTACTGTATATTTTTACTTGCAGGCCTGTACTGTATACAGTGCATGAACATCAGGAGAGACTACAGCGGTGCTTCTGCCATCAGATGAGCACATTTTAAACTGATATCTTGTGAGTTCTTTGTATCTCAATTAAACAGTTTTACATTAATACTACACTCAGGTGGCACTTCCTGTCTTTCCCTTGGTTTCTTCTATCCACTACGGCTGACTCCTCATCTGAAAACTGCATTCTGATCCCATCTCCACCCCTACCCTACCCAACAGGCCTTAACCCATTTACACCCCCTAACCAGCAGCAGATAGTTGCTCCATTCCTGGGTACTGATTTGTGGACAACTCTACCATGTCATGTCAAATTGTCCCTTTTGGTGATGCCACCTGCATTCGGCAGTCATTTTTGCCAAACCCACACTTAGGGAGACCATATACAGGTCCCCACTCTAACCCATGGTGTTGCTGATCCTGATGAAGCTGCTTATGTTTATTCACTGACCCAAGCTGGTACAACTCAGGACTCAGTTTTAGTTCCCTTCAGTTGACCCCAGGATACAGAGACTGATTTATGGATATTTATTGGGGGCTTTGAGTGTTTTTAACTTGTGTGTGTTTTTCTGGGAGTTGCTTTATTATTGTATGGTGTTCTGATAGATTATTTGTTTTTTTTTAAACATACTTGTGGTATGGATAATTGTGTCCAAAAATAAAATAAAAAATAGTGTCCAGCCTGTGATTGGACGGTAAAAGGAGAATTAGCACACTGATGATCCTTCTGTCACTCTGTTCTTATCAGAATGCTAGCACATGAACACTGCTTTACACCTGATTGTTTTCAGGTCTTGACCCTCCTACAATCATAAACCTGTAGTACTGGGGAGTGCACTGCTTGCATTCAAACAAATTAATTTACCAATGTATTATTAAATACAAGGTCATACTTATATCTGCCCGAGTGCATCTTAAAAAAGTGCAGAACTAATGTCTCCAATTTTTTACATTTCCTCCCATTTTCCTTCTCTCTACATTGATATCGCAGGAGATAAAAGGAATTTATTTATTCCTCCTATGTTACTGCACGCCTGATTTACTAAAGTTGATTTGACTTTATGTGAGAACACAAATTTGCATTTTAGTGTCACATTTTTCTTATCATTAATCAGATGTTTTCATATTTGTTTTCTTAGATAAGTATCTGTGAAAATCAATTACACTTCATGTGATTTAAAGCAAATAAAGTTAAGAAGTATTTCACACGCCGTCTATAGTGCTGATGATCCTGTAGTGGATTGACTCTGCAGCTGTTCATTTTTAGTTATTAAAAAAAAAAAAAAAGCACACCAGGAATACAGTAGCATATGACAATAGTGTTTCATTAGCTTGCGGCAGGTACTTTCCGACAACTTACTTTGCCTTTTTTAGAGTGGTAAAATGGATAATTTAGAGATAAGATATAGAAGTCCTGTAGCAAACATTTACTGTAATCTTAAGGTCTCACACTTCAAATGTAACACACATAAAAGCGCCTACTGCTTCAACATGCTTTTCTGAAGTGTTTTTGATCCTTTTGTGATGCCTTTTTGAAGCTTGGCAAATGCCCTTCGTGTCAAAAGGGGAAGTGATAATTTAATAGCAAATCCAACACTGAATAAAAGCTTTTGTACTGCTGCAAGTGTGGTCAAGGAGCGCTTATGACTTGTATGCAGGCTTTGGAGAAGCGTTGAAGCAAGATGAAAGCCACAGGGGGTATCATTTTTGAGGTGCTGCGAATCAAAGTAAAGCCAAAGTAACAGTGTGAACAGGACTGTAAGATGACCAATTTATTTAGTTACAGGCTGCTTTGATTGGCATTCAGAGTGCTTCAAAAAAGCATGTCAAACGCCATGTTTTAAAGTAACGAACCTTTAGGCCGCGTACACACGACCGGTTTCCTCGACAGAATCCATCAAGAAACTTGGTGGGAGAGCTTTTTTGCAGAGGAAACCGGTCGTGTGTATGCTTTTCATCGAGAAAACTGTCGAGGAACTCGACGCGGAAAAAAGAGAGCAAGTTCTCTTTTTCCTCGACAGGAGTCTTAATTTCCTCGTCGGGCTGGTTTTCGAAGAGAAACACGTTGGTGTGTATGCTTAGAAACCCGCACACCTTCGGTAAAAGTAGTATTTGTAATAGAATTAGCACGTTTGTCACGCTGTTACAGACTGAAAAGTGCAAATGTCTCTTACCAAACTTTTACCTAACACGCAGTAACATGAGATTAGCAAAAGCAGCCCCAAGGGTTGTGCCAGTGGAATCGAACTTCCCCTGCTGTCATATGTGTTGAAGTCACCGCGTTTGAGAACGAGGAGATTTGGTCTTGACTGTGTGTACACAAAGACAGCTTGTCAAGTTTCTCGACAAGCCCTAACAAGGAACTTGTCGAGGAAAACGATGTGTCTTTTCCGTCGAGTTCCTCGGTCGTGTGTACGAGGCCTCACACTGTGGCAATCTAGCAACACTTACCTATTTTGTCATGTCATATCCCTTTGTCTTTACTTTAATAATGTTTATTGCTTTTAAAAGAATCTGTGAATGTACCTTGATACCCCTTACTTTCCCTGTCCATAGTGTCCACAGGCAAAGATTAAATTATTTATTCCTACAGCAGGGCATCTTACCATACAGTCAACCAGGATATTATAACATAGAGCTGCTTTGAGTGTTTAAAGTAAATATTTGTAGTATGGATTTAATATTCTATTTCACTATAAATTAGCAATCATTCTTGTGGGATGTACAACCCCACTGATTTTTATTACCCTGCTTGTCTAATTTTGTCATTATTGATGTTTTGATTTTTTTTTTATTAATGAACCACCACTTGAGTGCTTTGTGTGTGTTCCTTGGCTGCCTATGCCTCCCTTCTGCGGGAGACATGCGTTTCCCCTGGCAGGGGGGCCTACCCATTCACTCCCTCTTGCTCTTTCCCAGCTTGGGGCTTCCACCCCCTGGCTCGGGTTGTACGCACATGCGCAGTAGCGCTGTTCACGCACCTGTGCAGTGCGGGTTAAAATGACCCGGTGACATCACGGCGCCACCGATCGGACGATGTCGTTGGCGTCCCCGGGTTGGGGTAGCTCATTTAAGGGCCTTCAGGCCCCTAGATGAGCCGCGTGGATCTCGCCATCTGTTGCCCCTGAGTCTAGGCAGTGACAGGCCAGGACTTGATAGGCAGCGCATTAGGGATCTTCATTGGCTGGAGAACTGGAGAAAGTGCAGAGAAGGGCAACTAAACTGATAAGAGGCATGGAGGAGCTCAGCTATGAGGAAAGATTAGGAAAACTGAATTCATTCACTCTTGAGAAGAGGAGAATAAGGGAGGATATGATCAACATGTACAAATATATAAGAGGTCCATATAGTGAACTTGGTGTTGAGTTATTCACTTTAAGGTCAACACTGAGGACGAGGGGGCACTCTTTACGTCTGGAGGAAAAGAGATTTCACCTCCAAATACAAAAAGGTTTCTTCACAGTAAGAGCTGTGAAAATGTGGAACAGACTCCCTCCAGAGGTGGTTCTGGCCAGCTCAGTAGATTGCTTTAAGAAGGGCCTGGATTATTTTCTAAATGCACATAATATAACTGAGTACTAAGTTTTGTAGGTAAAGTTGATCCAGAGTAAATCCGATTGCCTCTCGGGGATCAGGAAGGATTTTTTTCCCCTCCAGTAGCAAAAATTGGATCATGCTCTGCTGGGGTTTTTTGCCTTCCTCTGGATCAACTGTGGGTATGGAGTTGGGTGTATGGGATGTACTGTGTTTTATTTTGTTTATTTTTTTTATGGTTGAACTGGATGGACTTGTGTCTTTTTTCAACCTGACTAACTATGTAACTATGGGTGTAGGTGCAGTTTTCTTTTTTTACCCCATGTCCATGCATTACCTTGCATTCTGTCACTGTTTGGTTACCTACTTGGATGACACAACACTGGTTTTACCAGTACTATTGGATTTAAACACTGTGCCATCCCTGATCCCTTTATTGCGCTGTACCTTCGATCCTGTCCATCTGCCTGTACACATCAGGAATTTCCATCTTCCACTATGGATTGGCTTCTATTGTCCATGGACTTAATTGCAAGTATCACCCCAACTTGATAATACCCATCCAGCTCCTTGCCTTTCCCCTCCCCCCCCTATCCCTGTCTTCTCCCCCCCCCTTTTCCAACCACCAATTTCTTCTCCCCCCCTCTCCCCATAACCTTCCACCCCCTCTTTTCTTATTATTTTTTCTCATCCTTTCCTCCCCTTGTTTTTCCCCCCTCCCCCCTCCTTACCTTTTGCCACCTCACCTCCCCTTCTCCTTCCCTTCTTTTCTAGCTCTTCCCCCTCCCCCTTCCTTCCACCCAAGCTTGGGTATATATATATATATATATATATATATATATATATATGTATATAATTATTATGCCTATATTTAGATATCCACGACCAACCCAATGCCCGCTGTGGGGGGAAATTATTCAGACAGCCCAGCTCCATGCTTTATCAATTTACTCATGGGGTGAGTTACTATTTTTCCTGTACACTACATACTTTATTGCTGAATTATACTACATGTTTTTTATTTTATTATGTATTCTACAGATTGGTTTTCCTGATGAAGCAGTGAACTTCCCCGAAACTAGTCCACCTTGACCAATCATTGAGATGTACAACTACCTGTTTTGCTCATTTTTATTAATAAACCTTTTTATATAATTTTGTTTATATTGTTTCATCAGTACCAAAATAGTCCCTTCATTCAATTGTGTGGGTAGCTTTTGGGTTTAGCCTCAGCAACTATTCCATCGCCCCTCCCTATTTTTATTTAAAAATGTGTATTACCTTGTCTCAAACTTTTTTTTTACATTATGGGTTTACTTCTGCTTTAAATTTAAAGTGTCACTAAACCCACATCATAAAATCTGATCAATAAATCCTGTATTACATGCTGTTCATACTCAGTCACTACAAGATTACAGTGCATCCAGAAAGTATTCACAGCGCTTCATTTTTTACACATTTTGTTATGTTACAGCCTTATTCCAAAATGGGGAAAAAAACATTATTTTCCTCAAAATTGTACAAAACACCCCATAATGACAACGTGAACAAAGTTTGTTTGAAATCTTTGCAAATTTCTAAAAAATAAAAAACTTACCGTATTTTCCGCACCATAAGACACACCTTTCCCCCCAGAAACATAGGGGAAATTGTCTCTGCGTCTTATGGTGTGAATATACGACAGGCACCGCCCCCCGCCACCGCTAGCACTGCCTCCGCATGAAAGAAGCCCCCTTCTGCCAAGTCCCGGCTCCCGCGGACAAACTGTCCCCAGCCAGTTACAGACAGCTACAGACCCCAAGGCTGGTCTTTTGTGATGAAACAGCAGCTTGGCTTGACTTGTTCGGACAGTTCGGATGTCCGGATGGCGATGCATGATGACCCCATGCCTGCTACTGGCAAGTGAAAAGCGTTGCAGCCACAAGTGCTGTACACTGCGTTAGAAAAGCCAGAAAGAAGGGGGTTGGTTGGGGGGGGGGGGGGATTATGCAAAGCTTCGGAGATACAGAGGGAGCTGAGATAAAGAATTGCAAAGCTTAGCTTTTGGGGGGTTGCAGAGATAAGCTGTAGAAAAAAGTTCAAAAGTGAGTTGTGGCTAGGGGTGCAGAAGTGAGCTGTAAAAGGGGGAAAGTGTGATAAAGTGAGCTGTGGTCATTGAAGGGGAAGGCATGCATAGGTGAATTGCAGAAGGATGGGGGTGCAGAAGTGAGCAAGAGACATGGGGTGAAGAGGTGAGTTGGTTGAGTCCCAGAAAGAGGGCACAGGGGTAAGTCGCAGAAACAGGGCGCAGAGGTGAGTTGTAGACAGGGGGTGCAGATGTGAGTTGGAGAAGGATGGGGGGTGCAGAGGTGGGTTGTGCATTGGGGGGGGTGCAGATGTGAGTTATGGACAGGGGGTCAATGGTCAGTCTGCGTTTCATGGCAATGGTCAGTCTGCGTTTCATGGCAATGGTCAGTCTGCGTTTCATGGCAATGGTCAGTCTGCGTTTCATGGCAATGGTCAGTCTGCGTTTCATGGCAATGGTCAGTCTGCGTTTCATGGCAATGGTCAGTCTGCGTTTCATGGCAATGGTCAGTCTGCGTTTCATGGGCTCTTGGAAAATATTTTATTACACCATTTGGTTCAGAATATTTTTTTTCTTGTTTTCCTCCTCTAAAACCTAGGTGCGTCTTATGGAGCAAAAAATACGGTACATAAGTACTCACAGCCTTTGCTCAATACTTTGTTGAAGCACCCTAGGCACCAATTACAGCCTCAAGTCTTTTTGAGTATGTTGCTACAAGCTTGGCACATATATTTTTGGCCAGTTTCTCCCTTTTTTTTTTTGCAGGACCTCTCAATCTCCATCAGGTTGGATGGGGACCGTGGGTGCACAGGCATTTTCAGATCTCTCCAGAGATGTTCAATCGGATTCAAGTCTGGGCTCTGGCTGGGCCACTCAAAAACATTCACAGAGTTGCTCCGTAGCCACTCCTTTGTTATCTTGGCAGTGTGCTTAGGGTCGTTGTCCCGTTGGAAGATGAACCTTCACCCCAGTCCAGAGCGCTCTGGAGAAGGTTTTTATCAAGGATGTCTCTGTACATTGCTGCATTCATCTTTCCCTCGATCCTGACTAGTCTCATATTTTCTGCTGCTAAAAAACATCTCCACAGCATGATGCTGCCATAACTATGCTTGACTGTAGGAATGGTATTGGCCAGGTAATGAGCGGTGCCTAGTTTCCTCCAGACATGATGCTTGCCATTCAGCCCAAAGACTTCAGGTGCCTTTTGGCAAACTCCAGGCAGGCTGTCATGTGCCTTTTACTGAGGAGTTGCTACCATCTGACCACTCTACCATACAGGCCTGGGTGCTGCAGAGATGGTTGTTCTTCTGGAAGGTTCTCCTCTCTCCATAGAGAAGCGCTTGAGCTCTGTCAGAGTGACCATTGGGTTCTTGGTCACCCCCGTGACTAAGGCTTTTTATCCTCGATTGCTCAGTTTGACCAGGAGGCCCACTCTAGGAAGAGTCTGGGTGGTTCTAAACTGCTTCTATTTATGGAGGCTACTGTGCTCATTCAGACCTTCAATGGTGCAGAATTTTTTGTGCACCCTTCCCCAGATCTGTGCTTCAATTTAATCGTGTCTCAAAGGTCTACAGACAATTCCTTGGACTTCATGGCTTGATTTGTGCTCTGACATGCACTGTTAACTGTGGGTTCTTATATAGACAGGTGTGTGCCTTCCAAACCATGTCCAATCAACTGAATTTACCACAGGTAACCTCCAAGTTGTAGAAACATCTCAAGAGCGATCAGTGGAAACAGGATGCACCTGAGCTAAATTTTGTGTGTTCCATCTATTTTGGAATATTGGGTTGTAACATAACAAAATGTAAAAAAAGTGAATACTTTCCGGATGCATTGTAATTTTCTGTATTGTGCAAAAAACCTTGTTGATCCTGCTGCTCTCTATCTCCTATCTCATGTCCCCAATTTAGCTAGGGATTTTGCAGCTGTGGTAGAAACTCTGCACATGTGTAGTTTTTAGTGAGTTTCTATGCTGAGCATTTCTTCATTATCACATCTGAGCAGCCCATGTGACTATAGAGTCACACATGTGGGTGTATACACCATAGTAAATGATAGCCCCCTCTCCATGCTCACTAACCAGCTAAACACAATGGGGATGGAATATTACATGTATATCAATGGAGGCTTCACCTCACTCTTATTCTAAGACACAGGCTGGAGGGGTGTGACACATTTAAAAACAACCACAACTAGAAGCGCTGATCGGAACCATTTCGTGTGGACACATTTATAGATGAAGTCAGTAGGATAAAATTATATGTCAATTTATTAAAAACATGTGGGAACCCAGGTCCAGAAGGAGGCCTGGAACACAGGGTCTATTGTAGGATACCACACACTGTTCCTAGAAAAATGTATGTCCCAGTCCCCTGGCGCCAGACTTATTATTGTTGACACAGCCTGTAATCCGCCCACACTATGTTATTTCCACAATAAAAATGTAATTTCAAATATATATTAGTATTTTTTTTTTATTTTTTTACTTTAAACATGTGACCAGCAGGAAAGGATTAGAAGCTCCTCCTGATTATGTTTCCCTGCAGACGGGCTGGGAAAGATCTGGGTCACGTGACAGCTATATATCGATTAGGAAAAAGGCAATTTTTGTTTAATAATTTCAGTTCCATCATCCAAATGCAGAAAAAGAAGGGACAATGTAAATTAAACAGTGTATATTTTGTATCACTTTAAATTGGAAGTAAATTACATTTTTCAAAATTCTGCTGACATGCAGGGTATTTGTGAGCCTATTGGTCTCATCTGCCATAAATGCATCCACCTGTCGGTCAGCCATCATGTACACCGAGCCAAGCATGAGCAGCTCAGAGAACATTTTCGGCCCGATCTGTGCCGTGGCGTTATGACGTCATTGCAGCCTGGCCTATCAAACAGACGAAGGCACGGAACCCAGAAGGAAAACCGGGCAGAAAAGGATCCGCTGAGGCCCACCGGATCGCATCACTGGAGGGCACCATATGACAGGCAAGTCTGCCATAATGTACTAATATGCTGTGCATACTAGTACATTATGGCATAACCCACTTGAGGGCCCCTCAAAAAGAAAATTATATAGCGGAGTTAACTACAGCTTTAACTCTCTAATGAGGGAAGCACAGAGTTTGTTATTGCTTGCTTCCCCTAAAGAAGATTCCTGGATATACTTGACCAGTAATTTTGAGTCACAGACTCAGAACAAGCACACTGTATAAGAGTTTCAGAATTCCTTATTTTTATACTTGTTCTGGGCTAGCAACACAAAGAACTTTGAAACCAAGGTCCCAGCATGAGTCTCTTTAACCTCTGTAGTACACATCACTAGCTTTTAACCAAGATTGGTCTACTCACTATAAAAAAAGCAGTCTTTACATGGCTGAAATTAATTACAGTATAGGAGAATAATGGAAAAGACCTGCAATATTTGTCCACCTTTTACATTCCTACTGGCCTTTTGACTAAATGGCTGATCTTTATATATTTTTGATGCATTGTTGAAAGTACCGCAGCCTCCTTTTTTTCATTTGGAAGATAACATACCTGAGCTTTGCCATATCTGGCTCTTGGACTCTGTGGATAATTCTCTACCAGGGTTTCAAAAGCCTTTAAAGCCTCCTCCAGTTTTCCCTGTAAATCATAAACAAGGCAATAATTACTGGCCATGTTCAATTTACAACACACAAAGAAACAAATCAAGTAATCCCACTAGCAAAGCACGCGGATAAAGCATTAGAGCGGTAAATAAGTGGGCAGAGGTCGGGGAGCTGTGTTCAGAATAAAGATGACTAAAATGACAGGAGCACAGGTGGACATTTGTGATAAACCTCTGTGCATTATAAACTCGCTCTATTGCTTCTGCCAAATATAGAACTTAATGTAAAATTCACTTAAAGTCTTCCATGTGAGTACAAATCAAATTATTCCACATCACTAGAAGTAGGTTAGCCATGTGACCTTGAATTTTTATCAGCCGCCATCCCAGGTGTCACTGCAGAAATCCACGCTGGTAAGCAATAATAAAAATATGATCTAAACAGGCTATAAATAGTGCAATGACTTTACAGGCCTGGATTTGAACCAGGAAGCATGGAAATGCAATATATAGAAGAGAGAATGCAAGAGATTTGACACAACATGAGAATTCGCTGATTTAAAGGATACTCAAACCATTGATATCAGCACATAGCAGGTGTTTTCTGTATATCCACCGCTTTCCTCTTTAGTTGTCTAGATGTCTAAAAGTAAGGCCAGGATGCCAGGTTGAAATTTGTGCACCAGAGTGGGCAGGATTCCTGGCAATCATACACCATAGAGGAAAACTGACCTTGTGTCCTGGAGGGGCAATTTGTGTTCTGGCTAGAGGTGGTTAGCAATGTTTTCTCACTTCATGTTGCCTTTAGCATGTACGGCAGGGGTGCCCAACCTTTTGAAGAGCGAGGGCCACTTAAGCAACTTAGTAACCAGTCGCGGGCCACAATGAACGAAGGGGGCGGGTGACAGGTCACGGTTACTCTATAGGCCCTCCAGATGGAAGGGGATGAATTCCCTTCTGTTTGGAATGGAGGTAGGCGGGCGTAAACAGACATCTGTCGTTCTATAGAGGTAAAGTGAGGATCCTATTTGGTCGGGCTGATTGTGTGAAAAGGGCCTAAGACTGCTTTGACAGTGATGTGATGCGGTTTACCCACACCGCGTGTGCAGCCTAGTGCACCTGTGTCTATCCTACAGGTTAGCTGAACTTTGCAATAGACTCTGCTTGTGGCAAAAGCCGGCGCTGTAGAGGAAGCATTGGCTTATGGAGCTCTGCTCCGCAGCTGAGTTTTTCCTCTACCACCAGCTTCATTCACAACACTGATGCTGCGATATACCGGGTCAGCAACCTGCGATCTGTGCTTGCCAACCCACCAGTCCAGAGCAGGTGGTCGCGGGCCACATCAGAGGGCTCCGCGGGCCACATGTGGCCCCCGGGCCACTGGTTGGCCACCCCTGATGTACGGTAACTCAACCCCATAAAAAGGTCTATTTATAAAGGATATTTGTTAAATATTTCTCCATCTGTATTATACAGAATCTGGTTATCATTTTCAGGTTGTTTGTATGTGTGTGCAGCAGCAGACTTTATTTGACAGACAAAGTTTGTCTGAATTTAAATGTGATGGGCAAGTCTTGTTTGAAATGTGAATCCATCAAGTTGCAGGATATTGCTGATGGGCAAATATTGTTTAAATATAAATGCAATATGTGAACACAATTTGCAATAAAGTGAGTTACTTCAAACAAGACAGAGTATGAACATTTTATTTTATCCTATATATAACAAATTAATTCCAGACAATCACAAAGATAGAGGGAATGGTAACATGGGACTCTGAATTGGACATTTATCCTAAAATATCATCTACTTTTAGGTAAAAGAACAGTAATACTATTGTTCAAGATTAACTACTTGCCGACCAGCCGCCGCAGTTATATGGCATCTCGCGTTTTAGCCAAAAAGGGGCGCGCGCGCAACTGTGTCTTGGCTTTTCATGTCTTTTTGCACCTCTCTTTCTTTATGTGTTTAATACTTTTTCCCGGTGCCATTCCATTTTATTACATATACATATTACAAAGAACTTATTTGTATTGGTTTCTTGTATGTATAGATTGCATGAATCGTTACCGACGTGGTGAAAATGTAATGTCAATAGCACCTTTAAAAATATATTTACGTGTTCAATACTTATTTTACCCACTGTACACCTAGATAACCTTAGTTGTATTGTCTGTGTTCCTGTTTGAGAGATTTCCCTTCACTTCCTGGTCCAGAGTCACAAAAGGAAGCGAGAGAAAATTCCCTTCTGAGACAACTATAAGGGTCCTTTCACATGGAGCGGACCGTTTTTGATCCGCCCGTGTGTGTCCGCCGGCTCAGCGGGGATCATCCGTAAATCCCCACTGAGCTGTCGGCAGACAGGGTGGTCCCCGCACACTGTGCAGAGACCGCCCTGTCTTTCCTCCGCTCTCCCCTATGGGGAATCGGATGAATATGGACCATCTGTCCATATTCATCCGATCTGATCCGCCAGACGGTAGAAAATAGGGTTTTCTTCCGTCCGAAAAAACGGATCTTTGCAGGCGTTAGCGGCTGCATCATCCGCTAACGTACGCGATCCCATAGGGATGCATTACAAGTCTGTAAACGGACTTGTAAAAAACGGACCGTTTGTCTGTACGTGTGAAAGGGCCCTTACAGTAGTTGTCCCCACTTGAGATTTCCCCTTGCATCCTGTTCTTGTGACAATAAAATCTTGGATTTTTTTTATCACTTTCTGCCTTGGTAACAATGGCTACCATGACGAATTGAGAGAGTGAATCATCCCAGTGCAGCCACAAACAATAAAAACCTAGCGATAAACAGAGCACCAGATCGTTGTCTTAAGACTCCATTACCATTCATTGGCAAAAAATAAACTGACCCAGGTTTATTATAACCCTCCCTTACTCTATCCAAAATAAAAAGAAAAAAGTTTTGCCTATAGTGTAATTTAACCGCTTGCCGACCAGCCGCCACAGTTATACTGCAGCAGGTTGGCTCAGCTGCGCGAAGCGCCGTCGGGCTTGTACACATCGATTTGTGGGCGCGCCGCCTGGCCAGCAGGGGAGCCAATCAGTGGGTGCGAAAGACTCGATATCCGCCAGCCAACCACGATCATTCCCTGCAGAGACAGAATGGGGATCTGTCATAGAAAACAAGGCAAATCTCCATTCTGTCAAGGGATAACACGCAGATCCTGTCTTTCTGCTATGCAGGAAGATGGACCTCTGTGTTGTCCCAGGCAGTCCATCCCCCATACAGTTAGTAAACACACACAGGGAACACATTTAACCCCTTGATCGCCTCTGATGTTAATCCCTTCCCTTCCACTGCCATTAGTACAATGTCAGTACATATTTTTAGCACTGATTACTGTAATAATGTCACTGGTTCCACAAAAAAGTGTAAAAAATGTCATTTAGTTATTCGATCTGTCACAGTTCCGCTAAATAATAATGCCATAAATCTAGCCCCTATTTTGTAGAAGCTATAAACTTTTGTGCAAACCAATCACTATACCCTTTATGGTGTTATTTAACCAAAAATATGTAGCAGAATACAAATTAGCTTAAATTGGTGAAGAAATTTAATTTTTAAAAATGTTTTATTGGGTATGTGTTATAGCAGAAACGCACGACCGCGCAATTGTCAGCTAAAGCAATGCAGTGCTGTATAGCACAAAATAGCCTGCTCAGGAAGTAGGTAAGTGCTTCTGGGGCTGAAGTGGTTAAGGGCTCCTTTAGTTATGATTTAAAATTTCATGTAGATGAAACATGATAGATATCATGTTAAGGTGCGATAATTACCGGTAAGTGATTTGCACGTGGTTTGCCAGATGCCTCCTCTGTGTTGGTTTTCTATTATATAGATACTTGTACCATCATCTCGGCTGGTACCACTTTTTAAATGCATCTCAAATATGATGTAAATGCCATAGGGGCATTTGTGTGGTGTTTGTGGCACATTTGCAGCGTTTTTACTTTGACATGAATGGAGGCATTTGGAGATTGGTAAAGCCAGCCGAATGCTATATATCAGATACATTTTGGCACAACACAATGCAAATCGACACAAACAAGACCATATGAACAACATGGTCCACTGCACTGCACATAATGAACAGTGTTGTAAGGTGTTTGTGAGGCTTCAAAATACCCAGACTAAACACCTGCTTTGGTGATCATGTAAGCTTAGTCCAATAGTCACAATGGATGTACAGTATGTTAGAAATACTTGTAAATACTTCAGTATTTGTAGCACACCCACTATTAATGCTCTTTCCCTGATATAGAACACTTTTCCCGTAGTTTTTTTTATATATGGAGAAGCTTTGCCATTACCCAGCCTTAAAAGGGGGATTGTTTGGCCCCCAAATGAGTTGACTTCTTTTCATCTTGCTGTTTTTTTTTATTTTATTAGCAATAAATTATAGCCTTTAAGATGGCTGTCTGGAATTATTTTTGTCAATTTCATTTGGACTTCTCAGTGAAGACTAGTGACCTTTCACAGCCCCCCACACACTTTATGTTAGAGCTACCAAAGTTTAAACATCAAGCCCACCTAATGCTCGCTGACTGGTGGATAAAAGATCAGTGTCCGGGAACCTCACAAACACTTTCTTGAGGAACGTTTGTAACCTCATTCAATAATGATCTAGTAGGTTTTGTCAAAAGCACAGTGCCTAGTACCTGAAGGTCCAGATAAAAGACACTAATGCCACGTACACACGACCATTTTTCATGTCATGGGAAAAAACAATGTTTTTCTTGACGTGATTCCTCTAAAGCCTGCCTTGCATACACACACGATCATGATAAAAAAAGCTTGAGCAAAGCGCGGTGACATACAACACATTCCATTCGAATGGCGTCACACTTTGGGTCGATTATGCAAATTTCCCTTCTCATAACTTGCTTCTGATCATGCACGTTTTCCCCCCGTCGTTAAATCCTACACACGACCGTTTTTCACGACGAGAAAAACGATGACGTGAAAAACGACGAGAAAAAAAAGAGCAGGTTCTAAATTTTTAATGGCCATTTTTCTCGTAGAGAAAAATGCTCTGGAGCCTACACACGATCGTTTTTAACGACCAATTAAAAAAAAATAGCATTTTCTCGTCATGAAAAATGGTCGTGTGTACGCGGCATAAGAGGCAGATTTACTAAAAGAGGTTGAGAATCTCAATTCAATAAATTGGGTGAATATTTACTCCAATTATCCAAACATTCGAAAAGCAAATCCCTCTTTACTTTTTTCACTGCACATGATTGGATATTCAAATTAAACAGGAGCTTTCTTTTAACATGACCGTATAATTGATTGAAGTGAATAGTTACAAAATCAGAGTAGAGATTTTCAACTCCTTTAGCAAATCAGGTATTAAAGTTGAACTCCAGGTATGATCTGTATAGCATGCTTATAATGGTTTATAATGGTTAACACAATAGTAGTACCCGAGGGACCACCAGGGAAGCTGACCATTACTGAATCTGTGCTTTGCCAAAGACTTCTATTATATTTTGTGGGTGTGGTGCAGTTTCTGAAAGGCTTTTTTTTTTAATAAGTGCTAATATGCTCATTGCAAAAGTCCAAGGTGTATGTGATGTTTAATACACTGACCGTTTTCTCTTTTATCTACCTTATGCTGACATCACTCTACAGGCTGCTAGAAAGGTCCCAGACGAAGTTAACTTGGTATCACTTCTAATGGGACAGGAGTCGGCACTAAAGAGGAAGCATTGGTTTATGCGGCTCCTGCTCCCTCCACAGCAGCTTGCTTCCTCCACTGCCGATTCCGGCTCCATGCACTCAAAGGCCTGGTTCACACCTATGCATTTTTTAGTGCATTTTTAATTTTGCAGAAACACACTACAGTCCATTTAACATGGTTTCCTATTGATGTAGTTCACATTTGTGCATTTTATGGAAAGGTTTATTTTTTTTTCTGGTTTTTGGTTCCATAGACTTCAATGATTTAAAGTACAGAAAAAATGCAAAATGCACCTGCAATATGCAAACTGCAACTTGCACAAGTGTGAATCAGGCCTGATGCTATAGGATGGCGGGTCAGAAATCCTTTGATCTCGGTCTAGGGTTGCCGACTAGACCTCCCAGAGCATGGGCATGTGCTTCCCTGGGTTGAGGTTGCGGGCCACATCAGATGGCTCTGAGCACCCTAATATAGGGTATTAGGTGAACATTTTATCTGCACCAATGTAACTATTGAAAAACAGTGGAAAATACTGCGCAGGTCTAATATAAAACAAAGAATTGGATTGGTGGCAAGACCAAGCAATCTTAAATATGAATAAACGTGAGTGCTGCTGCAGCACAAATGTCAGATAAACAAAATGTAAACAGTAAATAGGGTGTGCTGCGCTGCTAAAATTAATACATCAATACTATATGTGATAACAAAATGTGCATTGAATACAAAAAGAAATAATTAAAAAACCAACACCAAGTGCTCCAATGTATAACAAAATCACATAAAAAAGCAAACAGTGTTGACAAAGTTCATAAAGTGTTGGTATTCAGCTCCAGGGAAAATTCAAAGTTCTGTGAGTTCAGAGAAATATCCCAAGTAGGAGATTGTGATTCTACAGGACAGAAGAGAGCCTCCACCTCCACCTCTTAATGCAGATCTGCTTACCAGATAGATAATAATCATAAGCCTCAACAGCACAGCAGGCTGGATTGCCTTAACGAGTATCAACGTGGAATCCTGTGTGAATCTCCAAACTCAGTCTCAATGCGGCTGGGTCCCAAAAAGCAATCACTCCCAAAGTGTAGCCAAGAAAAGAAAAGGGATGCCAACAGTGCCCCTGGAAGAAGTCTGCTATTGGACGAAACGGCGTAGGGAGGAACGGCGTGCTGACGACACCATTGTTTTTATCCTCACGACCATCCGGAAGGACGGGCGGATTGTGAGAGCCGGCCGGCTTACTATTTATATGCTTCTAAAGGATTCGTTATTTGTAAGTGCAATCGAATTTCTTTTATTAAATCTTTTAAAACGTTACTACTCTATGTTGGCATCCCTTTTCTTTTCTTGGCTACACTTTGGGAGTGATTGCTTTTTGGGACCCAGCCGCATTGAGACTGAGTTTGGAGATTCACACAGGATTCCACGTTGATACTCGTTAAGGCAATCCAGCCTGCTGTGCTGTTGAGGCTTATGATTATTATCTATCTGGTAAGCAGATCTGCATTAAGAGGTGGAGGTGGAGGCTCTCTTCTGTCCTGTAGAATCACAATCTCCTACTTGGGATATTTCTCTGAACTCACTGAACTTTGAATTTTCCCTGGAGCTGAATACCAACACTTTATGAACTTTGTCAACACTGTTTGCTTTTTTATGTGATTTTGTTATACATTGGAGCACTTGGTGTTGGTTTTTTAATTATTTCTTTTTGTATTCAATGCACATTTTGTTATCACATATAGTATTGATGTATTAATTTTAGCAGCGCAGCACACCCTATTTACTACCAATGTAACTATGCAATACAGATCATAATTGGAATTCAGCTTCAATCCCTAGATGCCAATAGCACACATATATGTGACCACTTGAAGGGTGCACCTTAATGCCAGATGGCCACATATGTGGTGCCCTGTTAAACTTAAATGCAGTGCACTCTCCCCAGCATGGTAGCTGGCGTGTACTGGAAATCTCCCAACGCATACCACCGATTAGGAGCTTTCCAATTAAAGGGGAAAGGGTTAAAGGGAAAGGGTTAATTTTCTGGACAGTGCTTGTTATTTTAACACACATTGTAACACTAAACCCAAGATTTATACTTCTCATGCTTTGTTTCTTTACATTCAATACTACCGCCAAATAGCCTGCTTTATAGCATACTGTAATGTGCAGGATAATGGTGTTAAAGTGGTAAACGGACACAAACCTTGAAAGAGATTGGAGCTGGGTTTTCTTCATATCAGGGCTAATGTATACATGCACACACACACACACATTTTATATATATATATATATATATATATATATATATATATATTGTAGCAGAGCGTCCCAGAGAGAGCCTGGGAAAGTCCAGTTCGGGGTTTATACCTCTCCCAGGCTCCTCTCTTACACGTTCAGGGATCTCTGATCCCTGATCCAGGTCAGGTGTTGGCCCTCTCCCCCAGGCCAATTTAAGCTCACCTGAGCTAACAGCCATGGCTCTGTCCTGGGAAACATATAGTGTGGATCTGTAGGAGCAAGGAGGTTGTTAAAAGACTGGTGAGCAGTTTGTGTTTTGAGCTAACAAGCGGTAGGCTTGTTTAGCTTAGTAGTTAGGGCCTACATATCGTGTAGTTAGAGCCGAGACACGGCTAGGTGTTTGTTTATACTATTTTTGTTTGTTTTGTTTTCTGCACACTGTACAGCACCTGTAAATAGACTTTGTATAGCACCAATAAAAATCCCACTGTTGTTCACTTATCCTATGGACTTTGGTATCTGTGCCGGCTCATCCCAGGGAGCTTTTGTACCCGCTACCTATCCCCAGCTTACATATGGTGGAGGCTGCGATCAGCAGTAGTAAGTTACTATTTTAAAAGGCCAGTACCTAAAGTGACAACATGGAGGAAATCCTCAAACAAATGATGTTATCCAATGCTGCACAACAGCAAACTAACGCTGCATTGCAGCAAGCCAATGCTATCGCACAGGAGCAAACCAAGGCGCTGTACAAACAGATTGGTGCTGCACAGGAGCAATCGCAGAGGCAGATTAGTGCTGTACAGGAGCAATCGCAGAGGCTGTTTGAACAGCTTGCCACTGCTGCAGAAGTGGATAGGAAAACCCTGACTAAGGTTGCAGAGACGCTAGCACAGTGGGCACCTGCGGAAATTAAGGATATGGGAGACAAGCCTTCAGCCATCCATGTGGCTCGCTTTCTGTCTAAAATGACTACGGATGATGATCCAGAGGCCTTCCTGTTAACGTTTGAGCGCACCGCTGAGAGGGAATGTTGGCCTAAAACCAAGTGGGCAGGACTGATTGCCCCCTTACTTTCTGGTGAATCGCAGAAGGCCTACTATGATCTGGAGTCAGCAGAAGCAGAAGACTATGAAAAGGTCAAGCAGGAAATTCTGGCGCGACTCGGCGTCACCTTGGCCGTTCGAGCCCAACGGGTCCACAGCTGGTTCTTCAAAATCGAGAGGCCCCCAAGATCGCAGATGTTCGACCTAATCCACCTGGTGCGAAAATGGCTACAGCCTGAGTCCCTGTCTGCGCCACAAATAGTGGAGCGTGTGGTCATGGACCAATTCCTGAGGTCACTCCCAATTCCCCTGCAGAAGTGGGTGAGTCAAGGGGACCCCAAGTCGGCAGATAACCTGGTGGAACTCGTCGAAAGGTACTTGCAGAGAACCTGGTCACCACCCCAACAACCGCACGGACTTTCCACCCAAAGCCACGGTCTCCCCAGGCAACCGGTAAGACTGTTCCAGGGGAAGTGGGTGGTAAGCATGGCAAGGAAATAGGGGGGAGGATTTTTGGTGCCAGGACTGAAGTTTGGCGTCCCAAGCAAGGGAAACCACTGCCTGTCAGCAAAACAACTTGGGGAAACATCAGGTGTTTTCGCTGCCAAGAGCTGGGACATGTTGCAGCAAACTGTCCATTGACTGATGAACCAATGCAGTGTGATCTGTCTAATAGAAGGCAGTCTATGTTTGCTGCTGTTTCATGCGCTGCAGCGCCAAATGTGGGGAAACACATGTGTCACATGACTGTTAATGATAAGCCTATTACGGCCTTACTGGACTCTGGAAGTCTGGTTACTTTGGTTACAGCTGAGATGGTTGAAACTGTGAATTTTCATGCTAAAAAAGTTGCTGTGATCTGTGTACATGGGGATACCCGGGAGTATCCTATAGCCACAGGTCAGTTTAAAACTGGCTTAGGTACGGTGTCCCATGCAGTCGGACTTGTGCCCCACTTGTGCACGAGGCCATCATTGGTAGGGACTTCCCTAAGTTTTGGGAACTGTGGGATCGTCCCGACCCGGTCGCAGTACCTGACTCAGTCGCAGAGCCAGAGCTCCTGGCTACTTCCGATATTGTGGGTTCAGGGGACTCATCTCAGGGCTCTCCGAGTTTTCCTTTCTCGGTTATGGCAGGAGAGCTGGAGGAGCCTGAGGGAGTCCCCACAACCAGTAGAGCCGGACAGCCGTCTGCCGACTCGGAGCCTATGTTGGAGTTTACTGACCTTAATGTGCACAAGGAAAATTTTGGTACTGAGCAGAGAAAAGACCCTACCCTTGCCAGGGCCTGGGAAAATGTAATGGTGATTAATGATGTACCTGTTGAACCAGGGGATAGGCCCTGTTTTCCTTATTTCAGCAGCAATGATGATTTACTGTATCGTGTATGTAAAAAGAATGATGAAGTTACTGAACAGTTGGTGGTCCCCAAGCCTTACAGAAGGGTGGTGTTGGAACTTGCCCATGGGCACTTGCTAGGAGGCCATTTAGGGGTTGAGAAAACCACTGAAAGAGTGTTGCGCAGGTTTTACTGGCCTGGGATACAGAAAAATATTGAGAATTATTGTCAATCCTGTCCTGTGTGTCAGATGTCAGCCCCCCAGCCCCACTTCCGAAGTCCTTTAGTGCCCTTGCCCATTATTGAAGTGCCCTTCGAGAGGATTGCCATGGACCTTGTGGGTCCCCTCCCCAAATCCGCCCGTGGTCATCAGCATATCCTCGTGATTATGGATTACGCTACCCGTTACCCTGAGGCCGTTCCCTTACGCGCCGCATCTGCTAAAAATATTGCCAAAGAGCTGTTTATGGTGTTCAGTCGGGTGGGCATCCCTAAAGAAATCCTGACAGACCAGGGTACCCCATTTATGTCACGGATAACTAGGAAGCTGTGCAAGTTATTTAAGGTGACGCAGTTGCGAACCTCTGTGTATCATCCGCAAACGGATGGCTTGGTGGAACGTTTCAATAAGACGTTAAAGGGCATGTTAAAAAAGGTTGTTGACAAAGATGGAAAAGACTGGGACTTCCTGATACCGTACCTGATGTTTGCTATCAGGGAGGTTCCCCAGTCCTCTTCAGGGTACTCTCCATTTGAGTTGCTTTATGGGAGACACCCTCGGGGACTCTTGGACATAGCCAAGGAAACTTGGGAGGGGGAACAGACACCCCACAAAAGTGTAATTGAGCATATTGCTCAAATGCAGGACAGGATTGCAGCTGTAATACCAGTGGTGAAAGAACATTTACTACAGGCTCAAGCAGCCCAACAGAGAATATACAACCGGGGGGCCCAACTCCGTGTTTTCTCACTGGGTGACAGGGTCCTCGTTTTAGTTCCCACTGTTGAGAGCAAGTTCCTGGCTAAATGGCAGGGCCCCTTTGAAGTAATTGAAAGAGTTGGGGAAGTCAATTACAAGGTGTATCAACCAGGTAAAAGGAAGCCCGAACAGATTTACCACGTGAACCTGTTAAAGCCCTGGAAGGATAGACTGGCGTTAACTGCGAGGTCCCTACCGGTAACGCCTAAGGGTACTGAATCCCCTCTGATCCCTGAGGTCACGATTCCAGACACCCTATCATATTCCCAAAAACAGGAAGCTAGAGAGTTCCTAATAAGGAATAGAGAGAAATTTTCAGAGTTGCCTGGCACGACTTCAGCGGTTCAGCATGATATTGTTACTGAACCTGGGGTCCGTGTCAAGCTCAAACCATACCGAATTCCTGAAGCGAGGAGAAAGGACATCAGTGATGAAGTTAGAAGAATGTTGGAACTAGATGTCATTGAGGAATCCAATAGTGACTGGTCTAGCCCCATCGTGTTGGTCCCAAAACCGGATGGCACTTGGAGGTTTTGTAACGACTTCAGAAAGCTCAATGCAGTAACAAAGTTTGACACGTACCCGATGCCCAGGGTAGAGGAACTTATAGACCGACTGGGCAAGGCCCGTTATCTGACCACTTTGGACTTGACCAAAGGATATTGGCAAATACCCCTGACTAATAGTGCCAAAGAAAAGACTGCGTTTGTGACCCCGGAGGGATCATTCCAGTATAAGAAAATGCCTTTTGGGTTGCAAAATGCCCCTGCAACCTTTCAGAGGGCCATGGACAGGACCCTAAGACTGCACCAGCAGTATGCTGCAGCTTATTTAGATGACATAGTGGTGCATAGCACTGACTGGGAGTCTCACTTGCCCCGTGTCCAAGCTGTCCTTGATTCCCTCTTCAAGGAAGGTTTTACGGCAAATCCCAAAAAATGTGCCATTGGTTTGGAGGAAGCCAAGTATTTGGGCTACACTATTGGCCGTGGAGTTATTAAACCCCAAGTGAATAAAGTAGAAGCCATCCAGGAGTGGCCACGTCCTGCAAACAAGAAGCAGGTCAGGGCCTTTCTTGGCATTGCGGGATATTATAGAAGGTTTATTCCAAATTTTTCCACTATAGCTGCTCCACTGACAGACCTGACGAAAGGGAAAGACTCCGTAATGATAAAATGGTCCCCAGTAGCAGAAGAATCTTTCCAAGTCCTGAAGAAGGCTCTTTGTGCACAGCCAGTGCTATACTCCCTTGATTTCTCCAAAGATTTTTTGGTTCAGACAGATGCCTCTGATGTAGGTATCGGGGCAGTACTATCACAGGTATACAATGGGGAAGAACACCCTGTGGTCTACCTAAGCAGAAAGCTCAATGATCATGAGAAAAAATATGCAGTCATTGAAAAGGAATGTTTAGCCATAAATTGGGCCGTGGACGGGCTCAGGTACTACCTGTTAGGGCGCCAGTTTGAGTTAATAACTGACCATGCTCCCCTGAAATGGATGGCCCAAAAGAAGGAGACTAATAGGCGGGTGAACCTGTGGTTTTTGGCCCTCCAGGATTATTCCTTTTCGGTAAAACACAGGCCAGGTGTTGAGATGGGGAATGTAGATGCCCTGTCCCGTGTTCCCTCCTGTTGGGCTACAGGTGTTCCAACCCTGGGGTTGAAACAAGAGGGGAGGGTGTGTAGCAGAGCGTCCCAGAGAGAGCCTGGGAAAGTCCAGTTCGGGGTTTATACCTCTCCCAGGCTCCTCTCTTACACGTTCAGGGATCTCTGATCCCTGATCCAGGTCAGGTGTTGGCCCTCTCCCCAGGCCAATTTAAGCTCACCTGAGCTAACAGCCATGGCTCTGTCCTGGGAAACAGATAGTGTGGATCTGTAGGAGCAAGGAGGTTGTTAAAAGACTGGTGAGCAGTTTGTGTTTTGAGCTAACAAGCGGTAGGCTTGTTTAGCTTAGTAGTTAGGGCCTACATATCGTGTAGTTAGAGCCGAGACACGGCTAGGTGTTTGTTTAAACTATTTTTGTTTGTTTTGTTTTCTGCACACTGTACAGCACCTGTAAATAGACTTTGTATAGCACCAATAAAAATCCCACTGTTGTTCACTTATCCTATGGACTTTGGTATCTGTGCCGGCTCATCCCAGGGAGCTTTTGTACCCGCTACCTATCCCCAGCTTACAATATATATATATATATATATATATATATATATATATATATATATATATATACATACATACACACACAGCATTGCACTGACCATTATCTACACTCTGTATGAAATAGCTAGTCATATCATCATCTACAATCCGTATAAATTGCTGGCTTGTGAATGCTTTTAACGACACAGAAGTTGTTTTTTTAAAACTACATCTAGTAACCTGTACTGCAAGGTGGGGGAAACACATTTATCACTTACATAGGGGAATGAACATTGCAGAAATGGGAAATAACTATGACAAGATAACTTGTGAACGGTTGTGTTATTAACTGGCGCAGCTGTTGCAGTGAGGATGACACTTCCAGCTGATATACTGCAGCTCAATTCAGCCTGGAGCAAAGCCTGGCATGAAGGGAAAAATAATGCCGCTTTATTTTCATTTATGTCTGCTGGTTATGACTTGGAGATATGGAAAATGGGATTACGCTGTGTGTGATGTAAAGTGATCACTTAATCCTAGGTCCCAAAAGAGAGAGCCTCACATAATGCCTTTGTTTACCTCAATGTATTACAATGGCACACTGTCATAAATCACCCACTTTGATGTATTTTGCCATGTGCGGCATCAGTCAGCATTTGTACACGTTAAAAGGATTTTACAGGAAAACCAAGGTCTTTGTTCGTGATTTTCCTGTGTAGCAACCGGGTCTCCCCTATAGCTCATAGGATTTATTGGGTGTCAGAGCTGCAGTTACACATTTCATATGCAGCAGCAGCATTGGGCATTGTTGCACCCCAAGCATTGAATACGATGGTTCACTATTAGAACCCTCCATTTTCATTAAAGTCCTGATGGGGAAATTGCATACAGTATTTTATATTTCCTTATTATTGGCTCACAATATCCAATAATGAATTCCAAATCTGGTTAAGGGACCATACAAGGATGATCACTTTAGCCAATTTCATACTAAAGGAATGTCAGGAATGTGCTATCTTCCTTAGAAGTTAAGGTTGTTAATGATTGGTTAAATTCTACCAACGTGACATGTACACGCATCAGGCACTTTATTAGGTACGCCATGCTAGTACCGGGTTGGACCCCCATTTGCCTTTAGAACTGCCTTACAATGGTTGTAATCCCCATTCATGAAATTTGACCTAAGCACATATATCTGTAGTGTTTACTCATCTCTCTCCAAAGCTCTAAGTGCTGTGTCTTTCTGTTCCCCCAATCCTCTGTTATCAGTAGAGTTACTTCTCCAACACACGTGATAACAGCAATGGAAAAATTGTGTCTGGGAGGATGCTTAGAGGTAAATAAACATGCCTATTCAGAAAACAGCTCTGCATGTTCCTTTGTTCCTCTGCCTATTTGGAGGGGGTGTGTGCCTTTTCTCCAATCAGCTCTCACACAGTGTAAGCCCAAACTCCACACCCACTACTGAATGAGGAAGAAAGGTTTCTAGCACGATCTGCACTTTCTAAAGTGTGTAGAAAAGGAAAGAACAGATATACAAGTAAAACTTATGTAGGGAGATTTGTTTATTCTCTGTGTATCGTATGAGGCTGTTCATTTTTACTGGGTATATGTGAGGGTTTTTAACCACTTTAATTCTTCTTGGTGTAGATTCAACAAGGCGTTGGAAACATTCCTCAGAGATTTAGGTCCATATTGACATGATATCATCACACAGTTGCTGTCGATTTGTCAGCTGCACATCCATTAAGCAAATGTTCACATCCCAAAGGTGCTCTACTGGATTGAGATCTTGTAATTGTGGAGGCCATTGGAGTACAGTGATCTCATTATGTTTAAGAAACCAGTTTGAGATGATTTGAGCTTTGTGACATGGTGTATTATCGTGCTGGAAGTAGCCATCAAAAGATGGGTACACTGTAGTCATAAAGGGATGGACATGGTCAGCAACAATAGTCGGGTAGGCCGTTGTGTTTAAATAATGCTCAGTTGGTACTAAGGGGCCCAAAGTGTGCCAAGAAAATATTCACCACATCATAACACCACCATCACCAACCTGAACTGTTGATAAAAGACAGGATGGATCCATGATTTCATGTTTATGCCAAATTCTGACCCTACCATCTGAATGTCGCAGCTGAAATCGAGACTCATCAGATCAGGCAAAGTTTTTTCAATCTTCTATTGTCCAATTTTAGTGAGCTTGTGTGAATTGTAGCCTCAGTTTTGTGGTCTTTGCTGACTCTAACCAGTCTGCCCTTTCTCCTCTGACATCAAATCCATACAACTGCATCTCACTGGATATTTTCTCTTTTTCTGACCATTCTCTGTAAACCCTAGAGATGGTTGTTCGTGAAAATCCCAGTTTTTGAAATACTCTGACCAGCCTGTCTGGCACCAACAACCATGCTCAAAGTTACTTAAATCCCCTTTCTTCCCTATTCTGATGCTTTGTTTGAACTTCAGCAAGTCATCTTCACCATGTTTAGATGCCTAAATGCATTGAGTTGCTGCCATGTGATTGGGTGATTAGCAATTTGTGTTACCAACTAATCGAACAGGTGTACCTAATAAAGTGGTCGGTGAGTGTACATACAACAGCTATAACTTGGAACATTCAGTCTCATCTTCAGAGCTTGCTATCATGCATGCGTCTAATCATCTGGCCACGCTGCTAAAGCGGATAGGGACTCTGTGGTGAAACAGCATCTTTAGTTATGTATTTTTTGTTATATTTTCTATTATCTATATCTGTCATTACTTTTATTAAATATTATAAGTATTTGTGTAATCTCTCTTTGCACATATTGGGCCAGATTCAGGAACACTTGCGCTGGAGTATTTCGATATGCGCCGCGTAACTGTGATGATGCGCCGTCGTTTCTATGTGCCCGTACCCACCAAACTAGATGCGCCCAGTAATGGGTCATTTGCGACCGGCGGAACGTTCCGACGCCAGAGTATCGTCAGCGCTTAATTTCGCTGGGCGCATCAGTCGCGCCTATTGATTTCCCCTGCAAATATGCAAATGAGGGATTTTTCCCAATTCACGAACGGATTAGCACCATACGCTGGCTACATGCGCCGCGCGTATCTGATCCGTCCGGCGCAAAGTTATTTCTACAAAAGGCTGCTTTATCTTTACTCCAGACGGTCACAGGTCAGCAGGAGAGCAGCTACAGCAGCGTTACCGACGATAGGAGCTAGCTGAGCACCCCCACTTGCAAGGACAACACCTCTGTGTGCCAACATGCCAGGGGCACTCGTGGTCCTAGAACTACTGATGGGTCCCCTGGAACCAAGAAGGCGGCCACGTGAGAGGATATACCGCACTCGTATGAACCTCTTTGGCATGGGGGATGAGGAGGTGTATCGCCTCTTCAGATTCAGCCCTGTTGCAATACTTGAACTAACCACAACCCTGCAGGATGACATCACCAGCCCAACACACCGATCACAAGCAGTGCAGCCACTGGTGAAGGTCCTGGCAACACTCCATTTCCTTGCAAGTGGATCATTCCAGCGTACAAGTGGAGTGGTGGCTGGGATGTCACAGTCCTCCATAAGCAGATGTGTGCACCAGGTTGTCCCTGCAATCCTCAGACGCATGTCCAACCAGTTCATCAGACCCACCACTGAGGAGCTGCGGCAGAAGGCAATGACAGATTTCTACAACATTGCCAGATTCCCACGCACTGTGGGGGCCATTGATTGCACACATGTGGCCCTACAGCCCCCCAGTGCCACAGAGCACATATACCGCAATCGGAAGCATTGGCATTCCATCAACGTACAGGTGATAGCCGATGCCCAACGCCTCATATGGCACGTCCGTGCCAAACACCCCGGGTCCAGCCATGACAGTTTCATATACCGTCAGAGTCCCATCCCAGCAGAATTTAACCAGAACATGTATGGGGACAGCTGGCTGGTTGGTGAGTGACATGGGAGTCAGGCATGACTATCCCCTCCCGTCATGCACAACAGAAATCGCACATGCATGACTAACATTCTCCTGTCTTTTCCCTTACAGGTGACTCTGCATATGCACTGGGACCCCATCTAATGACTCCTTTCCGGAACCCCCAAACCAGAGGAGAGAGAAAATACAATGAAGCACACATCAAAACCCGTGCAGTGGTGGAGCAAACATTTGGGCTCCTGAAGTCCCGTTTCCGCTGCCTGGATAAGTCTGGGGGGGCCCTATTGTATTCCCCTACCTTTGTGTGTCAGATCATCGGTGCATGTTGCATACTACATAACTTTGCTATGAAAAAAGGCCTGCATATTGACATACGTGATGACCTGACCCCCGACCCACACAGTCCCCCCCTGCCAGAGGACACCCAGTCTGCTGATGGAAGAGCAGTCAGGAGGGTCCTCGCCGTAGGCATCTTTGGACACTAAACCAAAACATTAATTACACAGACAATGCACGCGTGTACACCACTGATGTCCCTAGATCACACACACCACATGCACATCGCATTGGATTAGCCCAAGTCCAGCATGTAGGAGTTGGGAGCAGTAACGCCGCGTCAAGGCCCCAATGATGTCACTGTCCATTCACACACCTTTCACACATCATTCATTCAGCCGTGGGGTTCACTTCACCACCACGGCCGAGGGTGACACCCCTTACTTTCAGGAGTGCCACCCTCTCACATTCACACACCATTCACACTGTCCCCTGCACTCCTGACCGTGTGCAGTACAAAAATAAATTAGAAAGATCATATCCTGATCAATAAAAGAAAAATAATCTCATAACCTGAGAAAAATAAAAAATAAACTCATGACCTGAGTATGTGAAAAATAATAATATAAAACCAGCCACAAAAAAAAAGGCCTCATCGGGGATGCCGGGGGCTTCTTCTGGGGGCCCCTCTCTGGCTCCGCAGCTGCCTGGATGGAGTGGGTGGGGGTGGGGGGGCATCTGGAGGTGGCTGATCCCCAGGTGGGCCACTCCTGGCAGGTGTGGCCTGCGTGCCCTCCAAGGCCCTGGCTATCCGTCCAAGATAACTGTTGGTCTGGGCCTGCATCCGGAGCTGACGGGTCATCTGGTAATGCTGGGCCCGCCGACTCAGCCTCCCCTGCTCCCGGATGGCAGCACTGTTCCCATGGATGGCAGCAGTGTTGGCCTGGACGGCTGCAGTGAGGTGCTGGATATCCCCCTGCACCTCCCCCAAAGTGGTGACCACTGCAGCGCAATTAGAGCTGACATCCTGCACTGCGTTGCTGAGGTTGGCAACGGAGCCCAGGCTGTCCGACACTTTCTGCAAGTGGTCCGCTATGGCCCCCATTTGTTCTGTCTGTCTGGCGTGATCCCTTGCCAACTGGTCCTGGACACCATCAGACACCCCCCTGGTCTTCTGGGTCGCCTTCCTGGGGCCAGAAGATGTATGTCCTCGGGTGGAAGGAGTCGCCCTTGAGGGGCTTCCAAGGATGGGGGAGGGGACGACAGACGGGCCAGGAGAAGGGGAGGAGACAGACAAAACCAAAGAAAAGTCCTGCTCTGCCACAGCAGGATCTTCCACAACCACCTCGGCAGGTGTGGTGTGGCCACTCTCCTCCTCCACAACCTCTTCACCACCCAGTGGCTCGGGCACACGATGGCGTGGGGGGGATGGGGTGGAATGCACGCTGACAGATGATGGCCCAGCTCCGTCATCTGTGGATGACACAAAGCAGACACATGTTGGTGGTCCCACACACTTGGCACATGTCCCCCCCCCCCCAAATGCAAAACAACAAATAGGGGATTATAAAACACTTACCTGTCCTTGTGCCTTCCTCCACGGAGTCATAGCCTGCGACCCCCTCCACCTGCTCCCTCTCCAGGCACCGAGCGACCACCTCCTCCTCTGCGGTCAGGGTGACAGGACATGGGGGACCACCACCTGTGCCCCTCTCATACCTCCTGATGGAGGCCACCTTGTCCCTCACCTTGCGCCGCAGGTCATTTATTTTCTTTTGTATGTCCCCAGCAGTCCGGGTGGAGTAGCCCAGGACATTGACCCTGGCAGCAATCGACTCCAGGATGCCCTGCTTCCTCTCCCGGCTGGTCTTCCGGCTTTTTTTGCCATGGAGAAATTCATTCTCCGTCTCCATAGCCGAGATAATGACAGAGACCTCCTGGGTATTAAAGTTGAGGTTCCTCCTCTCTCTGGGGGTAGCGGGAGCAGCCATCACAGAGCAAAAGTATCTTCCCTGGGGTGGGGGGAAACGGAACTACTTTTGCGCCGGAATGGCGTTTCCGCCAGCGCTTTTAAGCGCCCAGCGGAACGCATTGCGCTGACGTTTCCCAGGAAGTGGTGCCGACGGAAGTTGTGAGCATGCGCACAAGGGGGCGAGTGGAGCCGCACTCACTGCGCATGCTCCGTGGATGATGCGCTGAACGTAAGCCTCTGCGCCGGGCTCCGCCCATCATTTACATATGATCACACCCACTTCCACTTGCGTCGGGTTACGCCAGCGCATTATCGTTACTCTGGCGCAAGTTTACGCGCAACTGCTATGTGAATTACAGGACTTGCGCTGAAAGGGTCTTCAGAGTAACGTAAATGAGAAGCGTTACTCCAGAGGAAAGATACTCTCATCTACCTGAATCTGGCCCACTGAATACAACTGCAAAAACGTAAACTATTACATATCTGTGCTAATATAAGTCTAGACCACAAACCATTGTATGCTTCTTGCTGGATGGGGTCTTACACAAGAAATAACAGCGAACATATTTATGTTGAACTTAGCATACTACTACTTATAGGGCTGGCATTTTCAGTGCAACAAATAAGTTGATTGCTGTTGGCTGGCTATCAACAGCATGAGTTCTCAATTGTTCATGAACAACATTAAGAATGAGGAATAATTATCAAATAATAAAAAAATTCAGCCAAGCAGATGAACCCCATCTTTCATCCAACTTCTATTTCTACCTACTGTATACACTATGCCTGCTTGTAGTGAAACAGGTTACATATATTGTATATCATATCGGTGCAACTATTCAGCCACTAAAGCACCTCATGGGTACCATGGCATTCAATCTAAAAAGATTAGTAAAAAGGACATTTAAATCCAAAGACTGCTTATTTTATATTGCATTAGGGTGTTCCAAGTTACCCGGTAGGTCTGTTCTTGAGATAGGGTTACATTTACCCAAAACTTAGAATTTCTGATATGAAGTATCACGATGATAATAGATTGAAAATAAATAAAAATGGGGTTATGAGTCCATTGTCATGAAATTTTTGGACTGAATACTATGACTGCTTGTGGCACTTGCATCACAAAGGTGTTGACTGATCAGAACAAAGCCTTCCATGGTGTATAATGTATACCTAGTTGAAGTGTATTTATTATTGTAATATATATATATATATATATATATATATATGGGAAAGGGCATACATGTATATATTCAAGATTTGCAACAAGATGTGCATCGATCCTGTCAATGAGTCAGTTAAGAATAGTTTTACCAAGGAAACTAAAACTTCAAAGTGTTGGAAGCCCTCATTACCACATTTATTTTTCAACAGTAGAAAATCTATGCATGCTGACTGACAATTGTTTCATCTTTTACCATAGAAAAAAGAAAATCTTGGTGAATGCAGTACAAGTGAGTATTGTCATATCTTTCACTGCCCCTCACTTTTAGACGCCATACACACTATACAACGTTTGCTGTCTGATTGCCTTTACATTTATCAAAACCATGTAGTGCAAGGGCTTGGCCGACTGCATACAAATTGAAACTCTTGAAGTGGATGTAAACCCTCCATACACCCAGTGAAGTGAACAGCCTCAGATGATACACAAGGATGAACCAAATCTCCCTACATTGGTTTTACATGTATATCTGTTGTCTTCACATTTATATACTGTTTAGAACAGGGATCCTCAAACTACGGCCCTCCAGCTGTGGCGGAACTACACATCCCATGAGGCATTGTAAAACTCTGACATTCACAGATATGACTAGGCATGATGGGAATTGTAGTTCCTGAACTGGAGGGCCATAGTTTGAAGACCCATGGTTTAGAATGTTCAGATCGTGTTAGGAAATGTTCTCTTCTTGTTTAACACAGAGTGTGATGTCTGGGCAAACAGTCAAGACAGCTAAAATTGATGATTGGAGGGAAAAGCTCACACCCCCCTCTCATCATAGGCAGAGACTCTCAGAGGTGTTTTGTAACAGGGCCAGCTCCCTGCTAATTTATAGCAATCTCCCCAGAAAGAAATTTCAGGTTACCTCTACCTGCTGTGTCAGAGAATTTGTCAGGAGTTATAAGGTTGATAACAGGCAAACTGTTCAGGAGAGAGCTACTGGACATAACTCTTTGAAGAGAGATAAAAAAAAAGGGATTTTTAAATACAGCTTACCTGTAAAATCCTTTTCTTGGAGTACATCACGGGACACAGAGCGGCATATTCATTACTATATGGGTTATATGGAGTACCTTCAGGTGTGGACACTGGCAATCTCAAACAGGAAGTCCCCTCCCTATATAACCCCCTCCCCTAGAGGGAGTCCCTCAGTTTTGTAGCAAGCAGTATGCCTCCCAAAATGGTCACCCAAAAGAGGGGTGGGAGCTCTGTGTCCCATGATGTACTCCAAGAAAAGGATTTTACAGGTAAGCTGTATTTAAAAATCCCTTTTTCTTTCTCGTACATCACGGGACACAGAGCGGCATATTCATTACTATATGGGATGTCCGAAAGCAATGCTTTAATGAGGGGAGGGAGACATCTTCCAAAGAAGGATTCAATTTAGAGGTAAACTCAAATAATAATAATAATTCCAACTTAGTCAAGAAAAAAAAAAAAAAAAAAAACTTTTTCTTTTTTTTTTTTTTTCTTTTTATAACCAAGGGTGCTTCTGATCCCGAGGATCTCAAACTGCAGCCTGTAGTACTGCCTGTCCAAAGGCAGAATCTGCATTCCTTCTCACGTCTAGTTGATAAAACTTTGCAAACGTGTGGACTGATGACCACGTCGCTGCCTTGCATATCTGAGCCATAGAGATCTGATGGTGTGCTGCCCAGGAGGCGCCCATGGCCCTGGTAGAATGGGCCTTTACCGACAAAGGAGGAGGCAACCTCTTCAAACCGTAGGCTTGAATGATTAATTGTCTAATCCATCTCGAGATGGTGGATTTTGCAGCTGCCTGCCCCTTCTTGGGGCCATCTGGTAGAACGAATAACACATCTGTCTTCCGGATCTTTTCTGTAGCTTTAAGATAGGCCTTCATGGCCCGGACAATATCCAAGGTATGCAGCAACCCCTCCTTTCTAGATGTGGGTTTTGGAAAGAAGGATGGAAGTACCAAATCCTGGTTCAAGTGAAATTTGGATATAACCTTTGGTAGAAAGGAAGGATGGGGCCGGAGAACTGCCCTGTCCTTATGCAGAACGAGATATGGTTCCTTACACGATAAGGCTGCTAATTCTGACACTCTCCTGGCCGAAACTATGGCGACCAAGAAAACCAACTTTCTTGTCAGTAAGACTAAAGGAATCTCAGCCAACGGCTCAAAGGGTTGTTTCTGTAGAGTGGACAGGACAAGATTTAAGTCCCATGGACAAATTGGTGACTTGACAGGAGGATTAATACGCAAGACCCCCTGTAAGAAGGTCTTTACCAGCGAGTGGGTGGCCAGCGGCCTCTGAAACCACACTGACAGAGCTGAGATCTGTCCCTTGATTGTGCTTAGTGCCAGGCCTTTATCCACTCCTAGCTGGAGAAAACTTAACACCCTATCAATAGTATATTTGCGGGAATTCCATCTTTTGGATTCACACCAGCCTACGTAGTTCCTCCACACCCTGTAATAAATCACCCTGGAGACCGGCTTTCTAGCCCTAATCAGGGTAGGAATTACCTGCCTAGACAGACCTCTACCCCTGAGAATCAGGGATTCAGCCTCCAGGCCGTCAAATTTAGACGCTGTAATGTAGGGTGGAGGATCGGGCCTTGTGAGAGTAGGTCTGGTTGTAGAGGAAGAGTCCAAGGGTCTCCCACTGCCATCTTCAGGACTAGTGAGTACCAAGTCCTCCGGGGCCAAGCCGGAGCTACTAGAATGACTGGCTTGTGCTCCAATCTGATCCAGCGCAACAGGCGAGGCAGTAACTGTAGCGGAGGGAATGCATATAGAAGTTTGAATTGATGCCAAGGGCAAACCAACGCATCGGTTCCGCAGGCCATAGGATCCCTCGCTCGAGACACGAACCTGTCTAGTTTCTTGTTGAACCTGGATGCCATTATATCTACGTCTGGCATTCCCCACCTCTGGCAGATTGTCTGAAAGACCTGGGGATGCAGAGACCACTCCCCTGGCAACAGACTCTGGCGACTTAAGAAGTCTGCCTGCAGGTTGTCCACTCCGGGAATGAATATCGCCGAAATGCAGGGTACATGAACCTCTGCCCACTGAAAAATCAAGCTCACCTCCCTCTGAGCGGCCCGACTCCTGGTTCCCCCTTGGTGGTTTATGTATGCCACCGCCGTGGCATTGTCTGACTGGATTCTCACCGGGAACCCCTTTAATCTGGAGGTCCATGCCAGAAGGGCTAGGCGAGCAGCTCTGATCTCCAAGATATTGATGGGGAGCTGCCTCTCTGCTTTCACCCAAGTTCCCTGGCGAGAGAACCCCTCGAAGACCGCCCCCCCAGCCTGCCAGGCTGGCGTCTGTGGTAACTACCTTCCAGACAACAGGGCTGAAGGATTTTCCCTTTAGAAGATTCTGGGGGTTCAACCACCAGGCCAGGCTTTGTCGGACCCTTGATGATAGCGTCAAAGGGGACTCTAAGGCATGTGCCCTCTTGCCCCAGGCTGCTAGAATGGCTGCCTGTAGGACGCGAGTGTGGATCTGAGCGTATGGTACTGCCTCGAACGTGGCCACTAGCTTGCCTAGTACTCGCATACACAGGCGAATAGTTGGTTTTTTCTTGTTTAGAACCAACTGAACCAACCCCTTAATAGCCTCGATCTTTACCAGGGGCAGGAACAACCTTTGCTGTTCTGTGTCTAACCTCATGCCGAGGTATTCCAACTGCTTTGTAGGCTGGAACGCTGACTTTCCCCGGTTTAGGACCCAGCCGAATTCTTCGAGGTACCGAACCTGCCTTTTGCAGACCCGGCCGTGAGTGATCTATGATTAAAAGGTCGTCCAAGTATGCTAGGACTGTGACCCCTTGGATCCTTAAATTGGCCAGAACTGGGGCTAGGATCTTCGTGAATACCCGGGGGGCCGTGGCCAGCCCGAAGGGGAGCGCCCTGAATTGGAAGTGTCGCTGCCCCACCGCGAAGCGTAAAAATCTTTGATGCGACTGAAAGATTGGTACATGAAGGTAAGCATCCTTTATGTCTATGGAGGCCAGAAAATCGTCCTTCTGAAGCGCGGCGGCTGCTGACCGGATGGATTCCATCCGGAAGGAACGAACCCTTAGGTAACCGTTTAACCTCTTTAGGTCCAAGATTGGCCTGACATCGCCGTTGGGCTTTGGTATGACAAAGAGATTGGAATAGAAACCTAGCCCTTGCTCTTGGGCTGGCACCTCTATTATTACGTCCTGGCAGAGCAGGTGATCCAAAGCTGCCAGCAATGAGGCCTTCCTTGCTGGATCCCTTGGTAGCCTTGATTCTTGAAAATGAGGCGGAGGATACCTTAGAAACTCCAGTCTGTAGCCTGTGGTTACAGATGCCCGGACCCATTTGTCGGGGATCTTGGCTTCCCAAACTTCTGAGAAGAAACGAAGCCTTCCCCCCACCCGCGAGAGTGGGGGCGCCCCTTCATAAGGCAGACTTAGGGGCTGTCTTTGTCGGCTTGCGATACCATGGCCTCTTACCCCCAGGGGCCTGTCCCTGCGATCTACTGTTAACGTTGGATCGTGCAGGCGGCCGTCGATACTGCCTGGAATTTGAGGGCCCCGAGACAGGAAAGAGCTGCCTTTTAAATGTAGGACCCCGGAATGTCTTTTTGACCGGTAAAAGGGTACTCTTGCCATTTGAAATAGTCTGAATATATTTATCCAGATCCTCTCCGAAGAGTCGTCCTCCATGGAAGGGAAACCCTGCCAGAAGCTTTTTGCATGGGGGCTCCGCCGCCCAGTTCTTCAACCATAAGAGCCTTCTCATGTGCACCAAAAATAGTGATAAACGAGAGGCCTGCTGGATGGAATCTTTTATAGCATCTACAGCAAAACACAGAGCTCTGGGAATGTCAGAAAACTCTTCTGCTTGTTGGGTAGGCATGTCCTTTAACATTTCTTTTGTCTGGTCTTTTAACGCCTGACAAACACCAATCGCAGCCACAGCTGGCTGTACCACTGCTCCTGCCGTAGCAAAGGATGCTTTTAAAAGTGTCTCTAACCTTTTATCAACCGGATCTTTAAACATATGTATGTTTTCCACCGGGCAAGTTAGTGATTTATTCACACATGAGATGGCTGCATCCACTACTGGGAGCCTCCACCTCTTGGAGAATCTTTCCTCCATGGGGTAAATGACCGCAAATCTTTTCGGTGGCAGAAAAATCCTGTCCGGCCGTACCCAATCCCGAAAGATCAATTCCTCCAAGAGAGGATGGACCGGAAACACTGCGTTGCTTAACGGAGCTTTCAAAGAGCCCAGAGAGGATACCGGAGGAACCTGAGGCTCTGGCAATGTAACTAAATGCCGAGCGGACCATGTCCGTCAAAGACTGTACCCACAGTCTTTCTGTCTGGGAGTCTGAAAATGGTTCCTCAGAGGCAGATCCCTCAATCCCTGAACCCTCTTGGTTCAGGTCTAGTTGATCCTCCTGTGATTCCAATTCCTCCGGAGAGAGAATCTCAGCATCTGAGGATACACCTCTTGGTGATGGGGATCTAACCCGTTTCTTACCAGGAATAGCTCTAGCGATTAATGCTGCTATTCTCTCTTCTAGCCCCCCTAGGGATACGGCTAGCATCGCCTCCGCACCAGATCCCCCTAATGGCTCATCCAAGGCGCCCTTTATGTTAATAAGTTGCGGGGAAAGTATCGGCATATCATCAGAATCAGAAGGGGAACCCCTTTGTTTTTTGGTCTTTTTTGTACCCTTTGACCCCGAACCTTTGGAAGCCATAATACAAAATCGAGGGACTCCGCCCACACAACAGACTGTAGTGGCCAGGAGTACAAAACCAGAGCTTAGGGGACAATAGATCACTAATGCCCAAAAACTGATGGGATCCCGTATGTTTTTCTCTTCTTTTTTTTTTTTTAAATATATATTATATATATTTTCTTTTTTAAAACATACAGTGACCCCAAACTTAGTTTGCCAGCCTCCAACCTGCTGCAAAAAGGGGAATTTCTTGGCTTAACAAAAAAGGCATTGGAACAAAGTCCAGCATGTACTACCCCTCTTCCGCCACCGGGAGTCACTGTTCTGCCGCTCTGCGTCCTCTCCTTCTGAAATCAGCCTCAGACTGAGCACTGAAAATGCCTGCTGATCTATAACAGCACAAGGCGCGCCCCTGTATGACGCCGCAGGCACGCACCCCCCCGCCCTCCTGTCTGAACGGCGCGAAAAACGTCTATAAGACGTGCGCGCGCACGCGCGCGCGTATGCCGGAACAGGAGGAACATGGAGGAGCCGCGCTGCTGGAGACCCAGGACTGCAGAAACAGGCGGCAGATTCAAACCCCCGGCCAGGTAGGACTCTCCAAAAGGCCCCTAGGGATCCTTACTAGTCCTAGGAAGAAAGCAGCAGGTTAGCTAGCAACACATTCTTAGACAGGGGAACCTAGTGATGGGGGAAAAAAGGTGTCATCCTGTCTCTCTCAGACATAGTGAGCAAGGTTGCCCATGCAGAGCATACTTAGGCTATCCACCCTTTTTAGGTTACCCCGGAGAGCCTGCTGTCGAACCAAGTCCCGCAGGCTCCCCCTTACCTGCTCCATGCTGCAGGATGTTTGTCCAGCAAACTGATCCAATCTTCTCCCATCTCCGTGGGTAGCGTAGTAGACCTTCAGGCCCTGGGGTCCTATGAAGGTACCCACTGTCCTGGACCTATATAGCACCCTGGCAAACAGGAACTTATGGTTTTTACAAACTCCAAGTCCTGGGCCCAGGGTCCAGCCCTCCAAAGAGGAGCATTATAGGCAAAACCCCACGGTTTGGGGCCCGGGTACTGTCCACTTTGGCACTGAGGCTCCTTGGACAGATCCGGTTAGCCCGCCCTTAATCCCAAGGATGTGGAGCAAAGCTATTCCGTGACCAACACCTAAGACACTGGCGAAAAAACTGAGGGACTCCCTCTAGGGGAGGGGGTTATATAGGGAGGGGACTTCCTGTTTGAGATTGCCAGTGTCCACACCTGAAGGTACTCCATATAACCCATATAGTAATGAATATGCCGCTCTGTGTCCCGTGATGTACGAGAAAGAAAATACTGCAGATATATGTGCCCAGCTCAAATTTCATGAATCGGGTTTACATCCACTTTAAGGTTTGACCTCATATTATATGGTTTTGTTAAATCTAAAGGAAAAAATCTGCAGAAAATTGTATTAAATAGTTTGTATCCAGCTTTACTGAAATCTGCAAATGTACAGTATGATAACAGTTAGAACAGCATAATAATAGTACATCAAATAGGATAACAAAACAATTGCATTCTGTCTGAATAAAAACATAGTTACGTAAATACTGCCTACATAAATACGCAAGATTATATTTGAAGAGCTAGTTTTACTTAAACAAACTTGCCTTTTTCCGTAGTTTTTCAGCAGCATCAAGTTCAGCTTTTATTGTCTTATCAAACTTGTTTAAGAGCTTGGGTTTCTTTTTCTTGGCTATAAAACAACATAAAAAGGATCCTTGTTTTAGTCATTTATCTTATTATCACAGTTAACAGCATATGAATGTAGTGTGGTTATACCCATTATTCACAGCATAACAAAAGTACAGTTATTATCTTGAAAGCAATTTTTTCTACCGCAAGTACAGCCACAGAAAAAAAATTCTACATTAAATATCATCTTCATTTTTTTTTTTTTTTTAAACAATGCTGATTTTAAAGCAGGATATAAAAAAGCAGATTGTTTTTTTTTACAATACGTACTTGTTGAAATCATTAAATACAGCTAATTAACTCTGCCTTTTCCATGGGAATCTCCCACCTGACACCCAAGACCAGCAGGGTTATGCACCAGGTCACGGTTTACGCTTTTCAAAGACTAACGCCATTGCTCACTGTTTTTACAATTTATATTTGTCTAGTCTCAATCAGTGAATACTATCTTTGGTTCACATTGAGGAGACGACATGGTCATGTTCAAGAACAAAAACAGTCCAAGTCATGAGCATGAATACAAACCAAGTTTTGTTCCCTAGGTAGCTTCTTTAAAATTCCAACTTGGTTATGTTAACCAGTTATTTTAGCGTCAAACAGCACTAGGAGTTCTTTTTGATCCTTTCATGTGGCTAAAATAACTAGACTATCATTTTTGCCCAATGTACAGACAATGTTCTTGCATAGTTTCATCTGTGCGCCCTGGGAGTACGATGTATGAAAATTAGCACTCAAGCTTCTCCTCCTGCATCATAGAATACAGCTCATTTTCTATTAGTCAGATGAATGAATGAAAGAATGAATGAAAGAATGAATAACTTGTATAGCACTACAGACACAAACTAAATCGCTCCAAGGCACTTTTGCAGCCAGTGACTGCCTGCGTTTTCAGAAGAGACTGGTCTTAAGCTTCTCTTCTGAAGGCCAGATGGTTTTCTTCCGAGCGGATGTCCCCTGGGTAGAGCGTTCCATAGCCGGGGGCCTTGGACTGCGAATCTTTGTTCATCTTTTGATTTTCTAAAAAAGAGTGCACAAAGAAAGACAAAATAGGGGGAAACGGCAGCAGAAGGAAATTCACTGTGCACTTCCCGGCGCCAAAGACAGATATCACTTAGACTGATAATTGGATAAATCTAAGCAATATACCAACCATATAAGTGTATGGATAAAAATACCAAAAAATTATTAAATCATAATAACATATACAAATCTCAAGGTATAAATCTCCACTTGAGAGAAATCAAGCGATATATGTTACTATCTGCAGCTATTTAAAAATAAGACAAATAAATTTGTCTATTCAAAGTATAAAACAAAGTATCACACTAATTAATCACTAAAATTTAGTTGATTAAAACATGATAAACAGCGCAAAAAAGTCCAATGTAGATTTAAAGTGTTAGATAAAGTCCATAGATCAGTATGTGAAACTGAGAGAAGCGTGAGGAATACTTGGGAACAGATGGTGATGCACCCTCCACCGAACTTCAATTTCCACCAGAACGTGAGGCACACGCACCCTCAGGGGTTCAAACTCACCAAAAACACAAAAGAACAAGCCTTGTATATCAGTGGATCATCCTGACCAGACCTCCAACATCAGTCACGGGACAGCGGGGGTTAATAATAAAGCTCCAGTGATATGGATCATAAAGAAAACATAAACACTATATAGTGTAATACTGTTTAATTTATTATAAGAAAGCCCATATAACACCGCCCCGCAGCATATCTACGTACATGATAATATAAATAAATGAACAAAAATAGAGTGTTCACCGACCTCCTCCGCACGCTGGAGGTCGCGTCTGTCCCGCGGTCACGCTGCTGAAGGCGCCTCTCTTAGTAGCGATGGTGAGATGGTGGAACGCACTCTTTGTGTATCTTGGTTACGCCGTCGTAGCCACGCTCTGACGCGTTTAGTCACTTCCGACTTCAACAGAGGGCGTCTGGACCATCGCTACTAAGAGAGGCGCCTTCAGCAGCGTGACCGCGGGACAGACGCGACCTCCAGCGTGCGGAGGAGATCGGTGAACACTCTATTTTTGTTCATTTATTTATATTATCATGTACGTAGATATGCTGCGGGGCGGTGTTATATGGGCTTTCTTATAATAAATTAAACAGTATTACACTATATAGTGTTTATGTTTTCTTTATGATCCATATCACTGGAGCTTTATTATTAACCCCCGCTGTCCCGTGACTGATGTTGGAGGTCTGGTCAGGATGATCCACTGATATACAAGGCTTGTTCTTTTGTGTTTTTGGTGAGTTTGAACCCCTGAGGGGGCGTGTGCCTCACGTTCTGGTGGAAATTGAAGTTCGGTGGAGGGTGCATCACCATCTGTTCCCAAGTATTCCTCACGCTTCTCTCAGTTTCACATACTGATCTATGGACTTTATCTAACACTTTAAATCTACATTGGACTTTTTTGCGCTGTTTATCATCTTTTGATTTTCAGCGGGTCTTGGGGATGTGAAGGAGGTTCTGGTTAGTTGATTGGAGGGGGGGGGGGGTGACTTGGGTTGTAGGGCTTTATTTTGTCACAGAGGTATTGCGGGGCTTTTCCTTGTGTACATTTGTGAGTGAGGCAGAGGGTCTTAAATGTAACCCGTTCATGACTAGCCAATGGAGGGTCCTCAGGGACAGGGTGATTGATTCCCAGTTTTTTTTCAGTTACCAGTCTGGCTGCCGTGTTTTGGACGAATTGTAGACGTGAAATTTGGTATTTGGGAAGTCCTAGGTAGAGGGAGTTTGCGTAGTCCAGTTGGGAATTGATAATTGTTCCAACTACTGCTGTTGAGTCTCCTTTTGGGATGAAGGAGATGAGTCTACGCAACAGGCTAAGAAGGTGGTGAGACCTGCTGACTACTGATCCTATTTGTGCATCCATTGTCATGTCTGAGTCAAAGATGACTCTGAGGCTTTTGGCTTTACTGCTGGGGGTGATGGTTTGTCTGAGGTTGGTGGGTGATGTGGACATTGTGCTAGGGTTTTTGTTTCGGTTTGCATGGAGGAAGTCAGTGTGTCATATGGATTATGTGGAAAAACCCTGTGCGCTATCACCCAAACCCAGGCTTTCTCAACCGTTTAACACAAAGAAACCCTTGAAGCAACTTTCCGGCCTTAGGGATTCCCTGTAAATAATTAATATAGCTACAATGATACATTAGTGTGCTGGTCAGTGGGAAGAATGCTTGTTACGTTTGTGGTTACTGTTAAGAATTACCCTCTAAGGCCTGGTTCACACCTATGCATTTTTTGTGTGTTTTCAGTTTTGCGGAAACACACTACAGTCCATTTAACATGGTTTCCTATGGGTCATGTTCACATCTGTGCATTTTGTGGAAAGGGACAGACCAGCAGGTTGCGTTTTTGGTTCCATAGACTTCAATGGATTTAAAACATGTATTGAAAAACGTAAGATGCAAACTGCAACATGCATAGGTGTGAACCAGGCCTTGCAAAATAGCTAAAAAGATCAATGGTGTCAGTGGTAACGCCTCTGAGAGGCATAAACTAGTCATTGTCCAAGGAACCCCTAAAAACCTCTGGAGGAACTCTGGTTGAGAAACCCTGCCCTAACCTATAATAATGTTACTGTATGTGCTGCTGCTAACATTCTACTATGTGCTCCCAAATCCCCAAAAATATATAAAGATGACTGGGTGTATTAGTGTCACTGGTTCCCAAAAACCAGACCAAAGTGTCAGTTGGTGTTTGACTTTGCGACACAATATCGCAGCCCAGCTATAAGTCACACTGAGCTCCGCCATCACTAAAAAAATAAAAACATCCCATAGTTCTAACTTTTGGGGGACCTAATCAAAATTTGTGTAGTGCCCTGTTCCTAAATGACTGGGTGATTTGTTAAATTTAGTGGGTGTCTGAGCCGATAATGTGGCTCAGACTGCATGATTTATATTAACCACTTCCTTACTGGGCATGTAAACCCCCTTCCTGACCAGGTGAAATTTCAGCTTGCAGCACTGCGTCGCTTTAACTGACAATTGCGCGGTCATGCGATATGGCTTCCAAACAAAATTGGCGTCCTTTTTTCCCCACAAGTAGAGCTTTCTTTTGGTGGTATTTGGTCACCTCTGCGATTTTTATTTTTTGCGCTATAAACAAAAAAGGACGACAATTTTGAAAAAAAATACAATATTTTTTACTTGTTGCTATAAAAAATAGCCCGATTTAAAAAAAAATTCAGTTTAGGGCGATACGTATTCTTCTACATATTTTTGGTTAAAAAAAAAAAAAAATCGCAATAAGCGACTGGTTTGCGCAAAAGTTATAGCGCCTACAAAATAAGGGACAGAATTGTTATTTTTTATTATTTTTTTTTACTAGTAATGGCGGCGATCTGCGATTTTTATTGCGACTGCGACGTTATGGCGGACACATCGGACACTTTTGACACATTTTTGGCACCATTCACATTTATACTGCAATCAGTGCTATAAATATGCACTAATTACTGTATAAATGTGACTGGCAGGGAAGGGGTTAACACTAGGGGGTGAGGAAGGGGTTAATGTGTTTCCTGCATTGTGTTCTAACTGTGGGGGGAGGGGGGGTGACCGATCTGTGTCCCTATGTACTAGGAACACAGATCGGTATGCTCTCTCTATGACAGGACGCTGTCATTGTGAGAGCCGGCAATGAGAGATGATCTCATATGTTTACATATGAGATCATCTCTCATTGGCCCATCAGATCGCATCGCAAACGGCCACTCTGATTGGCCGTTCGCGGCGATCTGTGATTGGCTGTGTCCAAGGGACACGGCCAGTACACAAGTTCCCCGCTGCACGCTCTGGAGCGCGCGCTGGGAATGAGGAAAGGGGCTGCCGTGAAAACACGGCAGCCCGGAGATTTAGAACCACCCTGCGGCCGTATATACTCGTACGGCCGTAGGGAAGTGGTTAAATTAGCCTCTGTCCTGGCAGTGGCTGTGCCTAATAGCGGTTTCCCATTGTTGCCTGTAGGTGGCGATACCTCCACAGGTCAGTGCTGGAACACGGGCAAGCCATAGATCACTGAGTATCTTTCCTCTGGAGCAGCCCAGTGGGAATGGTGCCCCGCTGTGCATGCCAGGTAGGGATACTTAAGGGGCAGACACCATATTTTGGGGCCCTACGCCTTGTGGCCCTCCTGGCACGAGGTATGTGTTGCGAGATTTCCATCGCCAGGACCACGATAGCCCGAGGCTGCTTCTCTATCACTAGGACCAGTTATGCTGACTGGGGCCTACAAGTCGAGAGGGATCCCAAGCTGTCCATCTAAGAGAAGGAAGCTACACTTAATGAAGGGAACCAGAGGAGGACCTGCCCTGGAGGAGACCAAGTGGAAGGTTTATGTCTCGGGATAGGCCTGGTGACCTTATTAAGAAGGGATCCACAAATCAAGTTGTCCTTGGGGTCGGCTTAACTGTACGGCTGGAAGTTCGGGTATTACATCCTGTGGCAGAGAATTCCACACTGTTCAATTTGTTCTCAATCAGTCGGTGGCAGAGACTGTTATCGATCTGGTTTGTGCATAATTCCGGCTGCTAAGCCAGGTGAGAGGGGTCTATCTGGGTGAGCAATACCTACTCAAGAGGGAGTGGTGAATGACTTTGGAGTTTAGGGGTTTTCCCCCATTGATCTGTACCGTGTACTTGAACCTTCCCTTCCCCCTTCATCCTTCTACCTTCTTCACAAGTTTTGAGCAAAAGAATAAAACCTGACAGCTAGAGGTTTTACATCTTGTGTGGACATCTTCTTCGCCTAGACGACGAATGTTGAGGTAACGTGCAGGCCCAAAACTAACCAGCAGCTCCTACGGGGGTAGTGCTACATATGCGTATTAAGATTTTTTATTGGATAGGTTTTATAGCAGAAAGTAAAAAATATTAAAAAAAAAATTCTTTCAAAAATGCCACCAAAAGTAAGCTGTATTTGTGGCAAATAAGGACATACATTTTATTTGGGTACAGTGTTGCACGACCGCGCAATTGTCAGTTAACATAAGGCTGTGTCATATCGCAAAAAATGGCCTAGCCAGGAAGGGAGGGAAATCTTCCGGAGGTCAAGTGGTTAAACTCTAATAAACTCACCTAGAGGATTTTGAAAAAAATGCAGCTTAGGTGAGTTATAACGCAGATTTTCTCCTGTCAGGATAAACAGCAGTTACAAGAAACCAGTGTGCATGAGGCCTAAAAGTTATTAATTTTTATTTTACACTACCCGCTGGATACAATCAACTGTGGAAGGAAGTTCCACATGCTTACTGCTCTAATACTAAAGAACCCCTTATGCAGTTTGAGATTGAACATTTTCTCGTCAAACTTCATTGTGTGGCCGTGTGTCTTCTTTGGAAACCCTAAGATTAAAGGATAAGTTCACCTTTTGTAACATGTTACATGCATATGTACACGTTACATGTAAATGCACTGACCCCTGTGCCTCACCTCATCCTACATTTTGACAACGAGCAGGGGATCTTCTTCTTCTCCCCCCACTCACTGTCATAATGGAAAAACCTGGCCACAGTGTTTTGTGAATGGCAAAACTACAAGTACCATCATACTTTGCAGCTGTCAGCTTGTACTTCAAAATGAACTACTAGGGTAATGTTGAGCTCTCTTGGTAGTTCATTGAGCTTCCAGTCAGAGGGTAACCACCTGTCTGTATCGGAAATATGGGCAGACAGATACACAGACAGTCTGCAGGACCTTGGCATTACACCCACCATCTGATAATCATGGGTAGCCTGCTTTACAGGTTCCTAACAAAAAATAAATGCATATTTTTTACCTGCAAAAAATGTGTATTTATTATTGGTAAAGGTGAGCTTATCCTTTAACCCCTTCACATCGACCATATGCAAATATGCAGCCTTGGCTTGAAGGGGTGCATGCAGCTACACACATTACCCCGGTACCGATTTTAAGAGGGGACGGTCGGCATTCTTGGGAAAACAACCGATGCGGCTAGCAGGAGCTCGGCTATTATCCCAAGAAACGGGAGGGGATTTTCCCCCCCTCTCACAGCTCGCCCGGGCTCTCCCGTCCCACCGGGAGGCCTGAGTGACCAGCCATCACATACGATGACTGGCCGGAGACCCAAACAAAGGCAGAATCGGCTTCCATCGGGTCTCGGATCTAGTAACCTGGAAGCGATATCATGGAATCACTTCAGGTTTCCTAAAGACTTAAAGGTGCCAAATAAAAAAAAAAAAACGGCAGCCAAATTTGGCATTTTGAATGCTTTTAAGTACAAAGGAGGTATTTGGGGTTTTATAGACCCCATATCCCCCCATAAAGAGGACCTTTCACTGACTATCACTGTCACAATGGATGTTTACATTCCTTGTGACAGCAATAAAAAAAGACAGTGTAAAAAACATTTTTAAAACGCCCCGTCCCTACGCAAATGTAAACGGTGTTCAAACCACACGTGAGGAAATGTTGCCATCGTTAGAGCAATAATCAATCACAAGACCTCCTCTTTACCTCTGAACTGGTAACCTGTAGACATTTTTAAAGCCTCACCTATGGAGATTTTTAAGGATCGTAGTTTGTCGCCATTCCACGAATGTGCGCAATTTTAATGTTTGATCATTCTTCCAGAAGCGCATTTGTGAGGTCAGGCACATTAAGTATTGGATCACGGTCTCTGCTCTAATTTATACCAAAAGGTGTCCTATCGGGTTGAGGTCAGGACTCTGTGCAGGCTAGTCATGTTCCTTCACCCCAAACTCACTCATCCATGTTTTTATGGACCTTGCTTTGTGCACTAGTGCACAGTAATGTTGGAGCAGGAAGGGGCCGTCCCCAAACTGTTCCCACAAAGTTGGGAGCATGAAATTGTCCAAAATATCTAGGTATGCTGACACCTTAAGGCCGCTATTGTTTTTAAGTGTTAGGCCTCTGGCTGTCATTCTGTCTCATTGGCTTCATTGCTTTCTATATCACTAATGCAGAACAAAGAAAATTGAAATTTTGATTTCACTTGCAGAATTCTTGTTAAAGGAGTTGTAAAGGAAAACATTTTTTTTTGCTGAAATGACTGTTTACAGGGTATAGAGACATAATAGTTAAATGATTCCTTTTAAAATCAATTAAAAATAGATAAAAATCATATAATGTCCCTGCAGTTTCAGTTTTGTTTTTGCTGTTTCCTGTCTCTCTGATGACAGAGTCACAGAGCCAATAGAGGGCAGTGATGGTTTGTAAAACTAAAGTGATTGGTGCTGAGGGGTTTTAGACACAGAGTAATAACACCTCCTTGATTAGTGACCACAGTGAGAAAGCTCCCAGTACTGTGGTGATCAGGAAACAGACAACCAGGAAGTGTGGAGATCGGAGAAGGATTACAGCAACTTGAGAGCAAAAACGAATGAGGACAGGCGATTCAGGTGATTCAGTTTGCATGTCCCGCGCTATATACGTTTTCATTCATTCATGAAAACAGCACTGCGTTACGGTAAAGGAAGCTATTAAGATAAAAAAAAAAATTCCTTTACAAACCCTTTAAAGATCTATAATGGTCAAGTAGCTAGCAATTGTTTGCCGGCAAATATCTTTCAGTCTGTTAAATGCACACAAAAAAATAAAAAAAATAAGAATATATATATATATATTTACCTTTAAAGTGAATAAGCATCTTACTTTTTAAAAACATACATAATTTACATTAAACAGTTATATTGACCTCTATGTGTTCTATCTACTAGCGCTATAGTAAACCTACATATTATAAACACAATATTTCCTGCACATAGAATTTATCAAACTGGCAGCACAAAACAAAGGCACACATTGCTATTGCTGGTTTCTTTTGTCATGCATAACTTCTTAATTAACATCTTGTCTAATTAAGACAATTAAAGGAACCACTAAATAAGGAAACAATGCTTTGTATTTTGATTCATTATTTGTGACCCAATTAGAAAATGTGTGCAAAAGCTAATAATTCAATGTAATTAAATATTGATTTTTTTCAGCAGCGGATTAAACAAGCACATGCTAATTTCTTGATTACTAGTAATTCCACATTTTATCTAGAATTATGTAAATACCTAACTGCTGATGTGTAATTAAGTGTTTAGTAGATGAAGGCTGCCATGGTGAAGCCCCCCTTTTACAAAATTCATTAGTGAGAAACATTTTATAATCACACCTATTACCCTTTCAGGAGAAAAGGAGTAACCAGTACAGGAGTTTAAAGTGACCAGAAGGTTAATACTGACTAACGTTCATCCTTTATTGATCTTTGACACCTAACTGCACCACTAGCTCTAATCCCTGTGGTTGCCAGGGATCTCAATTAAAAAAAAGCCCTCTCTCTAAGCCCAACTCTCTCTGGAACAAGAAAAAAGATGGGGATGCACATCACGGAATCCTATGTCAATTGCCACAAAAAAACTGCGTGAAAACACAGATATATCTGTTAATTTGGCATAGAGCCCCATAATACTGGTTGCAAAACTTTTACAATAAATATTAAAGGTTTCAAAGTATCTGGACCTGTAAACACAACGGGCTAGATTATAATTGCGTAAATTTGTGTTGGCGTAGCGTATGCTGTTGACACTACGCAGCCGCAACTTTTACGGGCAAGTGCTGTATTCACAAAGCACTTGCCTGGAAAGTTGCGGCTGTGTAGCGTAAATGGCCCGTCTTAAGTCAAATTGGGCGGGTAGGGGGAGTGTATTATTTAGATAACGTGCGATCCCGCGCCGAACTTACTGCGCATGCGCCGGCCGTGAATTTATCCCAGTGCGCATGCTCCAAATCACGACGCAAATACACAATGTAAACGACATGAACGTCACTTACGCAAAGCCCTATTCGCGAACGTTTTACGTAAACGACGTGAAAAAAAAACTCTGGCATGCCGTCCATACTTAACATTGGCTGCGCCTCATACAGCAGGGGTAACATTACGACGGACCTACGCTAACACAAACGACGTAAAAAAAATGCCGGCCGGGCGTATGTTCAAGAATTGGCGTATAGGCTCATTTGCATATTTTAGACGGGAACGCCACCTAGTGTCCAGCCTAAATATGAAAATAAGATACGACGGCGTAAGAGACTTACGCAAGTCGGATCTAATGGAAATCTATGCGTAACCGATTCTATGAATCAGTCGCATAGATAGGAGGGCTCAGACGCAGAGATATGACGGCTTATCTGGAGATAAGCCGTCGTATCTCTTTTCTGAATCTGGCCCAACATTTCCTATTTCTGATATGTGCCTGTTGTATCCTGTACTTGTATGAACAAATCTCCTGTTTTCTTTGTATTGCTTCCTTTGTGTGAAAAAAAGGGATTTTTAAATACAGCTTACCTGTAAAATCCTTTTCTTGGAGTACATCACGGGACACAGAGCGGCATATTCATTACTATGTGGGTTATATGGAGTACCTTCAGGTGTGGACACTGGCAATCTCAAACAGGAAGTCCCCTCCCTATATAACCCCCTCCCCTAGAGGGAGTCCCTCAGTTTTGTAGCAAGCAGTATGCCTCCCAAAATGGTCACCCAAAAGAGGGGTGGGAGCTCTGTGTCCCGTGATGTACTCCAAGAAAAGGATTTTACAGGTAAGCTGTATTTAAAAATCCCTTTTTCTTTCTCGTACATCACGGGACACAGAGCGGCATATTCATTACTATGTGGGATGTCCGAAAGCAATGCTTTAATGAGGGGAGGGAGACATCTTCCAAAGAAGGATTCAATTTAGAGATAAACTCAAATCATAATAATAATTCCAACTTAGTCAAGAAAAAAACTCTTTCTCTCTTTTTTTTTTTTTTTTTTTTAACCAAGGGTGTTTCTGATCCCGAGGATTTCAAACTGCAGCCTGTAGTACTGCCTGACCAAAGGCAGCATCCGCATTTCTTCTCACGTCTAGTTGATAAAACCTTGTAAACGTGTGGACTGATGACCACGTTGCCGCCTTGCATATCTGAGCCATAGAGATCTGATGGTGTGCTGCCCAAGAGGCGCCCATGGCCCTGGTAGAATGGGCCTTTACCGACAACGGAGGAGGCAACCTCTTCAACCCGTAGGCTTGAATGATTAATTGTCTAATCCATCTCGAGATGGTGGATTTTGCAGCTGCCTGCCCCTTCTTGGGGCCATCTGGTAGAACGAATAACACATCTGTTTTCCGGATCTTTTCTGTAGCTTTAAGATAGGCCTTCATGGCCCGGACAATATCCAAGGTATGCAGCAACCCCTCCTTTCTAGATGTAGGTTTTGGAAAGAAGGATGGAAGTACCAAATCCTGGTTTAAGTGAAATTTGGATATAACCTTTGGTAGAAAGGACGGATGGGGCCGGAGAACTGCCCTGTCCTTATGCAGAACGAGATATGGTTCCTTACACGATAAGGCTGCTAATTCTGACACTCTCCTGGCCGAAACTATGGCGACCAAGAAAACCAATTTTCTTGTCAGTAAGACTAAAGGAATCTCAGCCAACGGCTCAAAAGGCTGTTTCTGTAGAGTGGACAGGACAAGATTTAAGTCCCATGGACAAATTGGTGACTTGACAGGAGGATTAATACGCAAGACCCCCTGTATGAAGGTCTTTACCAGCGAGTGGGTGGCCAGCGGCCTCTGAAACCACACTGACAGAGCTGAGATCTGTCCCTTGATTGTGCTTAGTGCCAGGCCTTTATCCACTCCTAGCTGGAGAAAACTTAACACCCTATCAATAGTATATTTGCGGGAATTCCATCTTTTGGATTCACACCAGCCTACGTAGTTCCTCCACACCCTGTAATAAATCACCCTGGAGACCGGCTTTCTAGCCCTAATCAGGGTAGGAATTACCTGCCTAGACAGGCCTCTACCCCTGAGAATCAGGGATTCAGCCTCCAGGCCGTCAAATTTAGACGCTGTAATGTAGGGTGGAGGATCGGGCCTTGTGAGAGTAGGTCTGGTTGTAGAGGAAGAGTCCAAGGGTCTCCCACTGCCATCTTCAGGACTAGTGAGTACCAAGTCCTCCGGGGCCAAGCCGGAGCTACTAGAATGACTGGCTTGTTCTCCACTCTGATCTTGCGCAACAGGCGCGGGAGTAACTGTAGTGGAGGGAATGCATATAGAAGTTTGAATTGATGCCAAGGGCAAACCAACGCATCGGTTCCGCAGGCCATAGGATCCCTCGCTCGCGACACGAACCTGTCTAGTTTCTTGTTGAACCTGGATGCCATTATATCTACGTCCGGCATTCCCCACCTCTGGCAGATTGTCTGAAAGACCTGGGGATGCAGAGACCACTCCCCTGGCAACAGACTCTGGCGACTTAAGAAGTCTGCCTGCAGGTTGTCCACTCCGGGAATGAATATCGCTGAAATGCAGGGTACATGAACCTCTGCCCATTGAAAAATCAAGTTCACCTCCCTCTGAGCGGCCTGGCTCCTGGTTCCCCCTTGGTGGTTTATGTATGCCACCGCCGTGGCATTGTCTGACTGGATTCTCACCGGGAACCCCTTTAATCTGGAGGTCCAAGCCAGAAGGGCTAGGCGAGCAGCTCTGATTTCCAAGATATTGATGGGGAGCTGCCTCTCTGCTTTCACCCAAGTTCCCTGGCGGGAGAACCCCTCGAAGACCGCCCCCCAGCCTGCCAGGCTGGCGTCTGTGGTAACTACCTTCCAGACAACAGGGCTGAAGGATTTTCCCTTTAGAAGATTCTGAGGGTTCAACCACCAGGCCAGGCTTTGTCGGACCCTTGATGATAGCGTCAAAGGGGACTCTAAGGCATGTGCCCTCTTGCCCCAGGCTGCTAGAATGGCTGCCTGTAGGACGCGAGTGTGGATCTGAGCGTATGGTACTGCCTCGAATGTGGCCACTAGCTTGCCTAGTAATCGCATACACAGGCGAATAGTTGGTTTTTTCTTGTTTAGAACCAACTGAACCAACCCCTTGATAGCTTCGATCTTTACAAGGGGCAGGAACACCTTTTGATGTTCTGTGTCTAACCTCATGCCGAGGTATTCCAACTGCTTTGTAGGCTGGAACGCTGACTTTCCCCGGTTCAGGACCCAGCCGAATTCTTCGAGGTACCGAACCGTGAGGTTTACTGCCTTTTGCAGACCCGGCCGTGAGTGATCTATGATTAAAAGGTCGTCCAAGTATGCTAGGACTGTGACCCCTTGGATCCTTAAATTGGCCAGAACTGGGGCTAGGATCTTCGTGAATACCCGGGGGGCCGTGGCCAGCCCGAAGGGGAGCGCCCTGAATTGGAAGTGTCGCTGCCCCACCGCGAAGCGTAAAAACCTTTGATGCGACTGAAAGATTGGTACATGAAGGTAAGCATCCTTTATGTCTATGGAGGCCAGAAAATCGTCCTTCTGAAGCGCGGCGGCTGCTGACCGGATGGATTCCATCCGGAAGGAACGAACCCTTAGGTAACCGTTTAACCTCTTTAGGTCCAAGATTGGCCTGACATCGCCGTTGGGCTTTGGTATGACAAAGAGATTGGAATAGAAACCTAGGCCTTGCTCTTGGGCTGGCACTTCTATAATTACGTCCTGGCCAAGCAGGTGATCCAAAGCTGCCAGCATTGAGGCCTTCCTTGCTGGATCCCTTGGTAGCCTTGATTCTTGAAAATGAGGCGGAGGATACCTTAGAAACTCCAGTCTGTAACCTGTGGTTACAGATGCCCGGACCCATTTGTCGGGGATCTTGGCTTCCCAAACTTCTGAGAAGAAACGAAGCCTTCCCCCCACCCGCAAGAGTGGGGGCGCCCCTTCATAAGGCAGACTTAGGGGCTGTCTTTGACGGCTTGCGATACCACGGCCTCTTACCCCCAGGGGTCTGTCCCTGCGATCTACTGTTAACGTTGGATCGTGCAGGCGGCCGTCGATACTGCCTGGAATTAGAGGGCCCCGAGACAGGAAAGAGCTGCCTTTTAAATGTAGGAGCCCGGAATGTCTTTTTGACCGGTAAAAGGGTACTCTTGCCATTTGAAATAGTCTGAATATATTTATCCAGATCCTCTCCGAAGAGTCGTCCTCCATGGAAGGGAAACCCTGCCAGAAGCTTTTTGCATGGGGGCTCCGCCGCCCAGTTCTTCAACCATAAGAGCCTTCTCATGTGCACCAAACATAGTGATAAACGAGAGGCCTGCTGGATGGAGTCTTTTATAGCATCTACCGCAAAACACAGAGCTCTGGGAATGTCAGAAAACTCTTCTGCTTGTTGGGTAGGCATGTCCCTTAACATTTCCTTTGTCTGGTCTTTTAATGCCTGACAAACTCCAATTGCAGCCACCGCTGGCTGCACCACTGCTCCTGCCGTAGCAAAGGATGCTTTTAAAAGTGTCTCTAATCTTTTATCAACCGGATCTTTAAACATATGTATGTTTTCCACCGGGCAAGTTAGTGATTTATTCACACATGAGATGGCTGCATCCACTACTGGGAGCCTCCACCTCTTGGAGAATTTTTCCTCCATGGGGTAAATGACCGCAAATCTTTTCGGTGGCAGAAAAATCCTGTCCGGCCGTACCCAATCCCGAAAGATCAATTCCTCCAAGAGAGGATGGACCGGAAAAACTGCGTTGCTTAACGGAGCTTTCAAAGAGCCCAGAGAGGATACCGGAGGAACCTGAGGCTCTGGCAATGGTAAACTAAATGCCGAGCGGACCATGTCCGTCAAAGACTGTACCCACAGTCTTTCTGTCTGGGAGTCTGAAAATGGTTCCTCAGAGGCAGATCCCTCAATCCCTGAACCCTCTTGGTTCAGGTCTAGTTGATCCTCCTGTGATTCCAATTCCTCTGGAGAGAGAATCTCAGCATCTGAGGATACACTTCTTGGTGATGGGGATCTAACCCGTTTCTTACCAGGAATAGCTCTAGCGATCAATGCTGCTATTCTCTCTTCTAGCCCCCCTAGGGATACGGCTAGCATCTCCTCTGTGATAAACACAGGGCTGGGCTGATCTGGGCCAGCCTCCGCACCAGATCCCCCTAATGGCTCATCCAAGGCTCTTCTTATGTTAATAAGTTGCGGGGAAAGTATCGGCATATCAGAATCAGAAAGGGAACCCTTTTGTTTTTTGGTCTTTTTTGTACCCTTTGACCCCGAACCCTTGGAAGCCATAATACAAAATCGAGGGACTCCGCCCACACAACAGACTGTAGTGGCCAGGAGTACAAAAATCAGAGTTTAGGGGACAATAGATCACTAATGCCCAAAAACTGATGGGATCTCGTATGTTCTTTTTTTTTTTTAAATATATTATATATTTTCTTTTGACAACATACCGTGACCCCAAACTAAGTTTGCCAGCCTCCAAACCTGCTGCAAAAAAGGGGGATTTCTTGGCTTAACAAAAAGGTATTGGAACAAAGTCCACATGTACTACCCCTCTTCCGCCACCGGGAGTCACTGTTCTGCCGCTCTGCGTCCTCTCCTCTGAAAATCAGCCTCAGACTGAGCACTGACAATGCCTGCTGTCTATAACAGCACAAAGGCGCGCCCCTGTATGACGCCGCAGGCCCGCCCCCCCGCCCTCCTGTCTGAACGGCGCGAAAAACGTCGTTAAGACGTGCGCGCGCACGCGCGCGCGTATGCCGGAAACAGGAGGAACATGGAGGAGCCGCGCTGCTGGAGATCCAGGAACGCAGAAACAGGCGGCAGATTCAAACCCCCGGCCAGGTAGGACTCTCCAAAGGCCCCTAGGGATCCTTACTAGTCCTAGGAAGAAACAGCAGGTTTAGCTAGCACACATATTTAGACAGGGGGACCTAGTGATGGGGGAGAAAAGGTGTCATCCTGTCTCTCTTTAGACATAGTGAACAAGGTTGCCCATGCAGAGCATACTTAGGCTATCCCCCTTTTTAGGTTACCCCGGAGAGCCTGCTGTCGAACCAAGTCCCGCAGGCTCCCCCTTACCTGCTCCATGCTGCAGGATGTTTGTCCAGCAAACTGATCCAATCTTCTCCCATCTCCGTGGGTAGCGTAGTAGACCTTCAGGCCCTGGGGTCCTATGAAGGTACCCACTGTCCTGGACCTATATAGCACCCTGGCAAACAGGAACTTATGGTTTTTACAAACTCCAAGTCCTGGGCCCAGGGTCCAGCCCTCCAAAGAGGAGCATTATAGGCAAAACCCCACGGCTTGGGGCCCGGGTACTGTCCACTTTGGCACTGAGGCTCCTTGGACAGATCCGGTTAGCCCGCCCTTAATCCCAAGGATGTGGAGCAAAGCTATTCCGTGACCAACACCTAAGACACTGGCGAAAAAACTGAGGGACTCCCTCTAGGGGAGGGGGTTATATAGGGAGGGGACTTCCTGTTTGAGATTGCCAGTGTCCACACCTGAAGGTACTCCATATAACCCACATAGTAATGAATATGCCGCTCTGTGTCCCGTGATGTACGAGAAAGAAAACTGACCATGCTAGGCACATTGTGGTCAGTTCTCCAAGATCCAGGAACAGAAGGGGAAGGGATCACCGCTCCAGAAAATGGCACTCTCCTCAAGGTGGAAGCATCGGGTGCAGGCTAAGCATATAGCAATTAGAAGAGGGTAGGTCTGGACAGTGGCACTCCAATAAAAGCGGCTTTATTGTGCAAAATAACAAAAGTACAGACCACAACAGGGTACAAGTTAAAAAAACGGACGCGTTTTACACTCTGAACAGTGCTTAGTCATAGCTATACTAATGGTATATGGTATGACTAAGCACTGTTGAGAGTGTAAAACGTGTCAAGTTTTTATCCGGCACCCTGCTGTGGTCTGTACTTTTGTTATTTTGCACAATAAAGGCATTTTTATTGGAGTGCCGCTTTCAGGTTGTGCCGTGTACACATCATCATTTTTCGGCATGAAAAAAAACTACGTTTTTAAAAACGTAATTTAAAATGATCGTGTGTGGGCTTCACATCGTTTTTCATCTTCTGTGGCATAAGTGGTTAGTTCTCCAGCTGTACTGGCAACTCAGCCTGCTCTCCTCCAATGATCAGACTTGTCCTGGCATGGCCCCCTGCAAAGCCATTCACTGGAAAGACCACTGTGCTGTTGCCCCCCCCCCCCCCCCAGCTCTCTGACCTTCTTATGCAGCTGGGAACATATCATTTATAAAAAATAAAAAATAAATAGGGGGAGGGTATTTATGTTTTTTATATCTATAGACAAATGTTATGTCTTTCCTTTCTTTTCTTGAATATTTTACAAGGTGATAGTTTACATATATATGTATAAATAAAAAGCACAATAAAAACCTTTAAAATCTGTTCCGTGTGCGGCCAAAAGGGTTATAGCCAGAGCTTGGAAGAAGCCCTCTGCTGTTCCTTTTCTATGGTGAAGAGCACTGATCCTGATCTTATGATGTATTTTAAACTATTCTCACTCTAAATTCCTTAAAGTAATGCCGCGTACACACGGTCGTTTTTTGCGATGAAAAAAAACGACGTTTTTTAAAACGTCATTTAAATTGATCGTGTGTGGGCAAAACGTCGTTTTTTGTCTTCAAAAAAACGACCAAAAAAAAATTCCAACATGCTTGAATTTTTTGTGTCGTTTTTCAAAACGTCGTTTTTTGTTTCACAAAAAGTCACCGTGTGTAGCAAAAACGTCTTTCAAAACGACGTTTTTCAACCCGCGCATGCCCAGAAGCTAGTTATGAAGCGAGCTTCAATGGAAAAGAGTGGTGAACGTAACCTCGCTTTTTGTGAAAAAACGATGGTGTGTATGCAAAATTGTCTTTGAAAAGTGACGTTTCAAAAACGTCGTTTTTTACTTCACAGAAAACGTCGTTTTTTTTCATCGCAAAAAACGACCGTGTGTACGCGGCATAAGGTCTTTCCACTTTGCACACAAGCTGTCCTGTCACTTACCCCTCCTGCAGGACTCCCCCCTCCTTTATTTATTCCTATCTTGACCCTTATTTCCTTGTCTATTTTCTCTTTTTGCAGACTGTGCCTAGGGCTACCCTTGGTCTCCTTTGCTTTAAGGGGGCCCCTGGAACCTCAGATTTAGGGCCTACTGCTTGTCGACAAGCGGCCACCATTGCTACATCTCAAATCTTTTTTTGTATCTCTCTGATAAATGTTTATCCCAACCTGTGTCGGTTGTATCCATTGGACCAGTACATACATTACCCTCTGCTGCAATCTAGTGCAACTGCATCTAGGTCTACCCTTATGCTCTGGTGATTTATAGGGACCTTTGGGTTATCCCATAACGTCACCCAGTAGACAGCTAGAAGCTATAAAAGTTATTTAATTGTTATGCTCACTGAAATACACCCCTGCGCGGGTAAACGTTTGTCAAGATGTTACTTATTTCAATAAAAATTATTGTACCAGAAAATCTGTTTCTTGGTGTACAGTGCAGGAAACAGGCTTTTTATTCAATATGACTGGGTCTTACTGTATGCAACTACTTTCAGGCAATTGAACACTGGCAAGAGAATCTGCAGGAGCATCCCCCTATATAACAACTTCCACTCCCAGCTAGCTTCAGGTTTGTAGCAAGCAATAGTGAGATCATAAGGACAGAGGGGAGGGACCTCTGTCCTATAATGTGTGCCAAACAAGGATTTACTGGTAGATCAAATTTTCTACTTTTGTAGTCATACAGCATGGGACACATGTTGTTAAAGCCCCAAGCACACCAGGCATTTATAACGAGTGCAGGCGGCTCTGGCATTTAGTGTGGGCACACATGCAGCCTGTCAATCTCTATAAAGAGCTCTGGCAGGACTTTTGGTATATTTAAGCACCACTTCCCCGTGTGCCAAATTGGTGCAATGAGAATTACTAGAATGCCCACCTACCAATACTACAGAGCAAGTAAGGGAAAATCTAGAGAGGTGGGAAGGCATAGATCAGGTTCAACTGATCCCTTAGCATCACAAGAGTGTCTACTGCAAAAACCTGAGGGTCCCTGGACCTGGCCACAATATTATTCAGTTTGTTATTGAATCTGGAAACTATTAGACCCACATTCAGTGTCCCTCATTTTTGGCAAAAGTGCTCAAAACGTCTCTGGAAGGAGAGCACATCCCCTTGATCCATACAGTGACAATCTGCATGCCAATGTTCTGTGCCTTGAATGTCGACAGCCAAAACAAAGTTCTGCCCAAAACAGAATCAAGTCTATTTCCTTTAGACATATGATGCCTACTTGATGGTTGATGTAGGTTGTTGCAAACACACTGTCCAACTGGATTCTTGTCGGGTGCCCTTGCAATAGTGGTTTTCAGTGTTGAAGAGAAAGCTGAATCACTCTGAATTCTGCAATGTTTATGGGAAGGCAAGCTTCCTGTGATGACTACGTTGATTACATTTAGAGGGCACCCAGGACTGCCCCCCAGCCCAACAGACTGGCATTCATTGTGAGAACCGGGCCATGTTTTTAGACGAAAGGCTACCCTGATTACAACACTGGGTTGGAAAACAACCACCACCTAGAGAAAGTCTGGACTTGATGATCAGACATATAAATGAATGAATGAATGAAAAACTTGTATAGCGCGGCACATGCGAACTATGGGAGGGTCCGAGGGTCAATTCTGTCCAATGCTGCCAGAATGTTAAGCTGCTATAGTCTGGCGTTAAACTGGGTGTATTTACGTTGCAAGAGGATTGTTTAAACCTGTAGGAACAAATTAAGAGTATTTGATCCAAACCTGAAAAGTGTTTTTCTTTTGATATAGGAGTACCCCTTGAGACAAGAGCTGTTGGAGAGCAGCAAGCAGATCTGCCCATCGTGATGGAGGCAGGGGACAAGTTTGAAGGCACAAAGCAAGGAGAAGGTGGAGATTGAAACTCCAGTTCGTAGTTCCTGGAATGACACTGAATGCAGATACCTGAGATTTTCTGGGACTAGAAGGCAAAGGAAGCCAAGACGTTGTCCCCCTACTCTTATTGGGGATGGCTCATCACTGTAAAAGGCCATGAAATCAATATTGACTGGTTTTGAGGGCTGTCTCTTCTTAGAAAATACGTTCCATTGGTGTTAAAAGACAGAGGGACAAAAGAAACCCTTCCTAACCTTAAAGCAGAGGTCCGCCTAAAAAAAATATTAAAAGCCACCAGCTACAAATACTGCAGCTGCTGACGTTTAATAAATGGACTTGCCTGTCCAGGGTGCCTATGATGTCTGCAGCCAAAGCCGATCAATCGCTCGGCTCTCGGCTGCCCCGCCGCCATCCTCAGTGAGGGAATCGGGAAGTGAAGCCTTGCTGCCTTGCTGTGTTTCCCAAAAGACAGCGGGGGAGGACAGTGTAGGCACCAGACATGAAGTTGGTCACCACAGTGATCTATGCCAGGAAGTGTGAGCAAATACCTGTATTACAGGGGTATCTCCTCCCCCTCCCCTCTATCTCCACTATCTCCTTGTCTACTCAGGCTTTGAACATGAGATAATCCTTGACAAGGGGTGTGAGGGTATTGTTAAGACAGGAAATGGCTATATCTACCACAGGAACCACCCACTTAAGCAGAAATATTTATTCACCAGTGCTTTGGAGGAGTAAAAATCTTCTACGGGCCAGGCCAGTCTCAATATAGCACTGGCTCGATCAGCATGTGCCTGGAAAAGACTTAGCTGGTTTAGGTAATTTGAGGGACCCCATACTGGATATCTTGGGGGTAAGTTGACTCAAGACTGCTCTAATACTTACCAGGAATGTGCAGGGTTGGTAAATGTACCATGGCAAGCCTTAGCTTAAACAAAATCTCTCTACTACAGACCTATCATCTTGATCGGATTACTTATCCCTGAATAGATAAACTACCACAACAATGGAGCTAAAAGGTGAGCCTTGTGCTTAAGATGTGCCAAGCTTGTGGATATCATCAGCAGAGGGGTACTCTAACTCTGCAGTAGTAGAGAGGGAGGGGGAAGTACCTTGATGCAAAGCACTTGTAGACTGCAGTATCCTGAGTAGGACGGTAATAGTTGCTATATTGTAACCACATGAGATGGTGGCAGTCCCAAGTCCTGCCCAGAATGAGGAAGAGGCTGGGGGGGGCAGGGGGATGGCAGCCGCATTAACCCCATTGAAAAGGAGGCTGTAAATGCTCAGCAAGCACCCTATTTCTGCAGTCACACTTGGAGGGATGGTACAGGTGCAATAATGATGCTACAGGTGCACTAGTAGACATAATTGGTTGATGGCTCCCACACACCCTGAAGGGAGTTTGAAAAATGAGGACAACCTAGACTGAATGTTTAAAAGACTTCCTTGCTGTACTCACCACAGGAGATCTACTAGGCAGGAGAATCAGGGGATATATCCCATCCTGGCTTCTCCCTCTGAAGGGCCTTCAAGGACAGGGCTCTGTCACTTGCTGACCATGGCCCTAGATCTGAGAGGCAACCTAAAGCCAACTCCACGCGTTGCACTACATGCCAATGGGAGTGCCCACTACAGGCCAGTCCTGTATCTTCTTCCAACTGGTGGGGTCTGGGTATGGTCCCCAAGGATCTGCTAAGGCGTCAACAAATTTTGAAGCTGCATGAGGAGCTGCAGTGGCTATGGTGCAGTAGGAGTCTTGAACCCTCCATATAAGAAGGTACGCTTTTTTCAGTAGAGAGGAGGAACATCACCTACAGACACTAGCAAAAAATGATAGTTGGGAGTGGGAGGAGTTACACAGGGGGAGATCTCTACAGCCTGTCCAATCACCTGAAGGTAGCTGCATATAACCTAGCTGCAATGATTTAAGAGCTTGCATTATGTACTGTATGACTGGGAAGCTTTTTCACTTGATTTTTTTTCTGAACCCTGGAACAAGCACATTTTGTCCAAACACAGTAGGTATGTCCTTGATTAATGTCCTATTGGACAAAACGTCTTGGGCAGGATATTTGTACGAATGTCTCTCCGCTGAGTGATTCCAGGTTGCCTGCTGCTATCCATGTGAGTTTACAGTGTTTTTATTTGGATACTACTTGAATAAAACATATTACACTATGGGAAATCCATGTATGCTCCTGGTGAACTTTATTTATCCTTAGTGGGAGTCCATCTCAAGGTGTGAGTGGAGATGCATCGCTGCTACGCTTCCAGAGGGATCCATGTCAAAGCGCACATACAGTGCCTTGCAAAAGTATTCGGCCCCCTTGAACTTTGCGACCTTTTGCCACATTTCAGGCTTCAAACATAAAGATATAAAACTAATTTTTTGTGAAGAATCAACAACAAATGGGACACAATCATGAAGTGGAACGAGATTTATTGGATATTTCAAACTTTTTTAACAAATACAAAACTGAAAAATTGGGCGTGCAAAATTATTCAGCCCCCTTAAGTTAATACTTTGTAGCGCCACCTTTTGCTGCGATTACAGCTGTAAGTCGCTTGGGGTATGTCTCTATCAGTTTTGCACATGGACAGACTGAAATTTTTGTCCATTCCTCCTTGCAAAACAGCTCAAGCTCAGTGAGGTTGGATGGAGAGCGTTTGTGAACAGCAGTTTTCAGTTCTTTCCACAGATTCTCGATTGGATTCAGGTCTGGACTTTGACTTGGCCATTCTAACACCTGGATGTTTATTTTTGAACCATTCCATTGTAGATTTTGCTTTATGTTTTGGATCATTGTCTTGTTGGAAGACAAATCTCTGTCCCAGTCTCAGGTCTTTTGCAGACTCCATCAGGTTTTCTTCCAGAATGGTCCTGTATTTGGCTCCATCCATCTTCCCATCAATTTTAACCATCTGCCCTGTCCCTGCTGAAGAAAAGCAGGCCCAAACCATAATGCTGCCACCACCATGTTTCACAGTGGGGATCAGGGTGTGTTCAGGGTGATGAGCCATGTTGCTTTTACGCCAAACATAACGTTTTGCATTGTTGCCAAAAAGTTTGATTTTGGTTTCATCTGACCAGAGCACCTTCTTCCACGTTTGGTGTGTCTCCCAGGTGGCTTGTGGCAAACTTTAAACAACACTTTTTATGGATATCTTTAAGAAATGGCTTTCTTCTTGCAACTCTTCCATAAAAGCCAGATTTGTGCAGTATACGACTGATTGTTGTCCTATGGACAGTCTCCCACCTCAGCTGTAGATCTCTGCAGTTCATCCAGAGTGATCATGGACCTCTTGGCTGCATCTCTGATCAGTCTTCTCCTTGTATGAGCTGAAAGTTTAGATGGAGGGCCAGGTCTTCATAGATTTGCAGTGGTCTGATACTCCTTCCATTTCAATATTATCGCTTGCACAGTGCTTCTTGGGATGTTTAAAGCTTGGGAAAATTTTTTGTATCCAAATCCGGCTTTAAACTTCTCCACAACAGTATCTCGGACCTGCCTGGTGTGTTCCTTGTTCTTCATGATGCTCTCTGCGCTTTAAACAGACCTCTGAGACTATCACAGTGCAGGTGCATTTATACGGAGACTTGATTACACACAGGTGGATTCTATTTATCATAATTAGTCATTTAGGTCAACATTGGATCATTTAGAGATCCTCACTGAACTTCTGGAGAGAGTTTGCTGCACTGAAAGTAAAGGGGCTGAGGCACAGATTCACCCCTGCCCATGGTCGGACCATGATATCTGCACATTCACCACATCTTACATAGGACTAACCCCCTCTCCTCATAACTGGCGTCTCAATGACTCCTTACTAACAAACCCTGCTAGCAACTCTACTATTTCCTCACACATAGAAAACTATTTCACAGACAATATTAATGAGGAAATTCCACCCACCTCCATATGGGTTGCCCACAAAGCAGTTTTAAGAGGTCACATCATTAGCTTAGCTGCATCCAAAAATAGAGAACGACAGGCTGACATCAGACGCCTCACCAATTAACTCCACCATCTATACATTAAACTACATCATGCAGTTGATCCTGCCTTTACCCAACAAATACAAGAAAAACGCAAATCCCTAGATACCCTCTTCTCCGCTAATGTCGAGAAGTCCCTCAGGTTCTCTAAAGCCAAATATATGCTACACTGCAACTCCCACTCAGCAATGTTTGCAAGGAAACTTAAGCAAGATAGTAACCCTACGCATACGTACAAACTTAGAAATAATAAGGGCAACCTAGTTTCCCACCCACAGGAAGTTATGGAAATTTTTACCTCCTTTTATCAAAACCTCATGTCAAATCCCAACACCCCACCAAATGAAGCTGCTAAATCTTGGCTGGACAACCTCAATCTCCCCTCCCTCAATCACGAACATTTAGACTCTCTTAACGCACCTTGTACAATTGAGGAAATCACACACATTATCAAATCACTCAAAACCTCCACTGCTCCTGGCCCTGATGGGTACTCATCCTTATACTACAAAAAATATGCCCCCCTTCTTGCCCCCCATTTGAAGAACCTCTTTAATCATATCCTAGAAGGCAATTCCTTTCCAAGAGAAATGCTATTAGCTAATCTCTCCTTAATCCCCAAACCCAACAAAGACCATTCACTCCCCCAGAATTTCCACCCCATTTCGGTCCTGAACAACGACCTCAAGATCTTTGGCAGGATTCTTGCAGACAGACTCGCCAAAGTCATCTCCCCACTAGTTCACATTGACCAATCTGGTTTCATACCCAACAGACAGATCACAGACAACATCAGGCTTGTCACCAATATTATCCAGGATGCTAATCTCCACTCACGCCAAACCTGTCTTCTCAGCCTTGACATTCACAAGGCGTTTGACAGTGTCAGCTGGTCGTACTTAAATTACTTGCTCCCCAAATTTGGAGTCTCTGGAGCATTTTTGCAGGGATTCAATGCTCTATACAATTCTCCACAGACTCGCATCCGCTTACCTGGTGTCAACTCTGATTTTTTTACACTAGGTAGAGGTACCAGACAGGGCTGCCCCCTGTCTCCACTCCTCTTCGCTTTAGCCATAGAACCCTTAGCCCAGGCTATCAGAGCCAACCCAGATATAAGAGGATATACCAAGAATCATCAGGAATACAAGATTAGCTTATATGCTGACGATGCACTACTATACATTACCAACCCCCATACCTCCCTTCCCGTACTCTTCAAACAACTAGAACTTTTCCATAGGGTCTCAGGACTTAAAATTAACTTAAGCAAATGCTCCGCACTACCCATTAACATCCCTTCATCGGAACTTAGCCTTCTTCAGTCCAACTTCCCCTTCACGTGGATCTCCTCCTCATTTACATACCTTGGTGTTAATATCACTCCTCTTTACAACGGCTTATATAAGGCTAACTACATTCCATTACTAGCCCGCATTACCTCTCTCCTGAAAATCTGGTCCTCCTATCACATTTCCTTTTTGGGCAGAGTTTGTGCAATCAAGATGAACATCCTCCCCAAACTCTTATATTACTTTCGCTCCACTCCAATCAACATCCCTAAAACCAAACTCGAGGCTCTTCAAAGACAAATTAATAAATTCATTTGGGCTGACAAAAGACCACGATATAGTTACACCCTACAATATAAATCACAATCTAAGGTCGGTCTGGGACTCCCCAACTTATGGAAATATTTTTTAGCCGCACGCCTATCACAAATCTCCCAATGGTTTTCCCCAAATAAAAACATTCCCTGGATGAGCTTTGAGACCTCATCTATATATCCACTGCACCTACAAGGGATACTTTGGTCTAAATACATCCTTTATAAAGACCTCATCAAACGTAACATTATAGTGGCTCATGCATTCAAACTCTGGCAAAATACTAACGACACTTTCTCACTAGCTTCAGCAACCTCCTCACTCACATCATTCCTAGGCGATCCCAGACTACCTCTTGCATACAAAGATAGACATTCTGTCTCTGCCTGGATAGACCTTGGACTGACTTCCTTGGGCTCACTACAATCTAAATGGAACTTTAGAAGCTTTGAATCCCTTCAAAGGGACTTTAATCTCCCCTCCTCAGAGATTGAGAGATTCCATTTAATCAAATCATTTTTTCAGACACATTTCTCACTCTCCACGAGTCCATCTATGACAGTCTTTGAGAGAATATGCAAATCCTCATCCAGAGACAGAGGAATATCTAGGCTATACAACAACCTCAATGATTTCTCGGCCTCTGAAAAAACCCAACCCATGCTACGCTGGGAATCAGACTTAGGTATTGACCTCCCCCCAGATATATGGTATGCTATGTCCGAAAACCTCAGGAAAAGTAACAAAGCAGTCTCCTTTAGGGAAACCCCAACAAAATTATTCACAAGATGGTACCTAACCCCATCCAAAATCCATACCTTTTATCCAACAGTTTCTCCTGACTGCTTCAGAGGCTGCCAAGCTGAAGGTACGCTACTTCACATTTTCTGGAGCTGCCCACGTCTATCACAGATCTGGCTAGAGGTAGCTCGTAGATTCGAGGACTCCTCTAAACATAAGGTCTCCCTCACCCCATTAATCTGTCTACTCTATGGAGATGTCCCAGACATCCCTCCCCCATGCTCCAGACTCCTCCATTCACTATGTAGCTCGGTGCAATGGATGATCGCACTTAACTGGAGATCTGGGGAGGTAATATGGTCACAGGTGCTTGACAGGATGGAACTGTTGAAACTATCAGAAAGAATATATCACACAATTAATGACAGCCTACATGTTTTTGATGCCAAATGGTCATATTGGTAGTTCACTAATTGATGTTCCTATTTTCTTTTACACGCATTGAATTATAATGATGTATTACTGACATTATCCTCTACCCACTCAGGGACCACTCATCATGACCTGCCTTACGTGTCACTAATTCACTGTTATGCCTATGAAAAGTGTTATGTTTTTTATACCTATGCTTGTATTCCAATTTATACTTCTTAATAAACTTTGTAAACAAAAAGAAAGTAAAGGGGCTGAATAATTTTTGTTAACAAAGTTTGAAATATCCAATACATTTCGTTCCACTTCATAATTGTGAGCCACTTGTTGTTGATTCTTCACAAAAAATTACAGTTTTATATCTTTATGTTTGAAGCCTGAAATGTGGCAAAAGGGGGCCGAATACTTTGAACTTTGCCTATATCTATCCGGACATGTTTATATACTGTACCTGCAATCACCAGAGTGACTACACCAGACTTTACACATTTTTTATGTTCACAGATTTTTTTTTGGACTTTATGGAATGTATTTTGTTGTTTAAATTCATTATTACTGTGATTTAATGAGCACTTATTCATTTGTTGGCGCTGCATTTGATGTAACAGTAGGTATGTGTGTTCTTACTTTGATCTTGATGTGCTTTTTTTATTCTTGCACATCTGTGCAGTAATCCATAATGAAAATTTGTCTCCGCCTAGGTTCACATTGGAGCGATTTGTCATGCGATTTGAGAGATCAAATCGCATGACAAGTCGCAGCCTATTGGCGGCAATGGCACTGTTCCAACCGGTGCGACACCAATTTTGCGGCACCGCACTGATTTGCAAAAGTAGTTCCTGCACTACTTTTGTTGATTTTAGGTGCTATTTCTATAGACAGCTGTGTATGAGGCGACACAAATGTCTATCAAGTAGCGCCTGAAATCGCGCTGACCTTGCTACTTTGAAATTGTGCTACTTCAAGTAAAGTAGCACGATTTCAAAGTAGCATCAGTGTGAACCAGGGCTCCGTGTAGAAACCTCCTGTGATACAGATGAGTCACTGCTGCTCTTTCTCCTTGTACAGGGTGACTGGTCTCATCTCCAGCCCTTCTGTAGTTTTCTGCAGGTGGGTTTGTTGGATCTTTCCATATATAGTAAATCAACATCACTTCCTGTCCTCAAGACGCTTACAATCTAAGGTCCCTATGTCACATTTTCATACTAGGGCCAATTTAGACAGGAGCGATTTAACCTACCAGCATGTCTTTGGAGTGTCGGAGTAAACTCCAGTACCTAAAAGAAACACACACGGGCACGGGGAGAACATCCAAACTTTGGTGCTTCCCTCAAGGTACAAGCTAATAACTGGGTTTACAAAGGTGTTTGGTGCATACAAGGTGGATTTATATCCTTTGATGAATATATTTTCATTAAAGTTTTTTTTTTTTTTGCCCAGCATTTAGCAATAAAAATAATTTACTGAACTGTTTACCAAATGAAAATGTCAAAATCATGGAGAAAAACCCCAGAACAGAATATCAAGAGGAATGAATTGCTGTACACTAAAAACTGGCAAAAAAATTCAAATGAAAGATCGGGAGAGAGGTAGTAGGAGCTGGAATATGTTCCACTCAAAATAAAATTTGCACATGCAACATATGAACTTTACTAAAGAAGTCAAAAATCTTAACAATACAATAGTCCTAAAAGCCAATTCCTGCTTACGCATTTCATCTGCTCATTCATGACTGGGTAGTTAAAGTGAACAGGAATTTGCTTTTCATATGATTGGATAACCAGTGAATATTCCCACGGTTTTCTGTGCTACAATTCCCAACTCTTTTAGAAAATCAGTCCACTACAACTGCATCCAATACACATATTAGTATGGTCAGCCTAATACAAGCTGTTTAGTGATTAGACACTGTGTGATTAATTTACTAAGGCCTCATTCACACTTGAGTCTGTTCGGGTCCGTCTGTCAGTTTTGACGGCGGACCATGCATCTCTATGGAGCGTCGGATGTCAGCGGAGACATGTCCGCTGACATCCGACCTGATCTGATCCGCTAAAAACAAATTTATGGGGGATACGTCCCCATCTGTCCATGCGGATCGGATAAGATCTGATGAAAACGCACATGCTGTCCGTTTTCATCAGATCGCTCCATAGGAGACAGCGGCGCTGCACAAGCTCCTCCCCGCTCAGTAAGCAGAGAGGGGCTTGTCATCCATCGGCTCAGCGGAGATCTGTGGACTGATCTCCCACTGAGCTGGTAGACACAGGCGGACTCCGTCGGAACGGACTGCGACGGAATCCGCCATGTATGAATGTAGCCTAAGACTGGAGACTGCAAAATCTGGTGCAGCTCTGCATAGAAACCAATCAGTTTCCAGGGTTCTTTCTTGTTTTGGTCAAAGTTAGAGTTAGAAGCTGATTGGCTTCCATACACAGTTTTAATTCCATAATATTAGCCATAATCCTGTAACATCTACGCTCGCTGAGTTTTGTTCTCATATTAATGTGTAAAATAAATTATAAAATTGAATAGGAATTAAATAGCATACTATGTAAAAAAAGAAATGTAATTTTTTTTATTAAACTTCAGATATGTCCTTCCACAGTATAAGCTGCAGGCATATTAGAGGCACCTGAAATCTGAAGCATTATAGAGCCTCATGGAGGGAACATTTTGATATCTTAATTACTGGCGCCATCTGCTGTATATGTCAAGAACCAGTTTTTAAATTCTTTAATCGCTTTTCAGCAAACATTTTATTTTAAATCTGTGAACAAAAATATAACCTGGAAATTTTATAATAAATAGGACAGTGTAGCTACAAATACTGCAGCTGCTGACTTTTAATAAAAGAACAGTTACCTGTCGAGGGATCCCGTGCCATCTGCATCCAAGCCAGTTCCTCACCGGTCTTTGGGTCCCCGGTCCTGACATCTTTAGTGTGGGAAGCCGACTGTAACCCATTTGCGGTTTCACAGCTGGCTTTCCACTGTGCAAGCGCGAGTCGTGCTTCCTGAACAGTCTGCAGCCTTCTGGGACCTGTGCCGTGTCCCAGAAGGTTACGGGCAAAGGAATGGGAGACAACTTCCTCTTGGATCACCTAGGACAGTGGTTCTCAACCCGTTAGTGCCGTGACCCCTTGATAATATTTCTCAAGTTGTGAGGACCCCTAACAGCAAAATTATTTTCGTAGCGTGCGTTAGCACCCAAGGCAAGACAAGTAATTTGCACCCCAACCCACAGAAATTTAGCGCTCCCGAGTCCCCTCCACTCGTACAGTATTAAAACCCTCATATGGTACATTTTAGGATGTACTATTCTCTCTTTGTTCTCCTTTCTTTCCCTTTTATCTCTCGCTATCTTAATTTCTTGTTTTTTTCCCATCCCTCTCTCTCAAGCCGTCTTTCTTGTTTTTCTCTTATTCTTTCCCTATCTTTTTCTTTCTTCCTCCTCCTCTTTTTCTCTCCCTTACATATATTCTCTATTTTTTATTCCTTCTCTTCTTGGTGTGGGAGGGGGGGTGGGATGAGTGGCAATGGTTGAGGGTGGTTCTGATGAGCCAACTTAAGTGCTCTTGATCAAGGTCATTTGCTGTACTGTTACTCACTGTGTCTCCGACTTTGTGGTGTCTCGTAGCAGTGACAACTATGCTGAAATTAGGAGATAGGGCCTTCTCCAGCCCTCCCACCTGACAATCTTTACCAATCACCTGACCTCTAGACTCTGCCCCCCAACCATGCCGTGAACTGAATAGGCAGCTGCGAAGAGACTGAGTGGGCAGCCGTGGGCTCCAGGAACAGCCCAGCTGGGTGGCCACTGGCTCCAGAGACAGCCCTGCTGGGCAGCCGCAAGAAGGCTGGTGAGAGTGGTGCAGGCTTCAAGAACAGCCCAGGATTTGGTGACCCCTGGCAAATCATCATTTGACCCCAGAGGGGGTCCCGACCCCAGGTTGAGAACCACTGACCTAGGAGATCCAAGCAGAAGTAGGAGAGGGTGCATATCAAAACCAGGTACCCCACCCCCATTTATTTTTTAGGGGGCGGAAAAGCAGAACTTAACATTTTGGTTGAAGTTCCGCTTTAAGTGCTTTTCATTGGAAAACACTGTATGAAATATATAACACTTTACCTAAACTTTGATGTACTAAAGTTATCTGTTGCTTTTGTTTTGTCCCTTGCACTTTCTGGGTGTCGTTTTAAAATCCACTGCACAGCGTGATATGTCTGAGTAAAGAATGTACCATCATTAGGGGTGTGGAAACCATTGTAGGAGGAGTTAGTACACAATTGTATGGGGTTCATTTTAAGACAATAGTAGCATTTCATAATTTTTTTCACCGATATTGACAGAACCGGAGACTGCCATTTATGTAACCTGTGATCTGTTAGAAGGTTGTGTGTGCGTTTGTATTATTTCACTGGTATTATGTTGAGAGACCTAAATTCCACCTATAATCCATTTCTAATGAACAGAACCAAACCCCCAATTATGGTCACCACTGTCTTCCAGCGATGTGGCTATTAAAATCTGTCATCTTCTCCCCAGGTGCCATTTTTCCGGCCTCTTGATTGGCTCGCGAGAGGTGTCATTCCCACATATGCGCACAGAAGTCATTCATTCAGGCACACAGTGTGACTCGAATGCATGCTGAGCTGCGCATGTGCAGCTCAGTGTACATTCAGTAGAAATGCAAGCAGGGAGACCTCTCACTACAAGAAACAGCCGTTTGCTCGCAATTTTCAAAAGTTAAGTTAAGTCCTGCTGAAGTCAAGTGGTTGGCTAAGAAAGGCCTACTGGGCATTTCCCTCTACTGGTAGAACACCGGTCCCTAAAAACTGGAGGTCCACATCTGTTCCTAGCGTCTATGGACACCGAATGTGGAGGAGTGTGCACGCAAGGTAACCCCTCAGGAGACCGCTTCTCCTAGGTGGTTATCTAATGCGGGGAGGAGCCGCGAGAGCCGCAGAGGGACCTCAGAAGTTGGTGATCAGGGCCACTCTGTGCAAAACAAGCTGCACAGTGGAGGTAAGTATGACATGTTTGCGATTTAAAAAAACCAAAACATTTAGTATCACTTTAACTGCTTGCCGACCGCGCACCGCAGTTATACGGCGGCAGGTCGGCACTGCTAGGCAAGAGCACGTAGCTCTACGTCCTATCTTTTGCGGCCGCTACGAAAAACATGTAGAAGAATACGTATCGGCCTAAACTGAGGAAAAAAAATGTTTTTTGAGATATTTTTTGGGGATATTTATTATAGCAAAATGTAAAATATATTGCATTTTTTTCAAAATAGTGGCTCTATTTTTGTTTATAGCGCAAAAAATAAAAACCGCAGAGATTATCAAATACCACCAAAAGAAAGCTCTATTTGTGGGAACAAAAAGGACGCCAATTTTGTTTGGGAGCCACATCGCATGACCGCGCAATTGTCAGTTAAAGCGACGCAGTGCCGAATCACAAAAAGTGCTCTGGTCAGGAAGAGGGTAAATCCTTCCGGGGCTGAAGTGGTTAATGTGCGTGTAAAGGCCGGGGTCCCAATAATTTTGACAATATAGTAGTGTGTATGTGGAAACGACGACTTGCATAAAGTCTATATTTGCATAGGTTCCTCTTCAGGATTCCCTGTGCGTGGCATTTTCTGTATAGGTTCACTTTGAAGCCACTAAGAATACAATCATGCCTAATTACTAAAGCATGGGGCAATGCACTAAGAATAGCCCATATCAACCAATTCTAATCGGTCTGTCAAAACGGGATTCCAATTGGCCGCATCATCTTAAATAAATCCCTAGGTTTGTATCTTAATAAATAGGTCTCTAAGTGTGTGTAAATATAGCAGTGTGAGGAAAATTGCATTGCTGGTTTCTGACACAAATGTTGACTTGAGTGAAAAATAGGAAATACATTATGCATGAGGTAATACCTTTCTCCTTTTTTTGAGAGGATGATTCATCCCCTGTGAAAAAACAAAACAAAAAACATACATTTTAACTGTAACATATGCATCAAAAGAGTGAGAATGCAAATAGACTTGTGATTTATACAGCACAAGGTTTTATGGGCTTAACAGTCATCACACATTACTAACCTGCTTCTGAGGGGAAATGGACAGGACATGATTTTATGTTTCACTAAATGACCTTCATAGCCAAGCTTAGCTTACCCTTTATATTATAAAAGAACAAAGTCACGGAAATGTACATTACACAAACTTCCATACAGGATTGGTTAAAAAAAAAAAACACCTCACATTTATCTAGGGGACCATTACTACTTAGAATTGTAATCAAAATTCCCATCCATCGGGAACATGCTCCACATCCAGGACCTCAGCAATAAGTCCTGTTTCCATATTTTTGGTGTGAAACAAAATGGGATGGGACAACAATTTTTTTTTTTTTGCATACATGGCCCTGAACCTGTATAGAACCCCTGTGGCTACCTACCTGCATGCATTTCAAAGTGCCCAAGAGCCAATGCCCAAAGCAACATTACATTAGTATTACCTAGCTTGCACTAATCTGGTTGCAATGCTTCTATTGATATAGTAAAAAGGCAGCGAAGAGTTGATTAACCACTTCAATACCGGGCATTTTCACCCCCTTCCTGCCCAGGCCAATTTTCAACGCTGTCACGCTTTGAATGCCAATTGTCTGGTCATGCAACACTGTACCCATTGGAAATTTTTATACATTTTTTTTTTCACACAAATAGCCTTATTTAGGTGGTATTGATTCACCACTGCACTTTTGTTTGTTTTTCCTAAACAAAAAAAGACCAGAATTTTTGGAAAAAAACAGGATTTTCTTAGTTTCTGATCCAACGTTTTGCAAATAAATCTTTCATAAACTTAAGCCAAATGGTATAATTGCTACATTTCTTTGGTGAAAATAATCCAAATCAGTGCATATTATTTAGTCTGTAGGAAAGTTATAGGCCCAGATTCATAAAGCAATTACGCCTGTCTAACTGGTGTTAGACAGGAGTAATTTCAAATTTCGCGCGCCGTATCACTAGTTTGAATCCTCAAACCATGATACGGCGGCTTCGGGCTTCGATCCGAGAGGCTTACGTCTTCGTAAGCCTTCGGATCTACGCTGCGATATTTTTGCGGCCGCTGGGAGGAGTTTGCGTTGTTTTCATGCGTCGGGATATGCAAATGTGTTTTTACGGCGATCCACGAAGATACGAGCGGTCTTCGCAATCGCTTACGTCTGGTTTTTTTTACGTACTGTTAGACCAGCTTTTTGCTGGTCTAACGGTGCGTAGCCCATGTTAAGTATGGCCGTCGTTCCCGCGTCAAATAAATTTTTTTTTTTTTTACGTAACTCGTTCGGGAATAGAAATGTCCGTAAACGACGCTACTCAAACAACGAATGACGTAACAACGTGATTTCGCGCAATGCACGGCGGGAAATTTGCGAACGGAGCATGCGCAGTTCGATCGCCGCGGGAACGCGCCTATTTTAAATCCTTCACGCCCCCTACTCGTCTAGATGGATTGCGACGGGAGAAATACACTACGCCGCTGTCGTTTACTGGACAAAATCTACCTGGATTCCACGTAGAGCCAGTTAAAAAAACGGCGGCGTAGTGTATTTCTGATCATCATACAACTGGTGTGGCAGTGATCAGAGATCATATTTTTAAAAATACTTTCTAATTTTTTTATTTTTTAAATACTGTAAGCAGAGAAATATTGTGACCATGGGGAGGAGATTTTTAGGTTGAGTTCACACTTGTGCAATGCGGTAACCAGCGCAATTCCAGTACCTGTTCCCGCATCGCACCTGAGTCCCTGGAGGTTCACACTGCCCTCTGCGAACCGCTGTGGGTGTCAATACAAAGTTAATGACATTGTCAGATCAGTTTGCAAATCTCAATGCGAACTGTGAAATTGTGCAGGAACCAGATCGTATAGGTGTAAACACCCATATGATCGGATTCAAGTGCAGACCAAAAAAATTGTCCTGCACCATTTTGGTGCGAATGCAATGCGAATTCAGCCATACAAACTGTATGGCTGAATTTTCATCGCTCGGACATCGCATGTGATCTGCACAGCAATGTGTTGCGACTCACATGTGATGTCTGGCATCGCACAAGTGTGAACTAAGCCTTACACACTGATTGTTTACAACAGTGATCATCACAACTATAAGCAATAATGTTTTCTTAATATAATTCATTAATTGTGTACTATTGTGATTAGGTATGATTGGCCACAGCCAATCACATAGTACAGATTGGCCGTGATTGGCTCTGATCACACACTGACTAACCACAGAGAACAAAAATAGTATGTATAGAATCCATCCATTATGTAAAATTGTCACGTGATCTGCTGTGATTTGTCACATGGTATGGTAGACAGCGGGCGACAGATTGCGCTGGAACGTGGACCGATCCTGGGAGGACATCATATTACATCTACCCAGGATGGGAGAGCTCCAACTTGGTCATCATTTGTCTATAGGCTGGACAGGAAATGGTTAAAGAATTTAAAGTGACTTAAGTCCAAAACACACACATACTCGGAACCAATGCAAAAGATCAACCAGCAATAGCAGAAGTTGCCCTAAAGAGCAGAAAAAACACATAGTACGTCAATTACGTCACTATGTTCATGTTTGTTGGCTGAAAAAGTCCTGCCGTGTTTATGCATACCAAGTTCGTGACCAAAGCCCTTCAAACAAAAATCCACAGAAGTTTGTTTGAAGTCCGATTGTGTGTATGAGGTTTGAGAAGTATTCATCCCATCCACCTATATGCGAGTATACCCAATGACCAGACCCACCTCGGAGGAGGAGACGATATGCAGGGGTACGTCTTCTTTGCAAGTGTGGAACCGAGAGGGGAGCATGTGTGGAATTCACCCAACTCTTCACTAAAAAATATTGTTGGTCCCGGCACAAGACACTTTGGAAATCACTATATTTTTCTTTAACTGATTTTTTGCAAACTTTTATACACTCCAATTTTTATGGACTAACATTTTTTTGGACCCTTTTTGCACAATAAGCACATAGAGCATTTTATTACCAGTCTGCATATGTGTATTTACAATGTATGGAATTTCCAATTTTTTAAGATTGCTTATGGTACATGATGATTTGTATTGAGCACTTGTAAGATTTACCACTAATTGTTTGTGTGGTTTACGATTGAGGCCGAGTTCACACTTGTCCGACAAACGCTCCGACATTTGGAGCCTATGTCGCATGACGTGTAAAAATCAATGTTTCCCTAGGAGACCTGTCTTAACTGGTCCGACACATGGTCGATCCAACTTTGAAAAGGCTCCCTGTACTACTTTGGTCTGACATTGAGCCCATTGAATATCATTGAAGTCGGACCAAAGTAGGAGCCTTGACCTTACCATCCGACTTTTGTCACCCGACATTTGATTACAGCAGCAGTAAAGGGAATTTCTCACATGGGATTGTTTTGATTGGTCAAAGAACAAGTCAGACATCACAAAAGTCAGATCAAAGTAGTATCCTGTTCATGAAAGTCGGATTGATGTAGGACCAATGTCACAGAGCAAAGTAGGATGAAAGTCGTACTGATGTTGTGTAGTATAGTGTGAACCCAGCCTTAAAGAGACTAGATGGTTTATTGATTAACCATTGCAACTTTTTCTACACAATCGCTTATTTAACCACTTCAGATCCGCCCCATTGTCAAAATACGTCATTTTTTTAAAGATGGATATCTCGGTAACGGCAGCAGCTGCTGCCACATCCAAGATATCCATCTTTTCATGGGGCGGATCTGTACACGATAATGGCGGATTCGCCACGAGACCGCCGTTATCGGTGGCGGGAGAGGGTGCCCCCCCCTCCGCCGCTTACCGTTGCCGTCGGTAGCAGCGGAGGCGATCGGGTCTGCTCGTCGTCTGTCCGGGAATGCGACTGAGGAAAAATGTCCCTCAGCCGTCCCCATACCTCTGCTGGGCGGAAGTGACGTCAAAACGTCAGTCCCGCACAGCGTCTTAAAGAGACATATTTTTTATTTACTTTTTTTCTTTTGCATTTAAGTCTAAATATGAGATCTGAGGTCCTTTTGACCCCAGATCTCATATTTAAGAGGACCTGTCATGCTTTTTTCTATTACAAGGGATGTTTACATTCCTTGTAATAGGAATAAAAGTGATCAATTTTTTTTTTTTATTTCAGTGTAAAAAATGTAAAAATAAATTAAAACAAATAAGAAAACAAAAACATTTTTTTTTAAAAACGCCCCGTCCCGACGAGCTCACGCGCAGAAGCGAACGCATATGCGAGTATCGCCCGCATATGAAAACAGTGTTCAATCCGCACAAGTGAGGTATCGCCGCGATCGTTGGAGAGAGAGCAATAATTCTAGCCCTAGACCTCCTCTGTATCTAAAAAAATGCAACCTGTAGAATTTTTTAAACATCGCCTATCGAGATTTTTAAGGGTAAAAGTTTGACGCCATGCCACGAGCGGGCGCAATTTTTAAGCGTGACATGTTGGGTATCATTTTACTCGGCGTAACATTATCGTTCACAATATATAAAAAAATTTGGCCAAATTTATTGTTGTCTTATTTTTTAATTCAAGAAAGTGAATTTTTTCCAAAAAAAGTGCGCTTGTAAGACCGCTGCGCAAATACGGTGTGAGAAAAAGTATTGCAATGACTGCTATTTTATTCTCTAGGGTGTTAGAAAAAAAAATATATATAATGTTTGGGGGTTTGAAGTAATTTTCTAGCAAAAAAAAAATGTTTTAGTCTCGTAAACACTGAATCTGAAAAACAGGCTCGGGTCTCAAGTGGTTAAATTTTCCCAGTATAACATGATTACTTACTAGGTTTAGGCAGCGCCAATTTACCTTCCCCTTTCCTTATTATTTTTCTTACCAACTCCACCTAATGGAGCTTTGGGGGTAGGCAACGGCCACACCCATTTTACCACAGCACACAAAATAACATTTCAACCGAGGGTTTACATATACTTTAGGTTGGAAAAGAGAACACGTCAAATGGAATTAACCAAACCTCTAACACTTACGAATTAACATCTGGTGGTAATGGAAAGCTTCAGAAGAAAAAAGCATTTTCAGATCTGGCATGTATCCGTGACTGTCCAACTGTTTTTCATGTAGTGTAACTGCTGTGCATTTTACATGCATTACCATTCATTTCTATGGAAGGTGCAATTTGCTGGAAACAGCAAGGGGGTTTCTTTTTGCACTAAAATACAGCGATATGAATGTCGTGCAAGATAACATTTAGAATCAGATGGCATATAGCACCTGACTTACTTTCCAGAACTCACAAAAAAGTTTTAATAAAGTGCACGTTTTGCTCTGCAGGAGAAAGTGACAATGTACCTTACCAGCACTCAGTCACTCATCTCTTCACATTCAGCACTGAAATTACTGGCGTTGGCAACCTGGGGAGAGGTGACATGGAGCGGTGACATCACTCCACTGGACAGATGACCTAGCGGTTGGCAGATATATCTCAACACTTTCACAGCATCAGTAAGTATATGGGAGCCTTTGCTGAGATACTGTTGCATCTCCTTGCATGGGCAAGGAGAAAGTGACACAAATTCGTACCACTTTCCATCCAACATGTGTGTTGACATTTGGGTCACGGCTGCAGCATCGACCTAGATATTCTTTACAGCCATTGATTATTTTTCTTGTAAAACGAAATCTCCCCAATCACTTTTACAGGGAGTAAAAGGGGTTTACCCCCTTTCCTGCCCGTTGCATTTACTGGGCTCTCCCATTCCACCCAGGGCTGCTGTTAGAAATCAAGGGGACCCCATTCAGCCTACCTACCCCCCATAAATATCAAATGATATTTTGGCTAAAATGGCACAGCTATGAGATGCTATGCTCCGCTGTCATGCCAAAATATATATCCTCATGGAACAGGACCCATTCAAGTGAAGTGAATGGTGCTGCTCTGCAAGTACCTTGCAAGGCACACAGTTGCTGTGTGCCAGTATGGGATTAAATCAGGCAGCGAGGAGGCGATAGGCCCCAACAGCTGTCAAATGCTCTTAGAAGAGTGATTTAAATGCCAACTGCCCTTCAGAGAGTAAAGCACATCTGACTGAGCCCTTGTTTTGTTTTTAGATTATTATTTTTTTAACCGCTTTGTTGGGAGCCCTTTGGCAAAATATCAAGGATCTAAACAGGCCCCTGCTGTCTCACATTTGGAACAGAGTACAGATTTATCGGTCCCTTTCTCTGCAGACTCATCTGCACTTGACAATTAATGGGAAGTGCTCTGTGCTGAGAAGTTTCCTGTTCAGTCACAAACAGTTTACTACGCGTCAGTGGAAGGAGCTGCTCTGCATCCTGAAAAGGACCATGTGTGCCTGCAGCAGTCTTGGTAATGTCACCGTTGTGCCATATTTTCTTCACTTGATGACTCTTTTCACTGTGTTCCATGGTATATCTAATGCCTTGGAATTTTTTTTGTACCCTTCTCTTGACCGATACCTTCAAGCAATGAGATCTCTCGGATGCTTTGAAAGCCCTCTGTGGACCATGGCATTTACTGCAGGATGTGACTAGTAAAAGGTCAGGAAAGGCCTACTAGAACAGCTGAACCTTATGTGGGGTCAATCTGAACCACTTTAAAATGATAGTAGGTGTGTATTCACTCCTATTTAACATGAGTTTGAATGCGATAATTCTGAACACAGCTACATCCACAGTTATAAGAGGGTGTGCACACTTATGCAACCATATTTTATTTTTTTACACCGCACCTAAAAGATTTCATATCATTTTCAATTGAGTTGTACAGCTTATATGTCACATTAAGGCTTCATTTCCATGGATGTTTTTACAGACACTTTTCTGAGTGTTTTTTGCAGCTTAAAAACAGCCCTCCATGTTAGTCTATGGCCTCATGCCCACCATGACGTTTTTAAACTGTAGATGGCTGAGCCGTTTTTAAGCTGCAAAAAAAAGAAAAAAAGAAAAAACAGGACCAGTGCGTTCTGAAGCTCCAGCATTTGAGCTGTTCCCACCCCCATTCCTGACCGGCCAGGCGGAATGCTCGGATAAGGGTCTGGTATGGATTTTGGGGGAACCCCCACGCTGTTTTTTTTTCGGCGTAGGTGTTCCTCTTAAAATCCCCCCCTCACGCAAATGTTTTTTTAATTTGTGCGGGGTTCCCCTTCAAGTTTCTCTGCATACCAGTCGCCCTGCAAGTCGGATGCGACCTCTATTCAAATCAATGGGCTCCCATAGGGAACCATTGATTTTGAATAGAAACATAATACACGGCTGAAAACTAGCGCAGCAAAATGTGCATTGAATTTAATGCAAAACGCGGGGAAATTTTTTTTTTTTTTTTTAAACTGCGCTTTTTTCCTTGCGCCTGTACTAGCTTTACAGCCCGATTTTTAAAACATCCATGGAAATGAAGCCTTAAAGGTGAAAAAGGTTCTGAAATGATTTAGCTTTGTCTTATTTTTTTACATCACAGAAACCCGACATTTTAACAGGGGCGTGTAGACTTTAGATTTACTGTATATCTGTACACAGTATCTAGTAAAGTGGTCACCAGCTATATTTATGCACTATTGTCTGTACTTTGACAAAAGATCCCAATATATTCCTAAGATGGCAGTGAAAAAGCTGCAATTCCTCCTCAGAAATATGACCGAGGGCTGGCAATGCTTTAACATTTTCGAAATACTAACCAGTCCATCCATCTGTTGCAAGGTAATCACAGGTCCTGAGAAGGTCCTAGGCTGTGAATTACATTTTTGAATAACACTGTGCGGCTCAACATGACAAACTTTGTAAAAACAAATAGAATAAATACAATGACACGGAAAACTGGTTTACTCTTCTGTATTTTATTTGAGACAAAAAATACAGAGGATTATTGAACATTATCTTGAAAATCCTATTTATGTTATCAAGGTTGGCACGCTTTCATAAAACACCAAGCTTTAAAAATCAGGAATGGAATAACTCCAAATAAAAATCAACTCACAGCATGAGACATCCAAAAATCTACAATTCGTATCCCATATAAAAAAGGTCACAATATGTTTTTTTACCCAATAATCTGTCACAAAATCCGCTACACAATGTATTATTAGGCATGACTGTAAACCTCTTTTTTTAAAAGATGGAAAATTATAAAATGTGAACTTTGTTTACTTCTTAGACCCCTACCACAAAATATGGCTCTGTTAAAAATATGTATTAGCATTCACAAAATAGATAATTTTTTCGTTTTTTTCCTATTCTAAGACAAAAAAAAAAAACTCACATCTTTGGAAAATTATTGCTTGTCCACTCTGCCCTGGAGTGACCATAGTAATAAAATGTTGTGCATATGGACTTGATCCTACAACTCTCTTTTCAAAACACCCCACTGCCCATGCTTTTAGGACATTACTTCAAAAAGTACATAAAGATTGTCATTTTGGTCTATGCTGACAAAACATCAGCAGCGGACAATTTACAGAAATTTGAAGTGGACCTATACTCAAATTTGCCATTAAAAAGTTAAGTCAAATTAAAAATTAACCTAGAAATATATAAAATAAAATGTCCTCTACACTTCTGTTTTGAATTGGCATAACTCCACTGCATTATGCCCACCATTTCTTGTGTTGGTAATCAGGTGACCCTGGAACACCCCAAACAGAAAGTCTGATGCAAAAAATGTATTAAAAAAAAGTTGTCAGTACAAAACCAGTTTCTCTCAGTCACCAGGCAGATTTAAACCCAACTGGCCACACAGAAAGCAAAAAAAAGGATATTGCACCTTACAGGATTAAGAAGGGTGAATTTTAAAGACACAGGTTGCAGAAAATTTGCTTTATTCCACCATCAACACAGACCGTGTTGATGCAGGAATCCCTGCTGCCAAGTCATTGTAATTTCCTTCGTAGGGGGGAGTCAGGAGAAGACAGTTATTGCTCAGCAAACAAAGGAAACTTTTTTACTTTAGCATTGTTCACGTAATAGAATTTGCAGCTCAGATTGCTTATAACTACCCTTTCATGCTAGATCTATAACCAGTAATCAAAGCAAGAAATTACTCTACCTGGGAAAATGATGGTTGCAGGTTCCCAGATATGCTGGTCACATACACCTAGGCTTTGGTGGCATAATATTTGTCGAAGGGAAGGAACAGAAAATATGAACTCTGAACTTCCCTGCAGAGATTATACATGCATATATGTCTGATATGAACAGTATTGGAGGACGCCTGGAGCAGCAATTTGCCCAGGAATAAGCATTTCCTGTTACTCTTTATCCAGCCTGGCAAGAAAATGACCACAGTCTTAACTTATTCGAGTATAGGTCCAATATAGCAACATCATGTAAATAATAATGAGTAAACCATAGAACCCACACACACCTGATAACTACTGGCTCCTTATATCATACTTCTCACAATGTTCTTGTATCCCAAACTTTGACTGGCGATAACCATGAAATTAAAATTGGCACTTCTTAATCATGTAAGGTGCAATATCCTCTGCTTTTTGTGTGGCCAGTTGGGTTTAAATCTGCCCTAGACTTTTGAACCACCCAAATATGCTTCTCTAGCCGAAGACGATAAACACAAGTACAGCCCTGACCAAGAGCTCACCTAAAACTGCTACTTCTTCCAGAGGCGCCTTTACATGTTCCCCTTTATTTTCATCCACATGTTCTCAGACATACAGGACAGGTTCTACTCTTCTGCCATCTAGTCCTATGCTGTCAATTACAGTGCCACCAGAAAAAGCCTAACTTAGACCAACAATGGGAGGACAGATGTTTGAAGACTAGTTTCACAGTAATTTTACCACCCAATTTACATACCAATTTCGTGATGGTATAAGGCCCAAAGAAATATGGTGAATTGTCGATTTGAAAATATAACGGCTACCATTGGAACGCAGTTACAAATACTGGCTGTCACCTAGACCATTGACAGGTGTGACAACTACACAACGCTATCCTTAAAACAAAGCATGGAGGTCTTTTTTGTGAGAGGATTACAATTGTTGGTACATGGAAACTAACAGCTTTCATTTAAAATATGAAATTTCATTAGGTTTCCTCCCTGCCAAAGCAGGTTTAATTTGTTCAAGTTTTAGTTTCTACAAATGCCACACTGCATTACAGAACGAATGTCTCCCACATGGGAAAAACCTAACCATTGTTACAGAGCACAGGACGCCGGTGCACACAATTCTATAGCTTACACTGTATGAACTGAAAGGAATGCCAATGCCCAGATATCCGTTGCACAATTAAGTGGTAAGGAACGCACATCAGTTTTCACAGCTACAGAGCATAAGAGGCATTTCCATCATTTTCATACTACACTGGGCTCCCAAATAACTGAGTCTCACATTTGCATGTCCTAAAACCCTGAGTACCGTGCAGCCTGACAAGGGAAGAGGTCAGTAGAAAAATACTAACGCTACAAAAAAAAAAAAAAAGTCTTCTCAGAGTTAAGCTGCTATAGTTCTATAATTAACACTATATTTAGTGATTGTCTATGCATAGTACAATTGGATCTTCACAATATGAAGTGCATTTAACTCTAAAGAAGGAATACTAAAATACCCATCAATGGGCCTCATTTATAAAAAAAAAAAATCATCCAAATTTCCCCTGCTCAGCAAAGGCTAGAAAATGGTGCAAGCCAAATGTCTGCTCGGCTAATACCCTTCTGATCCATGGTTTCTATCATCCAATGGGGAAAAGGACAGCTTTGCCCCACTGCAACCAATTTCCCTGCTTTCAATCAGTCATACAGAACTGGAAATGGAAACTGGCTGGTTGTTACGGCCAACAAAACATTCAGACACTGCTATGCATGAAGCCGACAGTGAGTAAAATATATGAAGTAAAGGGAAGTGTCTGCATTTGTGCCTTGCACACAATGCAAGTATCCACCATGCTGTAGTGCATAAGCCTAGAATTCACTGTAAGTGCATAAGTACTAATCTGTCACCCGCTTGTTATTTGTGCTACTAAAATACAGTGAGATCACAACAAACTCCTCCCCCTAAATTTAAGAAAATCTATTTTTTTTTTCTTTCTGTTAGTGTTCACTTATCCATTATAAATTACATACAAAAGGCTCAAGCGCACCCTGCAGGAGATTTAGGTATATACCCACAACAGAAGAAGTAATATATTAACATCTAAAAACAAACCAGACCTAATGCTGCTACTTCATAAATAGAATAACACACGGCCCACTGAATAGACACAAACAAATTGCAAACTTAGCATCAAAAACAAGAACAAAAAATGTACACACACACTCACATGGAAACATACAAATCTCAACTAAACAAAGAATCTTTTTGGGGGAAAATACATAAAAAACTAATTTTAAAAACAAAAAACATTATAAAAGTGAACCCTAAAAAAAAAAAAAAAAAAAAAAAAACTAAAATGTCTAAAATGATACGTTCTCTCCCAGAAACTGCTTTGTAATTTACTTCATGGCTCCAATTAACCCCTCTGCTCCCTTGTGAAGTGTTTGGTTAGGGCTGGTCCTCTTGATGTAGGGGCAGTCTTTTTGAACTTCTTAAGTATCTGTAAAAATAAGGGGAGATCTAAATTAAAGGACCAACCAAAAGCATTACGAAATATAAAATTGTTTACTGAATCAACACAGATTAAATCAGCCAGACTTGCTGACTCATGCTTGTCATGCATATACAGCAAGGCCAGCCATTATGTGTCAAGAGTAGTTCATGGGTTCCTCATGAAATAAGCAGGTTCTGTTTACAGGAATATCAGTCAAGATCTTTAAAAGGCTCTGTTGTGCCAATTTTAATGGGAATGTACAGGAAAAATCAAGGTCTCCAAATATGACCACGTTTCACTCCATGTAGTTATGAGATGAAATACACCACAGAGTATGGGTTTACTGCAACCAGGAACTGCAATACCAACTGCCATTTCCAGCACCACTTTCTGGATCACTACGCTACTGTGGCCTTCCTATAAAAACACGAATTACCATTTTTTCCACTTTATTCCAATGGACAGACCTTAGGCGACTGGATGGTTGTCCCCTCTTATAAACAAGAAACGCTTCAGATAATTGGGACCACTTCATCTACTAAAGGAGGAAGCCATATATTAAGAAAACCACCCTTTTTAAAAAGGTACAGTTTAAGAATAATCATGCTCCTATTTTGCCTGGTCCCATTTTAGTGACTGGTAGGTTTTTATGCATTTAAGAAAATTAAAGATACAATTAAAAATCAATAACCATCTACACTAATATTATTCACAAGAAAAAAAAAGTTCCCACTCCAACCTGAGCGATTTGCTGCCCGATTCCCAAAGTGCAACAATGCTCACTCTGAAGAATCCGATCAATGACTAGTGCCGTGTACACATGACCGGTTTTAATGTCCTAGAAACTAGGGTTGTCCCGATACCGATACTAGTACCGGTATCGGGACCGATACCGAGTATTTGCGGGAGTACTTGTACTCCCGCAAATGCCCCAGATGCCTGGCCGAATACTTTTTTTGTATTTCTCAACATGTTCTGTGAAAATTCTTTGAGTTTTTTACTACTGCGTGACAAGCAAATAAAACATTTTTATTCATTTTTACTAATTTTTATAATGTCTTGAGTTAGAGTTCTTCATAATTCTAAAGAAAATATCCTTAGTCTGTATTGTGGTTTGAAAACTGTCACATGACATTTATAAAAAAAAGTATCGGTATTCGGTATCGGCGAGTACATGAAAAAAAAGTATCGGTACTTGTACTCGGTCCTAAAAAAGTGGTATCGGGACAACCCTACTAGAAACAAATGTTTTTCTCAACGTGATACACACAATTGTGAAAAATCTTGAGGGGGCGAGCAGGCAAGTCAGGACACTGTCTACTTTGCAGATAGAGAAAGAAGCTGTGTGTTAGTGGGCATCCTGGCATTCCTGCTCGCCCCTCCCACCTCAAGAGGCTTTCTCCACACCAGGGACAAAGCCTTGCATTACTGTGTGTAGTTACAGACAGAAGAACAGGAAGTGAGGATTTCTCAGAAGAAATAAGAACATTTAAAAGCAAAAATTTAAAGGATGAAGTAAGTGAAGGAGGACTGCACTAAGGTAAAGGAAGCTATTTAGGGGGGGGGGGGGGAGGGGGAATTACCTTTACAACCCCTTTAACCTTTTTTTTTTTTCAGCAAGTTTTGCTCATAAAATAACTGCTCGTTTAGACTACCTCAAAATGATATGCACGCTTCTAGTTCTAATCTCCTGCAAGTATGAGGAAGCACATCTAAAAAAGACTTCTGGGATGTTCTATTGACCGCCATCTACATAAATGTGGGATTTCTTGCCTCCCCTAAACTCTTCTTGTTGATAAACTGTACAGACTGAAGCCATACTGTACAGTCTTGGCCTTTGGAAATTAATACTTCAGGAAAAGCAAAATGGAGAAAATGGTGTACTTCTTTCTAAATCAACTACATAAAGAAAAAAAAGAAAAATAGCAATACCCTTGTTTGAAACAGAATCTACAGCTTAGGTATGAAGTAAATTACAAAGCAGTCAGTAGTAGAAACAGATTTAGTACACGATATATTGTATTATATATGATCAAAAAAATTAAAATCATTGAAGAACAAAAAAAAGCAGCATTACATGTACATCAGGAACCAAAGCCTACCAGATTTCCACCATATATCATAAATCTGCTTCTTCTGCCACCACAGACAAAGCCTTGTGGCATACACCTACATACACATTCTGATGCACACAGAAACCTTTAATATGATTTACTCAACAGAATTCTGAAAGTAACATGACTTGACGTACCTGTCCATGATAAAACTTAATTACAATTCAAAAATAGCTCATTGATGAGAGAAAAAAAAAAAGGGACGGTGAAACAGTACTCCCGGATCGCAATGAGAGAGCCTTTCCGTCCAGAAGGGTTTACACCCCAAAAATTGTCATTGGATGAAACTGGGATTTAAGTTATACCTGAAATGCCCAATGTACTGTATGTATAGGGGATGGGGGGGTGAAGTTGGAGTTTGGCCTTAAAGTTAAAGACGAGAGGTCTGGTGAGGTCCGGCGATTCCCCATCCCAAAAATTACTTCTTAGCTTCCCAATTAAAACACTTTAGTGGATGGACAATAGTAATGGACTCTATACAGAGTCTGCTACTATCAGTTTATGAAGTACGTCCATTGGTTTCTTTATTAGAGTTGAGAAATCAACCGCGAGATAAAGGATTCCTTACAGGTAAATTGTTTGATAAGGTATGGCAGGAAGAGAGGAAAATTACTAAGATAAATGGATATACGTCATATACCCCAATCTGGAATAATAGCAGCCATGAGGAAATGATGAAATTGGAAGGGTTTGAGATCTGGAGGCAGAAGTGACTAAGGTATATGGAACAGCTATTACAGGAAGATGTGATGAAAACCTTTAGTGAAGTAAAGAATAGAATATTCAAAATCAAAGATTTTTTTTCAATTTCTACAACTTAGGCATGCATTAAAAATACAGGGTTGGTCACATGATTTGAAGTTTAACAAGTCAGTGGTAATAGCCTTGTCGGATAATAAAAGAATAATAAAAAAATAAAATAAAGTTTGATATCACAATTATATATTGATATATTATTTGATACATTTAAAAAAGGTATTGTGGATATACCAGCAAGATTAGCCAGGTCGGGGCGACATAGTATCAATTTCAGATGAACAGTGGGCACGGGAACCAATCGGCAATACCTCAGGCCTCTTTATCTCCAACAAAATGTAACAATTATTCATCTTACACAGGGTACATTTCACAGCAGAGAAATGATTTAAATGGAAATTAAGAGATACAGACCAATGTCCTAAATGTAAATGGAGAGCAGCCAATCTAATACACCTGCTATGGAGATGCTCTAAACTCTACAGTTATTGGTCTGGGGTGGTATCGACCATTAATAATGTATTCGAGAGTGGGATACCTATAGAGCCAGGGGGGTGCCTTCTAGGTATACTGGATGAATCAAGAATTCTGGGGGAATATATTGTTTCATTAAATAGAAGTCTATTTCAGGCTCGTAAACTCATAGCACAAAAATGGTTATCACCATTTCCACCAAAAGTAGTGGAATGGAAGATACAAGAGAAACTTTAGGGAAAAGTATACTTTCTTACATAAAACGGTTTGGGGAAATTTGAAAAAATATGGAGAGGGTGGTTTGGTAACTTGGAGGTATAATGAGAGAGGAGAGGATTAACGTATGAGAAGTGGAAGGGGGGGTGGATTTATTTATTTATTTATTTTTTATTTATTTAATTTTTCCTCTCAATACGGGCTGGGGTTGTATGTCGTTTTGTTTTTTTCTATTGTGTCTCTTTTTGGTTGTCTGTATATAAAAAGAATAAAAACATGATTAAAAAAAAAGTTAGTCAAAACTTTTTGATAGGGTAAGGGAGGGATATAACTTATGTCAGTTTTTTGGCATGTATCCCAAGGGTACTGTCCCTTCACTTCCTGCCCCATGGCCAAAACAGGAAGTGGGAGGGCTCCAACGTGAGGGAATTCCTAATTTTTTACCACTGGAAGATTTGCCACCCATTTCTATTCGAGGGACAACCCCAAATTTGGAATCTTCTTTCACTTTCACTCTGTGATGAAGGAAACGGGACAAGAAGACGAATACAGATGGAGACATTTCCCTTACAGGGACAAAAATAAAAACCTGACAGGAGTTCCAATTTGTTTTGCCCCTGGTTATACTATGATGCTGCAGCCCCCTTTTCCTGAGAAGCTTTTGAACACCCCCATCTTTAAACTGAAACTGACAGATACAAAACAAGAATGGACATTTTGATCCATCTATGGCCAGTTTAAAGCAGAACTAAATACTCTCAACCAACATGAACAAGTTAAAAAAAAAACAAGTTCACCTTCTGAAACATGCAACATGTTCCTGCTTTTGCAGCCACTCGGGACTCTGAGCACCTGGTGTGACAGCAGTACAGGAAGAAGTTTCCCATACCAGCTGTCACTTTTTGAAAACCGCTCATTCCACATGGTCCTGTCATTCAGAGTTTTGTGAATGAATCAACTACCAGTACGACATTCCTTTGTGGCTTATGGCTCTCAAACCACTATGGCACTGTTGAGTAAGACTGTTTACATACTTGTAAACATTTAAGCATAGGTCCACATTACCAAGTTAAAAATGTCTATGTGAACAATTACCTTTGTTCAAGACAAGCTCCCTGACAACGAAGCCTACTGAAAGAGGCTACATTCAACTTCTCCTTTAGCTTAACGTGTGAGATCACATGAGTATTTTATACATCATTATATAGAATAAGAATAAGTCTCCATCATTATATAGAATATTTTTTTTTTTTTTACAAACTGTCACCAGTCAGTGCCCCTGATCACCGCCATACCAGTTATAGGAGGACGTGGTTCAGCATTGACAGTATGTGTAAAAAAAATAATAATTTATATATATATATATATATATATATATATATATATATATATATATATATATATATATATATATATATATATATATATATATATATATATATATACACACATATATATATATATATAAAAATATAAAAATGAAAATAAAAAAAAGGTCCATGACAAAAAGTTACAACTCCAAAAAAACTTGCCATGCCTTATACTAAATAACTTGGACTGTCTACTTTCCAAAGTGGAGTCATTTGATGGATATTCGTACGATCCTGGCATTTTTAGGCCTCAAAATGATAGGCCATCAGTACATCAGGATTGATTAATTTTCAGATATATACCATGGTTTGTGGACTTTCTTACAGACTAAATAAAACACTTATTTTCACCAAAGAAACGCAACAGAATGCAGGTTGGCCTAAATTTACGAAGGATTAATTTGAAAAATGTTCTAACAAATTGTAAAAAAAAAAATAAAAAAACATTTTTTAATTATCGCAATTTTTTTTGTGCATTTAGCAATAAAATAAAAACCCAGCGGAGATTAAATACCACCAAAAGAAGGTTACATTTGTGTGAAAAATATAATAAAAATGTCATGAGTATAGTGTTGCACGACTTCACAATTGTCATTCAAAATGTGACAGCGCTGAAAGCTGCAAATTGGCCTGATGGGGGGGGGGGTTGGGGGGGAGAGGAGGTGCCCAGTATTGAAGTGGTTAAATACCTAGTCAGCATAAACGAGTGGGCTTAGCAAACTTTACGAGGGCATGATTCCCTGTCAAGAGCAGCAATAGTTATTATAGTTTATGCCTATAATCACCACTCTTGCTTTGTCACATACGAGGCACAGCACTGCAATCTATCTTCCAGGGTAAAAACACAATACCCACCCTTGGGAAGAAGCCTCCCAGGGACAGAAAACATCGATTTGCTAGCCTTGGGGATAGCCAGAAGCCTCATTAACTACCAGAACACAATAAAACATCACATGCATTCATATAATTTACAGCCACACAACTGTACCAGATGAATCCTTCAGGTGACTACAAGAACAGATTAGTTCAGTCCCCCGACTACGAAATGGCCAAATAGATTTATGCTCCAATGTTGGGCATGACTACAGAAAAATCATTTATAAGCCATAGTAGACTGGAGTTTAAGATTTCAGTCTTTAACTAGCCATTACATTTGGCATGACACACGACAGAATCTGATACAGACATCTTTCATCAGCAACATGCAATTGTATCCCCAGAATGATACAGCAAAGTTTTATGATGTTACTTAATGAAGATTAAAGTTACAATCCCAGATGACATGTAGGCTGGTCTAATTTGTGAACATCAGCAAAATAAAAAAAACCCTCCCAATTAAGCAGCCATTATAGTTCACATTGATGGGCGTTCCATTTAAAGCGGAGAACCCCCCAATTTTTTTTTTTAAAGCCAGCAGCTGCTGACCTTTAAAAAATGAACACTTACCTGTCCAGCGCGCCCGCGAAGTCTGCAGACGAGGACGAGCAAACGCTCGGTCCTCGAATGCTGCCGCCTCCATGCTCAGTGAGGGAATTTGGAAGTGCGGCACCACTGGTCCCTGCTCTTTCCTGGGTGACGCAAAAGGGTGTGACTCCCGCAGGAGTCGATAGACAGGTATCTGCACCCCCTCCCCCCTGAAAGGTGCCAAAATGTGACGCCGGAGGAGGGTCCAAAAAGCGGAAGTTCAATTTTTGGATGGAATGCCGCTTTAAATGCTGTGTTTTTATTGAAACACATAAAACTGCATTAGTATTGAAATGCAGTGTAGGACATTATGCATCCAAAGAAAACACAGCACAATGCAAATCATACCAAATAAAGCTTCTGAACTGCCACGTGTACAGCTCAACTGAAGGCATATGGATTTCACTGACATGCATTCGATGAGCGTTTTACGCATACATCAAATGCAGAAAGTAGCATTACCGTATATACTCTAGTATAAGCCAAGGTTTTTTAGCATTTTTTTGTGCTGAAAATGCCCCCCTCGGCTTATACTCAAGTCAACTTTTTGCGCCTGATCTCCCAGATTTTGTGGACCCGGTACAGGCCGGTCGTAGGTCCCCTGGACCAGGAACTTGGCACGAATGTAGCTCCACTCTTCCTCTACAAATTTGCAAAGTTTGTTGTCTAGGGAACACCAATTTTTCAAAGCCAGGCACACATTCCATAGACTCCCATGTTAAATGTCAGTCTAGGCATGGGCACAGTGAGGCATAGACACATGGACACAGTGAGGCATAGGCACAGTGAGGCACGCAGATGGACACCCTATGCTTATACTCGAGTCAATACGTTTTCCCACTTTTTTGTGGTAAAATTGTGTGCCTCGGCTTATATTCGCGTCGGCTAATACTCGAGTATTTACGGTAATTAACAAGAGCCCCTTAGCTACTAAAAGGAAAAACTGCATTGTTAAGAAACCACAGTGAGACTAAAGATGGTCTTATGTGGGACTACTATAAAAGCCTTGTTCACACGCACAGATTACAGCGTACATCCATGCCATGTTTTTCCGCACATGGATTCACAGGTGTTGTGTACATCTCCAAACAAGCAGTTCTATTCATATCAATCTGGGACATAGTGGCTACACAGAAAACCAATGCTCCTAATCGGACATCTGTGTAGGTTCATGGACTCGAATGCACATCGTTTGCATTCAAGGCCATGCACATGCACCAATGTCATAAGGAGCAGCACCTGTATCGCTGGTGACGTCATCTCCGCTCGCGGCCGAGAGCGGAGATTTCCCTGTTCATATGATACACGCGATCTACCTGACAATTTTGCTGCAAGTGTTTTTAGGCTATATTAAATATCACATTTGGTTTTACACTATGGAGCTTCCTTTATCCCTTTATTGAGAGCCATCTGCCCTGAGATTTTGTTACTGCTGGGACCTTGAAACCCTGATTGTGGGAGATCAAAGGGACGTGAATCAACAGTTTGATCTGGAGCGATCTATCAGCTGATTCCTAGTTAAGCCCACAGAAGTGGAGATCATTACAGGCTATTACTAGCCTCTGTTGAGGCGAGAGGCTCGGGGGTTAAGGAGCATTTTGTTTGCACATTGGCACTTTATGATCCGGTTTGCAGGATCTCATCTTTGTTTGGAGCACCTTTTGCACTTTGGGACGGAGTGCTTTTAATTACTTTAAACACTTTCCTTTTTTATATGGAATGATTATGTGCACAGAGACTTTCATTTTGTTGAATTAACTTTTTTATTATGCACGTTTTTTTGACACTTGCATCGTAATATTCACATTGGATCACTATTCATGCCATTTAATATGGTTGTAATTTTGCTGTTTTTATCACATTATTATTCATATATTTATTATTTGAATATATTTTCACATTGGATTGGTGCAAATTTCACATAAGTCATCAAAGATCACTCAGCTCTTTTCCCACCTCCCTCATCTGCCCGTTGATGGTCGGTGGATCAATTGTTGTTGGTTGGGAGTGATGCATTCATTCTGGCATTTAGGGAATTCTGGATTGCTCCTTTTATTCAGTTATTTAATTTGATATATTATTTATGTATATTTATTAAGCAAGCGCCATTACTCTCCCTTTTATCAAACCGGTGTCTGTGCTGCCTCTACGTACCAATTGACACAAATGGTACTGCCTGTATGGGGATGCATGAAACACGTGTGGGTAAACACGGCCCTCGCATGGGAGTACAAGTGTAGCGCACCCATGTGAACGAGGCCTTAAAATCAATATCTATAAAATAAATTTTGCTCTCTTCCCTTCGCAATTTCCACCATCTGCCCCTTCCCCACCAATATATTATCACATACTATAAAGACTAAGCAGTTTATTTTGGTATGTGCGTCTAGCATGGCCAAGGACAGGCTGTTTTTTGGAAGACTGGATGATGATCTTTTAAAAATGCAATTCGCACAAACCTTATAGCAAGCAGATAATAAAAGCTTTCCAATGACAGGATAACAGATAAAATGCAATAGATGAAGCAAAATAATTCTGAAACTTTAAATTATTTCACAAAAAAACTGAGATTACTCTAAAACAATTGCCTAAAATAGGGGTCTGCAGAACTTCTAAACAAAGGGCCAGATTACTGTTCTTCAGACTTTAGGGGGACCAGACTTTGGCCACTGGAAGTGGAAATTGTCTGGGCGTCAGTGGGAGGGGCCGTGCCCCAGCGTTGGGCGTCCGTGGGAGGGGCCGTACCCCAGCGTTGGGCGTCCGTGGGAGGGGCCGTGCCCCGCATCAGTCAGAGGAAAAGTGCCCCAAAGGCTGGATAAAGGCAAGCAAACAAAATTCCTGTTGACATTTCATATGAAATAAAAATAAACGTATGTTGTAACTTTCCAAAAATCAACCTTACACAGTGGCCTCCTGACCAAGAGGAAGCAAAAGACAACCATCTGGGCATCGTTAAATTGCTTACGTTTTGGCTACTCTGGTGATCCAGTTTTTATATCTGCCAAGTATTATACTTTTAAATTTATTTTGTTTGGTCTTGAGAAAAAAAATATTATTTACCTGCATGATCTTCGTGGGGCTCTTCAGATGTCACTATGTTTTGTTCTGAAAAACATAAAATGTCCTCAAGATTTATTTAGGAAAATTACGTTTTTACAAGTGTTTAATGGAAAAGGCACAAATGGCTCTTAACTATAGCTGCCCATAACCCAGATTTATTTAATAAAAAGTAAATTTGAGCATTAGTAAGAATATTCTCATCACTACATTTAATGACTTTCATGAATGCGATTTAAAAGTACCGGTACTTAGAAAATTGTTTGCTTTCAACATTCCTAGAACATGCGCCAAATGAAAACCATAAAGTGCTGCACAAACTGTTGGCGCTATATAAATCCTGTAAAATAATAATTCAAATGAACACATTTCTAACCATGAATATTGTTTTTTCTTCCTGCAGTCTAAATCAAAAGTCGATTTGATCCCACTAATGGTCACAAAATCAAATACATATTCTTGAAAGATTCTTCTAGCGCAGTGGATTTCAACCTCTCTAGTGCCATGACCCCTTGATAAAATTTCTCAAGTTGTGGGGACCCCTAACAGAATTACTTTCGTAGTGTGGGTTGTCAGCCTCCACGGCAAAACAAGTAATTTGCGCCCCTAACCCACGGACATTTAGCGTTCCCCCGAGTTCCTTCAACTTGTACAATATGGTACATTTTTGGACGTACCACTCTTTCTTTGTTCTCCTTAATTTCCCATGTATTTCTCTCTATCCTAAATGTATTTTATTTCTTTTTTACCCCATCCCACTCTCTAGCCATCTTGTTCTCTCCCTTTTTCTTTGTTCCTCCCCCTCTTTTCCTCAACCTTCCATGTATTCTCTATTTTTTTTCCTTCTCTTACTCCTTGGTGGTGGGGGGGGGGGTGGGTGGGATGAGTGGCAGTGCTGGTGGGGAGTTGGGATCAGTGCCTATGCTGGGGGGGGGAGTTGGGATCAGCCAACTTGGGTGCTCTTGATCAAGGTCATCTGCCAATCTGAGAACTGTAGTGGGGACTTTTAATGGCAACTCTAATAATAGGTAGTGTCTCCGGCTTCACTGTGTCGCAGACTTTGTGGTGTCTCGTAGCAGTGACACTTCTGCCGAAATCAGGAGATGAAGTCTTTTTCAGCCCCTCCCACTTCACATTCCTCACCAGTCAGCTGACCTCTAGTCTCTGGGTGGCTGCGAAGTGGCTGAGTGGGTGTCCGTGGGCTCTAGGGACAGCCCTGCTGGTCAGCCACAGGCTCCAGGGACAGCCCTGCTGGTCAGCCACAGGCTCCAGGGACAGCCCTGCGGGGCGTCTGAAAAGGTTGGAAGAGCGCTGCGGGCTTCAGGAACAGCCCAGGATAAGGTGACCCCTGGCAAATCGTAACTCAACCCCCCAAGGGGGTCCCGACCCCCAGGTTGAGAACCACTGTTCTAGCGTATGGCCAGCTTTAGACGCTAACCTGGATGTACTGTTCGATTGATCTGCATGGCAATCAAGTAGCAAAAACTAAATGTAAGGCTTCACGAACACAGGACATTGTTCAACCTCTCCTGGATGATTTAACTTGACAGCTACATCCCCCGTTTAGCCACGTTTGCGTCTAGAAGTGTTTGTAAAAATTATATTTTTTTTTGGCTAAAATTAAAAAAAAGTTTGTAAACAAGATGCTGCTAAACGAAAGTTGCTGCAGTTAGCCGCGTTAGGCACTTGAAATACCTCTAAACTCAGGTTCTGATGCATTTTTGTTGGGTTCCAGAAAAAAAGACTCTAAACTCAACTGCCTGTAAACAAGCCTGTGTATATGCATTGATAAGAACAGAGGAGATCTCAGGAGCAGTTGAAAAAAATGCCCAACTGCTTCTGAATGTCTGTTTACCAGCAGAAGTGTACATGAGGCCTAACAGTCATACATTTGAGAGCAAAAAACATGAGTACATAATACAATCTGGGGGGGGGGGGGGGTAAAACTGGGTGAGTCCAGGATGATCTGGATGTCCTGGAAGATTACCAGCAAAGCAACGCCAGTGTGTATGCACACACAAGTTTATGCGTACATACAATGCATCTGGAAAGTATTCACAGCACATTTTGTTATGTTACAGCCTTATTCCAAAATGGATTAAATGATTTTCCTCAAAATACCCCATAATGACAACATGAAGAAAGTTTGTTTGAAATCTTTGAAAATGTACTAAAAATAAAAAAAATCCCATGTGCACAAGTATTCACAGCCTTTGCTCAATACTTTGTTGAACACACAGCCGTCTCATAGCCACTCCTTTGTTATCTTGGCTGTGTGCTTAGAGCAGTTATCCTGTCGGAAGATGAACCTTCGCCCCAGTCTGAGGGTCAGAGTGCTTTGGAGCAGATCTTTAATCAAGGATGTCTCTGTACCTTGCTGCATTCATCTTTCCCTCGATCCTGACTAGTCTTCCAGTTCCTGCCACTAAAAACATCTTCACTGTAGAGATCATATTAGCCAGGCGATGAGCCGTGCCTGGTTTCCTCCAGACAATCTTTGTTTTACCAGACCAGAGAATTTTGTTTCTCATGGTCCGAGAGTCCTTCAGATGCCTTTTGGTGAATTCCAGGTGGGCTTGCCTGTGCCATTTACTAAAGAGTGGCTGCCGTCTGGCCACTCTACCATACAGGCCTGATTGGTGGCGTGCTGCAGAGATGGTTCTCCCCTCTCCACAGTGAAAGGCTGGAGCTCTGTCAGAGAGACCATTGGGTTCTTGGTCACCTCCCTGGCTAAGGTCAGTCTCCCCCGATCACTCGGTTTGGCTCGGTGGTCCGCACTAGGAAGAATCCTAAAACGTATTTTATTCACGAATGATGGAGGCGCTTCAACTCTGCAGAAATGTTTCTGTACCCTTCCCCAGATCTGTGCCTCGATACAATCCTGTCTACAGACAAATCTTGGACTTCATGGCTTGGTTTGTGCTCCGACATGCAATTTTTACTGTGGGACCGTGGACTCCAAGTTGTAGCAACATCAAGGATGATCAGTGGAAACAGGATGCAGAATCAAAGCTCAATTTTGAGTGTCATGGCAAAGGCAGTGAATACAATAAATTTACAAAGATTTAAAAATATACTTCTTTCACATTGTCATTATGGAGTATTGTTTGTAGCATTCTGAGGAAAATAATGAATTTAATTCATTTTGGAATAGGGTTGTAACATAACAAAATGTGGAAAAAGTGAGGCGCTGCGAATACTTTCTGGAAACACTGTATAAATAAAGCTACAAGCATTTGAGATTTGCCAAAAAAATGTACCTTGTTTGACCCAAGACAAAGGGGTGTTCTGTGCCTGGAGGGAAAAAAGAGCTTCTGCATATGGAAAAGCTTCTTCACATAAAAGCTGAGTAAATATGGACTAGTAAAGAAGAAAAAAAAATATGGACTAGTGTTCCACCAGAACTGGATAGCTTATGCTTAGTCCTGTATATAGAAGAGGACTACAGTGACTGGAAGCTTAGGTCCCTTTCAGATGTGGTGGACTCCATCCCAATCATCAGGGGACCTGCTCACCGGAGCAGAGGGTGGATGACATCCATGCCCGCTCAGTTTATGCAGAGCTGTCAAACAGAGCCTGCTCTGCTCTATAGACGGCCAGGTGTAAACAGACTCTGCTGTCCATTTACACCCGTCTACCTTCCAATCTGAATTGGCCATCTGATCCGGTCCACCTAAAAAACGGACAGGCAGACCCGATTAGACCGAAGTGAGAAAGGGACCTTAGACAAGGCTTCCTTCTTTATTCCTATGGGCTAATGTCTGCCATTCTTGTCCATGTCCAACTGTCTATGGGACCTTAGACAAGGCTTCTTTCTTCATTCCTATGGGCTAATGTCTGCCATTCTTGTCCATGTCCAACTGTCTATGGGACCTTAGACAAGGCTTCTTTATTCATTCCTATGGGCTAATGTCTGTCATTCTTGTCCATGTGCAACTGTCTATGGACACTGTTTGATGCCTTTCTAGCTGCCACATGCCATTTGCCTTTCATCATGACTCCACCTGTGATTTGGTTTTTAGTCATTGGCATCAGGAAAAAACAAACAAAAAAAAACAAAAAACAAACACACGACTGAGCTTGGTCAGGGTTTTCTCCTTCACTCATAGAAGCTGAATAAAAAAAAGGCAGATAAGCAAGTTAAAAAAAAAAAAAAAAAAAAATAGTTGTTGCAATTTAAGGATCTTCATATGAAAAAAAAAAAAAAAAGTTAGCCAAAGCAAAAATAGTCTGTGCTAAATTCTGCAGCCTGGCTTTTCTATGAAGTGGAACATCTGGTTGCTGTCATAATATTTCTGCATCAGATCAACAAAACAGTTGTGCGAGGTGCTTATGTGAAAATGTCAATTTGTGTATAAAGTTCCTTTGCAATGGGTTTTAGGCAATAGGCTTAAAAAGACAGAAGAGCTGCTGGGAGTTAGTAAATGTTTACATGACAACTGCCTGCAGGAGGAAAAACGGCCAGCAAAAAGCTTTTCAGAAAGCTCAACTTAAAAGGGTTGTTTATTTTCTAAATAGGTTCCTTTAACCACTTCCTTACTGGGCATGTATACCCCCCTTCCTGACCAGGTGAAATTTCAGCTTGTGACACTGCGCCACTTTAACTGACAATTGCACGTTCGTGCGACGTGGCTCCCAAACAAAATTGACGACCTTTTTTCCCACAAATAGAGCTTTCTTTTGGTGGTATTTGATCACCTCTGCGGTTTTTATTTGTTGCGCTATAAACAAAAATAGAGCGACAATTTAAAAAAAAAATTCTTCAGTCTAGGCGATACGTATTCTTCTACATATTTTTGGTAAAAAAAAAATAAAAAAAAATCGAAGTAAGCGTCTGTTTTGAGCAAAAGTTATTGCGCTTACAAAATAGGGGACAGAATTATTATTTTTTATTATTAATTTTTTTACAACTAATGGTGGCGATCAGCGTTTATTTCGTGACTGCGACATTATGGCGGAGACATCGGACACTTTTGACACATTTTTGGCGCCATTCACATTTATACTGCGATCAGTGCTATAAATATGCACTAATTACTGTATACATGTGACTGGCATTGAAGGCGTTAATACTAGGGGGTGAGGAAGTGGTTAAATGTGTACCCTGAATTGTGTTCTAACTGTGTGTGGATGGGGACTGACTGGGGGAGGTGACCGATCTATGTCCCTATGTACAAGGGACACAGATCGGTCTCCTCTCTCCCCTGAAAGGACGTGGATCTGTGTGTTTACACACACAGATCCACGTCTTGTCCCTGTAGCCGCCGATCCCGAGTGCCTGGCGGACATCGCAACTGCCAGGCACGCGCATCAGCATCTCAGCGATGCGGCGGGCATGCGCACCGCTGACAGCAGCGCTCGCGCGCCCCCCAGTGGCCTGGCGGAGCGCAGGCCGTAAAAAAACCGGCCAGTTAGAGAAGTAGAACCACCCTGCGGCCGTACAAAGTCGTACGGCCGGCGGGTAGTGGTTAACCTAGTGCATTGTTGGCTCACTTACCTTCGATTTCCCTTCTAAATGTTTTTTATCCTTTGTCTGAATTTCTCACTTCCTGTTCCTCCTCAGTAAGCTGTTCTGACTAATCCCCCAGCCAGAATGGCTGATAGGGGGAAAGCTTACTGAGGAGAAACAGGAAGTGAGAAATTCAGACAAAGAAAGGGAAATTAAAGGAAAAAGGTAAGTGAACCAACAATGCACTAGCTTAAAGGAACCTATTTAGAAAATAACAAACAAACCTTTACAACCCCTTTAAAATGTGTGTGTGTATATATACACACACACACACACACACACACACAGTATTTCACAGAAGTGAGTACACCCCTCAAATTTTTGTAAATATTATATATCTGAAACAACAACTGAAAAAAATGACACTTTGCTACAATGTAAAGTAGTGAGTGTACAGCTTGTATAACAGTGTAAATTTGTTGTCCCCTCAAAATAACTCAACACAGCCATTAATGTCTTAACCGCTGGTAACAAAACTGTTTGCGTTTAGTTGGACCATCATTTATTTTTCAACAGGACAATGACCCCAAACACACCTCCAGGCTGTGTAAGGGCTATTTGACCAAGAAGGAGAGTGATGGGGTGCTGCGCCAGATGACCTGGCCTCCACAGTCACCGGACCTGAACCCAATCGAGATGGTTTGGGGTGAGCTGGACCGCAGAGTGAAGGGAAAAGGGCCAACAAGTGCTAAGTGTCTCTGGGAACTCCTTTAAGACTGTTGGAAGACCATTTCAGGTGACTACCTCCTGAAGCTCATCAAGAGAATGCCAAGAGTGTGCAAAGCAGTAATCAAGGCAAAAGGTGGCTACTTTGAAGAACCTAGAATATGACATATTTTCAGTTGTTTCACACTTTTTTGTTATGTATATAATTCCACATGTGTTAATTCATAGTTTTGATGCCTTCAGTGTGAATCTACACTTTTCATAGTCATGAAAATAAAGAAAACTCTTGGAGTGGAGAAGGTGTGTCCAAACTTTTGGTCTGTACTATATATATATATATATATATACACACACATATATACACACACATAATTTTTATTTATTTATTGTTTTAATACTAATGACGCCAATCAGCAACTTATTGGGACTTTGAAAGTGTGGTGAGCAATCTGTCACTGACACGGAGTGGGAACGGACACCACCAGTAACAATAATACGGTGAGAAGTGCTAATACTATATACTATCACTGTACTAATGACACTGGCTGAGAAGGGCTTAACATCTCAGGTAATCAAGGGGACAAATGTGTACCAATGTGTGTTGATTTTTTACTAAAAATCAGTTTCTTTCCTTGCTGCAGGGATAAGAAATAGATGTTCCCTCTGTACAGAGCCCTGTGTTGGTTGTCGACAGGGATCTGGGCTGTGATTGGACACAGCCGATCAGCATGTCCCAGCAATGAATCATTGGCCGGGACTTGCTGACAGATTCCCGCTGTGTACAATTACAGCGGTTGTCTGTGCGCGCCCTAAACCCGGAAACAGGCAGCGGCATACCAGTACTCCGCTTTGCCTATATGGACTGTTTGCCAGCAGTACATTGCGAGCAGACAGTCCACAAGGGGTTATAAAACACTAGCAAGCAACATTGACTTGTTAGTACAACGGCCAGGATTTGGAATTTTGGTACTTTTTATTTTCTACCTGCCTTTGCCTGCAAGGACTTTTACAAATTAGAGGTGCTGCGTGAGTTAAATATGAAGCTATAGACACACTACAATCATCGTTCTCAGGTTATTAAACCGGCTGCAGAGGAGAGAATTTTCCTCTGAGAACTGAACTGAGAAAAAACTTCTCAAGTTTATTAAAAGGGACACCTAAATGTTTTAATTGTGCATTGATAAAAGTGCTTGCATACCTGCTGCACGATTACTTGCCCCACCATTCTCTTCTAAACAATACTTTAAATTCACAGAGAGCCCATAAGCATTTCCTACTAACCAAATCTTTACAGCGCAAGAAATCCTCTCCTTCCAATATAATTGTACCAATTGGATTGGGGGCATTTCAAAGGACTACAATACAGTTTGGGTTACTAGTAAACGCTGCGTAAACTGTTGGCTATATAAATCCTGAAGAATAATAAAATCGCATTATAATTTACATTTTAACCACTTCAATACAGGACACTTATACACCTTGCTGCCTGGACCAATTTTCAGCTTTCAGCGCTGTCGCACTTTGAATGACGGGCACCGATGTGGTGGCACTGATAGGCACTAATAGGTGGCACGGATATACAGCACTGATGGGCATCACTGATTGGCAGGCATTGTTTGGCATCTTTGGTGGTCCAGTGTGGGCATCCTCAGGGGGGCTGCTCCAATAATCAATAAATACATACTGTCAGGGGGGGCTGTCAGAGGAGGAGCTGATCGGCTCTCCTCTACCCATGTCTGACAGACACGAGTGAGGAAAGAGTGATGAATGGCTTTCCAGTTTACCACGTAATCAGCCGTATCCAATCACAGCTGATCAGTGTTGGCTGACTCTTTACCTAGATTGGAGTTGCGGTGCATCAGACTGACACGCCGTACCACCGCTCGTCGCGCTGCACATCCCGCACCCGCCAGGAAAAGCACCGGCTAGTTATCGTGATCACGTCATATTACATCCGATCAGCAAAACAGAACCACTTTGCCACCATCGTTTTGCTATATGGCAGACGGCAAGTGATTAAAAACAAACAGGGGAAAAATAAAAGATTCAAAAATCTAATCGATTTAACCCAAAAAATCACTCCAATCCTGGCAAAAACTGGGTGGACATCTTCACATTGGCATAGTGACTGGCCAAATCACTAAAAGCCTAGGCATGTGGTTTGCAACCAATACAGAGGTAGAGGTGCACCCGCAAAAAAAAAAAAAAAAAACATGATCTCCGATACCTTCAAAATAAATTACATGCTACGATTTTTAACTTTTGATCAATTGACCCGCTCTGAAAGGAGCCTAAAACAACATTTTCTCTAGAAAATAAGTATTTCAGCCTTATGTTTCCTACTGCTCCAACAAGGTCAAATGCTTATAATTTATTAGTAGCGACTATAAAAAGGCAAAAGTACCCATCTCCTATACCCTGCTTAAAGCTTATATAGCAGTAATACTTAAAGAGGGTAAGGATCCCTCAGACGTAGCGAACTATAGGCCGATCTCGCTTTTGAACGTCGACGTTAAACTTTTCTTGAAAATTTTGGCGACCCGGTTAGCCTTCTACGTCCCGGCGTGGGTGGGTCTTGATCAGGTGGGTTTTGTCCCTGGTAGGGAAGCTAGGGACAATACCATAAAGGTCCTTAATCTGCATCATTGGCTGACCTCTACAAAAAGTGAAGGGCTATTTTTATCGCTGGATGCAAAGAAGGCCTTTGACCGGGTGGCCTGGACTATATGCACTCGGTCTGGGGACTAGACTGAGGGCCTTTATTGGAGCTCTTTACACGACTCCACGAGCTAGGGTCCGGGTTAATGGTCATCTGTCAGAGGCCTTCCCCATCCATAACAGTACCAGACAGGGCTGCCCTCTCTCTCCTATACTGTATATCCTCACACTAAAACCCCTACTTTGCTGTATTCGGGCTCACCCTGACATAATGGGAGTTACCGTACTCCAAAAAGAATACAAGTTAGCGGCTTTTGCCGACGACATTTTGCTTTTCCTCTCTTCCCCTTTGATATCCCTACCCAATCTACTGCAAGTGTTTGAGCAGTTCCGATACATCTCGCATTTGAAAATCAATTACTCCAAGTCGTTTGCTCTTAATGTCTCTCTACCTTCATCGCTAGTTCTCAGTTGTCAGAACAACTTCCCTTTTCGTTGGAAAACTGATGACATCACCTACCTGGGCATTCGACTCCCAAGTAAACTATCAGAGCTTTACGAGAAGAACTTTGTCTGAACTGAAGACCGTACAAGAGGACATATTGCAATGGGGCTCTCCCATGATATCTTGTTTCGTGCGAGCCGCCATCTTGAAAATGACAGTACTTCCCCGAATGCTATATAAACTACAGACAATTCCGTTTGCACTCCCGCCTTCCTTCTTTGCAACCTACAAGAGAATATGTAGGAAGTTCCTATGGGGGTCCAAAGCGCCCAGAATCAGCTGGGCGAAGCTAGTCTTACCTAAAGTAGAGGGGGGTATTGGTCTCCCGGACTTGCAGAGACACTATTGGGCCGCACACCTAGCACGTGTTGTGGATTGGCGAATACACATGGGCTGTAAAGGTTGGGTGCGGCTGGAAAATCAGATTGCGGGAGCTAACCTCAGGAACATGACTTGGATCTCCAAGAGGCATTGGACGTTTGATGTCCTATCTCACCCATTGGTAGGGGCAACTCTGTCGGCATTTACAAAGACTTGTGATACATTTGCAGTATCCAAAACAGAATGTAGACCAACTCCTCTTAGGGGCAACCCGGACTTCATCCCGGGATGGGATGATGGTTACTTGTCAGCCGAGTGGCCACATGCAGAAATGCGGGCCAAAGATTTTTTTCTCAGGCGATAGATTTGTTTCCTTGAAAGAACTTGAGAAGATATCCCTAACCAAGAAATTTCCCATGTTTGTCTATTTTCAACTGACACACTTTCTAGATAACCCAAGGGTTAGGGGTTGCTTCACGAAATCGCCCACAGCACTTGAATCACTTCGCTCTAGTACGTCACCTCAGAGACACGCGATCTCGATGCTATATACATCTATGTTTAGAGCGCCCTTTACACCTATGCAAGCAGAGCAGGCCTCCTGGGAAACCCGGCTGGGTAAACCAGTTGAGACGAAAGACTGGGAGAAGATCAACTGGTTTATTTTCAAGGGCTCACTGAGTGTGAGTATTCAGGAAAATGGCTACAAGATTAGAACATGGTGGTATAGGACACCGGATATTGTACACACATTTTCCCCCTCAGTACCAGATAGGTGCTGGAGATGCGGACAGGCTTTGGGCACCTTCCTCCATATTTGGTGGGAATGTCCACCGATTCAACCATATTGGCAAAAGGTGCATGACGTGACGACGGCAGTCTCTACGCTCCCCCTGGAGTTTTGACCAGCACAGTACCTTCTTCATCTCTCGAAAATATCTAAAAAGCGATATCGCAACTCGGTAGCGATACATATGATCAATGCAGCCAGACTATGTGCTCCTGTTCATTGGAGAGCCACGGCACCACCTACTGTTAAAGAGTGGGCGGCGCGCATTAACCACACTGCAGCGATAGAGGAATTGATCTCCATTGCACACTATACAGTCCCTAACTTCACTTCTGTTTGGAATAAATGGTTCGAGTTCCGAAATACAGCAGAGTACAAGACTCTTACTTAGATTACGGGCTGATTGAGAACCCTGCGGGTTTGTCCAAGCGATGACTGGTTTGTGACATTGCTAGTCGGTATCTTTTGCACCGTGATGTAGACGGCGGGGGTGGTGGGCCTTCCTACTTACCTCCTTAAATATACCCTTTTGAGACATGCTGCTCTTCCTCCCTCCCCCCCCTTTTTTTCCCTTCTCCTCTCTTCTCTCTCACCCTCTCCGTCTCTACTCTCTTCTCCTCTTTTTCTTACTCTTCTCTACTTGGGCCGGGTGGCATGGGTAAGCGGGATGGCCTTTGGCCGCCCTTTTGTTCATGTTTACTAGAACAAGAGGATCCGGGTGGCAAGTGGGAGACCTGACTTGGCAGTGATGGGGTGTGGGTTAATCATGGTCTCTAGGGGGACGTAGAAGCCTCTGAACAAAAGCAAGGCGGTGTGTTACTTCTAGTTCACCTTGACACGCATCTCCCTTGGGAATGTATACGGACGAGATGGTTTATACTGCTTCTGTGACTGTTCTCTGATACATACCTTGCATGTTTAGCCCATTCCTGTATCCCTACTGTAAACATTTTGTTGTAGATCCTCTTGTACTGGCTTATTGCATCTGTCAATTTTTCTGTTATGTCAGTGATATTGTTCCTTCCCCTTTTTTTTTCTCAATAAAATCTTTATGGTTAAAAAAAAAAAAAAGGCAAAAAGTAACATGCATGTTCTTAAAATATAAAAAGCTGTAAAACTAACCATCCGTTTCTTGTAGTTCTTCATGCAATCTATCTTCTGCAAAAAATAAATTAAAACAATTAATAAAAATACACTATACACGTCACTCTATTAAAACATTTGTTATTTGCTATAGGGCCCCGTGAATTGTGGTTTCTCCTTGAAGCAAAAGGTATTGTTTGACAAATGGTGCTGAAAACTACAGATTTTAGCCCCAAAAGGAATATGCCGAAAGTAAAAAGTGCTCATTTTATTCCAACTATACATCACAATTACTGTAATCTAAACTGTTGTGATATTTTCTATAAACAACCATAAAATCTACAGCCCTGTTTTCAGTAATGCTCGTTCTGAATGCTGATAGCAGACCTGTAGATCCCTCTCCCAGCATGAGGTGTGTCCAACATTAACAGAAACAGAAGGCATGTTGGGAGTAGGAGTCTCTTTAAAATCCATCTGCTCCTGCAGATACTGAGTTTTATATATATATATACGAATACTGTATAGTCACAGTTTAAAAAAATGATGCGGCTATGACACAAGTTTCCTTTGACTGTCAGTGAGGACATCAACAGTTGGCTCCAACTATTACACCAACAACCAATAGCGATAAAAAAAAGGCGAGAAAAGAAACGAACGTCAAGCTGATTTACAGAAACTACTGCAAATGTAACTGTCATTAACAGCATAAGCAAAAATACAATCCAGAAGACACTTCCAACTTAACACTTTAACAAAGCTAATTACAATTTGGCATGAATTCTGCTATGCAGGCATACTCGTAAAGCACACAGTACAAGCAGCTGGGAACTGCAGCACCTGTTCTCTAAAGAGATTTACAGTAAACAGACTACAGAAAATGCATACACAAGCAACATGGAAATGACTAATTTTCTTTAAAAAAAATATGGCCTCCTTTACATGGCCATTTTCATGAAGCCATCAGATTCCAAAGGCAAGAATGGGAGCATGGGAATATCAGTGGCCGCTCAGATATTAGAAGGATTACTTTTTTTTTTAAAGTGTATTTTGAGCGTGTACTCGAGAGAGAGGAGCCGGACTGCAGGAGTTGGGAGTAGGCAGACCTCCCCCAGAGGCAATCTGCCATCTTTCTCCATGCCCCCGGGTGGCAATGGCGGGTGTGAGGGGGGTCCTCCCACACAGCCCGCCCTGCCTGAAGATTACTTCACCTTTGGTAACATATGGTAAAATATGCGTGCAGCATAAAATATGTTACTAAATCACCTGCTGCCACCCCGACCTGATCCCTTCATTGTGAAATTGGGTAGGGGATCCTCTCCCTGTACCCGCTATCACAATTCAAAAACAATGTGGTCGTGCGGGGCCCATTCATTCATGGATGTTCTGTGAATGAACAAACTACACTGGTGAGCGTCCTCGTATGTTGACCGATTTTCATGGATTTGATTAACTGCCGCCATCAGAAGGTATGGGCAGCTATAGTGACAGTATGCAGGATCTTGACATTGCACCCACAATCTGCTGGTAGTGGGCGCAATGCTTTATGGACTCCCAAGAAAAAAATAAAAATAAATGTATGATTTTTTTTTTTATTACCAACAAAAAACTGCATTTTTGTTTAAACTATGAACTTAGCCTTTAAGCTAAAGCGGAGTTCCACCCAAAGTGTTAAATCTGCTCCTCCCCCCTCCAGTGCCACATTTGGTACCTTTTCAGGGGGAGGGGGAGGGGGGACGGGTACGTGACTCACTCTGGCCACACCCTGATGTAGGGTGCAACTTATTTAGCTTACTATGAACTCACGGAAGCATAAAGAGAACATGCAGACTCCATACAGATAGGCTGTAGTTGGAAAAACGCATACATTTTAAGTTAAAAAAACTCACCTAGTGTTTTTGCAAGAAGCTCCTCTATTTCTTTAGATGTATATTCTATTTCTGAAATGTCAGCTAAAAAAATACCAAGATTAGGACCAGAAATTAAAAAATAAATAAAACTGCATGCAGAACAATTAACCTGTTCAGATATAGGGTTCTAATCACACTGGAGGAGACCCGTGTCTACAGTATGAGGTGCCACTAGACCAGGGGTCTCCAAACTTTTCAAACAAAGGACCAGTTTTGTGTCCTTAAGACTTTAGGAGGGCCGAATTGTGGCCAGCGGAGATGGCAAATGTCTCGGGCTCAGCATCGGTGACAAATATGGCTGCAGGGTTGGTGGTCAATAGGAGTAGTGCCCCTATTAGTAGGAGGAATAGTATCCCATCATTGGTATCAGTGGAAGAAATAGTGCCCCCTTGTTGGTGTCAATGGGATGAATAGTGCCCCATATCAGTTGGAGGAATAGTGCCCCAAGGGCCGGATAAAGGCTACTAAAGGGCCACATCTGGCCGCAGTTTGGAGACCCCTGCACTAGACTGACCAATAGCGACGGCCTCAGGCATGTTCAGACCAAGGCCACCAGGAAGCTGGCACTGCACACCACCAATCCTATGCAGCGTGTGTGTGTGCAGCTGTCAGTTAGGAAATGCCTCACTGCCTGTGATTGGTGGTGTGCAGTGACGGCTTCCTGGCAGCCTGGTTCCGAACAAGCCTGAGCCCATTACTACTGACCGTTCAGGGGGCATAGTAAATAAAGAAGGTTAAAAAAACACAAACAAAAAATTAAAGACAAAAAACACAACACCTGTCTCGATATGGAATGTCAGGCCCCAATAACCCAACAGCGGTTTCTTCATGACTGTGTGGCCCTTCCCATTGATTCTGCAGATGGTCACTTCAAAACTAGGGCAAACAGCCACTGTCTAAAGCCAACAAGCATCTTAGAGGAGAAGTATAGCCAAAGCTTTTTTTAGCTATACTTCTCCTATGGATCACAGAAGAGGCATTTGTTATGCACTCCCGTGACCCATTTTAGGCTGACTTCACTCAGCCAGTTCAGGCTCGGCAAAGTTCCCACTCATATGTTCAGGATCTGCCCAGAAGCCTGGACTGACAGTTGGCTCAGCCTCTTAGAGATCCGCTGAGAGCCTGAGCCAGCCACTCCCGCCCGCTCCACAGCCCAGTGCTCAAGTGAGCACTGGAGGAGCAGAGCAGACTGGGCGACCGTCATGGCTCTCTGCTCAGAGCGCTTGCTCAGTTCTCACTGCAGAGCTGGTGACCGCCGTCCATTGCATCCATTTTGGTTCACATCAGTGTGGCTTTGAAATCGCGCTGCCGCATATATGTTCATTGCTATTGTAATGGAGCCAACACTGGGAATGTAGCAGGAAGACGAGGTCTCTGAAGCAATAGTTAAACTCCATCAAAATTAAAAAACCAGAGCAATGCCAAGTTTAGTACTAGCCCCGTCACGACAGTAATCGCAGCGAAACTGGCCGCACACAATTTCTACAATTTTTTTTTTCCCCCACATGTGCCCAATTTTAATATAAAGGGCATTAAGAAGGCTTCTGGATTCATACCGAGGTCGCATTATGCGTCTGATCCTTTATATACAGCACTAACTAATTTCTTTCTTTAAACAGGACCTATAAAGTTCTAAGAAATGCATAAAGTAATTAGATATTTTAAAACCACCATTTCCCTTCAGACTGAAGCTCTATTCTGTAGGCACGACAGCCTTTTTAGTAAAGGGTGAAATTACACTTTAAGATTTTCTTAACACAGATTAATCATTATTGTGAATCTTCATTACTTTTCTCTGCACATACCTTGAGACTCCACCGACTCATCCTCTTCTGTCGGTATGGGTTCATTTTCTGAAAGCATAAAATAAAATTACACAATGTGATTGACTTATTCTAAAACAGATATATGATGGCTTATACCTTACCCTTTATTCACATATGTGAATCGGATGCGATTTTTACTGCATCCGATTCGAACAACATTTGAACTGAACTTACTTCAAATGGAGCGGGTTCACACATGTCCGGGGCAGCTGCAGTCCATTTAAAAAAAAAAGAGTCCTGTGCAATTTTGGGTCCACCTGTGCACCTGAACTAGTGAATAAAACCACACCCGACTGCAAACCACAGCGAGACATGTGTGAACATAGCCTAAAATTCAACATAAATACACTAGATCACCAAAAGTATTGGGTCATCTGCCTTTACATGCAATTTAATGGCATCCCAGTCTTAGTCTGTAGGCCTCAATACCAAGTTTGCCCACCCTTTGCAGATATGACAGCTTCAACTCTTCTAGGAAGACTGTCCACAAGGTTTAGGAGTGCGTCTATGGGAATGTTTGACCATTCTTCCAGAAGTGCATTTGTGAGGTCAGGTACTGATGTTGGACAAGAAGGCCTGGCTCACAGTCTCTTCTCCAATTCATCCCAAAGGTGTTCTGTCAGGTTGAGGTCAGGGCTCTGTGCAGGCCAGTCAAGTCCCTGTGCAGGCCAGTCAAGTCCCACCCAAACTCACTCATCCATGTCTTTATGGACCTTGCTTTGTGCACTGGTCCTAATAATTTGGTGGAAGGGGAATTATGGTGTGGGGCTGTTTTTCAGGGGTTGGGCTTGGCCCCTTTGTTCCAGTGAAGGCAACACTTTAGGCATCAGCATACCGAGGCATTTTGCACAGTCACGGTGGAACAGGAAGGGCCATCTCTAAAACTGTTCCCACAAAGTTGGGAGCATGCAATTGTCCAAAATGCTTTGGTAAGCTGATAGACATGGATGAGCTAGTTTGGGGTGGGGGGGGGGGGGACTTGGCCTGCACAGAGTTCTGATCTCAACCCGACAGAACACCTTTGAAATTAATCAGTGCCTGACCTCACAAATGCTCTTCTGGAAGAATGGTCAAATCTTCCCATAGACACACTCCTAAACCTTGTGGACAGCCTTCCCAGAAGAGTTGAAGCTGTTATGTGATATGATTAGGCACAGTACAAATCCTATATCAAATGTGCTCCCATAGGAGCACAATGACCTTAACCGGTTAAGCCCTGGACCATTATGCAGGTTAAGGACCTGGCTCCTTTTTGCGACGTGGCTCCCAAACAAAATTGTTTCTTTTGGTGGTATTTGATCATCTCGGTGGCTTTTTTTTTTGCGCTATAAACAAAAATAGAGCGACAATTGAATTTGTTATACTAGTAATGGTGGTGGCGATCAGCGATTGTTTTTCGTGAAAGCGACATTACGGCAGACACATTGGACAATTTTGACACATTTTTGGGACCATTGTCATTTTCACAGCGAAAAGCGCTATAAAAATGCACTAATTACTGTGAAAATTACAATGGCAGTGATGGGGTTAACCACTAGGGGGCGCTGTAGGGGTTGAGTGTGACCTCATGTGTGTTTCTAACTGTAGGGGGCATGGCTGTATGTGTGACATCACCGATAGTCGTTCCCTATGACAGGGAACAGACGATCACTGATACTGCCACAGCAAAGAACAGGGAAGGTGTGTTTACACTCATCTCTCCCAGTTCTTCAGCTTCTGTGGCCCAATTGCGGGACACCAGCGGCGATCGGGTCCCGGTCACAGAGCTTCGGAATGGGTTGCGAGCACGCCGGTGCTTAAGTGGTTAAGATCCAACAGTATCTCAGACCTGCAGGTGTGTTCCTTGTTCTTTGCTTTAAACGGACCTCTGAGACTATCACAGTGCAGGTGCATTTATACAGAGACTTGATTACACACAGGTGAATTCTATTTATCATCATTGGTGATTTAGGTCAACATTGGATCATTCAGAGATCCTCACTGAACTTCTAGAGAGAGTTTGCTGCACTGAAATAAAGGGCCTGAATAATTTTGCATGCCCAATTTTTCAGTTTTTTATTTGTTAAAGTTTGAAATATCCAATAAATTTCGTTCCACTTCATGGATTGTGTCCCACTTGTTGATTCTTCACAAAAAAATAACAGTTTTATATCTTTATGTTTGAAGCCTGAAATGTGGCAAAAGGTCGCAAAGTTCAAGGGGGCCGAATACTTTCGCAAGGCACTGTATATGGAAGATATCGAGAAGCCTACAGTGTAAGGCTCGGCTCACACTGCTGTGACCCCAAAGTCGTGCGACTTGTGATTGCAGTCTGACACTTCGGTCGCACTAAACTCGCAGAAAAGTAGTGCAGGATCCTTGACTTGAAATGAGTGTGCTTTTACTTGTAATGGGAATTTATGTGACACATGAGAAGTCGCAGCAGTGTGAACCGGGACCAAGTTCTAGTAGTACAAGCAGATGATGCTCAGGATTACAAAAAAAAATGAATTTGGGATTGAGAGGACAATGGTCTGGATAAAAAGTAAAGTACTCAGCAGATGGGCAATTCTTCCTTTATTCATCTCATATAAAAAAAAAAATGTTTTTATATGAATTGTATTAAAGCGGAATTTCACCCTAAATATAAGATCTCCCATGTGATCCAGCATACTGGCGTCAGCGCCAGTATGCTGTTTTTTTTTTTTTTTTTTAATCCCACACTTACTGTATTATCCTGTAATTTCATTTTTTTCCCCCGCGGTGGACGGCGCCAGTATAGCGCGTCACATCTTCCGAAAATACCCAATATGGACTCGGGTAATCTCGGCGAAAATGCGGCGCCTGCGCACAGACCTAGGAGCTGACTGCGCAGGCGCCGTATTTCTCCGAGTCCTACGGCTATGGCGCGTCACGCCCTCCGAAATAGGACGGAGAAATACGGCGCCTGCGCAGTCAGCTCCTAGGTCTGTGCGCAGGCGCCGCATTTTCGCCGAGATTACCCGAGTCCATATTGGGTATTTTCGGAAGATGTGACGCGCTGTACTGGCGCCGTCCACCGCGGGGGAAAAAAATGAAATTACAGGATAATACAGCAAGTGTGGGATTAAAAAACAAAAAAACAGCATACTGGCGCTGACGCCAGTATGCTGGATCACATGGGAGATCTTATATTTAGGGTGAAATTCCGCTTTAAATGCAACTTTTTAATTATAATGAATATAAAATTTGTCAGCCATTATTGGCACATTTAGGCTCCATTCACACCTAGGTGTTTTGTCGCCTGAAGCGCGACGCTACAATACGCTGGAGGGTCGAAATTACATTATTCTCTATGGAGACTGTTCACATCTGAACGCTGAAACGCCGATCGCGTGAAGCTCAAACAAGTCCCGGACCCTTTTTCGACGCGTGTATCGGGCGGCTTTGGCGTTCGGCATAGCCGACAATGACCTGTACAAAAACCGGGGTTAAAAACTACGCGTTTTGTCGCCGCAAATCGCGGTACAAAACGCCTTGATTTTTCGCCACATATCGCGGTACTAAACGCCCAATATCGCCCACGCTAAGGTGTGAATGCAGCCTTAGTGCAGGAAAAGTTCAAGAAAAAAAGGGATTTTTAAATACAGCTTACCTGTAAAATCTTTTTCTTGGAGTACATCACGGGACACAGAGCAGCATATTCATTACTATATGGGTTATATGGAGTACCTTCAGGTGTGGACACTGACAATCTCAAACAGGAAGTCCCCTCCCTATATAACCCTCTCCCCTAGAGGGAGTCCCTCAGTTTTGTAGCAAGCAGTATGCCTCCCAAAATGTTCCCCAAAAGAGGGGTGGGAGCTCTGTGTCCCGTGATGTACTCCAAGAAAAGGATTTTACAGGTAAGCTGTATTTAAAAATCCCTTTTTCTTTCTCGTACATCACGGGACACAGAGCGGCATATTCATTACTATATGGGATGTCCGAAAGCAATGCTTTAATGAGGGGAGGGAGACATCTTCCAAAGAAGGATTCAATTTAGAGGTATACTCAAATACTAGTAAATCCAACTTAAACGAGAAATGTAAATCTCAAATCCAATCAAGGGAGCCCCCTCAGATCCTGAGGAGCTTGAATCGCGGCCTGTAGTACTGACTGCCCAAAGGCTGTATCCGCATTCCTTCTTACGTCCAATTGATAAAATTTTGTAAACGTGTGGACTGATGACCACGTTGCTGCCTTGCATATTCGAGCCATAGAGATCTGATGATGTGCTGCCCAGGAGGTGCCCATGGCCCTGGTAGAATGGGCCTTTACCGACAAAGGAGGAGGCAACCTCTTCAAACCGCAGGCCCGAACAATTAATTGTTTAATCCATCTTGCGATGGTGGATCAAGCAGCTGCCTGACCCATCTTGGGCCCTTCCGGTAAAACGTACACCACATCTGTTTTCCGAACCTTCTCTGTAGCTTTAAGATAGGCCTTTATGGCCCTGACAATATCCAACGTATGCAGCAACCCCTCCTTTCTAGAGGTGGGTTTTGGAAGAAGGATGGAAGTACCACATCCTGGTTCAGGTGGAAACTGGATATAACCTTTGGTAGAAAGGAAGGATGAGGACGGAACCCCGCCCTATCCTTATGCAAAATGAGATATGGTTCCTTACAAGATAAGGCTGCCAATTCCGATACTCTCCTGGCCGAAACTATGGTGATCAGAAATACCGACTTTCTAGTCAGTAAAACCAAAGGTACCTCAGCCAACGGCTCAAAGGGTTGTTTCTGTAGAGTTGACAGAACAAGATTTAAGTCCCATGGACAAAGTGGTAATTTGACCGGAGGATTAACACGTAAGACTCCCTGTACGAAGATCTTAACCAGCAAGTGGGCGGCCAGCGGCCTCTGAAACCACACTGATAAGGCTGAAATCTGTCCCTAGATCGTGCTTAATGCCAGGCCTTTATCCACTCCTAGCTGGAGAAAACGTAATACTCTATCAATGGTATACTTGCGGGAAAACCATCTCTTAGACTCACACCAGCCTACGTAGGCCCTCCAAACCCTGTAACAAAATTACCCTGGAGGCCGGCTTTCTAGCCTTAATGAGGGTAGGGATTACCTGCCTAGACAGACCTCTACCCCTGAGAATCAGGGATTCAGCCGCCAGGCCGTCAATTTTAGACGCCGTAATGCAGGGTGGAGGATCGGGCCTTGTGAGAGTAGGTCTGGCCATAGAGGAAGAGTCCAAGGGCCTTCCGCTGCCAATTTCAGGACTAGTGAGTACCATGCCCTCCGGTACCAAGCTGGGGCTACCAGGATAACCGGCCTGTGCTATGATCCTGCGCCACAGGCGGGGTAGTAACTGCAGTGGGGGAAATGCATATAGAAGCTATGATTGATGCCAAGGGCAAACCAACACATCGGTTCCGCAGGCCATAGGGTCCCTCGTTCGAGACATGAACCTGTCTAGCTTCTTGTTGAATCCTTATGCCATGACCTCCACGTCTGGCACTCCCCACTTCTGGCAGATTGTCTGAAAAAAACTTGTGGATGCAGAGACCACTCCCCCGGCGACAGGGTTTGGCGACTTAGGAAGTACGCCTGCAGGTTGTCCACCTCGGGAATGAATGTCGCCGATATGCAGGGTACATAAACCTCTGCCCACCGAAAAACCAAGCTCCTCTCCCTCCGAGTGGCTTGACTCTTGGTTCCCCCTTGGTGGTTCACATATATGCCACCGCTGTGGCATTGTCTGAATGACTTCTCACCGAGGACCCCTGTAACCTGGATGTCTATGCCAGGAGGGCTAGCCGAGCCGCTCTGATCTCCCAGACCTTGATGGGCAGCTGCCTCTCCGCCTCTGCCCAAGTTACTTGGCGAGTGAACCCGTTCAAGACCGCTCTCCAGCCTTCCAGACCACTGGGCAGAACCAAGCTGCTAGAATTGCTGTCTGTAGGACACGAGTGTGGAAGCGTGTGGTATCGCCTCGAACATGGCCATTAGTTTGCCTAGTAATCGCATACATAGGCGAATAGTTGGTTCTCTTTTGCTTAGAACCAACTGAATTAATCTTTTGATAGCCTCGACCTTTACCAGGGGCAGGAACACCCATCTTCTGTTCTGTGTCTAATCTCATGCCGAGATATTCCAACTGCTTTGTAGGTTGAAATGCTGATCTTTCCCCAGTTTAGGACTCAGCCGAACCTCTCGAGGTACTGAACCATGAGGGCTACTACACATTCCACCAAGGAAGCGAGTGATCTATGATTAAGAGGTCGTCCAGGTATGCTAGGACCGAGATCCCTTGGATCCTTTAGACTGACTAGAATTGGAGCAAGGACCTTCGTGAATACCCGAGGGCCGTAGCCAGCCCGAAGGGCGGGGCCACGAATTGGAAGTGACGCTGTATCACTGCGAAGCGTAAAAACAAAAAAATATTTGATGTGGCTGAAAGACTTGGTACATGAAGGTAACCATCCTTTATGTCTATAGAAGCCAGATCCTTCTGGAGTGTGGCGGCTGCTGACCGAACGGATTCTGTCCGGAAAGAGCGAACCCTTAGGTAAGCATTTAAACCTTTTAGGTCCAAAATTGGTCTGACATCGCCGATGGGCCTTGGTATGACAAACAGATTGGAATAGAAACCTAGCCCCTGTTCTTGGGCTGGTACCTCTACCATTATGCCCTGGTAAGCAGATGAACCAACGCCGCCCGCATTGAGGCCTTCCTTGTGGAGGAAATCTTAGAAATTCTAATCTGTAGCCTGCGGCCACAGATGATCGGACCCCCTCTGTCGGGGATCGATCCCCAGAGGCCTGTCCTTGCGATTCATTGTTAAAAGTTTGATCGCGCAGGAGGTCCGTACTGCCTGGAATTTGAGGGCCCCGGAACAGGGGGGGAACTGCCTTTTAAACGCAGGACCCCGGAACCTCTTTTGACTGGTAAAAGGGTACTTTTGCCACTTGAAACAGTCTGAATGTATTTATCCAGATCTTTCCATGGAAGGGCAAACCTGCCAGCAGTCTTTTACATGGGCTCGGCCGCCCAGTTCTTCAACCATAAGAGCCTTCTCATATGCACTAAAAATAGTGACAACGAGACGCCTGCTGGATGGAGTCTTTTTATAACCTCTACCGCAAAGCACAGAGCTCTGGGAATATCCAATAACTCCTCTGCCTATTGGGCAGGGATGTCTTAAGCATCTGTTTTGTCTGGTTCTTTAACGCCTGACAAAACTCCAATTGCAGCCACTGCTGGCTGTAGCCAAGGATGCTGGAAAAAGTGTCTCTAAACGTTTATTGACCGGGACCTTAAACATTTGTATGTTTCCCCTTAGGCCAGTTAATGATTTATTCACCCCTGAGATGGCTGCGTCCACAGTTGGGAGCGCCCCCTTTCTTAGAAAAAATGTTTTTCCCATAGGGTAAATAACAGAAAACCTTCCAGGTGGTCTCCCATCCAGGCACTAACCAGGCCCGACCCTGCTTAGCCTCCGAGATCAGACGAGATCGGGCGCTTTCCGGGAGATGCGGCCTCAAGGACCTCACGGGTAGTTGAAAAGCAGTGCCCGAACCGGGACCTGAACCCTGGACCCTCAGATTAAAAGTCCGATGCTCTACCAACTGAGCCATCCGGGCCCCCTTTTTAAAGAGCACTTGGTCAGGGGAAAGAGTGCCTGCAAGCACAAATATTTCCTGGCAGACGTGCATAAAGACTACCCTCTCGTCAGCTTTAGGCGGCAGAAAAAATTCTGTCCGGTCGTCCCAATCCTGGAAAAACCAATTCCTCTAACAGAGGATGGGCCAGAAACGCTGCGTTGCTTAAAGGCGTTTTTAAAAGAACCCAAAGAGGATACCGCAGGAACCTGAGGCTCTGGAAATGGCAAATTGAATGCCAAGCGGGCCATGTCTGTCAAAGACTGGACCCACAGACTCTCCGCCTGGGAGGCTGAAAACGATTCTACAGTGGTAGATCCTCTAGGTTCTGTCCCTTTTGGCGATGGGGATCTAGTCCGCTTCTTGCCAGAAAAAGAGCCAGCGATCATAGCTGTTAACCTCTTTTCTCTAGCCCCCCTAGGGTGACGGCTAGCCTCTTTCTTTATTTTTTTTTTTTTTATTTGTTTTGATCCTGAACCCTTGGAAGCCATAATACAAAAGCGAAGGACTCCGCTTACAACAACAGACTGTTATAGCCAGGAGTACAAAAAAAATAAGGTTTAGGGGACAATAGGATCACTAATGCCCCAAAACCGGTGGGGCTCAGTATGTTTTCTTTTATATGTTATTCACCACATACAGCCCCACCCCCAACATGTTTGCCAGCATTCAACCTGTTGCCAAGGGGATTTTGGCTTAACAAAAAGTATTGGAGCTGACTCCAGTATGTAGTACCCCTTCTCGCCACCGGGAGTCACTGTGCTGCCAGCTCTACGTCCTCTCTCTTCCAGCTCAGCTCTGAACTGAGCTAAGAACGCGCCTGCTGTGTATAACAGCAATTAAAGGCGCGCCCACTCTACACTGCAGTCACACTCCCGCCCCCCTCCCGAACGGCGCGAAAATTTTCTATATGCATGCGCGCGTGCACGACTGTCGGGGGAGGAGAGCCCAGGAGGAGACGCACTCTGGAGCCCAGGAATGCAGGTTGGAGGACGCATCAGGCGGCAGATTTGAATCCCGGCAAGGTAAGGCTAACACAGGCCCCTAAGGAGTCCCTTTAGCCTAGAGACAGATCTTTTCTTTTTTTTTTTTTTTTTTTTTTTTAAAAGATCTTCAACCAGCGAGCAGCAGGTAGCTAGCAAACATACATAGATAGGTAGGGGGATCAAGTTATGGGGGGAAACATTTCAGGGCATCCTGTCTATCAGACATAGTGACCATGGTGCCAATGCAGAGCATACTCAGGCTACCCCCCTTAAGATCTCCCCTGGAGAGCCTGCTGTCGAACCAAGTCCCGCAGGCTGCCCTCTTACCTGCTCCATGCAGCAGGACGTTTTGCAAAACGGTCCAATCTTCTCCCATCTCCGTGGGTAGCGTAGTAGACCTTCAGGCCCTGGGGTCCTATGAAGGTACCCACTGTCCTGGACCTATATAGCACCCTGGCAAACAGGAACTTATGGTTTTTACAAACTCCAAGTCCTGGGCCCAGGGTCCAGCCCTCCAAAGAGGAGCATTATAGGCAAAACCCCACGGTTTGGGGCCCGGGTACTGTCCACTTTGGCACTGAGGCTCCTTGGACAGATCCGGTTAGCCCGCCCTTAATCCCAAGGATGTGGAGCAAAGCTATTCCGTGACCAACACCTAAGACACTGGCGAAAAAACTGAGGGACTCTCTCTAGGGGAGGGGGTTATATAGGGAGGGACTTCCTGTTTGAGATTGCCAGTGTCCACACCTGAAGGTACTCCATATAACCCATATAGTAATGAATATGCCGCTCTGTGTCCCGTGATGTACGAGAAAGAAATGTATCCCTTTAATCTCCAAGTATGTCTTCACACTGATCCAGTGCACATTTGGTTTGGTGTTAAAAAATCCTGCTGGCTGCATTTTTGGTCAATTAAAAAAAAAAAAAAAAAAAAAAACACACCTCCCCGTTGAAATGTGTTAAAAACGCAGCAAGAATGCATAACGCACCGTGTTATGTTTTTGAGTCACATGACCTTTGAAAAAAACACGAAAGCATAGTAAAAATCGCAGCAAGATCGCAGGCATTTCTGGCACTACTATTGCCGTTCTTCTCTGCAAAAAGCCAACACCACCATTTTTGGCAGCTGACAACATTTTGGTGCATCTCTATTGCATACAGATTAAAAGTGTTTAGGTTTGACGTCATATTATAGGATTATGGTAAATCTAAAAGAAAATTGAATAATGTATGAACAGCTTTTGTGGTAACATCTACTGAACACACTTAACAGCTACATGTGCCATGTTGGATCACCTGGCACTGAAAATTAACACAAAAAAATAGTGTGGCCTTACAATATACAATTTTCTTGTAGAATTTTCTTTCAGATTTACCGAAAATCATAATAGGAGGTCAAGTCTAAACGCTTTCAGTTTGTATGCAATCAGGTAGGCCCTTGTGCTGTATAGTTGAGGGGGGGCGGCATTAGTTTTACAGTGTGTGACCATCTTCAGAGTTCTTTGTAAAAGACAACGCAGAGCCACATTTCCTGTTTATGTGAACTCTGTTCTGCTCCTTGTACATTGGGAACAATACTGACATCTTGTGGTGATTGTCATGTCAGGTCTGTAAAATGGACAACGATGGCCAAACATAAATAAAAGTAAATGCATGTCTATGGGAGAAACCAACATTATGCAAATATGGAATTAAAGGAGTTGTAAAGGTTCGTCTTTTATTTTCTAAATAGGTACCTTTAAGCTAGTGCATTGTTGGTTCACTCACCTTTTCCTTCGATTTCCCTTCTAAATGTTTTTTTTCCCCTTTGCTTGAATTTCTCACTTCCTGTTTCTCCTCAGTAATCTTTCCACCATCATCCAAGTGGTGGAAAGTCATTTAGAACAGCTCACTGAACACTTTACTGAGGAGGAACAGCAAGTGAGAAATTCAGACAAAGAAAAAAAAAAACATTTAGAAGGGAAATCGAAGGAAAAAGGCAAGTGAACCAACAATGCACTACCTTAAAGGAACCTATTTAGAAAATTAAAAACGAACCTTTACAACCTTTAAAGTGCTTTATATAAGCATCTATTCTCTTGGACTTTTTAAAGCGGAGGTTCACCCAAAAATTCACTTTCTGACATTAGCTCCAGCATACTGCTAACATCTGCAGTATGCCGTTTTTTTTTTGTACTTATCGTTATACGAGTCCTTGTTATCCGGCTCTGAGCGGGGAATCCTGCGGGGAGTAGGCGTTTCTAAGCGAAAAGGAGTTGATTGATGGCTGCTAAAGAGCGTCACGCCTTCCGAAAATACTTGAGGTGACACTTGGGCGTTTACGGCGCCTGCGCTTGCCGTGTAGAGCTGACTACGTAGGCACCGTAAACACCCGAGTGTCACTTCGGGTATTTCCGGAAGGTGTGAAGTGCTTTAGCAGCGCGTCAATCAACTCCTCTTCGCTTAGGAACGCCTATACCCGGAAGTAATCCCCCGCTCTGAGTCGGATAACGATAAGTACAAAAAAAAACAGCATACTGCAGATGTTAGCAGTATGCTGAAGGGATGTAGCTAATGTCAGAAAGTTTATTTTTGGATGAACCCTCGCTTTAACATTCTGTATTATTATTCCAACCAGAAATAGCCCCCTTAAGAACCCTCAGCCCTGAAGCAAATGGTGGCATGTCATTCTGGGGTATTGGACATTGCTAGTAAGGTTTGATTCACATGTATATTTATTGCCCCATGTTACACCTGTATGTGATGCGAAGACTCCATAACTGAAATCCAATGGAGTGGGCCAGGGCAATAATGAGGTGGGCTCTATAGGACATTCCTAGGCAGGCTTGATTCGCATGTATATGCCCTAGGTAACACCCATACGTGAGGCTGAGACTGAAATCCAAACAATGAAAAGGGTGGGAACGAATGGTCCAGATAGAAAATAAATCAGGCTCTATTGGACTTGCTGCAGCCTCTAATGCACACTCTGAGAAGCACCCAGGGTACATTAAAATCAAGAGCAGGAAATGGTCGAGATTTGAACTATGTATAGGCAGGCTGAATGTGCTAAGCAGATTGACTGATCAACCTGAGTACAACCAGCCTGCAGGATTATGCATGCGGTTATCACTAGCGGCTACTATAGCTGCTAGCAATAATCACAGTCTTCTCCCAGCAGAGACAGCTGCCCGGAGAATACGAAGGATCGGGAGGAGGGATTCCTCTGTCAACATTGTCTATGTGGATGGGGGAATCAAACTAATTTCCTTTCTGCAGCCTGTGATTGCAGGAAATAAATTTGCTCTGTGTATGGCCTGCTTAAGCTCAGAGAACACTGCTTATCCTGCCGTGCCATCCAGTTTAAGTAACTGAGGGTATCTGGATTGACTGTTAGTGACTTACAAACACTGCTTCCTCTGTAGCAAAGACAGGCACAGAGAACCATCAACTAGCAAGACATGTAGGTATAACCTTACCTTCAGACGGCACAGCGTCATCCTCCGCTTGCTCTTCTATTACTGGATCTTCTAATACCTCTTCCTCTAGAACTGGCTCTTCTTCTGCTTCAACCTCTTCCGTCAACACCGTCTCTTCTTGAGGTTCATGTTGTTGATAATCTGGTACTTCTGCTTCATCCCGACTATCCTCATTTTCATTGTAAGGTTCTGGTTCAGATTCAGCAGCTACCTCTAGCTCTTCGTCCTCTTCATCTACAGGCTCTTCTACTTTCCCCGCAGTAAGCGGTTCAGCTGCCACTTCTTCCACAACTGGCTCCTCTTCCGATTCTATATCAGGTGTCTCAGCTTCTCCTTCATGCTCCTCTACCACAGGCTCTTCCTCAACTTCCTGCTGTTCCTCCTCAGATTCCTGCTCTTCTGCATCACCTGCTTGGGTTAGCGGCAAGTCTTCTACATCATCATCATCATCATCATCTTCAGCAGCTGTAGGTTCTTTGTCTGCAGCTTCTACATCATCATCATCATCTTCAGGAGCTGGGGGTTCTTTGTCTACAACATCTAACTTCTCTTCTACAAAAGCTTGCTCTTCAGCTTCAGACTCCTCTTCTTCATCATCATCTGCTTGTTCTTCAGTCAGAAGCTCTTCTTCTGGCTCATGAGTCGCTTCTAACATTTCACAAAACAAAGGGTTAGCTGCAACTAAATTAAGAATCCGATTCATTTAGACATCACATTAAAGGCTTAAGATACAAATGCCTCCAACCCAATCGGACATCACTGATCTATTAATTCTCTTACCCAGATTAAAAGTTTAAATACTACCAATCCTAAACTCAGAAAGAGACGTGAGTAAGGGATAGGAACATAAAAAAAAAAAAACACACACATGAAATATAAACAAAGCATATCACTCTATAGTGTGTACTTGTCTCAATCCAGAGCACCAAGTGTCATGTCTGTCTGCTGCTTCCTTCCTCCGCTATCTGCATGAGACACTTCCGACAAGTTTTCCTGACACTAAGAGCAGGTTATAGGGAAGGATCCCCAGCTGATTGACAGGCTCTGCTTTGTTCTTGTATGCCGCTTGAACGGGGTGTGTCCCTTCCCTCCAATCAGCTCTAACAGAGCTTTGCAAATTTCTAAATTCAGCTCTCCACCCCATTTTCTGGCAGCTCAGACAAGCTGTATAAATTCCGAATTTTGAACAGAGGAAGACAAGAATGCAGACAAATAGGTAAAACTTATGTAGGAGGATCGATTTGATCTCTGTATCATCTGAGGCCAGTCACTTCACTGGGTATATGGACGGGTTTATAACCACTTTAACTGTATGTAATACCTAAAAAAAAAAAAAAAAAAGGCCCTTTTGATCTGGTAATGCCACTGAAAATGTGGTATTACATTGATGCGATAAGCGCAAATGTATACCCGTTTATCCTTCTGCAAATGTTGCCTGAGCTTGGTTATTAAATTGTTCCTAGCCAACTGTGACAACAGAGCCCACCCCTCTATGCTGTAATGGGGAAGAGGAAAGGGGGGACTTCCTCATAGATACAGTATTCTGATTGAGCGTTGTCACTCTAGAAAGGACAGTGTGTTGCTACCATAATCTTCAGGTGAAAATAAAGGGGGGGGAAAAAGGAAAATCATGCAGCCGCCAGCTCCAAAGACAGGTAAACTTCAATAGAATACATTTTTTTTTAATTGGATTTTGGTATATTCTAAAAGAAAACCTATACTCACAGAAAAAATACATAATAAAATGCTCTGGGAAGACAGGCACCATAAGGGCTCTTTCACACGTCAGTTCAGTTCGTCCGTTTTTTGGACGTCCGTTAACGGACCTCAATGCTTCCCTATGGGTTAGCGTCAGTTAGCGGATGAGCATCCGCTAACGTCCGTTAACATCCGTCTGCGGTAAGCTCCGTTTTTTTGGACGGAAGAAAACCCTATTTTTCTTCCGTCAAAAAAACGGAACGGACGAAAAACGGACGTTAGCGGATGATCCGTTTACCATCCGATCCGCTAACGTCAGTTTTTCATCAAAATATGTAAAAAAAAATCTAAAAAAAAAAAAACGGATGAAAAAACGGATGAAAAACGGACGGAAAACGGAACGGAAACGGATGTAAACGGACGGAAAACGGACGAAAAAACGGATCAACTGAAGGGGGAAAAAACTGATCTAAAAAACTGAACGGACGTGTGAAAGAGCCCTAAGGTGCCCGGGGACATACTTTTACAGCATTACTATATGGGGCCTGTGTACCATCCGCCTGTTTTAAAGGTAGGATTTAGGGCTGGCCATACATTATACAATTTTCCTTTAGATTTACCAAAATCATACATGTGGTCAGACCTAAATACTTTCAATTAGCATGCAATCAGACAGTCCCTTGTACTATATTAGTTGTAGGCAAATCTAAAAGGAAATTGAACAAGAAAAAAATGGTATAATGTATGACCAGCTTAAGTCATCAAAAAGGCATCTGTAAGATATACAGATATAGACAGAACTGTTACATTTTTCTAGACTTAAATTCCCCCCCTTGCATCCTGGGTGATAAATATCAAGGACGTCATATGACGGCCGGCGGGCGAGAAGTGGTTAAGGGAGTGGACCTAATACTTACTGGTGAGGAGTTTCAAGGTAGAGTGCTTTAAAGTTAGGGGGGTTTGTAGGTAGTTGTAGAAGTGGGCAAGATGATATTAATGTATATAGGACTTATTTTTCCAATAGAACCAGCAGCTAACTTCAAGAGTTAAGGTTCGACTTTATTTGATGCCCCTGGGCTTGCAGGACACTCAAGCGACTGCGCTCCGATAGAAATTGCATGCATAAAGCAAAAGATTAAGGTCTTCTATGGCCAGTGTTGGATGATGTCACTCCTGTATATGTGATTAGCAGTTAGTCATACCGACACACGCATGCTGGAGAATTCTGCAATCCATCAGGTAGGTGTATTTTACTGCAGAAGCGACATTGCATGCCTCTTTTACAATAAAGAGCCTGCCTGCTCGCAGTGTGCGACAGCAATCTAGAGTAAAATTCTAGATTTAATAAATTTTACATAATTTAAAGTTCATACAAAACTACCAGATAGCGTTCTAGTCTAGGGTCTTTGTTTAAAGCGGAGGTTCACCCTAAATATAGTCTTTCTCATGTGATCCAGCATACTGGCGTCAGCATGCTGTTTTTTTTTTTTTTTAAATCCCCCACTTACTGTTTAATCTTTAATTTTAATTTCTTTCCCCCGCGGTGGATGGCGCCTATACAGCCCGTCACATCTTACGAAAATACCCGATTTAGGACACGGGTAATCTCTGCGAAATGCGGCGCCTGCGCACAGACCTAGGAGCTGACTGCGCAGGCGCCGTATTTCTCCGAGTCCTATTCCAGCTTTTTTCGGAGGGCGTGACGCGCCATAGCCGTAGGAGAAATACGGCGCCTGCGCAGTCAGCTTTTAAGTCTGTGCGCAGGCGCCGCATTTCGCCGAGATTACCCGAGTCCTAAATCGGGTATTTTCGTAAGATGTGACGCGCTATACTGGCACCATCCATCACGGGGGAAAGAAATTAAAATTGAAGATTACACAGTAAGTGGGGGATTTAAAAAAAAAAAAAACAGCATACTGGCGCTGACGCCAGTATGCTGGATCACATGGGAGAGATTATATTTAGGGTGAACCACCTCTTTAATAATGAAAAAATGATAAGGTGGCAGTCCGATGACTAGTGTCTAAGTCATTGACGGAGGGACGAAGAAGCTTGAAAGCTTATGTCACGCAAATTCTTAATTACCTTATCATATTTATTTTTTATTTTTAGGCGACGTCTGCTAATAAACATTCTTCATTAAAGCGGATGGTTCAGCTAAAAAAAAATATTAAAAGCCAGCAGCAACAAATACTGCAGCTGCTGACTTTTAATATTAGGACACTTACCTGTCCTGGAGTCCAGCGCCGTCCGCAGCAGAGGATGAGCGATCGCTCGTCACCCTGCTGCTCCCCCCTCCATCCACGGTGAGGGAACCAGGAAGTGAAGCGCTGCGGCTTCACTGCCCGGTTCCCTACGGCGCATGCGCGAGTCGCGCTGCGCCCGCGAATTGGCTCCAGCTGTGTGCTGGGAGCCGAGTGTTCCCAGCACACAACGGGCGGGAGACGGGATGTGATGTAATGCCCGTCTTTTGCCCGTGAATGCTGGGCCGGAAGTGGGTGCAGATACATGTCTATCTGCACCCCCCTCCCCCCTGAAAGGTGTCAATTGTGACACCGAAGGGGGGGAGTGTTCGGATCAGCGGATCTTCACTTTAGGGTGGAGATCCGCTTTAATGGATCTGCCAGAAGTGTGCACTTTGTTCTAAAAACGCCCACAATCAGCAGATCAGACTAACCTACTTGGGTACCATAACAAAAAGCAAAATGTGCATAGACACATACTAACCAATCAGCATTCATCAAGTTTTTTAACTGAATGAGTTATTGTTTACAGCCACAGAATATAACCACTATGCAAGTAAATAAGCGGGAAAAAGTGTTTTATAAAGTATTTTATCTTTCAAGAACAGCTTACCAGGCTCTGCATTCAGCGATTTGTGAACACTGGGCTCCAAGGCATCTTCCAAGTTAAATTCATTCTCATCATCTAAAGAAAACATTTACATTATATGAATGTCTTTATTTAGACCCAACAGGGCCATGCATAATATACAAGTAATTATTATATAACAGACATACATAAAACATAGAAATATAGGAACTGCAAAATATAAGAAGGTTACCTGTAATAAAACCTATGGCTTTATTCAATGGGGAAAGCTATTGTTTAAGTTTCCTTTTTTTCCTCGTTCATTAGGAATGGAGGTTGCATGACAGACTCCAGGTTGGGTTACCACTCTCTTTGTATGGTTTTTAATCTTATTGTGGTTCATACCCTTGGTTTTGTGTCCATGCTCCATTGGGCAATTTTAGCTGCGATTTTTCAGAAACACCCTTTATCTGCTCTATTCCGGCATGTTTTGGTTGTGCATTTAGGGACTACAGGGTTTCTTTTGCCTGCACTTCCTGGGAGCTGCGATGCTCTCGGATGCCTTCCCATCCCCCCTTGGTCACTCATTTTGAGTGCGGAGGGTGGGCGGTCTTTCCTCATAGCATCGGTGCCACGCACCTGCCCCATATGTCTGACGCCTGGGGGGCATCGGCATTTAATGCCATCTTGGTTGACCAATGGGAAGCTTTGTCTGGTTTTAAATGAGCGGCAGCTGCTGCTGTGATCCAGACACTCTTGCCTGTTGTCATACCAGCGTGACGCTGGTCTGGCTGGGTGGTTAATATCGGGAGCATTCACTTAGGATATCAGCTGAAGCCAATCCCGCTTTACATATACCCATTTACTGGGTCTCATCTCTATACAGGGTAACAAATGCCTCTTTATTATCCCCCAGCCACTACTTGGGTTAGGGGTTTTTACTATAACCCAATTACTACTTACCCATTTGGGTTTCACTAATGTAATCAATTAACTAATTTAGATGGGAGCCCCAGTCACCTGCCAGTTGAACATACATTCATCTGTGATACATGTTTATGCTCTTGGTTTTCCCACTGGCCCTACCACAGTTCCCAGTTGCAGACAATCCTAGCGACCCATGCGTTCCTGGTCGCACATCCTCACATCCTGGAAATGAATCTTACCCCACCTATGAATCCGCCCCTGAAGTTTGGCTATAATGCAATGAAAGGAGTCTTGGGCTTACACAGATGTTACATGTTTCAGTTTCAGGACCTACCTTGGGTTTAATGACTATTTTCAAATAATGCAATGAACAAGTTATACAATGTTTATGGTTTTTGCATCATGCTTTTTATATGCACTTTAATGTATGTTTACCATTATGTATACATTCAAAATCGCATGCTCTGCTATGTGTTTTAGACAAATAAACACATCCATACTACACCGTCTTATCTTTGAGTTTTCATGCATACCTCATTCAAAGTCCCAAACCCCTCTTTTTTTTTTTACATATAACAGGGATGGAGATATATGTTCACATATTTCTCATTTAAAGTCCCAAAACTTCTCTTTTTTTCTCATTGTTTAAGTTTTCCATCTAGGGTTTTATCCAAACCCACCTTGACAGAAAAAATTTAAAAAGGAGTAGACCATCGGCTTTATTTAAGATAGATAGAGATATATATATATATATATATATATATATATATATATATATATATACACACACACACACACACACACACACACATACATACACAATATATTAGGGTTGTCCTGATGCCTCTTTTTTAGGACCGAGTACAAGTAGATACTTTTTTTGCCATGTACTCGCCGATACCGAATACCGATACTTTTTTTAATGTGTCCCCAAATGCAGCCATGTCCCCCCACATATTGCAGCCATGTCATGTCCCCCACATATTGCAGTCATGTCCCCCACATATTGCCGCCATGTCATGTCCCCCACATATTGCAGCCATGTCATGTCCCCCACATATTGCAGCCATGTTCTGTCCCCCATACCTTTGGTACCGTAGATGATGCCGCATACCGCCGTGTATTGTAATCGCCGCATTACAGGCACCTGTATGAATTCTCAATGGCCGCCGCGTATTGACACTCCCCTTCTCGGGATTGAATGCATCCATCCAATCCCGACAAGGGGGAGTGTCTATACACACGGCTCAGTGCATAGACACTCCCCCTTGCTCGGGATTGGACAGATTCATCCAATACCGAGTAGGGGAGTGTCTATACGCGGCGGGCATTAAGAATTCAAACAGGTGCCTGTAATGCGGCGATTACAATACACGGCGGTATACGGCGGCGGCTTTGTGGTATGTGTCGGCGGCGGGAAGTATTCTATTTAGGCATCGGGGGTATTTGCGCAACCCTAATATATATATATATATAAACAACAATATATTAGTTCTAGTGACCCTTAGCCAGACTGCTATATTCTGGTCTCACTCCCGAAGTGTACATTCTGAATGGCTGCATGTATCCTGCTCTACTGAAACCTCATCTAGTAAATGGAGGGGAGGGCAACATGGAGGAATAAGGAAAGGACGTGTATCAAAGTAAAACAACAAGGTAGCTGTGGGACTATAGATGAGACAGCGGTTAGTGAACTAAGCCATGGTCTCTAGCCCAATTACTTGTAAGAAGGATAATGGGGAAAGGAGCAAAAGGGGAAGGGAGGGAAAAATAGGAAGGGCAGGGCAGTAGGAATTGTGGGAATTTAAAATGAAACACACCACCGGAATATAATGAATGAATTGGTGAATTAAAATAACATAACATTTATTGGATACATCAGAGCATACCGAGCAATAAACATTTCTAACAATAGACACTGTACACATAATGAAAAAAGAGAAGGTCAACTGCGCTAAGGCAAGCAAAGAAACAAAAAACACAACAAAGCAACGAAGTGCTGGTGATCTAAAATGAAATTAGAAACTCAAAAAAGCTGCACCTGACTGTAGTTACAAATACAGATAAACAAATAGAAAAAAAGAAAACAGGATGCGCTGAAACTTATTATTAACAAAAAAACACACTTAGTGTCCATGGGTAGTCATCATAAACTACTAAACCAAAAATAGTGTCCATAAGTGATAAACTAGAGGGTTAATGTCCAACTGATCCTATTTGGACCAGTAATGAATATATTAATGTAATTGAAGAAACACCAGTGAAAAAAATTGTGTTGTTGACAATAAAACGTGGTGACATTCAAGGAAGTGCTGATAGTAGATCCTCCACCATACGGAAAGTACTAACTGCTTACCGGAACGCCGGTGGTCTCTTAACTAAAAGAAGACCCCAGAAAGCATATGAATATCCAGTGGAGGAAGATGGTAGACCAGGTGAAATAGGGCGGGATAGTGTTTCTCATCGGTTCATCCCCCGCTGTTTTACCTCTTCCCATACCTCGTTTGGACGGGTCAAGTATTTTGCATGGATCGCTTCCGGCCGGAGTCCCAGCATACCACTGACATGCCTGTTTGCTTTTATTTTATGTAAGTGTGTTTTTGGCTTCTTTTAAAATAAATTTTTAAGACGTTGTTACACTATTGTGGCCTTTTTTGTTTTCCCTGGCCTTTGGTTCCGAGTGTCCATTCTGAAGGGAATCGATATTTCACCTGGTCTACCATCTTCCTCCACTGGATATTCATATGCTTTCTGGGGTCTTCTTTTAGTTAAGAGACCACCGGCGTTCCGGTAAGCAGTTAGTACTTTCCGTATGGTGGAGGATCTACTATCAGCACTTCCTTGAATGTCACCACGTTTTATTGTCAACAACACAATTTTTTTCACTGGTGTTTCTTCAATTACATTAATATATTCATTACTGGTCCAAATAGGATCAGTTGGACATTAACCCTCTAGTTTATCACTTATGGACACTATTTTTGGTTTAGTAGTTTATGATGACTACCCATGGACACTGTACACATAATAACCGGCATGATTGATAAATCATATGATAAATAGCATAGAACCTGGTTATACCTATGATGAAACATAATATGCATTGCTGTGTCCGAATTATAGTACATAGTACAAAAGAAAAACATAAAGACAGATGTCTAAAAACATGATAAACATTATATTGGTTGTCAGGATAGAAATTCATTGTTTCATAATTCTCAGAGATAGATCACATGTGGTGTAATATGGTTACTGTGACAAACAACAGTATAAAGCTTGACGCGTTTCGTGGATAAACTTCCACTCATCAGGAGCGAGTATGACCTGGGTATATCTATGGGTAGGTTCACCAGTAGATAGATTATGGCCAACAATGTTGGCATCTAGGAGTACTGTGGGAAACGTGATCCCCGGGGGGAGCCGAGGTTGTGGTGCTGTGGCATAGGAAAGGGAACCCCTCAATCAGCAACCGTAGTTGGGGTGTATATTGGGTGACAACCCATAAGGTTCCTGGAGCAGAGAGTAAACAGCAAGGTCCAGTGAAATGTACACAGTGCACAAAGAGCCCAATAAATAGGCCTGACAGGTGGTCCATAAAGATGAGTTCATGAAAGCCAGGAGGTGCACCGCAGATCCACACCAACGTCACACTGCGTGCTTGGGAAGCGCTGCTCCAGGAACCTTATGGGTTGTCACCCAATTTACACCCCAACTACGTTTGCCGATTGGGGGTTCCCTTCCTATCAAATGTCTAGCTACCAGCGTTCGCTGCAATGTTGCTGCCGCAGCACCACAACCTCAGCTCCCCCAGGGGATCACGTTTCCAACAGTACTCCTAGATGCCAACATTGTTGGCCATAATCTAATGGTGAACCTACCCATAGATATACCCAGGTCATACTCGCTCCTGATGAGTGGAAGTTTATCCACGAAACGCGTCAAGCTTTATACTGTTTGTCACAGTAACCAGATTACACCACATGTGGTCTATCTCTGAGAATTATGAATCAATGAATTTCTATCCTGACAACCAATATCATGTTTTTAGACATCTATGTCTTTATATGTTTTTCTTTTGTACTATGTACTATAATTTGGACACAGCAATGCATATTATGTTTCATCATAGGTACAACCAGGTTATATGCGATTTATCATACGATTTACCAATCATGCCTGTTATTATGTGTACAGTATCTATTGTTAGAAATGTTTATTGCTCGGTATGCTTTGATGTATCCAATAAATGTTATGTTATTTTAATTTACCAATTGATTCATTATATTCCGGTGGTGTGTTTCATTTTAAATTCCCACAATTCCTACTGCCCTGCCCTTCCTATTTTTCCCTCCCTTCCCCTTTTGCTCCTTTCCCCATTAGTCTTCTTACAAGTAATAGGGCTAGAGACCATGGCTTAGTTCACTAACCGCTGTCTCATCTATAGTCCCCACAGCTACCTTGTTGTTTTACGTCCTTCTCTTATTCCTCCATGTTGCCCTCCTCCCTCCCCTCCATTTACAATTACTAGGGATGGAGACATTAGCCGATAACAGCCACTGCCTCACTTAAAGTCCCAAAAAACTTACTTACATCAAACAGTGGCATTGCTATGGGGGTGCGGGGATGCGGACCGCACCTGAGTGAGACCACCAAGAAGGAAGTGATATGCAACAACGATGGTATCACCCCTATCTGTGACAGCTCACGGATTGGCGCGATGGCACCCACCATATTATTTACATGGGGCTGGTTTGGGGCTCGAACTGTGACAGTGTTGCCAGACAGAAACTAGCCTGCCCAACACCCTGCAGGACACTGTGGCAGGCGAGACAGGAGAGGAGCCGATGGGGGGGGGGGGGGGTGACACCATGTTTTTCCGCACCAGGTGACACCACCACCATCAAACAGAAAAAATGTATACTTACAATCGTCAGCCTGATGTGGTTCATGATCATCCAACGCATCCTCCAAGTCAAGGATATCTGAAAGGAAAACAGTTTCTAAAATTAACTAAAATAGAACAAGTATTTTCTGGGCACAGGCAATTAGTAATAAGTAGAAACACCAATTGGGAAATGGAGGAGCCCAAGGGGTCCCTCTTCTGATGAGAAAACGTGACCACCCTACAAAAATATGTTAGGCCTGTTAGAAGATTTCAGGCATTCCATGTGAAAAAAATCTGCCCACAGTAATGAATTAAATTGTATGGGTACATATCGTGCTCGTGCCAGCTAGGGCACGATTACCTGAATACACATGTCAAGGGGTTTACGCACATGCATGTATATTAATTCCCGGCATGGCATTATATACCCATGTGTAGCTATATTAATGCTGGCATGGCTTATACCCATATGTAGCTAGCGTGTGCTATCCATTGGTCTCTTTCAGACCTAGAAATACTCCTGCAAGTTATTTTGAATGCCTAAAAGCATCCAAGTGCATGAGGCCTCATACAATAATAAACCACACATGAAGATACCGATAATGAACCAAGCCCTTTATAAAAGATTCAGTGCTGCATGCCTGAAAGTCAAATCCATTTAGACACTGAAACAGGTTTAGCAATGTGCTTGCGAATGGGCACCCTAAAACCTGGAGAGAACGGGCTTTACAATCCAGTACAAAAATCTAATCTCTTATGTAAAAAGACAAACGATTTTCATGTATCCATAAAACCAGCATTACAGTTTTATAAACGCTTACCTTCATCTTGCGAATCTAACTCTAGGTCACCATTCACAACATCTTCGAGGTCTTGATCACTTAGATCTATAATAAAAATCGGAGACAGTGTGCAATATTCTTATTTCCATTCAAAGCAAATGTCATTTACATTAGACTAATGTACAAGAATAAGATCACAGCCTTCTCTATCAACTTCAATTATCTACAGTAATCCTCCTATTGAGACGCATACTCTGCCAGCTGTGCACAGCATAATGCAAGCCAGAACCCCCATGTGTCGATTATAGACTGCTGAGGGGACTCAGGACGACTCTGACACTTCCTTTTGGACACAGCGGGGCCAAATCATTTTTCCATTTTTGATGCTGCGAAAAATCCACAGCTGACCTCGGAATGTTTGTGTAGTACTTAAATAAATGAAAGTGGTATTAAATAAAAAAATATATATATATTGCAGCTTACCAGTCACGATCTGTAGCCCAGACCGAGAGACAGAGCCTTGGTGCTGAGAGCTGGTAGTAAACGCACTCAGCACAAAATGCCGCCAACTAGCAAGGCATGTGTGGCATGTGGGTGTTAAAGACCACCCTTTAGCCACCACACAGAAAAGTTTCATGTGGTCATGAAGGGGTTAAAGAGGTTCTCTTGTTCCTTATCTAGGTTTGGGGTGGCTTCCTGGCTAGGATGTGGTGAAAAGTCAGGCTCTGAGGTTTAATAGTTAGGTACCGACAGGGACGACAGACCGTGTTTAATCATTTGACCTCTGGAAGGTGTACCCAAATAAAATGCATGTCCTTTTTTCCCCTCACAAATAGAGCTTTCTTTTGGTGGCATTTAATCACCACTGAGGATATTTTTTTTTGCACTAAAAAACAAAAAATGCCAAAAAAAAAAAAAAACACCCCCAAAAAGTTTTTTTTCCACCTTTAGCTTTAGAACATATCCAATAAAACAAATAGTAAAACATATGGATGTACCAAAATGTCCAGGCCAAAACATATTGGCAGAAGGTGGAGTTTTTAGCATATTGCTAAAAGGAATTATCTGCACATGTGCAGAAGCGGTTGCCACGCCACCTGCTGCCATCCATTGCGGGGGTTTTCCTGGCGGCTCAAGGTCCTGTCCTCCCTCCTCCTGCCCTTGCTGAATTGTCAGGGAGCTGAATTTCCCAGGCCGCAGTAACAATGCTCTGCCTCCTATAATAGAAGACACATTGATCCAATGCCGGGACACTGAATCAGTGTGACGTGATCACAGGAGATGGGACATTGTTACTTCGCCCTGGACAATCTAAATCCAGCTCTGCGATACAGCGGGAGATCGCCGCTCTAATCTGGGCGCAGGCAGGCTGCATCCGACAAGCACTGGTGAGGCTGCACTGATCTCTTGTATCATGTCTGCTGTCTGACTGTCTCCTGTATCGTGTCTGCTAGAGGTTCAACAAATTTTACTAATACTATTAGCAGAGTGTTTGAGAGATTGCAGACATGATACAAGAGATGGTTAGAGACTGTGGACTGCATTTTTCCGGGGGTTTTTTTGCACTAAAAATGTGCAAATAGCCAACAATAAATTCATATTAATTTAAATTGATGAGAATAATTAAAAAGTAAAATATAATTATATATAAAAAATAAATCGTTTTAAAGTGCATCCTACATTTTCGGCACCAAAATCTCCATTCGGTGCACACCTAGTAAAAAATGTAATTTCTTCATAAAATTTAGGTCAATATGTATTCTGCTACATATTTTAGGAAAAAAAATAAAAAAAATCGCAATTGTAGATTGATTGGTTTGCGCAAAAGTTAAAGAATCTACAAACTATGGGATATTTGTATTTATTTTTTTACTAGTAATGCCGATCACTGACTTATAGCAGGTGATATTGCAGCGCATATCCTGGCACTGACACTTATACAGTGCTAAAAAAAACAAATATATATGTACTGTCACTGTACTAATGACACTGGCTGGGAAAGGGAATGCACACATCGTTAGGAGGAGCTGCCTACCTGTTCACTATTACACTGGCATAAATGAAGAGGCCAGATATTTTATACACGGGAAACTCATTTGTGTCACTTATAGTGTAGCATTTTATATCCCAAAGTTTTACATTGCTAGGCCCATTAAAGTAGAACTAAAGCCATCACGTCAACGTTTTCCCAAAACATGTTCAAGGCAGGCCATGAATGATAACAGTCAGTTATGTGTGCTCTCAACTGAACGATCAAGCCATCAAACGGCTGGTAGCACAACTGATCACATATGCAACACCATGGAAATTCCAGAACACAGAGGAAAAGATGGCAGCTAAAGAATAGGAGGGTTTAGTTCTGCTTTTAAGGATAAAAAAACAAACAAAAAAACCCTAAACAAATAGCAACTTTATTCACTCGTCACCAGTCAGAACAATCCAAGATGATTGCTACTCGGTACTGCACTTAGATGGCTATAACTTTTTATACAAGCCTGCATGTTCAACTCTTGAGCAAGTTAGGCTTGGCACAATTATTGTTAAACCTCGATACATCTCAAACAAACTGCACCGCGCAGGTACGGTAAATCTCTGCACTGCAGCTGGGTCTCCACTCATTACAGAGCACTTAAACTATTTATGTAATGAACATTCAGCTTTGCTTGTCTCAAGACTATTCTGACTCAGCCTCCTTCATAGGCACTCATTCAGCAGTACAATACATCCAACCATTGATCTAAATTGTAAATCAATCCCTACGGCATGCTTGATGCCAATTAAAGGCGATTAGCTTTTAGTGTTTGCCAACCAGACAAGAGCACATGTAGTGCTTGGAATACAAGCAATGGATATATAGAACAGCTCCTAGTAGGAATGCAGCCTCAGTCTCTGACAAACTTCTCAGAAGTGGTTCAATGTCGGAGATGTACACACACACACACAGTGTGTATGTATATGTATATATATATATATATATATATATATATGTATATGTGTGTGTGTGTGTATATGTATGTATGTATATATATACAGGGAGTGCAGAATTATTAGGCAAGTTGTATTTTTGAGGATTCATTTTATTATTGAACAACAACCATGTTCTCAATGAACCCAAAAAACTCATTAATATCAAAGCTGAATATTTTTGGAAGTAGTTTTTAGTTTGTTTTTAGTTTTAGCTATTTTAGGGGGATATCTGTGTGTGCAGGTGACTATTACTGTGCATAATTATTAGGCAACTTAACAAAAAACAAATATATACCCATTTCAATTATTTATTTTTACCAGTGAAACCAATATAACATCTCAACCTTCACAAATATACATTTCTGACATTCAAAAACAAAACAAAAACAAATAAGTGACCAATATAGCCACCTTTCTTTGCAAGGACACTCAAAAGCCTGCCATCCATGGATTCTGTCAGTGTTTTGATCTGTTCACCATCAACATTGCGTGCAGCAGCAACCACAGCCTCCCAGACACTGTTCAGAGAGGTGTACTGTTTTCCCTCCTTGTAAATCTCACATTTGATGATGGACCACAGGTTCTCAATGGGGTTCAGATCAGGTGAACAAGGAGGCCATGTCATTAGTTTTTCTTCTTTTATACCCTTTCTTGCCAGCCACGCTGTGGAGTACTTGGACGCGTGTGATGGAGCATTGTCCTGCATGAAAATCATATTTTTCTTGAAGCATGCAGACTTCTTCCTGTACCACTGCTTGAAGAAGGTGTCTTCCAGAAACTGGCAGTAGGACTGGGAGTTAAGCTTGACTCCATCCTCAACCCGAAAAGGCCCCACAAGCTCATCTTTGATGATACCAGCCCAAACCAGTACTCCACCTCCACCTTGCTGGTGTCTGAGTCGGACTGGAGCTCTCTGCCCTTTACCAATCCAGCCACGGGCCCATCCATCTGGCCCATCAAGACTCACTCTCATTTCATCAGTCCATAAAACCTTAGAAAAATCAGTCTTGAGATATTTCTTGGCCCAGTCTTGATGTTTCAGCTTGTGTGTCTTGTTCAGTGGTGGTCGTCTTTCAGCCTTTCTTACCTTGGCCATGTCTCTGAGTATTGCACACCTTGTGCTTTTGGGCACTCCAGTAATGTTGCAGCTCTGAAATATGGCCAAACTGGTGGCAAGTGGCATCTTGGCAGCTGCACGCTTGACTTTTCTCAGTTCATGGGCAGTTATTTTGCGCCTTGGTTTTTCCACACGCTTCTTCCGACCCTGTTGACTCTTTTGAATGAAACGCTTGATTGTTCGATGATTACGCTTCAGAAGCTTTGCAATTTTAAGAGTGCTGCATCCCTCTGCAAGATATCTCACTATTTTTGACTTTTCTGAGCCTGTCAAGTCCTTCTTTTGACCCATTTTGCCAAAGGAAAGGAAGTTGCCTAATAATTATGCACACCTGATATAGGGTGTTGATGTCATTAGACCACACCCCTTCTCATTACAGAGATGCACATCACCTAATATGCTTAATTGGTAGTAGGCTTTCGAGCCTATACAGCTTGGAGTAAGACAACATGCATAAAGAGGATGATGTGGTCAAAATACTAATTTGCCTAATAATTCTGCACTCCCTGTAATATATATATATATATATATATATATATATATATATACATATACATATATATATACACACACACACACATATACACACACATATACACACACACACTCTAAAATGATATATAATATATCTTGGGGACCTAAAAAGTTCCACTTCACAGATCTAGTGTTTTGCTTTACCACATGCTATGGGGTCATACGTGTGCTCAGCCTATTGCATTAGGGTGTGCAACCCAAAGCTCAAAACGCACATGCAGTCTCTGCAGCTTCAACTGCACTGGACAGTGAATGCATAGGGTAGTGCTTTATGCTGAGATGCTTTCTGTTCATTCACAAACTAAAGCATAGTAATCATTTACTATGCTTCAGTTATGAATAAACACAGTGAGTGGGTTTACAGTGTTCATTTATAAAAGAAAGGTGCAGGCAAATGACATTTACTAGCCCCTTTCCTCTCTGAATTCTGAAAAATCCCCCATAGCAACTGGGGAGAGAAGGAGCGAAGCCAGCAGCACTGCTAGGATAAAAAAGTGCAACATGGGGTGAGACCTAGGCAGTAAGGGAAATCCACACATAGTGATTAGGGTGTACCCAGGAACACCCCCCTGCGCACGCCTATGTATGGTGTAAACAACCCCTACTAGTCTTAACCTCCCTGGCGGTATGATTCTGTCTGGAATTGCATACCAAAAGCGGTACAATTATTTGCATGGAAATTTGGCGTTTTATACTGTAGGCCTGCAATTCTTAGGAATAACTTGCTTAAATCTGTCCAAACAAGACTTCCCGGGTATGATAAAGTTTGAAAAACAAACTCATACATTTTAATATAATAAATAATTATAACAAATGATAATGTAATTATAATAAAAATTATTATGTAATCAAATCAAAATCACTGAAATGTGCTCAGTTGCAGAATTGTCGCTGTCTTTTTTTTATGACGAATTTCCCCACAAATCACTATCGCTCAATTCTGCAAGTGATTATAATTTATTATCGCTGTTTTCTAGCTGCTCTAAAACCATTTTTGACATAAAAGGGACACTTTTGGTTGCTATGGACAATCTACAGTTTCCAGGCAGAAAGAACAGTTTTATTATATAAAAGAACATGCAGGGCACTGGGCAGACCACTAGGGACAAGGGGGTGTGTCTCTTTTACGTACAGTACTGTAATCTATAAGATTACAGGATACTGTATGTAATGCGTTTGTTTACTTTTTTGAATTTGGCGCTGTTCTCCGTCCCCGTGCGTCCTAACGTCGCAGGGAACGGAGATCAGCGGCACACGGGCACTGTGTGAATCGAGTGAGGACCCGCTTGCTCACACAGCGGGGATGCATCGCAGGATCCAGGGACAAGCTAAGTAACTTTGTCTGGATGCTGCAAGGTAAGCCGCGCCGCTGCACACTCTGCACATCTAAACCGAGCGCGACTCGGGGTTACCGATCCTAACATGGAAAAACCACCTCGAGTCACGCTCGGGAATACCGCTAAGGGGGTTAATTAGGAGTTAAATTAGTGACCATTTTAGCATTCACAACATATTGTTTCGTGGGCTGTGACTAAACTAACTGCAAGGATTCAACTTGTGTGTCTACATCGGCCACAGAACAGGAGTATGAGGCACCAAGACAATACTAAAGGCGAGGATTAAACCTATGTAGTGCCTCATACTACTGTGCAGTATCCTGAGGAAATACAACCCATGTATCTACATACATCTGTTCAGTGGCCTGAGGCAATACGGATGGTGGGGTTTCAACCTATGGATCTACATAGTGCCCAATACTCCTGCTCTGTTGCCCGAGATAATACTAAGGGTGTGAATGTAGTGCCTCATACAACTGTGCAGTGGCCTGAGGAAATACTATGGGTGAGGAACTGAGGATTCAACCCATGTATCTACATAGTGGTGCATACTTCTGCTCAGTGGTCTGTGGCCTCCATACCAAGGGTGAGGGTTTCAACCTATGCATCTAAATGGTGACTCATACTCCGGGGTTGAGTGGGCTGTGGTAACACTGAGGGTGAAGATTCCACCTATACCTCTAGTCTATGCAGTGCCTCATACTCCAGTTCAGTCGTCTGTGGCAATACCAAGGGTGATGTTTCAACCTATGTATCTACGTAGTGACTTATACTAGTGTGAAGCGAGGATGGGGATGCAACCTGTGCATCTACATAGTGCCTCATACTCTTGAGATTATCACTAGATCCTACTAACAGAGCATCCAATGGCTTTCCCACTGGCTTACAGTGCTCACAAAAAATATTCTTTGAATAGCATATACCTTTCACAGAAATAATCTATGAATGTGCCACAGACAGGATGTCACTGCCATTGTGTTCCACAAGCCTTTAGAAACTCCACAGATGCCTCATATTACTTTTTTTTTTTTGAGGTTAAGAACTGATGGTTTGACAAAACTTTCTAAAAATAAGGCCATGGGTGTCTGCTCGGTATAAATACAGTATATGCACTACTGCCAATATCAGCAGGTTTGTGACAAGGTGTTCCCAAAGGATGGTATATTGGTCAGATCCTTCATCCACCATCTGAATCCTTAGGTTAGGCACATTTTCTGTGTAGTAACTAGAAAGTTTTTCTACTGCACAGGGTTTGCAAAAAATAGTTTTAAAAGTCTGTTAGAGTCACTCAAGAACCAGTCAGACATTGGGGGGGGGGGGGGGGGGGGGGGGGAGAAACAGCCTTACCCAAATTCAACCACTATTATATTGCGGCCCAACTTTCACATTTATTTCACCTTGACAAGACGGATAGTGAACGGTTTAGTGCTTTAATATGTCCAAGATGGGCACAACGTACCGGGGATCCGCTTTATGTTGTAGCGGTGGGGACGGGAGGCACAGACTCGGGCGAAAAGGTTAGGCCCCTATTGTATCATTCTAGAAGAGTGTGGGACTTGGCGTCGGCCAAAATTGGGATACCTAACCATAATGATTACTCGCCACTATGGCATAACAAACATTTAACAGAACTATGTACGATTCAGGACCATGGGGGTTGGAGCTCATGGGGTCTACGCTACTTACACCAGGTATTGCTCAACGGTAACCTTGAAACGTTCAATAACCTCAGAGAGGAATATACGCTCCCGAACCATATGTTCTTCAGGTTCCTCCAGGTGCGCAACGCTATGCGGGCCCAGTTCCCACAGACGTTCCCCCAGCCCACCCCTAATCACATCATGGCCATAGCTAGACGTTCAGATCCAAAGGGCCGTTCATTTTATAGTATGCTGTCTACTCCTGGATTTGGTAGGATAGCATATGCCCTTAAACCCCGTTGAGAGAGGGAGGTAGGCTCAATGGATAATGAGTGGGAAGAAGCTCTGGAATCATGTAGAGAAGTGTCACCGAAGCTTTCGGACAGGCTTACCCAGATCTATATTATACAATCGGTCGTATCCAACTCCAGTAAGGGTGGCCAGATACAAAAGTGAACAATCTACCCTCTGCCCGATGTGCCGGACAGACACAGGCACGTTCTTTCACCTCATGTGGTCCTGCCCTATGATACAGGGATACTGGTCCCAGATTGTTACCTTCCTGCATGACAGTATGGGCTCCCCGATTGCCCTGGACCCTAAACAGTGTCTCCTGGGTACTTATCCTACTATTATGGATAGACATACCAAAACCTTCTTACAGGAGACACTGTTTTCGGCCAGAAAACTTATAGCCAGAAAATGGATGAGACCAGTGCCTCCCAAATGGACGGAGTGGAAGAGGGAGATAAATGGAACACTGCCCTATAAAAAAATTCTTATACATAAACAGGGGATGCCCAGAGAAATTTAACAAGATTTGGGACAGATGGCTCAATGACTGACACATGCACATGATGTGGCTGATGGTGGTCACACCTTAGTCAGTGTTCGTTCGTGTGTGTGTGTGAGAGATATATATATATATATATATATATATATATATATATATATATATATATATATATATATATATCATTTTCATTGTGTAATGGGGGAGGACGGACCTAGCCTTAAGAAATTGCACCCAATGTCAATGTACACCTATGATTGCTCTGTAGAACCCAACCTTTGCCATATACTGTGTTGTTCCTTCTGCCATCTATGCTATACATGCCGAAATGTCTCCTGTATACATGCCAATTTTTCAATAAAAATGTTTTGATGGAAAAAAAAAGTCTGTTACAAATTTTCATCTGTGATATAAACTGGACTGAGCTCACAAAATAACAGAGCTGCAGAAATCTGAGCATTCAGGAACTGTAAAGACAAATGTAGTGTGTACTTCTCTATTGACAAAAAAAAACAAAAAACATAAAAAATTTGTGTCGGAAATCCAAAGATGTATTGGGAAGTTATATTGATCGATTTTTGTAAAAGCCATAATCATGTTGGTGTAGAAACAGGCTGACTTTTTTTGTCAAAGATGTTTTTTTATGTCAAAATAACAGATTTATTGTGTTTGCGCACACATTGTGCATAATGCTCAACATCAGTAAGACAACTCAATTGTTCTCATTCAATTGACATTTGATATGCAACGTATTGTTCAGTGTACCAGCTATTCCTCACTTTTGGTTGAATAGACTTGAAAAAACTTGTCATGCAAACAAGGACAAAATGACGCAGTAAAATCAGGCTCATTGTTCTGTAAACTGGCTCTGAAGTCACACTGTTTTGTGTTAATGAATTCCCTGCATGAAGGTAAAAATATACTCTAATACCGCGTACACACGATCATTTTTTGTGATGAAAAAAAACGACGTTTTCTGTGAAGTAAAAAACGACGTTTTTGAAACGTCACTTTTCAAAGACGATGTGCATACACACCATCGTTTTTTTCACAAAAAGCGAGGTTACGTTCACCACTCTTTTCCATTGAAGCTCGCTTCTTAACTAGCTTCTGGGCATGCACGGGTTGAAAAACGTCGTTTTAAACGACGTTTTTGCTACACACGGTGACTTTTTGTGAAACAAAAAAACGACGTTTTGAAAAACGACACAAAAAATTCAAGCATGTTGGAATTTTTTTTTGGTCGTTTTTTTGAAGACATAAAATGACGTTTTGCCCACACACGATCAATTTAAATGACGTTTTTTAAAACGTCGTTTTATTTCATCACAAAAAACGACCGTGTGTATGTGGCATAACTGCTCCCTTCACCCCCCACCCTAAACAGTGTTGTCCAAGCTCCAGCATCGTTCTCTTTCTGGCCTCACAGCAGACACTGAGGGCAGAGGGAGCCATAGGCACTTGTTGCAGTCAAACGCCTATGAGGTGTGTGTCTATGGATGCACACAGCCTGGCTAATTCGCATGCTTGCATGGGTACCCCCATAGCACCAGGGCTGGTGCTAGCACTAAGCAAACTAAAAAGCCGCCTATGACGCACTGCTGCCTATGGTGCAGAGAAAGATTTATACAGCGATTAGTGCTATAAAACTTCACCGATTACTGTGTAAATGTGACTGACAGAAAAGGGGTTAACACTAGGGGGCGATCAAGGGGTTAAAAGTTCCCTAGGGAGTGATTCTAACTGTAGGGCGTAGGGACTCACAAGGGGAGACCGATGCATGTTCCTCTGTACTGGGAACTCATGTCGGTCTCCTCTCCTCTGACAGGACATGGATCTGTATGTTTACACACAGATCGACGGTCCTGCTGTGATTGCGGATGCCCGCCGCCCCCTAGCTGCCCAGAACGTCATATGACGTCCACCCAGAGGGAGGGTGGGTTCCTGCCAACGTCATTTTACAATGACTCCGTAAGAAAGGGGTTAAACTGAAGTTTGGACTGACTTTGCACACGCACCAAGACGGGAGGTGCGGTGGTGGTATAGCGGCGATATACCGTCGGAATTGTGGCAGTATTTGGCCGCTAGTGGTGCGATTTTAACCCTCGCTAGTGGCCAAAAAAGGTTCAATTATCGCCCGCAATGCGCCTCTGCAGAGGCGGTATATAGCTGTGGTTTCCCATTGCTTTCAAGGGGAAGGAGCAATGGAGGAGCAGTAAAACACAGCGCTCCAAAGATGCTGCTAGCAGGACTTTTGGATCGGTCCTGTTAGCGCACCACTCCAGTGTGCTTTCACACTGGAGAATCAGGGTTTAGGGTCGGTTTGCAGGCACTATTTTTAGCGCAATAGCGCCTGCAAACCGCCGCAGTGTGAAAGGGGCCTTAAAGTGCATCTACCACAGAAGCTTAATCACCCAATTTCAAATGATATATACACACACAAAATGTGCGAGATTTGCAAGACAAGAAAAAATTATTTTGCCTTGATATACAATCAATGTCTACAAGAGTAGCGTCATGTCACAACGGAGTATAAAAGAGGAGAGAGGCACCTCCAAGTGTAGCAATATGGTTACATTTACTGAAGGTACAACATTTTGCTACTCACACAGGCAGCCAGGGTAAACTTGCGCACATAGACCTCCCACCTCACCGCCATCTTCATTGTTTCTTCCACTCTGCGCTCCATGAGCAGTTAAAGCTGCACTTTCAGATCACTCTACTACAGGGTTTTCTTTCCGATCACCATTGCAGACAGCTTTACCCCAGATGTCTGCATACTTAGATGTGCCTCTCTTAATCATCAACCATGTGAGCTATCTCTCCCTCCCCGAGATGCCTTCACTGGTTGCCAGTAAAAGACAGAATTATGTTTAAGGCAATTTGCTCGACGCATAAGTGTGTTCAAGGAAGTGCGCCCCAATACCTATGTGAAAAAATGAAATGTCACAACCCCAATCGCGTCCTCCGTTCTACTAACCAAAATCTACTCCAGATACCCAAGGCCAGATACAAGTCCAAAAGGAGGACCTAGACCTTTTTACCACTGGGGAACCTTAAAAATAATTTTCAGGTCTCGGGGAACCCCTGATAAAACCCATTCATTGGGGGTCAGTGGGAACAATGCCCCTTACTTTGGTGGTCAGTGAGAAGAATGCCCTTGTTTACAGTAGTGGTAAGAATGCCCCCCTTAAAGAGATCTGTGAAGAAGATCATTAGTATAATACCACTGGCTCCTCCAAGTGGAAATGGCTCTGAACTATGCAGGCACAATGAAACATGAGGTAAATCAGACACAGCTCAAGATACCCCTAACCACCTCTGGAGGAACCCTAGGGTTCCACGGAACCCTGGTTGAGAATGGCTGACCTAGACTATGGAACGCTCTACCAAGCAGCACTGGATTTTGCTTCCAATCCCCTTGTGGAGGCTTCCATTTGTGGACGGACATTTTATGGTTACACAACCCATCACTATCATCGCTATAATATTTTTATATGGACTATGAATAAATGGTTGTGAAACAAATCATTTGAGTTTGCATTATTTCTTATGGGGAAATTCGCTTTGATATACAAGTGCTTTGGATTACAAGCATGTTTCTGGGACAAATTATGCTCGCAATCCAAAGGTTTTACTATACATTTTATTTTTTATGTATGTGTGAGCACTGATAAATTTTACCTTAAGATTACAGCAAAACAAAAGACAATAGGAAAGTTTCATGTAATTGAATGAATGTAATAAAGACCTGAATACAATACAGTTTAGACTTACTTTCCAAGGTTCCTTGTGAATCGGTCTCAGATTCTTTCGATTCTTGTCTTGCCACCACGCGATCTTTCAGTCCTGCATTTCCCAGTTATAATCATTATTAAAATAATGTTATCAATGTTATACACATAGGTCAATTAAATAAAAATGAATGTTTGCTCATGTCATCATAACTTTTCTGCTTTTAGATTGCAAGTGTGAGACTTGCGTGTATATATGTATGTATATATATATATATATATATATATATATATATATATATATCTCTATCATCAACTGTGTATTGTGGGTGGGGATGTGGTATCATGAAATTACATTTGTTGCGTGGTGTTAAAATAAAAAAAACGTATCCGTTTCAATGAATCTCTTCCATTAGTAAAAGTCAAGTGTCGAAAGATTTATATTAGGTAAGCATTCAACAGGATGTAATCAACGACAGCAAGCTTGGCTTTTCCAGTTACATTATATCTGGTAGTCAGTGCAGTTTTTTCCTTTGCAGAACGGTCATTTCCTTTCCTATCCTGTTTTATGTAACTAAGGCGGTGAATAGTTTTCTCCGTGTGTATTTTAAAGAACACTGTGCAAACAGATCTTGAGAAACGTAAAACAATTCACTTATCCATCATCAACTGCATAATTGATTACAAAAAAAAAAAAAAAAAGTACTGGCAACGACAATTTCAGGTCAAAATACAATTGTGTAGGTGCAAATGTCTCCCAATTCTTTGTCACCAAAAAAAGCATATTGCTTTTGGACCTATTATTTTGTGGGCTGCAATTTGAGACATACAAAATGAATGGGTTCAAATCGCATGGGATTTGAACAGGAATGCGGTGCGACTCCTGTCCGAATCAAATGCACTTTCCCACACCACTCCTGTGTAAGCCCAGGCTGAAGTCACTATGACAAGCCTGGATTCACACAATTACGTCATGGAAAAATAATTGTATTCTTTTCATGTGACAACACTGAAGAAATTACACTTTGCTACAATGTAGTGAGTGTACAGCTTGTATAACAGTGTAAATTTGCTGTCCCCTCAAAATAACTCACACAGCCATTAATGTCTAAACCGCTGGCAACAAAAGTGAGTACACCCCCAAGTGAAAATGTCCGCATTGGTCCCCAATTAGCCATTTTCCCTACCCGGTGTCATGTGACTCGTTAGTGTTACAAGGTCTAAAAGGTATGAATGTGGAGCAGGCGTGTTAAATTTGGTGTCATCACTCTCATACTGCTCACTGGAAGTTTAACATGGCACCTTATGGCAAAGAACTGAGAAAAAAAAAAAAAAAAAAATTGTTGTTCTACATAAAGATGGCCTAGGCTATAGGAAGATTGCCAAGACGCTGAAACTGAGCCGCAGCATGGTGGCCAAGAACATACAGCGGTTTAACAGGACAAGTTCCACTCAGATTAGGCCTCGTCATGGTCGACCAAAGAAGTTGAGTGCACGTGCTTAGTGTCATATCTAGGGCTGCAACCAACGATTATTTTCATAAATCAATTAGTTGGCCGATTATTGTTTCGATTAATCAGATTAAAAAAAAAAATTAAATTATTAAAAAATGTATATATATCTATATCTATATCTATATAGCATTTTTGATTTTTTTTTTGGGTCAATCTGTTGTTGGGCAGATTACAAAACACAAATTGCCACAAAAACACATTACATGCTTTTCTGCAGCTTCTCCATTTTAGTATATTGAACCAAAAAAAATAAAAAAAATTGTACGGTTTTGCATTAAAAAGTCCTTGCCCTTTCCAAATACGCAGCAGCTGAAAGGAAATCATGGATGTGAACGTGTCCCATAGGAAAACATGTAAATGAACTGTACTGTGTTTCTGCACAAAGCACCTGTGACCACAGGTTAATGGGGTAAAAAAAAAAAAGAGCAAATCGCTACTGTAAGGGGTTCATTTTTTACTGTGGGACAGTGAAAGTAATATTTACAGTAGCGATTTGCTTTTTTGTACTATAAAGAGCCAATTTTAGTTTTTTTTTAACCCCACTATGTTACTGGCCGATTAATCGATTACAATTCTCATAATCGATTAGTTGTTTTGGCCCTAGTCATATCCAGACGTTGTCTTTGGGAAATTGACGTACGAGTTCTGCCAGAATTGTTGCAGAGGCTAAAGGAGTGGGGGGTCAGCCTGTCAGTGCTCAGACCATACGCCACACACTGCATCAAATTGGTCTGCATGGCTGTCATCACAGAAAGAAGTCTAAAGATAATGCACAAGAAAGTACACAGTTTTCTGAAGACAAGCAGACTAAGGACATGGATAACCACGTCCTGTGGTCTGATGCACATTTGTTCCTGGTCAGGTAGCATTGAAACCACTGGATCAGGATTGATAGTTCAGCAGCAGCCTCCGTATTCTCACAGTACAGGTTTATTCCAATTTGAAGCAGCTGCCGAAACCTTTATAAAACCAATGGATCCAGCTCATGGATAGCCTGTATATTATGTGAATTGTACCATGGCATCAACTACAGTATGCGGTGAAAGTTATATTTTTCTTCTGTTTAAAAATGGTTATGGACACAGTTACACCATCTTGTGAGACTTTATAGTCCTATTGTGAGAACCGATATTAACCCCCTCATGTTAAAGTATAAATAAAATAACCCATTCAGTTTAAAATAGGAATGCAAAGCAAAATATGTACATGCCCCAAACATACAGCAAAACCTTGGTTTAAGAGCTTTTTGCGAGACGAGCTATTTTTTTTAATATACATTTTGACGTGATATACAAGCGATGTCTTTATATACAAGTAGCATCAGGTCACAACAGAGTATAACAGAGAAGAGAGGCGCCTCCAAGTGTAGCAATATGGTTACATTTAATGACGGTACAATATTTAGAAACTTGCATGGTTGACGATTAAAACAGATGCATCCAAGTATGCAGGGATCTGGGGGAAAAGCTGTCCACATAGACCATCCTCCTCACGGCCAACGTCATCCCTTCCACACTGTGCTCCACAAAAGGGTTCAAGTCTCGCTTTCAGATCGCTCTACTGCAGGCAAGTCTTCCCAGTCACCAATGCAGACAACTTTACCCCGGATGCCTGGGTACTCAGATGTGCCTCTTAATCAGCAACCATGTGGAATTGCTAAATGTACATTCATTAAATGTAACCATATTGCTACACTTAGGTGCCTCTTCTCTTTCATGCTCCTCTGTAGCTCCTCCTGGATTTTGCTCCTGGAATATGAAATGTTAGGGTAACATTCTTTAAGCCTTGCCCTGTCATTCATCTGTCCAATTCCAGAACTGTATTGGATGTTATAGATTCTAGGATTTGACAGGCATCAGTCAAAGATGAATTTACCTTTATCATTTTTTTATGGGTGCAGGGGGGGGGGGGAGCAAAACAAAAAAAAAAGCAAAAAATGTTTTTTTTCCAACACATGGTATGTATGGCCTGCCTTATGCTGGTACTGGAAAGAGGCACTGCAATTCTGCACTATTGTCATCTTTAGCTGGCCATTCACAGCTCGTGTTTCAGCCGATTCCTGCTGAACCGGCCATAATTTGAGCCGTGGATGGCCCTTGTCGGTACCACCTGACTCAACAAACAGAGTACAAAATTAAAGCAGCCAGCTGGAAAATTGCCATCTGAACAGCGACTGCGTCCTATCAGATGGCACAAATATAGCCGGGATTCAGACAGCTGCAGATGCTGTGGCTGTCTGAACACAATAACCAGGACAGGAGATCTGCTAAACTACGTAGCTGGAGGAATCAATGGGTTTTCTCTCCTTTATCGTGCAGGCTAAAAACAAGAAGTTTATGCAGTATGGCTAGCTTAGGGCATTTTGTTTTTAGATTACATTAGGTTCACCTTAGTATTGTAGTGCAAAATATACAGTGCTAGAAAAAAAATAAAAAATAAAAACACAATGCAACACACACTATAGAAAAAAAGATTCAATAACAATAGTTTATTTCACTGGTTGTCTTATCAGCTTGGTGTAGAAAACATGGCTGAGCACACTTACATGGTTTTCTAATGCAACACGGTTAATCCCAAACTACTTTACAAGGCTTACTGTACTTTATTAGTTCTGTACATACAAAAGCTGAACAGTACTGCAAAATTACTAATTCAAAGCACTAATTATGGAGCTAAAACCAACTGTCACTCTTATAGTTAAAATGTGCCTGCTGTCTACACACAACTAAGAGAACAATTTTGTAAGCCAGGGGTCTCCAAATTTTACAAATGCCCAGTTTTCTGTCCTTCAGACTATGGGGGGGAATAGTTCCATTATTGGGGTCAGTGGGGATGGGGAAAAGTGCATCGAGGACTGGAAAAGGCAAGCAAGGGACTGCATCTGGCGCCTAGGCTACAGTTTGGAGACCACTGTTGTAAGCTAAACCAATGGTTTATTTGCCAAGCAATAACATGCTCTTCACCTTTTGAAGTGCCCATAAGGCTCAGTTCACACCCAATGCCAATGCGGCTCACAGCAGGGATCTTGTGTATCCTGGTTCACCATTTCAGGTTTAATTTTAGCCTGAATTCGGACCTTAAAAACGGACCAAAAGACCCACAGGGCTCCATTGCAAATTCACACTGGAGCCGCATCGGAGATATATGAACCGGCTCCATATTGAGCCAGTCACAATCTCCTGCTATTGCGAATTGAATGCGGTGGATACCACATCCAATTCGCAATAGTGTGAACTCGGCCTTACTTCCCAAGTAGTAGAAAAGTTCTGTGCAGCTAGGTTAAACTTTTCACTGCAGAAGGACAATATTGTGCCTTGAGGTAAACTGGGAAGTAACTGTAGATACTCTAAAACTCTGTCACATATTGGTCTCTTTTAGCTAGAGGACTTAAGAACAGACCTTTGTAATATCCTTAGCACCTAATCACCTACCGGACCCAATAGTGATTAAGCACTCACAATGGCTTCCTCTGATGTGTAGAGGGGACAGGCACATTTAAATCTGTCTCAGCAGAACACAAATACCTTCTAAGAAGATACCGCTAGACTTAGTAGAAGTTTGTAAAGAATTTGTTCTGTGGAGGAACTATTTATTGTTTGTCTGCCTTTTTATCTGTTTTTTTATCACTGGATACTCTTCCGCTTGTTGTCCGCTTTGTGATCTCTTTGGGCTCATCGTCCTTTTTCTTCCTGGATTCGGTCTTTTCTTGGTCTTTTTTCCCTTGGGCTACTTCTCTGTGCTTTTGATCCTTCTCATTTGACTCTTTGGACGATTTTTCCTTTAACGGTGCTATATATTTATCCTTTACCCTTTTCAGTTGCTCTTTTATACCCTCTTTAACTTTTAAAACATATTGGAGGGGTAAAGAAGAAAGAAAAGAAAAAAAAACACAGAAGCAATGATTGGATAATCTAGAACAAACTGAAATGGTACACACTTCAACCCATATGGAGTCACTTTATTAAACCATGCAGATAAAAAGGGGGGGGGGGAGCTTGCACAACTCCACTGATAAATGTGCCATATAATATATGTTTTTTGGATCAAGTTGAGGGGTAAATGTTGTATGCACACAACCGCTGGTGCCATATTGGACCAGTTTCCCCATTTACCAGCCTTTGCTGCTACAGTTATATGATATAAACATGGTTTCTGCATATTTGTTTTGAATCCAGCAGAGGTGAGAAGATAAAGAACTTTAGTATCTGGATTCATTACTTTGATCGGTACCTGGTGTAGTATGTCAACATGTGAATCTTCCATTAGCCAGAAGATCCAGGCAAGAACCTGGTTTACCATTCCCTGCATGTTCCTGGCAACTACTGGTGCTAAAGGAGCATACAATATTATATTACATTGTTTTCCCAAAAAAACTTCAATGGGAAGTATAAAACTGATATTAGCGAATTTGATTTAAAAAAAATTTCAAAGTTAAAAAACGTAAAAAGTTATATTAGTGTTATATATTATAAAAAAAAAATATATATAGAATAGAATAATATGGACTGCTCCCCAAATGGGTTCAAAGGGAGTCGTTCCATCATACCATGCAGGAAAACATGCCAATAGCATTTTTTACATCACACACTACTCTGCAGTTCTTTTAAAACAGCAGAATTGTAAAGCATAGCAGAAATGTATCTCAAAGGCTTTACAGCGCATTTGTGGTGCAAACACACTTCAGATCCCAGGATAAAAACCACACGTGTACACTGTTGCAATTAAGAAAGGGCTTTATGAACACCAAGATGAAAGCAAATGCCTTCCATGGCCCCCCCCCCCCCAAAAAAAAGATGAAACTTTATGGAGGGCTCTAGAGGACCCAAGGTAAACTGCTACCTCATAGATTCATCATAAAACACAGCAATATGGGGGGGGGGGGAGTGGGCTGATTCCCACTAAATATTGCTTTAACCAAATCCAGGACTCTGTTCTTTTATAGAAATGTTCTACTATTAATGTACAATACCTATACCTTGCCATCCGTGATTCAGACAAAGTCAGGTGCAATCAAAAGCTTCTCAGCCAAGTATTTAGAGCTGGGGTGCTCAACACATGGTCCTCAGTTTCAAACCAGGGATGTGCATGCCCATGCGCTGGAATGGCAAGTCCTGATCAATCAACAGATTGATGCTCTGGGATGGCAGATCGGCAGAGTAGTACCGGTGTTGGCAGCAGAGGAAGCAGGAGCCACATAAGCTGATGCTTTCTCTGGAGCATTGGCTCCTGTCCCAGGTGAAGTGATACCAAGTGCACTTCTTGGGACCTTATGAGCCAGGAGAAGTTGCAAGAGGGGAAAAAGGTCAGTGTATTAAACATCACATATGCTGCACTTTTGCAAGGGACATATTGGCACTTTTTAATAATAAATAAAAAAAAATGAAAAAACACGGGACTATTAGGCTGCTTTCACATGGCTTTCCAGCAGGTTAGCCATAGATCTACATTATATTCTGTGAGTGTTCCTTTCCCTTTCCTGCCATCAGCTCTCATGCAGTACAAATCCAGTCTCCCCACCCACCCCTAAGTACTGGTGAATAATCAAGAAAGATTTTTAAACATAATTTGCACTTTTCAAAGAGTGTAGAAAGGGGAAGACAGCAGTTATAAAAAGAAAATGTATGTAGGGAGATTTGTTTAATCTCTGCGTGTTTGAGGCTGTTCACTTCACTGGGTATATATGTGAGGGTTTACAACCACTTGAAGTGGCCCATGCTCTTCAAAAACGGTTGAGCAGGCCCGATTTAGAGCATTGATTAATAACTGGAGCTACCAGCCACTTATAATTGTCCCCGAAGCAAGAAATGGGGAAAAAAAAAAAAAGTCAACTTATAAACTGGTCAGAATTTAAAGCTACATTTTTTAGCAGAAGATAAAACGCTACAGATTTATCAAAGATTGCCTGGGCGCAACAAAAGGTGACAATTTCAGCCAAAGAAATATAGCAGGGGCAAAATATACAAATATTTGACCAGGTTTTACTGGAAACTGCAGTCTAGGTCACCTAGAACCACGAGTTACTCTAAAGTTAATGCAAACTTTTTTTTTTTTTTTTTTTTTTTATGTGGCGTACATGCTTGAAGTAACATTTTTATGAGGATACTTCCCATACAGATTTGTAGACGCTCACACCTCTAGTAGAGAAACTGTTTATCAGACAAAAGCAGTTGGGATATTTGTTTAACTGCTGCCGAAGTACAAACATATTTGTATTACTAAGCAGGCAGTACAAGGTGTATATTAGGTAACACAAATATTACTTCCTCAAATGTGTATTTATTTATGCATAAAAAGTCAAAACCTAACCCTATGTCACCATTCTGCTGACGAAATCCCAGGAAAAGAGGCAAACTCCTAATCCCATGAGAAGACGCTGCAATACAGAGCAGGATTGTCTTCTCAGCGATAGGAGTATTCTTCATTTCCTTTATCTCGCTTGAAGGTTAAAGCGGATGTTCCATTAAAAAAAAAAAAATTAACTCAGCAGCTTCTTACTTGTCCTAGCCGCAGCGATGTCACCCCCCCACCATGGCCGATCCTCGATCCTACCGTGGATGGCAGCTCCAGGCACCGCCATCCACACTAAGGGAAACCGCAGCGAAGCCGTGCGTCTTCACTGCCCGTTTCCTACTGCGCATGTGCGAGAGGCGCTTTGTGAATGGGCAGGCTGCTTTCTGGGACACACACAGTTCCCAGAAAACAGCGCGCCCCATTCACAACAAGAGACCGAGTGTAGGAGGAGGAAGAGAATCCACCGGAGGATGAAGAGGCAGATTCGGCACTTTCGCATAGAAACAGCTATTTAGGGCGAGTTAAAAAAAAAAAAAAAAAAAAAAATATTATATTTTTTTTTTTTTTTTTTTTGGTGTAATTTTTTTTTTTTTTTTTAGCATGGCCCCCCTCCCCTTGGAAAAATTCTGCATTAAACATTGGGTGAGGGTAATATTAAAGTAATATTACCCTCACCCAAGGTTTAATGCAGAATTTTACCAAGGGGAGGGGGGCCATGCTTAAAAAATAAATAAAAAAAAAAAAAAAGCATGGTCCGCTGAAATTTTATTTTTATTGTACGCAGCAAAGTTATAATGCACATGCATGAAAAAGTCTCAAACTGTTAAAACCACACAGGATGCAAGATACCTTCTTCTTTAGTTTTAGTCTTCAGTGTGCCTCTTGATACATCTGAATTTATAGAAGGGAGACAAACAGTGTCCTCAGGTATCACTCTTTCCTTTTGGTGTGAATAGTCAAACCTCAAGACACACACACACACACACACACACACACACACACACACACAGTATCACAGTGAGGTACATCTTTGAAGTATGCCAATACTGTATAGACATATTAGCTTTCCATATGGGGGGGGGGGGGGGAGGAGTATAACCCAGCATATTAAGGGTTTGTTAAAAGGCATGCATGCTGCTACATATTGCGCTTTAAAAAGGTTCCTGCACTACTTTGGTCTGACTTTCATGCGACTTAAGAACCATAAAATACAATTTAAGCCTTCAAAAAAAAGTCACATGAAAGTCACACCTGAATGCTATACAGGAGGCAGTTGTACAACAATTGGTCAAAGTCATATCAAAGTTGCACCCATCCAAAGCTGATGCAAAGTTGTGTCAACGCCTTTAAAATACTATAAATAAAACACAAACACTATAAAAAAAATATTCATCAGTGTGAAAATTCATGAACAATAAATCATTCAATAAATATCGTGATTAAAGTCCTCCACGCGAAAATATTTTTAACCAAAATTAATTTAATAGAAAGAAAAAATCCTATCGTCAGTATTTTTCTTCCAAGTGTACAAAAAGCTTTGATCTATGGTGACCAATTATTTTGTCCAAAGTCCAGCTCATGGCCGGTTTCTGACGGCCCGACTGGTCATTTTGACATGCATGTCTTGTTGCCCACAACAAATTCCCGAGCGCCGGGGGCCACAAAATAAATACTTGCTGGCCGACTTGGAGGAGGCGGGAAGAGCGCTGTGCATACCGAAGTACTTCCTGTTTACACGACGAACTGTGTAAAAGGAAGTCCCATCTCCTGTGCACGAGTCGGTGCATTACCACAGCAGCTAAAAGCCAGTTTCTCCTCCTTTATCCCTTCAGTCTTGACATTAATAAATGCAGCGTTTAGGAGCATTCAGCGTTTAAGCATACATTGAAAAATGAGCAGAGGGTAGGGGTTTTAAGAAACAAGCAAAAAAAAAAAAAAACACCCCACGTTAGTGAAGGGTCTATAAACACTTAACTCTTGTGCAACATGAACATTTTATTATGCCGCTTTTTGTGACAGAATTTTTACCGCCCCTAGTGTATATGGACCCTTGGGGTAAAGAATCTAGAATCAATCATCCATGATGAGGATTACAGTAGGTCACCTATAGTTTAAAGTCTACAAACCAATAAGGTTATAAAGTCCTTTAATTTTCCCTTCAGAACGTGGACAGCATGACGCAACAACATGGCAACATTTTCTAGTATAGGTTAATTCAAAAGCAAATTTAACATTCCTGCCAAGCACCACCCTGAATACAAACAATGTACCTGTGGCCTTGGCAGCTTTCTCCGCTGGCGTTGATGAAAATCCTGATATTTATAAAACAAACAATGGTTACCAACTAAAAAAAAAAGTTACAAGAAACAGATATAATAAAAAGGGATGGAGCCATTACCGAAGAAGTCATTGAAAGCAAACCTGTAAAAATTTAAAGGGAGTAAAATCACTAGTAAAAAAAACACACACACACACACACACACACACACACACACACACACACACACACACACCATATTTGACAAACTCCAGAGGCTGACCCAGCCTTTGTGGCCTGTTCAGGGATACTCTGGGGATATCCCAAATCCAAAATTTTAGGGTAGATTTTTTTATCTATTGGTCAATTAATGATCATACTTTTAATAACCGTAGCTACACTTTAGTACCATTTCACAATGTCAAAGCAAGGATACTCGCACTGGGCAGGGGTGCGTTAGCGGTAAAGCACCGCTAGTTTTAGCACTTGGGCTTCACACTGTGTGAGGCATGAGAGGCGCTATACAGGAGCCATTTTTAGCGCCAAAATGCCCAGAAAGCGCCTCAGCGTGAAAGGGGTCCAACTGCAGCTCAAAATTTGTCTCCCAAAGAATTTAATCTAAAATGGAAAGCTTCCTAATAGAAGAAAGGAGCAGAGTGATGATCTTGGGAGTGTGCTGCTGCTCCATTACAATCCCAGGCTAAGCAATGAATCTAGTGCCAGGAAGGAAGGAAGGAAGGAAGGAAGGAAGGACAAATCCCTTGCTTTCCCATTCCCCAAATTTCTGGTTATTACAATTTGCTTCCAGGAAAAACAGAGCTGAAGGGGAGAGAAAATACAAGTTTAAGCAGGTTTTTTTTTGGGGGGGGGGCATTTATGTAAACCTGGGGCTTTGCCAATCATATATTAAGCAATGGTTCACATTCAGTTTTCATAGTGAATGAAACGCTGTAACCCAGGCCAGCACATTGTAGGGGGGCAGCAAGGAAAGAGTCCCCGTCAGCTTGCTCTACACTGTTATAGTGTAGCGTCAGTCTTATGGGACGGACTGGGCAGAGAGGCAAATTAGTCTAGCGCCCCCATAAAGCGGCCGCACTGCTTTTGGTATGCGGACAGCTAGCATTCCGCAACTGTAGGGGGGGCGGTGCCTCCAACTTTGACTGTTTTATCATCCTGGACCAGAAACCTTCCTCACTGTGCTATATATGTTTTCTTCTGCACCATTGGCATGGTTATGTCTTAGTTCTCTCCATAAAATTATCAGAATTTCGTGCCCAAAAGTAGAACTACAGGCAACATTTTTTTGTAAGTGTGGGTCTTAAACAAGAAGTGTGGCCTTGACAAGAAGGGGTAGGTCATATGCAAATTAGGAGGTGCACAAGTTTAGTCAGGCCTAGGGCAGCACAAAACCTAAATAAACTACCGAGTGGATGCCCATGCAAAATGCTATTCCAAACAGTAAGCTGAAACGTTAAGAACGGCCCCTTTACTACTCCTTTTATATTGTACCTTAAAAAGGATATAGCCAATGTATATGTACCAAACAGCAAAGAGATAAAAAGTCTGACAGCGTACTGAGAACATTTGTTTTTATTTAAATAAAAAACAAGGCGGACAATTTTTAATAAAAATGATATTTTAACAAAACTGATAAATTAAAAGCTTTATTAATACAGTTTAGGGAAATCACAACATTTACCACGTAGTGTTAAGACGTACCTAATTTTATAGCCAAGCAAGTTACGACTGGAGATCCATGCCATAAGTTTGCTACAGCCAAGCAAGTGCAAAGTTAGGACTGTGTTCCATGAATAGTCACTGTTAGGAACAAGGAAGCACCACTATTCTATCCCAACAGCAGTCAGAAAATTATCTATGAACATAACAATGTATTTGGTCAACAACTCTCACGAAGACTGGTAAAAAGGGGGGGGGGGATGCTAAAATGTCTTGTACATCCGTTGCTAGTGAAGCATTAGGAGGAGAAAGCTCACGAGATTGGGATGCTTAAAGCTAGTAAGAAAAATGCCAAACATCCATTATTAGGGTTCAACCAAACCAGTTCCCAAGCCTAGCTGTACGTCATCAGTGGGGTTTATATGTGAACTAGGTTGCAGTGCTTAAAAGTAGAACTATTCGGTAAAACTTTTTTCCCTCTTTTTCAATAGAGCAAGGTAGGGTTATTATAACCCAGATTCTTTTCACATATTCCATTGCAGAGATATACCTTTACTTCCTGTCCCATAGTCAAAAAGGAAGCGAGAGCAAATCCCTGCAAATTAAGGGAATTCATTGGGGACCACCAGATTACCATTGGAAGATTTCCCATCAATTACTTTTCTGGGGACAAAAAAAAAAAACTTGGTTCTTTCACTGATAAACAGGACAAATAGAGAGGGTGAATCTCTAATGAGTGGCACAGACAGCAGAGGTTCTGATCCTTCACAGGTTTTGCCTTTAGTTCTACTTTAAAACGTTTATGTGCTTTGATTGCAGCATCAATCGATTGTCTAACAAACTTTTGACTCAGGAGTTACAGTTTCACTTCCTAGTCATCAAACCCCAAGAATGACAATACTTAGCAACTGGCTTTATCCTGACCTATTGTGTAATTCAAGGGCCAATACATGCTTATGTGCATGCATTGTGTGCAGTGTGTTAACTCAAGACAACTGTTCACAAGGCTAAATGTGGATCATGTTACTCAACACCACTTGCCCAATGATGGGAAGCACTTGCATCTATAAATCAAAAAACACTTTTGCACAGTACATCACCAAATCTCTAGACCAGGGCTGGATAAGTTTCAGAAGCTGGCAAACCAACATATAGAGGGGGGAAAAAAAATAAAAACCTGTTGTCTAGTATATGTTTGAGTATTTCCTAAACTCGTCCTAGTTCCTGAAATGCCTAAGCTGGCTCATGTATTCCTTGTCTACTGACATGTTAGGACAGATGGGACTGCACTGTCAGGGGGTAATAAACTCCAAACCTGAGAGTTTTAAGTTTGCTTAGAGCCATGGTAATAAATGGAGTACCTAATTGGATTGACGCTTCATCCCACAAAAAATATGTATCAGATAATTGGGGAAAAAAAAAAAAAAAAAACAGAAGGCCTGAATTGCAGAATTCTTCATGTAGATTTAGACCAACTTGTAAGGTTGTACTTGATCTATGGCCAGATAACACTGTCAGCTACATGAACAGCATATGGCTCCATCACTCCCGACTGTCCACTGGAGATCCCACAGCCTGTGGCTTTACGTAGAAGGAAAAACAAAACCACAAAGTTTAAAGCTGGTCTCCAAACACAGGACGTTATTGGTTCTGCAAATCCAAAATGACACAGGTCTTTTTTCCCTGAACCCCTTCATTCTGTGAAGTACCATCATCGTCTGCAGAATCGCCCTCCTCGTCTTCTACCATTTCAAAAGGAGTTATTACATCATAGAGAAAAGAGAGGAAGCCGTAAAACCAATCAGAGCTTTCCTCTGCTAAAATATCAAGGACTTCCTCTAAAGAATCAATATTCACACTACTGCCATCTTTGGTTAAGCCTAGATGTAAAAAGGAAGAAAAAAAAAGGAGACACAAAAAAAAGAGAAAAAAGAAAGAAGAAGGAGTAGTTAGGTAGACACAAAGGCATGCGGTGCAGGGAGTTGGCAACATTTCAACCGGTTATGTAAATACAACACACACACAAAGGAACATCAGAAGGCAAAATAAAGAAGAAGGATGGAATCTAGATGGAAACAAAAACAGCCTATGAACCACAGCATGCTTAAATACAAAAAGCAGCAGTCATCCACACCCATATAGACAAGGATGTACCATGCGAAACACTAGTCGTATGGATGTGGACATTCCAGCCATTCATATTTGGTGGCATAGCATTTTTAAATAACGTGAGCTGTATGTACATATGCCCCAAAATACATATTCGGGCCGAAACAACTAATCAATTAATCGACAACTAATTATGAAATTAATCGATCAGCCAGTAACTCAATGGGGTTAAAAAAACTAAAAATTAGCCCCGTATAGTACAAAAAAGCAAATCTCTGCTGTAAATATTACTTTCATTGTCCCACAGTAAAAAAAAAAAAAAAACCCTTACAGTAGCGATTTGACTTTTTTTTTTTTTAACCCCATTATGTTACTAAACATCTCAGGCCGGGTTCACACCTGTTTTTTGGTGCTTTTTGTAGAAACACTACAGTTCATCACATGTTTCCTATGGCACACGTTCACAACCATGATTTTTTTTCAGCTGCTGCGTATTTGGAAAGGGCAAGGACTTTAACGCAAAACTGTGATATTTTGTTTTTTGGGTTCGATATACTTCAATGGAGAAGCTGCAGAAAAACATGTAATGTGTTTTCGTGGCAATTTGTGTTTTGTAATCTGCCCAACAACAAATTGGCCTAAAAAAAAATGTTAAATGCAAATTTTTTTAAAGGCTATTATCCGATTAATTGAAACAATAATCGGCCAACTAATCGATTATGAAAATAATAGTTAGTTGCAGCCCTAATACATATATCTAAAACTTCAACAAAGGGTTCTCAAAAACCAATGCATTGTTGACCCTGGGGAAACCAAACAGACATTCGGCGTAGCCTTACAACTCAAGTTTAGTTTAACAGGAACATAAAATAAATGTGTGATGGATGTTGAACATCTTGTAAAGCAGTACGATGGTCATTTATTCTGATGAGTCACATTGGTCCTTTGAGATTTTTTTTTTTAGTCAACCCAGTTTTGTCATTAAAAGGTGCAAAGAAGCATTTTGGGAAGGTTGGTCCTAAAGCTTTAGGAGAGTAGGCATAAAGACCAAAATTACACATCTTGGTGTTGCCCTAAACGAAATACAGGTCATTACAAACTCAATGCAGTATGCTCCAGCTGCCTGCCATATTTTCATACTCTGCACTATAGCATGCTGGGTGGATGAAAAATTCCCAAAGACATTTATAGGGACAATTTCTTAAGTATGGCAGGCAGCAAAAATTTAACAGGGGTTTATTTCATTTTTTTAAAAGCAAACACCATATAGAGTTCTGTGCAAATTACACATTACACTTGGCTCCTAAGTGCCGGTTCACACAGGGGCAACATGACTTCCAACGCAACTTCAAATTGCTTCCAGGACAGGCGACTTTGCCAGTGACAATCGAACAATAATTAGGATCTGTTGGAAGGAGGGGTTTGCTTGAGAAAATGAATTTTCTTTTCCTGTAAAGTTGATTCAGGAAAGACAGTGATCCGACTTTGGAAGCAACTTCCATTGAAAACAATGGGTACAAGTTGCCTTGAAGTAGTACAATAACCTTTTCTGAAGTCGGAGCGACTTCAGTAGTGTACATCAGGGATCTCCAAACTACGGCCCTCCAGCTGCTGTGGAACTACACTTCCCATGAGGCATTGTAAAACTCCGACATTCGTAGACATGACTAGGCATGATGGGAGTTGTAGTTCCTGAACACCTGGAGGGCCGTGATTTGGAGACTCCTGGTGTACATTAAGACGGCTCGCATTCACTTCAATGGAATTTCTCACGTCAGCTCCCGAGTCGCTGTAATGTGAACCGGCACTTAGTTTAAAGTCTATGTTAGCTCCAAAAATATATGGGTCCGTTATTTTGTTTAATCAAAATGTAGCCGGTTCTTTTGGAACTTCAAGTCAGACTAGTATACCTGCCAGTTCCCCATCTGTCTGTCTCTCTCATTCTGACCGTGCCAAGAAGAGACAAAGGTGTGGTCAGTTTGCATCTTGCTCTACTTTGGAGACCAAGGACGTCATGCCAAAGCAGGGTGTGTTGCCTGTATATGTCAGTTCACCTTTCATGCCCCTACAGCCAGCCCAGCTGTTTTGATTGGCAGCAGCCTTGCAGTCCAAACAGCAGTAGCTCATGGCGTACAGTAGAAGAGTTGAAGAGGTTAGCTGAAACATGTGCTTCATTGCAGCGACTTATTTTCTTTATAAAAACGTAATTTAATAAAAAATTACTCATTGTTGTAGCTTTCCTTTAGTTGTAGGCAATATTAAAGTTTGGATGTATAATTGAATTATCTTTTATATTACATCCTCGAATGCCAACCCAAGCACCTGATGCACACCTTGCCAGCAATTCATTGGTCCTCTGTCACAGCTCAGATCATCATCTCCAGTGTCAGCTCCAAGGGGAATTACTACTGATGTCATAAGAGAGCACTCTGTAGCTACAGACATTGTGAAGCAATTTATCATCAAATTTCACAACACAAGCACCCGAGTAATTAAAGTTAGTGATTCTCTCAGCAGCTTTAGTCACCCAGTCCATCCCATTCCAGCAGAGACTAAGTGGTCTACCTGCCTTCTAATCTCTAACAGAGCATGCTGTCTAGGAGAGGGGAAATTATAAAAATACTTGGTATGCTTTAACTGCTTCTGCAGCAAACTTTGGAGGAGAATTAATTTGTTCACAGACCCCGACGCTACAGAGATCAATTGGAGTTTTGGGTTTAAAGCTTATTTACAGCATTATGGAAATAATGAAATGTCCATAAGCTGCCCACAGGTTTACTTTGAAGGAATGATAAGTAATTTAATGTGATCCATTAACCCATGGGTGTCAAACTCAATTTCAACGTGGGTGGCATCAGCAGTATGATAGTCATCAAAAGGGCCGGTTGTATCTGTAAGATTAGATGTTCAGCGCATCCCACTCCCCTTACATTAGATGTTAAGAGTCAACCCACCATCAGAAGTTGAGTCCCCCACTCTCTCTTACATCACAGTGCACCACCTTTCCTTATGCTGCTGCTGGGAAGAAGCTGGATGCATTGCTTAAAAGCAGAAAGTAAGGGTCTGGAGGAGGACCAAAGGAGGGCTGGAGCTCTCCTGCAGCTGCAGGAGAAGTGCGAGGGCCACATGAAATGGCCTGGAGGGCCGGATTCGGCCCCCGGGCCTTGTGTTTGACACCTGTGCATTAACCACTTCAGGCCCGCGCTACCGTCGGATGACGGCAACAGCACGGGCCTGAATATCCAACATGCCGTCATTTGACGGCATGTCCTTCAGGCGTTCCCAGCGCGCGCTGTAGAGCGCGCTGCGGGAAAGCCCTGTGTTGTCCGTGTCCCTTGGACACGGCCAATCAAAGATCGCGGCAAACGGCCAATCAGACTGGCCGTTTGCGATGCGATCTGTGGGCGAATGAGAGATGATCTCTCATAGATCATCTCTCATTGCAGTTTTACACAGAGACAGCGTCCTGTCTCTGGAGGGGAGGAGCCCGATCCGTGTTCCTTGTACATAGGGACACAGATCGGTCACCCCCCCCTCCCCCCACAGTTAGAACACACCTAGCATACACATTTAACCCCTTCCTCACCCCCTAGTGTTAACCCCTTCCAATGCCAGTCACATTTATACTGTAATTAGTGCATATTTATAGCACTGATCGCAGTATAAATGAATAGCGTCAAAAATGTGTCAAAAGTGTCCGCCATAACGTCGCAGTACCAATAAAAATCGCAGATCGCCGCCATTTCTAGTAAAAAAAAAAAAAATAATAATAAGTCTCTCCCCTATTTTGTAAGCGCTATAACTTTGGCGCAAACCAGTCGCTTATTGCGTTTTTTTTGTTTTTTTTTACCAAAAATATGTAGAAGAATACGTATCGCCCTAAACTGAGAAAAAAAATGTGTTTTTTTATTGGGATATATATTATAGCAACAAGTAAAAAATATTGTATTTTTCTTCAAAATTGACGCTCTTTTTTGTTTATAGCGCAAAAAATAAAAATCGCACAGGTGATCAATTACCACCAAAAGAAAGCTCTACTTGTGGGGAAAAAAGGACTTAAATTTTGTTTGGGAGCCACGTCGCACGACCGCGCAATTGTGAGTTAAAGCGACGCAGTGCCGGAAGCTGAAAGGAGGGGGGTGTAAGTGCCCAGTATGCAAGTGGTTAATACAAAAAAAAAAAAAAAAAAAAAAAGGATAACCGTACTTTTAATATCGTTATCCTTAAAAAGGCAGATCCCCCTTGCTCTACATCCCAGAGATCGTATCTGTAAAGCAGGGGGGGGGGGGGGGGTATTTGAGGCTGCACCCACCAGGAGAAGTGCTAGGAGTTCTAGCAGCCGCTAGCGATATGTAAAATCCACCAAGCTGGTTGTACCAAAGTTGATCGATCAACTTGGTACATTCAGCCTGCCCACACATGACTCGAATCAGCAGGAACAAGCCGAGATTCGAACAGTCTATGGCTGGCTTTAGTCACCACACATACACACAGTTTGTTGTCTCGCTCTTCCCATTGGAATTAATGGATAAACTATGACATATGCACAGACTGGATGGATAAAGTAAAGGATTTGCCTTGGTAAGGTGTTCCAGCTTTGAAAAAGGTAAAGTTATCCTTTACAAATTCGATGTGGAAACAATGTAAATCATTATTTTATGATCATAGACCAGCGGTTGTCAACCTATGAGCTAAAGAGGGCCTCAAATCACATAACACCAAAAGGCCGAACATAATGTTCAATATAGGATGCAATGCTATGCTAACTGCAGACCTAAGGAAATGAGGGCTAGAGAAAGTGTGGAGACATGCTCCATTTTTGGCAGTAGATATGCTGCAGAAGAAAATACAAAATCAAATGTCATTACACTAATTCTCACTACAGAATGCAGAGGTCTGAAAGCTGCAGGTTGGGCACCAGGGCCCTAGACCAACCATAAATACAGACTTATACTGTAGTATAGAGGTTGACTGATAAATCGCCATCGGCCGATTATTAGCAAAAATTAGGCCGATATTTAGCACTGACTGCCATTCCTCCTCCCTTCTCCACACTAGCAAACAACCAGCCAATGGGAGGGTATCTGAGCAGGCCACTAGGTGTATGTGGCCCCGCCCCCTTTTGTAAGCAGCCCAATCATTGGCAGGTGTTTAATAGCTGCTGGGTCCAGCTCACCCCTATATCGAGCTCAATTCTTGTCAGTTTCACACACACATTTACACTTAGCTCAGTGTGAAACCTGCCAGTGCCACCACAGCCAGAGCCAGCCGTCAGTGTCACCCGCCAGCACCAACCAGTGCCACCAGCCAGTTCCAAACCAATGCTATCTGTACTGAGGACATCAAGTGTGTTCTAGAGTGACAGGAGCAAGTAGGAAGGAGTGGATGAGGGTTTTTTTTTTTAATCGGCCTAAAATATCAGCATATCAGCCACCCCAATTTCTAAATATCGGCATCCTCCAGAGAAAAACCCATAGCGGTGGTTTATACTGTAGTAGATCAAATATTTTTCCATAGGGCCATTTATTTCCCACAGAAATATAAAAAACTATACAGCCATCAGTGCTGGGTAATGGAACCATGGCTTCAAAAATGGGCTTTGGGAGCTCTAGCCATGAGTTCAGACAGGAGATAAGGTGCGACGTCAGCACGCACAGACCGGCCCACAGCCACGACTATTTGAATCGATTTTTCAGTTTACAAAATTAGTCTGTGTGCAATACTTTGAGTAAACTTCTAGTGACTGTTCAGAAACAATTTGGGAGGGGGGGGGGGGTATTCATAAACGCTTATGACCTTTGTGAGATCTTGTTGTCTGGTCAAGTAACCCGTTTGCCCTAAAGCCCCGTACACGGGCCAAATGTCGGGACAAATCAGCAGTTTAAAAAAAAAAAAAACACACACGACATTCAACTCGTGTGTATGCCACCCTGTTCGACTGAAGCTGGCTTCTGTTGGAGGAAAATGCTGGATGACCAGCAGCTGACCAACTGCTGATCAGCGCTCTTAACCAATGGCAGAGGGCGCCCCCGTCAGTACACAACAGCTCAGCATTGGAGTTTGCTATGCCAACTTTGCATATTTAGTACAGCGGCTGAGTTTTTTCCTGTTCAACCCACTAGGCTGAATGCAAATAAAAAAATAAAATAAAAAAAAAGTGTACCTGGCCTTAGGAGCATGATGGTGACACAGGAGCACCTTTTAAAATACATTTTCAGCACAGAGCACTTTGATGGACTTTATTAGGACTTTTATTCTTTTCATATGAATTATTGGTTTATTTGTTTGCACGTTATATGAAATGATTCTTTTTGCACATTGCTTGCACTCATAGTTTTAATTTTACACTGTAGTTGACATTCGTTACTGAAAGATATTAATGAGTATTAATGCAAGTTTTTTTTTTTTTTTTTTGAGACACACACTATTTTTATAGAATTTTGTGGCCCAGTATTCAGGTACAATAAATTTATTGCAGCAGTCTCACTTCAATTGTGGTCAAGCACAAGACCCAGGAAGGGGGGGGGGGGGTATATTAAATTCACTCAGTGTGAAGTCTAAGCAAGTAGTAAAGCTGCGTTTTCATAAAAGCACCAATTCACATATAACAGAGTTTGTATGAAATAACCATGCTCATTATTTTATGCTTAAGCAAATGAAGCAGTATTAAAAAAGGCGACTCATTCAATATGACAATTATTAATACTGCCTTCTATTGTTTCAGCCATACCCAAGTATATTCACAGGTTAAAAACGCCAAAAGCAAATAGTACTTTACAGGTTTGCACAATGGAAACTGAAAAGAAAGCTAGTAGAGATGACAAACGGGCGCCGTACATAGTTTAAGTAAATAGCAGCACACAGGGCAGATCCTGTTTAATAACTGCCATAGGCACCTTTATTTGACTTGCAATTTAGTAGGAGTGCCAGCATGTTGTACTGCTAAACACACATCCAAATACACAATCATCATTCTTTCTACTTATTATAAAAAGGAAACATTACGCTGTAAAATTAAGGACTCCTTTAGCATCAATTAAACAAATCCTGATCTGAATATGTAGACTGCTATGGATGATCACCTTCTGAAATTGCTGGTTGTCATGCTGAGCCTCTGGCTTCAAAACTGTTTCAGTCACTGACAAAACATGTAAACTAATGCTGCCATATTATACAGAGCTTTACAGTGTACATAGAACCAGCCACATCTGCCTGTGACCATGAAGCAGCGCAAACGAATGCAGGCCATACATGGGTCGAATACAAAAATAAATTCTCTCTGAAAAAAAAAAAAAAATGTTGTGCCGGCGATGGTGCCACCATCGATTTTTAAAATTTGACCAACCAGCCCTTTAATGTCGCTTAATGTTGTACAGGGAAAAAAAAAAGAAAAAAAAAAAATTGTGGCTGGGAATCTTTTCTGTCCAGGTCACAGCTTTTTTTGATTATATTTCTCGCACAACTATCAGATTAGAAATTAGTTTGTTTTTCCAAAAATTTCCAATATGCCCAATCAGATTCGATGGCCACATAAAAAAAAAGAAAAATGTATTTATGATTTTCGTAAGAAAATTTCAGAATTCGACCCATGTTTGCTTAACTGTCCTCATGCACACAAGACCAGTTTTAGGAGGTATATTCACCTATCAGTATTTTTTATTTTATATTTTATTTATTGGAACCGTGGGAGACGATACCTAAAAACACAATATACATATTCCACACCATCAATAGCTTAAATATTTATTTTGGGTCAATGACAAATTATTGCGGCCTTTTTAAATTAGGCAACAGCATTTTTTGTTTAAACGATTATTCCCTGCACAAGGAACATGCATTTGAAAAAATGTTTTAATTGCATGTCACAAGTAGTTCCACCTAATTTACTTTTTCCATCTCTTCTCATCCCCTTACAATTATTACCTTTATCACTTTACCTTCATTACCTTTATCACTTTACCTTCCCTTACATATTGTAAGTTCTCACAAACAGGGCCCTCTGAATACTTTTTGTGCTATATAAAATGTTGTATTTTAATAACTTTACTGGAGCTAATTTAGGAGAACTAGAGGACATTATTGATGCTCTTGCCCATTAGACCCCTTTCACATTGAGTTTTTCAGGCTGTACAGCGCTAAAAATAGCGCTGCTATACCGCCTGAAAAACTCCTGCCCCAGCAACCTCAATGTAAAAGCTCGAGGGCTTTCACACTGAGGCGAAGCGCTGGCGGGAGATAAAAAATCTCCTGTCAGCGGCATCTTTGGAGCGGCATATATACCACTCCTTCCAATTGAAAAGAATGGGAGACCGCGGCAATACCGCCCGCAAAGCACCTCTATAGGAGGCGCATTGCGGGCGGTATTAACCCTTTCACGGCCGCTGGGGGGGGGGGTTAATACCGCACCGCTAGCGGCTGCAACTTCCAGCAATTTCGGCGGTATAACGCCGCTTTTTTATACCGCCAGCGCACCTCCACTGCCCAATGTGAAAGGGGCCTTAGGGTAGGTTTGACCTGAAGAAGAAACTTGAAAACTTAACTTACTCCAATGAGTAAAATTATGAAAAATGCTCCATACTGTAGGCATGTTTTCTTTACATACGTGTTCTCTAGCTTCCAAAAGATCCAACATTTTGAACTCTAAAGCGGAGTTCCACCCTAAAAAATTTACTTTTTATTAACAGCTTGCCTTTAAAATGTAAAATAAAAAACAAAAATAGAAAAAATAAAAAAAATCGCCCAGCATGCACCTCTCCCTGAAAACCATTTAATCAGATTTTTTTTGATTTTTTTTAAGCTAAAATTAAATAATTATGCCCCGAACACCGCTTTAAAGCACCTTTCGCCATAGTTCAGGAGCACCATATTGGTGATATCAGGGTGGAATAGCAGTTACCCCGAGATACCTGCTCAGCCCACAGGGTCTCCAGTATGACCCTTTGGCCAAAACCATCCCACAAACATCATATAGTTGGAATATACACTATGCTCTGAATTGTACGCCACACAGTTATGCTGCATTAATAAAAGGAGATTTTTTCACATATAAATAAAAAAAGTAGGAGTACTAATTATTTTTTAACAGGGACAGGGCCCACATGGTACAACATAATACATATGACAAAAGTGGCACTTTTACAAATCATGGTGCATAATATCGTGACAAATAGGCATGGAAACCTGCTTCGTAGAGGAGGGTGCATGTGTGCCAATTTGTAGCGATCCAAGGTGTCGGGGCCCATGCGCCCCTTCATTTGCTATTTATCAAAAAAGACCCTCGAACATGGGAGTAAGAAATACCAGTAGAAGGGAAGATTGAAAATAGCGAAAAAAAAAAAAAAAAAAAAATAGGTGGTCAGAGGGTAAAGGGGGGGTTCAGTCTCCTGCGTATGGATTCCAGTGGAGCTCACCTGAAATGTTGGTATGGTAACCTGCACGTTTACTGAAAGACCAGAGAGATATAGGCAGAAGAGCACATCTTCATACATCAGCGGCGGGTTCTCTCAATGCTTGACCCTCTGCTGAGAATATGAAGATATTCCATAGTTGCCAAGTTTTTGTGAATGCTTCCTGCCTATTTTAAGCTGCGAGGACGAGGTCCTCCATGTGTTTTATCTCTTCCACTCTTGTAATCCAGGAAGCAATGGTCGGTGGAAGTGTGGCTTTCCAATTAAGTGGAATGCAGGCCTTGGCTGCGTCGAGCATGTGTAATCACAGACTTTTTGTACACCTTCTCCGGGATGCTAGACGTGAGCAGAAGATAAAATATATATAAAAAAAAAAAAAAAAAAAAAAAAAAAAGCAGGATCGTCTGGTATGGTGCGTTTTGTGAACTCCTGAGCCACCTCTCGCACTACTCGCCAGATGTGGCTCAGGCTGGGACATGACCAGATGTGAACCAGTGTTCCCTTTGTGGGCGAAGCTCGATTTCTGCCGGCAGGGACATGTAGCACAAGGGAGCTCTGTTGAGGGGGATTGTGCTTTGATTTTGCTCCAACTGTGTCCAGAGTTTGGTCTCTTGATGGCGACACCAATCAATAAGCCTCCCTAGGTGTACTGCCTGGTGGTAGGCACGAATGTCCGGCAGTGCTAGCCCGCCATGTTTAGGTAGCACTAGTAGTTTATGCGAAAGTCGCTGTCTTTTCTTGGCCCATATGAAATCTGTAAATGCGGATTTAAGCCATTTAAAGTAGGAGGCCGGGATAAGGATAGGCAACGCTTGCATGAGGTAGAGCAATTCCTGGAGGATCGTAATTTTTAGGATGTTACATTGGCCTACCCAGGAATGCAGACCCATGTGCCAGTATTTCAAGGCGGAGCTCTTTCAATTTGAAGCTGGATTGTAGGCGTGCGAGTTGTGGTATCCCCACTCCCATTGCCTCCGATTTCACAAAATAGATTTTTAAGTTGGAGAGCGCCCCGTATATTGCAAATTCCCATAGCAGATTTGGGAGGGAGACCGAGGGCGTAGTGAGCGAGAACAAAGTCATCCATGTATGCCGACACCTTATGTTGGGCATGGTTAACCGTCACTCCTGAGATGTTGGGATTCAGTCGGACATGGTTCTGCCGCGTCCCATTAGTGTTTGGGAAAGAGTCTGAAGTCACCCCGTTAGCCCTGACTTTAGCCAATGGGGCCGCATATGTCGCCGAGATCCATCCCAACATGTTACCTCCCAGACCTATGTGATGTAATGTAGCGAACATAAAGGCCCAATGGACCGATTAATCGCTTTTTCAGAGTCAGTGCCTATAAAGACACTGGGGGTGTTAGTGCTGGTGGCCGAATAGAGCATGTTCAGGACTTTGGTGGTGTTGTCCCTTGCTTCCCTCAGTGGGACAAAACCCACTTGATCCGGTGTGGTCAACTGTGGCATGGCGGAGGTCGGCTCCGTGTATGTTCCACATGGTGTGGCTACAGTGACGCCCGGTAAAGGCCTCTGTGGATCCCCGAAATAGCAGTGGATGCTGGTTTGGGAGGTCTGGTGTTGGATCGCTCGTCGCTGATCGTGTCCTGTATCGATTAGGGAGTGTTCATTCCGTGCCCACATGAGGTAAGGGTCGTCTGGTAGCTGTAGTAGGTCGGGAGCTCCTCCAGTGCACGTCCTCACCATTGCTAAGCCACGCCCCCAGTACTCCAATTTTTTACCTTTTTTAGGTTTCTGGAACAGTGTGTAAGCTACAGATTCCACAGAAGAAATAATTTATGGCATTTTATTCAAGGCCTCATCTGACAAAGTTTATTGGGTTACAATGAAGACAATTCCAAATAAAATTAGGAAAAAAAATAAAAATATCACATGCTGGACTTTGTGCATATCTCTCCTTCAGACAAGCCAACAATTGAGAATGAATGCCAGTAACAAACCTCAAGGGTATCTAAACCCCAAGTCAAAAAAAATAATCTATTGTAGCTTATGTGTTATTTTTTTCCCCCCAGGTATTTTTATTTGAACAAGAATGCCTCTACAGTATCCATGTGGGCATTTATTGTTTCTTATTTTCTATTTTTTTTAAATAGTATTTTACATACCAATTTTACCTTTAGAGCCCATTCACACAGGGGCAACAGCCGCCTGACAAGTCGCTTCCCACTCTGTTCAACAGAACCATTCTAATAGGATTGACGCAAGTGGCTCAGACTTAGAAAAAGGTTCTTGTACGACTTTGGGGGTGACTCGGGGCGACTTGCATTGACTTCTATACAGAAGTCATTTTGCAAGTCGCCTCTGAAGTCGTCTTCAGATCGCCTTGCCGAGACGCCCCCAAAGTCGTGCCGCCCCAGTGTGAACAGGCTCTTAAGTGGCTGCTATATTTGTGATCAAATAGTGAAAACTATACATCACACTTAGACATACTGTAGGCATTACTTTTTACAGCTCTCCACCAACTACGGAACATAAAAGGCGCGCTGTTCTCTTGCACAGTATGCCTGTATATTTAGGGAGATGACACAAGATGTAAACTTTTAGAATGGATCAGCTGCCATGCTACCGTGGTCAGTTTCCTCGTAGGGGAGCGTTACAAGGCAAGATCAACCAGGTAAAATTAGAGAATCGGCAACTACATATACAACACAGACATGGGGGATCACAACTAAATAATATTAAAGAGGCAATGCAATGTTTTCATAATTTTTACCTTTACAAACACTTAAGCTTAAAGCCCAATGAAGCTAGACCAGCTTCTGACTTTGTGAAACAATGGGTGATCTGAAGTAGGACTGTGGTCAAAGTGAGCATATAAAGTTTTTGTGAAATTTGGATCGCCTTTCAGTGTTAAAAATAACCCCATCAGGAGACATGAGAGTTGGCACCACAGACGTGTTTCTGGTACTGTATACTGGAGCCATCATTGTGATCCTTTCCCACGCTACTTGGTCAGTCACTCACCTAGTAAAAGCATGTGCATTTCAAGTGTCAGGATACGCAATATGCACATGCTTGTTTTGAACCATTGACACACTTAGTAAGGCTAAGGATGGCAGCTCCAGAAATTGCAAACAAAGCAACTGAAAAATGACATTCCCAATATTTGTCCTGACATGTTCCTTTGGCTGTTGTGTACATGTAAATTCTGTGCATTTGCTGGAAAGGAGACAGATTGTCCAATGTCTGCTTGAAACAATACTACACTTGTCATAGCTTTTTCTATTTTATTTCCCACAGAACCCCATAGACAGGTGAAGTTACCGATTCAAATGATGGCATGATCATGCATGCATAAATGTCCACATTCAAAAAAAAAAAGCAACTCAACATGCACATTTACTTGAATCACACTGAGAAAAAAAAAATATATATACCCACACAAGACACTCACTTTTATGACAGATCATAAGTAGGAGTAACAAGGAAAGGCTACTTTGATGAATAAGACACATGGTGTATGCCCGCAACAAGCATAATCATGCAATTAAAAAACATGGGTTTAACATGCACTCTGGGGCAAATTAATTTTGCAATAAAAACATACACTGCAGTAAAAAACTAGCAATTTTCACTCATGGTTCAGTAAGACCTTTTTTACAATTGGCTTTAAAAAAAAAAACAGTTTAAATGACATGAGCAAACATATTGTAGTTGTTGATCTAGACAGTATTTGCAGGATTATGTCTTTGCAAATCAATCTGCACAAAATGAAAGAACATTAAAAAAAAAAAGAACATAAAAAAAAAAAAAAAGGTACTTGCCCAGTAAAACCTTGGCGTCTTCAATGTCAAAATCTCCATCCCCATCAGTATCGTAAGCGTCAAGTTTGCCTATTGAAGAAAATCCATAAAATTTACTAGCGTATAGCAACAAACCTTTGTGAATAACATTGCACAAACTGCGTGTCTCTATCTACTTAGTACATACAGTGCCTCGAAAAAGCATTTATTCATGTTCCAACCAAAAACGTAAATGTATTTTATTGAGGATTTAATGTGATAGACCAACACAAAGTGGCACATAATTGTGAAGTGGAAGGAAAATGATAAATGGTTTTCATTTTTTTTTTTTTTTTTACAATATATGTCAAAATATGTGGTGTGCATTTGTATTCAGCCTCCCGAATCAATACTTTGTAGAACCAACTTTTACTGCAATTACAGCTGCAAGTCTTTTGGACATCTAGAATAACATGTTTGACACTTCTTTGCAAAATAGCTCAAGCTCTGTCAGATTGGATGAGAACATCTGTAAACAGCAATTTTCAAGTCTTGCGACAGATTCTCAATTGGATTTAGGTCTGGACTTTGACTGGGCCATTCTAACACATGAATATGCTTTAATCTAAACCATTCCATTATAACTCTGGTTGTATGTTTAGGGTTGTTGTCCTGCTGAAAGGTGAACCTCCGCCCTAGTCTCAAGTCCTTTGCAGACAGGTTTTCTTTTAAGATTGCCCTGTATTTGGCTCCATCCATCTTCCCATCAACTCTGACCAGCTGCCATGTGCCTGCTGAAGAAAAACATCATGTCTTGGTAGGTTTGCAGTTGTGCCATATTCTAAGACCCGGTTCACACTGGGGCGACTCGTCCCAGTCAAAGCTATGGAACCGTTCTAATAGGAGCGACGCAAGTCTCTCTGACTTAGAAAGAGGTTCCTGTACGACTTTGGGGGCGGCACGAGGCAACTTGCATTAACTTCTATACAAAAGCCGTTTTGCTGGTTGCCTCTGAAGTCGTCCTCAGAGCGACTTGCAGAGCCACCCCCAGAGTCGTGCCGCGGGAGTGTGAACCGGCTCTTACCATTTTCAGATGATGGATTGAACAGTGCTCCATGAGATGTTCAAAGCTTGGGATATTTTTATTTTTATAACCTAACCCTGCTTTAAACTTCTCCACAACTTTATCCCTGACCTGTCTGGTGTGTTCCTTGGCCTGTGTGATACGGTTTGTTCACTAAGGTTCTCTAACAAACCTCTGAGGGCTTCACATAACAGCTGCATGTATATTGAGATTATATTACACACAGATGAACTATTTATTAAATTAGCCGGCATCTGAAGGCAATCAGTTCCACGAGATATTCGTTAGGGGTATCGGTGTAAAGGGGGCGGAATACAAATGCACACCACACTTTGATATTGATTTGTTTAAAAAAATAAAAAAGTTCTTTTCATTCCACTTTACAATTATGTGCAATTTTGTTTTGATCCATCACATAAAATCCCAACATTTACGTTTTGGTTGCAATATGATCAAATTTGAAAAATGTCAAGGGGTATGAATACTTTAAGGGAATGTAGCTTCCAATATTCAAGAAATAATTCACAATCTACATACAGGTTTTTTCTTCTACAAACTAAATATGTTACAGTTCATGTCTTGGGGGGAAAACAAAACACGTATGAAGTACATCTCTGCAGTTCATGCGCATTTCCACTTCAACACTATAGTTCAGAAAAATACCTGCTGAGCCGTCAAGAAATCCAGTGAGCTCCTACTTTCTGCTCAAACTGGCAACTTTGCTGCACTGAAATCCCAAGCAGTGTTTTCAGTCCTGCCTGAGAATTCTTCCATGCTGGGCCAAATAACGCCTAAACTCACAGGCAGACGCAGTGCACCTGCAGGGTTACTTGCACTTAACCACAGACAAATATTATCTGCGGGTTGAGTGCTCTTTCAGAAAGTGCACCACATTGGCAAAATATGATAGAAGTCTATAGCAAAATGCAGCTAACCCGCAGCAAAGCCACAGGTGCACAGCACCACCGTGCAGGCAAGCCGCTGTGCATAAGTGTGAAAGCAGCCTTGGGCCCCATTCACACGATCGGTCAGCCTGTCCATTTTTCACACGTCTGTGCCCACTTTGCATAGGCTGAGCAGACATTGACCTCTGCCCGCTCAGCTCATTGTGGCCTGCAACCGGTTACCAAGTCGCTTAAGTGGCCCCTCGCTCTTCAAAAAGGTTGGGCACCCCTGGGATACAGGTAAAAACAAAAAAAACAAACACACACACACACACATTTTTATTGCTATGTAGAAGATACAATACCAGGAGGAATGATCATAGACCAGGGGTGGGCAAACTACGGCCCGCGGGCCGCATACGGCCCGGCGGACCTTTTGATCCGGCCCACGGACAGTTTGTTAAAACAAGGCACCTTTTTCTTGAACGTAAATGTAAGGGAAATGTGGCAGTAAAAATCGTGGCGATCGGTTCGTCGTCAGAACTAGGCATGCGCAATTCCCGAGAAGATCCGATGCTGAGCCACCAAGTCTACCTCCTGAACAGCCTCTGCCCAGCCCACCCGCCCGTACAGCCAATGCAGTGAGCGCATTTTTCCGCCAGCTTATGAACAGGCAGACAGGACAGAGGAGCGAGCTAAAAGTCACGGTTTGTGACCTGAGCGGCTGCAGAGGGAGCCTGACCAGTCAGGACCGGTAGACTGGACACACACACACACACCCCGGATCAACGGACGGACCCCTGCCAGTGCCTGCCCGACTGAGTGAGTAAAGTCTGCTGCCCGCCATTGACTGTGTGTGAGGGTGAGCAGGGAGACAGCCAGGCTGATTGGTTAATTGATGGTGGTGGGGGGAGGGGGCTCAGGTGGACCTACCATAGGTCCACCTGAGCCCCCTCCTCCCTCCACCATCAATAAATCATTCCAGTCTGGCTGCCTCCCTGCTCGCCCTCACACAGACAGGATACAGGAGATATCAGAGACAGCAGGCAGAGATTGCATACAATGATTTTGTACAATCTCACTACTGCCATTTTTGTCTGGAAACTGCTGCCTGTGCCTGTCTGACAGCACTGTGTGTGGTTGCTATTAAAAATGCTCTAGTTTAGCTCACTATTTAACAGCATGCATGGTATTTTCAGTTACCTGAACTTGATGTGCTAATTAGAAGAAAACCCCTTATTCTGATGAGCAATTAGTTTGTGGATTATCTGTGATTTTAGGTATAATGGTGCTGTTAACCATTACAGGGTTTCTGCTGTCAGACAGTCAAAGACAGTTTGCAGACAAAAATGGCAGTGGTGAGATTGTACAAAATAATTGTATGCAATCTGTCTGCTGTCTCTGATATCTCCTGTATCCTGTCCTTGTGAGGGTTTTGTAAACCAACTCTTTTTATGCTTTTCTACCTTTAAATTAATCTAAACATTTAATGTTACAAATTTAAATTAAATTTGATATTAATTCACACATAAACACCGCCCATCTACTCTTGGTCCGGCCCCTGGGTCCAATATATGAACCCATTGCGGCCCTCGAGTCAAAAAGTTTGCCCACCCCCGTCATAGACTCTAGAGATCTATGAAATGTGTTTCCCCTAAAAATGCTTGCAAATTTTAAAATGTAACTTTTTAAAGAGCGGATTAGAAAAATCTCTGCTGAAAAGAATGAGAAATGCGAAAACTAGCTAGTGGATGATTCACCGAGCCTACATCCACTGAAAGCATACATTCAAATCAACGAAGGCATGGCTTCACCAGAAGAGGTTTTGGAATGGCCCAGGCAGAGCCCAGACCTGAATCTGAATGAAAATCTGTGGGGTGATCTGAAGAGAGCTGTGCACAGGAGATGCTCGCAATCTGACAAATTTGAAGTGTTTTTTGCAAAAAAGAGTGGGCAGATCTTGCCAAGTCAAGATGTGCCATGCTGATAGACTCATACCCAAAAAGACACATAGCCAAAAAGACGGAGTGATGTAATAAAATCAAAAGGCGATTTAACAAGGTTTTAGAAAAGGCAAATCCTCGCATCCCAAGCTTGTTAGATGAATTAGGCTCCATGCACACAGAAGCTGATAAACTGCAGTTTATTGGAGTTTTGGCTTTTTTTTTTTTAAACCCCATAAACTGAACTCTATGTTGGCCTATCTGGCCATGCACACCTGGGCGTTTTTTGGTGTTAATAAGCTTTGGAGCTTATTGGCTTTTTTCTGAACGCCCGCAATTTGCGTTCAAAGTGTTGTTTTTTGGAGGGGAAAAAAAAAAAACCGCAAAATGCTTAAAAAACGCCCAAAAACGCTGGCTTTTTTTATCCATAAAAAAATAAAAAAATAAAATAAAAAAAGCTGATAAAAGCTACACTGAAAAACACTGATTAAAGCCATTGCAAAAACCGCTTAAAAAAAATAAACGTTGCAAGGCTCCCTGCAAAGCTAGTGGTGTTTTTCTATAGCTTTTATCCGCTTCAGTTTGCATGGAGCCCTATAAGAAAGGACTTATTTCGTGAGAATACAAGTACAGTATAGGCATGTTCCCAGTAAATGATTGTAAAAAACACCAGAAGATGGAAAAGAGGAACATAATGTAACATTTTTATTATGTAATCCTACCTTGGAGAACCTCTGATAAGTTATAACGGAAATCCTTTGCCTTGGCTGCATGCATGATAAAAAAAATACAGAAACATTTAAATACGGTCATGTCTACCCAGACTGCAAATGCATACGAGTTACAATTTTTTTTTAAAAATTACAGTGAAAGCAAATGGGCTTCTGTACCCAAAAGTGAGATTTTTATGGTGGCCGACATGCTGCATCACATTCCATTCTTACATCACCCAGAGGTTCCAGTACCAGAACATTTACATCATAACTTGGTTTCTCAACTCCAGTCCTCAAGGGGCCCCAACAGGTCATGTTTTCAGGATTTTCCTCAGATGAAACGGTTGTGGTAATTACTTGGGCAGTGAAACTGATCAAATTACCTGTGCCAAAAAATGAAGTGCCTGAAAACATGACTTGTTGGGGCGCCTTGAGGACTGGAGTTGAGAAACACTGTCATAACCAACTGTTATGGCCACAAGGAAGTTGACATGGCATATCGCCCTCCTGGGACGGATCCGCAAGAACGGAACTCCAGTTGTGAGATTGCTACAATGATTATAAGATTTTGGCAGGGGGTGCCAACAAAAACTATTTTAAGGCGAGGTTACCACTGGGAGATTTAAAAGTATAATTAAAAGGCAAAACCTTTATTTATAGTTTTGGATAGGGTAGAGGGATTAGAACAGCCATCAGTTTTTATTACCGTCTCTTCCCCAGCTAGGGAGATTCACCCTCTCCATTTCTCCTGTTTACCATTATTAAAAAGTAAAAAAAGAAAATCCAAAATGTTGGGGTGTCCCCAGAAAAATAATAGATGGGAAATCTTCCAATGGGGACACTGGTTCTGGTGACCTGGGGGCCCCTAGAGATTGCCTTAATGTGTCGGGATTTCCACCCGCTTCCCATTTGCCTGGAAATTAAGGCAAATCTCCCCAATGAGACACAGATGCCCAAAATAAACCTTTAGGGGTTTACCCTCCCTTACTATATACAAAATAAAAAACAATGGTTTTGCCTATAGTTCTAATTTAAAGTTCAGTTGAAGCCAAATTTTTTGGTGGGGAAAGCTTAGAACATCGTCAGGTTTTATTGAATGCTCTGTCCTGCGTCCCCCCACAACCACTCGGTGCAAGAAGCAGAGATAAATCTCTTCAAAAAGGGGACAAAAATGTAATTTTTTTAATAGAGGTCAGGTCTGTAGACACGATATGAAAACCTGATGGAAAAAAATTAGTACAACAAGCCATCTCCCGGATCGTTCGTACGGTGCTTTCGACAGCCAATTTTGCTTTTTCGTCACACAAATCCTGGATGTGCAGACTATAAAATTTTTGCCGGATGTGAACTCGGCGTCAGATTTTCATTTCATTAAAAATCATAAGAGCAAGACTACGCATGCTCAGAAACAAAAGAATACATACAAAAAACTATTCAACACATGAAGTAATTTCTGATGTTTTTTTTTATTCTGTTGTATGAAAAGTTTCGTATTGTGAGTAACCTCTTCACTTTTGACATGACTAGGATTACACAGAAAACAGACATTTAGTCGTCCGAAAATCTAAGCGTGTGTACGAGGCTTAAAGGGTTTGAATGCTTTTATTGCTCTCCATGTCAGTTTCACCCCACAAAGAAGTGAAGTAAAAAATAAAACCTTGATGAATCCTTAAAGTACAAGTCCACCAACACTAAAATTTACAGGCATCCATGACCCAACACTAACCTACCTAGTAGAGCTACACGATTCTGGCCAAAATGAGAATCACAATTTTTTTGCTTAGAATGAAGATCACGATTCTCACGGCGTAAAATCTTTTACATTTATACAAAAAAAAAAAAATGGGCCAACTTTAAGAGGAGCTCCAGCCGCGGAAATTTTTTTTTTTAAAGTCAGCAGCTACTTACAGTGTAGCTGCTGACTTTAAATAAGGACACTTACCTGTCCTACTTGCCCGCGCTGACGGCCCCCCCCCCGATCGCTCCGGGTCCCGCGCCGCCATTCACACTATGGGAAACAGGCAGTGAAGCCGTACGGCTTCACTGCCCATTTCCTACTGCGCCTGCGCGAGTCTCACGCTGGCTTGTGAATGGGCGCGCTGCTCTCTGAGAACACACACAGTTCCCAGGAAGCAGTGCGCCCCATTCACAAGGAGAAGAAGAAGAAGAAGAAAACACACCGCGGTTCAGGAAGAGGCAGATTACGGACTTCCGCATAGCAACAGCTATTTCGGGTGAGTATTTTTTTTTTTTTTTTCCAGGTTATTTTTTTTTTTTTTTTTTCAAACAACATTGTAAAATGTTGTTATCCTGGGTGGAGCTCCGCTTTTACTTGCCATTTTTTTTTTTTTATTAATTAAAAGTAATTTTTTCCAAAAAAATGCATTTAACCACTTAAGACCCGGACCAATACGCTGGCAAATGACCCAAGGTGTTTTTGCGATTGGGCACTGCGTCGCTTTAACAGACAATTGCGCGGTCGTGCGACGTGGCTCCCAAACAAAATTTGCGTCCTTTTCTTCCCACAAATAGAGCTTTCTTTTGGTGGTATTTGATCACCTCGGCGATTTTTATTTTTTGCGCTATATACAAAAATAGAGCGACATTTTTGTTAAAAAAAAATAATCAAATAAACTAAATTTTAGTCAAACATTTAGGCCAAAATTTATTTAGCCACATGTCTTTTTTTTTATACTAAAAACGCAATAAAAAAAACATAGCTACCTAGCGGGAAAAGCGACACTAATACAGCGATCAGAAAAATGATCGCTTAGTGACGCTGGCAATAGGGAGTAAAAGGGTTAACTAGGGCGTGATCAGGGGGTTAAAACTTTATTAGGGGGGGGGGGCTATCCTAAACCTAACACTAACTGACTTTTACACTGCCTGTCACACTGACACTAAATGCAGTGATTAGATCACTGCATTCAGTGACACTGACAGGTGGGGTGGGGGGTTAGATTGCAAGGGGTTATGTGTGCCTATGTGTGTGTGTATGTCAGTGTAGTGTTAGTGCACACTTACTGTGAGGTGTTCCTCTCATCGCAGCGGTTGGAAATACCGCTGCGATGAGAGATTACATCACTTCCCCCTTCCTGTGTTTACACAGGAGGAGGAAGTGACACGAAGGGAGAGCGCAGCGATTGGCTGGGAGATATCGCGGGGGGCGGGCAAACACGGACATCCGTCCGCTCGTCCCGGATCGCTCCCGGAGACACGGGGACCGCCGCACGCCGCGGAGGGGGTCCCGATCGGACCCCCGACCCGCTACTGGGCGAGGACGTAAATTTACGCCCTTGTGCCCAGCCGTGCCCTTCTGTGGCCGTAAATGTGCGTGCGGAGGTCCTTAAGTGGTTAAAAAGACTGCTGCGCAAATACAGTGCAACATAAAATATTGCAACAACCGCCATTTTATTCTCTAGGGTCTTTACTAAAAAGTTATATAACCTTTGGGGGTTCCAAGTTATTTTCTAGCAAAAAAAAAAAATGATTTTAACTTGAAAAGAGCTCTCAGAAAAAGGTTTGGTGTTTAACTGGTTAAAAATTCCTAATTTACAATGGAAAGCTATCAACCAATGTATGGCTACGCATATTGTGTGTATCAATCTCATAACAAGTGGGGAGACCCGCGATTGGGAAAAAAAGAAGGCAGTTATGTAATGTTAAGGTAATGTTTTTGTCGGAGATTGTGGATGCAAATTTCTCTAACTGTAGCCAGATACTTTTTAATTTTGTCACAATACCAAAATATGTGGGAAAATTAGCCCAAGGAATTACAGTTTCTGAAGCAAGACGGGAAGGACAAGGGGAATATTGAGTTAAGTTTGGTGGGTGTATAGTACCATCTTGTAAATAGTTTCAATGCCTCCACTCAAATCGAGAATTAACAACATTTGCTTAATGGAAAAAATATTTCATATCCTACAAAATACCAGCCACATATATGACAACAAATGGTCTCCCTGGTTCGAACACTCTTCACAGTTCTTTAACCCTATCTAATCTCTTTAAACGTCTCATATACCAGTTGTTACCATTCTATTTCTTCATGATGTTTTTGTTACTCGAGGCCCTAAGTTTTCTCCTAACATGTATAACTAATTGTCTATGGTCTTCACGAGTTGTCTTAGGCCTTGTACACAGACTGACTTTGTATATGCCTTACCCTTCTCTATATATATATATATATATATATATATATATATATATATATATATATATATATATATATATATATATATATATATATATATATATATATATATATATCTTAATTTCTTGGATTTGTACCACCACTTACCTTCATCAATAAAAGTTTGTAAACAAAAAAAAAAAAAAAAAATATTCCTAATTTACATTTAGGGTCCTTTCACACTGAGCGGTCCGTTTTTCGGTCCGCTCCGTGTGTCCGTCAGCTCAGCGGGGGGTCTCCGCTCAGCTGTCGGCGGACAGGGCGGTCCCCGCACACTGTGCAGGGACCGCCCCGTCTCTCCTCCGCTCTCCCCTATGGGGAGTCGGATGGAAACGGACCGTCTGTCCGTTTGCATCCGATCCGTTTGCCCGGATGGAAGAAAAATAGGACATTTTTCCGTCCGAAAAAACGGATGCGGATCTGGCAGACGTTAGCGGATGCATCATCCGCCAACGGATCCGCTCCCATAGGGGCCCATTACAAGTTCGTTAACGGACTTGTAATTAGCGGACCGTTCTTCCGCTAGTGTGAAAGGACCCCAAGAAGTTTATTCCTTTGAAGAGATACAATCATTTCAAAACTTGGCAGGCTGCCCAGACCTGGCAGATTGCCCAGACTGACTTTTGACTGAGAGCAGACAGGAAAATCTTTGCATACCAAAGTGCAGAGAGAAAATTATTTTCATGTCCAAAGATCCTGAAACCCTGTATCAAGAATCGCAATGGGAAAAGATGGCGATAACTATTGACGATTAATCGTGCAGCTCTACTACCCAGCCATGTAAAGAAGAAATTATTATGCATACCTTTAAAGCTGCTCTAGAGAGGCGCAAGAAAAAAAAAAAAAAAAAAGAAAAAAAAAGTATGTATACAGTTTTCTTCTTTACAGTGCAAGTTAGGTTAGTCTTAAATCATGGATGCCAGTAGATTTAGAGATTGTAATGGTAAGGTGGACTTCTACATTAATGACATTTTAGTTCTTCCCAACTATTTAAAAAAAAAAAAAATTGTCAGGTTTGGGCTTTAAAGTGTCAAACTGTGATCCAACTCACCATAGCCCCACCCAATACTAAAATACCAAATTTGCTCATCCAAAACTAAAACAAGAGCAAACCGATTTCTGGAAGGGCACTAGCAGAGAACAGAGGGAAGGTATGATGTGAGGGGGACAAAGAGGCGGCTAACCCAATGGTGGTATGTGGAGGGCAGAACAGATCGGCGGACAGCGATGGTGGAGATATGGGCAGTGGAGAGTGATAATGGGGACAAAATGATGACACAGGATGTTATGAGAGCCTGTGCATAAGACACGCTTGGAAACTGATGTCTACGTGCATGAAACTGATGTGAGACTGATGTATCTGCAAGTGAAATCTCCCAACCCCCCTTAGGCCTTGTTCACACCATGTGCAGAGATGTCAGTTTTTCTGAACGTGTCTGCAAGGGCACAAGATAAACCAAAGTGTTCTCTAAGTGCACAGTTACAACACTGGTATCAAGTGCAGATTTTTTTCTGCGCAGAAATCTGCAACGTGCATGCAGATTTCTGCACAAGGAAAAAAAAAAAAAAAAAACGACAAGACAGCAATACTGTGGGGTGAACAAGGCACATAACTGACACCCAGGAAAACGGATGTCAATGTGCATAAAAACTGATGTGAACTCATATCTCCGCAAGTGCAAACTGCAGAGTTTTCCCATCAGTTTTCATGGTGCGAACCAGCCCTAAAAAGTCTAAAAAAATAAATAAAAAAAAAAAATAAATAGAAGGGATTATTGGATCCCTGCCCCCCCGCCCCTACATGCCACCGGAAATCCATGCCATTAGCGTAAGCGAAGTGCCAATCTCTAGGAAAGAAGATTCAGGAGTCTCCAAGGTTCTATCAAAGTTCCAGTTGTGGGTCACACCATCAATCCGTCACTATCCCTTAAAGTCCAGGGAAAATCAGTCTGTCTTTACGCTTGGCACAAAACAGTGATTAGGAGTTTTCCCATCAGATGCAGTGACTATTTAGCATCTACATTGATGTCTGAGACAGGTATTTACACCACTTCCAGGTTCCAGCCTCGTCATGTCACACCCCCCCCCCCCCAGCTGTCTTCTGGGAAACGCTGTGAGAGAGAGAGAGAGAGAGAGAGAGAGAGAGAGAGAGAGAGAGAGAGAGAGAGAGAGAGAGAGAGAGAGAGAGAGAGAGAGAGAGAGAGAGAGAGAGAGAGAGAGAGAGAGAGAGAGAGAGAGAGAGAGAGAGAGAGAGAGAGAAGACCAGTGACGGCGCACCACGATTCTCGTGAATGCGCAGTAGGGAATCTGGCAGTTTCCCTCACTGAGGATGGTGGCGGAAGCAGCCAAGGACCAAGCAATTGCTCAGCCGTGTCACACTTCCCCCCCCCCCTAACAAAAACTATACTAAAATTACAAGAAAACTGTTTGTTCTGCAAAAAACAAGAACAATTTTCGTGATTGTTGCATTGAATATTTTTGCATGAATTACATCGGGTCTCGAAAGCTGGAGTACCAAACAAATAGATTTGACAATCACGCCAAATGTGTGTTTTTTATTTTTCTTCCCATATGCTCATCGTGTGTACGGGGCTTCAGTCTCTTACAAACAAGAGTAAAACATCTAGGACAAAGTTTATTTAGGAGAGACAGATTTGTCAATTTTGGATAACTTATGTTTAACCACTTAAGGACCGCCTCCTGCACATATACGTCGGCAGAAGCACGTACCTGTACGTCTTCTAAGTGTCCGGTCGCGGGCCCGGCCCCGGTCTGAAGTTCAGAAACAAAAAAAAAAACTGCCAATTTTGTTTGGGAGCCACGTCGCACAATTGTCAGTTAAATATGCAGTGCCGAATCGCAAAAAAGGGGCCTGGACCTTTACCTGCATTTTGGTCCGGTTCTTAAGTAGTTAAAGCCGAGTTCCACCCTAAAGTGGAACTTCCGCTCATCCAATCCCCCCCTCCGGTGCCACAATTGGCAGCTTTCAGGGGGCGAGAGAATGACAGGATACCTGTCATTGATCGGTATCCTTTGCCACTTCAGGGAGCCTCAGCCACAGATATTGACGCCACGGCTGGCTCTCCCTCCTCCTCCAGGGTTAGTAGGAGATAGGAGAGGGGGCCCCGCGCATGCTCAATAGGGATCCCAGAGTGAAGATAAAAGGCTACACTGCCGGGTACCCTTACCCCCAGCGGTGGCAGCACTCGACAGCTGATGGAAACATCAGCTGCCGACATCACTGGACTCCAGGAAAGGTCTTATTAAAAGCCAGCAGCTGCAGAATCCGTATCTGCTGGTTTTTATTTTACTGTTTTTTTTTGGGGGTGGAACACCGCTTTAAGTATACATTATAACGTTAGACAAATGCCTGTTAGACAATCGCTTAAAAATTGCAGCTCGCTTCTTACATCACCAGTTAAAAAAAAAAAAAAAAGGCATCATTCACAGAAGTGCAACTGGCTCTTACTAGAGAGTCAGCACATTGTCCACCACTTTCAAGGCTGCCTGCTTCAGAGACAGAATCCAGACGAAGTGCAAAAGGCACAGCTTTTCTGTTTTTCTATACTCAATAGTTATGCTACTAGAATATAAAAAAAAAGTGAGTAAAAAGGCCAGTTATATAGATCCTCTTACCTAGCACATCTTCATAGTCCACCAGCTCGAACCACACCACAGCTACCGATGTCCATACTCCCAAGAGTGCGATCACCATGAACCAGGTAAAGAATGAGCTACCGGAGAGGCCTCCTTTCTTCCCATTGTTGCCACTGGACCTCGCTTCTGAAAAGAATCAAAAATTTGTTTTAACACAAATCATTTTAGGCATTACATAAACCATTTATGGCATTAAGGAGAGAACTTATAAGATCAAAGGGGTGCACCAAATGGAAATCTTGGTGCCGAAATCGAACATTCAGGATGCATAAAATTGTATTATATGCGACTTTTTAAACCATCATTATCAATTTAAATATGAATTTATTGTTGGCCATTGTCGCCTTTAGTGCAAGAAAGATCAAGAAAAATGCAGTCTGCAGTCTCTAACCATCTCTTGTATCATGTCTGCAGTCTTACTTAAAACACACTGCCAACAGTATTAGCAAAATTTCCATTCGGTGCATCTCTAGCACACATACAAAAAAAGTAGAAAGGAAGCGCCACCTAAGTGACTGCCACAGTCTGGAGCCTGTCCTGTGGCAGTCAGGAAGAGGCTTGGTCCAGCATGGAATGCACGGGACATCACGGGATCACTTTCGGGGGAGGTTTTCAATGGAAGGAAGAAGGCTAATTGGGCTATGCGCTCGGAGCAACTGCTCCTTCTATTGGCCGGAAGTGATCACGTGACGTCACGTGCGTTTCTGCGCCAGACACAGCCTCTTCCCGACGGCCACAGGACAGGTTCCAGACCCAGCCACAACGCTCGCAGTTTTACATCCATGCACTCAACGGACCCGGAACTGAGGACTTCATGATCATACAGATGAGCCTTTTACTTACTTTCTCTTGTGAGTGTTATTGTATACTCTGCTATTAAAAGAACTGTTTTAATACTGCACTTGGGTGGCGCTTTCTTTCTACCCTTTTCTGGTCTATAACAGAGTCAGCTCTCCGAGGACAGCAGCCGCCATTGAACAGTCACGATTTTATTGTTTTTAACCCTTGAACTAACACCCTATTATGGACCAAATGCTATATCCCAATCAATGTGTGGATTCATGTATTTGCGCTTACAGTAATTATGTTTGTCAGACATACAAGAGATCAATGCAGCCTCACCAGTGCCCAGATCAGAGCTGTGACCTCCGTGCATCACGGAGCAGATTTGAATTGCCCGGGCAGCAGTAACAATGTCCCGCCTCCTGTCCTGGAGGACTGGGCAGGCCAGGCACTCACCAGGCAATGGGCGGCACTTGGGGTAGACCCTGCCCTCTTTCGACTCCCTCCCCCCCCCCCTTCGGCCGATACCAAAAACGGTTTGATGGCCAACATTTTGGTGCATCTCTAGATCGAACATATTACCATTAATGAGAACGCAACGGTGATCTCCAAGGTAGGTGGAGAAGAAACCAATCTTGTTCTCATTCCTTGGCTGCACAGATTGCAAGCTCTAGGCAGGCTTAATGTAAATAGAGCAATATTAACATTGTCCTGGATCTATGGCGACAGCTCTCAGATCACAGGTAATGCAAGGGAAAAGGCAGAGGTATTATATTTAGCCAACGATGCCAAGCAACTTTGCATATTAAAAAAGGAACTAGTTTTAGTTATCCTTGGGGAAGGAGTCCAAAAAAAAAAAATGGCTAAAAAGTAAATGCTGTTCGGCTGAATCAATCACCGCCCTATATTTCTGGAGGCCTCTAGCAACAATTCCTCACCAGAGTTCACAGTTGACTTCCCTTGATCATGAAGCCTAACCACTACTGCGGTGTTTTCCGTAAAAAATAAAAATAAAAAAAAAAGCCTCGGATAGTTTCAAAAGTATAATATTTTTGTCCAAATGTGCACACATACTTTCTATGCACTGGGCAGACATCCCTAAACCTAGCGGGTCTCAAAGAATACAGACTAGGAAGTTCTAATCCAAAAAAAAAAAAAAAATTACAGAAAAAACAAATATTTACTTTTCTTTGTGGTTTGGATCATGTTAGGGAGATTTCCCAAAGACACAACAGAAAAAGTTAAATTAAAATAATCATAACAGTTGTCACCAAAATGCCAAATTTCTTCTGTTTAAAAAAGAGAAGTGAAGTGTGGGATCCAACAAAAACATACATGCTCACCTAGAAGGGTGCAGCTGCCTCCCCCGGCTTGACACCAAGAGTTGAGCGATTAAAGATAAACGACCGCTCAGTTCTTGGGTCCACTTTGAGGACAGAACAGTGCCTGCCAGTCACCGCTCTGTGCTCTACCCCTCCAGTGTCCACTGAATTGCTGTCCACTGTGGAAGTGGTGGACGTAGCTGGCTCCGGCTCTGGGCTGAGCCAGCTGGTGGTCAGATATCTGGGTAGATCCTGATATTGTCAGGATCCCTTCAGAGTCTGGAACGGCTTTGACGTCAACTGAGTGCACTAAATCTGGGTCACAGGGGTGCACACATAAGGAGGAGAAGTTTCGCCAAAAGAGTTTTGGCCATAAACAAAGTGGTCATTAGAACCAAAATGTCAGTAAAGTTTTGATGTCTTTAACCTTAGATTTGCTGGCCATTTTTGGGCTTTAAAATATTTCTTTCTATTTTCAAAGCTAAAAACACAAAATAAGATTTTGGCAATAGATACACACTTCCATACAAACCTATAGCAGTCCCTTTTAGACAGATATATTAAAATGTTTTGTCCCCTACACTCTATCAATTTAATTAGAACATATGTTTTTCTTCGAACGTGTTAAAAAAAAAAAAAAAAAAAAAAAAACTTACGACGGCATTATTACTCCTATTTCTAAGATGACAGCTCCGAGAGAGACAAAACCCACAACTGTGCCCTCCTCGAAAAGAATGAAGACAATGTGTATCCTGCAAACAATGCAGTCTTTTCATCGCCAGCAACTGTAGCCAACAGCATTGTATCCTTTCCCACATCTCAAGGACACCAAAATACAACATGCCTGAGCTGATAAAATTATCCAACGAGACTAAAATTTCAAAAACAAAAAAGGAGTATTGATTTACCAGTTCTAATCGTCCCTGGTCGTTGGCATTGACACTGCATCCGTAGTCTCTACCCCCTAATAAATGCATCATCTTTTACATTTTTACACTGCAGCCATCGATTAATGCATTCAAGTGATAAATCCTGTGTACATTCAATGTACTGTAGTGGCAGCTCCATAACTCACTGGCTGCAATTATGCCACCTGAAGGGTCACTGCTCAAAGTCTGCTAGAAGTGGAACCCACCACTGACATACGGTAATCTTCCACTCAAAGGTTGACTGACAGCATAGCACCTCCCTGTGTCATGCCCCAGGACAAAGTTTCCCCCACAGTACCTTCCCGTGTCATGCCCCAGGACAAAGTTTCCCCCACAGTACCTTCCTGTGTCATGCCCCAGGACAAAGTTTCCCCCACAGTACCTTCCCGTGTCATGCCCTAGAGCAGGGGTGTCAAACTGCATTTCATTGTAGGCCTCATGAGCATTAGGATTGCCCTCAAAAGGGCCGGTTGTATCTGCAAGATTAGATGTCCAGCATGTAATTCCCCTTACATTAGACGTCAAGAGCCACCGCAGAAGTTGAGTGCCACACTCTCCCTTACATCACAGTGCACCCCCACTTTCCGTACGCTGCTACCGAGAAGAAGCTGTAAGGGTCTGGAGTAGGACCGCCAGGAGGGAGCGGGAGCTCTCCTGCAGCTGCAGGGAGGTGTGAGGGTAACATTAAATGGCCTGGAGGGACGGATTCGGCCCGTGTGTTTAACACCTGTGCCCTAGAGGAAGCTTCCCTCCACAGTACATTCCTGTGTCATGTCCTAGGGCATGTGCCCTCCCATAGTACCTTCCTTTGTCATGTCCTGGGGCATGTTCCCTCCCATAGTACCTTACTGTGTCATGTCCTAGGGCATGTTCCCTCCCATAGTAGCTTACTGTGTCATGTCCTAGGGCATGTTCCCTCCCATAGTACCTTCCTGTGTCATGTCCTAGGGCATGTTCCCCTTCCATAGTACCTTCCTGTGTCATGTCCTAGGGCATGTTCTCTCCCATAGTACCTTCCTGTGTCATGTCCTAGGGCATGTGCCCTCCCATAGTACCTTACTGTGTCATGTCCTAGGGCATGTTCCCTCCCATAGTAGCTTACTGTGTCATGTCCTAGGGCATGTTCCCTCCCATAGTACCTTCCTGTGTCATGTCCTAGGGCATGTTCTCTCCCATAGTACCTTCCTGTGTCATGTCCTAGGGCATGTTCTCTCCCATAGTACCTTCCTGTGTCATGTCCTAGGGCATGTTCTCTCCCATAGTACCTTCCTGTGTCATGTTTCAAAACAAGTCCCCCCCCCCCCCTCTAGTACCTTCCTGCGTCATGCCCCAGGGCAAGTCTTCCCCATAGTACTGTCCTGTGCTATGCCCCAGTGCACGTTTCCTCCTAGTCTCATTTGATTACATGGTATCACAATACCAACTTGACTATGCATTTATTCCATCATAGGCCAACTAGGAATTGGTGTAGTTTACTTTAGGATTTCATATGTCCCCAGGCTCTCCTATCCAACCTTGAACCTTAAGCCTCGTACACACTATCCCATTGTTGGCAGGGGATTGTCTGTTGACAGACTGTGGTTCTAAAATCTGAGCGTTAATACGCGGCTGAGAATTGTTGTCCAACTTTCAGCCAATATTGGATGGCAGGCTAGTAAGACTTTCGGCGGACAGCGGTCTGTTGTCCGATTTTCATATCAGTACACAAGTCAAGTCATACAAAAGTCTAAAGTACAAACACGCATACTCGGAATTAATGCTCAAATAATGAAATTAGCAGAAGACGCCCAAAGTGTCAAGAGCTGAAATTCCTCATAGTACATCACCATGTTCGTGTTTGTTGGCCAACAATTGTGTACAAGACAAGATCCTGGCACACGTCCTTTGAACAAAAATCAGTATGCTCAGTTTGCCAACAATTGGATGTTGTGTATGAGTCTTTAACGTCCTAAAAACCATCCAAAAACCAAATGAAAATCCCTCACAGGTGTTTCACAAGGTCTTAAGCAAGCAGACTAATTACTTCCATCATCAAAGTCTTAAGCAGGCCATACACGATTCGAATTTCGATCAAAATTCGCATACGAGCGTAAAATCGGCCGATTTTCGTATCATTAGTGTGCTTGTTCGACACGCAATTTTCAAAAACCAACATGTTTTTTTTCCGAAAAACTTCCAAAAATCGTATCGTTAATGGTAGAGTTGGACGATTTTTCCCAAGAAACATAACTGCGCATGATCCTAAGAAAAAATGAACCGGAAGGAAAATATACAGAAAAAAACCCGAAAGAATGTTCGTGTATATAAAGAAACAATGATTTTGATAAAGAAAAAACTGTAGTCCAAACCAAATTCAAGTGCCAACAAGTCTGCAAGAAAAAGGCTTGTCCATTGTCTCCTCCTCCAAGGCGATTATTCCAATTACCATGGCTGCCATTTTCTGCTTTCTATTGTACCTCTTGAAAGGCATTTTAGACGAACGAACGAACGGACCGTGCGCTGCAATGAACAACTGCTCTTTTTGTATTTGGCGTGACCCGACTTTTGACAGTAGGGGGTGTGTTTAAAAGGTCACAGAAGATTACATCACTTCCTCTATGGTATGAAAACATTGTGTTTTCTCGCTCGTTTTCCGTACGTAATTGATGGTACACTCGCATTCTTCTATGAGCGCCGCGTTAGTTTATCGCTCGACGCCTCGTTCGAAATTCGAATCGTGTATGGCCTGCCTAACTCCCTAGAATTATTCACAAGCCGTTTTGTTACAGTGTATTCCACGGACTATTTATATATAAAAAAAAAAAAAAATTGCTTTCACTGATGCTATTTTAATAGAAGCAAAGTCAATCTGCCAGCAAAAGTGACACCAGTAGAGATCATTCTAATTTTATTTCTCGAATCACTCCCACCTAAGCCGAGTTAGCATGCCAAATGCTGTGCAAACAAGTACAGATATGTGTCCAGGCAAAACTGTAGGGCATAAAAAAATATATATATATATATATATATATATATATATATATATATATATATATATATATATATATATATATATAAAACATTTTTATATTCAGATTTGAAGAGCATTTGGTGTTGCACAGTGAAGTAATGTTATTTTGAGTTGAGTAGCACAAAAATCAGTACCAATCACCTGCTTTTTTTTTTCTTGGTATTTTTAGCCAAATACCTTTATTACAGCTTAATGTTAAAAGCCAGATAGTTGTTATGGAGATGCTTTGTACTGCGATAAAAAAAAAAAAAAAAAAAAAAGAAAGAGCCCACACACCACCACACACTCTCTAAGCACATAAAGTATTTCAGTTACTGTCTATAGCAATTCACAAAATGAAAAAATTCCCCACCCTATTTGGTAACAAAATACTGATGACATAAGGCATTTCCTCTGCCGGACCCAAACGTACATATATTCCATATTAGCAGCGTTCTCCTGGCACTTGTAGTGTACGGTGCCTACAATAGTCCGGAAACAAAACCGCACACTCTTAACCAAGAGAGGAAAAATTTGCCTAAACTGGTACAGCCTAGAAGCCAGGAGACACATTTAAACCGCGTCTTTCCGATATGAAAACTAAAACGAAGACTTAAAAAGAAAAGGCCTCAGCTGTAACTTTGAGGGTGAATCAGCTAGATGGCTCTTGGACTGTTCTGGGGTCAATGTAGATGGAAATCAAAAAAGCGGGTATAATTTATGAAGCAGCGAATGTGACACCAGGCATTCACTGTGGTGAATCTCAGTAAAAAAAATTATATACACATATATATATATATATATATATATATATATATATATATATATATATATATATATATATATATATACACATACACACACACATATACACACACACACACACACACTATAATATAAATAAATTATTATTAACATGCATAATAAATTGTATATATTATATATACACACACACACACACACACACACACACACACACACTAAAATTATATACACATACACATATATATACACATACACACACACACTATAATATAAATAAATTATTATTAACATGCATAATAAATTGTATATATTATATATATATATACACACACACACACACACACACACACTAAAATTATATATATATTTGTATATTATGTATTGTAATACACACAGAAATTGTCAGTACATATGACAATAGCAGCAAAGGCCCCTTGAAGGCATAAACGCTACATTACACTTTATGCATTTATTCATATTTCCGTTGCCTTGCAAACCTCAGAGCCTTCACTTTGAATTTTTATCTCAGACTATAAAAGCAATTTCTCTTTCCACATGAAATGCAGTACCTGTATCTTCAGCCATGCCTCAGGCACGGTGTGCCCATAGATATCTGTGAAATGGTCACCCAAGGAAAGTCCTCAGCTCCTGAAAGTAAAGCCCAAGAAGAGAACCAGCATCCCCCATCCAGCAGGGGTGAAATGGCTGTGCACAGTCAAGTCAGCTAGATTCCGAAACTAGACCTGCCCCGCAAGGCTGCTGGAATGCTATTAATAGGAGTCCTGCCTTCTGGAGCCAAACTCTTGCAGGCACTCATATGGAAATCCTGCGCTATATAACAAGTAGGCTACAAATGCTTAACTCCTTCCCATCCAAAAGTAAAAAAAAAAAAACACCCGATACTGTATGCTGGCAGTTCCAAGCAAAGTGTGCCAGTGTTCTTGGCATACCACATAGATGATGAAAAGCGTGTGCAATCAGCTCTGCACCATATAATCCAGGACTATTTGAAGAGCGAATTAGAGCAGACTGCTGTACAGCTGGCTCCGGCCACATATATCCAATCAATCCATTTACTTTAGAGCTTCGCTTCAACAGCAACTGCAGAACCTGCCCAGAAATAAAAGCTCCTTTGGCATTTTCCTCTACAAGTCTAAACAATCTTTCATCAATGGAGAAGGGAACATGTACCCAAAAACAGGACGGAAATCCTGCTACAGTTTATACAGAATGTTGTGAATTATTCTATTCATTTTTTTTTTTTTTTTTTTTTTTTTTTAACACGCTAGGTAAAATAGTCAGTGACAGACTGGTAATAAAAATAAAATAAAAAAAAAATAGAAGAAAAGCCCACTCTCACTATAAAACGTAAGCAAAAAAAAAACCCTCTAAAAATAAATAAACTAGCAGGGCAGTTAGTCACATTACAGTCTACATCTACCACAGCAGTGTACTTTTAAAGTGTCCCTTGACTACAGGTGCATCTGTGAGCACTTTAGATGACAATTTAAAGTGGAAGTAAACCCTTCACTTTGATAGTTACAAAAACAGTTAACATTCCCGGCATGCCGTAAATGCTAGCTGTCACATTTGTTTGTGGTCTCAACCAAACCATCCAATGGCTGGTTTCACAACAGGTCACATGTACAGCATCATGGCAGTTGCAGATTAAACAGAAATCAAGATGGCCGCTTCCTTGGCTGAAAGAGATAGGAGTGTTTATTTCCACTTTAAAGCAGAAAAAGTGGTCAATATTGACAGCCAAAAGGTTGGACCTATCCAAATAAATTGGCTGGGGGGGGGGGGTCCATAGGTGGCTGATAAATAGCCAACTTTTTTATGCCTCTGTAGAGCCCCATGCCAATCCTGAAGGCAACCCAGGGTTGAATAGTCAGCCCTCGGCAGAGCAGCCTTGAGTTTTCCATTAGCATGCGCAGTCACTGGCCTTGTACACTAACTTGCCCAGAGCCGTTTGTGACCTTCTTCCCTACTCCTTCTAGAAAGGATATACTTATTGGTCTCAAACGCTGGGGGAGGGCCAGCGAGTAGGACCCACCTCAAACGCTGGGGGAGGGCCAGCGAGTAGGACCCACCTCAAACGCTGGGGGAGGGCCAGCGAGTAGGACCCACCTCAAACGCTGGGGGAGGGCCAGCGAGTAGGACCCACCTCAAACGCTGGGGGAGGGCCAGCGAGTAGGACCCACCTCAAACGCTGGGGGAGGGCCAGCGAGTAGGACCCACCTCAAACGCTGGGGGAGGGCCAGCGAGTAGGACCCACCTCAAACGCTGGGGGAGGGCCAGCGAGTAGGACCCATCTCAAACGCTGGGGGAGGGCCAGCGAGTAGGACCCACCTCAAACGCTGAGGGAGGGAGGGAGACTAAAAAAAAAAAAAAAAAAAAAACTCGGGCTGCATGGAAACAAGCAAATGAACTAGTAATGCCACTGTGCCCAACTGGAATTCCAAGCAATTTGCCTTAAAGGGAATGTAAAGAGGTTTTTTTTTTTTGGTCAGCAATAAAGAAATATAGTGAAATGTGATATTGTTTGTGGACATTATACTGGCCCATTAAGCCTCCAGAAGATTTAGGTCTAGGCAGTTTTCTATTTCTCAACTTGTATATTGTCGGTTCATTTCTTGTTTAGTCTGGGGGAGACTACAAGAGGTTTCACCTTCCTGAGCTGTGAACTCTGTTGGTCTTGGTGAAATTAGGACCTTAGACCACAAGAGCTGAGGGAAGACGATGCTGCAGGGACTAGTCTAGCAGTGCAGAGGATTGGGTAAATAAGTTAACCTTAACAAGTCCCCTAGACCAGGGATCTCCAAACTTTTCAAACAAAGGGCCACTTTATTGTCCTTCAGACTTTAGGAGGGCCAAATTGTGGCCAGCGGGGGCAGAAAATGTCCCGGGTCCAGCACCGGTGAGAATAAATGTGGCCTCAGGGTTGGTGGTCAGTAGGAGGAGGAGTAGGGCTCCTATCAGTAGGAGGAATAGTATCCCATCATTGATATCAGTAGAAGAAATACTGCCCCCTTGTTGGTGTCAGTGGAAGGAATAGTGCCTCATATCAGTTGGAGGAATAGTGCCCCAAGGGCCGCATAAAGGCTAGCAAAGGGCCACATATGGCCCTCGGGCCGCAGTTTGGAGACCCCTGCCCTAGACCAAAACAAGCAATGAACCCTCAGAGCACATTGTATTGTTAGTACAACAGCTGTTCCTGAGTGGTCAGGTTGTTTTCATTCCACTAGAAGAGGAAGAGATCTGAAGTCCAGCCTGGGTGAAGACCATGACTCCCCGAATCCCTCCATAAATACACTGAAAGCATGAGTATAGACACCACAGGACTGGGGGTTGAGGTTTGCATATTTACAAAGTGGGACACACACACACACACACACACACACACACCCCTAAAGACTGGTAATTGGTTTTGGATACCACAAAACATGATTTTCTAGAAGCGTTACAAATGTGGCAACATTTTTATATTATACACACACTCTCCTACAAAGGGTTGCACTAAGGGCAGGAGTCTCCACACCCTGGCCCTCCAGTTGTTCAGGAACTAGAATTCCCATCATGCCTAATCATGTCTGTGAATGTCAGAATTTAAAATGCCTCATGGGATGTGTAGTTCCGCAACAGCTGGAGGCCCCTAGTTTGGAGATCCCCGCACTAGGGGAAGCGGTGGAGAAGTGTCAGGCCTGGAGTTGCAGACTAACAACCAAGAGTGCATGGGCAGGTCACAGAACAGTTGTAAACAGAAAATGTAGCTTTAAAGTGCACATGTGCCAATGATTTACACAGTGCATCTGTTTCACAGCCCAAAGCTGGAACAGAATAAACACGCCAACGAACTTTGACCTCCTGAATATTTAAATACATCTTAGCGTCGTGCTCTCCACTACCAGCAATAAATCAATATTGGGTGCTACCGTTTACCTATACAGCATGTCCAAACAGGTCCGTCTCTTTGTTATACCTGCATGTACAAAAAAAAAAAAAAAGAAAAAAAAAACAACACACACACGCTTGCCAACTGCCTAACTGGGAATCTACGATATGACTTGGACATTATATATGGGGGGTTGTGGCTGCAGCTAGATGCCATAAACCCAATATCCCCCCACCCCCCTTTAGGCAGCCGGCTTTCAGATAACAGCGGTCCTTACAGCAGATCTGCCTGGGAACCATCCGGCGTTGGCAGCGTTTTCCCATAGAGATAAGCCATGGCAGGATGGTCACCACTCATCTCTATGCCCTTGGAGGACTGGAGCAATGCCATGACGTCACTACCGGTTCTCGGGCCATGTAAACTTGTTATTTCCCCCCCATAAAAAAATCTTTTGCTTCCAAGGGTAAAAAAATGATTTGGCATCTAAGAGACTTCAGATATTTTCACAAAGAGGACCTGCCATGCTGGATTGTTAATCACAAGGGAGGTTTACATGCCTAAAATCGTGGTGCGGGTCTGCCACAATAAATCCTGCTGCAATCACAGCGAACACGCATTGCGTGAAGCATGTCGCCCAAAAGTAGCTCCAAACTTTTTTTGGGGCGACATGCTTCACGAGAAAAGGCATCTCAAAAATGTGAGTGTCGCAATTCGCCATTCACAAATCTGCACTTTCAAATTGCAGCAAATCTGCCCACGATTAAAAATGCTGAAGTGTGAATGCACCCCCCCAGGGGTCAATTTACAAAGAGAAACGTTATTGGTTTTCTTCAGTTGTTAATTTAGCACTCCTTATTTAACGCTAGCAAACATGGTATTCATGAAAGCTATAATCGTTATTCAACATAGTCGTTATGGTTTTCAACTGACTCTTTCAACTGACTACCCAATCGTTATGCCAACTACTCAAGAGTTATTTTAACGTCCCAAATCGTAATAACATCTAAGATCGTTAAATAATGCAGGGAAACGTTATTTGATGATTTTTCAAAGCGTTAAATCGTTTAGTGAATTAAACTAGCTTCAATAACGTTCAAAATCGTTAATAACACCCGCAATCTGAAATAAAGCTTTGTGAATTGACCCCCAAATGTGCACCCTGCCATGATATTGCAGAGCGTTAAACTGAGGAAGAAAATACAGGATACATTTTACAAGAAGGTGACCAGCTGCTCTACATAAGTTGTAGAAGGATGAGCCCGGCTCCCCCCCCCTCCCCCCACCCTGCTGAGAGAACATCCAGTGGGATGCCAAGCACCATGAATCAGCATGCTCACATGTGACAGGTGCTTTGTGCAGGCGACTCATCTCCTCAAGTGTAGCAGAACATAAGGAATTACAATTACTACAGCCATTGTCACCATGCCAATTTATTTCATAACGGATGGGAAAGACAAAATTGTTTGACTCTTTATGTAGGTATAGGCCTGTCGAAAAGAAAAAAAAAAAAAAAGGCACGGCGCACTAGCCTAGTACATTAGCCAATGTATTTATTGAAGGAATAGTGATAAAAACCATATAGATGTCTAATCTCAAACATTGCAATAATGGAAGCTCATCGGGCCACATGTGTGGCTATTCACTCGTAGATTACCACAACCTACAGCCAAGGGAAGGTGACCCAAACTAGGACCCAATGTGTTTCGAAGGATAAACCTTTTTCTTCAGAGTCTAGCTTGAAAAAGAAAACTGTTCATTTACCACCATTTATACCTTACAGACACGCCCACAACCTGAGATGGGAGCCATGGACCCGCCTTCCAATATGGAATAGGGATGGGGAGATGACGCTAATTTTAAGCCTGCATGCCATCATGAAGACACTGGAGCATTAGGGAGCCATATTGGCATGTCCATAATAAAGTTATAAATATGCTCTGTAGATCGTGTGTGTGTGCGTGTACATGTGTAATAATAAAATAAAAAACAAACACACACACACACACACACACACACACGTGAAGATGTAAAAAGGCCACAGCAAAGATCACTGCGGTGATAGACCACTACACTGAGCGTAAAGGGCAGGTAATTATCAGTGACCTTATTTTTTTTAAGCCAAAGGCATGTAGCAGAATACATTTTGGCCTAAATTTATGACAAGGTCTGATTATTTTATAACAAAATGCAGAACGGCACACCGAATGCAGGGATTGTGGCATAAGTGAGCCCTAAAAGAAAGGCTGCTTGCATTTCTAACCCATGTCATTCTTCCTGTCTGACCTTTACTGATCCACAAAGCTTTTTCATTAAATAAAAGGATCAGTTTAGTGTAATGCTCACATCAGCCTTCCCCTGCTAAGGATAGGCCAGAAATGTTGCCGTACAGCAATGAAGTGCTAAACAGGAGCAACGAGGTGGAATATGAGAAAGGTTAACTGCAAAGTTTGGCTCCAAGCTTAAATTCCTCCCTCTACTGTTCCAACATAGTACTACAACTGAATAAGCGCTGGTCAGAACATTTTATTCTTTCTATTAAATGGTTTTCAAAAGCCGAAAATATTTTGTCCAGACCTGCTATCCGAATGGATTGCCAGATGTAATAAATAGGGATTATTATATGTATCATTTAGAAAAAAAATAAAAAAAAATAATGTTATCCATGTTCTTTGAATTTGCTTGTCACAAAACAGTTGAAAACAAAAATGTTGGTTCAGGGAAAAAAAATCTACTATTGTAGGCCAGCTTTAAACCCGTCTGACATTGTGGCTGCTCTGGATTCTGGACACAGGTTAACCACTTAAGACCCGGACCAAAATGCTGCTAAAGGACCTTGCCCCTTTTTGCGCTTCGGCACTGCGTCGTTTTAACTGACAATTGCGCGGTCGTGCGACGTGGCTCCCAAACAAAATTGGCATCCTTTTTTCCCCACAAATAGAGCTTTCTTTTGGTGGTATTTGATCACCTCTGCAGTTTTTGCGCTATAAACAAAAATAGAGCGACAATTTTGAAAAAAAAATTCATTTTTTTTAACTTTTTGCGATAATAAATATAGCCCCCCCCCCCAAAAAAAAAAAAAAACAAAAAAAAAAAAAATCGCAATAAGCGTTTATCGGTTGGTTTTCGCAAAATGTATAGCGTTTACAAAATAAGGGATAGTTTTATTGCATTTTTATTTATTTTTTTTACTACTAATGGCGGCGATCAGCGATTTTTTCCGTGACTGCGACATTATGGCAGACACTTCGGACAATTTTGACAAATTTTTGGGACAAATGTCATTTTCACAGCAAAAAATGCATTTAAATTGCATTGTTTATTGTGAAAATGACAGTTGCAGTTTGTAAATTAACCACAAGGGGGCGCTGTAGGGGTTATGTGTTCCCTGTGTGTGTTTACAACTGTAGGGGGGTGTGGCTGTAGGTGTGACGTCATCGATAGCGTCCCCCCTATAAAAAGGGATGACGCGATCGATGCTGCCGCTACAGTGAAGCACGGGGAAGCGGTGTTTACACACGGCTCTCCCCATTCTTCAGCTCCGGGGACCGATCGCCGCACTCCAGCGGCGATCGGGTCCGCGAGTCCCAGAGCTACGGACCGGGTCACGGCTGGGTACTAGTACCGACGTAAATATACGTGGATGTGCTCAGCCGTGCCATTCTGCCGACGTATATGTGCAAGAGGAGGTCCTTAAGTGGTTAAACACACACACAGACATTTTTTGTGCCAAAACCAAAAATGCAGGAAGCACTGGCAAAAGCAGAAAATTACAGGTCTTTAAAATGTATATATGCAGTTGTATTATATTCAACTTTTTAAATAAAATCATGAATTTAAAATGTAAATTAATTTGTCGCCCATTATCGGCTCCTTTAGCGCAAGAAAAGCTCAAGAAAAATGCATCCCTTTAAATTCTATGTAGGTCTTCACACTGGTCTCGCTTCTGTAGTGGTGTTAGGGCTCTTTCACACGGGCTGACAGGCGGTCCGTTTACGGACTTGTAATGCATCCCTATGGGATTGTGGACGTTAGCGGATGATGCATCCGCTAACGTCCATAAAGATCCGCGTCTGCAAAGATCCGCTTTTTCGGACGGAAGAAAACCCCATTTTTCTTCTGTCTGGCGGAACATATCGGATGAATACGGACACATGCACAGTGTGCGGGGACCGTCCTGTCCGCCGACAGCTCAGCGGGGATTTACTGATGATCCCTGCTGAGCAGACGGACACACACGGGGCGGATCAATACGGATCCGCTCCATGTGAAAGAGCCCTTAAACTTCTGCTTTCTGCATTTTTGGGCAGTTAAAAAAAATAAAATAAAAAACACACACACACACACACACACACATTACGTTTCATACCTTTGCGTCATATGGCCCATGAAAAACACACCATAAGTAATATCTCGTCAAATTACACGCATTCCCGATGCTATTAAAATGCCACCTTGTCTTTTAAACGACAAAAAACGCATTTTCAGCCGATATGCTGCGGCCGCCAAAATCTTGGTTCATCTCTAATAATATTATTATCATTAACATATACTTTTCCAAGTTAGATGCAGCCTGATTTGCGTCAAATGTTATAGCCAAGCTGCTTGATAAAGTATTCTTTACATTATTTACCGTATCAATATGGTAAAGTATTCATTAGATAAGCATTCATGGAGAGCTGCTGCAAAATGCCAGATGAATTGCACCTGACAGGCCAGTCCTCAGGTTCGAACATGGTCACATGGGGAAGGAAGTGAGAACGTCAACCCTGTGTAAGCTCCAACACAGAGCTTACACAGCATGACTCCAGGGCATAATCTGCAGGAGCAGTCAGCCTTGCATTGCTTTCAATGGGGCTACCTCCCCAGAGCCCCAGAAGAGTCTCCTGCACGCAAGCGGTAATTATCCCATTCGCAAGCATGAACGTGGCCTTACAGAGAAATACAGTCAGGATAGAATCCGCAGTAAAAACATAAACATGAGCACTGCTGAAAAATTTTAGTTTTATTCGTTTTTCGTGTCATTCGTTATCGCAATTCAAAAACCGGAAAGAATAACTAAAATAACTTTTATAGGCATTGAAATTTCTTTTCAAATCTTGGTGAACATAACAAATTCAAAATGTATCTGAAGTTACCAACAATCCGAAATAAGGAATGTCGCATCTAACTGAACGGAATGAATAAATAACTAAATAATAAAAAACGTGTTTTATGTGCTATTCGTTATTCTGGATAATTCCGAACTTCGGATAAATTCATATTCGTTCACCAACAGCCAAATTTGAAAGAAAATTCCAATACCTATAATTTAATAGTTACGTTCTTGTTATTTGAACTTTTTGAAATTTTCAGGATTTCAGAATTTGTTGAAATTCTTAAAATGTAATAAAAAGAATTTGGAACGAAACAAAAATTGCACATGTCTAGTCAGCATATGCTGCAGTTTCACTATGACCTTCACCATTTCCACATTTTGTTATGTTACAGCCTTATTCCAAAGTTGGTTCAATTCATTATTTTCCTCAAAATTCTATAAACAATACACTATGAAACGTGAAAGACTTTTGTTTTGGGGGTCGTGGTCCGGTTGGAAGATCAACCTTCTCCCCAGTCTGAGGAGTAGGTTTTCATCAAATATGTCTCTGTACATTGCTCCATTCATCTTTCCATCGACCCCAACTACTTTCCCAGTTCCTGCCGCTGAAAAACATGCCCACAGAATGATGCTGCCGCCACCATGCTTCACTGTAGGCATAGTATTGGCTGTGTGATGAGCGGTGCCTGGTTTCTTCCATACAGGATGCCATCCATTCTTAGTTTCATCAGACCAGAGAATTTTGTTTCTCATGGTCTAAAAATTCCTTCAAAAGTCTTTTGGAAAAACTCCAGGTGGGCTGTAAAGCGCCTTTTTACTGATGAGTGGCTGCCATCTAACCACTCTACCATACAGACCCGATTGGAGGAGTGCTGCAGAAATGGTTGTTTTGGAAGATTCTCCTTTTCCACAGAGAAATGCTGGTGCTCTGTCAAAGTGACCATCGGGTTCTTGGTCACCTCCCTAATGCCCTTCTCCCCCGATCGCTCAGTTTGGCTGGAGGGCCCGCTTTAGGAAGAGTCCTGGTGGTTCCAAACTTCCATTTACGGATTATGGAGGCCACTGTACTCATTCGGACCTTCAATACTGCAGGCATTGTTCTGTACCTTTCCCCAGATCTGTGCCTCGATACAATCCTGTCGGAGGTCTACAGACAATTTCTTGGACTCCATGGCTCGGTTTGTGCTCTGACATGCACTGTTAACTGTGGGACCTTTTATATAGACAGGCGTGTGCCTTTCCAAATCATGTCCAATCAACTGAATTTACCACAGGTGGACTCCAAATCAAGGATGATCAATGGAAACAGGATGCACCTGAGCTAAAATTGTGAGTGTCATGGCAAAGGCTGTGAAAACGTATGTACAATGCGATTTTTTTTTTTTTTACATAGATTTCAAAACGTGGTTATGTGGTACGGTTTGTAGAATTTTAAGGAAAATTAAGGTAATTTTAGAATAAGGCTTTAACATAACAGAATGTGGAAAAAGTGAAGCACTGAATACTTTCCGGATGGTATGTGTGTGTGCGTACACACACACACACACACACACACACACACACACACACCTTGAGTTTAAGACTCTAAAATACCAAACATGGTATAATTTAGGCTTGTCCCGATACTAGTATCGGTACCGATACCGAGTATTTGCGGGAGTACTTGTACTCCCGCAAATACCCCCGATGCCTGAATAGAATACTCCCCCCCGCGCATCAAAAGCCGCGCCGCATGGGTTAAACAGCGTGCGGGAACATCACAGCTTTCATTTGAATAGCTGTAGTGTTCCCGCTGCGTATAGACACTCCCCCTTGCTCGGGATTGGATGGGTGATCGTGATCTGTCCAATCCCGAGCAAGGGGGAGTGTCTATACACGCGGGCAAAACAGCTATTCAAATTAATGCTGTGATGTTCTCCGTGCGGCGGCTAGGTTTGGGAGACACGGCTGCATGTGGGGGGGGGGGGCATGGCTGCATTTGGGGACACATTTTAAAAAAGTATCGGTATTCGGCATCGGCGATTACTTGAAAAAAAGTATCGGTACTTGTACTCGGTCCTAAAAAAGTGGTATCGGGACAACTCTAGTATACTTACCTGCTCTGTGCAATGGATCTGTGCAATGGATCTGCGCAGAGCAGCCCCTATCTGCCGGCGATCTGGACACCTTTCCCCACAGCAATCTGCTATCTAGTGGGGCATAAAGACTTGCTCCCGAGTCAGCCCTGCGTGTCCATTGATACGCAAAAGCATCTCAGCCCCACCCCCTCCTCACTGGCTGTAGCCAAGAACAGGAGCCAAATGGCTCCCACTTCTGCCTCTGTCCAATGAGCAGAAAGAGAACCGAGAAAGCTGCTGCTCTCGTGCACATCACTGGATCAAGATCAGGCTCAGTGTTGTGGAGGGCAGAAGCTGCATGCAGAAGTTGTTTTGTTTTTAACCATGCTGTCAATAAGTTTCTCATATCTGCTCCCTATTGGTCCGTTATAATAATAATGCATTAAATTATATTTGTATCTGTTGGACAAGTGCCAAAACCAAAAAGCCTGTTATGGAGAAGATGGGGGAGAGGGGTGGTCTGTAATTCTAACATATTCCCCATCTCTAGGACAGGGAGTTAAAAACAGAAATTCCAGGCTTAAAAAAAAATAAAAATAAAGTGTGAAAATGGAAAACAAATACAGTCACCACATCTAAAGACCAGTAAGCTGCAAAACATTGAATTTGTTCTTGGATTAGATCCAGTAATTTTTTGTCCAGTTTCTGAGAGAAGAATGTCTGTCAGGATAATGCAGCCAATAGCAGCACTCAGTCCTGGATAGAACTCACATCTAAAAGAAGAGCAACCTCAGAGGTCAGGACAGTCAATGACTAGAAATTGCTGATTGGCGCTTTATGAAGCCGACATAGAAGAAAAACTGCTGACACTTTATACTGGCGTCTATGGAGGGAATTGTGATACATGAGGTGTCATCCACTTTATCCCCGGGCAGAAGAAAAGGTCACAAAGAGATACTGTAAGTAATGAAAACGTCAAAAGTCCAGTATAAAAAGATGGCAAACATTTACCATGCATTTGGTTCGCAGCAAAGTTTGCAGCAGCGTGGACTCCCTACTTAAAGCAGCCATTTATATAATATAAAAAAAAAAAAAAAAAGTAGAAGGGGAGCGAGATAAACTATTGCAGCTTACCTGTCCTTGGATGTGATTACTACATTAGTATCTTCATCTGGTGATCCTGCCAGTAACACACTACCTGTCCTAGGATTACCATAGGGTTGAAGTACACATTGATAGCTGAGGACAATGTTAGCTGATAACATGGCAGTGCTGGCAGAGAGCTCAGGGAGTTCTCAGATCAAAAATAAATAAATTGTTTAGAGCGAACAAATATAATAAAAACACTAAAAATTGTAGAGTTACTAGCCCTAAAAGAAAGCAAACCCAATCCATTGTTGAGGTTGGCATATACGCTATAATGTCAAAAGTATTGTGACGCCTGCCTTTGCACACACATGAACTTTAACCTGTTCCTTACCGAGTCATTGTAAAATGACGTCGGCAGGAACCTTTCATCCCTCCGGGTGGACATCATATGTCACGGGCTTCCTGGGCGACTAGGGGGCGCAAGTGCGCCGCATAGCTCGGGACCTGGTGCACGCGCCCTGCAGCCGCGATGTCCGCCGGGCACCTGCGATTTCCCGTTTTCAAAGCAGGACTGTGTGTGCGTTTGTGTGTGTTAGTTATATATATATATATATACACAGTGCGGAAAATAAGTATTTGAACACCCTGCTATTTTGCAAGTTCTCCCACTTGGAAATCACGGAGGGGTCTGAAATTGTCATCGTAGGTGCATGTCCACTGTGAGAGACATAATCCAAAAAAAAAAAAATCCAGAAATCACAATTTATGATTTTTTAACTATTTGTATGATACAGCTGCAAAGAAGTATTTGAACACCTGTCTATCAGCTAGAATTCTGACCCTCAAAGACCTGTTAGTCTGCCTTTAAAATGTCCACCTCCACTCTATTATCCTAAATTAGATGCACCTGTTTGAGGTCATTAGCTGCATAAAGACACCTGTCCACCCCATACAATCAGTAAGAATCCAACTACTAACATGGCCAAGACCAAAGAGCTGTCCAAAGACACTAGAGACAAAATTGTACACCTCCACAAGGCTGGAAAGGGCTACGGGGAAATTGCCAAGCAGCTTGGTGAAAAAAGGTCCACTGTTGGAGCAATCATTAGAAAATGGAAGAAGCTAAACATGACTGTCAATCTCCCTCGGACTGGGGCTCCATGCAAAATCTCACCTCGTGGGGTCTCAATGATCCTAAGAAAGGTGAGAAATCAGCCCAGGACTACACGGGAGGAGCTGGTCAATGACCTGAAAAGAGCTGGGACCACCGTTTCCAAGGTTACTGTTGGTAATACACTAAGAGGTCATGGTTTGAAATCATGCATGGCACGGAAGGTTCCCCTGCTTAAAACCAGCACATGTCAAGGCCCGTCTTAAGTTTGCCAATGACCATTTGGATGATCCAGAGGAGTCATGGGAGAAAGTCATGTGGTCAGATGAGACCAAAATAGAACTTTTTGGTCAGAATTCCACTAACCGTGTTTGGAGGAAGAATGATGAGTACCATCCCAAGAACACCATCCCTACTGTGAAGCATGGGGGTGGTAGCATCATGCTTTGGGGGTGTTTTTCTGCACATGGGACAGGGCGACTGCACTGTATTAAGGAGAGGATGACCGGGGCCATGTATTGCGAGATTTTGGGCAACAACCTCCTTCCCTCAGTTAGAGCTTTGAAGATGGGTCGAGGCTGGGTCTTCCAACATGACAATGACCCGAAGCACACAGCCAGGATAACCAAGGAGTGGCTCTGTAAGAAGCATATCAAGGTTCTGGCGTGGCCTAGCCAGTCTCCAGACCTAAACCCAATAGAGAATCTTTGGAGGGAGCTCAAACTCTGTTTTTCAGCGACAGCCCAGAAACCTGACTGATCTAGAGAAGATCTGTGTGGAGGAGTGGGCCAAAATTCCTCCTCCAGTGTGTGCAAACCTGGTGAAAAACTACAAGAAACGTTTGACCTCTGTAATTGCAAACAAAGGCTACTGTACCAAATATTAACATTGATTTTCTCAGGTGTTCAAATACTTCTTTGCAGCTGTATCATACAAATAAATGGTTAAAAAAATCATACATTGTGATTTCTGGAAAAAAAAACCTTAGTTACTTACCGGTAACGGTATTTCTATGAGTCTTTCAGGACAGCACTTGGAGAGAGCGCAGCTCCACCCACTTCCCAGGAAACACTGCAGTCACTGCTATAACTTCCGCCCACCTCCACCATGGCCTCAGTTGTACACGAGCACCTCCGGCCATACTGAAATGAGATAAGCAGAACATAGCAACCAAAACATGTTAGTACAATACACACATTATATATATATATATCTATACACACATATATATCCACCAGAAGAGAGAAGGGTGGGTTATCGGTGCTGTCCTGAAAGACTCATAGAAATACCGTTACCGGTAAGTAACTAAGGTTTTCTCACTTCGTCTTTCAGGACAGCACTTGGAGATAACCGAGTACTTACTCTAGGGTGGGACCACCGCTTGCAGGACCTTCCTGCCAAAAGACTGCTCCGCCGCTGAGAGCAGATCCATCCTGTAGTGGCGAGTAAAAGTGGAAAAACTCGTCCACGTAGCTGCCTTGCAGATAAGCTCTGGTGAAGCTCCAGCCCGTTCTGCCCAGGAAGTTGCCACTGCCCTTGTAGAATGTGCCACCACCCCTGGGGGAGGTTCTATACCCCTAGCCTTATAGGCCTTGTGTATAGCCATACGGAGCCATCTGGCTAGTGTACTTTTGGGAGCACCGTACCCCCTACGTGCACCCGAGAACAACACAAACAGAGAATTGGATTTTCTAATTTCCCTGGTGACTTCCAGGTAGTGCATAATGCACCTTCTGACATCTAAGGTATGAAACTCTTCTTCCCTTGAACCGGAAGGCGCCGGACAAAAGGTAGGAAACACTATTTCTTGTGTCCTATGGAAGGCCGATACCACCTTAGGAAGGAACCCCGGATCTGTCCTCAACACGACTATCTGGGAAGATGGTCAAGAAGGGTTCCACAATAGAAAGAGCCTGTAGCTCACTAATTCTCCTAGCCGAGGTGACGGCCACTAAAAGGACCGCTTTCAGGGTCCAAAATTTTAAAGATGCTTCTAACAGTGGTTCGAAAGGTCTTTTTGTCAGACCCCCCAAAACCACCGATAAGTCCCACTTGGGAAAAAACTTAAAGGGGGAAGGCCTAGCCCTGGCCAATGCCTTAAAAAAATCTGATGACATAGGGATCTAGAGATAACCGTCTCTCTAGAAATACTGATAGCGCAGCAACCTGCGCTTTCAGGGTGCTGGCTGCCAGACCCTTGTCCATCCCGTCCTGTAAAAACTCCAGGACCGCAATATTATTCATAGGGGCACAATTCTTTGAACTACACCAGGAATTAAAGACCCTCCAGGTCTTGAAATAAATCGCCCTGGTAACTTCCTTTCTGCTACTAAGTAGCGTATCCACTAACCGCTTAGATAAACCCTTCCTACTCAGGATTAACTCTTCAGTAACCAGGCCGCCAGGTTGAGCCGATCCACGTTGGGATGGAGCAGAGGACCCTGGTATAACAAGTCCTTTCTGACTGGAAGTAGCTGATGAGGTTCCATTGCCAGTTTCAGCAGGGTTGAAAACCAAGGCCTTTTGGGCCAGTATGGGGCTATCAGGATAAGAGTCGTCTTTTCTACCTGAAGTTTCCGCAGAACTAATGGAATCATTTGTACTGGGGGGAAAGCATAACACAAACGGAAGGGCCAAAGCTGAACCAACGCATCTAGACCCTCCGCTTGATCCAGTCTGTTGAGGGAAAAGAAAACCGGAACCTTGGCGTTGGCTTGGGACGCAAACAGGTCTATCTGAGGGGTTCCCCACCTGTCTGCTATTTTCTGGAACACCTCTGAATTTAGACTCCACTCGGATTCCAGAACCCTCCTCCTGCTTAGGAAGTCTGCCAGGTGGTTTAAACTGCCCTTTAGGTGTACTGCAGACAGAGATGCCAAGTTTGTCTCTGCCCAGTAAAGCATGTGTAGGGCCAGGTTCAGGAGAACCCTGCTCCTCGTGCCCCCCTGCCTTGAGACATAAGCTACCGCTGTAGCATTGTCCGACAGTATCTGGACATGCTGACCCTGTATCATCTCCTGGAAGGCCCAAAGCCCTAGGCAAACGGCTTTGAGTTCCCTCCAATTGGAGGACCTTTTGGACTCTCCCCTGGACCAGGACCCCTGAGCCAACTGACCCCTGAGGTGAGCACCCCATCCCCAGGAGCTGGCATCCGTAGTTAGGACCATTGTAGCGGGGAAGGACCACACTAGACCCTGACTCAGATTTGCGTGAGCCCTCCACCACCAAAGTTTCCTTTTTACTGAGGTTGGAACCCTGATCTCCTTTTCTAGGGGTTCTCCATGCGTCCAATTCTGTAGAATCGCCTGCTGGAGACTCCTTGAATGCAGGCGGGCCCACTGCACCGCAGGAATGGAGGATGTGAGAAGTCCCAGGGTGGACATAGCTGCACGAACTGACACTGACAGATTCGTCTGCACTGCCTTCACTGCTGCCTGAACCTTGATTATTTTCTCCTCTGGTAGAAATAACCTCTCCTGGATGGAGTCTATTGTGTACCCCAAAAAGACTATGACCTGAGAGGGGACTAGATTTGACTTCTCTCTGTTCATAATCCAACCTAGACCCTCCAAATGGGCCTGGGTCCTCCATAGGTCTTTGAGCAGCTGATCTTCCGTCTTGGCGAACAACAGGAGGTCGTCCAAGTATGGAATTACCGAAACTCCTTCCAGCCTTAGAGGTGCCAAGGCCTCCGCCACCACCTTCGAAAAGATCCTCGGAGAGGAGGAGAGACCGAACGGCAGGGCCCTGAACTGAAAGTGTTTGATCTCGCTTCCTGTCCTGATCGCTAGGCGCAGGAAACGCTGAGAAGAGGCTTTTATCGGGATGTGAAGATAAGCATCCCTTAGGTCTATCGAAGCCAGAAAGCAACCTGCAGGAAGGAGCCTTCTGACCGAGTAGATGGTATCCATCCGGAACCTCTTGTACTTGATTGATTCTGAACTTAAAAATCCTGAATCGGTCAAACGAAATTTTCCTGTCGGTTTTTTTACTAGAAAAACATGGGAGTAGCAACCCGCCCCCTGTTCTTGTTGGGGTACCGGGGTGATCACCCTCTGTTGGAGAAATTCCTCTAACAGCGACATCATTGCCCTGGATTTCTCCTGATCCTTGGGCAGCTGGGTCGCATAGAAACGCGACGGTGGTTTCTCTGAGAACTCCAGTGCGTAGCCCTCTGCAATAACCTTGAGGATGTATGCACTGGAAGTCGTCTTTGCCCACTGTGGAAGGAACGACTGAAGACGTCCTCCCACAGCTGGGCGACCGTCACTGGGGTTTAGCGGGCTGGCTAGGGGAGCGAAACACCCCGGGTCTCCCTCTACCTCTGAGGCCGCCAGGACCTTCCACCCTGACCTTTTTGTATCTCTTTAGGATCTTGGGGCTGGAAAAAAGGATGAAAATTTTTCCTGGTCCGCGGTACTACCTTCTTTAAGGGGAAGGCTTTTTTCCTATCCGCTGTCCTATCCAGAACAGTGTCCAGACCGGCGCCAAATACCAAATCTCCATCGAAGGGCAGTCCACATAACTTAGCCTTCGAAGCCGTGTCCCCAGTCCAGGTTTTGACCCAGAGAGCCCTCCTGGCCGAATTCACTAGGGCCGAGGAACGGGCTGATATTCTCACTGACTCGGCTGAGGCATCCGCCATGTAGCCTACTGCCTTCAGAAGAATCGGGAAGGACTCTAGCAACTCTCTGCGTGAGGTCCCAGACTCAATGTGACCCTTCAGCTGTTCCAACCAATGCTCAAGGTTCCTGGCCACTACTGTGGATGCCATAGCCGGTTTGAGGTTGGCCAGGGAGGCATCCCAAGCCTTTTTTAAGAGCGCCTCTGCTCTTTTATCTAGGGGATCTTTTAAGGTGCCCGTATCCTCAAAGGCCAAGTCCGTATTTCGGGATACCTTTGAGAACGCAGCATCCAGCTTAGGTTTCTTATTCCATACCTGCGCTGGATCCTCATCAAAAGGAAATCTCCTCTTAAGTGATCGGGAAAAGAAAGGAGCCCTCTCTGGGTCTTTCCACTCCCTTCTGACCGCATCTGACAATACTCTGTGTACTGGAAAGGTTCGATGCTTGACTTCGTCTAAACCCTGGTACATCTTGTCATGCAGAGACAAATGCGTCTTATCCATCTTAATATTTAAGGTGGAATGAATAGTTTTTAGTAAGTCATCCACCTCTTCTAAGGATAACTTGTAACGTGAAGAAGAAGATTCTCCTGTATCTTCTTCTTCCGCCTCTGACCCTGAGACTAGGCTGCTAGGCTCTTCCTCCTCGGACTCACTACCTGCCCCTCTATAATCCAAAGGTGCACTAGTGGAGGCCTTAGCTGCTGACCCTGACGCCGCCCCTCTGTCCAAGTAGGAGCGAAACGACTGAAAGGTCTCTTCTAGCTCTTTCCTAAAGGAAGAGAGTATCTCTTTGGGTTGTTCGGAGGCTGCACTAGTAGAGGCTTCCCCTTTGACTATGTCCACGATGCATGCCTTGCATAACGGCTTAGTCCAAGACCCTTTAAGGGTTGCTTTGCAGGTAGCACACCGTTTCTTAGGAGGGGGCACTGCAATTTTTAGCTTCTCTTTAGCTTTCTGAAAAACACAAAAGACAACAACCCCATGTTTAACTTTTTGTGTTTCAGACCCAAACCACCACAAAACAGCCAGTGAACAAAAAACACACCAGGTCCCATCACCGCTGTACCAAACAAACAACACTCTGCCAGGGCCGTGACTAGGGTGAGTGAGGCAGGCTCCTCTCCCCAAAAGGGGCAGTAGGAGGGACATAACAAGGAACCAGGTAGACTTAAACCGCTGTTTTCCTACCTGGGCCGGGCTGGTGCATGTGGCTCCTGCTCCCGCCACCTCCGCTGCGTCTTCTGGCTCCATTCTCCCAGAACGCGGCGATCGTTTGTGCGCCTCCTTTTGAAAAGTCCCGGTTAACCCCACCGCTGTGGGAACCGGAAATTGCACCGCCGAGGCTGCCCCTCCCTTCTGCGTTCCAGCGGCCGGAACCGGAAGCCGCCACGCACCGCCGGAAGTCCCGCCTCCACCGGAAATGACGTCGCCCGCCCTCCGTACCGGGACATCGCGGACCCTAGGAGACCGGCATCTAACTGCCCCCAACCTGGCCCGCAATGCCCAGCCTATTGGTGCGGAACCCCCGGCAGCCTTTACCCTCGCCGGGCTCGAGAAGAGGGGAGCACCGAAACGTCCCCCACGCGTCAGGGGGGAAGTAGGGTCTGCCTCCTGAAGAAAACAACCGATCGCAGGTATGCCTTTAATCCGTCTCCCCCTGGAGAGAGTCCGGCATCCTCCTGGTTCCCTGCAGCGCTTCCACCATGGCCGGAGGAAACACTACAACTGAGGCCATGGTGGAGGTGGGCGGAAGTTATAGCAGTGACTGCAGTGTTTCCTGGGAAGTGGGTGGAGCTGCGCTCTCTCCAAGTGCTGTCCTGAAAGACGAAGTGAGAAAATTGATTTCACAGTGGACATGCACCTACGATGACAATTTCAGACCCCTCCATGATTTCCAAGTGGGAGAACTTGCAAAATAGCAGGGTGTTCAGATAGGATAGATATTACGTCCCGACAGAGGAGAGGAGACCGATGTGTGTTTCCAGTACAGAGGAACACAGATCGGTCTCCTCCCCTTGCAAGTCCCCTCCCCCTACATTTAGAATCACTCACTAGGACCCAAAAACGTGTCAAAGTGTCCGATATGTCCGTCGCAATGTCACAAAATATATATATATATATATATATATGCTATAAATTCATCCCTTATTTTGTAGCTCCTAAAACTTTTGCGCAAACCAATCAATATACGTTTGATTTTTTATACCAAAAATATGTAAATCGGACAGTAGATCACAAAAGTAATACAAAAAAAAAAAAAACACACACACACGGCAAAAATCTGCATGCAGAAATGCACCCGGACTGCGTTTTTGTGGTGTGAACTGGCCCCAAGATGCAGTTCAGTTTTTTTCTGCGCCAATACAGTCAGTTTCTGCACCAGACACTGACTGGAACTGCATGGTGTGAACTAGAGCCATTGGAATACATTGAACACACTGTGCATGCATTTGGAGCAGAAAAAAAAAAAGCGCACGGAACTGCGTCTGGCGTGAACTGGCACTAAAGGTTTATATTGCGCTGTATGCATTTCTCAGGTGTGGAAGTTGCTAGAAGATTCTAACCAAGATACGCAGAGTTTTTTCCAGTGCTAGAAAATACTTCTTTGCAATGCAAATGGAATTATTAATGTGCTCACTTTAGACTCAGCAGCTTATTTTAATATCACAAATAATTTAAAAACGTCAAAGTCAGACATTGGGGCTGCTTGTTACATCACACCATGCAACGTCACCAATCCAAAAGTAAGCTCTTCCAATGTTACCATCTGCAATAGGATTTCATGCAAACAGAGCAATCCACATGAAAGCACAGCACCCAATACACACAATTACCAGGGGGCTTGTTTTCCAGTCTTCAGGCTTGTCACAAAAATCTGAATATATGAATAAGTTAAACAGAAAAAGCAACATTAAATATTCCATAAAAAAAAAAAAAGAAAAAAAAAAGGACAAACACCACAATTTACCCCTATGTTTTTGTATAATGTGAAAGATGATTTTATGCCTAATAAATCATTTAGTAGAGATTGAACATCCCCCAGTGTAAATGAAGGCTTAGTCTAATGCCGTGTACACATAACCGTCTTTCCGGACGTGCAAAAAACACATTTTTTCTGACGCGATTCCTCTCAAGTCATACACACATTCAGTTAAAACACACACACACCAAAGGGGACGCTCCAATTAAATGGCGCCACCCTTAGGGCTGCTTTTGCTGATCCTTGTGCTAGTAAAAGTTTGGCGAGAGACGATTCGTGATTTTCAGTCCATTACAGCGTGACGAATGCGATATCTCTGTTACGAACGCTAGTTTTACCAGAACGAGCACGGTGCGAATTTCAGCTCTTATCTCTGCAGAGAGATAAAAAAAAAAAAAAAACTGTTCAGCAGATCATCTCCGTTTTAGCTGCAATTTTGGAGACCTGGGAGAAGGGGGGGGGGGGTGTATTAAGCTGAATGAGATAAATCCTGAAGAGAAATGAACACATCTGTGAATCAGCTGCGTACCCATAGAAGATAATGGGCCTGAATTCGCACCGCAAGGCCTAAAATACACACACGTTTTTTCGGCAATGCGCAGTGCGAATGCATCACACTTAAGTGAACCAGCCACATATGGAGCATACACACAACCGGTCTCCCCGATCAAAAAAAAAAAATGCAGTTTTCTCATCTGGAAAACCGGTCGTGCGTCCAAGTGTTTAAACCAGGACTGGGCAAACTACGGCCCGGCGGACCTTTTAATCCGGCCCACGGAGCACTAGTGACTGAGAGGGAGTCAGCCAGGGGCATGGCCGCACAGTGCGGCTGCATACAGTGGCTTCTGGGAATTGTAGTCTACACAAGCACACTGTGATTGGCCGACCAGGGTCATGTGGTTCCGCTGTGGCATTCTGGGACTCGAGTTCACACGAGCGCCATTCGATTGGCTCGGCGGAGCTGGCGTGTGGATGCGGGCAGGAGGGGCTGGCTGGTCTGAGACTGTGGGTGATCGTATCATCCTACAATCTTGCTGCCGGAGTCATGCATCTCTTGCTAGTGAGCTGTGGGGTTTCTCTCAGCCCACTCCTCTCTGCTTTGTTTAGCTGTCTCATTGATTATGGCGACAGTGCAATTTCATCAGCCAGTTCATCTGCACATGCACATTTAGCTGAGACATTTTTTAGACTCTGTATTTGTTTTTTATCTGTCCGCCCACGTCCCTCTGTCAGCCCGTCCCCCCCCCCCTCTGTCAGCCACAGCAGGGGGTACTGTGCCATCCACCTGCAGCAGGGAGCCAGGCCATCCACCTGCAGCAGGGAGCCAGGCCATCCACCTGCAGCAGGGAGCCAGGCCATCCACCTGCAGCAGGGAGCCAGGCCATCCACCTGCAGCAGGGAGCCAGGCCATCCACCTGCAGCAGGGAGCCAGGCGCCAGCCACCCACCACCCTACAGCAGGGGTGCACCATGCCAGCCACCCACCCACTGACCCACAGCAGGGAGCAAGCCACCCACACCAGGAAACCAGCCAGCCACGGTAACCCACCCACAGCAGGGATTCAGCCAGCCACTTACAGGAGCCACCCAGCCACAGTGACCATCGGCAGCAGGATGCCAGCCAGCCACCCACAGCAGGGTGTCGGCCAGCCACCCACAGGAGGCAGCCACAGAGCTACAGTACTCATAGTAAATGTAAGAGGAGCATTACACAGTATCAATTTTATTTCTACTTTGCGAGAGGTTGGGGTAGGCCTAGGCCTCAACACTGTGGGTCCTGCTGGGAGATGGCCATGGCCTGTAGATCCTGCTGGGAGTTGGTGATGGCCAGCAGGACCCACAGGTCCACGGCCAGCTCCCAGCAGAACTACAAGCCCCAGCATGGATTCAGTAAGGGAGGTCTAGCTGCACAGCAACAAGATAAAGGAGATTGGAGTTGAAATTGAGTGATAACTTTTGTTAGCTAGTAAAAAGTATTAGGCAAAATCAAATGTTAGGTTTCTGTACTGTATTAAACACTGTACTTTTATATACATATTTTATATACTGTACCCTATTGAGAAATATATATATATATATATATATATAATGGTCCGGCCCCCGGGTCCAACATATAAACCCATTGCGGCCTTCGACTCAAAAAGTTTGCCCACCCCTGGTTTAAACTGACCTCCTCATGAAGTTCTTCCTTTTGATTTCTAAAAGAACTTAAAGATACTAAGTATCTATTCTCTTATTGATCTCTCAGCGTGGAACAGATAAAACATTTGTCGGCTTATTTTTTTGATAGCTCGGCTGTGCACCATTTACATAGAATCGCAGAAATGGCCGATAGGATCGGGAGGGGGGGTTGGATCGAGAGGGGGGGGGGGGGGGGTTGAATCGAGATCAGGATTTTTTTTTAATGGTCAAATGTGCAGCTCTACAAGGAATGTAAACACCCCTTGTAATAGGAATAGGGCATGACAGGTCATCTTTACAAAGAGAATGTGGGGTCTATAAGTCCCCACATCTCGTCTCTATGCTGGAAAGCCTGATATTATTATAGGAATAAGAATATAAAAAATAAAAAAAAAGCGCAGCATTTACATCGGCCAGAGACGGAAGCAACGTTCTGGCATCGCTTTCAGCCTTCGAGGGTCATATAGATGGCTGGGAAACATCGGGTCCACGGCCAGCTCTATGGTAAACGGCCACCGGCAGATTCATTCTCCGGCATTTACTTTACAGCAGTGGTCTCCAAACTGCGGCCCGAGGGCCGGATGTGGCCCTTTGCTTGCCTTTATCCGGCCCTTGTGGGAACTATCCCTCTCAGTGATAGGAGACACTATTCTACCATCTGACACCGACAATGGAGCACCATTTCTCCCACTGACACAACTAATAGAGCACTATTGCTCCCTATGATACCAGCAATGGGGCACTAATCCTCCCCCTAATACCAGATGTTGACTAACAATGATGCCAGGAAAGTTTCTACTCTCGCTGGCCAAAGTCCGGCCCTCCGAGAGTTTGAAGGAGAATAATCCGGCCCTTTGTTTAGAATGTTTGTGGCCCCCTGCTTTACAGGAAATCACTGCCAGCTTCATTCAGACGCCACCACTCAGAGTCCAGGATTTCATATGATGGCCTACAGGTGGCAAGTGGCTAAATCTGCAGGCGTTTGTTACCGCTTTAAGATGAGGAATGAGCAGAGTAACAGAAAGGTGAACGCAGGCTGCCATTTCTCTTGATTGTCCAGTCATAGACAAGACCACATCAGAACTAAAATCAGGTCTTCTGCTCTGCCAGACAGGACTATGCCATGTTGCAGGCATGTGTAAAGCTCAGGACTGGAAGGATAAAAATATAAAATCTTTGGATGGTAAAACAGCTCCCGTATAATACAGTGTGTGTGTGTGTGTGTGTGTGTGTGTGTGTGTGTGTGTGTGTGTGTGTGTGTGTGTGTGTGTGTGTGTGTGTGTGTGTGTGTGTGTGTGTGTGTGTGTGTGTTGCAGCATTTCTATTCAATTCAGCTTTCATTTACTGAAAATGTAACTTACCGTATTTTTCGGACCATAAGGCGCACGCGGGTTATAAGGCGCACGCGGGTTATAAGGCGCACGCGGGTTATAAGGCGCACGCGGGTTATAAGGCGCACGCGGGTTATAAGGCGCACGCGGGTTATAAGGCGCACGCGGGTTATAAGGCGCACGCGGGTTATAAGGCGCACGCGGGTTATAAGGCGCACGCGGGTTATAAGGCGCACCGGGGAGCTCCGCTATGAGGAAAGATTAGAGGAACTGAATTTATTCACTCTTGAGAAGAGGAGAATAAGGGGGGATATGATCAACATGTACAAATACATAAGAGGTCCATATAGTGAACTTGGTGTTGAGTTATTCACTTTAAGGTCAACACTGAGGACAAGGGGGCACTCTTTACGTCTGGAGGAAAAGAGATTTCACCTCCAAATACGGAAAGGTTTCTTCACAGTAAGAGCTGTGAAAATGTGGAACAGACGCCCTGCAGAGGTGGTTCTGGTCAGCTCAGTAGATTGCTTTAAGAGAGGCCTGGATTCTTTCCCAAATGCACATAATATAACTGAGTACTAAGATTTGTAGGTAAAGTTGATCCGGGGTAAATCCGATTGCCTTTCGGGGGATCAGGAAGGAATTTTTTCCCCTCCGGTAGCAAATTGGATCATCGCTCTGCTGGGGTTTTTTGCCTTCCTCTGGATCAACTGTGGGTATGGAGTTGGGTGTATGGGATGTACTGTGTTTTACTTTGTTTTTTTTTTTTTTTTTTTTATGGTTGAACTGGATGGACTTGTGTCTTTTTTCAACCTGACTAACTATGTAACTATGTAACTATGTAACTATAAGGCGCACGCGGGTATAGAAAATTAATGAATGAATGCACACACCTCTGTCACACGCAAGCGCCAGCTCCGAAATGCCGTCGCATTCCAGTGACGTCACCGTGGCTCACACCAGTGTCACCGTACTAGCTAGTTCCACTGCTATACGGACGGTTCGACATAGAGGGGCATAGGAGCATTTTACAGCTAACATCTGGTGCGGAAGGACGTTACAGTAGAGACTATTTCCATGATCTACATGCCAGATCTCTACTATTTACATGTAAGTGGATGCTGTAAACCTTTCATGTATGTCTAATGCTCAACACAACCATACATAAGGCGCACTGTCGATTTTTGAGAAAATTAAAAGGATTTTAAGTGCGCCTTATGGTCCGAAAAATACGGTATACCAAATCTCTCACAAATGGTTTGTCTCATCTCTATCTTCAGGAGAGCTTGTTCTTTTTGGCTGCATTACTAGGTGAAAATAAAAACAAAGCCTAACAAATACAGCCTTCACATCTAATTGGACGCTGCAAAATAATTAAATGACAAATCGCAGCCAGAGAGGGAGAGGAAGGACCAAGTCCCACAATGGGTGTGGCTCAGGAGCGAGAATCCCCATAGCAAACGGCTTGAGCACACAGAGAAGGAGGAGCCAGGAGTGCTAGCAGGGGACACAAGAAGAGGCGCGGGGCTACTCTCTGCTATACCATTACACAGAGCAGGTAAGTATAACTGGTTTGTCATTTTAAAAAGATTTACCTTTAAAATTACTTTACATGGGAAGACAAAGCCCCTAATGCATGTACACCGATGGGCCACACATGGGAGCATTGCCCTTTACCCCAGTATTGTGTTAGGGGCCCATTCAAAATGTTTTTTTTTTTAACCCATCAGACAAGCATTGAATTCTCAGCCCTGTCCTTATCAAGGCAACGCTCCAGATAATGAAATCAGCCCTTTCCAAATGAATATGAAAGAAACGCATTATGAACGGTATTATCTATGGAATTCACCTGACACGCCTTAACCTAGGCCGACTCATGCTGCTGTCACTTTCACACCAGTACACACACACGACAGCAATGGGAACCACAACACTCATGGCTGGAGGCGACACGGCTCCCCTCCCCCAAAACAGTTTTATTTTTCATTTTCTTTTTGGGTCAGTTAATTGGGGATAGCAGGTCTTCCTTTTTTATTTTCTTTAAATCCACTTGCCGACCAGGCTTTATCTAGCACTTTTTGCTTACAAGTTTAAATCCGTTTTTTGATAGAAAATGACTTAAAACCCCCAGACATAACACATTTTTTAACAGTGATGGCGAACCTTGGCACCCCAGATGTTTTGGAACTACATTTCCCATGATACTCATGCACTCTACAGTGTAGTTGAGCATCATGGGAAATGTAGTTCCAAAACATCTGGGGTGCCAAGGTTCTCCATCACTGCCTTAGGAAATAAAAGCCTTTTTTTTTTAGGTCACAGTATTTGTGCAGCGTTTTTTTAACTGCAGTTTTGGGGGATTTTATTTTATTTTTTTTATTTTTAATACACTTCTTTTAAATTTTCACTTTTACATGGAAAAACACAATACATAATCCATTTTTGGCACGCCGAGTAAATAGATGCCAAACCTTAAAATTGTGCACACCCATTAGAGCTGCACGATTAATTGCGGAACCCACGTAACCAGCGTGGAACGCAAATGGCGCCGATATCGGCACCAACGTCAGCAGCCTGCGCCGCTGGATGGATGCCTGGGCTTTTCGCTCACAGTTCTGTACAACTGTAGCGTTTATCCATGCGCCACCCAGTGGTTGCCGGCAGTACTGCTTCTGATGTATTGATCTTTCTCACAGTTCTGTATAACTGTGTGTATCCATGCGCCACCCAATGGTTGCTTCTGATGTGTATAAAAAAAAAAAAAAGACCAGTGATATTTCTATAATGTTAAAGACCATATAACTCCTATGAAAAAAAAGCAGAATCAAAGTTTAATTCTGCTTTTTTCATAGGAGTTATATGGTCTTTAACATTATAGACCTATCACTGGTTTGTTTTTTATATATATATTCATATTTTCAGATAAATCACAGATTTATATGGGGGGGGGGGGTGTTCTGGCATTCAGTTTTTGAGAATTGTGATCTTTAGTCCAAGCAAAAGAATTGAGATTCTCATTTTGACCAGACTCGTGCAGCCCTAACACCCACACACAACATAAAATGATACCATCCATAGGCAACGCTTTAAAAGCCATTACAGCAGGAGTCTCAAACTGGCAGCCCACCAGCTGTTGCAAAACTACAAGTCCCAGGAGGCATTGCAAAGCTAACAGTTACAAGCATGACTAACACGCAGAGGCATGATGGGACTTGTAGTTTCTCAACTGCTCGAGGGACGCCAGTTTGAGACCCCTGCTTTACAGGCTACCACTTTAGATGTACAAAAATTAGTGCTCTGGTGCTAGAATTACTTCCGACGTCAGCTCTAAAGGGCAATACCGGAGTGTTTCAAGTTCAACCACTTAAAGTCAAATAAGGGACATGATTTGGCGGCAAGGGTTTAAAGAACTGCGTCAAAGTGGGAGAGGCTCAATTTTCAAGCAAAAAAAAAAAAAGGGGGGGGGGTAAGGTCAAAAGGTAAGGACTAGGCCGAGGCTCTACATTTTAATAGTGTGCTGGATAAAAGAATGGCTGGACTAGGATTAGTTGCTATAGACAACAGACTGTTCTTTCTTAGGTTACATCAGAGCTAGCAGTTTTCAACAATGCCATAATCCATAAAAAAAAAAAAAAGTCCATCACTTCCAGGAAAACTCATTTGCAAAACAGAGTGACATCTTCTGAAAATGCCTGCCGCTTGGCTGCCTCTGGCTTTCAATTTTCTTTTAAATATACTTAAAGCAAACTTGCAGCAAGCAAAATCAGAATTATTGATCTGCATTGACCAAGTAATAATTCTAGCGGGTCAGTATAAAAGGCAACTAGAATTTACAGAATCAGCAGTCACCAATGAATGGCAGCCTATGGACTTCTATCATTCAGTTTTACACATTGTCCAATATACAGATGTCCACTAGAGGGAGCACCTAAAGCTCTGCATATAAAATACCATAAGGACTATAGTCACTCAAACCAACGCTCACAAAAGGTTGCTCGGGTTTGTACAGCACTGCAAGCAAGATCAAAACTGCAATAAATTTTAGCTACAACAAATATATATTGTTCCCCTTACTGTCTACATACACATCACATAGACTCCTTGAATAAACTTCCTGTGGGTACGTGTGTGGGCTAGCTTTCAAATATGAGCCAAATGTCCTAGTTTTGCTGCAGTGACAACAGAATGTGCCCCTGCACGATTTCTTGGCAAGGCGGTTTGGACTATGAGCCCTGGTTCACACTGGGCTGCGGGAGTGAAGCAGTGCGAGTTCAGCTGAACTCGCACGATTTCACTCCCGCCCGGCAGTCCCGATTTCAGAGACATCTGTGCAGGTTTCTGCACAGATGTCAATGTAAATCGCAGGCTGAAATCGCAAAAAGTAGTACAGAGACTACTTTTTGAAATCGGTGCAGCGTCTAGATAGGATAGATAGGATAGATAGGATAGACACAGTACAGACCAAAAGTTTGGACACACCTTCTCATTCCAAGAGTTTTCTTTATTTTTCATGACTATGAAAATTGTAGCCTCACACTGAAGGCATCAAAAACTATGAATTAACACATGTGGAATTATATACATAACAAAAATGTGTGAAACGACTGAAATGTCATGTCATATTCTAGGTTCTTCAAAGTAGCCACCTTTTGCAGCAGACACATCTCTAGAACAACTGTTAAGAGGAGACTGTGTGAATCATGGTAGCATATCTGCTAGGAAACCACTGCTAAAGAAAGGCAACAAGCAGAAGAGACTTGTTTGGGCTAAAGAACACAAGGAATGGACATTAGACCAGTGGAAATCTTTGCTTTGGTCTGATGAGTCCAAACTTTAGATCTTTGGTTCCAACCACCGCGTCTCTGTGCGACTCAGAAAAGGTGAACGGATGGACTATACATGCCTGGTTCCCACCGTGAAGCATGGAGGAGGAGGTGTGATGGTGTGGGGGTGCTTTGCTGGCGACACTGTTGGGGATTTATTCAAAATTGAAGTCATACTGGACTAGCATGGCTACCACAGCATCTTGCAGCGCCATGCTATTCCATCCGGTTTGCGTTTAGTTGGACCATCATTTATTTTTCAACAGGACAATGACCCCAACCACACCTCCAGGCTGTGTAAGGGCTATTTCTCCAAGAAGGAGAGTGATGGGGTGCTGCGCCAGATGACCTGGCCTCCACAGTCACCGGACCTGAACCCAATCGAGATGGTTTGGGGTGAGCTGGACTGCAGAGTGAAGGCAAAGGGGCCAACAAGTGCTAAGCATCTCTGGAAACTAGGGGTGTCAAATATAATCGATGAATCGGTGCATCGCGATTCGGGTGTACCCGATGCGATTCCGATGCATGCGACCGTGATAATCGATGCCTAGCCCCGCCCCCGCCCCTCCCGGGAGAGTGCTCCGTTCTATGGTACCTTTTGTTTTCAGCGCTCGTGTGACTGCCCGGCCCTCCTCTCTCCTACGGTCCACTCCGCTCTCTCTCCTGACGTCAGCCCCGCCCACTGACTAGAACTTCAGCTTAGTAGAGGATACTGTCTGTATATGCCGCTGACTGACTGCACGACTTTCCTATCTCCACTCGGCCCTTACGTCTCTCCTGGCGTCAGCCCCGCCCACTGCCTAACGATTGGATCAGTAGAAAGGCGGGAGGGGCTGACGCCAGGAGAGACGTAAGAGCCGAGTGGACATAGGAGATAGGCGAGCCGTGCAGTCAGTCACGTTAGCGCGGCATAAACAAGCACTATCCTCTACTAATCTGAAGTTCTAGTCAGTGAGCGGGGCCGACGGAGACTGGAGAGAGGCGGGCAGTCAGTCAGTCAGTCACATTAGCGCGGGCGCTAATATATACAAACGCTGAGAATTCCCGGCTGACAATGAAGAGCTGGAATGGAGATCGGGGGATGGTGTGCTGGCAGATCGCCCATCTCACTACAAGGCTGCAAGTTCCCTCTAATCATCCTCTGTGCAGAGCAGCATGTAAGTACAGAGGAGGAGGGGGGTGCTGTGATTCGGGGACACAGGGTACGGGCATGTAGTGGAATCTGATGTACTGTCACCTGTGACAAGTCATTGTCACTGCAGGCAGGGACTGGGCTGTATGGAGGAGAAATATAGACCATCTCCTGTACCATGTCCGCAGTCTCTGACCATCTCCTGTACCATGTCCGCAGTCTCTGACCATCTCCTGTACCATGTCCGCAGTCTCTGACCATCTCCTGTACCATGTCCGCAGTCTCTGACCATCTCCTGTACCATGTCTGCTGTCTCTGACCATCTCCTGTACCATGTCTGCTGTGTTTAGACTTTGCTACATGCAGGAAGTGTTATTGTGTGTTGTTTTTTTGTTTGAAGTACTTAAATATTTTTTTGATGAAAGCCATGCGCACTTGCGCTGCAATCGTGATGCATCGCGGAATCGAATACAGCATATTGCTACTTGTTTCAAGGGCACTATAATATATCTACAGAGACTGGGGACGTTTTGTTCTGGAAAGTCAATTGGACCTTTTCTACCAAAGAAAGTCTACACACTATGAAGTAGATCATCTCCCAACTGAAAAACCCATAACTAAAAAAAATGAAAAAAGATGAAAAAAGTTAGTTATGGGTTTTTAAATGTGAGTCTTTAATTGAATTTGTAGAGCATCAGATATTTCATGAAACGGTTAACCAGATAACAGGTTGGATACACCTGAATGACACTTTGGTTGATTACAGATAGCTCTGGCTCCCTTTTTTAGGAAGCACTGATCCATAGCTCCCCAGTTCTGACGAAGTTCCGATACCCACGGAACGAAACATGTAAACTCTTGGGGAACAGGGACCCCCCTATGCACACTTCAGCCTCACGGTTTTTGCTTCATTAGCTCGGTAATATTGTACCTTGAGCAGATATACCACCAATTAAAGGATGCCTTATGGAGACATGAAAAGCACACCCTGAGGACAATTACAACACTTGGCTTCCAGCCATTGCCTTTGGAGATTGAATAACTTTACTTTTATTCTGGACATTGCAATCAACAACTCACTATCAGAGACGCTGTATTACCACTGTCCTACCTTGGATACTATCATACCGATTCACCTGATATTACTGCCTTTAGGAGTAGCGCTTCAAGCTTTATCTAAATGCATAAATGGATGGCTTGGCTGCAATCCCTTTGAGCAGTGCGTGATTGGAGAAAATAGCTACTACTTTGAGCTATGAATGACAGCAAAACTGAGTAAACCCTGCACTAACACTGCTGAGGAATATTACTACAACTAGGGTTGTCCCGAGGACCGAGTACAAGTACCAATACTTTTTTTCAAGTAGTAGCCGATACCGAATACCGATACTTTTTTTTTTTTTTTTTTTAATGTGTCCACATATGCAGCCATGTCAGCCCCACATATGCAGCCATGTCAGCCCCACATATGCAGCCATGTCAGCCCCACATATGCAGCCATGTCAGCCCCACATATGCAGCCATGTCAGCCCCACATATGCAGCCATGTCAGCCCCACATATGCAGCCATGTCAGCCCCACATATGCAGCCATGTCAGCCCCACATATGCAGCCATGTCAGCCCCACATATGCAGCCATGTCAGCCCCACATATGCAGCCATGTCAGCCCCACATATGCAGCCATGTCAGCCCCACATATGCAGCCATGTCAGCCCCACATATGCAGCCATGTCAGCCCCACATATGCAGCCATGTCAGCCCCACATATGCAGCCAGTTCCCACATACCTACATCCTGCATCGCCGCTGCCGCCGCTTAGTTAATACAGGCGGGGAAGATAACCGCTTTCATTTGAATAGCTGTATCGTTTCCTGCCGCGCATAGACACTCCCCCTTGCTCGCGATCTGTCCAATCACGAGCAAGGGGGAGTGTCTATGTGCGGCGCCGCGGGAAACGATACAGCTATTCAAATGAAAGCTGTTATCTTCCCCGCCTGTATTAACTAAGCGGCGGGGATGCAGCGATGGTGCGGTGCGGCAGCGGAAGCGGCGGGGAGCGAGTATTCTATTCTGGTATCGGGGGTATTTGCGGGAGTACAAGTACTCCCGCAAATGCTCGGTATCGATACCGATACTGGTATCGGTATCGGGACAACCCTAACTACAACACTGTCATCTACCAACTAGCATATTATATGCCCAATCACCTATCATCCATCCATAATAGCGGATATAAATCTCATGGAATGTGAGCTGCCTAATAGGATTAATAAGCACTATATGGATATATTTGCTTTGAAGCTTTGAATGGACACTACCCATATGCTATGGGAACTTGCCCACTATCTATGGCAATATCATTGTATTTCAGGTGAATTCTATTGTGAAGATTAATATTACAGTGTCTGTTTGAATATCTCCTTTACATCTATCTACCAATGCAATTATACTTATAATGAAATACTAAGCCTGAGACGGCGAGTTCAACGGGAGAACTTTTTCCCATTAGGCTCAATATCCTTTTTGTTACATTGATTTTTTGTCCATTATCAGTTTCCATTGGATCAGTGCTACTATTACCACTAGTTAGTGGATTTTTTCATGTCCCCTTTTTCAGGTATTTACAATGTGGTATTCCACCATCTAGCCAGTGATCTTTTCACCTGAATTACAGGGAATCACTGCTATTTGTGGGAACCATTAGGAAATATTGCCAATAGTTGGGGTTTCGGTGTGCCATTTAGTGTGGGGGGGGGACTTGTGTGTTATGTGGAGGGTGGGGGTGCTATTTTTTGTAGCCTCTGATCTCCCCTTGGGATGATCGAGCATTAGTTACTGGTATAAGCCGTTTTTGAGTGGGCATCCAGGGGGACCATCCCTGGGTTGGTCTACCATATCATAGTGGACCTGAGTTTTTATACCCGACAAACATGTGTTCTTTTTTGATACTTATTCTAATACATTTTTGTAGTTAACTCTTAAGGGTGTGCAGCAGTCCATTTTCTTTGTTTTTTATTGTTGTGCTACATTGTAATTTGGATTGCACCCCCCGATAATATCGGTGAGTACTACGCTTTTTCAAAACTATGTGGGCATCCCATATTTTCCCTTTTTGGCACCCCTAGTTTTGAGTCACCGGCTCAAAAACAAATTAGATAGCCGGGGAACTAGCATTTTCAGTTTGTTGTCAACAATAGACCATCGTTCTCTAGGCACAGATTTCATTAAAAGAAGAGAAGCTCTCACTGGAAAACTTACCTATCTTCAATCCTCGCAGTACTTTTTTTTTTAGACACAAGATGTCCACAGTCTGGATGGAATGTCATCCAGCATCATTCTATCTGAAAGACTGAGGACACCATGTAAGTATAGGTCATCATTGGCTGCTTCCAGAGGGACATCACTGCAGAGTGTGCTGCTGAGCTCATGTCAACACCGCTCTCCGAATCCTTGGACTGCCCAGCACCTGGAAAACCGAGAGGATATATAACCCCACACATTATGTGGCTGGCCTGACATCTGGAACAAGTAAATATTAAGGGGGCAACAAAGAAAGGCTGCTGGTACACTGGTCCCCTAATATCTGCTGGTAACCTTATACTACACAAAGCCCCTCACCATTTGTTATGGCATCAGCAGGTAAATGAACCCGGTAACAGAAATGTGATCACTTCACGCGATCGCTGTTTCTGGAGGACACCATTAGGTTTAGATAAAGAAAATGTAAAGCATCTCAGAGGTCACAAATAGTTTAGAAATGCTGAACAAAGCAGTTCTAAGACCAAACAAACAATCTCACATTCCTAATCACAGTATTAGTTTGGCATTTAAATAACACCTTTCATGTCAGCAACCAAGGCCGTCATTGCCAACTTCTCCTTGTAAAAGCTTCCCGCCTGTCATTCTGTTCCTCGGTCTTCAATACTGACCCAAGACAAAGTTCTAGTTTCAGGTCCATGACTCTAAACATATTGAAGCCAGTGGCTCAGCATTACAGGCAATTAGCATATACAAGTGGAGGTCAGCAATGGTTATCCCATCATTTTTCTTGTGACAGACGGTTCACATCCGTCCCCAATCACAGGTAATCGTCCCATGTGTGATTACATAAAAGACAGCTGGCAATTGGGTCACCTTATCATTGATTTGTACAGGCTTCCGACCACAGCCGACTAAAAAAACACCCAGTTGTACCCGGCACAGTAATACAGCGATCTGGGCAGTATATGGCCCTAATCAGCTGTGTGCACAAGCTGTTAATCCACTCAGATTCGATCACTCAATCTGGCCACTTACCATTAGACTGAAAATAACTATTTGTGGTCACACTGCAAATTTTGAGAGACTTGTCCTGCGAATGCAAAGTCGTATGACAAGTCGTACCCCATGATTTCCAATAAATACCATTCATATCTGTGTGTCTTCAAGATGCGATGACTTCGAAGAGAAAAAAAAAAAAAAAAGTCGCCTAAGTAGCACAGAATTTTCTTTTCCCCACATGCACTCTGACTGGTCCAATACATGTGCATGGTGAAAGGGTTAATAAAACATTAGAAATATTCTTCAAAGTTGGAATGTCCTCTTTTCAGCCAAGCTTCAGCTAAATCAGCTCTTGTACATTGTGTTGTATTGTGATGCACTGAACCACACAAATCTATTACTGCCACTTTACTGAGCTCACTTTTCAGCCCGACAATTTCCAGTCACTTCCTCACTGCAATGAAGGGACATGCTGGGAAAGCTCTCAAATATAAAAGAAATATAATATATAGTTGGAATATACCTTATTTTAATGGTGGTGTAACTACCCCTTAGCACCCTTCTATTTTTATTTTTTATTAACACAAACGATGGTACTTCCATTCAATGAGTACTGTCCATTGTCCTAGTTTAAGGCACTAGTGCGAATTGGATGTGGCTTTTTCCGCATCCAATTTGCATGACAGGAAATTGTGACCGGCTCTTTATGGAGCCAGTTTTCTATCGAGAAACAACCTCTGTCGAAAAATGCCTTTCGATGGGTCTGTGCATGCGCAGTACACAACGTCACTCCAGTTTATATGCCGTCAACACTGTGCATGCGCAGATCGTCAGAGGCAGTATCCGATGAATTGTCAGATTCTGCCTCGCTGGGGCGGGTTGTGGGCATGTTGAAGGGTGGATTTTGTGTGCATTTTAACCCGCCCTTAGACACACTTAAGCTGCTGTGCAAGAGACAGAAAACACGCCGTTTAATACAGCCAAAACCCACCCACAACAGCGAGACCGAATCTGACAATTTCATTCTCTCTCTGCGCTTAGCAGATCGTCAGATACTGCTTCTGATGGTCTGTGCATGCGCCGTATTGACTTCACTTCAGCTGATCAACATATCAGCTGGAGTGAAGTTGCATACTGCACATGTGCAGACCCATCAAAGACATTTTTTGATGGAGGGCATTTCTTGATAGAACACCGGTTCACATACCTCCGTTATGGTGGAGAAGCAACCATGCACAGAGGTCCTGTGCATCTTTGGCTCCGTTTCAGGGGTGAATTCAGGCAAATATTTACCCCCCCCCCCCCTTGATTTGTCCCTGAAATGGAGAACAGGGATGCACCAGACCCCTGCTGCAAACCGCATCCAATGGCAGTGTGAACCCAGCTTATATCTGAAGCCCTTTGCCCCCCCCCACCACTTCCCCAAAACCCCTGCAGAAGTAATCTTCCAGTGCTACGAGGGGGGGGGGGGACAAAGCCAATGGATCTGTCAAGAGTGCCAACTTTGCCTGCATATTCCACCCCCTTCTCCGGTCATAGAAGCTCTACTTCTTTGGATGGAGGAGGGTGTTCTTTCATTCATCTGCCCATCTTCCATTCATAGAGTGCTTTTTATTGCTAGAAGCTATGGTACGGCTTCTATGAATGTAGAAGGGGGGCGAAAGGGTGGGCATAGGTGGTACTCTTGATGAGCATCTAAGACAGATCCATTGGCTTTATTTAACCTTCGCAGTACCAGAGCATTACAGTGGAAAGTGTGTTCAAAGATGTGCTTTTTTTCTGTACCTGTCCCTGCAAAGTCACAAAGAAAACAATTGTTCTGTGTGTGGCCTTGCAGAGTCCTACGTTCAAGAAACGCATGTCTCTGCACATGGTTCTGGTTTGAGCTGGCCTTTATTCATGAATAAATCTGTTATTTGTGTATAGCAAAACCATTGTACCACTCAGCAGTAGGAATCTTCTTCCCTTCCGGCATCAAACATTGGAACCATCTAATTACAGAACCTTAAAAGTCAGAATAAATTCTCCTCTACGTTGGAGAAATACTTTAGGAACATGCTTACCCCTTTCCTTTAACATGAACGCATCAAACTGCTCCAGCCTATGTGACCCCTTCCTACAAGGATTGGGATATTGGAATGCCCAAAAGTGTGCCAACGACTGCTGGAGTAACTGTGCCTTGTACGTGCCATGACAAAATGTCATCATCAAGCTAGTCTATTAAAAATACTAATATAAGCACCAGCTTTTACGCAGATTATATATATTTTTTTTAAAACCACAGAAAGGCTCCATGCACACTGAAGCTGATAAACTGAAGTTTATTGGCGTTTTGGCTTTTTTTTTTACAGGCCATAAACTGAACTCTATGTTAGCCTATGTGCCCATGCACACCTGGGTGTTTTTCAGTGTTAATGAGCTTTGGAGTTTATTGGCTTTTTTCTGAACGCCCGAAATTTGCGTTCAAAGTGCCGTTTTTTGGCAGTAAAAAAAAAAAAAAAAAAAAACGCAAAACGCTGAAAAACCCTGACGTTTTTCTATCCATTTAAAAAATAAAATAAAAAAAAAAAAGCTGATAAAAGCTACACTGAAAACATTGATTAAAGCTATTGCAAAAACACTAAAAAATGTTGCAAGGCTCCTTGAGAAGCTACTGGCGTTTTTTTATAGCTTTTATCAGCTTCGGTGTGCATGGTGCCAAAAGCTTAAAAAAATAAAAAATAAAAGGGGGAATAAACTACACAGGCAGTTACACAATGACAGGAAGCATCACCGAACTACCTAGAATGCTCAACAGCGCCCTGGTAGTTTGAGCCGCAATGGCTGATGGCATTTGTAGTTCTCCCATTCACAGAATGTGACAGTGGGTGCAGGGAGAAGATCCCAGCCTGTTGTCACAATAAGAAGGGGGACTAGTGGAGAGGCTCCAGGAGCATGTTACAAGTTTCAAGCCTCATACACACGCATGTTTTTTTCAGCAAGAAAACTGCTGGCAGAGCTTTCTTGTTGAGTAATTTGTGCGTGTGTACAAGGCTTTGAGGTTACTAATCGGGCCCCTGCGGCGTGGCTTAGCGCATGGAGGAGTAGGACGCTTGTGCCTGGAGCTCCCGCACACACTGCCAGCATAACGGCCCTAACAACAGCCCTGACGCGCCAGACACTCCGGTAATGGGACGGAAGGGAGGGGGTGAGACTCACCGCAACACCGATCCAGGCAGGGACGGCGAAATCGAGCGTTTCTTTGCCAAAATCCGGCCGGAGCAGCGCGGCCCATCCCCAGCCAAGATGGCGACGGCCCGTCCTTCTGGATCCCACGCGGCCTCTCACGGAGCCTCCTCGCAGCGCTCAGCTACAGGTATGAAGACCAGGCAGAGGGCGAGCTCCCCCCCCCCGATTCTGATACTGGCTCCATCCGATCGGCCGGGCACTCCCCAGACTCCCACCGCTCCTATGGGGGCTGGGATCTTGAGGCCTACATTAAAGCCCTACCTACCAGGCATGACTTTGAGGCCTGCGTTCAGCGAATGGAGAGATCCTACAAGCAGGAGATCTCTGAGCTGCGCAGAGATGTTACTGACAGGCTGGAGGACGTAGAGCAGCGGGTGGAGGAGACTGTAACCACATTGCAATCTCACGAAGCTATTCTCAATGACCACACTGTTCAGATTCAACAGCTTATGCTATCCCAGGACGACCAGGAGAACAGGGCCAGGCGCAATAACATTCGCATTCGCGGCCTCCCTGAGTCAGTTGAGACCAAGGATCTGGCCCTCGCAGTGGTGGCCCTGTTTAATGACCTGCTGCAGAAGGAGAAGGAGGCCCCCTTAGAACTAGACCGAGTACACAGAGCTCTGGGTCCCAGGAACCCCAGCCCAGATCACCCCAGAGATGTGATTTGCAGGGTTCACTTTTTTGCCATTAAGGAAGCTATCATGCAAGCCGCACGCACGCAGGAGGCCATCCTTTTTAATGACACCCGCATCCACTTGCTGCCTGATGTCTCTAAGCTGACACTTGACCTACGTAGGGCCCTGAAGCCCCTTACTGGAGCCCTGCAGGCTAAAAACATCAAGTACCGTTGGAGCTTCCCTTTTCAACTGTCAGCCTCCCATGATGGAAGATCGGCTGTTTTTCGCTCGCTGGGTGACCTCCCCAAGTTCTTGGGAGCCTTTGAGCTCCCGCAGATCTCCATCCCGGACTGGCCACTGCGAGCAGCTACCCCTGGCTTTCAACTCTCCTCCGGCTGGAAGAGACAATCTAAGAAGCCTCGACGATCCAGATCGGAAACCACCAAGACCCCTGATGGATGAGCTGTTCTGACCCCCCATGCCTTATGGGTCACTGTATATTGCTGCTCATGGACTTTCCTCTGCTGAGATCCTTGCTGTTTGGGACATTTGGTTTAGGGGGGCGCTAGGTTGGGGGGGCGGGTGGTCTGTGGTAGGGTAGTGCCCTCCCCGGCCTGGCGGCCCCTGGTTTCCCCTTGGATCAAATCAGCGAACTGTGCCTTGTCTCGTCCCAACCTAGGCGGACCACCTCCCGCCTCTCCCTTCCCTATACTGTTTTTTTTTTTGATACTTTCACCCTTGTCACCAAGGCGTGTTCAGATGTTTACCACATTACCCTGTAGGATACGGATTTACCTAGGTACTTGAGAGGGGACATCCCTCTCGCTTGGTGTACCTGTTATTCTCCAGCAAGTAGTCCTACTGGGGTTCTAGTTAATTTTGATTGCCGTTATTTTATATTACTATTTTATATTACTGTACATGTTTGATGTTTAAGTGTGCGGGTGCCTCTCCGTGCGACACCCACGTTACCCCACTTAGGTCCTTCAGCTCCCCTTGCGGTGCAAGCTGAAATGTTGCTAGCGACAATGTTAGTGAGGCCACTCCGGCCCGTTGTTCTCTGTTTCCCCCTTTCTTCTTTTCTCTTTACTCTACCCTGGGTCCTCTGCCCACTGTCCCCCCTCCCCTCCCCTTCCCCATGCTCTGGAGATGGTGTGCTCGTTCCCGGTAAGTTGCTTCTCTCCCCTCCTACTGTATTACTTATGGCCTCCTCTAGCTTCCTGACGGTGTCCTCCCTGAACTGCAGGGGTCTCAATGTCCCAGAGAAGAGGAGACAGATAGTATTCCATTTCCATAAATTACGTACGCAGATCCTCCTTCTCCAAGAAACCCACTTCAGATCTGATTCTGTCCCCACCCTTCTTCACAAGCAATACCCCACTTGGTTCCACAGCACTAACCCATCTGCAAAGTCCAAAGGGGTTTCTATTGCGTTTCATGCCTTTTTTTAGATGCTAAAGGGAGATTTATTTTTCTTAAATTATCATATAAGAATGTGATCTATACTGTAATTAACGTGTACTCCCCTAACCAGGACCAGCTGCAGTTCTTCACCTCCATGACATCCCGCTTGAAGAAGTTTAGCACGACCAACATGATTCTGGGTGGCGACTTCAACGTGGCTCTGGTGCCCCGCATAGACACGTCGGCTGGTAAGTCCTCGCTTTCATTGGCTTCCCTGACCAAGCTGCGCACTATCCTTACTGATCTCTCCCTGGTGGATGTCTGGAGAGCTCTTCACCCCTCCACCAGGGACTACACGTACTATTCCCCTGCCCACTCTACATACAGCAGACTTGACTACGTACTCATTTCACAATCATTGCTAGACCTCTCGCCTTCTGCTTCTATTGGTCTTACGCTTTGGTCGGACCATGCCCCGGTACATGTTGCGCTGGGGAGGGCCCCCCCTCCTAGGTCCAGAACCTCTTGGAGACTAAATGACAATCTTCTCACAGACCCGACCTGCACAGACGACATTGTTCAAACCATTGTGAACTTTAACGCGGATCACGCCCACGACGATACCAACCCACTTACGAAATGGGAAGCCCTTAAATGTGTTCTGCGAGGTAAGTTTATTCAACATGGCTCCAGACTCAAGAAAGCCCGTTCGGCGGACATTTCCCGCCTTCTGGCTACTATCTCGAACCTGGAAGACTCACACAAACGTTCGCCTGATGCAGCCACTTTGGTGGATCTGGCGGGAGCGAGACGGGACCTATTACAAATCTTCTCGGACCGCTCCTTGGTGGCGAGAGATAAGGGCCGTTTCACCCATTACTCTCAAGCCAACAAGTGCGGTAAACTTTTGGCGAACACTCTCCAACCTCGGCTGGCTAGAAAACCTATACCCTTCATTGTTTCTCCCGGTGGGGGTAAAGTGTTGGCTAATGCCGCTATAACAGAGGAATTTCGCCGTTACTACGCCGATCTTTATAATCTCCCTCCCCAACAAGTTAGGCCCGGTCCTGTATATGGAGGCTCCCCGGCAGAGCTATCCTCCTATATTGTAGACACCGCGCTCCCGTCTATACCGGCCTCCGCTAGTGAGGAACTGGACTCTCCCCTGACCGAGGCCGACTTCCGGCTGGTTATTAAAAAACTTAAGAATGGCAAAAGCCCCGGTCCGGACGGTTTTACAGCACGCTTTTATAAGTTGTTCGCTCCCCACCTGGCTCCTCTTCTTGCAAAGGCCTTTAACGCCATTGAGGAGGGTGTGCGTCCCTCCCCGTCCCTGCTCTTGGCCCAGATTGTAGTCATCCCCAAATCGGGTAAGGACCCGTCTCAATGTTCCAATTATAGGCCTATCTCTCTCCTTAACATCGACCTGAAACTCTTCACGAAAATTTTATCCGATAGGCTTTCCCCCCTCTTGCCCTCTATCATACATGGTGACCAGGTGGGCTTTGTCTTGGGTCGCGAGGCCCGAGACAATACTACTAAGACCATGCACCTCATCGCTTATGCTCAGAGACACGGATTACCATCTTGCCTTCTCTCCTGTGATGCAGAGAAGGCTTTTGATAGGGTCAGTTGGTCCTTTCTAGAAGCCACTCTTCGCCAGATAGGATTAGGCCCTAAAATGCTCTCGCGTATCCTTTCCCTGTATTCCGCCCCCTCTGCCTCTATCTTAGTCAACGGCACGCAGTCGAACGCGCTATCGATCAAGAACGGTACACGGCAGGGCTGCCCCCTGTCCCCTCTCCTGTTCGCTCTGGTGATAGAACACCTAGCTCAGGCGATCAGGGCCAATCCGAATATTCATGGGATCCAAACGCCCTCCGCTGATTGCAAGCTCTCCCTATACGCAGATGATCTGCTTCTTTATGTCACCCGACCCCACCTGAGCATCCCATCCATCCTGGCAGAGATTGACAGATTTGGCAGACTCAGCAACTACAAATTAAATCTGTCCAAAACGGAAGCGTTAAACTTATCCCTACCACAGCACACCCTCGCCCTCCTCAAATCCAATTTTTCCTTCCATTGGAAGGAGAAATCCATCTCCTATTTGGGAACTGCTATACCAGCGCATCTGCCCGAGCTATACGCTTTAAACTACACTCCACTCTTAACCAAGCTTCGGCTCCTCACGGAGAAGCGCATGGACCTACCGGTGTCATGGTTTGGGCGTATGAACACTCTCAAAATGGACATTTTGCCGAAGCTGCTGTACTTGTTCCAAGCGCTCCCCATAGCTCTCCCCTCCGCCTTTTTCCGTACGTTGCGCTCTATGGCCATTCGGTTTGTGTGGCAGGGGAAATGCCCCAGGCTGAAACATTCGCTGCTCTGCTCCCCCGTCTCCAATGGGGGTACAGGCCTCCCAGACTTTGAACTCTATCACGCGTCTGCAGTGCTTTCTCGACTCTTGGAATGGTTCCCCCGCCCCCTAACTAAGATTGCTACCCGGGTTGAACAGGACTTAACCTCAATCGATCTCCGTGCGCTTCTCTGGGGACACGGTGGGGGGTACCGGTCTATGACAGGTCTGTCTCCCCTAACCAAAGATGCCCTGGGGCTTTGGTATCGCAGGCGTGAAGCCTGGGCGCTTTCAACTGATCCCAGCCCACTGACTCCCCTGTTTGACAACCCAGCTTTCCCCGAAGGTAGACTGACCAGAGCTCTTGGCGACTACGATAGGGACTCCTGGCCGACGGCACGACACTTCGTACACGCCTCCACAGGCTCCTTTCTTTCACCTGGGGCTTCCCCCTCTGCTAGACTGACCTGGCTCACCCATATGCACTTGACGACCTATTGTAGGACGCTACACACCTCTCAGCAGGTCCATAGACCCCTGACGGACTTTGAACATTTATGCTCACTGACGGAAACCCAGAGGCACACCCTCTCGTTGGTGTACAAACTGATTTCTGACCACACCCATGGATCCCTCCCCAAATTCACTGCAGCATGGTCAGAGGACCTTGAGAGGCCCATTACCGAGACTGAGTGGCGAACAGCCTTTTTCTTCACTCATAAGTCCTCAGTGTCCAGTTATGCACAAGAAAAAAATTATAAGGTGCTGTCTAGGTGGTACAGAGTCCCGTCCGCCCTCAGGGTCATGTTTCCGTCGACTTCCGACTCCTGCTGGAGATGCGGCCTGGCTATTGGTACGTACTGTCATGTCTGGTGGGACTGAATTGCTCTGTCCGTTCTGGAACCATATTTTTGAAGTATATTCTGAACTGTACGGTGACCCCCTCTCCCCTTCTCCCTTCATTGCCCTTCTTTCCATTCTCCCAGGCTCCACTAAATTTCAAAAGAATTCCCTCCTGAAATTTTGTCTTAGCGCTGGTAGGCAACTGATCGCCAGGCACTGGAAATCACCCTCCCCTCCGACCTTGATTGAGTGGGTAAGCGAAATGAATGGTATCATGCTCATGGAAGAATTGCAAGCTAAATCCCTAGACAGATATGATAAATTCTCTTTCACCTGGAGCTTGTGGAGACACTACTCCACGTCGGACAAGCTAAAGGTCAGGCTATCACCCATTGCACCCCTGTAGCTGCTGGACCCAAGCCCGCATACGGGCATGGTGCAGTGGAGCTGGAGTGTGGTCTCCTTTGACCCCCTCTCTGAGTTTAGTATCTCTTACCCTGACAGGTTGTATTCCCTAGGCGGGAACAGAGCACACCGTCTCCCCGACCCCCCCCCCTCCCCTATTCCATTTCCCCCCCCCTCTTCCCCACCTTCTCTTACCCTTATTCTTACTATTCCTTCCTCTTTCTCTCTACTGGTCTTCTTGGCCCCCTCTTGGGCCCCCCTCGATGGCCCATTGGTTACCCACAGGCACTCTGTTAGTACACTGGGCTGAACGCTTTTTATAGTGGTGGTACTGTTTTATGGCTATTCTGTAGTTATCAACGCACAAGCCCAGCTTTTCTCGCTTCTTGAACTACATAAGCTTTCACTTTCTTGGATCTCGGGCGCAGCAGGATCCCAAAGGGGCGCCCGGATTGAGCCCTAATAGTAGTAGTTCCCCTTTTCTTCTTCATTTTTTATTTTACTCACATGCTGGTTTGTTTTATCAATCTATATATGTATGCCCACCCACTGTACCCAGAATGTGATTATTTGTGCAAGCTTGTGTGTGTGCTTTGGAGCGCCTATGTTCTTTGTTTTTTTTTTCCCATTATGGATCTGGCTACCCTGTGTAGGGGGCCGGGTCCAATATGTTCATGTTGTTTATTCTTTTTTTTTCTCTTCACTGTCTGAAAACCTTTAATAAATACTTATTGAACCTAATCGGGCCCCTGCGGAGATGCAAGAGCCGGTCACAATCTCCAGCTATGCGAATAGGATGGGGGGCCCCCTGTACCCAATTCCCAACAGTGTGATCCTAGCCTTATAGGCATATTCCAGCTTTTGCAAAATATGAATAACGCATCTAAATTTGTATTTTTTTTTAAATGTGTAATCATTAATTCTTTATATGGGAGCCAGGAAAGCATTGCAACCACAACCAAATACCTCTAAAGGGGTACAGATCCTCAGTTGTGGAACTAGGAGGAAGCATCAATGAACTGCAAGTGTGGTGACATAATTGTACTTGTGCTTCATTGAAAAGCAAAAGTCCTTCTGCTGATGGGACTGGTAGTTTCTTTATTCACAGATCTTGGTGAAAAATTGACAGCTGTGCAGGTGAAGCCGAGCACAGCAGCCCTCAATTCAAAATCATGATAGTCGGTGGGAGAAGAATCCCAAGATTAAGTAAGAGGGGATTTGGGGCTGTCCCAGCGATTCATTTTACACCCTTAGGCCCCTTTCACAATGGATACGTTTTTCAGGCAGTTTAGCGCTAAAAATAGCGCCTAAATACCACCTGAAAAACTCCTGCCCAGCATTCTCAATGTGAAAGCCCAAGGGCTTTCACACTGAGGCGATGCGCTGGGGGGGGGGGGAGAGAAAAAAAAAATCTCCTGCAAGCAGCATCTTTGGAGCGGTGAGAGGAGCAGTGTGTATACCGCTACTTCCCATTTAAAACAATAGGAAATGGCAGTAATACTGCCCGCAACACGCGGTATTAACCCTTTTTGAATCCCGCAGCAATTACAACAGTATAGCGCCGCTATTTTTAGCGGCGCTGTACCGCCACCGCACCTCCCGCCCCAGTGTGAAAGGGGCCTAAATATACATAGAAGATACATGGTCAGAAAGGGTGATTGCACACCTACCTGCTTTGGCATGGGTAGCTTTTCCATCACAGTGATGGTTTAATGTAAATGTGGGAGCACAGATTAGCGTCACAATCTGAAGCCAACCAGAAATGTCAGAATTTATCCTGCGAGAACGGGCCATAGTTATACCGTGCCAGAAGGGCACTACAAATTGGTGCCAAAAAGACACTAAAATACATTTTAATATGTGTTTTGGTACATTTCAATTGAAGTCTATAGGGTCAAAATAGCACTTCAACTAGTATGAACTAGTTAGGCAAGCTAGCATTGCTGGTTAGTCTTGACAACTAGTTAGTCTTGCTTAGGCAAAACTTGGGATCAATTCACAAAAGGTGCACAAAAGCACAGGTTGCACTATTCATTGTTACACTGGTGCACAGAAACCAATGCAGCAATCAAATATGCGTATATTTAAAAAAAAAAAAAAAAAAAAAAGCACACCTGCAAAGCTCAAAAAGATACTTGAGCTTCTCTGCAAAGTGTAGCCCATTGAAGTGGATTGGCCTGCCTGCCCTATACACGAGGAAGCGCATATCTATGAAGCGCTACAACCATGTGAATGACAGCTAAATTGGTTTTCTTAATACAGGTTTGTATTATCTCCTTACGAGTTATGACAGATGGATATCAGTTTTGCGCGGACTGAACTTTAAAAGTTAGCAGGTGTGGTGAGTTATATTGCTCCTCATATTTTAGGTGGATTCCAGCACACTGAATCACCTAACAGATACTCAGTGTCAATCTTCCTTCACCATAACAATACATTTCCTTCTTCAGCAGGGTTTTAAATTCTGGGTCAAATTAAAGATGAATTCCACCTTTTGCAAAATATATTTTTTTTTTAAATGTACCCATACTGTAATAAAAAATAAAAAAAACACAACATGCACTTATTAGCCAGCTTTTAGTTGCGCATGAGTGAGCCGCGCTGTGGTTTGAGAATAGTCACGCAGTCTTCTGGGATCTGTGACGTGTCCCAGAAGGGTACGGGGAAACATGGAGATGAATTTCTGCTTGGATCACCTAGGCAATACAAGCAGAAGTGGGAATGAGAACCTATCAAAACTAGGTACCCGCTCCCTGGAGATGCACGACTAATCGTTAACCACTTCAATACCCAGCCATATACAATTGACGGCCTGAGATGGGATCTACCATCCTAAGTGGCCGTCAATTGACGGCCTAGGCTTTGTGGGTGGATATCTGAATGATACCTGCAGCCAGAGGCATCATCCAGATAGCCTCTTCTTCAGCCGGCGATTCTGCACGACATAAGAACGATCATAGCGGCGGTTCCGCCGCTTGATCGTTCTTACAGGCCGCGGGAGGGGACATCCCCCCCTCCCGCCGCCATCCGGTGCTTCTCCGGGCTCTCCCGTGCTTTCGGGGCCGGGAGAACGAATCGTCGGCGGGAAGCATAGAGATGACTGGTGACCAGATGGTCACCAGTCATCTCTATGACCGTCGGAGGACCCGGGCGCGATGTGATGACGTCACGCCCGGGTCCCCGTAATTTTTTTTCACCGATCTCATGGTTTCCAGCCTGGAGGAGAGATGTGAGGTCTTATTGACCCCCCATCTCTTCTTAAAGAGGACCTGTCACACACATTTCCTATTACAAGGGATGTTTACATTCCTTCTAATAGGAATAAAAGTGAAAAAATAAATAAAAAAAAAAAAAATGAAAAAAGTGTAAAAATAAAAATAAGTCAAAAAATTAAATAAAAAGATAAATTAAAAACGCCCCTGTCCCCGATAGCTCGCGTGCAGAAGCGAAAGCACACGCAAGTCCAGCCGACATGTGTAAACGCAGTTTAAACCACATAAGTGAGGTATCGCCGCATGCGTTAGAGTGCCAGCAACTAATCTAGTACTAGATCTCCTCTGTAAACCTAAACCGGTAACCTGTAAAAAAAATAAAAAAATAAACACGTTGCCTATGGAGATTTGTAAGTACCGAAGTTTGGCGCCATTCCATGAGTGTGCGCATAATTAAAGCGCGACATGTTGGGTATCTATTTACTCGGTGTAACATAATCTTTCACATAATACAAAAAAATTGGGCTAACTTTACTGTTTTGTTCTTTTTTTAATTCATGAAACAATTTCTTTTTACAAAAAAAAGGCGTTTGAAAAATGATTGCGTAAATACCGTGCGAGATAAAACGTTGCAATGAGCGCCATTTTATTCCCTACGGTGTCTGCTAAAAAAACATATAATGTTTGGGGGTACTGTGTAATTTTCTAGCAAAAGAATGATGATTATTACATGTAGGAGAGAAGTGTCAGAATAGGCCCGGTATGGAGGTGGTATAAAAGCCTGGTATTGAAGTGGTTAAGAATCGAAATTGCGATTCTACTACCCTCCCGATCTTAAAACAGCATTTCCACAGAAAGTGGAATTTTCCCTTTACATTCCATTCACACTTGTACAATTTTGGACATCAAAGTCACATGACAAGTCGCACCCCATGTTTTCCAATGGTAACCATTCATATGTTCGACTTAAAGACATAGCGATGTCAAAGCAGTTCATGAACCACTTTGGTCTGACTTTAATGCAACTTGAGGGCTATAGACTTCAATGTTAACCCTCAAAAGTTGCATGAAAGTCATAACTGAATAGAATAAAAATATAACATACATACTAGGGTTGTCCCGATACCTCTTTTTTAGGACCGAGTACAAGTACCGATACTTTTTTTCAAGTAGTCGCCGATACCGATACTTTTTTTAAATGCGTCCCCAAATGCAGCCATGTCCCATCCCCCACACATATTGCAGCCATGTCCCGTCCCCCACACATATTGCAGCCATGTCCCATCCCCCACACATATTGCAGCCATGTCCCATCCCCCACACATATTGCAGCCATGTCCCATCCCCCACACATATTGCAGCCATGTCCCATCCCCCACACCTGTAGTAGCTGCTGCCAGGTTAATCCCTGTGCAATACAGCGCGCATTACAAGCTTTTGTTTGTATACTTGTAATGTGCGCCTCGCCATGTATAGACACTCCCCTTCTAGGGATTGGACGGATCCGTCCAATCCGGAGCAAGGGGGAGTGTCTATACACGGATAGTATTCTATTTAGGTATCGGGGGTATTTGCGGGAGTACAAGTACTCCCGCAAATACTCGGTATCGGTCCCGATACCGATACTAGTATCGGTACAACCCTAATACATACATACATACATATACAACAGTAGGTGCAACTTTGCAGCGGGACAACAGGTCACATCCAAAGTTGCACCAAGTCATACAAGTGTGAATGGTAACTAACATGTCATACTTACCTCCTCAGTGCAGTTGGCTTTGCACAGAGTGACCCGATCCTCTTCTTCTGGGGTCCCTCAGCAGCACGCCTCCTCTTCTCGAGTGCCCTGTTGGAGAAGTGCTCTCCTTTCGGGCACACTCCCCAGTTCTGCTGCTAGGTCTACTGACACAGCGCTATTGGATTTAATTGACAGCAGTGGGAGCCAATTGCTGAGCTGCCATCAATCTAACCAATCAGGACCCAAGACACCGGCTGGAGCTGGTGTGCTTATCCCCGTTGCGGTAAGGACTGGGTTCAGGCAAGTAAAAATAGGGCTCTGGGGGGGGGGGGGGGGTCAGCTGCATCAAAGGAGGGTTTTCTACCCCTTGGAGCCCAGGTTCACACACTCAGCTGAACTCGCACGATTTTGGCCGTGATTACAGAGACATCTGTGCAGGTTTCTGCACAGATGTAAATTGCGGCACGAATTCAGTGTAGAAATATTTGCCAGCACACCATGGAACGACGTAAATAGCGTCCAAATGGATGGTTTATTGCATGATCACAACACAAAGAAAATGCAACATTTTGGAGCCACGCAGGGCCCCTTCGTCAGGCATGTGATAACGAAGGGGCCCTCCGAAACGTTGCACTTTCTTTGTGTTGTGATCATGCAATAAACCATCAGTTTGGACGCTATTTACATTGTTCCATGGCGTGCTGGCAAATATTTATACTGTAACGTGCACCAGTATCAAGCTGGTTGTTGCTACGAGCAACCCAAGAGCTTAACCAAATGTGTGCGATGGGAATATGAAGTATATTTGAATTGGTCTAACGCTGCCATTGCCGACAAATGCCGCTGATTTGAGATGTGATATGACAAGTGATATCGCATTTCAAACCGTACCAATGTGAACCAGGGGCAAGACCCACTTTAAAGTGGGGAACTGTATAGAAGGTATTATACTCATAGTGATGGGTACCAACTTGGGATCCCTACATTTGTACCCAACAATAGCTAAGGCCCCTTTCACATTTATACGACTTGTCTCACGATTTTGTACTGCAAAATCGTCTGACAAGTCATTCTCCATGATTTTCAATGAACACCATTCATACTGGCACGACTTTAAGTAGTGCCGACTTCAAAGTAGTCCCTGCACTACTTTGGTCCGATTTTGATGCCACTTACACAGGCATTCATTGAAATCACGGTAAAAATCGCACGACTTTGAAGTCGTACAAGTGTGAAAGGGACCTAAAGCTTTTCTGATCCTCAGCATTCCTGTTTTGTACTCCTCCATGGCTGGACGAGAGCTGACCTCAGGAAAAGCAGTTACTACAAGCATATTAACACAAACGTAATCCGTGTCTGCCGCCAGATCCTCGGCTTCAACGGCCTTTGAGATACTTAGGCAACACCAAGATTGGCTTATGGAATTGTCCAGAATAGGCCAGAAGGGAACAAATCCAAAGGCGATGCACAGAATGGTAATAAAGAAGATTATATTTTACACTGAAGCTGAACAAACAACATACACAGCCACCCAACATGAATTCAGACAGATAACAAATAGATGAAAGGTGACTGTGTCCAACTAGAGCAAATACACACGTCATTGTGCGATAAACTGCAGTCACCTTTCCTGGTTGAAGAATAACTAGTAGGGATGTCTGCAAAATGATCCCGAGATGGATGACTCTGCATCTGTGCTAATGAGTGCAATGTCACTGCAGAGCTTTATACAAAAAGAAAAAAACACACACACACACACAGACCCAGGAAAGGCCTGCTGCCACATCTGGATCCCAGCTTAATGCTACCAGCTCCCCTACACAGCAGGGAGGCGCAAACTTCAAACATCTGCTTCTCCTAAGACTCCTCCTCGGATCGCTCAGCCCCCTCCATACTGACACGTGAACATGGGATAGGGAGCCACATGGGAAGGATTTCCTCTATACCTGAAGACACGGCCGTCTAATTCATTCTCTGCTTCCAGCCGCCTGAAAACTGCATTCATAGTGCAGGAATCCTCCATGGGAGGAGGAAAGATTAGTCATTGCTGAAACGCTGCATGACTGCAATTTACCCACCTGGGCTAATTGTATGTGACTGCAATGTATATAATTACTAGGTACGAATGCACACAACAATTATGGTTTTAGGCCTGCCTGGAGCTACAAGAACCCATTCATTTTTATTTATATGCAATGTGTTATATCGTATATATGGGCACATTCGTGGCACAAATCTGAGGATCCCCTGACTACAATTGCACACAGAAAAATATCCCACCCCTTCCTTTAAAAAATAAATAAAAATTATACAGGCATACCCCACTTTAACCACTTAAGACCCGGACCAAAATGCAGGTAAAGGACCTTGCCCCTTTCTGCGATTCGGCACTGCGTCGTTTTAACTGACAATTGCGCGGTCGTGCGACGTGGCTCCCAAACAAAATTGGCGTCCTTTTTCCCCCCACAAATAGAGCTTTCTTTTGGTGGTATTTGATCACCTCTGCGGTTTTTATTATTTGTGCTATAAACAAAAATAGAGCGACAATTTGAAAAAAAATTCAATATTTTTTACTTTTTGCTATAATAAATATCCCCCCAAAATATCATTTTTTTTTCCTCAGTTTAGGCCGATACGTATTCTTCTACCTATTTTTGGTAAAAAAAAAAAAAAAAAAAATCCCAATAAGCATTTATCGGTTGGTTTTCGCAAAATGTACAGCGTTTACAAAATAAGGGATAGTTTTATTGCATTTTTATTAATTTTTTTTTTCTTTTTTACTACTAATAGCGGCGATCAGCGATTTTTTTCGTGACTGCGACATTATGGCAGACACTTCAGACAATTTTGGGACAATTGTCATTTTCACAGCAAAAAATGCATTTAAATTGCATTGTTTTCTGTGGAAATGACAGTTGCAGTTTGGGAGTTAACCACAAGGGGGTGCTGTAGGATTTGAGTGTTCCCTGTGTGTGTTTACAACTGTAGGGGGGTGTGGCTGTAGGTGTGACGTCATCGATCACGTCCCCCTATAACAGGGATGATGTGATCGATGTTGCGGCCACAGTAAAGCACGGGGAAGCCGAGCAAATATCGCACAATGGTGTGTGCATTTGCTCTAGTAAAGCACGGGGAAGCCGTGTTCTTCAGCTCCGGGGACCGATCGCCGCACTGCAGTGGCGATCGGGTCCGCGAGTCCGGGTCCTTTGGACCGGGTCACGGGAGCGCGCCCGTGACCCACGGCTGGGTACTAGAACCAACGTATATATACGTTGATGTGCCCAGCCGTGCCATTCTGCCGACGTAAATGTGCAGTAGGCGGTCCTTTAGCAGTTAAGTACAGTCATTTTACATACACTCGCGAGTACGGACATACCAAGTACTGTACAGACATTTTACAGCAACAGCAGAAGGATCTGAAGCTCCAAGAGCATAGCCCGTCCTGTTCCAGTGTGCCCCTGACACCTCCACTACAACCCCTGAGACCTCAACTACAGCTCCTGAGACCCCCACTACAGTCCCTGACCACCCACTACACCCTAGAAGTTAAAAAAGGTATTATTTCACTTTAAGTACATTTTCGTTTTACATACATGCTCTGGTCCCATTGTGTACTTAAAAGTGGGGTATGCCTGTAATATGTATTAGGTGCAGTACCACTCATTCCTATAGGATGCATGTCTGCAGGTAAAGGAAGCATGCAGGGAGAGAATACGTCTGTCCATGTTCACTGCCTGAAAATACCAGCTGTCTGGCTGAGGGAAAGGACTCCAACTGATCCCTCCTGTATTGTGACTGTACTGTCTTCCCTGATGTAAAGAGCCAAGTAAACTGCTGGCGCTATATAAATCCTGTATAATAATAATAATAATAATAATAATAATAATAATAACTTGCTGAGGCGCTGACCTGAACACATGTGCAGATCAGGAGTGCCGACTCTCCCCCCGACTGCCCCATCAGTATGGCTGTTGTAGCTCAGTGATGCAGAAGCCAGACATTCCTAAAGGGGAATCCTGGATTATTATATTTTCTGCATACCAACACTGGCCCAGCTTGGCTGGATGCAAGTATCCATGTCTGATACCCAGCGACCTGCTGGGGGTAATGTAAATTACCCTATAAGCCCATGCTACATACAACGATCGCCAATCTTCTGGGTGCTGTACAAGCAGCTGCCCCTCTGCAGACTGAGCACAAGGAGTCACTCGCTCAGCACCTCCACCATTCACAGAACACAATGGGCTTCATTTACTAAAGGCCCCTTTCACACGTGCGGACCGGTCAGATCCACCTAACAGTTTTTTCAGGCGGACCTGAACGGGCACATTGTGAGAAACTTACCTTAGAATAAGGGCCTCAAACTGGTGGCCATCCAGCAATGTGCCAAACTGCCCCAGAGATGCTGCTTTCAGGAGTATTTCCAATGTCCCGCAAGTGCAGCGCCCCAGTGTGAAAGCACTCGGGCCTTTCACATTTGGGGGGCAGTTTTCAGGTGCTAGTTCTAAAATGCTTGAATACTGCCTCACTGTGAAAGGGGTCTTAAACACTTAAAGGATCACTAAAGGAAAAAACATTTTTTGCTGAAATGACTGTTTACAGGGTATAGAGACATAAAAGTTAACCGATTCCTTTTAAAAAGTATTAAAAATAGATAAAAAAATCAATCATATAATAAGCCTCTAGTTTCACTTTCATTTTTAAACTGGTTTTGTGTTTATGTGAAGTAGAGAGAGAGACAGAACAAAAACAAACAAATCCAGGGCAGTGTTTTGTTTTTATGAATCTGATTGGTTCTGAGGAGTTTTAGACACACAGCTTGGACCACAGTGAAAAGCTGCCATGAGATTTTTCATAAGGAGCCAGACAAGCAGGAAGTGTGGAGATCAGAGCAGAATTACAGTAACTTCAAAGCAAAAACGAACAATGAGAACATGAAAACAGCACTGCATTAAGGTAAAGGAAGCTATTTAGCTAAAAAAAAAAAATCCTTTAGTGATCCTTTAAATTGAACAAGTTGATTGGCTACTACGCACAGCTGCCTCAGATTTTACACTTTGGTCCCTTTCACGTGTGCGGATCCCGCGAGGCTCCTTTTTTAAACATCCGCTTGCTCAGCAGGGATCGATCCGTTGATCCCCCGCTGAGCCAGCAGATGACAGACCTGTGGATATCTGACATGGGTACTTACACCAAGCCAAGCTGGGCCAGTGTAGGGAAGGGAGAAAATATAATTCCAAGATTTCCCCTTTAAGAATGTCTGTCATTCTGCATCACTGAGCTACAACAGCCATACTGATGGGGAGACAGCACTCCGGATCTGCACGCGTGTTCAGGTCAGCGCCTCAGCAAGTCCTTTTGCAGTGCTGTATAAGCTACCAAAACGTCCCTGCCCATTGAAATTAATGATCAGCGCTTTTGGAAGTGCCTGAAAAGCGATTCATAAGCGTTGCAACCCGGGCACCCCTGCTAGTGGCAGAAGAGCGCCGCTTAAACATCGCTAAACGAGTGGCACTCAAGGTTTAACTTCTAGAGGGGCTTCTGCACACTGACGGGTTTTTATCTTAATGCATCGAATGCATTAAGATAAAACATTTTTTAATACAAACACCTTCTGACTTGAGACTCACTGTAAACTGTTACACCACTTGTACCTACAGGAAAGCCTATATTAAGACTTACCTGTAGGTACAGTGAAGATCTCTAAACTCGCACAGTTTAGGAGATATTCAGAGTGCATGCGTGCGGGGTAACGGTGGCCCGCAGGAGTGGTGTCATCGCACCCCCGGCCACTAATGTATCCGGAGGCCACAAACCCAGAGGGAAAAGCAAGTGAAGATGTCACCGGAGGACTTTGCTCTAAGGCAGGGGTCTAAAACTGGCGGCACTCCAGCTGTTGGGTAACTACAAGTCCCATCATGCCTTACCTGTGAGAGTCATGCTTGTAAGCGTCAGCCTTGCACTGCCTTATGGGATTTTTAGTTTCGCAACAGCTGGAGGGCCACCAGCTCGAGGCTCCTGCTCTAAGGCAAGTTTCTCACAATGTGCCAGTATGCGATGCATACAAGCACATTATGACACTGCCTTGCAGGATTTTTATTTTATATATATACACACACCACTAGCGGTTTACAAGGAATAAAAACCTGAAAGCCGATTGGTTTCTATGCAGAGGTGCACCAGATTTTACACTCTAGATTAGTGGTTCTCAACCTGGGGGTCGGGACCCCCTGGGGGGTCAAATGACAATTTGCCAGGGGTCACCGAATACTGGGCTGGTTCTGAAGCCCACAGCACTCTCAGCCATCCAACAGGGCTGTCCCTGGAGCCTATGGACGCCCAGCTGGGCTGTCCCTGGAGCCCTTGCCCGCTGATTCAGTTCACGGCATGGCTGTGGGGCAGAGACTAGAGGTCAGCTGACTGGTGAGGAATGCGAAGTGAGAGGGGCTGGAGGAGACCCCATCTCCTGATTTCGGCATAGGTGTCACTGCTGCGAGACACCAGAGTGCTGGAGACACAGTGAGTAACACAACCTGTGATTAGAGTTGCCATTCAAAGTCCCCACTACAGTTCTCAGATCAGCAGATGGTCTTGATAAAGGGTTTTAATATTGTACAAGTGGAAGGGACTCAGGGAGCCCTAAATGTCCGTGGGTTAGGGGCGCAAATTACTTGTCTGGCCTTAGGTGCTGACAACCCAGGCTATGAAAATTCTACGGTTAGGGGTCCCCACAACTTGGGTCATTTTATTAAGAGGTCACGTACTAGAAAGGTTGAGAAGCACTGCTCTAGATTATCAACGCCCAAGTATTTTTATTTCAATTAATACAAGGCGGTTTCTGCTTTGACAAGGTGGAGATTGCGAAATCACCACCCCTTTTTTCCACCTCATCCAATTGGAGAACACTTTGTACTCATTGAATAAATACATTACTTTCTGTGAGTGGCAGACGTGCCAAGCGAGCAACCTCCTGTGGTCAGTGTGCAGAGGGGAAGATTGCAACCATCAACATCTGTGCCGCCAAATACTACCGTGATTGTCGGCTTCCCCAGTGGTGCTTCGGATCTCAGATATGCAAACTTACATCAAGCCAAGCTGTCCAATAGAAAAATGGAAAATGATAATTCCTGGAGTTCAGCTTTAGGCTCACATACCTCTAGGGGCAGGATTTACACACCTGAGCAGCAGCATGCCAACCATGGAATAGGCAATGCATGAAAGAACACGTGTGTGATTGTACCACTGACAGATCGCTGCAGATCCCACCATCCACTACTATCTGGGAGCACACGTGTACACCACCCGTCATTGCCATCACTTTGGAATACCTGCACAACGCTCAGGAATCAGTCCAAACTGTCTGACCTGATTGTTCTAGTACACCATGCTGATCATTCATACAACCCCCTATGATGGGTCCAGTCTATAGACTTTTCACCTTTGATCACACTGGGGGCCAATGTACTAAACCTGGAGCAGCTGTGCATAGGAACCAATCAGCTTCCAGCTTCAGCTCGTCCTGTTAAACTTTGCAAATGAAAGCTAGAAGCTGATTGGCTGCCAGTCTTAGTAAACCTGGTGTCCTGGATTGGAGCCATCATCTCCTAATGAAGGGGAACTTCCAGCAGTCAGCAATAGATGGGTGTGCACCATAGAGGAATGCCCTGGTCCTGTGCCCACTGACAGATCAGCAGGAAGGGTGCCCAGACCCCCCATTCATTCATTCCTACACTCAGCATCCAGTGCACAACTACAACTCCCATGATGCCCCAGCAGCCTGGGCCTGGCTGGGCATGCTGGGATGTGTAGTTCCTAAGCAGACACAGAGGAATGTGATGTGACAGGCAAAACTCACGCTGACCTCTCTTTCCTCCTCTTGGGTTCCCGTGTCTCTTGGGGCCGCTGGTCTGTTTCATGTCTGCAGTGTGCTGCTTGCGTGCAGGAAAGGCTCTGCTGTAAGAACTGATCTGCTCCTTAACCCCGAATTACTGGCTGTACCGAGGCACGCTTGGTTACGTGATCACCCTTCTTCCCCCGTTCACTGATTTTCCCCAGCCACGCCCTGGTTCACCTATTGACAGCAAGCAGCAGCCAATCGCAAAGGAACTTGGGCTGGCCTAACTACAGGGCCACGCCCCGAAAAGCCGAGCACTCCCTGGTCTGTGATCCCAGTCATGCACAATAGTGGGCGTGGCCTGAGCCGGCTCTCGGATTTCACGTCTGAATCCACGCTACGTTCGGGAATCTTTGAACGTGGCAACATGGAAGCGGGGCGGGACTCGCGAGATTTCCCGGGCTGGCGCTGTGCTGATAGGCGGCTGAGCTTGTAGATGGAGATACGTCGTGTGTTATATAATGTTGGCGCCCAATGTACGCCCTGAAGAGGGAGGGAATGGCGGGCATGAGGTTATGCTGGGACTCCAGGACTCGGTTGGAATGTAGAAGACGCTTCTATAGAGGGCTGTGGGTGGGAATACATTCACCTGGAACTCACATACAGTGATATGTGGGGGAATGTCAGCAGTTATAAGCTGTGCATGGGAAGTCCCCTCATTATCACTTTCCCCTCACTCACACTTGTATGTGGTAGTATATGGGATAGGGTGACCAGACATCCCCAGTTTTAGGGGACAGTCCCCTGATTGAGGACACTGTCCCTGGACCAAGTCTGTCCCTGGTTTTGTCCCCAGATTGGATTTAATAGGGAACAGGGGCAATTTCAAAGACAGTCAGTGCAGAATTAAAATAAAAAAGTTAGAATTACACCCGCCGCTCCAACGTGCCTACTAGCATAGGGGGGTTGTGCCCCCTTCTGGTGATCATGTGCTGGTCGGAGCAGAGGGAATATTTCTTCAGTTTCGGAAGCATGCCCATTCAGCTCCGCTCGCATGTTCTTCTGCCCATCTTGGCCAGCGCCTCATCTCCTTGCTCCCCGGAGTGCTCGCATGTTCAAAGAGTAAGGCGGCGTCTGATATATCCGATTGGCTCAATGTCCGATCGGGAGTTTGATCCGATGGCGGTACACACCATCCATTCCCCGCCGCCGGCGCCTGCGTGGCTGACGTTGACGCCGCCGCGTCACCACCCGTCACCGCCACGTCACCGCACCAGGAAGTAAAAGACTTCCGCGCATGCGCCGAATCCATTCGGCAGCGGCGCGGCGGCGGTGGGGGCCGACATGTCTGCTGGTAAGTGTACTAACCAGCAGACATGTCGGGCGGACAGATTCCCACCGGATAGATTTCAAAGCATGCTTTGAAATCTGTCGGGTGGAGAAATCTGTCCGCTAGCTCATACACACGAGCGGAGATGTCTGCTGAAACGGTCCATCGGACCGTTTTCAGCGGACATATCCCCTCGTGTGTACGCCGCCTAAGACTTGAGAGGCTGTGAGGCGGGCAGAGAGTCGCTGATTGTTGCCATTACTAGTTAAAGAATAAATATGTCCCCGGATTTCATTTTAAAAATCTGGTCACCTTAATATGGGATGCACTTCATGTTATATATATATATAAATATATATATATATAGTGTGTGTTTTGTCTCAGGAGTACACTTAGTCACACCCAACGCTATGAACAGCGACCGCTCCTGGTAACTAATGATCAAGAGCCAATAGGATGGACTCTGTGACAGCCAATCACATTGGGCTCCTTTTGAAAGCAGTAAGGCTTCTTTGGCCATACTTGTCTTTTCAGTCACATGAGTGCACTTATTTGTACTCTCCTGTGACCCGGTGCATTGCCATGAAATGAGATTTGCCATGGAATGAGATGGTCCGCCTCCATCACATTCTATTGGCTCACTCATGTCACGTGACCTATTTAAACGTCAAGTATTGACGCAAACATCAGTCACAGCTAGGCTATCATAGGGAGAGGATCTCCTCTCCCTGTGATTGCCCGATAGCGCTGTCAGCAGCGTGCCTCCCGCCAGCGCTAAGTACACCCCGCACCCGCAGCTCTTCCCCGTCCTCGCAGTCACAGCTAGGCTATCATAGGGAGAGCATCCAGCTAGGCTATTATGTCAGCAGCGTGCCTCCCGCCAGCGCTAAGTACACCCCGCGCCCGCAGCTCTTCCCCGTCCCCCGTGCTCGCAGCTCTACTCCCCGTTAAGGCTCATGGAACGGGGCGAGTCGGGCGCGGGGTGTACTTAGCGCTGGCGGGAGGCACGCTGCTGACATAATAGCCTAGCTGGATCCTCTCCCTATGATAGCCTAGCTGTGACTGCGAGCACGGGGGACGGGGAAGAGCTGCGGGCGCGGGGTGTACTTAGCGCTGGCGGGAGGCACGCTGCTGACATAATAGCCTAGCTGGATGCTCTCCCTATGTAAGCCTAGCTGTGACTGCGAGGACGGGGAAGAGCTGCGGGTGCGGGGTGTACTTAGCGCTGGCGGGAGGCACGCTGCTGACAGTGCTATCGGGCAATCACAGGGAGAGGAGATCCTCTCCCTATGATAGCCTAGCTGTGACTGATGTTTGCGTCAATACTTGACGTTTAAATAGGTCACGTGACATGAGTGAGCCAATAGAATGTGATGGAGGCGGACCATCTCATTCTATGGCAAATCTCAATTCATGGCAATGCACCGGAATCATCCAACAGCAGGCTAAAGCAATCTGTCAGTTGACATCATCGAGCCGCTCCAGCCTCTGGATGTATCCTGACAATAATGTTGGAACCCACCCAGATGCCTTATCGCTAGAACACAAAGGATCATACATTTTCGTCCAAACATTTTTTTCTCTTGTGTTCATGGACAAACACAGCAGCTTAATCTTGACAATAGGGTATTAGCCTTCTATCAGGAGCAGACTAGGTATAAACATTGTTAATGTGTTAATACAACTTTAAACTGTACACTACCGCCCAGGAGGCGGTCTTTCTAGGTACAACCCTTCTCCCTGCACACAGCAGCTCAGTTTTTTCTGCCTAGCATAGGGTCGCTGGACACAGGAAGAAACCCACCTACCGATCAACGTGCTGGAGCTTCGGGCGATCAAGCATTGCCTCTCCTCATGGTCTCAGAGAGTTCAGCGTCGTCCAGTCGGACAACGCCACTGCTGTGGCATATGTCAACCATCAAGGGGGGACAAGAAGCTCATCTGCAGCCTCAGAGGTCGCTCACATTCTGAGGTGGGCAGAGTGGAGCGTGCTGGCTCTGTCGGCCGTATACATTCCGGGACGTAGAAAACTGGCAAGCAGATGCTGGACTAAGGAGAGTGGTCGCTGCACCCGGATGTGTTTCGTCACATTTGCACAAGATGGGGCACACCAAATGTGGACCTCCTGGCTTCACAGCTCAATCGAAAGGTGTTGAGGTTTGTGGCCAGGTCAAGGAACCCCTGGGCAAATGCATTGGTGGCTCCATGGGGACAGTATCAGCTGATTTACGCCTTTCCCCGCTTAACCGATTGCGGACCGCCGCATGTACATTTACGTCGGCAGAATGGCACGTACAGGCACATTGGCTTACCTGTACGTCCCTGCCTTGACGCGGGTCGGGGGTCCGATCGGGACCCCCCCCGGTACATGCGGCGGTCTTCGTGGCTCTGGGAGCGATCTGGGATGAGGGGGCGGCTATTCGTTTTTGTCCGCCCCCTCACGATTGCTCCCAGCCAATGCACGCGCCCCCCCCGCCATGTCACTTCCTCCTGTGTAAACACAGGAAGGAGGAAGTGATGTGATCTCTCCCTCTGCATTTTTCTCAACCACCGCTGAGAAGAGATCACATCTAACAGTAAGTGTACACAACACTACACTGACACCAGGACATGTAGGCACATTAACCCCTTGCGATCACCCCCTCCCCCCTGTCACAGTGTCACTGAATGCAGTGATTATATGTATGATCACTGCAGTTAGTGTCAGTGTGACAGGCAGTCAGTGTTAGGTTCAGGGTAGCCCCCATACCCCCCCCAATAAAGTTTTAACCCCTTGATCACCGCCCTAGTTAACCCTTTCACTCTCTATTGCCAGCGTCACTAAGCGATCATTTTTTTGATCGCTGTATTAGTATTGCTGTTCCCGCTAGGTAGCTAATTTTTTTTTTATTGCGATTTTTTTTACTAAAGACATGTGGCTGAATAAATTTTGGCCTAAATGTTTGACTAAAATTTTGTTTATTTGATTTTTCTTATAACAAATAGTAAAAAATATTGATTTTTTTTTATAAAAAAATGTCGCTCTATTTTTGTATATAGCGCAAAAAATAAAAATCGCAGAGGCGATCAAGTACCACCAAAAGAAAGCTCTATTTGTGGGAAGAAAAGGACGCAAATTTTGTTTGGGAGCCACGTCGCACGACCGCGCAATTGTCAGTTAAAGCGACGCAGTGCCGAATCCTAAAAAGGGGCCTGGTCATTTACCTGCATTTTGGTCCGGGTCTTAAGTGGTTAAGCTTCGCAAGGTGCAGACCGAGGGGATTCCGATGATTCTATTTGCTCCAGATTGGCCTCGCCGTCCCTGGTATGCCAAACTAGTGCATCTGTGGCGGATGTTCCTTGGCGACTACCACTACGAGAGGACCTTCTGTCGCAAGGTCCCATTCTTCATCCTGCTTTACAGTCGCTGGCTTTAATGGCGTGGCTATTGAGAAACAGGTGTTGAGGGACCGTGTCCTGTTGGATGCGGTTATTTCTACCATACTGAGAGCACGGAAGGCTTCTTTTAGGAAGATTTATCATCGTACTTGGAAGGCTTACATCTCTATGTGTGAGGAGCTGAAGTGGTGTCCACATGCATACTCTGTTTCTAGGATCCTACTGTTTCTACAGTGGGGAATGGACCAAAAACTTCCCTTAAGTACCATTAAGGGGCAAATACCAGCTTTGGTCTTCTTTTTTCAAAGGCCCTTGGCGGCACACTCACTGGTGAGTACATTTGTACAGGGGGTTCGACATGTGGCCCCTCCGGTGGGACCACCACTATCTCCGTGGGACTTGAATCTGGTCATCTCAGTGCTTCAGAAACCGCAGTTTGAAAACATTAGGGAGATTTCTTCATTGACATTCTCTCAAAAGGTTGCCTTTTTGGTGGTTATTACGTCAGTCAGATGGGTTTCTGAGCTGGCGGCCTTGTCTTGCAAGGCTCCTTATTTGATCCTCCACAAGGATAAGGCGGTGCTACGCCCACAGCCTTAGTTTCTTCTGGGTGTACCTGTCTGCTACTGCTCCGTTTCAGAAGTCAGACTCACTGTTTGTGTTGGTGGCTGGTCCTAAGAAGGGTATTGTTGTACTCACCGTAAAATCCTTTTCTCTGTAGTTCATGGACGGACACAGCACCCACCCCTTCTTTTTTATGTCTGTACTACTTTTTGATGAACTGAGCTGCTGTGTGCAGGGAGAGGGGTTTTACCTAGAGGGATCGCCTCTTGGGCGGTACTGTATAGTTTAAAGTTGTATTAACACATTAACAATGTTTCTGCTTAGTCCTCTCCTGATAGAATGCTAATACCCTATTGTCAAGATTAAGCTGTTGTGTCCATCTATGAACTACAGAGAAAACGATTTTACGGTGAGTACAACAATCCTATTTTTGTTTTTCAAGAAAGATCACATCACAAAGCAGTGTAGTGCAACATTTCGGAAGCCATAAAGGACCCATTCATCATCACATGCCTGAAGGTGCTTCAAAAATGTATTGAGCAAAGGCCCTGAATACATTGTTTTGTTTTTTTCATATAGATTTGCCAATATTTCAAAAAAACTTCTATCACATTGTCATTATGGGGTACAAAATAATCATCAATTGCCCTTGGTCTGGAGCTTCATGCAAGATTTTGCCTCATGGGGTAAGGGTGATCATGAGAACAATTAGGGATCAGCCCAGAGCTACACTGGAGGAGCTTGTGAATGATCTCAAGGCAGTTGGGACCACAGACCCCAAACAAACCTTTTGGGGTCTGTAACTCAATAGGCCGTCTTCAATAAGGCACATGTACAGGCCTGTCTTGTTTGTAGAATTTTGAGCAAAATAATGAATTTAATTGATTTTGGAATAAGATTGTAACATAACAAAATGTGGAAAAAATTAAGAGCTGTGAAATATTCTCCAGATGCATTGTAAATAGAAGCCTGTTATCGGCACTCCTTTTCTCATGCTGACAGCATGAGAGGAGAAGAGAGCCGATAACCAGCTTCTCTAAAGGGAACATATTTATTTCATCTGAGTACAGTGTTGCTTGACTGCGCAATTGTCATTCAAAGTGCGACAACGCTGAAAATTGGCCTGGGCAGCAAGGGGGTAAAAGTGCCCAATGGTTAGATCTCCTTATAAAACAACCCATTTAGTGTAAAATAGATATGAAAAGCAAAACATTTGTGTATAAATATAAAAAAAATATATATAAATACCCTTCTCTTTTTTTTATAAGTAATCACATTCCCTCTGTTTACATCTGCATGGGAGCTGGGGGGAGGAGAAACAGCAGCACACAGCTTCCCAGTGCATGGCTGTGTAGCGGGAGCATGTCAGGACAAGTCTAATCCTTGGACGAGAGTATACTGAGTTCCCAGTGTAGCTAGAGGACTGACTACGGTGTGCTCTACTGCTTAGTGTCAATTTTTAATAGGAAAGTCGAGGGACTAGTATAATAACCAGGGTTTTCACACAGAGGAAGCAGTACAAAGAGAACAGGATACATTCTCATACAAGTACATGGTACAACAGGCACATACAGTTGCGAAAATAATTATTTGACCCCCAGCAGATTTTGTAAGTTTGCCCACTTACAAATAAATTAAGGGTCTATAATTTGTATTATAGCTGTATTTTAAAATATACAGATAGCATTTCAACCAAAAATCAAGAAAAAACACATGATACAAATATTATTATTATACACGATTTATATAGGAGTAGTAAAAGCTGAGCTGTTTGTAAGGTGGATGAGTCTGGCAGCAGCATTCATGGTGGACTGAAGTGGGGATAGCCTATTTAAAGGTAAGCCAATGAGGAGGGAGTTGCAGTAATCAAGGCGAGAGATAACCAGGGAGTGAATCAGGAGCTTTGTGGTTTCATTGTTTAAGAAGAGATGTACATTGGAGATGCCTTGGCGGTTGAGGCTGCAAGCCTTGGAAAAGAACTGAATGTGGGGCTGAAAAAAGAGTTCAGAGTCCAGGATAACATCTAGCACCCTGGCATGTGGGGATGGGTTGATGGTTGTATCATGGCTCTTGGCGGAGAATTCGTGGGGAGAAAATATTATGAGCTTGGTTTTGAGATTGAGGAAGTGGTGTCGCATCCAGACAGATATGTCTGTTGGTCAGTTAGTGATGCGTGAGGAGACTGATGGAGTGAGCTGACGGGTGGAGAGATAGATTTGAGTGTCATCAGCGTAGAAATTATATTGAAAGCCACGGGAGACTATCAACTGACCAGACAATGGTGTAGATTGAAAATAGGAGTGGTCCAAGAACAGAACCTTGGTGGATACCGACACAGAAAGGAAGAGGAGAGGAGGAAGTAGAATTGTAAGTGACACTGAAGGTGCGGTGGGATAGGTAGGATGACAGCAAGTGAGAAGCGCAGTCAAGGAGATCAAAGGAGGAACGTTTTTTGAAGAGGAGCGGGTGGTCATCCATATCAAATGCAGCCGAAAGGTACAGAATAGTGTCCATTGCTTTTTGCTGTTAGTAAGTCATTTGTGAGTTTAAAAGAGCAGTTTCAGTGGAGTGTCGAGGGTGAAATCCAGACTGAAGGGGATAAAGATGGGTTTTTTTAATGAGGCGGTCACTCAGTAGTGTTTAGACCAGTCATTCAAGGAGTTTAGAGGTAAAGGGGAGCAGGGAGATAGGGCTAAGATTGGTAGAGTCCAAAGATGGCTTTTTAACTATGGTGTTGACCAGTGCATGTTTTAGACTCCTTTCACACTGAGCCGCCCATAACGTCGGTGGTAAAACAACGCTATTTTAACGCCGATGCTATGGGCGGATTTGCCGCGCATTTTGGCAGCTAGCGGGGCGCTTTTAACCCCCGCTAGCGGCCCAGAAATGGTTAAAACCGTTCAAATTGACCTGATACCTGGGCAGTCAGGAATGATGGGTGCAGTGATAGTTACAATCACCAATTTCCCTGTATAGATCAATAAAGCATCTGACAGCCACCTTTCCTTCTCCCCCCCCCCCCTGTGCGGCTGTCAGATGCTTTATTGAAATGTATACAGGGTGATCAGTGATTGTAACTACCCCCAGCGCGCCACCCATCATCCCTGACTGTCCCCTCTATCCTCTATGCTGCGATCCCCCTCCATGCTGCGATCCCCCTTATGCGCTGATCCCCCTTATGCACTGATCCCCCTTATGCACTGATCCCTCTTATGCGCTGCGATCCCCTCCATGCTCAGATCCCCCTCCATGCTGCGATCCCCTTTCATGCTGTGATCCCCCTCCATGCTGTGATCCCCCTCCATGCTGTGATCCCCCTCCATGCTGCGATTCCCCTCCATGCTGCGATCCCCCTCCATGCTGCGATCCCCCTCCATGCTGCGATCCCCCTCCATGCTGGGACTCCCCTACAAACTGCGATCCCTCTCCATGCTCAGATCCCCTTCCATGCTCAGATCCCCCTCCATGCTCCAACAGGAAATCCACCTGAACAATCTGGTCTCCTGGAACGAAGACTGCCAAGATATTGGCCAGATTCTTCTGGGCACATTACATGAGCTCCATCTATCAAAAAAAAAAGATAAACATTTTGTTTGGGTACAGTGTTGCATGACCGCACAATTGTCATTCAAAGTGTGACAGGGCTGAAAGGTGATAATTGGCCTGGGCAGAAAGGGGGTGAAAGTGCACGGTATTGACGTTGTTAATATATGGTTTTGCATTTTTTTTTATTTTTTTTTAAAGTGTATTTTGTGCGTGAACTCAAGGAGCCGGACTGCAGGAGTTGGGAGTAGGCAGACCCTCCCCCCAGAGGCAATCGCTAACCTTCTCCATGCCCCCGGTGGCAATGGTGGGTGTGAGGGGGGCCTCCCACTCACCCCGCCCTACCTGCTCCACTTGGAGCCCGACTGGGGCCCAACGGGGCAGAGAGACTCCCCCTATGAGGGAGTGAGGGGGTCTAGCCCACCCAGCCAGCCCCGTAGGTCCTTCGCCTCTCTTTATTTTAGGAGACCGCATGGCCAAAGTGCGTGTGTGTTTTTTTTTTTTTGCACATCAGTCTTAACCGGGTGAGTTGGGAGTGAGGGATGCTCACGGTATTTCTGCCCTTCGCATTTCCTCCTCGGTTTCGCATCATTTGTGCTTTTTTTTTCTTTTTTTTTTAATAATCCTCTTTCTTTTTTTTTCCTTTTTTCTTTTCCCTCCCTTTTTTGTTTTTTATTTATTATTATTATTTTTTTCTCTTTCCTTTAATCAGATATCGCAAAAAGGGATTATACAAAAAGAAAAAAGAAAAATATATATATTTCTATGCGACACCCCTCTGCCCGTAATCTTCCCTTTGTCCCTATCGCCTATATCCCTGCATCACCTTGTTAACCTTTTCCTTCTAATGTGCCCCCCCTCCCCCTCCCTTCTTCCGAGTTCGTTTTGCTTTGCGGTTCTGTCCATCCCTTTCCACCTTTTTACCTACTGTTTCCTTGGTCTCCTCTATCAGTTTCTGTTGATATGTGAACATATTTTTCTGTGGTTTTGAATAAACTCCATTTGTCCCAGACAATTCTACTGCTACCCCCTTCTTTGTCTCCCAATTTGGCCCTCCTTAGATATTCCATCTCTGAGACATGATTAACCCGGTGTATCCATTCATTTAACGTTGGCTTTTTTGGTTGCAGCCAAAATTTCGGAATTACGCCCTTTGCTGCGTTTAGCAGGACCGGGACCAGTGTCAACCCGTAGTTTTTTGTTAATTTTGCCGACCCATGAAACAAACATGATAAGGGGTTTCGGGGTACCCGTATTCCTGTTACTTCCTCAATACACTCTAAGACCTCTTTCCAGTATTTCTGGATCTTCGGGCAGTCCCACCAGATATGCTTTGTGGTGCCAACTTGGTTACAATTTCTCCAGCAAAGGGCTGAGTTGGATGAATGTATTTTATTCATTTTGACTGGTGTCAAATGCCATCGCATCATGCATTTGTAGTTGGCTTCAATGGTATTTATATCTTGTGCGTAATTGAACACCGCTCCTATCATAGAAGTATCTTCAATCCTTTCCCCAATATCTTGTCCCCATTTCTCTATGTTATTCAAAGTTCCTTTAGACCCTATATCTGTTAATATCCTATACAGCTTTGTTATGCCGTGTTGTAGTGGTGTTTCAGTGGAACATACATTTTCTATCAAGTTCTGTGTTTTATCTTCTCTTATTAAGGTTGGAAGTGTGCTCACAAAGTGCTTTAATTGTATATACTCCCAGTCGCTTAGCTGTTGATTACCACCTAATACGTGTATTTCTTTTTTTTCCTTAATTCTCCCTAGTGAGACTATTTCACCTAATCTTTTACTTCCTAATTTCCTACCTAGGTTCGTCCTATTTCCTGTGGGAAAAATTTAGTGTCCGCTAATGGGATTTGTGACGGTCACCACCGCTTACAACCTTCCATCCATCCACGACAAGCTTATCCGACACACCAACAACCAGGCAGACATGATCCATTCCATTTCCCAGAATAAACGAGACTGCGCTCCGTTCTCTAGTTTCCAAAATGTATGAATATCTTTATTGGTTCTTAGCTTGCTTATATCCAGTACAACATAATGCAGTTAGTCACAGGACAATATAATCTCCACCCCCCTATTCACTCACTGAGGATAATTCTTTAATTGGTAGCTAGACATGACGGCACCGTATTATCAATAGGGTTCAATTAACCTTGAATAGTAACACAGACATCTAGTTGAATAAGTTCTCTATACAGCTTTGTCACACAATGGCAGTGAGAGTGGGTGTCTTTACATTGAATAGCCAACACCTTAGGATATTTCAATAGCCTATTATACAAAAGGTATGACTCACTGGCTGACCTGGTCATGTCATCATGACTCCTTGTGATATCTCAGTCCTGCAATATGAAGTATTATTAATGTCCCATCTCATGTAATATGAATTATGATTCTTTGTCACCCTATGTACAAAAGTGACTCCTGTTACATGGCTCCCTCCTTGTGGAACACTCCGGCAGACCCGGCTTGATCCTTTTCGGGTCAACTTGGGGATGTCCGGAACTAGGAGGCCGGAATGACGTCTGTTTGCCGGGATAACCCATCAGCATTGCCATTTTGCTTACCGGGCCGGTAGCTGATGGTGAAGTTGTAAGGTTGCAAGGCTAAGCTCCACCGCAGCAACCTACCATTGTCTCCTGAGACCCGATTGAGCCACACCAATGGGTTGTGGTCGGTGACTAATGAAAATTCCTGTCCGTACAGGTAAGGGTTCAACTTCTTAAGGGCCCAAACCAAGGCTAAACACTCCTTCTCCACTGCTGCATAGCTGACTTCCCGTGGGAGTAGTTTTCTGCTCAGGTATGCGACAGGGTGTTCTCCTCCATCCTCTCCGATTTGGCTTAGCACCGCCCCCAGTCCAAACATGGAAGCATCTGTGTGAACAAGGAAACGTCTGTTAGGGGCTGGAGCAGCCAAGACAGGGGCATTTACCAGTGCTTGCTTGAGGGCTAGAAACGCGGCTTCACAAGCTGGAGACCACAGGACCTGCCTAGGTAAATTCTTTTTCGTCAGGTCCGTCAGGGGCTTGGCGATGGCACTATAGTCGGGGACAAAACATCGGTAGTACCCTGCAGTCTCCAAAAAGGCCAATACCTTGGTTTTAGTGCGGGGTGTGGGCCAGTTAGCTACTGCCTCTACCTTGGCTGGTTCTGGTCTCTGGTTCCCACACCCTACTCGGTGTCCCAGGTACTGCACCTCTGCCATACCTAGATGGCACTTGTCTGGTTTTAAGGTCAGGCCGGCGGTCTGAATCTTGTCCAGCACCACCCCTACGTGACACAAGTGCTCCTCCCAAGACTCACTGTAGATCGCAATGTCATCCAGGTATGCACAAGCAAAATCTTGGAAGCCATCGAGGAGCCTATCCACCATACGTTGGAAGGTCGCCGGGGCGTCTTTCATCCCGAATGGCATGACCTTAGACTGGTACAGGCCGAATGGGGTAACAAATGCTGACTTGGGGATAGCATCCTCGGCCAGGGGAATCTGCCAATAACCTTTACACAGGTCGATTGTAGTCAAATAACGTCCCCTGGCTATACGATCTAGCAGTTCGTCTACCCGGGGCATCGGGTAAGCGTCAGTGGTGGTCTTCTCATTGAGTCGCCTGTAGTCCACACAGAACCGGGTAGTTCCGTCTTTCTTAGGCACTAGGACTACAGGCGAGGCCCAAGGGCTGTCCGAGGGCTCAATGACTCCTAACTGAAGCATCTCCTTTATCTCCTTCCGCATCCCTTCTCAGACGGCTTCAGGGATACGTTAGGGGGCCTGTCAAAGGGGTGCTTGTCCAGGGGTCTCGACCTTATGCACAGCCAGAGTCGTATAGCCCGGTTTTTGGGAGAAAGTTGCCTGTTTCTCCCATAGAAGCCGCTTAGCCTGTTCCTTCTTTGTGGGACTTAACCGGTCCCCTAGCTGTACAAGGCTAATGAGATCAGTCTGGGGGTCTCCCTCTAGTAAATCCGGGAGGGGCAAATTTTCTGAGTCGTCCGCAGCAGGGGCGCATACGGCAGCGACATCCTCCTGCCGTTCCTGATACTCCTTCAGCATGTTCACATGAAAGGTCCGCTGGATTCTTTCATCTGCACAGCTGGCAATGACAAAGGTGGTATCACATACCTGGGCTACTACCTTATATGGGCCTTGCCAGGATGCCTGCATCTTGTCGGACTTCACCGGCTTGAGCACTAAGACCTTCTGCCCAACCCGGAAGATACGCTGTCGGGCCCCCCGATCATACCATCTCTTCTGTCTCCCCTGGGCCGCCTGGAGATTCTCCCTTACCATCAGAGACAGTTGCTCCATGCGGTCCCTGAGTTCCAGGACATAAGGCACTATGGGGGTCCCCTCCCGTTCTGTCTCTCCCTCCCAGTGTCCTCTTATGAGATCGAGGGGTCCGCGCACCCTTCTCCCATAGAGTAACTCGAACTCTCCTACTCTCACTCCCCCTATATCTGGGTTATTTCTTATCTTGTTCAGCAATGGTTCAAGAGCTAGTACATACAGGAGAGGCGAAAGCGGACAACCTTGTCTTGTTCCATTATTCATTTCTAGGGCGGTCGACATGCTGCCATTTACCTTTATTCTTGCCGTCGGGAAGTTGTAAAGGTTTCCCACCCATTTCATATATCTTGGGCCTAATCCTACGCTCCGCAATGTTTCCATCATAAACCCCCAGTCAACCCTGTCAAAAGCTTTTTCAGCATCGATTGACATGAGTATGACTGGGGGCTTCTTCTGTTTGTCTTGCAATAACAAAATCGTTTTTAGGCTATTGTCCCGTCCTTCTCTCCCTTTTATAAACCCTGTCTGATCTTCATTAATTTAATTCGGCATATGGACTTTTATCCTCGTTGCCAATATCTTTGCATAGGTCTTTATGTCGGCATTTAATAATGCAGTTGGACGGTAATTAGAGCATATAGTGTTATCTTTTCCTGCTTTAGCAATAATTGTGATATTGGCAAGGAGGGATTCTTTCCTAATCTCCTCTTCTTCGCCCAATTTATTAAAGTAATTACACATCTCCGGGGCCAGCAGATCCTTGAATTTTTTATAATATTTAATGGGCAACCCATCTGGCCCTGGGCTCTTTCCCCCCGGTGTTTCTAAAATTGCTTGCCTTATTTCCCCCAGTGTTATTGGTTCTTCCAGAGATTCTACAGTTTCTTGTGTCAATTTTGATAAATTGGCTTTTTCGATATACTCTCTAATTTTCTTTAACCTAATATCCTTCTGCTCCAGTGTTTCACTCTTTCTAATTGAATACAGTGTGTTATAAAAAGTCCGAAAGGCCTCTGCAATTTCAGACGTCTTATACTTCATCTGTCCATCTTGATTCTTTATTTTTTCTATATAATTTATATTCCTTTTTTCCTTTGAAATCTTGGCCAAATATTTCCCAGGTTTATTCCCCCAGACATATGTTTCTTTTGAGACGTTTCTAAGTATGTTCCTTGTTTCAATTGCCATTAGGTCTCTTAATTGGGCCCTTTTCGTTACTATTTCCTTGTATAGTTCAATTTCTTTTGTATTTTTGTGTTTATTTTCCAATTCTTGGAGCTCCCTGATTATTTTCTTCTTATTAGCTTCTCTTACTTTTTTCTTCCCTGCCCCCAAAGAAATAAGCCTTCCCCTAATGTAAGCCTTATGGGCTTCCCATATAGTTGCTGAGCTCACTCCCTGTGTTTTGTTTACTGCAAAATATGTCCGCTTTTATTATATCGCATATTTCTGAATCCTCTATTAGATCTTCGTTTAAGTTCCAACTTCCCTTTCTCTCTTCGATGTCTGGAAAATGAATTCTCACCAGAGCAGGCGCATGGTCTGATATTGAAGTCACTCCTATCAAGGTTTTGTTTACGTATTCCAATATATCATGGTCCACCATTATATAATCTAATCTTGAATACATATTATGAACAGTCGAGTAATATGTGTAATCTCTTTTATTTGGGTTTGCGATTCTCCAGGGGTCTATTAATTGTTGTTTAAAAAGTTTTCTCTTCAACGAACGCTGTTGCTTAGTATTTGTTATGTGTACCCCTGATGCCCTATCTAGATGCTGTTCTAGAGTAAAGTTGAAGTCCCCTGCCAGTATTACGTGGCCCTGTTTAAAGTCCATTAGTATGTTTAGAATCTTCTTTAAGTATTTTTCGGGGTGCTTGTTGGGGCAGTATACATTAACCAAGGTGTATTTTTTCCCCTGAAGGATCCCTCTCAGAAACAAATAACGACCCTCTGGGTCGACCTTCCTATCTTCAAATTTAAAGCTAATATTTTTCCCTATCCCTATGGCTACCCCCCTGGATCTTTTCTGGGGGGAGTCGCCATAGTACCAAGTTGGTACCGCCCGAGAGTAGAGCCTGACTCCTGAGTCAACCGTTATATGTGTCTCCTGAAGGAAGACTATGTCTGCGAACTGTCCTTCGATCTCCTTCAGGACCATATGTCTTTTCCCCGGAGAGCCGAGACCTCTTACATTGTAAGTTATTAAGTTTACGTTAGACATACTTTTTAGCTCTTCCCCTTACCACTCTTGTTGCACCTTTCAGACAGACTGCCAGTCTTGAACTCTTTCCCTTCCCTCCGAGCCTCCCACTCCCTCCCCCTTCCCAAACCTCCCTTCTCCCCTTTCCCCCCCTCCCTCCCACCCATACAACCCCCCCACCCTCCCCCATCCTCCCTGCTGCCCCTCTCCCCCCTTCCTTCCACCCTGATCCTGCCTCCCTCCCCCCTTTCTCTGGATGTTACCGTGACACTATGGTCAACGGTTGGGAGCATCTCCTCTTGCACCTCCTTGTGCTCTTATGCTCCCTTCCCCGAGGCAGAGTTCCAATCGCCACGGCCTCATTCTCCCTGTTTCCAGGGGAATCACCCCAAGGTGGTCGATCGCACCCACTCCTAGGTCTCACCATTATATTTCACCTAGTTAGCTTACTCCCTTGTTTGCTCCCACCCCCCCCCATCTCCCACCCTCCCCCTCTCCTCCCCCATCCCCCCAGGGCTTCCCCCCCAACTCTGTAATTTCACGGTATTGGGATCTCTAGTTTTTGGCAGAATTCTGGAATTTCGTCTATGAATCTTAGTCTTGCAGTAACCCCATTTTTTCTGCCGATCAGGCATGCCGGGAAGCCCCAATTGTATTGAATTTCTTGTTCTTGCAGCACCTGTAATAATGGTTTCAGATTTCTTCTTCTTCTGAGCGTCTCTTGAGATGGGTCCTAATAAATTTGGATATTATGTTCCTCAAATTTAATGGGGGACTTTCCTCTCAGGTTTTTCCATAATTGATTTTTTTCCTCCCAATTTTCAAACCTGATATCTCTGGGGCTCTCCCGGGGGATTTCTCTGGGCCTCCTGATCCGGTGTGCCCGCTCAATCCTCAGTGGGGAGGTTATTTCTCTTTCCAGAAGTGGGTTGCAGATTTTTCGTATAATTTCGGGCAAGTTTTCCGGCTGAGACGAATCTGGTACTCCGCGTATTCTAATATTTTTCCTTCTGTCTCTGTTTTCCTGATCTTCTACTTTATACGCTTGTTCCCTTTGTTCTTTTTTAATTTCTTTAATTTCTTCCTCCAGTTTCCTAATAATATTAGAATTATAATCTGCTTTCTTTTCTACTTCCTCTAATCTTTCCAGCATGAAGCCCATGTTTCTCTCCATTCTCTCCATTTGTGCTGTTAGTGATCTTTCTAAGGCCGCAAACATTCCCTGCATTTCCATTTTTGTTGGTAGTGCCAATCTGTCTTGTTGTTCTTCTGTTATCCTTTTATCATGTATCGGGTCCATGTCGTGTTCGGTCACTATCTCAGATATAGTGTCAGTGTCTGTTGGAATATTTGGTGCCGATTTCATCTTTTCCTTTTTCTTCTCTTTCTCCGCTTGAGAACTTCTGCCCCCTGCTGCTTCTCAGCTACAGGTTTTTCCCCATTGGCCCCTTGGGTTACGTGGGTTACATATTTACTCATAGGGCCAGGGCTTTGGCTTAAACGTGGCGTTGAAGCTGCCCCCCCTCTTGCTCCCCTTGCTCTTGTGCTCATGATTGTGCCAGAGCTGGGGCGAGTTGTTTCCCTTAGATATCGTTTTACTCTCTGTATTTCACTCTGTGATTCTCTCAGTCAAGTCAGAAGCAAGGGAACCCACCCGTTTACCCGCCCGTTCACAATCCCCAGTCCGGGGATGTAGAAATATCCTAAGTACGCTAGGTATGGAGCAGGGATATAGGTGCTTTTAAATCTGATATCAATTGTACACTGACTTTTAGCTCCCTCTGTCCCCACCGTGTCACTCACTGTGCACCCATGTTTTAATTCTACAGACAGATTTTAGGTACTATGATATGTATTTTTTTTTTTTTGCAGTAATTTTGTAGTAATTTTTGTAGTAAGAGAAGTTTTACAGTTCTGCTGCTGCTGCTTATTGTAGCGCTTGGAATAACGTTGCCTGCCCCCCCCTACTGGGGGTCTTTAGAAGAATGGTGCGGCTCTCAGGGTGGCGGAGGGGGAGGGGAAAGGCCCCGGAGTTCCCAGAGTCTCCGGGGGACTCTCCACTGCTCCCAAGTGCTGCCAAGTACTGTATGCTGGGTTCCTTAGCAGGATCTTACAGGATGGGATGGCAGGCGACAGGTGGCGGGTGCGGGATGGCTCGCTTCCTCACCCGCTCTCTCTGTGTGGATGTTACCTGCTACCGCTACCACCGACGCTTGTCTCTGCAACCCCCCCGCACAGGGCTCGCTCGTTTGCCTGTATCGCCGTTGCTGTGTACTTCCGCCGCCACACGCTACACGCTACACGCGGCACACCACAGGCAGCAACGCAGAGGGGAGATGAGGGGAGGGGGAGGAGGGAGTCCTCATCAGCGGGAGACCGGGCGGGCCGTGCAGAAGCCGTCGGGGAGTTTAATCGGCATATCGCGGTGTGGTGAGACCTGCCAGCTGGGTCGCCCCTCTAGCCTCCTTGGCGTGTAGGACGCGCCATCTTGGACTCCTCCCTCTATGAAGTGCGTGTGTGTTAAACCAATTTCGTGTGCGTGCAAGTGTGGTGGTTTTTGTGGGGGGGGTTGGGCGTACTAAGCACAGGCGTACCTTGCATAGCACACCCACTGGGAGCCGGGCTGAGACCACCAAACTCAATTCACATGTAAAATAGATAAAAATTTGTTTGGGTACAGTGTTGCATGACCGCACAATTGTCATTCAAAGTGTGACAGGGCTGAAAGGTGATGATTGGCCTGGGCAGAAAGGGTGTGAAAGTGCACGGTATTGACTTTGTTAATATATGGTTTTGCATTTTGACCATAGATACACTTTAAGGCTGAGGTGAACTCTGGAGAACGCAGTGGCTCACAGCAGTCCGGTTCGTCTCCATTCACCGTTTCAGGTTCAATTTCAGCCTGAATTTTGGGATGAATTAGGACCTGAAACAGACCAAAAGATTCCTGAGCAATTCACACCAGAGCCGATGCGATGTGTGAACTGGCTCCATAGAGTCACAATCTCCTGCTATGCGAACTGGATGCAGCGAAACCAATTCACAATTGTGTGAACCCAGTCTAAAAGAGGATATATTATACATACATTTTACTTAAAATTACAGGTCTGTTAATACTTTTATTTGCACATAAGTACTAAATAATGAATAAATGCTGAAATAACACAAATTACATTGTAGAGCTCATCTCTTTTTGGCTCGCGTGTATATCAGTCTGTCCGACAGAAGCTGGACGAATGGCCAGCTTCTGTCGGACATGCATGCTGGAAAACCAGCAGCCGACTGACTCCTGATCAGCGCTCTCTGCAGAGAACGCTGATTGGAGTATTCTGGCGGGGTGAGATCGCTGAACAAATAATGCATGGTTAGTACAGCAGCCTTGACCAGAGCTGTCATTTTTTTCCCCGCAATCCACTGTGTTACACGGAAAGAAAAACTGTAGTGTGTTCCCGACTTAAGACAAATTCACACTGTATCTGGAATTTATTCACTTTTACATTATAAAATTGTCTGTTATGTACAAACGTACCTGGTAATCAGAGCCTAGTTTGCAGGAGTAGGCCTCTCTTACAGCCCTGGCTTGTGAGTCACTGGAGTGGGGACAGTAAGCTCAGGAGCAGTGTGTGGCAGGCGCAGCACTATGAAGTGCCTCATGCGCTGTGGCATTAGAAGAATTGTGATATCTCTGACTTTTCAATCCAACAAGACTGTCTATTACTCTGAAATTCCTCTATTGCCGTTCTATGGAAGCAGTAGGTTTAAAGAGCACACCAAATTATTAAAATAACTTCCTTAATAACTTCACTTTTCTTCATATAAAATACTGCTGTACAAAACACGTGATGAATAAAGTATAACAGAAAATGGTGGTTCAAATATTCAATCTTGTCATTTAACATAAGATGGTGGATATATTTCTTTCTTCAGCACTCTCTCTCTCTCTCTCTCTCTCTCTCTCTCTCTCGGTTCGGGTTTGCAGGGTTAGCTTAGTTTGGTTTGATATGGTTCGGGTTTGAAGGTTTGGGTTTGATGAGTGATTCAGGTTTGGTGGAACTACAAGTGAACACACAGCTAAATCAGTATACAGCTCTAATAACACTATTTACAATAAGAACATATATATATAACTGTATAATTACCTAATTTTGCCCTGGCTTCCATAAGAACTGCTCTGTATGTCTCTGTGTGTCTGCTCTCTGTCCTCTGTGGTGGAATGAACTAATTTGCAGAGCACATGTACAGCACTAGGAACCTCCCAGACAGAGTGTTTGTAAAGCTGGCTGTGACTGGTCAAGACTCTGCTCAATGTGAGATTAGCTGTGATTGGACCAAGGCTTCTGATGAGTCACAAAAGCTTAACTCTATGCTTGCTTGCATGAATTATGCTGTTATTTCTTACCTACTGCTGCCACACAAACAAATGACTCTTAAAGGCATATTTTTTCTTTTGCTTCTGTGAACACAACATACAACTGTTATATAACATCCAAACACAAAATCACAGTGAATAACTTTGCCTTTGTCTCTCACATATAAAAATGTGCTCTACATTAGGTTCTTAGCAGGTTTAGCTGTATATACATGTAAGTTATATTAGCTACCTAGGACAGGTTCTAGCTGGCCAGCTCCACTCCCACCAAAATTACCTATAATTCTTGTTCCCTATAGTAGGATGTGAACATGAATTTGGGTAATTTTCTATCAGGTTCTCAACTTTCCAAGTGTCTTTTATCACTCTCAAGTAGAACAACTAACTTCTGTATAGGACGTTCCAACTTGAGTGGAGTGGTGAGACGTTTTCCCTTTTTGTCAAGTTTTGAGTCTCCTATTTGTAACAACGCTCTTCTTACTAGTTTGTCTTCATCCTTTTGAACTTCTAGAACTTTGGCCAATTTCCATTGACTTCTAGGTAAATCTTCTTCTTTCACTAACACTATGGGCCAGATTCAGGTACGTTACTCTGGCGAAATTTTAGGAGCAAGTGCTGTTATTCATGAAGCACTTGCTCCTAAAGTTGCGGCAGCGTATCGTAAATGAGCCGGCGGAATTCAAATTCGGCGGGTACGGGGCGTGTATTATATAAACTAAGCGCGATCCCGCGGCGAACGTACTGCGCATGCGTCGACTGTCAATGCATCCCAGTGCGCATGCTCCAAATTCTGTCAGTGAACGTCAATGACGTCAAATCCCCATTCATGGACGTTTTACGCAAGCGACACGTTTTTTTTTTTTTCGACGCGATGACGACGGCTATACTTAACATAGGATACTCCACTAGGGGGCTGCTTTATCTTTACGCCGCGTATCGCTTACGGAAACGTCGGAAAGTCACTGCGTCGCGCCCGAATACGATGGTGAATTGCCGATTCCCGCTGATTAACATATTTTTTCAGCGTTAATCAGCGGGAACGCCCCCGGCGCCATTTTTAAATTAAAGTTGCGATGGCGAAATTCAATTACGCCGCTCGCATCGGAACTCCAACCCGGCGTTTCTTGTTTTCTGGTTACAGAAAACAGAAACGCCGGCTTAAGGTGACAGTTAGGCTGGAGTATCACTGATACTCCAGCCTAACTCTACCTGAATCTGGCCCTATGTCACCAACTTGGACATTTCTCCTTGGTGTTTGCCATTTACATCTCAGCGTAAGATTGGCTTAGTACTCTTTCCTCCATCTATTCCAAAACTGTTCTGATAGATATTGAACTCTTCGCCATCTCTTTTTGGCATATAAATCCTCTTTGGTGAATTTGCCAGGTGTTAGTTGTGTGCAATCAGACTTAAGGGTGAAGTAGATGGTTAAGAGTTAAAGGTTCCAAACTTGTTGGATCATTGATGTTGTCAACTATAAGTGGACGACTGTTAACAATAGACATTACTTCATAGAATAGGGTCCTAAGTGAAGCATCATTCATTCTTCCGGAGTTCTTTTTTAACATTGAACCTAACACATTTCTTACAGTTCTGATTTGTCTTTCCCAAACTCCTCCTGTGTGGCTTGCATGTGGAGCATTCATATGAAAGTCACATTGATTCTGTGACAAGTACTCAGTTACCTTTTCTTTATCGATCTCCTTTAGAGCTTTCTTCAACTCATTTTTGCTCCGACAAAATTAGAACCTTGATCAGATCTAAGCTCTCTGACAGTACCTCTAATGGCTATGAAACATCTCAAGGCATTGATAAATGCGTCAGTTGACATATCTTTTAACATTTCCAGGTGAATTGCTCTGGAGCTTAGACATGTGAATATTAGTCCATATCTCTTGTACTCCTTGCGATTTTGCTTGGTGATGAATGGGCCGAAGCAATTCATTCCACTATAAAGAAATGGCGATGATGGGTTTACACGATCTACTGGTGAATATGCCATTCTTTGTTCTTCCGTAGGTCTACCTGCCTTTCTACAGGTTACACATTTATTTATATACTTTGCTATAACTTTGCTTCCTTTCACTATCCAGTAACCATCTTCTCTCAAACAGTTCTGGGTAAAGCTTCTTCCTTGATGCAAGGATTTGTTGTGGTAGTGATCAATAATCAATCTTGTGAAAGTAGAATTTTTGGGTAGAATTGCTGGATGCTTCACTCTGCTGGGTAACAATGCATTTTCCAGTCTCCCTCCCACCTTCAGTATACCATCCTGATATACCAAGATTGAGCTTGTACAGTGGGTGGTTGTTGGGAAGCCTTGTAGGTTCTTGACTAAGTCTCTTCAACTCTTCACTATAGAATCCCTGTTGAATGAGTCTTATGACTGTTTCTTCAGCTTTCATTCTTTCCTCTACATTCAGTGATTCCTTCTTTCTGATTCCCTTTGCCAAACGTTGAATTCGAGCTACTACGTTTATGACCGTATTCCATTTTGAACATCTGGCTAGTCTTTCAAGTATGTCATCTTGACATTTGGCAGCAGTGCTTAATGTTTGTACAACCTTTACTTCTGGATCACCCATAGACAATTCTGTGTAACCTTCACTGGGTAGGATCTCATTTTCCCAAAGGAACTCTGGACCGGTGAACCAATTAGAATTTTTCAATTCTAATACATTCAGACCTCTTGAAGCATGATCTGCCGGGTTATGCTTTGTATCAATGTGATGCCAATGTTCCGGATTTGTCATTTCCCGAATTTTCTAAACTCTGTTGGTGACAAAGACATGGAATCTTCGAGCTTCGTTGTTTATGTATCCTAGGACAACTTGTGAGTCTGTCCAAAAATATTCTTCATCTATTTTTAACTCTAATTCTTCTCTTAGAAACTTGCTTACTGATGCTGAAACAACAGCTGCTGTCAGTTCAAGTCTTGGTATTGTCTGAATACTGGTAGGTGCAACTCTGGTCTTTCCCATAACCAGGGCACAATGTATTTTTCCTTCTCCTATCACTCTAATGTAGGAACACTGACCATAGCCATAACTACTGGCGTCTGAAAAGTGATGAAGTTCTATTTTCTTGTACTCTCCGAAATCATGAGGTGCAAAACATCTGGGTATCTGAACTTCTTTTAAATTTTGCAAGTCTCTTATCCAAGTCTCCCACCTTGGCCTCAAATCTTCAGGTATGGGTTCATCCCATCCCAACTTCCGTCTGCATAATTCTTGTAGTAGTTCTTTTGCTTTAATGATTACTGGGGCCAAGAATCCCAGTGGATCATATATAGAAGCCACTGCAGAGAGAATGGTACGTCTGGTTGCAACTTTCTCTTCAAAGGATACTTCAAAGAAGAACTCGTCGTTCTCTACATTCCATCCCAAGCCAAGTACATTATGAACTGGAAGATGATCATAATTGAGATCTACATTCTTCATTGTTGATGCACGTTCAGAGTCACTGATGGATTCCAGTACCTCTCTGTTGTTTGAGATGAATTTGTGAAGGCGCAGGTTTCCTATTGCGCATAATTCTTGGCTTTCCTTTACTAATTTGATTGCAGATTATGTGGACTCTAGACTTATAAGACCATCATCTACATAGAAGTTTTTCTTAAGAAAATTTGCTGCTGATAGACAATCCTTTTCATTTTTATTAGCCAAGTACTTCATACCATAATTGGTGCAACCTGGAGACGATGCTGCTCCAAACAAATGTACTTTCATTATGTATTCTGCTGGCTCTGTATCTGTATCTCTGTCCTCCCACCATAGGAACCTCAGGAAGTCTCTATCTTCGTTCTTCACATGGAACTGGTGGAACATTTTTTCATCGTCACACATGACCGCTATGGGATACTTTCTGAATCTACAGAGTACTCCAGGCAGAGTATTTGTAAGATCTGGTTCTTTTAGAAGATGATCGTTCAATGCAACACCATCATACTTTGCTGAGCAATCAAATACTACTCTAATTTTATCTGGTTTCTTTGGGTGGTAAACACCTTGATGCGGGATGTACCACACTTCTCCTTCTTTAGATTGGTTATTCACCTTCTCTGCATGTCCTTCTTCAAGGATGCCTTCCATGAATTTCAAATAATCCTGCTTGAATTTGGGATCTCTTCCCATCTTTTTCTTTAAGCCTTTCAATCTTGCTAGGGCAAGATTTCTGTTATTTGGCAGACGAGGTCGTTCTCTGAAGGGTAAGGGCATTTCAAGATAACCTTGTTGATTCTGCTGAATACTTTCTTCTAGAGTATGTACAAACTTTATGTCTTCTTGGGATACACTCCTTTCTTCAGAACTTATGTCTGCAAAGTCAGATTCAAGGATCTTGATTACCTTTGCTGAACTTACAGTTGGTAGCTCTTGGACAGATATTTGATGACACAATCCTGTCACCTGTTTTGAGTTTGCAATCTGCTGTTTTCCTCCAACAACACCCCATCCTAGATCAGTTCGAACAGCGTAGGGTTCACCCTTTCCTCCTGTGATTACCTCTCGTGGTACCAAAGCTTTGGGACAATCGTAGCCTATCAACAGTCCGACACCAAATTCCTTCAGCGGGGACATCTCATGAGATATTGGCTGTTTCGCAGGTAGGTATACGATCTCGATCTAGAGGTATGTCGTCTTTCGTATAAGATGGAGGTAGATTTAATGTGAGGTTTGAATGAAGTCCTCTAACTCTCAGTCCTTTAACCTTTTGACTGTTCACTAACGTGTCTCTCCCCGTCATTGTTGTGAGCTTGAGCTTCACTGGTTCTGTAGCCACTTGTAATTTCTTGCAGATTTCTTGATCAATGAAGGTGGCGTCGCTTTGGGCATCCAGTAGTGCATAGGCGTATACCTTCTTGTTCCTCCTTTTAGGATTTGAAATGCACACTCGTACAACCATTGATGTGCCGTTGCTTTCTCCTTCCCTTATTCTGCAAGAGGATACTGATACTTTTTTTTCTTCCTCAGCATCTTTAGGTATTGCGGATTCATCCTTCTTTGGACGTTCTTCATGTAGTGGCGTAGGATGGCGTCCTTTGCAGACGCTGCATGTAGCCTTTTTCTTACACTCCTTAGTAACATGGCCTTTTCTTAAGCATCCAAAACACAGTTGGTTCTCAAGTACAAATTTTTTCTTTTAATTTAAGGACTTCTCTTTCAATTGTTGGCACTTGTGTATGGAGTGGTTCTCTCCACAGAACATGCACTTAATGGTAGTCTGAGGATTTGTCTGTTCTGTCTCTTTACTGAACCCAGTAGTGACTTTAAGCTTGCTTTCACAGGTATCTAGACCTTTAGCTGCTGTGTTGATTGCAAAGCTAGTTGCTCTTGCACGTCTTGTATCTCTCGCAGGCCTTTCTTCTAAGGATTTTAAGGCGTAAGATGCTGTTACTGGATTACATGCTATTCGTGCTTCCCTATTAACAAACTCAGAGAACTTTTCAAAACTTGGGAAGTCCTTATTTAGATCTAACTGTTCAGTCACATAGCGATTCCATCTAGAAGCCACTTCTTCAGGTAGCTTGGCTAGCATCCTGTGATTTTCTAGATAGTCGTTCAGTACTTCTAGTCCTCGTACATGTGGGATGGCATTGCTGCATGCTTGCAAGAAATCACCATACTCTTGGAGTTTGAAGTGTTCCTTGGGACCTATTTTAGGCCAGTTATTCAATTTCTCCCTAAGGCTCCATTCACATCTAGGCAACAAAACGCCTGTTGCCCGACGCTCGTGCCGCTGGAGGGGAAAATTCCCATTGATGTCTCTAGAGATGGTTCACATCTCTGAAACGCCGTACGCCTGTCGCCTGTCGCCTGAAAAAAAGTCCCGGACCCTTTTTTTCAGGCGACATTGGCGTTCGGCCATAGACATCAATGGAGACTTTGTTAAAAAAAAAAAAAAATGAATCGAATGGCGGCAAGTAAGAACATATATATACAGTATATAACTGTATAATTACCTAATTTTGCCCTGGCTTCCATAAGAACTGTTCTGTATGTCTCTGTGTGTCTGCTCTCTGTCCTCTGTGGTGGAATGAACTAATTTGCAGAGCACATGTACAGCACTAGGACTAGTGAATAACTCTGCATTTGTCTCTCACAAATAAAAATGTGCTCTACATTAGGTTCTTAGCAGGTTTAGCTGTATATACATGTAAGTTATATTAGCTACCTAGGACAGGTTCTAGAGAGAAAGGAGTCACCGCTCCAGGTGGGATCACTAAATGGTTACAGGTGGTGCAGGATACCGAGGGTGCTGGCGGTGCACTAAGCAAAATGAAGACAAAGAAAAATGGAAAGCCGCACTCCAAAACCTGATGGGTGGTCTTTTATTCAATAGACAGCATGTACAAAAATAGGGTCACAGCAGTAGAAACAAGGAACAGCCGACGCGTTTCGCACTGGATCAGGGTCCATTAAAACTGTTTTAATGCTTCATTAGCCATGAATAAGCACTGATCCAGTGCGAAACGCGTCGGCTGTTGCTTGTTTCTACTGCTGTGACCCTATTTTTGTACATGCTGTCTATTGAATAAAAGACCACCCATCAGGTTTTGGAGTGCGGCTATCCATTTTTCTTTGTCTTCATAGGACAGGTTCTAGCTGGCCAGCTACACAGTGAGATAGTGTGTGTACGGCCCATCAGACTGTTGTCCGTCGGACCAAAGTTTTAAAACTTGCTTTAAAATCTTTCCGACGGACACCTGTCTGTAGGACAGATTCGATGGTTAGTACACAAAAGCATCGGACCAAAAACCCGCGCATGCTCAGAATCAAGTTGACGCATGCTTGGAAGCATTGAACTTTGTTTTTTTAGCACGTCGTTGTGTTCTACGTCACCGCGTTCTGGTCTGATCGGATTTTTGGCCCGATGGTGTGTATGCACATCAGACCATCAGACCACTTCAGCGTGGTCCGATGAAAACGGTCCGTCGGACCAGTTTCATTGGACTGGTCTGATCGCGTGTATGTGGCCTCAGAGTCCATGCATAACAGAGTAGTGGACGGGCTGGGAGGTCCGAATAGACTACTTCTGACAGTAGGAAGACGGAAATTATACTTCTCTAGATACCCAGTCAATCTGAGGGTTGTGAGCCTGGAGCCAGGGTATACCCAGGATCACAGGAAACAGGGGAGAGGAGATAACATCCAAGGTCAGCAGTTCCTTGTGTTTCAAAGTGATTGTGGTAGGCAGAGGAAGGGTTTCCCGGGTCACTTGTCCCGATTTTATATGGGAGCCATCAGCCAAGAAAACAGAGAGTCTGTGATCTTTTACTTGTAGAGAAATGTTGTGTAGGTCAGCGAAGGTGGCACTGATAAAGCAGCTACATTCACCAGAGTCAATAATGGCGTTGACTGGAACCGTCCTTTCCTGGAGCTGCAACGAGATAGGGAGAGCAAGGTGGGTTGTGTTGGCAGAAAGGCCTGAAAGATTAACAGGAGCGGAAGAATGACACTTACGCATCTTAGCGGGACAGTTGCGCATGTAGTGACCTGCTTCACCGCAGTAGAGGCACAGATTTAATTGGCGGCGGCGCGCCCGTTCTTCGGGTGGCAAGGCTGGTCGCATTAGACCCAGTTGCTGTGAGGGCTTACCTAGAGTGGAGTCCATTTGCAGACTTGTGAGCTACCTTTGCGACCTGATGCGATCCGCCCCCTGAGATTGGGACAGAGGGACGGAGGCACCGGTACCAGCGGGAAGACGTTGGTCAGGTGCGTGGAGCAGGTACAGGCGGATCACCGACTGGAAGGCTGCAGCAGATGAACAGAAGACCGTCCAGGCACAAAAGTACTTCACTGGTCAGGGCAGGGCTGAAAACAGGTCCAGGAGACAAGCTGTGGGGGCTGGAGAAGACCGGGAAAGTCTAACAATACAGGCCGGGGTCAAAGGGCAGGTGAAGATCGGGTAACCAAAGTCCAAGCCGGGGTCAGGGGTTCAGGCAAGCAGAAGTCCAAAAACGAGCCAAGGGTCAAAAGCCGGGGATCAGTCTTGCAGCAGAAGATCAACATATAGGAACTGTTGGCACAGACAGAATGATCTGATCAGAATGAACTGACAAGGCTGTCAGAGTGAGGCAGGGCTTTATACCCTGGATAATTTAGGTAAATTGCCTCAGCTGGACCAGAATATTTAGGTGCAGATTGCAATGAGATCAAGCAGTCAGCACCAGGCTTCAATGGAAAGCTAAACTGGAAGGTGGCTCAGAGATAAGGAGTTGGAATAACAACAGAGCGGTCCTGGGTTCAATTCCCCGGTACTGACCCTGACAGTTCCCCCCCCTTAAAAACGCCCTCCGGGCTTTAAAGGAGCTCCCTCATAGGCACAGTCTTTAAGGTCCAAACCATGGAGAAACAAAGCAGATTTTTACTTTTTCTTTTTGGACTTAGTTGATCTTGAAGTTCTTGCAGGGGGTGCACTCCTCGCTTGTAAAGCTCGTTCAAATATTACTAGATCTTGTTTACGGACCATGGTACCATTTGAGGCATAGACACAGTCAGGTGGAAGAACTTCACTTGGGGACACCGGAGCTGGAACTTCAACTGAGGACACTGGAGACACAGGAACTGGGGACACGGGAGACACTGGAACAGGAACTGTAGACACCGGAACAGGAACTGTAGACACAGGAACAGGAGACACTGGAACTGGAAACACTGGAACAGGAACTGGAACTGGAGACACAGGAACTGGAACCGGGGACACAGGAACTGGGGACACTGGAACTGGGAACACAGGAACTGGAATTGGGGACACTGGAGCCGGGACTGCAACTGGGAAGGTAGATACATCAAGCTGATGAACAGGTAAAGATTCCGGGGTAGCAAAAAAAACTCCCAATAGTACCCACTTGAAGAGCCTTTGGCCGAGGTGGGCGGGTTGGGCAAAGAGATATAAAGTGCCCACTTACACCACAGTAAAAACAAAGTCCATAGTCTCTCCTTCGCTTTTTTTCTACCCAAGATAGCCCGGACCGGATGGCCCCGATCTGCATGGGTTCCTCTTCCTCCAAGGTAATCGTGGGTGCATCCACAGGAGCGTCAAGGCTTTGTGGTGTTGGGACTTCATGGTTGGGCACATACAGAGGTTCATAGCTTGGCACATACTGGGCGGGCTTGATGTTGTGTCTGTACGGAATATTTCTTTCCCTGGATACCCGTAGGCCACGTGAATTGAGAGCAGACCTGGGAGCGCTGATCCTCTTGGAGACAGGAATGTATGAGTCCAGAGCAGACATGAAAGTTTCCCAGCTGCCCAAGACTGGACTCTTTTCCTGCAACAACTGATGAGCCCATGATTGAATTTGTCCTATAAGCAGGTTGATGGTAGCACGAACCTTAATATAGTCCGTGGCATAGGTCCTAGGTTTAAGGGAAAACAACAGATCACAATCCATTTTAAAACACAAGAAGGATGCACGGCTACCATCAAATTTCTCTGGCATAACAACAAATGGCTCAGGACATGCTGGTTCCAGGGCTGGGCGTGCTGTCCCTTTAAGTAACTGAATTTCTTGCTGTAGTTCCAGAATGGTATGGTGCAGGCTGGAGACTTGCAGAGTCAGGGAGGTGAACATTTTATACAAGTCTGCGGACTCCATGTTATTGGTCAGTTCATTATGTGAGGGCTTACCTAGAGTGGAGTCCATTTGCAGACTTGTGAGCTACCTTTGCGACCTGATGCGATCCGCCCCCTGAGATTGGGACAGAGGGACGGACGCACCGGGAGGCACCGGTACCAGCGGGAAGACGATGGTCAGGTGCGTGGAGCAGGTGCAGGCGGATCACCGACTGGAAGGCTGCAGCAGATGAACAGAAGACCGTCCAGGCACAAAAGTACTTCACTGGTCAGGGCAGGGCTGAAAACAGGTCCAGGAGACAAGCTGTGGTCAGGGGCTGGAGAAGACCGGGAAAGTCCAACAATACAGGCCGGGGTCAAAGGGCAGGTGAAGATCGGGTAACCAAAGTCCAAGCCGGGGTCAGGGGTTCAGGCAAGCAGAAGTCCAAAAACGAGCCAAGGGTCAAAAGCCGGGGATCAGTCTTGCAGCAGAAGATCAACATATAGGAACTGTTGGCACAGACAGAATGATCTGATCAGAATGAACTGACAAGGCTGTCAGAGTGAGGCAGGGCTTTATACCCTGGATAATTTGGGTAAATTGCCTCAGCTGGACCAGAATATTTAGGTGCAGATTGCAATGAGATCAAGCAGTCAGCTCCAGGCTTCAATGGAAAGCTAAACTGGAAGGTGGCTCAGAGATAAGGAGTTGGAATAACAACAGAGCGGTCCTGGGTTCAATTCCCCGGTACTGACCCTGACAGTTGCATAGGTTCAGAGGTATCCGGAGTGGTGCTAGCAGGATTGGGGCAGGTGGACGGCAGGTAGCCGGACGCGGGCATGAGAGCTCTTGTGGTCATCCATACTGAGCGACTTTTCTGAGAGGAATGCTCCGCCCGGTGTTCACATAGCCTGTGGTCGATCTGGATGGCCTTGGCAATTAAGTCTTCCAGGGTTTCTGGCACTCCAGCTCGAGCTAGCTCAACTTTAAGAGCCTCGGAGAGGCCTAAGCGGAACTGATGTCACAGGGCTGCGTTGTTCCAGTGAGTATCCAGCGACGGAAGTACGTAACATAGTCCTCAGCCTCTCTGCGACCTTGCTGAAGCGCAAGCAGGGCGGACTCAGCGGTGGCAGCAGGGTTTGTGTCTGGACATTATTCTTCTCCAACAGCCGATGGGCCCAGGTCTGTGGTTCGCCCTGGAGTAGGGAGATTACAAATCCCACCTTTGTGGCCTCCAAAGAAAAAGTCTGGGGTTGCAAGGCAAAATATAGCTGGCAGGCATTTCGGAAGGCCTGGAATTTGGTTCGGTCTCCCGCAAATCTTTCCGGCACAGGAATTCTTGGTTCGGGCGGCAGCATCACCACTGAGAGGGCAGAGGTAGTTGGTGAAGATCCAGCGGCAGGTGTAGGAGCTGCGTTTCCGGAAGTGGATAGGTTTTGGACTTGACCCTCCAGTCTCATGTAGCCTTCTTGTAGGGTCTTTACCGCTTGTGTGAGGGCTGCCAGATGTTTGCAGATCTCCTCTACGGCCAGGGCTTCCCCTGCAGGCTCTGTCATGGCTGTCTGATACTGTTATGTACGAACGTACCTGGTAATCGGAGTCCGGTTTGCAGGAGTAGGCCTCTCTTACAGCCCTGGCTCATGAGTCACTGGAGTGGGGACAGCAAGCTCAGGAGCACAGTGAGGTAGGAGTGCCAGAGTGGAAGCAGTAGTCAGGCACTGAATGATGATCCCTCAGGAACGTCTGGAACTGAGGACAGTTGGAGCGGAAGTGGTGGATCAGCGATCCAGGAGCTGGCGATACTGAAACAGCGGCAGCAGGAGCTGGTGAGGTAAGCATTGAACTTTGTTTTTTTAGCACGTCGTTGTGTTCTACGTCACCGCGTTCTGGTCTGATCGGATTTTTGGCCCGATGGTGTGTACGCACATCAGACCATCAGACCACTTCAGCGTGGTCCGATGAAAACGGTCCGTCGGACCAGTTTCATTGGACTGGTCTGATCGCGTGTATGTGGCCTCAGAGTCCATGCATAACAGAGTAGTGGACGGGCTGGGAGGTCCGAATAGACTACTTCTGACAGTAGGAAGACGGAAATTATACTTCTCTAGATACCCAGTCAATCTGAGGGTTGTGAGCCTGGAGCCAGGGTATACCCAGGATCACAGGAAACAGGGGAGAGGAGATAACATCCAAGGTCAGCAGTTCCTTATGTTTCAAAGTGATTGTGGTAGGCAGAGGAAGGGTTATACTGTTATGTACGAACGTACCTGGTAATCGGAGTCTGGTTTGCAGGAGTAGGCCTCTCTTACAGCCCTGGCTCATGAGTCACTGGAGTGGGGACAGCAAGCTCAGGAGCACAGTGAGGTAGGAGTGCCGGAGTGGAAGCAGTAGTCAGGCACTGAATGATGATCCCTCAGGAACGTCTGGAACTGAGGACAGTTGGAGCGGAAGTGGTGGATCAGCGATCCAGGAGCTGGCGATACTGAAACAGCGGCAGCAGGAGCTGGTGAGGTAAGCCGGGTTAAGTACAATCAGCAGGCAGTAGCGGAGTCAGACAGGCCGGGTCAAAACAGGTAATCTGGCAGCTGATGTGGAGGGCTTAGCGTGGTCACAGGTTCAGGCAAAAGGGTCTGGGCAGCAGGTAGGCAAATCAGGTGAGCAAGGTCAAACAAGCCAAGGTTCAAGGATTGGAGAGGTTCGGATAGTCAGGTAGAGCCGGGTCAGTGCTGGTAACAGGTTAGACAGGGATGCAGGATACTGATACAGAGCTGCAGATCAGACAGCACTGTTTTGGTGTGGCAAGTGGCTTTTCAAAGGCATAATGGCGCCAAACCGTATTAACGCGTACGTGCGCGTCATTGGCACATGCGCGAGCGCATTCGGCACACAGTTACCCACCCCCCGCTCCTAATAGCTTAGGAAGGGGTGTATTTTTTTCCATTATCTGTGCCCCCTTCTGATAATCTATCCTAATGGTACAGGAACCTGCGTTACAAAGGAGGCATCGGATTATGCAGCTCCTGCTCCCTCCACAGCTGACCTGCTCCCTCTGCGACCGCCTGCTTCCTCCACTTCTGGCACTGGCTCGATACATTCTGATGCTTTGAGATCTGGGTTGGCAAGCCTAGATTGCGATCGACGAGTTGCCGACCCCAAGCATGTGCTTCCCTGGTTCAAGGTCCCAAACCACATCTATTCTGAGAGTAGAAAGACGTCACTGTCAGAATACACTGATCCGCACCGTCGGCTATAGTGAAACTTGGTATTTAACTGAACTGGTTGAATTTCAGTCCATGTTTGGCTGACTTAAGGCAGATATTTCTGAAAATATGTCACAATTCCTTGGAAAACAAATGTTTTTTATACAGCCATCACGGTCCAGGGTTTAAACACAGTAGGCTTCTTCTAAAAAAAAATATTTAAGTGAACCGTATGTATTTTTGTTAACTCACTCATCCTCTTCTTTTACAATAATTATTATTTGCATTGTGTGTACTTTGTTTTACATTTCTGTTAAATTTGTAAGTGCTAAATTAAAGAGGTTGAAAGTGGGTACATTTTACTTTCCTCCCATTGGGCCCAACACATTGGTCATCAAGCAACAAGTAGGAACATGAAGAATGTTCACTGCACCATACACAAGAAAAAAGGAGAAATTCTCCAGTACTAAGTAAAGGGCACTTCACTGGACAAAGAGCTGTTAGTTCAGAGAAGTGAATCAGAAAAACAGGAAATCCTCCTAGGTACAGTATAGTTTGTGGTATAACAGTATTTCTTTATGCAAACACTAGGTGTCACACTAACAATATGTCTGAGTAATTCTTTGGTTTAAATGAATTCTCTATTTGATATTTTTTTTCAATATTTTCCCCTGTTCACTGTATTGTAGGTAAAGACATCAGATGTGCAACATCAAATTAATATTTGTCCCTAACTAAAAAAAGGAGGCAACGTCCAGCAGTTTTACCCTTTTTTAAGAAGCAGACATTTTTTTTGTTTTCTCAATTTAAGAGATTAAGCACAGCGCAGAAGTCGATCTGCAATTTGACAGGGTCACAGGGCATAGGGAGGCTATTTTTTTTTGTTTTATTCAGTTTCTCCTTTTTTTTTGACAAACTAGCATTAGGTAACACAGCTTGGCCTTGCAATTATTATATGAAAGGAGAACTTCGATCTACGTGACCATTGCTGTTAATAGGCCTGATTGCAGCAAGTGTACAGTGCTCCTAACATGCTTTATATTCATATGCAAAGTACTGCGTGTGCTTCTAACAATCATGCACCTGTGCCGTAAAGAATAATGAAACATTAAAATGCATCTGAATTATAGCTTGTGTTTCAGATGTATTACATTACAGAGGGCGTGTGTGTATGTGTGTATATATATATATATATATATATATATATATATATATATATATATATATATATATATATATAATAGTGGCGGTGGGACCCTGTGCTACCTTAAAGATTACTGGTTTACACCAGATTTTGGAGAGAAAGGCACGCTGATTGCACAGCTGTGTGTGAACTGATTTATGGCTCAGGACCCCACCTGCAGACAGGAAGTCTGTTCATGTGAGTCAGATGGACTCCCATTCCTCTGAGAGGAGTCAGAGGCTTCATGGGTGCAGCGAGAGCATGCATGTCTGCAGCGAGAGCATGCATGTCTGCAGGAGGCAGATGTTTTTGGTGATAGAAGCAGCAAGGCGCTGATCAGGATTAAGTTTAACTCTAGGAAAGTATTTTCTTCTGAGTAGCAGACCTAAGGCCTAGGCTAAAGGCCTGAAGCAGCTATATGTCAAAAATGTAAGCCAGGAGGCTAAAGTGTTGAGTCAGCAAGATACAGTAATGGTGGAACCCCCACACCCCTTGTGAGGATTACTGATGTCTTTGTGAACTTTTGTACTTTTAAATAAAAGTGGGCTACTAGGCCCTTAAAAATTCAGTTCTGGACTGGCGTACCTAATGAAAACGCACCTACCACTGGCGTCTGATCACCCCAATCTTACTATATATATATATATATGAATATATATATATATATATACACAGTATATAATGTCCCTCTTGTCTTCCAGTTGGAGCACACGCTTTGTGGAATAATGGACATGGGAAACTTGAGGCAGAACAGCAAGAGGGGTGGAGGACTTCCTTACCTCTCAAGGCCCCCTTTATCCAGATAGTATTCCTGCAGGCCCGCCAAACACACAGGAAGAAAAGGAGGAGGATTGTGTTAGCATGGACGTGGAGGATAACACTCAGCAGCAGTCTTCAAGGGATCGTTTTCAGTCCCCAGAAACTCAAGGAGCTGTACGTAGCTGGGAGGAGGTAGTTGCGGATCATGTGATCCTTAGTGACCCAGAGGACTGAGAATCGAATGCCTCTGCAAACTTACGCTGCATGGCCTATATGATTCTGCAAAAGGACCATAGTATTTGTGGTATCAAGGAGAGGCATCATTACTAGCTGGCAACCCTTCTTGATCCACGTTACAAGGGTAAAGTTGCAGAACTCATCCTGCCTTCGCAAGAGGGAGCAGAGGATGAGACATCTTCAGGAGTCCTTGAAGAAAAGTTTCCCAGACCCTGGGAGTTTACAATTTCCTGGTGCTGAATAGTGTTGAGCAGAATATGCCATATTCGATTTCGCGATATATCTCGAATATATAGTCGAATATTCGAGATATATTCGCTAAATACGAATATTCGTGATATTTTTTGGAAATTAAATTATTGCGAATTTTCGCTATTGCGATTTTTCGCTATTGCGAATATTCGAGAAATGCGGAATGGAGCACTCTGATTGGCTCAGAATATTCGTGATATTTTATAATACAAAATAATTGCGAATATTCGAGAAATGCGGAATGGAGCACTCTGATTGGCTCAGAATATTCGTGATATTTTATAATACAAAATAATTGCGAATATTCGAGAAATGCGGAATGGAGCACTCTGATTGGCTCAGAATATTCGTGATATATTACAATACAAAATAATTGCGAATATTCGAGAAATGCGGAATGGAGCACTCTGATTGGCTCAGAATATTCGTGATATTTTATAATACAAAATAATTGCGAATATTCGAGAAATGCGGAATGGAGCACTCTGATTGGCTTAGAATATTCGTGATATATTACAATATAAAATAATTGCGAATATTCGAGAAATGCGGAATGGAGCACTCTGATTGGCTCAGAATATTCGTGATATATTACAATATAAAATAATTGCGAAATTTCGAGAAATGCGGAATGGAGCACTCTGATTGGCTCAGAATATTCGTGATATATTACAATATAAAATAATCGCGCGATATCGCTATTGCCGAATAATCGCATTGCGATTTTTCGGCAATATAAAATGATCGCTGCAGCTACTCGGCCCAAGGTCTCTAATCATACCAGCAATGCTTTTAGACGTCGATGGGGATCTCTAGGATGTGATCTGTTCTAAAAAAAAAATTGAAAAAATTCGAATATTCGAAATAGCGAATATTCGCCGCGATATTCGTGTTATTCGCGAATACTCGAATATGCAATATTCGTAGCGAATATTCGCAATGCGAATATTCGTGAGCAACACTAGTGCTGAACAACGTGTTTCTGAGGCTTTTTTCATTCGGAGAAAGAGTGGTGGAGAAGGTAGCCAGCTGACTGATGCCTTCAGACATTTTTTCAGTCCTCAGCGCCAAGGTCTGATCGGTTCAAGCAACCATCGCCAGAGTCTGCATTACATGGTGCAGGAATATTTAGGGGTAAGAGCAGACCAACAGAGCATCCACTGGGTGACTGGGTTTTGAGGATGGACCACTGACCAGAGCTTGCTCAATATGCAATTAAGCTACTGGCCTGTCCTGCATCCAGTATTTTTTCTAGATGCACATTCAGTGCTGCTGGAGGGCAACTACCAAGCACCTGATGCTGATGCAACCAATTGAATTTTCTAGAGATGTGGAATCCCTTGAAGACTGCCTATGCTGAATGACTATCCTATTATGCTGAGTGACTATCCTATTCCTCCTTAATCTTGATGATGCTAGTTTCTAAGAATATTTTTGGTTTAGGGCACCACCACCACTGTGTAGTACAATCACTGTTTATACCTCCAGCTGACCAAGCACAGGAGTGTAGTCCATCAGCTGTACACAGATTTCTAGCCGGGATTTTGACAGTTCTGAACTGGAAGTGCTCAGAGCTGAGCACTCCAGTTCCCGCTGCTGCAGAGGACATCAGGAAATGCATATTCCCTGATTTCTTCCAGCTTGCAATCCCGTGGTGACAGGGCAAGACAAGAGAGTATTGAATGTGGTAGCAGACATGGTATGATAGGTCGGGAAGATATCTGTACAGTGGAGATCCCATCATTAATTACATGAATCTTTTGTTTGAAATGATTGGAAATCTCTTGGGCAGTAAGTAAGTTAGTGTATAGAGGTAGTGGGAGAGTTTAAGGTAGAAAGGGTTGACAAGCACTGGATGAGAGGGTGATGATAAGAGTGACAACATAGAGCTTTTTGCCAGCAGGCAGGCTGGAATTCTGCCAGGGCTGATTTCAGCCCTTCCTTCACTGAGATGGCCACTCAGCTGTCAACTAATTGCCAGCTCCTATCTCTCCACAGTGATTCACATATTGATGATTTCCTGCCTATCAGTCTTAAAGGGGTGTTTTAGCCCATTTTTATGTTTATTAACCACTTCCATACCAGGCACTTACGCACCTTCCCGCCCAAGCCAATTTTCAGCTTTCAGCACTGTCGCAATTTGAATGACAATTGCGCGGTCATGCTACACTGCACCCAAACAAAATTGGCGTCCTTTTTTCCCCACAAATAGAGCTTTCTTTTGGTGGTATTTGATCACCTCTGCGGGTTTTTTTTTTTGCGCAACAACTAAAAATAGAGCGAAGATTTTGAAAAAAAAATAAAGTTTTTATTTTTTTCTGTTAATTTTTTTGTAAATGAGTATGTTTTCTCTTTCAATTACGGGCACTGATATGGTGGCACTGATGGGCACCGATGAGGTGGCACTGATGGGCACAGATGAGGTAGTTCTGATGGGCACCGATTAGGTAGCACTGATGGGCACTGATAGGCGGCGCTGGTATGGGGCACTGATAGGCACTCATGGGCGGCACTGATGGGCACTCATGGGCGGCACTGATGGGCACTCATAGGCAGCACTGGGCACTCATAGGCGGCACAGGTGGGCACTGATAGGCGGCACAGGTGGGCACTGATAGGCGGCACAGGTGGGCACTGATAGGCAGCACAGGTGGGCACTGATAGGCGGCACAGGTGGGCACTGATAGGCGGCACAGGTGGGCACTGATAGGTGGGCACTGGGCATGGATTGGCACTGTGGGGTGGCACTGACAGACACTGGGGTGGCACTGATGATCACTGAGGGGTGGCACTGATGGATCAATGTTGCCAATCAGTGCCCATGTGTGGGCACTGATTGGCATCATTTTTTTACTGCCCCCTTTTTTTTTTTGCTGACTTTTTTTTTTTTTTTTCATTTTTTTTTGTCATTTTTTTTTTTTTTGGATTTTTTTTATTTCCCTGGTGGTCTAGTGTGGCGATCCGAGGGGGGGCTGCGCTGATAAACAATCAGTGCGAACCCCCCCTGTCAGGAGAGCCGCTGATCGGCTCTCCTCTACTCGCGTCTGTCAGACGCGAGTGAGGAAGAGCCGTCGGCGGCTCTTCCTGTTTACATCGTGATCAGCCGTGATTGGACACGGCTGATCACGTGGTAACGAGGCTCCGCCGGAGACTCGTTACCGAGATCGGAGGTGCAGGGTGTCAGACTGACACCCCGCATCACCGATCGCCGCGCTGCGCGCCCGCACGGGCGCGTGCGGCATGAAATCGTGCAGGACGTTTGAGAACGGCCTGTCACGATTTCATAACCACTTCCCTGCCGTAAATCGGCTATTGGCCGGGCGGGAAGTAGTTAAAAGTCAGCAGCTACAAAAAAGTGTAGCTGCTGGCTTTTAATAAACATACACTTATCTGCTCCAGGGTTCCAGCGACGCGCCGGCCGGGGCTCTGCTCCTCTCCCCCCTTCCCCGGCCGGCGTCTTCATTCATTCACACTTCATTGCACATGCGCGAGCGGCACATAGTGATAAAGTGCAAAAATCCTTAAAACAAGTGCGACACCCAGTGCTTGAATAGATCGTCTGAATAAACTTTCTGTGAGGCATTACAGAAAAAGTCTATTCAGACGAAACTTCGTTGGCTGGGCAGGAAAAATCAGTGACGCTTGTAAGTGTGCTAGGACAATTTTTGTGATTACTATCGTGTTGTAAGTATTTTATTTATTTTTTTAAATAAATTCCCATTTTTTATTTGGATGCTGCGCAACGAGTTTCTCTTTTTTCTTATGATCACGGATTGAATTGGCTTCTGAGGTTATCCTGTGGCTACATCCTTGGCTTGTTTTCACCAACGATGCCCTGATGGAAGGCTGGATAAGTTAATCTGATCTGCACCTAATGTGAGGGTAATAGAGCTCACAAATGCAAGTGTAGACCTTGATAGGTCTTTGGATCTGGTAAGGAGACAATTTTGCCTGATCTATTCAAGCACTGGATGGCGCACTTGTTTTAAGAAAAAACTTCAAAACAAATCAGCGCTCATGGATATCTAAAAGTCCAATAATAAATATATCAAAAAGGAAAGGATTGGTAAAAAATCCATTTAATAAAAATTCTACAGTTATAAGGAAATACTTTCCAGATAGTTCGGTGTGCAGTTAACTGCAAGACTGTAGGGCTTAGGCCCCATACACACGATCGGACATATCCGATGAAAACGGTCCGCGGACCATTTCCATCGGATATGTCCGATCGGGAGTTTGATCCGATGGCGCGGCGGCGGTGGGGGACGACATGTCTGCTGGTAAGTGTACTAACCAGCAGACATGTCGGGCGGACAGATTCCACCGGATGGATTTCAAAGCATGCTTTGAAATCTGTCGGGTGGAGAAATCTGTCCGCTAGCCCATACACACGAGCGGAGATGTCTGCTGAAACGGTCCATCGGACCGTTTTCAGCGGACATATCCCCTCGTGTGTACGCGGCCTTAGATTGCCATACACACAGTGTGCAAATGTGATAAGTTTCACCGACAGTCACTTCTTAATTCATGGGTTTAAACATCCTGGGTTCAGTACACATGCCATCGTATAGAGGAAAATGTCAACAGTACCTTTGGGACAGGTGGCAAGCTTGTGGTGTTGTGAAAAATGGTCATCCAATCTATGGTAGGTGCCGGGCCTCAGGCAATCCACATTACCGGCGTGTCACTGCAGGGCAGAGAAGACGGAACCGTCCGACAGATCCTGCAGCCGGGGACACAGCGCAATGAGGTCTGGAGAGGCGTGTGCTCGTTCCGTTCGATCTGGAAAGTATTTCCTTATAACTGTAGAATTTTTATTAAATGGATTTTTTACCAATCCTTTCCTTTTTGATATATTTATTATTGGACTTTTAGATATCCATGAGCGCTGATTTGTTTTGAAGTTTTTTCTGTGTGTTGGGTACTTCCGGGTACTGTAAATCCTGCAGCTCTGGACTATCCACCCTATACCTTACATACAAACTATATCAGGGTTATCTGTATCCACATTTAGCGCCAGTGATTTTTTGTGTATATGTGCACTTGTTTTAAGGACTTTTCACTTTATCACTATGGGCTTTATTGTTTATATGATTATTATTCATTATATTTGAAGGTTGATTTACATATTTAGACAGTGAAACACGTTTCTTTAACAAACATATCCTACCTACTTTGTGCAGTGGTTTTTGCACAGAGCAGCTCTGACCCTCCTCTTCTCGGGTCTCCCGTCTCCTCCCCCTTGACGAGTGCGCCCAATAGCACGCCGCTTGCTATGAGGGCATTAGGGCGTATTCACACCCAAGCTGGGCTCTATACGTCCAAAAGATACATAGAGCCACGGCTGGGCTTGGCACCGCACCCCGCTCTGAGGAGAGGGAATCCTGGGACAGCCGAGTCTCTTTTGCACATTTCTGGATCAAGAGGGGGGAGCATCACACAGAAGGCATTTTACCTTATTGCACAGAACGTATAAAGGTAAAAAAAAAACAGCATTTAGAACCACTTTAATTCTCCGTGTAGTGAGGGTAGCAATTGTGTCCAGGGAGGATGAAAGCATGCTATTGTAGAGTAGGGGTGCAACGGATCGTCACCGATCCGTGATCCGAACGGGTCAGCCCGTTCGGATCGGCACACCACGCGATCTGCGGAGCGGCGGCCATCTTGCTCCACCCCCGTGTGCTTGTCAGAGCACATCATAACACGCCTCCCCGCCTCAGCGCGCTCACTACAGACCCGGAACTGCCTGCAGACCTGTGAAGACAGCATCGGTGAGCTCTGCACCTGCAGGTAGGAGCTACACCATCACCTGGGGAGCATGTCTGTATACCAGGGTGGAGGGTGGTGGATAGTGATTATGTTGGTGTAACAAGATTTTTTTTTTTTTTTTAATTTATTGCTGATCCGAAAACCTTCCGATCCGTGACATCTGATCCGAGGATCGATTCGATCCGTGATTTTTTTGATCCGTTGCACCCCTATTGTAGAGTAAAGGCACCAGTCAGGGAAGGATAAGATTTTATTATACAGGTAGTCAGTAAAGACCTTCCTGGAGTCTCAAGTTAACAAAAAAAAATAAGAAACACGCAACAACCAATCATTTAAAATGGAACTGCAAATTTGGACGGGTTATCATAAAAGTCAAAGCGAGAGGGCATACAAAACCTCTACACTAGAGAGTCACCCCAAGACCCGGTTACTGCACTACCAAAAAACAATGAAGATTTTCTTTGCCCCAGAGTTTCAGGATTCTTTTTCTATCTCTCCCTCTCTTTCTCTTAATCCCTCTCCCTCTTTTTCCCTTGCTCTCCTCTCTCTCATTAAATCTATTTTTTTGTAAGTTCATTATAGACATAAGTAATTGCAGCAGGCCCTGATTCTGTCTCTTTAGTACTGGCCAGCATACAAATTATCGTTTATTTGAAATAAGGACATTTTAACACATAATTCATTTAATAACAGTGGGTTACTTGGATGATTGTGCTCCTTAAGTTAATGATCCCTATTTTCTCTGTCCACAGCTGTTTTCTTTTTTTTAACTGACTGCCACCAAAGAAAATTAAAAAACAACCTTCTTCATTATAGCTAGCTGTGCTGTGATTAAAATAAATACAAACACAATTCATTCATTCAGGAAGCAAGAGTAAGGTGCGCTATGTCACTTTAGTCAGCCCACTAAAAAAGATTGAATTACTAAAGGCAAATAGGCCATTCACTTAGAAAGGAAAATTGCCCCAGAGTTTATTGAATGTGGTGACATTTTACTTTGCAAACAATACCAAATCATATGCAAGCAAAAAAAGCTGCATTTTTTGCTTGCATATGATTGGGTGATGTAAGTTAGCAGAGTTATGCCTTGTACACACGATTGGAATTTCCGATTGAAAAAAGTCAGACAGAATTTTTTCATCGGATATTCTGACCGTGTGTGTGCCCCATCAGAGTTTTTCCTTCGGAAACTCAGACAGACTTAGAGAACATTTTTTTCCATAAAGACGAACGGAAATTCCATTTGTCTTTATGGAACTCCGACAGGAAAAAACATGCATGCTCAGAATCAAGTCGACGCATGTTCGGAAGCATTGAACTTAATTTTTCTCGGCTCGTCGTAGTGTTATACTTCACCGCGTTCTTGACGGTCGGAATTTGGTGTGACAGTGTATATGCAACACAGCTTGAACGGACTTTTGTTGGAAAAATCCAACTGAGTTTATCCCGATGGAAATTTCGATTTGTGTGTACAAGGCATTAGCTTTACCTTGTTCACTAAGCTCTGGGGTAAATTATTTTGCAAAGTCAAACTTTCTTTTGTATTTTTACAGCCTACTTGCCCTTAGTAAATCAATCCCACAACCCCCTTGGGTTGAATCCAGCAAAGCGCTATTCACAATTAAGCTCTTTTTTTATTATTATTATACAGTACAGCACCCAGAAATGTAATATTTCAGGGTAGCAGTCCCCCTTTAATATGCTATCTTTCTAGATATATAGTGTATCACCCTGGTGTTAGACAGGGTTACTAACAAATTTAGTTAGCTCAGTGGTAACCAGGCTGGCTGATTGTTAGGGAGATACACTAACATTTTCCTAAGTCTGGGTTTAATGCACCTCTCTCTTCTGTCACTAGGTGGCACGGTTACCTGTGGCATTAGATTGACAAGGGCTTAGAAAATCCGGAATAGGAGTGGATGGGTTGTCTCAGCCAATTGGCAGGGGTTTCTTTGCCCTTGACCTGCTGGGAGAGCCTATTTATTCGGGAGGGGTCAGGTGATCGGAGTTCGTGCCACCTGGATGGCTGTCTGGGTGTTGAAAAGGCCTCGGCTACTAGGCCAAAAGCCTGAGGCCTATCCGGGAGTACCTGGCTGCTAGGCGGTCTGAGGCCTATTCAGGTTGGAAGCAAGCAGCACAGCGCCACAAAAGAAATGCATGCTGGCTGCCTTGGAGGAGGTGGGACGAGCGCCGTGCATACAGGAGTATTTTCTGTTTACATGGCAACAGGAAGTCCCGTCTCCTGCGCTGTCATTTGACGACTTGTCTGTCCATCACAGGAGGCGCGACTTTCGATTAAAGAGGCAGCCGATAAAACAGGAAATTCTCCTGTATGTTAGTCGGCGCTTGTCCCGCATCCTCCCTGTCTCCTTCAAGGCTGCAATGGTGAGTCTGTATTCATGGCAAGGGGGTGATGTATTCATGGCAAGGGGGGTGATGTATTCATGGCAAGGGGGGGTGATGTATTCATGGCAAGGAGGGGTGATGTATTCATTGCAAGGAGGGGTGATGTAATCATGGCAAGGGGGGGGTGATGTATTTATGGCAAGGGGAGGAATGTATTCATGGCAAGGGGGGGTGATGTAATCATGGCAAGGGGGGGGGGTGATGTAATCATGGCAAGGGGGGTGATGTATTCATGGCAAGGGGGGTGATGTATTCAGAGCAATGGGGGTGCTGCATTTATGGCACTTGTGAGGCTGTGTTGATGGGCAGTGATATAAAAAAGGGGTTTGGAGGGGACAAGAGAGCCCCCAGAAAGCAAAAAAGGCAGGTCAACAACGGCTTAAGGTACAAAAATATGAAAAAGGCTTTATTAGGGGTGGGGGTATCATATACATTAAATATCAAGCATATGTGAGGAACAATGTATCCATTATAACACAACATATCTCACAATACCTAACCATTCAATAATAATAAAAAACATGCTGCAGCAAATATAAATTTAAAAATGCAGAGTGCTCTGACAGGCTTCAAAGATTAGCAAATTCCGTTTGTCCAGAAAAGAAAGGCACCGCAAAAAACAGTCAATAGTGTGCCGTTGGATAAGTATGGAATTTTAGTGATCTTGGCGTTTTTGAAAAAACGCACATATACACATCCAGAGTATTTGATGCACTATAATGATGAAGAAATGACTCAACATTAGGCTCAATGGCTCCTGTGAATGGTGAGTCAAAACCAAACCAAAGTTCAGCCCAGGTTCACACTGGGTACGATTTAGTTCGATTTGAGATGCGATTTCACATGTGAAATCGCATCTCAAATCGGCGGCAATTGCCGGCAATGACACCGTCCTAATCGGTGCGACTCCGCATCTGCGGCGCTGCACCGATTTCAAAAAGTAGTTCCTGTACTACTTTTTGCGATTTCAGGACGCGTTTTACATTGACATCTGTGCAGAACCCTGCACAAATGTCTCCTAAATCGCGCCGAAATCAGAACTGCCAGAGGGAGTGAAATCGCGCGAGTTCAGCTGAAATCGCGCAATTTCACTCCCGCAGCCCAGTGTGAACCAGGGCTCAAACACACAGATCCACAGAGATCTCTAGATCATCAGCAGCTTTCAGAGCACTTGTGCTAATTTAACCACCTATGTGCTGAAGGTGCAAAGTTCCAGATACTGAAAGAATCCAAATCAAGGAGCATATATAGCAAGTTCTCAGACTCTTGATATTAGGTGATTCATACAGGTCCTTAAATCTGACCAGGATAAATGGATAATTTCACACTCCGCTGGGATAGCAGGTGTCCATTAGACCTCCATAGAGGAAAGAAGCAGCAGGTATATATGAGAGAGGGTTTAAGGTAAAAGATAGTGAACGGTTGCCCAACTGGGCTCTCACCAGATCAGTCACTCAGTGGTCTTGTTGCCAGGGACAATCTCTGTCCCCCCTCTCTACTCGGCCGTAGATAGCTGTATGCCGGCTTCAAACTATCATACTGATCAACATTGCATATGATGGAACGGTGTGTTACTATGATCAGGCTGACATTTATGTTTGCCCATACTTGTTGGTGAACGGCTCATTGATGTATGTGTTGTTTCTCCAGCAATGTAGATGGTGGATGTGCGGCTGCCCGGGATTGGTCCCGAGGATAGCCCCACCCCCCCACGTTCACATTTATGCGGTGATTCGGAGCGTCGCCTCATCCCGTGATCAAGTCCCATTAGAGACAAAACGTCGGGAGGCGGCGCTCTGACGTCACCGCATCACGTGTGAGGACCCGGAAGACGGGTGCACGCTTCTACAAGCCGGCCGGCTGATTTTTAATGCTGTTTACTATGTAGATTGCTGTAAGTGCGCACAATCTTTTTTTATCCCAATAAATGTACGTTTTTACACTATGTGATTCTCCTTGATTTCTATATCTGGGACCATTGTTTACCTACCATCCATTCGAGTTTGACCCATTGACCGACTGAACCGGGCGGATGTTATCCCTTGCTCCTTGTTGATGGTGGATATCTCTTACATGCTGTATCTGATCTCTGAGAGATCAGTGACTCTGGTAAGGGTCAGTGTTATCTGTGTGGTGGAGGTTTTTGTCCATTATCAATCACATCGTATATGGATCTGCCTTACACCTGGGACTCTTTTCTTTGTTATGAATCACCTTTGATGAACTGTGCAATATTATATTTATATTTATATTTTCACTGTTTATTCTGTATGTAATGTCATTTATGTGGACTGTTCTGCATATCTTTTTGTGACAGTTGTGTCACTATCACATTCACTGTATATCAAGTCCACGTCTATAGTGGATTATTATTTGGTGTTTGAGTTTTTTAGCGCGACTCCATTTTTTGTGTATTGCTTGTTGGTCTTTGAGACGCTGCTTATTATTGTTTGTTCACTGTGGTATGCGCAATTTTTTCCTTTTCACCTCTCCTATATATGCCTGCTGCTTCTTTCCACTATGGAGGTCCCAGCGAAGTGTGAAATTATCCATTTTTCCTGGTCAGATTTAAGGACCTGTATGAATCGCCTAATATCAAGAGTCTGAGAACTTGCTATATATGCTCCTTGATTTGGATTCTTTCAGTATCTGGAACTTTGCACCTTCAGCACATAGGTGGTTAAAGCGGATCTCCACCCTAAAGTGAAGATCCGCTGATCAGAACCCTCCCCCCTCCGGCGTCACATTTGACACCTTTCAGGGGGGAGGGGGGTGCAGATACCTGTCTAAAGACAGGTATCTGCACCCACTTCCGGCCCGCAGTCTCGGGCAAAAGATGGGCTTTTCCCGTTGTGTGCTGGGAACTCTCGGCTCCCAGCACACAGCGGGAGCCAATCGCCGGGCGCAGCGCGACTCGCGCATGCGCCGTAGGGAACCGGGCAGTGAAGCCGGAGCGCTTCACTTCTTGGTTCCCTCACCGTGGATGGAGGGGGGAGCAGCAGGGAGACGGGCGATCGCTCGTCCTTTGCTGCGGACGCCGCTGGACTCCAGGACAGGTAAGTGTCCTAATATTAAAAGTCAGCAGCTGCAGTATTTGTTGCTGCTGGCTTTTAATATTTTTTTTGGGTGAACCATCCGCTTTAAATCAGCACAAGTGCTCTGAAAGCTGCTGATGATCTAGAGATCTCTGTGGATCTGTGTGTTTGAACTTTGGTTTGGATTCACCATTCACAGGAGCCATTGAGCCTAATGTTGAGTCATTTCTTCATCATTATAGTGCATCAAATACTCTGGATGTGTATATGTGCGTTTCTTTAAAAACACCAAGATCACTAAAATTCCACACTTATCCAACGGCACACTATTGACTGTTTTTTGCGGTGCCTTTTTTTTCTGGACAAACGGAATTTGCTAATCTTTGAAGCCTGTCAGAGCGCTCTTCATTTTTAAATTTATATTTAATGCAGCACGTTTTTTTATTATTATTAAATGGTCAGGTATTGTGATATTGTGAGATATATTGTGTTATAATGGATACATTGTTCCTCACATATGCTTGATATTTAATGTATATGATACCCCCACCCCTAATAAAGCCTTTTTCATATTTTTGTACCTTAAGTCGTTGTTGACCTGCCTGTTTTTGCTTTCTGGGGGCTCTCTTGTCCCCTCCAAACCCCTTTTTTATGTAGCTTTTTTGCTTGTTGGCAGGTATCCCGTCCACCCATGGCGAATCGGCTGGTACACTAATTAATAATTTAGGTTAACTCTAAAGGGAGAGTGGATTCCAGGATTCTTTTATTTTTTATTGATGGGCAGTGACCCTTATTTTGATTCACAGTTACTTTATTTAAAATGTAAGATTTATTTTTTAAAGTGAAGGTGCGTGTTATACAGCGATAAATACGGTATATCCAAATAACACGCCTAAGCTCATCTCTTCACCACACACAGCCACAAAGGCAAGACAATTCTTGTTGGGCAGTGTATTAGTTGCTCGGATGAACACACTTTTAATGGTTCACAGAATGTCGGGCAAAATGGTCGGCCCTCACGCATATTAACTTCATCAAATCTGGCCCTCTTTGAAAAAAGTTTGGACACCCCTGATCTAAAGGCTGGTAGGCTGCAAAGTAAAGTCCATCTGTCTTACCATGTTTCATGTTACATCCATATTTAGGGTGTAACATTAAACATAGTCACAGTCTGCAACCCTCCACCCCCAAACATCTCCTTTCACTTGCAAAATCTGGGGGTCTTTCTCCCCACAGACTCCTGTCATTTTTTGTAATTCAGCATTACTGATTTCTAAAAATCTGTCCAATTGACTTCAGTGGGGTCCACATTCAGCACCTGAACTTAGGTAAAGTTGGACGAAACCCGCCTGAACCAAACCCAGGTGCATTTGGCTCATCACTAGTTGGGAGGTATGACTATGAAGCTAACTGCCTGTAATCTGAGAAACTAGGAATTCTCCTACCACAATTTCCAGACTTATGATAAGTATCATTATGGTAAGACCATATACAAATAAGTTAGCAAAAGAATCCCTAACCTGAGACCAATGAACATCAATAACCAAATGTATTTCATTATAGTCCACTTTACATTCATATATTCAATGCAGGAATTTCTTATCTCTATCAGCGAAAAGCTTAGATGCTTAAACCTTTCTTTTGTTTACATTTTCATGCTTATGGCTGGAGCTTAGATATTTCTTCCCTAAATGAACATAGAGAGCATTTTGCATATTATAAAAGGATATACAGGCCTTAAAAACATTCAGGTCAAATCCAGATTGTAGCAATGCCAAACACATTTATTTTTAACATATTTTTAGTAAATTAAAGCTTACACAAAAGACATTATATTTTATTTGTTTGAATTTGCAATTGTAATTAAAGTAAAACTTCAATCAAATGTTCATTTACCCCCTTCCCCCCTTGTTTTGCTTCGGTCTATCTAGTATTGTTACTTTGCGGTATAAGCAAGGAAGCTCAGACCTCTGCAGTGTATAAATGTGCTTTTACTACACAAAATGCTTTACATTTACAAAACTATTACAATATTAGGAATACAATACAAGTCTAATGGTAATAGCTATAACACGAAAATATGCTACCTACTTCCTAGCAAATAAGCAGTCTATGGTCTGTAAACAGTGGAAATACTCTTAAATGTTACCCAAGTCAGGTTAAAGTGGGTTAATGATCTCTGTTGACAGCGAGGACCCAAGGCTTAAAAGCAGTTGCTGGAGATCAGGCGAAAGTGTCTTCAGGTATATCTTCTTCTGGCTGGTACAAACCAATTATGGCTCAGGGCTTTAGCACACGCCCCACACTATATAAGGCCGCCTGCTGGGCAGCTTCTGGGCCTGCTGGGCGGCCTTGTGTAGTGTAAAAAAGGGGGGGTGATAAAAGCAAATAAACTAAAAGTGCTAAGACAATCTAATATTAAATAATAAGGATGTGAACACACTAGTATACATAGATGGTCACAAAATGAAACCAATGAGTGAAAAAGCAACAAACAATGTGAATGAATAAAGTCCACCACTTTAAAGAGAACATCCACTGGTATGTGTTAAGTCCATAAGTAATGTAATTGATCCGGGAAAGTCTTCAAGAAAAAATGTGCTCACAGAGCGCTTACCTCCCCAAAGGAAGAAATGAGCCTCCACAAACTCCTTGGGATCTTGGAAATATCAGATAGGTTGTCCTCCAATAGGAAAAAATCCAACGCAGGTCCCCGATGGAGTAGCCTCACCACAATGATCGTCAATAGTGTCGTGGGTGAATAGGAAAAACAAAGGCTCTCATCGTGAATTAAGTAAAACCAAGGGAATTTATTAAAGCTAAAAACTGCTTACAAAGAGAAAACCATTAAAACGCCAAACAACGGCACTTCCGGTCGGACGGGCAGGATATCACGTCACTTCCGAGCTACCTAAGTCACTTCCGGTCTACCTTACGCGTTGCGTCACGTCACGTGACTTCATCAGAGGTTGTGTAGTGTGTTCCGGCTTGTTAATGAAAGTAGTCAAGGAGACAGAGAGATTGTCTTTTTAGATAGCTAGATAGAGCAGGCAGGCAGGTTAGTCAGTTTAGCTTAATTTACAGTGTGTAGAGAATATATATACATCCCTAGGAGTTGTACATATATTTATACACTGTATAGCTTAAATAGATCAGTTCTTCCTAATTTACTGGCAGGCAGGTGATTGTGCTATTTAAAGATGTTATCACAGGTATAGACACCCAGCAGGTACAATATTTAAAGGAATTTTTTTATTTTTTTATTTAACCACTTCCATACCAGGCACTTACGCACCTTCCCGCCCAAGCCAATTTTCAGCTTTCAGCACTGTCCCACTTTGAATGACAATTGCGCGGTCATGCTGCACTGTACCCAAACAAAATTGGCGTCCTTTTTCTCCCACAAATAGAGCTTTCTTTTGGTGGTATTTGATCGCCTCTGCGGTTTTTATTTTTTGCGCAACAACTAATACAAGACTGAAAATTTTGAAAAAAAAATACATTTTTATTTTTTTCTGTTAACTTTTTTGTAAATAAGTATGTTTTCTCTTTCAATTACGGGCACTTATATGGCGGCACTGATGGGCACTGATGAGGTAGTACTGATGGGCACCGATGAGGTGGCACTGATGGGCACTGATAGGCGGCGCTGGTATGCGGCACTGATGGGCACTCATAGGTGGCACTGATGGGCACTCATAGGCGGCACTGATGGGCACTCATAGGCGGCACTCATGGGCACTCATGGGCAGCACTGGGAACTCATAGGTGGCACAGAATGGCACTCATGGGTGGCACTTATGGGTGGCACTGATGGGTACTTATGGGTGCCACAGATGGGCACTGATAGGTGGGCACTGGGCATAGATTGGCACGGAGGGGTGGCACTGAAGGACACTTTGGGGTGGCACTCATGTACTTTGAGGGGTGGCACTGATGTATATGTTGCCAGTCAGTGCCCATGTGTGGGCACTGACTGGCATCTTTCTTTTTTTTTTAACCGGTATTTTTTATTTTTTTTTATCATGTGTTTTTTTGTTGTTTTTTTTGCCCTGCCAGTGTGGGCATCCCTGGTGGTCTAGTGTGGGCATACAAGGGGGGGCTGCGCTGATAAACAATCAGCGCAAACCCCCCCTGTCAGGAGAGCCGCTGATCGGCTCTCCTCTACTCGCATCTGTCAGACACGAGTGAGGAAGAGCCGCCGGCGGCTCTTCCTGTTTACATCGTGATCAGCCGTGATTGGACACGGCTGATCACGTGGTAGCGAGCCTCCACCGGAGACTCGTTACCGAGATCGGTGATGCAGGGTGTCAGACTGACACCCCGCATCAGCGATCGCCGCGCTGTGCGCCCCCACGGGCGCGCGCCGCATGAAATCGTGCTGGACGTTTGAGAACGTCTAGTCACGATTTCATAACCACTTCCCGGCCGTAAATCTGCTATTGGCCGGGTGGGAAGTGGTTAAGCATCAATAAAATCACTGCTCCTGGAGCAGTGATTTTAATGATGCTTAACTTAAAAAAAAATGAAAAACTCCTTTAAATATTGTACATGCTGGGTGGCTATAGTTTGCCTGTGAAAACGTCTTTGAGAACCCGGTCTTGCCTAAGGGAATGTATCAATAGAAAAAAAAGTTTTAAAAACTGTCATTTTTTCAGGAGTCCTGCTCCTGAAAAAACAACCGTTTTTAAAACTTTTTTCCATTGATACATGTTCCCTGGGGCAAGACCCAGGTTCTCAAAGACGTTTTCCAACAATAACTTGAATATTGGTCTTTAAAATGATCGTTTTTGAATTCGAACGTTCGAGTCCCATAGACTTCAATGGGGTTCTAAATGTTCGCGTGAACGGTCGGTCTGTTCGTCTCATCGCTACTGATGATCTTTTATTTGTAAAAGCTTACAATCCCCACATGGGTGTGGCCGCTCTCTAATACTGTCTTCAATTAGAGAGACATTTTCTAATTTTAACTCAAGATGACATTATGATTTCATACATGCCGTAGGTTATATCTGTCAGAAAAGCCAAGCTTTTGTTTTCCATGGTTATAAAACAATAAACTGATCCAACTGTAAATGCAACAATGATATCCCATTGGAAAAAAAAGGTGTATCGTAGACCTATAGTACACCTCCCAGCGCCTAATGGAAGGCACCTGCAAAATACTGGATCAACAGATAACAGACACTTAAAATAACATAAACTGGATTAATTGACTGGAGTCCCCGGCCAAAAATATCTGAAAAGAGCAGCTATTTAAAACAATATCAAATATATAAAAAATGGCAAATACACTATAAAGCAACATTAAAAAATGTCCCAATAGTTAAAACCATAAACAGCGCTGGTGGTGATAATCCAGTGTAGATCCCAGAAAGAGATACCACCTCTACACTTAAGTACAGCGTCAATGATAGAGTGTATCAGTGTAATAGGAGAAAAGCAGTCCGTTGATAGCAGAGTTTGAAAAGTAGGATAGCAAGCACCTTCCACCTGTATTCTCAAACACCTCGTGGGACTAGAAATCCCCCTCTGGGGTACACACTCACCGGAAAACCCAAAAGGTAAGGCAATGTATGAATATCCACAGAATGATACAACTCTTCACATCAGAAGGGATCAGGTCACCTGTCTACGGGTCTCCAGATCGAACAAAAAACACAGGAAAAGGAGCATATAGCGTAATTCCGTTTTAATGTGAAACACAAGAGAACCCACAGATAAACATCCCTTCAATCAATGCACGTACATTAAATAAAAATAAACAAGCGCATATAATCACCCTCTCCGGCAAGGGAGACGAGCCGTGCTGTCCAGATGGATGAGCTGACTGCCAGCACTTCCTGGTTTCAGACGTGACTCTGGTGGAGCGCACGTGTCACTTCCTGGCGTCGTAGAAGCCCCTCCCTGATGCGTTTCGTCATAAGACTTGGAAGTTATATAGTAACCAGAAGTTAAATCATCAGTAACCAGAAGTTACTTTACCACTCTTATGCAGATGACACACAACTGTATTTTTGCATCTGCAACAATAAGGATCATTGTCTCGGACTAGAGAAATGCCTTACTTTGATAGAAAATTGGATGACAAATAGTTATCTTCAACTCAACAGCTCAAAAACAGAACTCCTCCTGTTTCACGCCAATCAAAAGATTCATCACGCAACCACATGGACACCCCCGCCCATTCTGGGTCAAACCATCACCCCTAGCACCAAAGTTAAAAGTCTCTGAGTCATATTTGACACCTACATGACAATGGATGCACAAATAGGGTCAGTAGTCAGCGGATCGCACCATCTGCTGCGCCTACTACACAGACTCACTCCCTTTATTCCAAAAGAAGACATAGCAGTCGTAGTGGGAACGATTATCAACTCCAGACTTGACTATGCAAATGTCCTCTACCTCGGACAAAGTACCAAATCACTCGTCTGTAAGTCGTTCAAAATACGGCCGCTTGACTTGTGACTGGGAAAAAATCATGGGAATGGAAAGGGAAGGGGGTGCCTGCTATAGGCCCTCCTTTCTGGATGGGATCACTGCGGCAGCATTTAGGGACTGTCAGGTATGGTTTAGTGGTGCTGCGGTTTAGGCTATCAGCTGTCGGGGTCATGTAGCGGTCAGAGGTTATGCAAAAGTCAGAGGTAAAGTTAGCCCCCGGGAGTTTAGCAGTTAACTAGAGAGGGTTAATGAGGCGCAGGTGTGACAGGGAGTCTTCAGGTGGGAAGAGAGGCAAGCAGTTTATTGGCCCTTAGTGGTCAGGTGATGTTTAGAAAATTCTAGAACCCAGCCAGAAGCCTATTTAAGGGTCTAGTCTGGCGTGGATCAGAGCCGGTTTATCACCAGAAGCATTAGGAGGAGCTCCCCGCAGCAGGTCGCGTCGTGATGGATACCCTACTCAGGCAACTACTGGAGAAAGCTGAGACAGAGGGTGGCGAAGCATGGCTGCGCCAGTGTCTCTCCCTACCTAGTCCGCGGTTCTTGGAGGAGGGGGAGATAGAAGACGAGCCGGTCCCGGGGGTCAGCAGTGACAGCAGCCCACAGCAGCGTCTGGTCATGCTGGAGTCAGAGGAGGAGTCCGCGGTTCTCTGGGTGCCTGAAGCAATAAGGACGGAGGAAGTCGCGTCTGAGGAAGCTGGAGGGCGGAGGACAAGCAAGAGGAAGCGGGCACAGAAGCCAATGGACAGCCCCGCTCCGCCCTTAATGGGCAGTGAGGGGTGCGGTGAGCCTTTTATGTCTTTTAGGTCCCAGCGCGGTGGCGCCATGACTGCAGTGAGTGGAAGGGGTCGGTCGGCCCGCGGATTGGCGCCAGCAGGAGCGGGAAGAGGGTCCTCTTCTGCCCAGCAGAAGGGGACTGTGGCGAAGCAAGGGACAGCGAAGGGAAAAGGAAGAGGGAGAGGAGAGCCAGTGGTGTTCCCGCAGCCAGCAGCTCAGCCTGCAGCCAGCCCCATCCCGGTGAGATGTTCATCCCCTTCAGCAGCCCCTGGAGCAAGCCGTGCTCAGGGGTTGGCAGGTGAGTCCATTACTGGAGCTCAGTTTTCAGCGTTGTCCGCCTCCTTAGAGCAGCTTATAACATTGATCAGGGGACAAGCAGACTCTCAGCAGGAGAGGTCGGGTGGGTGTCCCCCTAGCATAGCAGGTTTTTGGTCAGCAGTTGCTGCAGACACTAAGGTTATTCCCCCTTCTCCCCCGATTACTGTTCAGAATGCTCCTGGAAATGTGAGTTCACCTGACAGAATGTCAAAAGAATGCATGCCTTGCTTGCTTTCCCCCCTTGGTTTTCATGTCACATTGTCATTGAAAGAGAAGATTTGGAAGGGGGAATTTATTGATTTAAATTTGATGCTTCCTCCTTCCAGAGATTCTTACAAGTATGAGAAAAAGGAGGATAAGTTGGAGGATGAGCGACGCAAGCCTATTATTAAATCTTTTTACAGTTGGTTGCAAGCCTTTATGGTTTATGCGAGTATCCTGTGTGAGAGGTTCCCAGAAAAAAGTTGTTTATTATTCCAACACATAGACATAATTTTGGAAGCCTATAGGAGCTTTACTGGTTTTGCATGGCTGTCATATGATGAGGCCTTTAGGCAAAAGCTGGTGGTACAGCCATCCCTCAGTTGGGGAGCAAAAGACGTGGGCCTGTGGTTGAACTTATTCTTACCGCAAAGGCAGCCAATTTCTCGCCCACCAATTCCGGCCTCTCACACAGCGGCACCCGCTGCAAGTTACAGGAAAGGTTTATGCTTTGCATATAATGATTCTCAATGCAAATGGATGAATTCTTGCAAGTACAAACATGAGTGTGCTTTTTGCACGGGTGCTCACCCGGTATCCAAGTGCTTTCGGAAGCTTCAGTCTCACTCAAAAGAAGGTTTTTCAAAAAGCAACCTCACCAGTGATACTTCCAAGAATGCTTCCATGGTTGCGGGCATACCCAAGCAAGCGGATGGCCTGCCTATTAATTAAAGGTTTCTCGTCAGGTTTTATGTTACCAGCTTTTGATGGGATGGGATGCACTATAGTAAAGAATTTACAGTCAGTCAAAGCCGCACCCCACCTGGTAAGAGCAAAATTGTTGAAAGAGGTAATAGCTGATAGGATGGAAGGTCCTTTTGAGCTACCCCCTTTCGAAAATTTTAGGATTTCTCCGCTTGGCCTAGTTCCTAAGAAAGAGCCGAATGAGTATAGGTTGATACACCACCTTTCATTCCCTGTGGGCGCCTCACTTAATGACCAGATTGACTCCACCACGTCATCGGTATCTTACACCTCCTTTGATTCAGCGGTGGAGCTGATTGGTCGTTTGGGTGAGCAGGTGCTTTTAGCAAAAGCGGATATTCAATTCACATTTAGGCTTCTCCCGTTGGACCCAAGTTGTTTCAATTCGTTAGGAATTCATTTTGAGAACCAATTTTATTTTGACAAAGCGTTGCCGATGGGTTGTTCTTTGTCTTGCTTTTATTTTGAAGTTTTTGCAACCTTTTAAGAGTGGGTGGTGGGGCAGGTGGCCGATTCTGTTTGTTTAATCCATTATTTAGATGATTTTTTATTTCTAGGGCCGGCAAATTCTGACGATTGTTTAAAACTACTAGAAGCTTTCCAGGCGGTTTGCGAATATTTTGGGATCCCCCTTGCAAAGGACAAAACTATTTTCCCTACCACCTGTTTGAATTTTCTGGGGATAACAATAGATACGATAGCTATGGAGTTTAGACTACCGGAGGAAAAGATTTATGGGTTGTCTCAGCTTCTTCAGATGTTCATGAGGAAGAGTAAGGTGACCCTGAGGGAGATGCAGTCATTACTAGGGCAGTTGGCATTTGCCACGCGGATATTACCCATGGGAAGGGTTTTTTCTAGGCGGCTATACTCAGCAATTGCAGGTTTAAAAAACCCGACGGCACATGTTAGGGTATCGGCTGAAATGAAAAAAGATTTGTTGGTCTGGATTCAGTTCTTAGACCATTACAACGGTAAAACAATGTGGCAGCAAGATTTTATTTTGGATAGCGAATTTTTGCTACAGACGGACGCAGCCGGTTCGGTCGGTTTTGGAGCAGTATGGCGCGCGGGGGTGTGGCCGGATAGGTGGGTGGCAAGCGGTTTCTGCAAGAACATAGTTCTGTTAGAACTTTTTCCTGTGGTAGCAGCTTTAGAAATATGGGGCCCTTTGTTCACCAACAAAAGGCTTCTGGTAAGCACGGACAATAAGGGAGTGGCATTCGCAGTGAATAGCCTTATATCCAAATCCATTTTAGTAGTTGTTTTCCTAAGGCATCTAGTTTTTCTTTGCTTAAAGTGGAATATTTGGATTAAAGCAAGTTATGTTCCGGGTAAGAATAACGAGATTGCCGATTCTCTTTCTCGTCGACAGATGGAGCGTTTTTTCGAACTGCTACCAGAGGCAGAGAAGGTCGGGGTGCCTCTCCCTTTGCACCTATGGGATCTAATCTGATTTATCAAAACATTAGGAACTCGGTGGCCCCATCTACTTGGAAGAATTATGTTTCTTCATGGTTTTCATGGGTGTCCTTTTTAAATTCAGTTATCTGTGTCTGATCATTCAGAGCAGTTAATCCTTTCCTTTTTACATTCATTAATTTTGAAGCGTTTTTCTTGGTCACATATTAGCAAAACGCTATCAGGCATATCCTTTTTTCTTCGCCTTTACAAGTTACCGGCTTGTCATGAATTCTTCTCGGTCAGGCAGGTCATGAAGGGCTATAGAAGAAGTTTTTCTAGGCAGGACAATAGGTCACCTATCACCCCGGAGATTCTAGTTCAGATTTGCAGAGCAACCACGTCAATTTGTTCATCTGATTACGAAGCAATTTTATTCTCTGCAATTTTTTCCTTAGCCTTTTTTGGAGCTTTTCGTTTGTCGGAGATTCTTCCTTCCTCGGGTGCTAGTGGGGCGGGTATTTTAGCTTTAGAGACCAGGATTTCTCTGGATGGGATTAGAATTTTTCTCAGAGGCAGTACGTCAGATCCATTGGGTTTGGGGACATGGGTCCATTTATGTAAATATCAGGACAGTAACATTTTGTCCGGTAGTAGCCCTACAGGCTTATTTGAGAATTCGCCCCCCACTGTCGGATCTCTTGTTCACCCATGAAAATGGGGCCCGGGTATCGGTGTACCAATTTTCGGCGGTGCTAAAGAAAAACATTGATTTCCTTCAGTTAGGGCATTTAAGATTAACTACACACTCATTCAGGATTGGGGCGGCCACAGAAGCAGCAAGGATTGGGCTGGAAGAAGGTACTATAAAAAAGATTGGTAGATGGAGGTCAAATGCTTACAAAAGTTACATACGCCCGTATTAACTATTGATTTTTCATTACAGGTTATCAGCGCTCTGTTTGGCTAGTAGGGCACTCTTTTATTTTCTGGGCTCAGAAGCGAGCATCAAATAGAGTATACTCGGAAAATTTAGGACTGGACCCTGCAGTATTTCGTGTTTTTTGGTATGGTCGCAGGGGTATGGTATGGGAGGATGTGTTGTTTGAGTTAAGTAGGTTATACTCATTATATGCTGCCCCGGATATTTTAATTTTGCATGTTGGTGGGAACGACATTGGTAAGAGAAAGACTTTTGATTTAATCTCAGAAATGAAAGAGACATTCAGGTTTCTAAAGATATCTTCCCCTAATACTGTGCTGGTATTCTCCGAAATAATAACGAGGTTACGTTGGTTGGAATCCTTGGTTTTCAAGCCCCTGGAAAAGGTACATAAGCGCATTAACAGGGCGATGGAAAAATTCCTCACCCCAGATCTGTGTTTTTCTTTCCGCCATTTAGAGTTAGAGGGTGGTCTGCAGGTTTTGTATAGGGAGGACGGGGTGCATTTAGCAGAGATTGGTTTGGACATTTTTAACATGAACTTGCAAACATGCATAGAGTCGGCCGCGGTCTGGGGGGGTGGTGACAGAAGGGTTGCAAATGGCACCCCTTCTGTCGGTTGGGAGATTTGAGGCAAGTTTTGTTGCTTAATGATGGATCAGCTCGAGTCTCAAGTGGCTGAGCTGCGGTATGGTTTGGTTATTAAAGTTGGTTTTCAAGAGTTAAAGTTTTAAATAAAGTGATCCCCCCTCGCCAAGCCGCAACTATAGCTTCTTAGCTTGTGCTCCAGAGTGCGTTCCAGCTCCTTTGCTGGTATACTTGCATGCCAGCGCCGGCACACTTCCGGATTCAGCGCTGCTGGTATTACTTTTCCCCGCACAGCGGATGCCAGCTGGATGTTTTTTCTCTGGGACACTTCTCATCTTCGGCTGGTGTGACGACCCATGCAGACCCTCATTTCACTCTGTGCCTGTGAACTTCATTTACCATGTGAGTGCTTTTGTGTTATTTATCATTAAAAGTTCAGCAGTTTTATTTATTGGCGCCTGTCCTTTTGTTTGCTTTTTACATATTGGCCCTTAGTGGTCAGGTGATGTTTAGAAAATTCTAGAACCCAGCCAGAAGCCTATTTAAGGGTCTAGTCTGGCGTGGATCAGAGCCGGTTTATCACCAGAAGCATTAGGAGGAGCTCCCCGCCCTACCCCCCCCCTTTTTTTTTCCCTGTCGCGGCCGGTTCACGTGGTGGCTCACTCCGGTAATAACTTTGGAGGGGAGATTTGAGGCAAGTTTTGTTGCTAAATGATGGACCAGCTCGAGTCTCAAGTGGCTGAGCTGCGGTATGGTTTGGTTATTAAAGTTGGTTTTCAAGAGTTAAAGTTTTAAATAAAGTTATGGTGTTATTCAACAGTTTCAAGAAAACCAGTGAACCAGGCCGTGGCCAATACTATTCCAAAAAAATAAAAGACATAATGTCATGTAATATAATCGATGATCATATATGATGTTAAATATATGGATTAATGTTGTTAAATAAACATTTCTTCTAGATTTATTTCATGGTGTGCTTTATTTCTCTATGCATGTTTGGGTTTTTTCTTCTTTCTGTTGCATGTTGCATGTGATCCCATCAATCTCACCTTCACTGAGATCCCTTCATTGGTTGCCAGTAAAAGAAAGAATCACTTTCAAGGCACTCTGTCTAACACATAAGTGTGTTCAAGGAAATGCCCCCCAATATCTATGCGGAAAAACTAAAAGCTCACAACCCCAATCGCGTTCTGCGATCCACCAACCAAAATCTACTCCAGATACCCAAAGCCAGATACAAGTCCAAAGGAGAACGCAGATTTATGGTCCAAGGACCCAGACTATGGAACGCACTCCCAACCAGCATACGGTTGGAGGTGAACCACTTGGCCTTCAGGAGAAAGATGAAAACCCATCTCTTCTGAGGGCCCAGGGAATGGATACCAAGCGCCCAGAGGCGATTCAGTTTGCATGTGTTGCTCTATATAAGTTTCTCACTCACTCACTCACTCAGAGTCAGACGACGGGCGGCCGTCCTTGAAAAGTTGTGCCTCCTCCTCATTCTGTTGCGTGATAGGCGGAACACACAGTTTCCCAGCAGACACTGTGTTTAGTGTTCCGCCTATCATGGACATTCTTTCATCCTCTTGTCCGAGAGGACAAGACGAGGAGGAGGCGTGACTTTTCCACAATGGCCGCCTGCCATCTGACTCTGCAACATAATCAGGTACACAGTCAGGAGTATAGACTTGAGTATAAGCTGAGGGGGGGAAATTCAGCCTACTAAAAAGGCTGAAAATCTTGGCTTATACTCGAGAATATACAGTAAGTTCTGTCCCTTGTATTGATCTTTTTTTAAGAAAAAAAACGTAAAATAACTAAACCTAGGATTTATTTTATTATAATTATTATTGTTTGTGACAGTCGCTTTAAGTGGTCCTTTGCAAAACTCAAATTAGGTTAATTTGAGAGCATATCTATCTTTATCCCAATTTGAAAGTTTATTTAACAGCATTAGCAGTCCACTGATTTACTTGTAGCCTGGGGCTGCTCCTGAAATCAGTAGAGAATATGTGGTAAATGCATAATATATGCCGAGACATTTAAATTAAGTTAATCAGTATCTGCGTTTGAACCTTAGAACTTGAATGTTTCATGAGCTGCCGTATAACGGTTTCAGGTTAGAGTGTAAAATAAATTCTGCATCAGTCATTTTAGTGTTACGATGAAGTTAGGAGTTGAGGTAGCATTAGTAGAGGAATACGCACAGAGCCATCAGATGTTGTATAATTTGCGATAGTGACTGCAAGTTTAGGAGTTTAAGTGAATTCTAGAAATGCTCATACATCAGTAAAATATGCCAATAGGGTTATAAAGTATTTTCAATCCATTCAGTTTCCTTTTATATGGCCCTATAAATCTATCTGTAGTGAGGTGTTTTTCCATTGGCTTTCTTCAGAGCGGATAATAAAAAATATCTTTTTAAAGTATATGACCTCTTAATCATTTTGAGGTCAACGGAAGTCGTTGGAACGCCACATAACTCATTTCCCGCTAGAGGATTGTTTCCAGCCACAGTGGCAAGGTTCACTACAATTTTCTGTTGTAGGTACACAGTTTGTTCAGCCGCATTTATGGCTGTATTTAGCCTTCTCAAGAGAGCAAATATAAATTTGACTTTCAAGTAAACCTGTCACCAACTTGGGAAATTCAAACTCAGCAGACGATAGAAAAAAATAAAATGCATAAATACAGGTTACTTTCAGTAAGAACTGCATGTCAGAACAAGCAGTAGATCCATAGATGTAGGCGGCTGAATTGCATGGCCTTTTTTTAAGGAAAAACAAATGTTTAGCTTGGCCCCTGCCGGTCTCACTATCACAAGGGGAACCAACGAGGGTCTTGGGAGATAGGAGAGGTGTAGAAATTGAGATTTGCATATAGGTTGCTGCTTGTAGCTCTGATTTTACATATTTTCATTGCATTCTTTATTTTTAGTCTTATGGCAGATACAGAAATGTTAAACACTGCAATCAAGAACAGAAAAAATGATGATGCGAAAGTACAATAATACAGCGTGCCATTTAACTACTTGCCAACCAGCCCCACAGTTATACAATGGCAAGTCGGCTCCCCTGCGCGAGGTCACATAGATCTACGTAACCTCGCAAATTGGCCACTAGGACCACCTGTTCGCCCCTGATCCCGACGCTCGTGCCCAGCGGGTGCGATCACCGCCGGGCACCCGCGATCGCTCGTTACAGAGCGAGAACCAGGGTCCTGTCAGGGGGGGGGGGGGGGGAGAATGACCTATCGTCTCTTCATACAATGTATGAACAGCGATTTGTCATTTCCTCATGTCAGTCCCACCCCTTTCAGTTAGAACACACCCAGGGAACATGATTAACCCCTTTCCTCGCCCCTAGTGTTAACCCCTTCACTGGCAGTAGCGTTTTTTATAGTAATCAATGCATTTTTATAGCACTGATCGCTATAAAAATGGCAATGGTCCCAAAAATTTGTCAAAAGTGTCCGAAGTGTCTGCCATAATGTTGCAGTACCGATAAAAATTGGTGATCGCCGCCATTACTACCGTAGTAAAAAAAAAATATTAATAAAAATAAAACTATCCCCTATTTTGTAAACGCTATAACTTTTGCACAAACCAATCAACAAACGCTTGTTGCGATTTTTTTTAAGGAAAAATATGTAGAATAATACACATCGGCCTAAACTGAGTAAAAAAATAGTTTTTCTATATATTTTTGGGGAATATTTATTATAGCAAAAAGTAAAAAATATTATTTTTTTCTGAATTGTCGCTCTATTTTTGTTTATAGCGCAAACACTAAAAACCGCAGAGGTGATCAAATACCACCAAAAGAAAGCTCTATTTGTGGGAAAAAAAGGACGCCAATTTTGTTTGGGAGCCATGTCGCACGACCGCACAATTGTCAGTTAAAGCGACACAGTGCCGAATCGCAAAAAGTGGCCCGGTCATTGACCAGCAATATGGTCCGGGGCTAAAGTGGTTAATAAAGAGTCATATTAGCGATACATTTATTTATTCATTCATATTTTCTTATTAAAATCCTTTTTGAGAGCGCAGTCTTTACCCGAGGGCCTCGATGCGCTCATACAGAGAGGCTGATTTTGTTCATTGCTTCTGGTCCTGCCCTCTTTTTTCTTCATTTTGGTCCACAGTTAATTTTTTATTACCTAATGTTCTAGGTGTCCCTAATATTTTACATCCTACAAATTGTCTACTGGGTATTTTTGGTGAATTATCTGATTCTGCATACACTAAACGATTGTTACACATCTTATATTTTTTTTTGCTAGAAAGACTATTCTCTTGAGATAGAAAGGAACCTCTGAGCCCACTATAGTCACTTGGCTGAAATTGATCAATAATAGCTTACCCTTATGTAAGCTTACTTTTGAGCTGCGAAAGCAACCTCTCCTCTTTGATAAAATATGGAGTGGATGGATATCCAGCCCCCTTACCCTGATATCCTCAGGTTCCAAAGATTAGTCTGTATTGCTGATATTTTCTTTCCCAGTGATATAACGACCCAAAATATGTCGTTATATCACTGCTTTGTGTGAGATTTTAAATCTATAGCTGTATTTTCCTTTATGTATACCTTGATTGTGAGACTCAAGTCACCAGGCACAGTCTGTTTTGGTTGCAGTTGTAAACTTTCAATAAACATATCTTTAAAAAAAATAGATACATACAGAGGTCGCTATGTTATAGATAATCAAAAGAATTCAGGCCTTGGTAACATGTAATGCCCTGTACACACGATCAGTTTTTCTAAACGTGATAAACTTATTCGGAATTTTCCGTTGGAATTCCGTTCAAGCTGTCTTGCATATACACTGTCATGCCAAATTCCGACCATTCAAATCGCAGTGACGTACAACACTACGACGAGCCGAGAAAAATTAAATTCAATGCTTCCGAGCATGTGTCGACTTGAGCATGCATGGTTTTTTTTTCCGTCGGAGTTCCATACAGACTTTTGGAATTTCCAAATTTTTTTTCATCAGAAAAAAATGGAACATGTTCTCTTTCTAAACTCAGACAGAAAAAAGTCAGAGGGGGCACAGACACAGTCGGAATATACGATGAAAAAATTCCGTCTGACCTTTTCATCGGAAATTCAGATCGCGTGTACGAGGCACAAGAGTTGTAGGCGTAGAATGGATTCAAAAGTGGCAATAACGTCAGTCTTAAGGCCCGTACATATGATCGGATATTCCGACAGCAATTGTCCGTGTTTTGTCGGATAATCCGACCGTCTGTATTTCCGACAACAAATGTTAGATGGCCATGCTCTCAAATTGTCCGACAACAGATGTGTTCCGTCTGATTATCTGATCGTGTGTACACAGGTCCATCGGACTAAAATCCAAACAAACACGCATGCTCCAAACCAATGCTAACCATCACCCAACATTAGCAGAAGTTGTATGCAGTGTATGCAGAACAAGTTTATGGCCAATGCCCTTCGGACAAAAATCCACGGGTTTGTCCGATGGAAGTCCGATCATGTTAACGAGGCTTTAGAATGACAGCATAAAATTGTCATCTTCTGTAAAGTGACAGATCATCTCCTACAGGCTTGTACCATATGCAGTGTGCAACATAGACAACACAAAGGGAGATCCATTGAGGAAATGGGAGTTAGAAGAAGTTAGGTAGAGTATGAGGGTCAGGGAAATACTTCAGAGGGGTAATAGAGGTATAGAAATATAAGATAATGAAGGGGTGGGGAGCTAGGGGTATACCAGGTGGAGGGCTGAATACAACTTAATACATAAAAGAGACATCCTCATCGCGAAAGGGCGTAAAAATTGGTGATAATGTTGTGGAATCAATCAGTATTCAGTTGCTTGTTATCATGTGTAAAGGTAAATTCAATCCAATAAAACAATGTGGATGTTTTGTTTTAGTGTGCATGTTTTGTTTTTTTTGTTTTTCAAAGACTAATAAAGGCAATACAATGTAAATAAATGCATTTGAGGGTGGGGTGTTCTCCCTCCCATTGAGTGGATAGTGTGCCTGTTTTTCATTTGTATTTTTTTTTTTTTTGTGTTCAACAAGTAAATACACTTCGTACAGTATGTTACATTCCACGCCCCAACTACTATATCTAAACTAACTCATTCTACAGGTTATTTTGACATGTGAGCATCACTGAATGCAAGTTCTGCGTACACATATTTGTATTATGTGGCTGGTTTAAATTGCCTAGGGTAGACAGTGTGCTCTTATTGGTTTGCCGGGCCATTGCCATGGCAACGGTATGCTAAAACGAGGCTTGGTTAATCTTTACTGAGCAAGCAAATCGGAATCAGAAGGCAACCGCAAACATGGTGCCGGCTTAGGCAGGAACAGATAAAGAAGAAACAAAGCTATATAAACAGTAAGAAAGATCCTAAAATGCTAATTATTATCCTGGTGAGTTTATAAATGCTCTATATTGTGGCCATATGATTACTGGGAATATTTCTTCTGAGTTTACTTCCTCTTTAAAGGTAATTATTTTTTCTTTAAATAACAAACATGTTATACTTACCTGCTCTGTGCTATGGTTTTGCACAGAGCAGGCCTGATCCTGCTCTTGTCAGGTCCCTCTTTGGTAATCCTGGCCCCTCACTCCTGCCGAGTGCCTCCGAAGCAAGCTGCTTGTTATGGGGGCCCCCAAACAGTCGCTGCTCTGTGTGTACATTCACGCCAATGGCTCCCGCTGATGTCTCAGCTAATGAGGTGGAAGAGTCCCTGGAGAGCCGGTGCTCTCGTGCACATTGCTGGATCGTGATGGGGCTTAAGTAAGTATTAAGGGGGCTGGGGGGCTGCTACAGACATCACAGAGTATAGCTGGTAAGGGTGATATAATTGTTTTTAAATTTAGAGTTACAAGGACTTATGACATGGTTTGCAGTAGCACATGGCGCTCATTGCCCTGATGAGATTATCCATACCAAATCACCTTTCCAGATAGTTTACTCAGTCACAACTCACATGAAAGAAGATCTGGCGATGTTTATTCGTAGTATGATCCGTAGAATGCAAGTTACAACAGGTAAAAGAACGATTCTTCCATGCAGATATAAGAGGAACATACAGGTCACATGAATGTACAGCATAAAATGACTGATACAGAAGAGAAGAGGAGGAGAAAACTCAGCAGCATGGTAACTACGGAAACCCACTAGGGACAAAATAGACAGGCATTAAAGAGACAGTACATAATAATAAAAACAATATCATGTAACATGACACTCCCCGCCTGAAATCTTTAGATTTCAAAGTCTATTACATATGTAAAGATAAGTCCCAATGTCAAGAAGTCCAACTTGAACCTGTAGGGGAAGAAACGTTAAAGTAAAACTGGTGTGTAAACCATAGATACGAGATACCCGCAAACACAAGAAGGTATGCAGTAAATGAACAACTAAACATGAAGTCCAAAAAACAGATGGCTTGAGTCCTGTAGTCTATTGCTATAATCGTGGGACTTAAACAGCAGCACAGTCAATGGTGATAGTGATATTCTCCCCGCCATAGCGGGTATAGCCGATACTCCTGCATAAGTCACTCACTAGGGAGAAGAAGCACCAATTCCGTGATTGGTCGTGAGAAAGACCGAGCGGAACCTCCATTGGTTATCTTAATCTCAACCTTTTCGAACCTTTCCGTCATCGCTGGGCATTACGCTTGTTACAAGACCCATAGGCCACTCATTGCGACGGACTTCTCTATCTTTCAGAAGAACAAGGTCGCCAACTTTGAGGTTAGGCTTGGGTGTTTGCCATTTGGAACGGCTTTGAAGGGTATGTAGGTACTCTTTTCTCCAGCGATGCCAAAATACGTTGGCTAGGTGTTGCACCCGTTTACATTGACGCCTATAGATATCATTCGGGTCAATCTCGGCAGAAGATATCACGGTAGTTCCAACCTTCTGAGTAAGGAGTGTGGCTGGGGTAAGGATCATTGGAGCGTCAGGATCAGGGGATACTGGTACTAGAGGACTTGCATTAATGATGGCGGATACTTCTGAAAGAAAGGTACTCAAAGTCTCATGAGTCAATAGTGAAGACTTGTGGTCCTGCAACATGGAATCAATTTTAATGTCCATTTCACGGTCTGGGTATGGTATGTGCAGGTTTTGGTGTTAGCTTTGTCTTGCCTAGAACAAAGTTGCAGTGTACGTCTCCATTACCTCCTGAGGTCTTCAAATAGGCCACTGCAGCTATAGCTTCAACTGATGCATCTGAGAAAATATGGATTTCCCTCTGGACAGCGGCTGAGATGGAGACTGGGGCATAGCAACGTGGAATTTGGAGCTGCTCTAGTGTCTTCAGAGAACCTCTCCATTTCTCCCATCTTTGTTGTTTCTCAATAGGTAACGGAGTGTCCCAATCTATGTTATCAGTAGTAAGCTGTCTTAATAGCATCTTACCTTGGGTGGTGACTGGGGCTATAAATCCCACTATGGACACTATGGACAAGACTCCTCTCTTGGTGAAGGGTTTGTCACAGGTTGACACTTGAAAGGTGAATGTGTCTTCTTTGATGTTCCACAGCAGACCTAGACTTCTCTGCATAGGGGGCGTGTCTGACCCAAGGTCAAGGTTTTTTACACTGGCAGCATAGTCCTGAGGGTGAAATGCATACATTAGCTCTTGGCTGTTAGATATAATTTTGTGAAGTCTCAAGTTTGCTACAGATAGAATCTCCTTTGTTCTGGTAAGAAGATCAATTGCTTATTTAGCAGTAGGAAAGGATTTGAGCCCTTCGTCTACGTAAAAGTTCCTTTCAACAAATTGACGAGCGTCTGATCCATACTCAGCTTCTCCAAGCTGAGCTGTCTTTTTTAGTCCATAGATTGCTACCGCTGGAGAAGGGCTGTTCCCAAAGACATGCACCCTCATTTGGTAATCAATTGCCTCTTTGTTGATGTCGTTGTCCTTGTGCCATAGAAACCTGAGGTAATTCCTGTTATCTTCCTTGACGATGAAGCAGTGGAACATTTGTTGAATGTCGGCCATCACCGCTACAGGTTCTTGACAAAAGCGAATGAGGACTCCAATGAGGCTGTTGTTCAAGTTGGGCCCTGTGAGGAGCATGTTGTTAAGTGAGAACGATCGACCCCACACTTTGATGTTTGATAGACATCCATAGATCAGTGGTTTAACTTGCATCCCCCTTCCCCATATCCCTAAATTTTTGTTAAGTGAGAAGCCTTCGTGTTGGGCACTGGAGTCAAAGACAACTCTGATTTGGTCTGGCTTTCGTGGGTGATACACACCGAAGGAAGGGAGGTACCAGCATTCTTCTCCTTCTTTCAATGGGGGTGTGGGTTCGGCATGACCCCTATCAAAGATATTCTGTATTCTGTATGAAGTCCACAAAATGTCTTTCCATCTCTGGCTTCCTGCTTAAGGTACGCTTTAAGGAGGAGAATCTTTTAACTGCTTGATGTAGATTGTTCCGTAGCTTCTCTCTCGGGAGGCGAAAGGGTAGGGGTGCTACCCAGCTATCGCAATCTTCCTGAAAGAACTCATTGTCCATTACTTTAAGGAATTCTTTGTCTTCTGCTGAAGGAGCTAACATGTCATCTTCACTGCTTACATTGATAACTGTAGAACCAAATCTGTCATCGTAGGTGCGGGAAAGGTTTGTGTTGCAATGTTGCAACTTGCAGCTAGTTACCTTCTCCTTTACCCAGTAGTGATGTGGGCATGGCTCAAAGTGAGTATTACGACCATTTGGCAATACATTTGTCTTGAATGAAGAAATGTTAGTAGGCCTTTTCATTTTGCCTATACAGACGTTGCCTACGATGACCCAGCCTAAGTCTAGGTACTGGGCGAAGGGGGCCTCTGGAGGTCCGCTGACCTGTCTGTGTACCTTGTGGATCCTTAGAATATCTCTTCCCAGCAGAAGAAGGATATTAGCATCTTTGTCAAGTGGTGGGATTTCACTTGCTATTGACCTTAGGTGAGGGTGGTAGAAGGCAACTTCTGGTGTAGGTATTTCTTCTTTGTTGGCTGGTATCTGGTTACACTCTACAAGTGTAGGTAAGGGTAATTGTAGGTTGTTTTCTAGGGAGGACACAATAAATCCATGGGCCCTTCTTCCAAAAACCTATGTAGTTCCACTACAAGTGCCTAAGTTGTAAGGGTGATCCTCTCCTTTTATGCAAAATAGATCGAACAGTTCTGATCGGGCAAGTGATCGATTGCTTTGATCATCTAAGATGACATACACCCTTAAAGTCTTTTCTGGCTGATCCTTGTGATGAATATTCACTAGGCATATTTTAGCGCAATACTTGACACAGTGGTCTTCCCCACAGACTTCAGTGCATGAAGAAAATACCATGGTGGAATTAGGTACCTGATCTGTACTCTTCCCGCTGTGATTCTGCCCAGGAGAAAGGTTTGCAGGTAGTGAAGGATTGGACTCAAGAGGATGGAGTGCTTGCACATGGTCCTCGGAACCGCACTCTGTGCACTTGATAGGGATTTTACATTCCTTGGCAAAGTGGTCGGTGGAAGCACAGCATCTATAACATACCCCAAAAGTCTTTAGCAGTTCTTTTCGTTCTTGTAGGGGCTTCTTCCTGAAACCGATACATTTTTTGAGGGGATGAGGCTTCTTGTGAATGGGACATAATCGGTTTGGGTTTTCAATCTTGCCGCTCTTGTTTGAGGCGGGAGCTAAGGCGGGAGTGGGAATAATGTCTGTCTTCCTAACAGACACGGGACCTCTGCGGTTCCTGTAGCTAGTATGTAGGTCGTCACCTTTAGGTGAGGGAGTATTGAACTCACCGAATGCAAAACTAGGATCGTTCTTGGTGTCAGCAATGTTCCTGACAAAATCACAGAAGTAGGAGAACGGGGGAAAGGAAACCTTGTTTTCCCGTTTGTATGATGACCCAACTTGGATCCACTTTTCTTGTAGGCCATGCGGAAGCTTGCAAATGATAGGGTTAACTCCTCGAGCAGTGTCCAGGTAACTGAGGCCAGGTAGCTTAGGGTCGGTTTTGGCGAGCTGGACTTCGAGAAGAAAGTCACTGAGTCTCTGGAACTCTTTATTGTCCTTACCAGATATCCTTGGGAAATTTTCCAATCGTTTGAGCAATGCACTCTCTATGGCTTCAGGACTACCATAAGTCTGTTCTAGACGCTCCCATGCAGCGGTGAGACCTGCAGTTGGATTGTCGATGTAGACTGACCTGAGGCTCTTGACACGCTCTGTAGACTGTGGGCCAAGCAACCCAATCAGCATATCCAGCTCACGGTCGGCAGTAATACCGATACCGCCTATTATAGCTTTGAAAGCGGCTTTCCAGCTTCTGTAGTTTTCAGGATGGTCGTCAAAGTTTACTAGGCCTGACTTGATGAGCTCACGTCGAAGTAAGTGCTTTATGAACTCTGTTTTATCGGTTGCCTCTGACTTTACATAGGAGGTTGTTGGTTGAATGTTGTGGATTGCGTTGTTTATGGTATTGTTGTAAAGAGACGTAGGAAGATATGGTGCAGCAAGGGCATTCAGCTGAATTGTTGGGTTAAGGTCTGGAACAGTACTGTTAGCAGGAGGTTGGTGACTAGCTTGCAGATTAGTGTGCCATTCTGCGACATATGTAGGATCAGCATGACAGTCGGGAGATGCACTGAGGTGATTTTGCATGTAGGAAGTGGCTGGAACAGCTTTTACCTGATGGTGTGGTAAAGTCCTTGCGTTGCCGTGAAACGTGGAGGTAATTGAGTGTTCACTGCCGTGGTTTAGAACATAGTTCTTAGTGCGTTCGAAAGGATCTTCTACATCTGCCTTGACGCTGACCCTTTCGCTAGCATTTTCATCAGTACCGATAGCTTGTTCCAAAACCTTTAGTTTTGCTGCAGCTGCCTCGTAGTTGCTCTGTTCCTTTAAACCTTCTATTGCTGCCCTTTGACGCGCTGTTTGAGCTTCTACTGCTGCCTTTTGATGTGCTGCCTCGGCTTCCATTACTGCCTTTTGATGTGCTGCCTCGGCTTCCATTACTGCAACCTCAGCCTCCATGTCTGCTCTCTTTTTTGCATATGCGGCCTTTACTTTGATAGCCTCTGCTTCGGCGTGGGCATTTATTAGCTGTTCACTAAGCGTTGAGTGCCTTGAACTTCGGGATCTAGAGGAACCTTTAGAACGTCTGGTGGATACAGATTTGTGAGATACAGTGTCCTGTGGCAGCATTAATTTTGCTTCTGCCTTTGCTTTAGTTCGCTGTATAAAGCTTTCTCTTTCCTCATTAAGAAGCTGGGCATTGTTAAGTTGCTCTAAGGACTCCTCAGTGTTGATGCTTTGCAGAATAGTTTTATATTTATTGCTTGTTGTCTGGTACAGTTCATATGAAGCAGAGAGATGCTTTATGGCGCCCTCTAGTTGCAGTACCTCATGGCTGGGACATGAAATCACATCAATGTGGGTGAGGATTTTATCCCAAATCTGCTTCAAACTGGTTGCTAGTTCAGTTCTCATGGATTCATAGTTCTCTTTAACCTTCCAAGTGGGTTTCACAGAGCGTTTGGTCAATGCAGTGGACTCTGGGTCCTCATCCTGGCTTTCTCTGTGTGGAGCATGCTGTGGTGTCTCATCACACACTGAGCCCTTTCCACTCATGATGGCCTGCAGTACACAGGCTTGGCTGTAGCAGTGAAGAGTGTCTGTATACTGTGAGGAGCTGTAACAAGCTGTTCTGGGGTTGTATGCAGAATTCTCATGCAATACACACAGTTACACTTCACTATGATCTGTCCTGTGACGCAGTTATCTCTGTGCAGGCTGCTGGATACGTTCTTTTACTATTCTGAATCGGCTGCAAAGGCTATGAATGTGGTTTTCAGTAGCACATGGCGCTCATTGCCCTGATGAGATTATTCATACCAAATCACCTTTCCAGATAGTTTACTCAGTCACAACTCACATGAAAGAAGATCTGGCGATGTTTATTCGTCGTATGATCCGTAGAATGCAAGTTACAACAGGTAAAAGAACGATTCTTCCATGCAGGTATAAGAGGAACATACAGGTCACATGAATGTACAGTACAGCATAAAATGACTGATACAGAAGAGAAGGGGAGGAGAAAACTCAGCAGCATGGTAACTACGGAATCCCACTAGGGACAAACTAGACAGGCATTAAAGAGACAGTACATAATAATAAAAACAATATCATGTAACATGACAATGATTATACCAGAGGAGAGAATTTGAAAGCTGTTGCCTATAATATCTGCACTTGACGCAGGAACGTGGGTGAAATATCTGATCCACAAAATATAAATCATTTATTTGCATTGGAAAGTGATACCAACCATGACACTGTCATTACATCTGAGCTTGGCCTTTTTCTCTTGATTCTCTTGATAATTAAACACTGTACTCGGTACCCCTGGTCACAGCTCTCACTTAACATGCCCACTTTCTGGCAGTCCCGTTGAAATCATGCCCACTTTCTGGCAGTCCCGTTCAATATGTCCACATTCTGGGAGCTCCATATCACTCACTTTCTTGGAGGACCATTGCAATTAGGTGGGGAGCTGCCTAGATGTGGCCACAATCCCCTCAGTTAATACCCTTTATGGAGTTATTGCACCTATTCAGTAACTAAAAGGAGGGTGATGCTGTAATCCCAGGATACAGCCCAGAGCACCTAAATGCTGGTCTATCCTGGAAAATCCAAGACAGTCGGCATCTATGAGTGTGGTCATGGCCTCTTATAGTAGATTATGATCATTCATTTCCATATATAACACCTGAGATTTCTTTCTCATTTTCAGTTTGGGTCAGATAATTTTCCCAATTGCATACTTTCCATCGCATTATGTGCTTTGGGACTTCTTGCAGTTGCAATGATTTTGCAGTAAATGGTGTGGAGTGTTTTGTTCTCGTACCATTATAGAAGTAAATCACTCTCTATTAAGGCTTATCAACAATTTACAAAACAGCAAAAAGGTTTCAGTATAACGTTTAGAAATATATTTGTGGAGTTAATAGAAGAAATAAAGTACTATCTTTAGAGAGAGGTTAGCAATTACTTTGTAAATAAGAGTCGTTTTTATCCCTGCCACATTCATACAATGTTTTTAAAGTGAACCTGTCAACACTTTGAAGCTGAAGTCTATGTCTGAGAGCAGGGAGAACAAAATATTCCAGTAATTTAAAAAACACACCTGCCATGTTCCCTTATTTATCTAATAAGACCACATAGTGGTGCATGGCACCTATTCCCACAGTAGAATACCACAAACAGAAAATATTTTATGGGCTATGTGCGCTCTATAATATGCAATCACGACTCCAGCTTTTTATTTTGTTTTGAATGTGGAAAGGTTAAATCTTCTATCAGGTATGTATGACTATTTGTGCCTTCCCCTTCTGGTGACAACTGCTCCCCTTATTTCTTATCAGGATGTCACAGAAACAGGAGGTTAGAGAAAATCCCCACAATGAGGGCACAGAAAGCAATAAAAACCTGATAGAGATTTCAGTTCTTTGTCACATTATTCATAACTAAAAAAAAATTGTCTGGAGTAATACTTCGGAGCCGAATTTTAGGTATGAATATTTTTACAGTTTGTTGTGCTTATGAGGATAATTTTCCTGCATGGTATTTATGATTAAGGGCTCTTTCACACGGGTGGCCCGTTCAGGTCCACCTGCCAGTTTTTTATGCGGACCTGAACGGGCGCTCCCTGCTCCTCTATGGAGCCGCGGGTGTCAGTGGTGACATGCCCGCTGACCCGCTCCAATCTGCCAAAGTGTGACGGAGGAAAAACCTACTTTTCCATCCGTCTGGCGGATCGGATTGGGTGAACACGGACAGACGGTCCGTGTTCATCCGATCCCCCCATAGGGGAGAGCGGAGAAAAGACAGGGTGGTCCCTGCACAGTGTGCGGGGACCGCCCTGTCATCCGACTGCTCAGCGGGGATCAACGGAGCAATCCCCGCTGAGCAAGCGGAGGTTCACGTGGCGGATCATTACTGATCTGCCCCATGTAAAAAGAGCCCTAAGTAATTTTTAACGATGATATTTTTAAGATACAGGTTCAATGAAATATGACCACAGTCTAAAAATATGAAATGTATTCACCAGACATGTAATCATACAAAATAGTTTTTATATATATATATTGGTTTACAAAAACATTGTTACATAAAATTTAAATACTGATTGTGCTACATAAAAGCTTGAATATCAGTTGAAACACCCGTTAAATTTGAGTGTAGAACATTTGACATGACACAGCAATGATAAACTTCCCTGTAGAATCAATAACCTTGTAAAATGACAATTAGACAGAATGTCTGTATTTCACAAATTCATACCGTTACTATACTGCAAGTAAGTAAGTGGTTAACAACGTGAAATAAAATTAGACGTTTGTTATGTCAATAATGTGGAAACTATGCAAATGAAAAATATTGAAACTATAATCTTTAGAGAAAAATCTACAAGGCGGTTATTAACCACTTCCCATCCCGCCCATGTACATATGATGTCCACAGGAGGGATCTCCCATCCTTGGCGGACGTCATATGATGTCCTGGGCTTCTAGGCCATCTAGGGAGCACCCTCAAGGCATCGTTTTGGACCCGGTGCCCATGCCCGGCAGCCTCGATGTCCGCCGGGCACCCGATATTGCCCGTGATTACAACTGGACCATGGATCTGTATGTGCAAACACACAGATCCATGTCCTGTCAGAGGAGAGGAGACCGATGTGTGTTCCCAGTACAGAGAAACACAGATTGGTCTCCCCCTTGTGAATCCCTGCCCCCTATAGTTAGAATCACTCCCTAGAGAACATATTTAACCCCCTGATCGCCCCCTAGTGTTAACCCCTTCCCAGCCAGTCACATTTACACAGTAAACAGTGCAGTTTTATAGCATTAATCAATGTATAAATGTAAATAGTTCCAAAAATGTGTCAAAAGTGTCCGATATGTCCGTCACGGTCACAATAAAAAATGCAGATCGCCGCCATTACTAGTAAAAAAAAAATGCCAAAAATCTATTCCCTATTTTGTGGACGCTATAACTTTTGCACAAAGCAATCGATATACGATTATTGCAATTTTTTACAAAAAATATGTAGAATAATACATATCGAAACTATATATTTTTTTTAACCACTTGAGACCCGCGCTATTGACAAAAGACGTCAACAGCGCGGCTCTCAAGTGCCAAGTTGACGTCTTTGGACATGATTTAAAGTGCATTACCCGCGGCGCGCCACCCTGTCCCCCCGCATCGCTGAAGAGCCGATGCATGTACCTGGCGGCCGCGATGTCCGTCGGGTACATGCGATCGGTGGGAACACAAGCAGATGACAGCAGGGACGTGGAGCTCTGTGTGTAAACACAGAGCTCCACGTGCTGTCAGAGGAGAGGAGACCAATCTGTATCCCTTGTACATAGGGACACAGCATGGGTTACCTCCCCCAGTCACCCCCCTCCCTCCACACAGTTAGAACACACCCAGGATACACATTTAACCCCTTCCTCACCCCCTAGTGTTAACCCCTTCCCTGCCAGTCACATTTATACAGTAAGCGCAAAAAATCGAATTATGTACAGTATATATCATACCTGGCCGATCCCCCTGAAAGCTGGAAATCACTGTAGCAGGCACCGCTACTACAGCGACATCTACAGTAGTAGCTTTTGGTCTCCTGCAGAGTGATTGCCCTGCTGCCTACTGAACTCAGGAGGGTTGCTCATCTAGCATAACCACCATTCAGGAAAGGATTTGCAATTTTGCAAAGCATTTTCTAATTGGGCAGGGTGGAGAGACCAGGTGGTTATGCCCATGATCTTCACCTCAGCCAATCATAGAACACCAAATAAATGACTTTCTGTGTTAATTAAGCAGCAGGGTATTAACTCGGCAAGGAAGCTAATGGAGATGACTGGACTAATGTAACTATTCAAAACTTCCATATCTGGAATTCATCATCAACCTTAAAGGAGTACTCCAGAGCAATTTTTTTTTTTAAATTAGAAACATCTTTTAAAAGTATATAACAATGTAATTTACCTTTATTATCATATCTGCCGCAATCCCCGACTTCTCAGAAACCGGAAGTTAGGCCAGTCATTCTTGGCTATGAATTTCGTACCCCAAACTGCTTTGTGCCGGCGCCATCTTGGTAACGAAACGTCACGCTTCTGCAGCCTTCCCCGCCGTCTGCTCCGGCCTCCTGTGTCCGCCCCTGGCTTCTGTGGGTCACTCCAACACTTTGAATATTAATTTCTTCTTCGTTTGCACAGCCCTGATTCGCTGGGCTGTGCAAACTAGTCTATTTGTCCCCAGCCTATCATTGGCGTCCGTCCGCGCCTGCGCACTGATCTCAGTGCCGGGACCGGACACGTGTTCATTGCAGCCAATTGGCTGCTAACTAGGGGGCGGAGGCAGGAGCGATTCACCTCTGATGTCACACGCTGGGGGGCGTGTCGGGCGGCCGCGGCACCCCCCTCCTCCAAGTCCCCTGTATGCAGCAGTGAGCCGTGCAGCCACAGGACACCATGATTGGTGCAGGGTTTGGTTTGGGCGGGATATGATAATTTTAGGGGCGGATGGCATGGCAGGGGAGGCAGGGAGGGGTGTGTTTATTGAAATGAATGGGGAGGGGAGATACTCGGATAGGGGAGGGGAGAGACTTGGGTAGAGGAGGGGGGAATGAGGAGAGAGGCACTGATAGACCGGAAGTAAAAGCAAAGGAGCTTGGGGGATGACGATTTTTACCTCATCCTCCAGGGCTCCATAACCAGGAAGTGGCAGAAATTCAGGACGAGGTAGGAGAGGAATGGCTGGGCAGCTTTAGGAAAGAAAGACATCGACTGAAAGGTAAAGCCTAAGGGAACATTATATTGTCAAAAAGAAATGCATTATAGAACTCCTTTAATTTAGTGTACAATCAAAATGAAAAGATTATATGTAATTTCAGGATGTAATGTAATATCGTTATTGTAATTCTACAGAACTTCTGCAAAGTTTGCACAAGAGTGGCCTGGCTTTTTTTTAGGGGTCTACTTATAAATGTTTTCACATAGCATCTTGAGTAATGTCAGATGCTTCATATAGCATAGCATTTACATCTGCCGTTAGTTCAGGCATACATACAGGAGGGTGTGCTTAGCTGAGAAAACCCCTCCTGAAGTCTCCTGGGATGTACTGTATGACATCATTTGCCTAGACCTGGAAACCAGGAAGTAATTGAGCAAATTTAAAAAATAGTCAATGTTGACTGAGAGACTGAAGTTCTCTCCCACAAATAGAGCTTTCTTTTGGAGGTATTTGAGCACCTCTGTGTTTTTTTTTTTTTTTTTGCGCTATAAACAAAAAAATACTATTTTGAAAAAAAAAAAAAAAAAACACTATTTTGTACCTTTTGTTGTAATAAATAGCCCCAATTTTTTTTTTTAAAAACAATTTTTTTCCTCCCGCTGTGGACTTCTTACTGAGCAGTCTTCTCCCCAAGCTGTCTTCCTCCTCACCGCTGGTTACCCGCAAAAAAAAACAAAAAGCTGTACTTCTGTCTTCCTACATTGTGTTGTCGCCCGCTGTGTGCCATTTCTTATATAGCCATGGGGTGTGGCCATCCCCATGTTAAGGGCATGCAGCCTGGTTTGGTTCAGGGGGTGAGAGTGCTCGCTTGTCCCCTCCCTTTCCTGACCTGCTGGGTGGCATGCTCGGATAAAGGTTTGGTATGGATTTTTTTTCACAACTTTTCTTTGCTGGCATTTTATTTATTTTTTTACATTCAGCTGTCAGTGGGGGACCCGGCTGACAGCTGATGAATCATTGGTTGGTAAGGACGTGGCAGCCCCCTGCTTAGCAACCAGCTATATACAGTGATAAAATAAAAAACGCAAGATGCAAAACATAAAAAATCTCATCTCAAACACAACACTTGCATTTCTGGTGCAGTTCCATTGAAGTCTATTACCCGCAAATCGCGGGAAAGAAAAGTCCCCGACCCTTTCCAAAAATGCCCCGGCAGCAAAACGCATAGGGCCAGATTCACGAACACTTGCGCTGGAGTATTTGGATATGCGCCGCGTAACTGTGATGATGCGCCGTCGTTTCTATGTGCCCGTACCCACCAAACTAGATGCGCCCAATAACGGGTCATTTGCGACCGGCGGAACGTTCCGACGCCAGAGTATCGTCAGCGCTTATTTTCGCTGGGCGCATCAGTCGCGCCCATTGATTTCCCCTGCAAATATGCAAATGAGGGAGATTTCCCAATTCACGAACGGATTAGCACCATACGCTGGCTACATGCGCCGCGCGTATCTGGTCCGTCCGGCGCAAAGTTATTTCTACAAAAGGCTGCTTTATCTTTACTCCAGACGGTCACAGGTCAGCAGGAGAGCAGCTACAGCAGCGTTACCGACGATAGGAGCTAGCTGAGCACCCCCACTTGCAAGGACAACACCTCTGTGTGCCAACATGCCAGGGGCAATTGTGGTCCTAGAACTACTGATGGGTCCCCTGGAACCAAGAAGGCGGCCACGTGAGAGGATATACCGCACTCGTATGAACCTCTTTGGCATGGGGGAGGAGGAGGTGTATCGCCTCTTCAGATTCAGCCCTGATACAATACTTGAACTAACCACAACCCTGCAGGATGACATCACCAGCAAGACATACCGCTCACAATCAGTGCAGCCACTGGTGAAGGTCCTGGCAACACTTCATTTCCTTGCCAGTGGATCATTCCAGCGTACAAGTGGAGTGGTGGCTGGGATGTCACAGTCCTCCATGAGCAGATGTGTGCACCAGGTTGTCCCTGCAATCCTCAGACGCATGTCCAACCAGTTCATCAGACCAACCACTGAGGAGCTGCGGCAGAAGGCAATGACAGATTTCTACAACATTGCCAGATTCCCACGCACTGTGGGGGCCATTGATTGCACACATGTGGCCCTACAGCCCCCCAGTGCCACAGAGCACATATACCGCAATCGGAAGCATTGGCATTCCATCAACGTACAGGTGATAGCCGATGCCCAACGCCTCATATGGCACGTCCGTGCCAAACACCCCGGGTCCAGCCATGACAGCTACATATACAATCAGAGCCCCATCCCAGCAGAATTTAACCAGAACATGTATGGGGACAGCTGGCTGATTGGTGAGTGACATGGGAGTCAGGCATGACTATCCCCTCCCGTGATGCACAACAGAAATCGCACATGCATGACTAACATTCTCCTGTCTTTTCCCTTACAGGTGACTCTGCATATGCACTGGGACCCCATCTAATGACTCCTTTCCGGAACCCCCAAACCAGAGGAGAGAGAAAATACAATGAAGCACACATCAAAACCCGTGCAGTGGTGGAGCAAACATTCGGGCTCCTGAAGTCCCGTTTCCGATGCCTGGATAAGTCTGGGGGGACCCTATTGTATTCCCCTACCTTCGTGTGTCAGATCATCGCTGCATGTTGCATTCTGCATAACTTTGCTATGAAAAAAGGCCTGCATATTGACATACGTGATGACCTGACCCCCGACCCACACAGTCCCCACCTGCCAGAGGACACCCAGTCTGCTGATGGAAGAGCAGTCAGGAGGGTCCTCGCCGTAGGCATCTTTGGACACTAACCCAAAACATTAATCACACAGACAGTGCACGCGTGTACACCACTGGATCACACACACCACATGCACATCGCATTGGATTAGCCCAAGTCCAGCATGTAGGAGTTGGGAGCAGTAACGCCAGCGTCAAGGCCCCAATGATGTCACTGTCCATTCACACACCTTTCACACGTCATTCATACAGCCGTGGGGTTAACTTCACCACCACGGCCGAGGGTGACACCCCTTACTTTCAGGAGTGCCACCCTCTCACATTCACACACCATTCACACTGTCCCCTGCACTCCTGACCGTGTGCAGTACAAAAATAAATTAATAATATCATATCCTGATAAATAAAATAAACAAAATCTCATAACCTGAGCAAAAGAAAAAATAAACTCATGACCTGAGTATGTCCAAATCAAAAATATAAAACAAAAAAAAAAAAAAGGCCTCATCGGGGATGCCGGGGGCTTCTTCTGGGGGCCCCTCTCTGGCTCCGCAGCTGCCTGGATGGAGTGGGTGGGGGTGGGGGAGCATCTGGAGGTGGCTGATCCCCAGGTGGGCCACTCCTGGCAGGTGTGGCCTGCATGCCCTCCAAGGCCCTGGCTATCCGTCCAAGGTAGGAGTTGGTCTGGGCCTGCATCCGGAGCTGACGGGTGACCTGGTAGTGCTGGGCCCGCCGACTCAGCCTCCCCTGGTCCCGGATGGCAGCACTGTTGGCCTGGACGGCTGCAGTAAGGTGCTGGATATCCCCTTGCACCTCCCCCAAAGTGGTGACCACTGCAGCGCAGTTGCAGCTGACATCCTGCACTGCGTTGCTGAGGTTGGCAACGGAGCCCAGGCTGTCAGACACTTTCTCCAAGTGCACCGCTATGGCCCCCATCTGTTCCGTCTGCCTGGCGTGATCCCTCGCCAACTGGTCCTGTATACCATCAGACACCCCCCTGGTCTTCTGGGTCGCCTTCCTGGGGCCAGAAGATGGATGTCCTCGGGTGGAAGGAGTCGCCCTTGAGGGGCTTCCAAGGATGGGGGAGGGGACGACAGACGGCCCAGGAGAAGGGGAGGAGACAGACAACACTAATGAAAAGTCCTGCTCTGCCACAGCAGGATCCTCCACAACCACCTCGGCAGGTGTGGTGTGGCCACTCTCCTCCTCCACAACCTCTTCACCACCCAGTGGCTCAGGCACACGATGGCGTGGGGGGGATGGGGTGGAATGCACGCTGACAGATGATGGCCCAGCTCCGTCATCTGTGGATGACACAAAGCAGACACATGTTGGTGGTCCCACACACTTGGCACATGTACCCTCCCCCCCCCCAAATGCAAAACAACAAATAGGGGATTATAAAACACTTACCTGTCCTTGTGCCTTCCTCCACGGAGTCATAGCCTGCGACCCCCTCCACCTGCTCCCTCTCCAGGCAGCGAGCAACCACCTCCTCCTCTGCGGTTAGGGTGACAGGACATGGGGGACCACCACCTGTGCCCCTCTCATACCTCCTGATGGAGGCCACCTTGTCCCTCACCTTGCGCCGCAGGTCATTAATTTTTTTTTGTATGTCCCCAGCAGTCCGGGTGGAGTAGCCCAGGACATTGACCCTGGCAGCAATCGACTCCAGGATGCCCTGCTTCCTCTCCCGGCTGGTCTTCCGGCTTTTTTTGCCATGGAGAAATTCATTATCCGTCTCCATTGCCGAAATGATCACTGAGACCTCCTGGGCATTAAAATTCAGGTTCCTCCTCTCTCTGGGGGTAGCGGGAGCAGCCATCACAGCACAAAAGTATCTTCCCTGGGGTGGGGGGAAGCGGAACTACTTTTGCGCCGGAATGGCGTTTCCGCCAGCGCTTTTAAGCGCCCAGCGGAACGCATTGCGCTGACGTTTCCCAGGAAGTGGTGCCGACGGAAGTTGTGAGCATGCGCACAAGGGGGGCGAGTGGAGCCGCACTCACTGCGCATGCTCCGTGGATGATGCGCTGAACGTAAGCCTCTGCGCTGGGCTCCGCCCATCATTTACATATGATCACACCCACTTCCACTTGCGTCGGGTTACGCCAGCGCATTATCGTTACTCTGGCGCAAGTTTACGCGCAACTGCTATGTGAATTACAGGACTTGCGCTGAAAGGGTCTTCAGAGTAACGTAAATGAGAAGCGTTACTCCAGAGGAAAGATACTCTCATCTACCTGAATCTGGCCAATAGATGTTAACTTGTACCATAGGAAACCATGTTAAGCGGACTGTAGTGCGTTTCTGCAAACTGCAAAACGCACTAAAAAACACATAGGTGTGCACCTAGGGTTAGGATGGTGTCTGTAGCCTATTATGTATTTCTGGCCTTTTGTGACACATTTGTTATAGCCTCCATCTGTACATGGTGGAAACATTATTTGAGGGGCTAATCAATTTCTGATCTCTGGATAATAAGATTGGATGACACACTTGATGACTGCATCTGCCAGTTTCCATGAATGACTGCTTTTATTATTTCTATCTAAATTCAGTCATTTGAATTTGGTCGTAAGTACCGTATTTATATATCTGCTGGCGTATGGATTTTCTGCTGCGAGTGAATGCAATAGTTAAGAAAGATATGCAATCATTTCATGTGTTTATTATATCACCAGCACATTGATGCCACATGCTAATTATAATATATGCTCTCAACTTGGAACTGATTGCAGCAAGTAATAAATAGAAGATTATTTGCTCCCAGACACAGTTGGTTGATACACACAGAATATGTGCACTTCACAGTTTTACTGCTCCCATTGGAGGTCATTTGCAACTTGAAAAAATGCTATACAGCATATTCTATTTTTTTCCATGATACACTTCCAGAGCTTGCTTAATATCAGCTCTTTAACACTATCTCCAGGCAAGCAGCTAAATACACCATAAATATATGGAAACTAAAGGATGTGCAATTCTGTGAAGACAGCCTTGTCATTATGACACCTCTACCAGACAGTATAGCCATCAATACCTGAATTTTACTTGGTACCTGCCTTTTGTAGTCTGTGTACAGCAGAGCTCAGACATGACAAAAAGATGTAGCATAAGAGCAAATGAATTTACACAATACTATGCGCTCTGTCACTTAGCACATGCACTATATCACCAAAAGTTTAAGGACGCCTGCTTTTACACCCACATGAAATTTAATGGCACCACAGTCTTATGGAATAGGGATCAATATTGTGTTGGCCCACCCTTTGCAGCTATAACAGCTTTAACTCTTCTGGGAAGGCTGTTCACAAGTTTTCGGCGTATGTCTATGGGAATGTTTGACCATTCTTCCAGAAGCGCATTTGTGAGGTCAGGCACTGATGTTGGACGACAAGCCCGGGCTCACAGTCTCCACTCTAATTCATCCCAAAGAAGTTCTATTAGGTTGAGGTCAGGACTCTGTGCAGCCCAGTCAAGTTCATCCACCCCAAACTCGCTCATCCATGTCTTTATGGACCTTGCTTTGTGAATTGGTGCGCAGTCACGTTGGGATAGGAAGGGGCCATCCTCAGACTGTTCCCACAAAGTTGGGTGCATGAAATTGTCCAACATGTCTAATGCCTTAAGTGTTCCCATCACTGGAACTAAGGGACCAAGCCCAACCCCTAACAAACAACCCCACACCATAATACCCCCACCTAATGATTTGGACCAGTGCACAAAGTAAAGACATGAATGAGCACCTTTGGGATGAATTAGAGTGGGGACCGTAAGCTTGTTGTACAATATAAAGAGTGCAGTGGTCAAGAGTATACTGTACAGAGTGCAGTGGTCAGGACTATAAACAAGTTTCAAGAGAAAGTGAAACTGCAGCAGAGAAATATCAGGTTCCATTCCCTGCTTTTCCAGCAGGCAGGACTGTGATTGACAATGTGTCCTGCTCACCCTACCTGTGTGCTTGGCGTTCAAAAAGTTGCATGTACAGTCATAGCACAATGTGGGAACGCGCAGCCTGCATAGGTCCAGGAGGCACCAATAGAACAAGGAATGTGTCAGTGCTGACGGGGACAGTTTTAAAAGTGAACTATAAAAAAATAAAAATAAAATAAATGTAAGTTTACCCTTTGTAACACTTCTCCCTCCCTTTAGATTGTAAGCTCCATGACCAGGGCCCTCCTATTCCTTCTTTATCGTACTGTCTCCCTTTATACTGTAAAATGCTGTGCAAACTGTTGGCACTATAGAAATACTGAATAATAATAATAATAATAATAATTCATATCTGTTTTACTTTAAATCAGTATTAATCCTCAAATCAAAAACTGAATATAGTGCAGCTTATTATTTCCTAAATGTGATGGCCACATTCATTTTTTTTTTTTTGTCTTTTTTGCTTTAATTGAATCTGGTGATCCTGCCAGTTATACACTTCCTGTCATTGGGTGTCTCTTTTCTGGATGAAGGAGCAATGGAGGAATCTTTGGACAGCAGCATTGTCAATCTGGGTAGAGGGTAGTGTTAGGCCGCGTACACACGTACAAGAACCTCGTCGGGCTAAACCCATCGTTCCGCCCGACGAGGTTCCCGATGAGCGGTCGGAAAAGCTCGTTGAGCCGAAGTCCTCATTGAACAACAAGGAAAAAGAGAGCGTGCTCTCTTTTTTGGCTCGACGAGCTTCCCGACGGGACGCTCGTCGGAAGTGTACACACGACCGAGAACCTCTCGTCGTGTATACGGGGCTTTAGATACTCTACCAGATTAAGGGCTCATGCACACAGGATGCATTTACAGCTGCTGTTAGGGCCATTTGATGTTTTTTTTTAACTGCCTCTAAGGCCGCGTACACACGATCGAATTTGTCCGCTAAAACTGGTCCGACGAACCGTATCAGCAGACAAATCCGATCGTGTGTATGGGCTAGCGCAGGGGTGCCCAACCTTTTGAAGAGCGAGGGCCACTTAAGCAGCTTGGTAACCAGTCGAGGGCCACAATGATCGGAGCGGGCGGATGACAGGTCACGGCTACTCTATAGGCCCTCCGATCCGCCAAGATGAAAGGGGAAAAATTCTCTTCTGTTTTTCGTATTGGAGGTAGGCAGGCGTAGACAGACATCTGTCACTCTATAGAGGTGAATTGAGGCTCTACCACCGTCCACCAGCTTTATTCACAACACTGATGCTGTGGTATGGAGGGTCGCAACCTGCGATCTGGGTTTGCCAACCCACCATTCCAGAGCAGGAGGTCGCGGGCCACATCAGAGGGCTCTGCGGGCCACATGTGGCCCCCGGGCCGCTGGTTGGCCACCCCTGGGCTAGCGGACATGTCTGACCGGCGGACAAATTTTAAAGCATGCTTTAAAATTTGTCCGCCGGAGACATGTCTGTCGGATATGTACGCTGGTTAGTACACGAACCAGCGGACATATCTGCCCGCACATGCGTCGAATGGATTTGACGCATGCGTGGAAGTTTTTTACTTCCTGGTGCGGTGACGTGGCGGCGTCAACGTCATCGCCACGTCATCGCGCTGTCTGCCGGCGGGGATTTTGAACCGATGGTGTGTACACGCCGTCTAATGAAAATCCGGAGGAGACATGTCTGCTGGAAACGTTCCGTCGGACAGTTTCAGCGGACATGTCCCTCCGTGTGTACACGGCCTTAAAGCCCCTCCATGTTAGCCTATGTGTCCATGCACACAAACCGTCAAAGGGGTTTGGAGGCATAAGCGTTTAGGGGCAGTAAAAAAAAAAAAAAACAGCCAGCCTGTGCTTGCAGGAGCAGTAAAAAAACCAGCTGTGAAAACCAAAAATTTGTCTAAACGCGTCAAGCCCTGTTTAACCGCGTTTAGCCGCGTTTGACATTTTTAGGCATTTTTACATTATAGAGATTGTTTTTGCGCCCCGCACCCGCTACCTCCATCTCTCTCTCTCTCTCTATCTCTCTCCCTTTCCCTCTCTCTCTCTCTCTCTCTCCCCCTTTCCCTCTCTCTCTCTCCCTTTCCCTCTCTAACTCTCTCACTCTCTCTTTTTCTCCCTTTCCCTCTCTCACTCTCTCACTCTCTCACTCTCTCTTTCTCCCTTTCCCTCTCTCACTCTCTCTCTCTCCCTTTCCCTCTCTCACTCTCTCTCTCTCCCTTTCCCTCTCTCACTCTCTCTCTCTCCCTTTCCCTCTCTCACTCTGTCCCTCTTTTTCTTTTTGAAATACACGTTTTATAAAATGTATTAAAAACTGACCATTGTAAGCACCCCTGTCTGAGTAAAAGCAAAATTAAAGTGCCAGCTTTAAAGACATGCAGTGTCTCTTTTGCAATAAAATAAACCTACCTGCCTGCTCGCAGTTGTCTGTGGAATGTACATTGAGCTGCAGAAGCGCAACTCAGTTTACCTTCTGGCACAAACAAAACCCAAAAAGGTGAAGAGAAGGGGAAAACGGGACTTTGTGATACCATTATCATATAAGAAAACATGTATTATGCTAAAATGTCAACATTTTATTGGGACAGTTTTAAAATAATCCCTTGGAATTGGGAGAAGTGGTATAATCAATGACAATCAATGACAATCAATGACAACAACAAAAAGTCCCAGCACAGTGTATGGTAGTGATGGAAAAAGCATACAAACTGGAAATAATGATCCTGTATGTATAGAAGCCCAGAGCTCCGATCCTTTTTGCCTAATTGAGTCTTCCTCAGGGGGGTGACATCCATTGCAATCAAGGATCTCTAGATCTAGATCTCTAGATATGTGTAAAAACCACTACCACAAAATCAGATACAACAGCAAAATGCAATTATCACCACATATTAGTCAGTAAATTGAGTATCAGACATACATGTTAAAATGCAGTAAGCAGCAAGCCAAGAGTTCTATATTTGCTGAATGTCACCGGGGAGAAGCACACTGGGGCGGTTGCACCATGAATTTTCCCACAATTTTAGCACAAGGGGTACCTTGGAGGGGATCACCAGGCGATTGCACACTCCTAATGGCAAAATTCGATATTTATAAAAAATGGATCCCAAACATATTAAGGAAAATGCAAAAAGCAATGAGATGTATAAAATGTCAATGAAAATATATGTCATTACATTCTGGCACATTGTCTGTGTGCTGGGAAGATTGAATTTGACACATGCATTGTCCCGAGCCGGCCAATAAAGAGGGCCGCACTCAGAAGAAGCAGGGTAGGAGATGCCAACGAGGAACATTGGACCATGAAAACCAGTGGCGGTTGCTCATTTAGGACCGCCGCTTCCCTAATTCATGAGCCTAGCCCCTAATCTGCATGCAGGGCACCAGACGCATGGATTTCAATGTTTTTTTTAAACAACAAAATTAGAGAGTGAGGCTCTAATTGGCTTCAAAAAGGGTGGGCTTGAGGGGGCGCAGAGCACTATGCCCTAAGCCCACCCACTTGTATGACAATAGCAAATTAATATTTTCTATTGTCTTCCTGCTTCTCCTCCCAGCCAATAAGGAAGTGGGTCTTTAAGACCCGATTGGCCAAGAGGAGAAGCGATAATATTGACCGGGAGCAGATGCAAGGGGGAAGCCGACGAACAGGAGATGCAAAGGAAAGCCACTGAAGCTGCCGGCGACCTTGGTGGGGTAGGTGCGAGGCTGGTAGGCGGACGGACATGTGGGCAAAAGATGGGGCAGAGGGGTTTGATCGACCAACCAGGCGAGCGACAGGGGGGGTATTGGGTGGTTTGTTTGCTGCCCCCCAAAAAATCGAGCACCAATGATGAAATAATGATAGGTAGGTATCGGGACCTTAGTATCGCATTGAATGGTTTGTCTTAAAACCCTAACTGCCATTGGACACCTTGGTCTTTTATCCACTTAAGGACCCTTTCACGCCGATATACATCGGCAGAATGGCACGGCTGGGCACAATCATGTACCTGTACGTGTCTCTTTAAGCCCGGCCGTGGGGTCGCGAGCACGCCGCCGGTGGCGCGCTCACGGCCCCCTGGTCTGAAGCTCCGTGACCGCACCCACGGGACCCCCGGACCCGATTGCCGCCGGTGTCCTGCGATTGGTTACCTGAGCTGAAGATGGGGAGAGGTGTGTGTAAACACACCTTCCCTGTTCTTCACAGTGGCAGTGTCACTGATCGTCTGTTCCCTGATATAGGGAAAGACGATCAGTGATGTCACACATCCAGCCCCGCCCCCCTACAGTTAGAAACACATATGAGGTCACACTTAACCCCTACAGCACCTCCTAGTGGTTAACTCCTAAACTGCAATTGTCATTTTCCCAGTAACAAGTAAATTTTTATAGCAATTTTTGCTGTGAAAATGACAATGGTCCCAAAAATGTGTCAAAATTGTCTGATGTGTCCGCAATAATGTCGTAGTCATGACAAAAAAAAAAAAAAACGCTGATCGCTGCCATTAGTAGTAAAAAAAAAAAGAATTAATAAAAATGCAATAAAACTATATCTCCTATTTGGTAAATGCTGTAAATTTAGCGCAAACCAATCGCTAAACGCTTTTTGTGATTTTTTTTTTTTTTTAACCAAAGATAGGTAGAAGCATACGTATCGGCCTAAACTGAGGGGAAAAAAACGTTTTTTTTTATATATTTTTGGGGGGATATTTATTATAGCAAAAAGTAAAAAATATTGATTTTTTTTTTTAAATTGTCGCTCTATTTTTGTTTATAGCGCAAAAAATAAAAAACGCAGAGGTGATCAAATACCACCAAAAGAAAGCTCTATTTGTGGGGAAAAAAGGATGTAAATTTTGTTTGGGAGCCACGTCGCTCGACCGCGCAATAGTCTGTTAAAACGACGCAGTGCCGAATCGCAAAAAGGGGCAAGGTCCTTAACCTGCATATTGGTCCGGGTCTTAAGTGGTTAAAGGAATTGGAAAAATAACAGACTTACTGGCTGGATCTATAAGTGAAACTAAAGAAGGAAACAAATGTATAGTCATCACATCTAATAAACTGGTAAACTGCATGCAATATATTTTTTCATTTTTGTTTTCTAAGTTTAATAACACTTTATTGTCAGAATTTTATATATATATATATATATATATATATATATATATATATATATATATATATATATATATATATATATATATATTTGATGAGTGTATTTTGCTCCAATGCTAAGTTGTAGATGGAATGTGGAGTACCCTGGGGAGGGCATGCATTTTATGCGCAGCAGATGGCAGCAGAAAGCCTTCATCCGGCTTCTAGAATTGAAAAGTCAAAGGCAAAAGAGAAGAAAGGAAGGAGAGGTCTGAGCTGTGGATTTGTGGGCTCGATCTTGGTCCGTGTTTGGGATTTTGGGTCGGGATTTTGGGATCAGTGATCTGGGATTTGGGAGCAGCAGGCGGCAGGATCGGGGTGTCTCTCTGGCTGCAGTGTCGGGACATTCTACATTGGGATCTATAGTATCTCCGGGGCAAGGTGCTGAATCTGACAGCAGCCCTAAGAAAGTGCAGCTACGCCTAAGGAGCTGTCCAGCTGCACTCCGTCTGCCAGCCTGTGCCCGACACTCCGGGGGTACAGTGATCACACCATGGGCTGCTGTACTGGGCGCTGCACATTGATCTTTATCTGCACTTTACAGATGGTGAGTACATCCCATCCACACACTTTTACATCTCATCATCGCTCAACTTACTGCTGCTGCTGCTATCTCACTTGGACTGTCTGCAGCTTTGTCTAGTAAAATGGCTATTAATATTAGAATTGCTGGATTGCATTTTATTGACCTGTGCAGATTTTCTAGGAGATAAAACAATTGTCGGGTTTTGATCCCATGCCATGTTATACTCTGGGCACTTTAGTGCTTTGACACTTGAGTGGTCATGTGACTGGGGGGCTATTACTGTCACTGCTATCTGCATGCTGCTCAATCACTTTCTCTGATATCCCATACAGCTGGACATGATCAATGATCAGATGTGTATATATGTCACCATGGGCTGCTATATATTGCTGGAGAGAGACTAATGTGCAGGTTTGCTGTCCAGTTAGTCCCTGTATAATGGGTCTGTGTCTCTCCCTTTGTGGTTTAACACATCCAAATGTACATCTTCTTTTGTCTGTGCTCAGAGATGCAGTTGCCTGGGAAGGAGCTGTCACTTTACAGATAGTACTGGATCATTTTCTCTCTGTCAACCAACTAGTTTGCATAAAATTGACAAAAGAGAGATGTCATTTTTTTTTCTTTTCTTGCTGCTGTTCACAGCTACATTGTTCCCAGGCTGGGCTGGAATGGTCCTGAAATTGCTCTACAATTGTGTTATTGTTCATTTAACTAAAAAGGAGGGTTAGAGAGAGGAAAATGTGTTAGTTACTGTCAGGGAGGTGGTGGTTTTCAGTTATAAATCCAGGCATGGTATTTATTGTAGCATAGTACAACTTCTAGTTCTATATCGTGGGCTACCCAGAATATTCTCAGTTGTGTACTAAGATAGTAAAGTGTGATGACAAAGTTCAATGTATTGTGTGTAAAAGGGCACTACGCCTAAATGATAGCTTTATATTAAAAAGTATCTATGCCAAAAAGTAAAAATGCAATATATTGTAGCTTACCAGTCTTTAGCTGTGATGGCAGCATTAGTTTTCTTTTTTCTGGCTTCAATACTTTAGGATGGGTTGCAAATTGGATGTGTGTTTCCTTCACATCCAATTCACATAGCAGGAGATTGTGACCGGCTTTCTATGGAGTCGGTTCACACATCTCTGGAGACGCTCCGGTGCGATTTGCATGGAGTCCTGTGCTTCTTTTGGTCCGTTTCCGTTCTGAATTCAGCTTAAAATTTGGGCTGAAATCGGACCTGAAACGGTGATTGGAGACGCACCAGATCCCTGCTGTGAGACGCTCTGTGCTCCAGTCTGAACTACGCTTTAAAGAGGTTCTTCATCCTGTTTAAAAAAATAAAAAAAAAGCTTCTACAATTACTGTAGCTGCTGACTTTTAATAAAAGGACATTTACCTTTCCAGGGATCCAACGCCATCCTCACCCGGGACAGTTCTTTGCCAGTTTCCAAGTCCCCGGTGCTGGCATGCCAACTGTGGGAAGCCAGTGATTCCTTGCAGCTATACACTTGGCTTCCCACTATGCATGGGCCAGGCTGTGTTTTTTTTTTAATGGTCCCACAGCCTCTTGCAGGGGCGGACTGACCATTGAGGAACTCGGGCACTGCCTGAGGGCCCCATGCCACTAGGGGGCCCCATCAGGGTTTCCAGGCTCATTAAAACCAGGGACAGTTTGTAAAAATCTGTGTTTTTTTTACATCTGTCCCTGATATGTCCAAAACCTACATGCTTTTGATGTGAAAATCCCGAGATTTTAGCTGCCCCGCCTCTGTACTGCCACCTGGCTTGGTGGCCATCTGTAAGCCCGGGGGCCCCATAATCTTCCATTGCCCGGGGGCCCCATGAGTTGTCAGTCCGCCTCTGGCCTCCTGGGACCTATGACGTGTCCCAGAAGGTTACTAGCAGGGGTGGGGTTGGGGGAGGACTTCTGGTGAAATCACCTAAGCCACCCCCCTTTTTTTGGGGGGACATAAAGTGAAAATTCCCCTGTAGGGTGAAGTTCCATTTTAAAGTGATAAACTCTAATAATTTAATCACTAAATATGCAGCTTCTTTTTTTTTTAAATCCTTGCCCATGTGCCTGTTAAACTAGTGCCATGGAGAGGAAAGACTTGGTGCAAAATTAGGCACTATATCTGGGTCCCCGGGCTAGGAAAAAGGACAATCAAATAAAATTTGAAATGTAAACAATAATTTCATATGGTGGCATATAGAAAATCATTTTTTTATGGGACTTTTTAGGTGCAGAAAATACACAGAAATATAAAAAAAATATAAATTTAATAGGTTAAAATATGACTACAAAAAGGACATTCCCAAAGATGATCTTATAATACAGGCAGAAGGTGCAAACTGATTAGATCTCTACTTGTTTCGCCATTTCAATTGCTTCTTCAGGAGAATTTATTATCAGACACTACATATATGATCAATATAATGAAAAATAAAGCATTTTAGAAAACCATACAAGTAAAAAAAATATTTGTAAACAAATAGAAATTAACCTTGATTTCCCAGATTGACAGAAAACATACAGCACACTGCATCGGTTTTTGGTTCAGATAATAACTCTATATATGGTAGTCCATAAAAGTCCATATGGAGCTCACAAAGATGGTAGCTTTGTGTAGGAGTAAGAAGACAGCTCTGGAAAAGAAAACAAGCGCCATGACTAGTGCCATGACTGCTGCCCCATGTTTTTCAGGGTGGCTTCTTTATCTTGCAGAAACCTATGGAGCCACCGTTGCATGCAGGGACTAAAGTTGTGTCTCTCCATACTATGTGCATCAATAGAAACACATAGCCCCCTAGTTTATAATGGCAAGGCACTCTTCTACTCTCCCTACCCTTCTCCAAACGAACAGACTGGCTTCAGACTGCAAAGTCCACTGTTAACTTTTTCCTATGGAGACCGGAAGTTCAGGGAAGCAGCCCTGGGAGGTGGCAGTATGAAAATTGTAAACTGCAAATGCTGGGTTAAGAATTGTAACAAACAGTTTAATGAAGGAGAATGTTTTTTATTGTTATGCTCAATTTGTTAAAATAAAATCTTCTGAGGGTTTATTAATACTTTAAATGTCACTCAGTTAGCTGCCAGGAACACATTTCCAGGGAGGCAACAGACACTCACTTTACTGTAGCTTCGGAGAAGCAGCATTGTCACTATTTGGACTACAAATGCTTCCTCCTCTCCTTATCTTCAATACCTATAGGAGGAGGTGTTTTGTAGTTCACAGATTATAACTGGGAAGGCATATATACCGTAGTTGTTTGAGATTTCAGTTCAGCTCACTGGAAGTAAGAAAGGAACTGTTATGGCTGTAGCACATGGCTGAAAATTAGGGCATTTGGCCGTAGAGAGTAAAATACACCTGTTGTGGCACCTGGGAGCGCAGATTCAGTGTAAATCCCTGTTATGTGCTTATTTTTTAACAAAAGGAAAACGTTGAAAATGATCCATCTGCGCGCGCCATCAGTTACACAAATATCGCCTCGCACAGCATATTCTGTGATGCATCTCAAAGGGAAAAATTACACTACTTTGGCTCTCAGGTGCCACAACAAAAAGTGTATTTTACTCTATACAGCCATCCACCCCAATATATTGCCACGTGCAAGCGCCCTTATTCTGGCCAGAATAACAGGAATTGTTCTGTACTTTCAGAAATGTTCTAAGCCTGAAAAATTGAAAACGAAAGCAGCTGCCAACCCCACATTTAAGGACTGGTAACATGCTTGGGTTAAGATACACTTTAACGAGCTGTAAATTGCTTTCCTTCAGTACACTACAATTGTTGGACATAAATTCCAAAACGATGCTGAATAAAAAGGCTTTTCACAGATAGATCTATCAGAGCTGGAGGCGTATTTCAGAACTATTAATATCTGAGATGAATGTGGATATGTTAAGGGAAATATCTCCAGCCCCCAGCTGAACTCCTTCCCAGTAATCCAATAAAATTGTAAGTTCTGACAGTTGGCTCTATGCCTCCTTTCACCATGGGGTTAAAGAAAACCTGTAGTGAGGATGCATGAAGGCCGCTTTTACTGATCTTTCCCTCTGAAAATGCTATTTCCCTGGGTGCCATGATTAACCAATGGCTTTAGTATTCAGGTCACAGACCTAGAACAAGTATGCAGGTGTAGGGTTTAGACTTTACACTGACATTACTGTTCTACATTTTAGTTCTTGGTCAATAACTCTGAAAGTCCTGAAACCAGGGATAGCCAGCATTTTTACAAGGAATTTGGCAATAGCATAAATGCCAATTGTCTTGAAATTTGCTGGGACAGTCCCACATCTAACTGCGCTGTGCCATTGATTCTGGCTGGGTCCCGAAATCACAGTATCAACCTTGAGGTACTGAGTCCGATCACGGTATTGGGGGGGGGGGGGGGAATGTGCCCGCAAGTGGCCAGTTTCCACATTTATAAAGGTGGAAGCATCAGAAATGTGGGCATGATCTGTGCAAGATCACCTGGCCCAAAGGTGGGCGTGTTAAGTGTGGGGCATGGGGTGACAGTGGGACTGCCCAGAAATTGAGCATAGTATGTGTGGGGCATGGGGTGACAGTGGGACTGCCCAGAAGTTGGGAATGTTAAGTGTGGTGCATGGGGTGACAGTGGGACTGCCCAGAAGGTAGGCATGTTAAGTGTGGGGCATGGGGTGACAGTGGGACTGCCCAGATGGTGGGCATGTTAAGTGTGGGGCATGGGGTGACAGTGGGACTGCCCAGAAGGTGGGCATGTTAAGTGTGGTGCATGGGGTAGACAGTGGGAGTGGCCAGAAGGTGGGCATGTTAAGTGTGGGGCATGGGGTGAAAACGGGACTGGCCAGAAGGTGGGCATGTTAAGAGCAGGGCATGGGTTGACAGTCGATTGGGGACTGGGAAGAATATCTTGGCAAATATGTAATGGTAGCCTCTATATTTCTGGCAGTACTGGTTGAATACCAATATTTTTTACTTTTATCATACACGGATACATCTACACAGAGCTTTTGTTCTCAGAAAATAGGTGCTGGAACTCAACCACGACCTGTTCAGATTTCACAAACAGTAGAAGGGGCTTAAAGGGGCATTAAATACCAGAATTGCATTACATACAGAGTGCAGAGTTCAGGGGGTAACAAAGCTGTCACTTGTAAACGTAGAAACCAGACTTCTGTGTTTACAAGTGATTGTGGACAGGCACCAAAGGGTCTGAGCCAGAGGTGGTGGAACTGAGTTCCCCCAAGTTCCCCCTGAAAAAAAGCCCTGCATCTACATACATATCTGCAAATGTTATTAGCATCTGTTTTAAATAAAGCAACTTGTACTCCAGGTTTACTGGTCCTAAGGGGAAGATATTTTTCTACACACAGCAGACATTCTATTACCAATGCTGATGTAGAACATTAGAGGATTCGTCTTTTCTCCTGAAATATCGAGTCCTTCAAGCAGGAAAAGTAAATAAAAATGGAATTGTCTCAAGTTCTGTACAAGGAAGAAGATTTTCAGTGAATAAATAGGTTTTCTACTTTTAGTGAAAGGCCGACCACTGCTTTATACCCATCTGTGGTGAAGAACAGAAATGGGCTGCTTTTGGCACAGTACATGCATATGAAACGGCATCCAAAACGCGTGATGAAATCTGTGTCATTACAGTCTATGTAATGTTCACTTTCTGCATTGATCTCATACAGTCCCAGTGCCATTGCCTTTAATAGCACACATCTCTACCTCTGTATAAAATGCTGTGCCAGAATGCCAAAAAATTGTATTTCGCTTTATTAAAGTGAAACTCCATGCAAAAATGAAAAACTGTTATGCAAGTTAGCATCAACATATGTCCATTTACTATATTCTTTTTATGAAAAATGATCCTTTCCAGAATGTTAGAATGTTATGTCAGAATGTTCAACTGTAATCCAAATGACTGATCCCCAAACCTTGTTCAAATCTTTGTGGCATATATTTAACAAGGTGTTGGAAACATTCCCCAGAGATTTTGGTCTATAGTGACATGATGGCATCACGCAGTTGCTGCAGATTTATCTGGTGAGTGTGGAGGCCATTGGAGTACAGAGACCTCATTGTCATGTTCAGGAAACCAGTGGTGAGATGATTTGAGCTTTGTGACATGGTGCATTATCCTGCTGGCAGTGGCCATCAGAAGATGGGTACACTGTAGTCATAAAGGCAGGGCTGTCCTAATGAGAGGGCATGCCTGGGCACTGCCCAGGGGCCCAAGCTGCATGGGGCCCCTGCACTTTCCCCAAAGCAGCTGGTCCTTGAGCCCACGTTGCCCCAAAATTGCGGGCCCCATGATGGCACTGAGAGTGATGGATTCACAGGGGAGGCAGAGTGCTGGGGGGATATCTGGGGTGTAGAGGGGTCAGAGTGCTTGGGGGATATTTGGGGTGTAGAGGGGTCAGAGTGCTTGGGGGATATCTGGGGTGTAGAGGGGTCAGAGTGCTGGGGATATCTGGGGTGTAGAGGGGTCAGAGTACTGGGGGGATATCTGGGGTGTAGAGGGGCCAGAGTGCTGGAGGGGTATCTGGGGTGTATAGGGGTAAGAATGCTTTTGATATCTGGGGTGTAGAGGGGTCAGAGTACTGGGGAAAAATCTAGGGCGTAGAGGGGTCGGAGTGCTGGGGAGGTGTGAATCTAGCAGATATATTATATGCACAAGAGGGTTTTGTTACTTTTATGTACAGTATGCAGTATTTCCCACTCTGTTTCTTCGCTGTACAGAATGATTGTTCATGTAGTTAATGCGGAACTCCACCCAAAAGGGAAAGCTCAGTTTGTCTGCCTCCTACCTACTTCATGTCTGTTTACCTGCACTGTCTATTGTAGGGGCCCCAGAGCATTACTTTGCCCAGGGGCCCATGATGCGATTAAGATGGCCCTACATAAAGGCATAGACATGGTCAGCAACAATACTCAGATGGGCTGTGGCAATGATGCTTGGTTGGCACTAAGGGGCTCAAAGTGTGCCAGGAAAATATCCCCCGCACCATTACACCACCAGCCTGAACCGTTGATACAAGGTAGGATGGATCCATGCTTTCATGTTGTTTAAGCCAAATTCTGACCCTACTATCTGAATGTTTAAAAATGTTTGAAAGTTTGCAGTACATGAACTATCACTAAATATGGACTGTTAATGAATTTGTAGCATGGATCACTTTATTAGAATATCATGATCGCTATATTAATTTCCATAATGAGCACTCTTTATGTGATTGACACACTCACATTACAAAAGTAATTGTGATATAATTTAGTCAATTTTACCTGCTGTCTTAGCCTGGGGGTTTCCTTCGTGCTCCTCTCTCTCTCTCCTCCTCCTCCTGACGTCACAGCCAGACCCCGCCCCAGTGCCAAGGAGAAGACTCAGTGAAGGAAGGCCGTATGGAGAAGGGTAGGTGGATCATAAGGCTACATCTCCGCCAGTCACCTTACATGAAGCCAGTCACTGGCCGCTTATGATGGTGCGAGTCCCCCCCCCCTTGGCCAAGCACGCCCATACACACCATTCTGTTAGTTTCCCATATTTGTAAGTGTCGGCGCTCTACAGCAAGCCGGCCGCCGTGGGCTGCATTTGTGCGGAATGCAGCCGCCAGAGCCTGGAGTCGGGAAGATAGGTTGAGGGGGCTTTCTCTCATGCAGGGGGTGGCTTTTTTTGCCGCCTCTGCGCAAATGGCCGCCCTAGGCCGACACAGAACTGCCAACACCTTGACATGCCTCATTGGCTTTTTTGTGGCATTGGCGCAGTAAAAGCTTCCTTCTGGCAGCTCAACCATTGGGCTCTTTTTTGTTCAAGTATCCTTGAATTGTGCTCCTTAAAAACAACCACACCGTCTTTTTGAAGAGCAGCCTGTATTTCTCTTGTGGTTACATGTGAGCTAACTAACTTATTGACTATTTATACTCAGACACTAATTGTGATTTAAAAAGCCACAAATGTGTGGAATTAACCTTGCTCCACCTTCTGTGTTTGTACCAAGGCCAAACATCCCAGGGTATGTAAACTTTTTATCAGGGCTATTTGGGTGATTTCTGTTATCATTAGGATTTAAAAAGCTTCATGTGATTGCTATCCATAAACAAAAGACAGTTTTTTGGCATGATCAGTCCTATTTTCAATATCAATGCCAAAATGTCACAATTTCTGCTAGGGGATGCAAACTTTTGAGCATGATGCTTTTTTATGTTACCAAACATCTTAAACCAGTGATGCTCAACTTACATGATTTAGGGAGCCGCAAGTGCACAGCCCCTGTCATTACCAAGATATATTTTAGTGAATGTATTACTACAGTAAGCTGTCAGAAACTGCAGACCAGTGTTAATTTTGACATCAAATTGCGATTTAGTTTTAGTTATAGTGTTTTGACTAAAATATCGAATATCGGACGAAAACTATCACTCCGAGGAAGAATCGCACAATTTTCGGATTGTGTACACACTACTTTTGAGAGCCGATCACGACAGTTCATTCGATATTATTAGATCGGACAAGCACGAAAATGTTTCTCGTACGATGTCAGATTGTACGATTTTTGTTTAGTTAGTATAGTTATTGTTCTGAAAATACAAAACAAATAGATTACAACACATCACATCACTTGATTCACCGTTTTTTTTGTTTTTTCATGTCATACGAGAATTTTCGTGACTCTAATAACCTATTCAATTTCTACTTGCGACTATTAAGCGAAAAAAGTCCTACGATCTGTCGTACGATATTCGGATCGTGTGTATGGGCCATTAGCTTTTGCGATATATAACGTCTTTATAAATAAAACCAAGTTTCATAAACAAACAAAAATATTGCTTTTGACAAGCAGTACAACTTAAAAATATAAAAAACCCAAAAAGCTGTAAAGGCTATTGGCTGTAATGCCATTGCCCCTATTACCTGAATATATTGCCAACATTAAAGGGGTTGTAAAGGTTTGTTTTTTTATTTTCTAAATAGGTTCCTTTAACCACTTAAGACCCGGACCAAAATGCAGGTAAATGACCTGGCCCCTTTTTGCGATTTGGCACTGCGTCGCTTTAACTGACAATTGCGCGGTCGTGCGACGTGGCTCCCAAACAAAATTCGCGTCGTTTTCTTCCCACAAATGGAGCTTTCTTTTGGTGGTATTTGATCGCCTCTGCTATTTTTATTTTTTGCGCTATATACAAAAATAGAGCAACATTTTTGAAAAAAATCAATATTCTTTTTGTTATAAGAAAAATCAAATAAACTAAATTTTTGTCAAACATTTAGGCCAAAATTTATTTAGCCACATGTCTTTTGTAAAAAAAATCACAATAAAAAAAAAATAGCTACCTAGCGGGAACAGCGACACTAATACAGCGATCAGAAAAATGATCGCTTAGTGACACTGGCAATAGGGAGTGAAAGGGTTAACTAGGGCGGTGATCAAGGGGTTAAAACTTTATTAGGGGGGGTTACGGGGGCTACCCTAGACCTAACACTAACTGACTGTCACACTGCCTGTCACACTGACACTAACTGCAGTGATCAGTACATATGATCACTGCATTCAGTGACACTGTGACAGGGGTGGGGGGGTGATCGCAATGGGTTAATGTGCCTGCGTGTCCTGGTGTCAGTGTAGTGTTGTGCAGACTTACTATGTGATGTGATCTCTCCTCAGCGGCGGTTGAAAAAAACGCAGAGGGAGAGATCACATCAATGACAATCAATGACACTGCAGGGGAGCGCGCGGATTGACTGGGAGCGATCCGGAGGGGGCGGACAAAAATGAACCGCCGCCCCCTCAGCACGGATCGCTCCTACAGCCACCGGGACAGTCAGATGTACCGGGGGTCCCGATCGGACCCCCAACCCACGTTAAGGCAGCCACGTACAGGTTCGTTGATGTGCCTGTCCGTGTCATTCTGCTGATGTAAATGTACATGCGGCGGTCCTTAAGTGGTTAAGCTTGTGCATTGTTGGTTCACTTACCTTTTCACTTCCTGTTTCACCTCAGTAAGCTTTCCACCATCATCCAGGCAGTGGAAAGTCAGTCAGAACAGCTTACTGAACAGCTTACTGAGGGGGAACAGGAAGTAAGAAATTCAGACAAAGAAAACAAAGAAAAAAAACATTTAGAAGGACAATTGAAGGAAAAGGTAAGTGAACCAACAATGTACTAGCTTAAAGGAACTCATTTAGAAAATAAAAAACAAACCTTTACAACCCCTTTAAATATCAAGCCTTTTTCTTATTTGTGTTTCTTTTAGCAACTTAGTAGATGTTCTTATTCTTATGTTTCTTATTCTTATGTTTATTGTTTATTGTTTGTTTTGATGTCAAATTTCAATTTAGTTTTAGTCATAGTCTTTTGACTAAAATGTCATTTTATTTTTAGTCGTACTTCAGTCATCTTAATAGTTTTAGTCGTATTTTAGTAGACTAAAATTTTATTATTTAGTAGACAAAAGTATTTTGGTTGACAAAATTAACACTGCTGCATGTACAAGAAGATGTTCAGAGATTGTGAACATGATATACACACATGTGAACTGAATCTGAAGGTATCGGTTTCAGTATCAGAGCATGTGCAACCAGTAAAAGTACTCGTGCAAAATCATTAGTATCTGCACCGATATCGGTGCAACACTTCTAATAACCATTGCAGTGCCAGAAGTTCAGAGACAACAAGAGCATCCTGGAAAGAAGGTCCCTACAGGGTACAGCTGCCTCTGCGACTTAGAACAAAAAGGGTCACTAAAGGAAATATTTTTTTTAGCTAAATAGCTTCCTTTATCTTACTGCAGTACTGGTTTGATGTCCTTAGTGTTCGTTTTTTGCTTTGAAGTTGCTGTAATCCTGCTCTGTTCTCCACACTTCCTGCTTGTCTGTTTCCTTATAACCACCATACTGGGAGCTTTCTCACGATGGTTTAAGCTGTCATTACTGTTTGTCTAAAACTTCCCAGAACCAATCAGATTCATTTTAAAAACAAAACACTGCCCTGGATTTGTTTGTTTTTGTTCTGTGTGTCTATTTCTACTTTCCAGAAACATGAAGCCAGTTCAAAAGTGAAACTAACCTGCAGGCACATTATATGATTGATTTTTATCTATTTTTAATCATTTTGAAAAGGAATCAGTTAACTTTTATGTCTCTATACCCTGTAAACAGTAATTTCAGCAACATTTTTTTTTTTCCTTTAGTGACACTTTAATTACTAGTAAGTTATGTCACTAAAGTGGTAGAAATATTTTTACAACTAAAGTTCAATCATAAAAAAAATGCAGCTTACTGTATAAATTCCTAGATGTGTTGGCTGCATTTTATGTTTTATTTGTAGGCATTTCCCTTTATTTTGGCCAATTAGGTCGCTTACACATAGGGCAGGTTCCATTTCCACTGCGCTTATGTGTGGACACAGACAGAGCCACTCTCATCTATGGGCGAATGGATGGAAGCAGACTTCCTGTCTGTTTACACCCAACTGCCATCCGATCCACCAGATAGATATGGAAGGGATCCCCATCTGTCTGTTTTTGGCAGATATGATTGGATCGGATGTCGGCGGGTTGACGTCTGTTGACACCGGCTGCTCCCATAGGTAAGACTGGATGGTCTGATCAGGTCTGCCTGAAAAACTGACAGGCGAACCCGATCAGTCCACTAGTGTGAAAGGGCCTGGGTCTGTTATTTTTCAGCTTCATTTACCAGAAGAGCTGTACAACAAAAGTTGTAGTTGAAAGGTTGAAAAAAACCATTGACAGGAGTGCATACAATGGTCAGTTTTTATACATTTATGTAAAACCTTTATCCTACAAAGAAAAATATGTTTTCTATAGCTGCTTAAAGGAGTTGTAAAGGCAGAAGTTTTTTTTTTATCTTAGGTCATTCTGTGCATTAAAGCGGATCTCCACCCTAAAGTGAAGATCCGCTGATCGGAACCCTCCCCCCCTCCGGCGTCACATTTGACACCTTTCAGGGGGGAGGGGGGTGCAAAGACAGGTATCTGCACCCACTTCCGGCCCGCAGTCTCGGGCAAAAGACGGGCTTTTCCCGTTGTGTGCTGGGAACTCTCAGCTCCCAGCACACAGCGGGAGCCAATCGCCGGGCGCAGCGCGACTCGCGCATGCGCCGTAGGGAACCGGGCAGTGAAGCCGCAGCGCTTCACTTCCTGGTTCCCTCACCGTGGATGGAGGGGTGAGCAGCAGGGTGACGAGCGATCGCTCGTCCTCTGCTACGGACGCCGCTGGACTCCAGGACAGGTAAGTGTCCTAATATTAAAAGTCAGCAGCTGCAGTATTTGTTGCTGCTGGCTTTTAATATTTTTTTGAGGTGAACCATCCGCTTTAAGATAAAAAGCCTTCTGTGTGTAGCAGCCTCCCGATCAACCCCTAATACTTGCCTGAGCCCCCTCTCTGTCCAGCGATGTCCACGAATGTCTCAGCCATCAGGGACTCTCCCTCCTGACTGGCTGAGACACAGCAGCAGCATTGGCTCCCACGGCTGTCAATCAAAGTCAGTTAGAAATCAGGAGAGAAAGGGGGTGGGCTGAACTACAGCTCTGTGTCTGAATAAATACAGGGAGCTGCAGCTCGGCTCGGGTGGCCCTATAGTAAGCTGCTTTGCTGTGGGGGCACTCAACAGGAGGGAGGGGCCAGGAGCAGCAAAGAGGGACCTGAGAATAGGAGGATCAGGGCTGCTCTGTGCAAAACCAACTGCATAGAACAGGTAAGTATAACATGTTTGGTATTAAAAAAAGAAAAGAAAAAAAACAAGGCTTTACAATCTTTTTTAAAAGTGTTAGCTGTAGTTTTTAGTCAATTCCATCTAAATATTCTAGTGCATCGAACAGAACACTACCCTCTCCCCAGATTGACAATGCTGTTGTGTTCCAAAGGTGAAGTTATCCTGTAAGCTCCCTCGCTCCTCCATAGAGTGGAGCCATCCTAAGACAGGAAGTGTTTTGCTGACCAAATCACTAGGTAAAATAAAATAAAATAAAGAATTATTAAAAACAATTAATAAATGAATACAGGCACTACATTTAAAGTAATCGTAAAGGCTGAAGGTTTTGCTTAATGCATAGAAAAAACCTTTTGTGTGCTGCTCCCCACCAGCCCCCCCCCCCCCCCAATTCTCACCTGAGCTCCTTCTCAATCCAGCGATGTACACAAGAGCCTTGGCTGTCCCGAGACTCTCTCTTCTCATTAACTGAGACACCAGCGGGACCCATTGACCCTCACTGCTGTCAATCACAGCCAGCGAGCCAATGACTAGAGCCAGGGGCGGGACCGAGCCGCGGCTCTATGTGTCTAATGGACGTATAGAGCAGGGCTCAGTAGCAAGCAGGCACCAGTGCCCCCATAGCAAGTGCTGGTTGGAGGCACTAGTCAAGGGGTAGCCATGAGCATCAGCCGGGGACCCAAGAAGGGGAGGATTGGGATTGCTCAGTACAAAACCACTGTACAGAGCAGGCAAGTATAACATGTTTGTTTTTTGTTTTTTTAAAGCCGAACCTTTAATATCACTTTAGGGATTAGTAAGCTGCAATTCATAAAAAGTAACTTTTTTGGTTTGGTCCTTCACTGGCTTGAGTAAGCAGCAAAATAGATCTCTATGCAGGGGACCTGAAGGCCGCACGGTTAGTGCCAAATGGACTCAGATTGGACATCAGAGGCTAAAATAATAAGTGGATTCAAGATTGTGGTCATTGTTGGGCTAAATCATAGAAAATATATTTTCTTACAGTACTATTGAAGGATTGAAAACCTCTTACAACCGATGGCTGATCACATGGCATAAAAGAGTAGAACAGTGTGTGCCCACCTATGTGGGAATAGTTGGATTTCTAGGACTCACAATTGGAGCACACAGCTACAGCATTAACCAATCTTAAGAGAAACAGGAGTGGGTGGGGCACGGATATAGTTGCTAACCCTATATCAGGGGTCTCCAAACTGCGGCCCTGGGGCCGAATGTGGCCCTTTGCGTGCCTTAATGCGGCCCTTGGGACACTATTCCATCCAACTCCAATGGGGCATAATTCTTGTTCAAAACAATTTGGGACTACTCCTCCAACTGACACCATCAATTCTTTCCATTGACACCAATGATGGGGCACTAGTCCTCCCACTGACACAAAGATATGGTATTATTTACCACCACTGGACACTTGGACATTTTCTACGCCCAATGGCCCTAGTCTGGCCCCCTAAAGTCTGAAGGACCGTAAACTGGCCCTTTGTTTAAAAAGTTTGGAGACTCCTGCCCTATATTGTTCCCACCCAAGGAATTAATGGACTATCTCAGTACTGATAAAAACCAATATACACTGTAATATAATTTTTTTTATTACAGATAAAAAACAAATATACAGTTGACATTTTAAAAAGGGAAAAAACAGAAGCTCAGAGAGATATCTGTGATTTTCAATTTTTTAGATTGGTCAGGGTCTCTACTAGTTTCGTGGTAAATCGCTTCCTCAGGAGAGCCAATCTATGGAACAAATAATACAGTAAGAAACATAGAAAAAAAGGCCCAGATTCACATACAATTAGATTCGCGTAGAGTATCAGAAATACACTACGCCGCCGTATTTTACCTGGCTCTACGTGGAATCCCGGTAGATTTTGTCCAGTAAACTACGGCGGCGTAGTGTATTTCTCCCGGCGCAAGCCATCTACGCGAGTAGGGGGCGTGAAGCATTTAAAATAGGCGCGTTCCCGCGGCGATCGAACTGCGCATGCTCCGTTCAGAAATTTCCCGCCGTGCATTGCGCAAAATCACGTCGTTATGTCGTTCGTTGTTTGAGTAGCGTCGTTTACGGACATTCCTATTCCCGAACGAGTTACGTAAAAAAAAAAAAAAAAAAAATTAAATTTGACGCGGGAACGACGGCCATACTTAACATGGGCTACGCACCGTTAGACCAGCAAATAGCTGGTCTAACAGTACGTAGCAAAAAAATGACGTAAGCGATTGCAACGACCACTTGTATCTTCGTGGATCGCCGTAAAAAGTCATTTGCATATCCCGACGCTGAAAACGACGCAGACTCCTCCCAGCGGCCGCAAAAATATCGCAGCGTAGATCCGAAGGCTTACGAAGACGTAAACCTCTCGGATCGAAGCCCGAAACCGCCGTATCATGGTTTGAGGATTCAAACTAGTGATACGGCGCGCGAAATTTGAAATTACTCCTGTCTAACACCAGTTAGACAGGCGTAATTGCTCTGTGAATCTGGGTCAAAATGTGTAAGATTACAACATATAATACATAAGTAGCAAAAATAGCTTACCCAATTAATAAGGTGTCATGTGCGAACCTGAACCCAACTAATTTATGGGAATTTGGGGAATTTAGTTGGGCGGCCCAGGTTCGCACATGACCCCTTATTCATTGGGTAAGCTATTTTTGCTACTTATGTATTTTATGCTGTAATCTTACTAATTTTGATGGAAATACAAAGAGGAAAAGGGGGTACCAATAGAACCCAGGGGTTATTAAATGGTGCAAATAAAGATTGAAAAATCAAAGATTGAGTAAAAATAGAAAAACATTTTATTATGACAATTATATGACATCAATTACGATCAATAAGTTCGATCTCCATTTGGTGAAGTTTGGAGAATCGAGATGAAGCATTGGTTCAACGATTCGCTCTACATGTTTCACTCTCTACGAGCTTCCTCAGGAGCGTTTTGAGCACAATGCTGAGTATTAAAAAGAAACATACATAATAATTGACTGTAAAAAGATTTTTACATAACAATAGATAGATACAAATTCAAACATTTTTTATATATGAAGGGAAGTTAGTTACATCAGTTTAGGCAGAAGGTGCAAGTTCAACAATTATAGCTGACGAACAAGTAGGCGCTAGGGTATACACTTACCCAGAAGAAATATATAGGTTAGCAAAGAGCCATCTATAAAATACCAGACATGAACGGACAGCCACTGCCCCGGGGGAGAAATCACAGGCCTAAATTCAGAAACTATATGATTGCAGCGTATAGGAAGCCCGTTGTCATCATTATATTGCGCATCTACTTTCCATCCACCAGTGCCTTTTAAATTTTATTTTTTTGCTTAATAGTACTGGAGCCTATCCAGCATCCAAGATGGTGGTCTGTCATTCAGCGCTATCGCTCCAGGCTTCCTCGGGTTGGCCGCCTGGAGAGCGCTGTGTGATTTGCCCTATCTGGTCAGCTGGTGCACCATGTGGGCGTGCACGCTGATGTCACGGTCACATATCCGCATTGCGGGGACAGATTCGTCAGACGTCGCCGCGATGGTTGGTATAAAGCACTGCACTTTTCAGCTGCACATTTGTTGATCAGACACACCGCTGACAGGAATATCCCTTCCTCTCCATCAACCCCGGTCTGGATTATCCCTCTGAAGCACATTACTTTCAGGTATTACTTCGTATTGGCCCGGTTTTGGACAATTTATGGATTTCAATCCTCATGCCCTTTTGATCACTGTAATCAGTGACATCTATCTTCCCATACTAATTTATGTTTTGTTTCCTTTTTGATACAGATTGCAACCCTTGTGTTGTCAACATTAGCTATAGGCAACCATTTGCCTTTCTCTTCAATGATCCCAGCTGTGGGTTAATAGTTGATTGGTTCTACCAAATGAGCGCTCTTGCTTAAATATCACAGATTCATGTTCACCCAAATATTGATTTTTTGATATTGAAGAGAAATATATGTGTGTGTCATCAATTTCTGTATACATATATATATATATTTTTCTGTTCTTTTATATTTTTATTAGGTTGCTTTGTATCAGCTGTGGTCCTGCTACAATCATATAGTTTCTGAATTTAGGGCTGTGATTTCTCCCCCGGGGCAGTGGCTGTCCGTTCATGTCTGGTATTTTATAGATGGCTCTTTGCTAACCTATATATTTCTTCTGGGTAAGTGTATACCCTAGCACCTACCTGTTCGTCAGCTATAATTGTTGAACTTGCACCTTCTGCCTAAACTGATGTAACTAACTTCCCTTCATATATAAAAAATGTTTGCATTTTGTATCTATCTATTGTTATGTAAAAATCTTTTTACAGTCAATTAATTATGTATGTATGTTTCTTTTTAATACTCAGCATTGTCCTCAAAACGCTTCTGAGGAAGCTCGTAGTGAGTGAAACATGTAGAGCGAATTGTTGAACCAATGCTACATCGCGATTCTCCAAACTTCACCAAATGGAGATCGAACTTATTGATCGTAATTGATGTCATATAATTGTCATAATAAAATGTTTTTCTATTTTTACTCAATCTTTGATTTTTCAATCTTTATTTGCACCATTCAATAACCCCTGGGTTCTATTGGTACCCCCTTTTCCCCTTTGTATTTTCTATTAACTAATTGGGGTGAGGTGCTTTGACAATCGACAATTTTTTCCATTATTTTTCAATTTTTACTAATTTTGAATCATATTTTGTTTTTATGTTTCTTACTGTATTATTTGTTCCATAAATCTCCTCTCCTGAGGAAGTGATTTACCACAAAACTAGTAGAGACCCTGACCGATCCTATAAATTGAAAATCACAGATATCTCTTAGGGGCACCCTGAGCATCTGTGTTCGCTTTTAAAATGTCAACTGTATTTTTGTTTTTTATCTGTAATAAACTTTTTTATATTACATTGTATATTGTTTTTTATCAGTACCGAGATAGTCAAATAATTCCTTGGGTGGGAACGATATAGGGTTAGCTTCAGCAACTGTTCCCCTGCCCCCACCCACTCCGGTTTCTCTTTAGTAATATGGATGATGGTACATTGTTATGAACTATTATGTTTCTTTATATGAGGCTATACTCCAAACTTCTTCATTATCCAATCTTACATGATGAATGATGTTAGGTACATCAAGAAAGTACAAAACCTTTTTCTACAGTAAATTGTACCAAGTTGCAGGGTTTGTGTCCTTTCGGCTTGGTTGTGCGGATGGGTGAGAGCAGTTCTGGTGAAATCGAAGAGGCTCAAACGCACTTTGAATTTTTTGGAGCAAAGTCGCACTGACATTTGTGACCCATTGCATTCATATTATCGCATAGGACAGCGCTTTTACTTGGTTTCTCCTTTGTTGGTCTGTGTCCCCTTTCTACGTTTGTCACTTACTTTGCTCTAATCTTCATCAATGATTTCCCATTGCCTGTAGCTGAGAAGGTTTCAATGGCCATATTGCCCGCTTTGCCTTGTATTCTTTTAGCACCAGCACTTATAAATCCCACAAACCTTTTCATGTTCCACCATGGAATTCAATGATTAATACCTTGTACGGAAACTCTGACTTACTGCGTTGAACTATAAAGCAAGGTCATGGTATTTTAGAAGCAAACGGTAGATTTATATTCCTTTTACTTAAGGTCATTTGAGTTCTAGCTGGAAAGTACTTATTGCTAAATCGCATCCGCTCTTTTTAGTATCGTTAAGAAAGATTTATTCTACTTTCCATCCATAACAGTGCCCATCTTAGTTTAAGTAGTACAGAGGAAACAGCAGAATGTGTTGTTTTGTTTGAGGAGCAACTGTTCTACCTGCTACACCATTATTGTCGTCCATTAAAGCTCAACTATGAGACACAAATTCATTCTGCTCTGTATTCAGGCCAGGTTTACACTTTTGTGTTGCAATAATGCTTTTCCATGCGCATTACTGCAGCACACAATACCACACCATGTCCACCTTACTGTTTTTTTATGCCATTTAAAATAAACCCATTTAAAATGCAGTAAAGCAACAAACTTGTGTTTCCGCACTTTAAAGAGGAAGTAAACCGTCTCGGGGGGAAAAAAATCACCCTGCAAGACAAAGGCATAATGAGCTAGTATGCATAGCATACTAGCTCATTGTGAATTACTCACCTGAGAACGAAGCCCCCGCAGTGGTCCTCATTTGCCTCCTCAGATGCCGCTATATCTCCCAGAGTGACTTCCGGGTATCGCGGCTCCAGCGCTGTGATTGGCTGGAGCCGCGATGACATCACTCCCTCCCCTAGTCACATACTGTTCCTGACGATGTCCCAATGATGAAATGCGCTACGAAGTGGGCAGGTGGGCTTGGGCAGTCTGACATCAATCTGACATCATCCCATACATAGTACCCTCATAGTACCAACTTGCACCAGGCAGGAAGAGCCAATGGAGCCAGTACACAACATTTGAATACACTGACATACCTTGCAATGGATCGGGTGTTGGTACATGTGAGTGCATTGGTGTTTGTATTTTTTTTATGTTTTTTTTTTTCTTTCTTGTTAAATCATTTTAATTGCTATTTCAAATAGGACAATACATATATTAAATCAGGCAAACAGCATCAAAAGCCATTAAATCGCATCTTAAGCCCTGTACACACGATTGGTTTGTCTGATGAAAACGGACCGATAGACCGCTTTCATCAGACAAACCGATCGTGTGTGGGGCCCAGCGGTTTGTTTTCCATCTGTGAAAAAAAATATGTGTTAAAATATTCCTATGGTTAAAAAAACGACCATCTCGTCTGTGTGGAAATCCATCGGTCACAAATCCACGCATGCTCAGAATCAAGTCGACGCATGCTCGGAAGCATTGAACTTCATTTTTCTCAGCACGTCGTAGTGTTTTACGTCACCGCGTTTTGGCACAGACGGTGTGTAGGCAAGACTGATGAAAGTCAGCTTCATCGGATATCCGATAATAAAAATACATTGGATTAGATTCCATCAGATATCTGATCGTGTGTACAGGGCTTTACTGTCCCTTAAATCTGATGTAGTTAAAATGTTACCATGTTTAGATCATAAGTATAATCATCTCTAAACACAAACCTTACATTTTTATTTCCACCCACTCCCCTTCAAGAGAAAGTAAAGGGGTCGGGGTGGAGACAAGAAATATGAGGAAAGTAAAACACCCCCATGACAGATAAGTAAATAACGCTATTAAAAGGTTAAAAGAGAATTGATAGAAATAAATATGTTGTATTCTGATTCGCTTTACATATTGTACATGTTGATTTTACTTAAAAAGGGGGGTACAGCCCCCCACCAAATACTGTAGCTGCTGACTTTTAATATTAGGACACTTACCTGTCCAGGGATCCTGCAATGTTGGCACCCAAGACGTTTTTCTGACCGGCTCTCGGGTGCTGCCGCTACCATTCGTGGTAAGGGGAACTGGCAATGAAGCCTTTCGGCTTCACAGCTGGTTCCCTACTGCACATACTTTGCGCTTTTCTAACTGGCCCTGTGGTGGAGTTAGGAGGAGGGGGGCCGAACTTCCTGCGGCGAAGTCTGCGGTGTGGTCTCCCAGAAGTGGGGATGGGTACCTGTTGCTGAGAGTGTCTGTTCCCACACACCTGGGCTCCCAGCTGCAGTTTTCTGAAAAATACTTTGCACACCATGGCCGATATGGCCATATTAATAAGGGTCACCATAAGCAGCAATTTATTATGCAAATATCGTGTGGATCTGCATTGCAGGAATGGCAATAAACTGTAAGGGATAATCTAATAAGAACAGGATTGGCTGTGCTCTGTGAACACTATTGGTTGCTTTCACTGTTGCTCGATTTTCTGCAATAAATTCCAGTTGTTTACTTTGCAGACATTCCTGCTTTCACTTGAGATTTACAATGTATTGTTGCCAGTGGCAGAATCGGCCCAGAGACTGACAGCAATGAGGATAAAGAGAGACTGTGAAAAGAATGTGCTTTGATTGGGATGGCCATTCTGGATGAAATTCGCTACTTTTATTACCTAATATCAGGTTGGCTGTGCTTGCATCTTTTCTCTGACTGTAAAGCGCAGCAATAGTGGCATAATGTGTGTTGTAAGGCCTCGTACACACCATCGGACTTATCCGATGAAAACGGTCCGCGGACCATTTCCATCGGATATGTCCGATCGGGAGTTTGATCCGATGGCGTGTACACACCATCGGATCAAATTCCCCGCCGCCGGATGGCGCGGTGACGTGGCGGTGACGTTAACGCCGCCACGTCACTGCTACGTCACCGCACCAGGAAGTAAAACACTTCCGCGCAATACATTCGGCGGCGGCGCTGCGGCGGTGCGGGACGACATGTCTGCTGGTAAGTGTACTAACCAGCAGACATGTCGGGCGGACAGATTCCCACCGGATAGATTTCAAAGCTATGTCCGCTAGCCCATACACACGAGCGGAGATGTCTGCTGAAACGGTCCATCGGTGTACGAGGCCTAAGAGTCTTAATGGCAGCCTAAGACCCCGTCCTACAATTAATGGCAGTAGATGGGTAGGGAAATGTGGTGTACATGGGCTCCGAGACAGTATAACATACAATTTGTTTCATATTTCTCTGGCCTTTAAGCCAGAGGTGTGCTCGTGTTTATGCAATTACCAGCGTATACCTACTTACAGCCATTGATTTTTATAAGCAGCTGTTTGCAGCACCTGTTTCTCCTGGGTGGGGAAAAAGGGCCAAATTTTACATTGTGCAGGCCAAAGCCTAGTACACACGGGCCGAATGTTGGGCGGCATTGTCCGGTTCAATAAAAACCAGGTGACATTTGGCCCATGTGTATGATCTGGTCTTAAATTGGATGAGCCGAACACACCTGGGTTCGGTTCGCACCAGAACTTGCGAACAGACCAAAAGTTTGTGTGAACTTTAGAGCCCTGTTAAAGTCTATGGGACTTGAACGCTTCAAATCTAAAGTACTAATTTTAAAGGCTAATATGCAAGATATTGTCCTAAAAAGTGTTTGGGGACCTGGGTCCAGCCCCAGGGGACATGTATCAATGCAAAAAAAAGTTTTAAAAAACTGCCGTTTTTTCAGGAGCAGTGATTTTAATAATGCTTAAAATGAAACAATAAAATTGAAATATTCCTTTAAATTTCGTACTTAGGGGGGTGTATATTATGTCTGTAAAGTAGCGCTTGTTTCCTGTGCTTAGAACTGTCCCTGCAAAAAATGTAATTTCTGAAGGAAAAAAGTCATTTAAAATCACTCACCTTCAGGTCTGGTATGGATTTTAAGGGGAACTCCACCCCAAATTAAAAAAAAAAAATGACGTGGACCCCCACAAATTTTTTTTTTATGAATGACTTTTCTCTGTATTCCCGGGAGCCGACAATTCATTATAGCCGCGAGTGATTTTAAATTACCTTTTTCCTTCAAAATTACACTTTGTGCAGGGACAGTTCTAAACACAGGAAACATGCACTATTTCACAGGCATACTAGACACCCCCCCAGGTATGGAATTTAAAGGAATATTTCACTTTTATTGTTTCACTTAAAGGAATTAATAAAATCACTGCTGCCAAAAAAACTGCAGTTTTAAAAAAAAAAATTGCATTGATACATGTCCCCTGGGGCAGGATCCAGGTCCCCAAACACTTTTTAGGACAATAACTTGCATATTAGGCCGCGTACACACGGCAGAGAACCTCAACGGGCAGAACACATCGTTCCGCCCGTCGAGGTTCTCTGCTGGCCGTCGAAATCGGTGACCCGCCCGTCGGGAATGGCAACCAGCCATTCATCCAGGCGGGCTGTCGAGCAAATAGAGAGCCTGCTCTCTATTTCTGCTCGACGGGATTCCCGACGGGATGCTCGCCGAGAGCGTACACACGGCCGAGGTCCTCGCTGGAATGCAGCTTCCAGCGAGGTTCTCGCTGGTTTCCAGCGAGAACCTCGGTCGTGTGTACGCCGCCTTAGCCTTTAAAATTAGCACTTTAGATTTCAAACGTTCGAGTCCCATAGACTTTAACATGGTTATAAAGTTCACACGAACTTGCTGCGAACACCCCAAATAGTTCGCTGTTCGGCGAACAGGCAATGTTCGAGTCGAACATGAGTTCTACTCGAAGCTCATCCCTAGTCTTAAAGTGTATGTAAACCCTAACAATAAACTTGTCTTATTTGGTCCATTTTGGTATGTTAAATATACCATTGAGAATGTTCTGTTTGATAAAAAAAAAAAAATACTTGTTGATCCTGACAGAAATATTCCCAGTGTAATCTCAATAAATCTAATTAGAGATATTTTTTTTTATCTTGGACAAAATGATGATTAGTGTCTATGTTGAAGATATCTGAGAGTTGAATAGTTTGAGTAGTTTAGCAAAAGGCAACAGGACAGGGCTGACACCACTCAGGCCACAACAGTGCTGTGTTAGGAGACCACAAAAGGACATATGAGTGCATTTCTGTCAGATCAGCAGGTAATTTTCTGTAATTGAATTTTTTTAGGGGATAAAACATGGGGAGGGATGTGTGTGTGTATAGGAGAGGTGTAATTATTTTTTTGGCATACACTTTATTCCTCAATTCAACAGTCTTCCCCCCTGATGGTTCCAGTTGTGATGACCAGCCCCCCTGTAGGTGGGTGCAGCGCGGTGCCACAGAAATAATACACACAGTACGGGTGCAATGTAAAGAACTTGTATTGAATTAACCAAGAACACTCACAAATTCCAACAGGGTGTAGAGATGCAGGTTTCAGCCGAACTGACAGCGCTTTTTAGGAGGGACTGAATACGGCCTGGCCGTCTCGTGTCCAAGTGGGTAACAGTCAGAGAAGTTGTGAACCCTACACCTTCCTTCCTAATCTGGAACTTTTCCCTGCCTCTAGTACTGTCCCTGACAGACGGGGTACCTGTTCTTACACTAGCCACTCGCAAATGCATGCCAAAACCCCAGGAGCAGGGCTTAAAAAGATTTTGCTGATCCAAGATGGCTGCCAAGGGTCACCTGGCAGCCCAGGAAACCATAGAGAAGCAGAGTTTCCCCTGACTTCCTCTCCAGGCTGTGATGCAGCTCTGGTTGGGCGCCACCTACAGTGGAGAAAGTGGATTGCGCCTGCTTATACACCCAAGCTGCTCTTTTTGTGATGTCATTACTTTTTTTTTTTTAACAGTAAAAAGTGACGTCATTACTTGATGTCCTTACAATGCAAGCCACATAATTTAATGATTATTTATTTCATTTTTTTGGTGAAAAAGTAATTTTTGGTAAAAAAAATAAATAGATATAGCACATATATATTTTCCTACCAGGTCTAAACTTTTTTAAAGTGTGAAACATAAATATAGATGCATTATTCCTTTCATAATTGCAACAAACATTTACCATAATTTGTAATTATGTACTCATGATGAGGAATTAATGTTTGTGCCTTTAAGCGAATGGAAGTCCATTGCCGATCAGGACATATTACAACACAGCGGGCTCTTAACTATCTTTCCTCATTTGCTGCATTGCCACCATCTGTTGCTATGGCTTCAGTTATACAAAATCATTGAATGAATGAATGAATGAAAACTTGTATAGCGCGGCACATGCGAACTGAATCGCCTCTGGGCGCTTGTTGTTCCTGTCTCCTTTGATATCAAAAGAGAAAAGTCTTGACCTTTTTCCTAAATGCTAGGTGGTTCTCCTCCAACCGAATGCTGGTTGGTAAAGCGTTCCATAGTCTGGGACCTTGGATCGCGAATCTTCTTTCTCCTTTGGACTTGAAGTTGGCTTTCGGAACCTGGAGCAGGTTCTGATTCGTGGATCGCAAAACGCGATTGGGATTATGCGTTTTTATTATTTCGCATAAATAAAGGGGGGCATTCCCATGGACACATCTATGCGTAAGACAGAGAGCTTTAAAAGCAATTCTGTCTTTAACTGGCAGCCAATGAAGGGCTCTCAGTGAAGGTGAGATGGATTCCCAGGGTTTTTTCCCAGTCACAAGTCTAGCGGCCGTATTTTGAATGACTTGCAGACGAGCGATTTGGTACTTGGGGAGTCCGAGGTAAAGGGCATTTGCATAATCCAGTCTGGAGTTTACAATAGCTCCCACCGCGACCGCTAAATCTTCTTTAGGGATGAACGGAGTGAGTCTGCGTAGTAGGCGCAGTAGATGGTGAGATCCGCTGACTACTGACCCTATTTGTGCGTCCATTGTCATAAAGGAGTCGAAAATGACCCCTAGGCTTTTGACTTTGGCGCTAGGGGTGATGAGCTTGCCCATAATAGGCGGGGGGGTCCACGCTGTTGAAGGTTGATTCCTACGCTTGGCGTGAAACAGAAGAAGTTCTGTTTTCGCTCCATTGAGTTTAAGATAACTCTTTGTCATCCAATCCTCTATCAAGGAGAGGCAAGTCTCTAGATTGAGGTGGTGATCCTGTCTATTGCAGATGCGGAAATACAATTGTGTGTCGTCTGCGTATGAGTGATAGAGCAGTTTTTTGCTGCTGATAATCTCAAAAAGAGGACGAAGATAGATGTTAAACAGCACTGGTGACAGAGGCGATCCTTGAGGGACTCCGCATGTTACTGTGCGTTTCTCAGACGTAAAAGGTCCTAACTTTACTGTTTGCGATCGGTTTTCCAGAAAAGAGGAGAACCAAGATAAATCGCCTTCTGCGACTCTGGCTACTTCAGCAAGCCGAGTCAGTAACAGTTTGTGGTCTACAGTGTCAAAAGCTGCACTTAGGTCCAACAGAACTAGAAGACAAGATTCTCCTTCGTCTGCGGCCTTGAGAACATCGTCCCATACTTTCAGCAGTGCTGTTTCCGTCCCGTGTCCGGGACGGAAGCCTGATTGCAATGGGTCAAGTAGCTTGTAGGTATCTAGATGCTGTTGCAGCTGTTGTACCACTACTTTCTCCATTATCTTAGAAAGTACGTTGAGGGTTGTTATGGGACGGCGGTGGAGTGGGTCCTTGGGGTCCAGGGAGGGTTTCTTCAGGATGGGTTGGATTATACCCTCTTTCAACTGTGAGGGCACTATGCCCTCCAAGAAAGACTGGTTGATAAGCTGCGTGATGGGAGGAGCCAGGATGTCGGCGCATTCCTTCAGCAGTTTTGTGGGGATAATGTCATTCGGCGCTGTGCTATTTCGCAGAGTACAAATGACATTCTTAGTGGTCTCGATGGAGATGGGTTCCAGGGTAAACTTACCTGATAACGGAGAATTACTATGGGTGCTGTGTGAGAGGCTGCAGGGGGGGCTAAGGGGGGAATTGTTTTGCTGAATGCTTTCACGGATTGCCTCGATTTTATTAATGAAGTAATCCGATAGTTCATTGCAAAATTCTTGTGTATCCGAACTGGGGGCTTCAATGCAACTTGGTTTCATGGTCTGGGTGACCATCTTGAAGAGTTCGCGGGGGCGGTTAATGGCACCGTTGATAGCCTCCGAAAAATAATTTTTCTTGGCTTGGAAAATTCCTTTGTGGTATTTTCTTGTCGCTGCCTTGTAGATGGAAAGATACAAAGCTGGGAGACCAAATGTCCAAATGCAGCTACCATATACACACATTGCTCTTGGCATAAACAACCGGGTTATTTCAATGTGGCATAGGCCATAGACCAGTACAAATACATGGGACAAGTTCATGACTTATGCCGCGTACACACGATCACTTTTTGCGATAAAAAAAACGTCGTTTTTTAAAACGTCATTTAAATTGATCGTGTGTGGGCAAAACGTCGTTTTTTGTCTCCAAAAAAACGACCAAAAAAAATTCCAACATGCTTGAATTTTTTGTGTCGTTTTTCAAAACGTCGTTTTTTGTTTCACAAAAAGTCACCGTGTGTAGCAAAAATGTCGTTTAAAACGACGTTTTTCAAGCCGCGCATGTCCAGAAGCTAGTTATGAAGCGAGCTTCAATGGAAAAGAGTGGTGAACGTAACCTTGCTTTCTGTGAAAAAACAATGGTGTGTATGCAACATCGTCTTTGAAAAGTGACGTTTCAAAAACGTTGTTTTTTACTTCACAGAAAACGTCGTTTTTTTTTCATCACAAACAATGATCGTGTGTACGCGGCATTAGGCCACGTACACACGATCAGACCGGTCTGATGAAACTGGTCCGACGGACAGTTTTCTATCGGACCAGGCTGAAGTGGTCTGATGGTCTGATGTGTGTACACCCCATCGGACCAAAAATCCGATCAGACCAGAACGCGGTGACGTAGAACACCACGACGTGCTGAAAAAAAAAGTTCAATGCTTCCAAGCATGCGTCGACTTGATTCTGAGCATGCGCAGGGTTTTTGGTCCGATGCTTTTGCGTACTAAACATCGAACCTGTCTGACGAACAGGTGTCCGCCAGACAGATTTTGAAGCACGTTTTAAAACTTTGGTCTGACGGACAACGGTCTGATAGGCCGTACACACCATCGAACTGGTCCGATGAAACTGGTCTGCAGACCAGTTTCATCGGACCGGTCTGATTGTGTGTATGCGGCCTTAGGGGTGCCTATGTACAGTTTTCCGCACATACAGTTTATCATTCATATTAAATCAATGTATTTACTTTGAAGCCAAACTGTTGGCTAAAATCATATAAAAAAATAAAAAATAATATTACACACTCTGATTTCCAAAAAGTAGTGGTTTAGCTACTTATGAATGTATTATTGGTATTGTATAGGAGCTACAAAGAAAATGTTGGACATAGGTAATTGGTAATTAGTTTAAGCACTGCCCGCTGGAAGAGGCGGCAGTGCTTAAAGGGGTTGTAAAGGTACAAAAAAAAAAATCCCCTAAATAGCTTCCTTGACCTTAGTACAATCCTCCTTCACTTACCTCATCCTTCGATTTTGCTTTTAAATGTCCTTATTTCTTCTGAGAAACCCTCACTTCCTGTTCTTCTGTCTGTAACTACACACCATAATGCGAGGCTTTCTCCCTGGTGTGGAGAAAGCCTCTTAAGGGGGGAGGGGGAGAGCAGGAGTGTCAGGACACCCACTAACACACAGCTCCTTTCTCTATCTACAAAGTAGAGCGTGAAATATGGAATGAGTGCTGTAATGTGCGGGAATGTATATTTTGGTGGGAGGGAAGACAGCTCAGTGAGTGAAATGTCATATTGTGTTTGCCCTCTGAGAAGTGTACTCTTGGTTTTGAAGTGCAATATTGAATGCCATATGCTGTACAACACCTTTTCATCATTAAATACCTTTTTGTTGGATAAAAACAAAAACAAAGTAGAGAGTGTCCTGGCACTCCTACTCACCCCCTCCCCCCTCAAGAGGCTTTCTCCACACCAAGGAGAAAGCCTTGCATTACTGTGTGTAGTTACAGACAGAAGAACAGGAAGTGAGGATTTCTCAGATGAAATGAGGACATTTAAAGGCAAAATGGAAGGATGAGGTAAGTGAAGGAGGACTGCACTAAGGTAAAGGAAGCTATTTAGGGAATTTTTTTTTTTTTACCTTTACAGTTTAAACTATTACATGCTTAAGTGATGCTGTCTTATGTGAGTAATTACACATTACACTAGTTCAATAACAGTCAACAGGTTGCACTATGGAATGCTGTTCATTTCTTTTGCCAGATTGACATGCATGGCAGAGGAGAAATGATTGTACTGAGTCTCTGGTGGTGTGCTCTTTGACTTTGAAGTTATTAAAGACATCTTGCTGCCTCGATCCTTTGCATATGTGTGAACTTTTACTGTTGGGAAAAGAAATTTAAATATTATAATTATCCTGTTACAGACATTTATGCTATGGAATACCTCCAAATGTGTTGATTTCACATTGATTAATGCACTGTATAATGTATACACCTCTGTATATTATATACACTCTCCTTTAAAATTTAACCACTTGACCACTGGGCACTTAAACCCCCTTCCTGACCAGACCAATTTTCAGCTTTTGGTGCTCTCACAATTTGAATGACAATTACTCAGTCATACAACATTGTACCCATTTGAAATTGTTGTCCTTTTTTTTCACACAAATAGAGCTTTCTTTTGGTGGTATTTGATCACTTCTGGGTTTTTTATTTTTTGCGCTATAAAAGAAAAACTACTGAAAATTCTCTAAAAAATAAAAAATAAAATCTTGTTTCTGTCATATTAGCGGGTTATTTCTCACACACAGCATATACATACCACAAATTACACCCCAAAACACATTCTGCTATTCCTCCCGAGTATGGCGATACACCATGTGTGAGACTTTTACACAGCAGAGTATTGCGCAGGGTATTGCAGTGTATTGCGCAGGGTATTGCTGCAGAGTATTGGGGTATTGCTGCAGAGTATTGGGGTATTGCTGAAGAGTATTGGGGTATTGCTGCAGAGTATTGGGGTATTATAGCAGAGTATTGGGGTATTGCTGCAGAGTATTGGGGTATTGCTGCAGAGTATTGGGGTATTATTGCAGAGTATTGGGGTATTATAGCAGAGTATTGGCGTATTATAGCAGAGTATTGGGGTATTGCTGCAGAGTATTGGGGTATTGCTGCAGAGTATTGGGGTATTATTGCAGAGTATTTCACAGGGATAGCTGAGCTGGGCTGGATCTGTGACTGCATTTGTCACAGATCCAGCCACAGCGCTGCTGCTGCTGACACCCGCCCCCATCCCCCCTCTCCTCTCACACTGTACCGAACGGTACAAAGAGGAGAGGGAGGAACCGGCGTCATCAAATTACGCCGTTTTTTTGATGGAGCGATCACGTGGTAAACGGCCGCTATCATCTGCAATTTGCTGTGAAATCCGTGATGCGCCGGGTCTTCTAGACCCGGTGCTCACGGATGATTCCAGGGGGCGCGCGAGTGAAGGATTGTGGGAGGACGTCCCAGGGACGTCGTCCCAAAGTAGCTCCACCGCGCTGTAGCAGTAAAATGTCTATGGCGCAGTGGGCAAGTGGTTAAAGTCTGTATTAACACTGCTGTACATTTTATACATCCTCTTACTTATTAATATATGCCACCGCCACCCCTGTGTCATTAAAAGGACACATGCCATTTACCGCATGCATACCACAATGTATCATTTACCAGCACATCTTGGTACTGTGACAGTGTGAAATATGGATTTGAAAATCCTGCCTGTTAATCTTAGTGAGATATTTACCATATAGAATTTTTGAACAACTTTAACCATTTTTAACAATGGTTGACTTGATCATTGCAACCTACCACAATCCCGGTCATAGACTATAGATATAAATATATACATTGTTAGTGGTTGATTGCCTTCAACCATTTGGTAATTTTTGTGATAAACATCTGGTTAAAACATTTTTTAAAGTATGATTAGTAATATACAGAAGAAAGACAATATTGTGTTATGCTTTTAGCTCACATAAAGTGACAAGGATACTGCATTTCTGTCAAATCAACACTTGCTGAAAATGTTATTAGCCTAAAAAATAAAAATACAGCCACCACACCTAAGGACTGGTAGGTTGCAATAGATAAAATGTTAGCTGTTGGGTTTAGTTATCCATTAAGCTGGCATAATTTTTTTTGCTTTTTGACCATCATTGGCTTTAGCTTTGCCAGCACACAGATCAGCTCAATATCCTGCTACTATTTATGCAGCATTAGGATCAGTGCCTGGACAACATCCCTTAGCACCCAAGGTGAGGATAACAAAGTGTGCCCCCTTCATCCTATGCCATCTACTTATTAATGGAGTACCAGGATTAGGATGTAGACAACATCCCTCAGCATCAAAAGTGAGGATAAGAAAGTCCCCCCCCACACCATCCCATGCCAGCCACTTATTCACACAGCATCAGGAGCAGGGCCTAGACAACATACCTTAGCACCCAAGGTGAGAATAACAAAGTGTGCATTTCTTCATCCCGTGCCAGGCAATTATTCATGCAGCATCAGGAGCAGGGCCTAGACAACATACCTTAGCCGCACCCAAGGTGAGAATTACAAAGAGTGCATTTCTTCATCCCATGCCAAGCAATTATTAATGCAGCATCAGGAGCAGTGCCTGGACAACATCCATCAGCACCGAAGGTGAGAATAACAGTGTCCCCACCTTCATCCAATGCTGGACAATTATGCATGCAACATCAGGAGCAGTGCCTGGACAACATCCCTTAGCACTCAAGGTAAGGATTACAAAGTGCGCCCCCTTCATCCTATGCCAGCTAATAATCAGGAGCAGTGCCTAGATGACATCCACCAGCACCGAAGGTGAGAATAACAAAGTGTCCCTATCTTCATCCCATGCCGGACAGTAATTTATGTAGCATCAGGAGCAGTGCCTGGACAAAATCTCTTAGCACACAAGGTGAGAATAGGAAAGTGTGCCCCTTTCATCCCATGCCAGCCAATCATCAGAAGCAGTGCCTGGACAACATCCGTCAGAACCGAAGGTGAGAATAACAAAGTGTGCCCCCCTTCATCCCATGCCAGACACTCTGCGTTGATCATTTCCGGTACTTATTTTTTCCTACATTTTTCCTTCCCTGTTTCATTTAATTACTTTGGAATGCTGAGACATCTTAATTAGGTTCTGTGGCAAAACAATTTTTTATCTGCCTATAAAATATATATGGTATTCTTAGACTAGAAATGTAACATTTGACTATTTTGATTTCCTCTGTATTTTCCTGGAATGTGAATGGAAAAATGGAGAAGTGATAATTCACTGCTGGTCCCAGGGGCAGACTAGAAGGCGAGTTGCATTAAGGGGCAGGTTCTTTTGTAAGAGGATCCTCCTACCCACCGATACCTTTCCTGTTCTGCCCCGCTGCTCTACCACTGTGCTGGAGTCCCTAACTCTGTGTACGTTCCTCTTTAAGAGACCTCAGGTATCTGAAGAAGGGTAATGGGTGTCATCAATCCAAACCCAAACAAAACTATTATGATGAATGTTCTGTTAGAAACAAGATATAGTTCAATTCCCAAAAGAATGGGGAATGCTTTTGATTGGCTATAGGCACTGAATGCCCAAGGCAGAAATAAACTTTGAGAAGTCTGTACATTTTTTTATAGTAACTTACACTTTTCTTATAATACGGACCCTGTTTGGCTCATATAACCCAGCAACAGCATATTTTGTCAGAACACAGCAAGAACTTATTCCATGTCATGATAGCACATTACATAAAAAGCCATTACTGGCATTTATATCATGTGACCATAGTATATCATCCACAATAGCACGCAATTGTATGTACATAATGTAGGTGGGTAAGAGAATATCCTTCTACAACAGCACAATGTTTTATACCACATGAATAGATTATATCATACACTGCAATTATTTATCATCACAGTAAATTATATCACACTGCAGCATATCCCAATTGAATATTATATTATTAACAAGCATAGTACAGTATGTTAACCTGTAGCACTTACAGTATATGTCCATCTTTCTCCCTCTGAATCATTTTACTCCAGCCCAGTAATACTTTGCTCCCCTTAGCAGTACCACCCTAAAATCAGTTTATCTTCCCCACCTAGCAGCGCACCACTCAGCCCACCAGCAATTTACCTCACCACCGATCCACTTTTTTCCCCAGTTACCACTATGCAAATCAGTATTATCGACCCTTAAAAAGTATTGTACGTCTTACCAAACCCCAATCACCACCACAGTATACCTGTCAGAGGTTCCTCTCCTAGGGTATACTCACACCAGGAGATCTATTTATTAGAAAAAAAAATTGCATAACCATTCATCCAGTGAATCTGCATGAACGTTCTGTGCAAATTGGCCAACCATGAATGTTCTTTAGGATATTTTCTCTTCTAAATGAACTTTCTTTTTATTATAGGTCAGGGGTAGGCAATCTCAGCCCTTCAGCTGTGGTAAAACAACAAAAATACTGCATTATGGCCACTAGATGGAGCTGAGGAGCATAATAAAATCATACATATTTGTAAGAATTTCATCCAATGAAATATAACTTTTTAATTGTTACATTGTATCTTTTGTTAAGACACATGACCTTTGCTCCTTGGCTTCTAGTGCCCATAATACAGTATTTTATTACTAGCCATAAAAAAAAGAACATTTATTCAGAAGAATAAATGGATTAAAGAACATTTGTTTTTGCATGTAAACTTGTTATACAATTTTTTTTTGAAGACCCTCTAGGTTAGGGGTTTCCAAACTATGGCCCGCCAAGAACTACAATTCCCATGATGCCTAGTAATGTCTGTGAATGTCAGAGTTTTACAACTGGGACGTGTAGTTCCGAAACAGTTGGAGGGCCGTAGTTCGGAAATCCATGCGCTTGGTCAGTGGTCTCCAAACTGCTGCCCTGGGGCCGGATGTGACCCTTAGCTTGATTTTACCTGACCCTTGGGGCACCATTTCATTCACTGACACCAACAAAGGGGCACAGGTCTTACCAATGACACCAACAATTGGGCCCAATAACACCACATGATGGGGGACCATTCCTTCCAATGACACCAACATGGGGTACAATTACTCCCAATGACAACAAAGATGTGGCACAATTCCTCCCAATGACACCAACAATGGGGCCAAATAACACCAATGATGGGGGACCATTCCTTCCAAGGACACCAACATGTTTATTAATTAATTAATTAATTAATTAATTTATTTATTTATTAAAATGCTTATAAAACAACAGCACAGTCTTACACACGTACATGGGGTACAATTACTCCCAATGACACCAAAGATGTGGCACGATTCCTCCCAATGACACCAACAAGATAAGACCAATGATGGGGGATCTTTCCTTCCAAAGAAAATCAAAGAAGGGGCACAATTTCCCCCAATGGCATCATCAATGGGGCCAAAAGACACCAGTGATGGGGCACAATTCCTACAAAAGACACCAACGGTGGGGCATAATTCCTGTCACTGACACTAAAGATGGGACATTCTTTACACCAACTGATGCTGGAACTTTTTCTACCCCCTATGGCCCCCCTAAAGTTTTAAGGAGAGTAAACTGGCTCTTTGTATAATAAGTTTGGAGACCCCTGCTCTAGGTGTATGAACAGCACATTGGCTGAAATAGAGCTGCATTCAGAGGCATAAGAAAAAAAAAAAAATTCTCCAAAAGTAGAATTTTTTCTGCTGTGCATGACGCCTTATGCCTCGTACACACGATCTGGCTTTTGCCTGGCCAAAAGCACATCGGAATTCCATCGGAGTAGAACAGAACATGTTCTATATTTAAACTATGATGGAATTCATCGGAATTTCCGATGGGGCATACACAGTGTCGGAATTTCCTATGGAGAAAGTCAGACTTTTTCCATCGGAAATTCCAAACGTGTGTACGGGGCTTAAGGGGTAGAAGTCTCACAACCTCCAGATTTGCAAAGCATTTGTTACCATACACTTCAATGCCATGAAAGAACAATACCGATTACGTTGACAAGCCTTAGCCATTTTTTATGGCATGATTCCAAATCTGTACAATAGCAAAATAATATCTTTTCCAGCTGTTGCTTATTACTAGATGTTCTCAAGGCATAATGCAACTGCCATAAAAACACAGTATAATGCACATTTTTTTAATATAACAATAAAGCCTCCAAGATGGATGATGCCATCCTTAGGATAAGCTGACGTGGCTGTATTTTGGATTGGCGTAAGCAATGATTGTCTATGGGCTTAGTATGCAGATCCCCCATTTGGATGCAGCATGTGGCTATTTGTGTGCGTTCCTCTACTAAATGTATTCAGAGGGTAGAGTAATAGAGCAGGTACAGAAATGCTTATCCATTCATGTGGAGATGAGCATCTGGCTGCTGGTATGGCCAAATAAAATCCGAATGAGCTTGTTAACGATAGGGACAAATCATTTAAATAAAGATGTTCTGTTTTACTGGCATGGACCAGGTGTTATGTATTTTACACCGTAGAGGCAAATATATCACATGCACCATTTCTACAGAAAATTGCTGTGTACTTATATGCAGTATGTTCTTTATTATATAGAGATGGGTGAGTGCACTCCAACAAAGCCTTGTTTTATGCCTTCAAGGATTTTCAGTTTTTTTATTGCTTATTACATATCCTGGCTTTAACGTCTCATTTCTTACAGTATATCCATGGCTGGATTCTTCATGATTATAAGCAATTGGCCTGCTTTTCCCATGAGGGAACACAGTTGTTCTCTTCTTTTTGATGATCCTGTATTTCCTTTTCTCTTGAATTCTGTGTAAATGTCTAGTTGGTAAATTATTAAGCCCTGTACACACGTCCGGTTTTCCTGTCAGGAGAGCTTTTGGCCGGGAAAACCGGACATGTGTATGCTTCCTCACAGTTTTCCAGACAGGAAAACTAACTGCCAGAAATCTGGCGGGAAAATAGAGAACCTGCTCTCTATTTTCCCCTCGAGGATTCTGGCGGTTTTAAACCTGGCAGTTTGCCTATGGGGAAACACTGCAAGGGAGCATACACACGGCCGGGATTCACGGCCAAAGCTCTCCCCGCAGTTTTCCCGACGGGAAACCTGGCCCTGTGTACACTGGGAAAGTTACCGAGCAGGTTCTCAGTTTTCCCGTTGGGATTCCCGACGGACTTTATACCGCCGGGAATCCCGGTCATGTGTACAGGGCTTTAAAGTGTGTCTTTAGCCCACAGTTTTTTTTCCCAGTTTGAATAGAGTAGGAAGTATTAGAGCCACTGCTACGTTTTATGGTCGTCTGTGTCCTCGATTGGGAAAAAATTAAATGTTATAGTTATCCCTAGATAAAAAGTTGTGGTGAAATCTTCCAATGGTAACAGCTATTCTGTTGACAACTGTCTAAGGAGGGATTTCCTTTCAGTTTATAGAAATCTTCTCTTGCTTCCTGTTATGTTTCCAGGACAGGTTATGAAGGGAAATCTAGAAACAACAACAACAAAAGAAACGGTGCACGACCTAGTGCATTACCGACATAACTATATTTATTTAAAAGGAAAACACATATTATACACACAAACGCATGCAAGCATAGGCATGTGAACGGTGAAAACAAGACCCAGTGCTCAGACAGTGGTGTGGGAAGCCTCAGTAGCATGCAAAGGCTAACCTGTTTAAGGGTCAAGTCCTCTTCTTCAGTGCTCTCAATTAATAGAGATCTTCTATTGCTTCCTATTTTGTTACCAGGACAGGATGTGAAGGGAAATCTACCCAATGGGAAAGGACAACAAAAGATAACAAAAAGCAAACTGTCAATTTTGTTTCCTATTCTATACAAAAAAAATGCCATTAACCACTTCCTGACGGCTGTACGACTTTGTACGGCCGCAGGGTGGCTTTAATTCTCTAGGAGGATGTCTTTAGACATCCTCCGCTCCTCCAGGCCACTAGGGGGTGCGCAAGCGATGGCGGCGCACGCGTGCCCGCCGCATCCCTGAGATGCCGATGCGCGTGCCTGGCGGCCGCCGATTTCCGCCAGGCACTCGGGACCGACAGTACACAGACATGGACGTGGATCTGTGTATGTAAACACACAGATCCACGTCCTGTCAGGGAGAGAGGAGACCGATCTGTGTCCCTTGTACATAGGGACACAGATCGGTCACCTCCCCCAGTCACCCCCCTCCCCCCACAGTTAGAACACAATGCAGGGTACACATTTAACCCCTTCCGCACCACCTAGTGTTAACCCCTTCAATGCCAGTCACATTTATACAGTAATTAGTGCATATTTATAGCACTGATCGCAGTATAAATGTGAATGGCGCCAAAAATTTGTCAAAAGTGTCCGATATGTCCGCCATAATGTCGCAGTCCCAATAAAAAGTAAAACAAAATAAAAATTGTATTTTTTTTCAAAACTGACGCTCTTTTTTTGTTTATAGCGCAAAAAATGAAAAACGCAGAGGTGATCAAATACCACCAAAAGAAAGCTCTATTTGTGGGGAAAAAAAGGATGCCAATTTTGTTTGGGAGCCACGTCGCACGACCGCGCAATGGTCAGTTAAAGCGACGCAGTGGCAGAAGCTGAAATTTCACCTGGTCAGGAAGGGGGTATACAGTGTAGCTGGCCAGCTAGAACCTGTCCTAGGTAGCTAATATAACATACATGTATATACAGCTAAACCTGCTAAGAACCTAATGTAGAGCACATGTTTATATGTGAGAGACAAAGGCAGAGTTATTCACTGTGATTTTGTGCTTGGATGTCATATAACAGTTGTATGTTGTGTTCACAGAAGGAAAAGAAAAAATATGCCTTTAAGAGTCATTTGTTTGTATGGCAGCAGGAGGTAAGCAATAACACAGTTGAATTCATGCCAGCAAGCATAGAGTTAAGCTTTTGTGACTCATTGGTAGCCTTGCCCAATCACAGCTAATCTCACATTGAGCAGAGTCTTGACCTATCACAGCGTCCGTTGCATCCATTTCTGTCTGGGAGGTTCCTAATACTCCATGTGCTGCTAGATTATTCCACCACAGAGACAGATAGCCACATGGAGACAGAGAGCAGACACACAAGGCCAGAGTCTTGTTTTATGTAAGCCAGGGGCTAAAAATAGGTATTTGACACAGTTATATATATGTTCTTATTGTAAATAGTGTGGTTAGAACTGTATACTGATCTAGTTGTGTGTTCACTTGTAGTTCCACCATACCTTCAAACCATACCGAACCATACCTTGAAACCATACCGAACCATACCTTCAAACCAAACTGAACCATACCATACCATATCATACCTTCAAACCAAATCCAACTAAGCTAACCCTGCAAAAGCAACCCTGCAAACCAAGTTGCAAACCACAGGTATACCTTTCAGAGAAATCAGAGAATGCTTTGATAACTTACAGAGAGAGAGAGAGAGAGAGTAAATACTGAAGAAAGAAATATATCCACCATCTTATGTTAAATGACAAGATTGAATATTTCAACCACCATTTTCTGTTATACTTTATTCTACACGTGTTTTTGTACATGGACTGTCTGCTGCAAAGCAGCAGTATTTTATATGAAGAAAAGTGAAGTTAATAAAGAAGTTATTTTAAGCATTTGGTGTGCTCTTTAAACCTACTGCTTCTATAGAACGGCAATAGAGGAATTTCAGAGTAATAGACAGTCTTGTTGGACTGGAAAGTCAGAGATATCACAATTCTTCTAATGCCACAGCGCATGAGGCACTTCATAGTGCTGCGCCTGCCACATACAGTATGTGCCCAGTAAGCAAGTGGTTAAAGTTCATGTGCATGTAAATACTTTTGACAATATAGTGTACTTACATTGGGCCAAGCTGGACCAAAATCTTATTTTGTTTCAGTGAAAACATGGATTTTAATTTTGGAGACAGTGAAAAGTTTGTCATCTTCACTCACGTCTGATATTTTTCAGGAAAGGCCAGTTTTTCTTAATGATGCCACCTATTTCTCTTCTAATCATGTACTTCATAGCAAAGAATACATGCTCCGGCTCTGGAGTCTAGAATTTCTCTTACTGACAGGGGACAATAGGGCACTCCGCAATCATTGCTTGAACCTGTTTTTTTCTTAGCTGCCATCCAAGATTTTTTTTAAAACTTCAATGGACACTAATTGGTTGGCCTTTTTGTAAGTTGCAAGGAAAATATGAAAGAGGTAAAAAAACATCAAATGTCTAAAGAAAGCAAACTGTTAACTATATGTGAGTCAGTCTCAACACAGGCTTATTAAAATGTAAGATCCATTTCAGATTAGCACTAACACCTGACATAAGATTTGGTAAGGGGAAGTGTTAAAGTGGTTGAAAACATCTGAATTGAACAATGAACAAACCATATCCTCATATAGTGTGCACTTGTCTCAGTCTATAGCACTCGGTGTGAATTATGTCTGCTTTTTCCTTCCTCTGCTATCTGCATGAATCACTTCAGAATTTTTTCCAGACACTAAGCAATCCTTAAAGATGGCCCACCACCATGCCTCCTAACTTTTAGAGATGGGAACGAGGGACACCTATTAACAAAAGTATGTGGGCATAGGACACCCACCTGCCACACCCCTTAAAGGAGCATTATACAGATTAGTTAAACCCAAAAGTGCTTTTTTTTTTTACCACTATTATTCCATTATATTGGCTTTTTAAATATACAGATGCAGCAATCTAGAAATTGGATGAAAGGTTTAGCACTTTAAAACGCTGTTTAAAAGATAAAAAGTGAATTTTATTTACAAATCAATACATCAGGCCAAAATGGGGGATAAATTAGGAGGAACGAGGGACAGAGGGACTTTGTTCTAAATCAGGGACAGTCCCTCAAAATCACAGCAGGTGATTGACAGCCTCAGATGTACATGTTTTCCTATGAGATTGTGTGTGTGTGTGTCCATTTTCTCCACTCAGGTCTCAGATTACACTCAGCTGTCTGATCTGTGCTGACCACTGTGTGACATCATATCCCTGCCCCCTGCCTCCTGGAAACTAAGAAATATCCTTTGATCAGTGAACTTTGGAAGGTTGTGGAGGAGAGAAGACTGCAAATAACTAGGTATAGCTTATGTAGGAGGATTGATTAAATTCTGTGTATCATCTGAGGCCAGTCACATCAGTGGGCCTATGTAATGGTGTAAACTCACTTTAATTTTCTTCATGTGTTTTTATCTTTTAGCTTGTTAATGTAAAGAATTATCAGGCTAGAGAAAAACATTAAAATATTTTAATATGTAAAATTATCCCATATTTCCTGATCTGTCCATAGCCATTTTGGTAACCCGCAGCTCTCATAGATTATACAAATTGGGCTTAAACTACTGAAAAAGAAAGGGCTAAGAGATATGATCATTGGGCATTTCTTTATTGTAGAGTAAAAAGAGAGAAGATGTGTAGTAGAGCAATGGGATCACAATGTGACGCAAAGGCATTTTTTTTTTAAAAAGTGCCGAGTAACAAATTTGTTAAAAAATTACTTAACAATTTAAAGCCTCCTTGGCCACATTAGGTCTTACTTTTGGGTTTATGATCTTGGTCTTGTGAGCTAAAGTTGGAGTTTGTTAACAGAGAGAGAAAAGTTATTAAATTAGTAAAAAGCCTGGCTTTTCAAGGCATTTCCATCCAAAATGAACAAAAAAACCTCTAATAACATGAAAAATATATTTTTAGCGATCCATTCTCAAGTTCAAAGCTTCCCTAGAATATACAAGGTCTTATTCTTGGGCATCTTCCCTTTTATGTGCATTAGAATTAGCTTAAAGGCACCCATCATCCTATACAGTGAACTCAGAACAAGCTGTAGGGTTACAACCCTCAGGAGATGTTTGGTATTTCTAGTTCTCAATTCCAAGGACCTCAGCCTCTCTGACACACCTGGTTGAATGAAAGTTACTGCAAACACTTATAAGATTTAAAGGGGTTGTAATGCTTTGTGTTTTTTCACCTTAATGCATCCTATGCAATGCATTAAGGTGAAAAAACACCTTGCACTCTCGGGCCCCCCAGCCCCCTGTTTTACTTATCTGAGTCACAAAACTCCATGGGCGTGATCCCACGATGCTTACCCCCAGCTTGAGGTGGTTCTTCATTGGAGATTGATAGCAGTGCAGCCATTGTCTTCCGCTGCTGTCAATCAAATCAATGATGCGGCGCGCCGGGGGCAGGGCCGAGTGATACACTCTGCGGCTATGGCCGTTGACTGTATCACATGGGAGCCCACCCGCAAGCTAACCCCCTTGGTAGAGTGCTTTCCAAAAGGGGGTTAGCTCTTGCGGGGAGGAGCAAAGACAGCCGCTGAGGCATCCCAGAAGATCAGGATCGGGGACACTCTGTGCAAAACTAACAGCACAGTGGAGGTAAGTATGGTATGTTTGTTATTTTAAAATAAAATAAAATACAGTAAAATAAACCTTTACAACCCCTTTAAGTATCATGCTGTGTACACACGATCATTTTGAAATGATCGTGTGTGGGCTTCACATGATTTTTCGGGTTCTGAAAAACGTAAAAAAATGTTTTCGAACATGCTGCATTTTTTAACGACGTTTAAAACAATGACGTTTTTCGGGTTGTAAAAAATGATTGTGTGTGGGCTAAAATGACGTTAAAACAGGCACATCCTCAAAAGCAAGTTATGAGACAGGAGCGCTCGTTCTGGTAAAACTACCGTTCGTAATGGAGTAAGTACATTCATCACGCTGTAACAGACAGAAAAGCGTGAATCGTCTTTTACTAACACAAAATCAACTTGAGCAGCCCAAAAGGCGGCGTCATCCGAATGGAACTTCCCCTTTATAGTGCCGTTGTACGTGTTGTATGTCACCGTGCTTTGCTAGAGCATTTTTTTTTAGGATCGTGTGTAGGCAAGGCCGTTTTAATGATGAAGTTGGAAGAAACGTTGTTTTTTACATGCCGAAAAATGATCATGTGTACGCGGCATAAGACTTAAAAACGTAGCTGTGAATTAGCACCAGGAAATAGACAAGACCGTTTGTTGGTACATTTACTCAATGTGTTGGTAAAGGTTAGAATAAATGGTGGTTTGGGCATAAATGCGTTGTTATCAGATAGAACCAGAGAGGTTTCTGATTGACACACAGTACCCCCTACAAACACCAACGTTTTACCCTGCCCACAGCTGACTGGGCACACTTTAGACCTCACATTTTGTATTTGCTCATTCTTTCTGTTGAAATGCACATCATGTGCCAACCATTGACTATCAGCTTACAGGTCTCCATTTTATTTTCTACCCATGGTCCCATTTGTCTAAAAGTGTCCCCCGAAAATACAAAGGCAACACTCTTATTAATATGTGTTCATGACTCACCTACGTTTTATGTACTACGATAGTCTGCATTTGCCATTTCGGAATAGTTCAAGGGCAGGTGCCTACATTTCCAGTTATATCAATCTCTATAATGTACATCGCTACAACGATAGGCCATTTATACGTTACCGGCAGATCCATAAATCTGTTTTACCCAAAGGTCACACTGAATAAAGTTCCATCAGACTTTATACTCAATACTACGATATGCAAATGTAAAGCATTCCTTTTGTACTAGAAATGAGAATCAGAACTAGAGACACAAATGTGTTCACTAAATACTCTACTCCTTCAACCCATCAACTAAGGATGGCAATACATACGATTATGACACCCATATTAACCCTTTCTTGTTAACATTTCTGATCCAAACAAATAACTTTAGCAATACTATTGGTGGCACCTCCACATTTCTTATAGCAGCCCCATTTTGTGTATCATATATTTTAGGACTGCTGGGAAAGTATTTTAAAGGCAAAGCTACAGTACATTCCACTATGTCAACAGTTTCCCAATGTAACAAGATTAATTTAAATATTTCCAGGACAGCACAAACGAACCGTGCCAGCACATGTAAACATAGCCTGGAATAAATAATGTAGTAATTAAAGTGGTTGTAAACTCTGATGCCGTGTACATACGATCATTTTTCAGCATGAAAAAAACAATGTTTTAAAAAAATGTAATTTAAAATGATCGTGTGTGGGCTTCACATCGTTTTTCAGGTTCTGAAAAAAATAAAAATGAACATGCTGCATTTTTTAACAACGTTTTAAACAATGTTGTTTTCTCGGGTTGTAAAAAATGGTCGTGTGTGGGATAAAACGACGTTAAAAACCCGCGCATGCTCAGAAGCAAGTTATGACACGGGAGCGCTCGTTCTGGTAAAACTACCATTCGTAATGGAGTAAGCACATTCATCACGCTGTAACAGACAGAAAAGTGCAAATCGTCTTTTACTAACACAAAATCAGCTAAAGCAGCCCCAAGGGTGGCGTCATCCGCATTGAACTTCCCCTTTATAGTGCCATTGTACGTGCTGTACATCACCGTGCTTTGCTAGAGCATTTGCACAGAGAGTTGGCGCACATTACGCCGCTGTAGCGCAAACGCCGTACGCTACACCGACGCAAGAACTGCATTCAGCAAGCTATTGCTCCCAACGCTGTGTCGGCGTGGCGTATTTTTCGAAGGTGCAGGCCGGCTTAGTTGAAAGTGGGAGTGACCCCATGCAAATGATGGACCGAGCATGGCGCAGTGTTTTACGACCGGCGTATCACGAACTGCACATGCGCCGTGACGTTGCCGTGACGTGGACGCATAAAACAGCACCTTTATGCGCATGCTCACAACCACGCCAGCACAAATGCCTAAGCTATGCCGGATCACCACGTACGCCGTGAACGTAATGTACGCCCAATATGCCAGCCTGTGTTCTCTGGTGCAGACCTTTGCATGTCTGTTGCCGGGTTGCGCCTCATCTATGGGGAATAACTTTACACCGGATGTACAATTCACGCACACCTCGTGTAGCATGCGTCGGGCGCACGTACGTTCGTGAATCGCCGTATTTCCCTCATTTGCATGTTTGAATGCCTAATCAATGGGAGCAGCAACATGCGTCCAGACGAAATGTGCGCCCACGCTAGGTTGGCCAGTTTTTAGGCGTATTTTGGTTTGTAGGTCTAGTGCACAGATACGCCGGCGCACATTTGCGCTTACCAGTGCAAATTTGCACTTACGTCAGTGTAAGTGCTTTGTGAATCTGGGCCATTGTTTTTTCTACATGCCGAAAAACATCTTTTTTTTTTATGCCGAAAACTGATCGTGTGTACGCGGCATGACATATACCCAGTGAAAGGACGATCCTCAGGTGATACACAAATAGACATAGAGGTTCCCCAGTTGTGGGACTTTATAGGCACTTCTAACACTTAACAAACAGAAAACATAAAATATACTTGATGTGAACAACTGAAATACACCAACTGCACACCTTTATGGAGGTCAGCCAGCCCATACTCATATTACTACAGTACTCAGTGTGGGGTCTGCCATTCCATAATGGGTCCATAGGTGCAGGATTCTGTTTGCCAGGCCTTAGTGCCCCCTGGTGTTTCGAGGTTGAGTGTAGCACCTTTTGGATGCTGCTCTTTACGGTTGGCTCCTCTATCCAGTACAACATACATTACCTCCATGGTTGGGCGGAAAGGCAGAAAGTTCTGAGACTCTGTTTTTAAACCAAACATGGAATGTTCTTTGATACACCAATGAACGACTACAAGGTTACCTCTTATAAACCTGATGAAGGAGCCACATAATCTTTGAAACGCGTCAGGTTGAGGATACCAGATTGTATCATCATCTTGCTGGTTCAGTTGGTGTATTTTCAGTTGTTTGCAAAATGTATATTTCATGTAGTGTTGCTCACGAATATTCGCATTGCGAATATTCGCTACGAATATTGCATATTCGAGTATTCGCGAATATCTCGAATATCGCGGCGAATATTCGCTATTTCGAATATTCGATATTTTTCAAATTTCGCAAAAAAATTCGCAATTTTTTTTTTATCAAATATCACGAATATTCGATATTAACGAATATTCGCAACCGCATATGTGAAATTTCGCTTTTTTTTATATAAAATATACAGAATATTCGTAAATATCGAATATTCGTGATATTTTATAAAAAATAAAAAAAATCGCGAAATTTCACATTAGCGAAAATTCGCATTAGCGAAAATTCGCAATTTTTTTTTTTTTTTTTTTTTTTTATAAAATATCACGAATATTCGATATTAACGAATATTCGCGAATATTCTTCGAAATATTCGCGAAATATCGCGAAATCGAATATGGCGTATTCCGCTCATCACTAATTTCATGTTTCCTGTCTTTTACTGATGATTCACAATAAATATCAGTTCTTATCAACTTATCTGTTATGTGTTTGAAGTGCCTATAAAATCTCACAACTGGGGAACCTCATAGGCCCCATACACACGATCGGACATATCCGATGAAAACGGTCCGCGGACCATTTCCATCGGATATGTCCGATCGGGAGTTTGATCCGATGGCGTGTACACACCATCGGATCAAATTCCCCGCCGCCGGACGGCACGGTGACGTGGCGGTGACGCGGCGGGGACGTTGACGCCGCCGCGTCACCGCCACGTCACCGCACCAGGAAGTAAAACACTTCCGCGCATGCGCCGAATCCATTCGGCAGCGGCGCGGCGGCGGTGGGGGCCAACATGTCTGCTGGTAAGTGTACTAACCAGCAGACATGTCGGGCGGACAGATTCCCACCGGATAGATTTCAAAGCTTGCTTTGAAATCTGTCGGGTGGAGAAATCTGTCCGCTAGCCCATACACACGAGCGGAGATGTCTGCTGAAACGGTCCATCGGACCGTTTTCAGCGGACATATCCCCTCGTGTGTACGCGGCCTAAGGCCCCGTACACACGAACAGACAGATTTGTTAAAATCGGTCGGACAGACCGATTTGAACAAATCTGTCTGCTGGGGACGTATTGGTTTGATCGTGTACACACGATCAAACCAAAATCCCTGCCGGCAGACGGCGCGCTGACGTGGCGGTGACGTTGACGCCGCCACGTCACCGCACCAGGAAGTAAAACACTTCCGCGCATGCGTCGAAACCATTCGACGCGTGTGCGAGAAGACATGTCTACTGGTTAGCATACTAACCAGCAGACATGTCGGGCGGACGGGTTCCCAGCCGACAGATTTCAAAGCATGCTTTCAAATCTGTCGGCTGGCCAAATCCGTCGGCTCGCCCGTACACACGATCGAATCTGTCTGCTGGGACGGTCTGGCAGACCGTTTCCAGCAGACAGATTTGATCGTGTGTACGCAGCCTTAGTCTATATTCATGTTTAGGAATGTGTCACACTCTGGATTCTAATCACTGATATCCCCATACTCAAGTGATACACAGAGATTAAACAAATCCTCCTGAATAAGTTGTACCTGTTTATCTATGGTCGTTTATTCTCTACAGCCATTTAAAGTCCAGAATCAATAAGCTTGTCTGAACTGTGGGAAAAAAAGAAGGCAGGGAAAGGTTACACTCTGCTGAGCTCAGTAGGAAGAGCTGATTGTAAAGGAAGAAACAACCCCTTTCCCCTTCACACAGCTCCCGGGAACAGAGTTGAGGCTGTCAATCACCTGGAGTTCCCTTCCCAGTCACCTTTTTTTTTCTTGGTGTCAGAAAAGTTTGTCAAAAGTGATTCACACTAATAGCAGAGACTCAAATCAAATGTATGCTTTGTTCATATTTCATGTCTACAGTTTACAACCACTTTAATCAATCTCTTGCCAGTATGTTTAAAATGTTTTGCTTAGTGTTTGCACTACTCCCTGATATCACTCTTTTCTTTACAGATGCTGGTGTCATCTTATATCAAGTATGATCTTTGGCTAACATTCCCTGCCCAGAATTAGAGGCTAGCCCAAAGATGCAGGAGCCTGTCTTTAAAGGAGGAATTTCATATTTCACCAACTCCCCAACTGGAGATCTTTAAAGGACGGGTCTGCACAGCTGGAAAGGGGGGGGGGGGGGGTAGAAAGGGGGACATGAGACAAATAGAATAAAAGACTGGGAGGGAATGAAGAGACAAATAGAATAGAAAAATCAGCCATTCATTTGCTTAAACACAAATATATTTTTTTAATAAAATACTTGCTTTCTTCCCTTGTTATATCTTGGTTTTGTTAATCTCTTGTAATCGCTTTGCAGTCACTTCTTATCTTTAATTAATCTTAGGGCTGATTTCCTAGATGGCAATAGCAGTGGATATAGCTTTTAGTATATGTTGAAATGGACACTTGTATTCTCCACTGTAAGCCAGTGTGACAGGGTGACAACTAGGGTTGTCCCGATACTAATATCGGTATCAGGACCGATACTGAGCATTTGCGCGAGTACTTGTACTCGCGCAAATGCTCCCTATGCTTCCCCGATACTTTTTTTCCCCCTAAGTGACGAGCAGGGTTTAAGAGGGGCGGGGAGCGTGCTGAAAGGGGTGGAGAGCGGGCGGAGAGCGTGCAGAAAGGGGGGGGGGAAAGCGGGCGGAGAGTGTGCTGGAAGGGGTGGAGAGCGAGCGGAGAGCGTGCTAAAAGGGGTAGAGAGCGGGCGGAGAGCGTGCTGAAAGGGGTGGAGATCGGGCGGAGAGCGGGCTTACAGCGTGCTAGGAGAGGCGGAGAGGGGCGGAGAGTAGGACTTCCTCTGGCGCTGTATGAGTTTCCGGGATTGTGGTGAGGCTGCTGAGCACCGAAAGTCCCTGGATATGTGTGCGGGTATGTGTTCGCCTGGTGAAGTGTCCTTTCCATGCCATCTCCGAGCGTCATACAGTGTAGCTGTCAGAGGATCGTGCAGCAGTGGCAACGAGCGGGTCTGTGCAAATTACAACACAATAACAAGTGGTCTATTTGTGTTTTATTGGTCATCATGAGTGAGATCTGCAGGACTTCCACACACCAACCCCCTCCCCATTAGCTGTCAAAGAGGGATCCATTCCTCCATCCACATCTATGGCTTCCTAGAAATTTCACTACAAGGCAGCTCTCCTCAACTTCTACAACCAGGATCAATGCAGGAGAGGACACAGAAAGCAGACAATGCAAAAACAGCACACACAATACACATGTTACACCCACACAATACACGTTACTAGGGTTGTCTTGATACCGTTACTAGTATCGGTACCAATACTGAGTATTTGTGCGCGTACTTGTACGCGCACAAATGCTCCTGATGCTTCACCAGATTATTTTTTTTTAAGTGATGAGCGGGCTGAGGGGAAGCGGAGAGCGGGGTTTAAAAGGGGCAGAGAGCGGGGTTTAAGAGGGGCAGAGAGCAGGGTTTAAGAGGGACAGAGAGTGGGGTTTAAGAGGGACAGAGAGTGGGGTTTAAGAGGGGCAGGGAGTGGGCTTTAAAAGGGGCAGAGAGCAGGCTTTAAAAGGGGCAGAGAGCGGGCTTTAAAAGGGACAGAGAGCGGGTTATTAGGGGTGGAGAAATATAGGAAGAGGAAAAAATTGACTTTTTAGGCACCACTAAAGATTCAATAAAAAATGTATTTTTAATATAAATATTGATAATAAAATTAATATACCAGAATACTGTTAGTATCTTATACATATAAAATGCTATAAGAACCAAACTACACAAAACACTACAAGACCAAGTGTATGGTGGTAATAATGAAAACTCTAAATCAAACAATGTATCTCCGAACTATAATAATGATAGATTTCATTGCTGACAGGTATCCTCCGGGCTGTCACTTCCGAGGTCTTGGGTGTTAGGAGATCGTTCTTGGGGTGCTCAACATGTTTCGCGGAACTTGGCCGCTTCGTCAGGAGCTTTATACTATAATACAAAGTATAAATGAGTATAAAAAATGTATAAGTACACAAACATCATGCTTTGAAAAATGCCCAAGCAGCATAATCTATGCATTGAGTTTGTGTTTGTGACTTACCAATTCACTGGTTTTACTAGAGATCAATGCGGTTATCAACCGTCCTCTCGCACATAAGACCCACTACAACATCCGGCCGGGTGGGAGGGGAACTGAAAATCTGTTTGAAAGCATAATACGGCATATTGTCAGTGTCATCTACCAGTGCCACTTATCAGTGCCCTCTACCAGCACCATCTATCAGTGCCCATAAGGGCCACCTATCGGTGAAATCATTGCCAGCCACCTGTCAGTGCCACGTATTAGTGCCCATCAGCACCAATCACTAGTCAGTGCCACCTATTAGTGCCCATCAGCACCAGTGAGTGCCCATAAGTGCCACCTATCAGTCCCCATCTGTCAAACTGTCAAACGACATAAAAAAAAAAAAAATATCGGTAATCGGTATCGGAGAGTACTTGGAAAAAAGTATCGGTACTTGTACTCGGTCTTAAAAAAGTGGTATCGGGACAACCCTAGTGACAACGCAAGAGAAAAATTTGGAGACAGGAAGTGAGCGTTGTCAAGAGCTGGATCACTAGGTGTTATTTATTGAAAACCACAGATTTAAAAATATTGAAAATTACCGTATTTTTCGGACCATAAGGCGCACCAGGTTATAAGGCGCAATATCATTGATCGACTGCTAACGGGTTTATTTTCATACATAAGGCGCACCGGGTATAAGGCGCACGCATTAAATGAAACAAAACTCTGATAAGTCAAACTTTATTCAACTCTATTCAACTCTTTCACAATAACTCTCAACATTGTTCAGTGTTACACACATAAAATACAAAACAATACACTGACTTTTTTAGTTTATTCCTCTACCACAAATCCATTAAATTCTTCATCTTCAGTGTCTGAGTGTAACAGTTGAGCGATTTCGGCATCAAGCATGCCCGGATCCCTCTCATCATTATCATCATTATCAGAGTCAGTCTCGTTGCTGTTACTTAGCTGTTTAGTGATGATTTCTGGCCTTCCTGAAAGCTTGGATGACACTGGAGACTGATACCTTCGCCCAGGCATCCACGATCCACTGGCAGATAGTGGCGTAACTTGCCCGGCATTGCCTTCCTGTCTTGGTGAATGTGTGTTCACCTTCTGTCATCCAATGCTACCATGCAGCTCGCAATTTAACTTTAAACGACCTGTTGACACCAGTATCTAGCGGCTGGAGTTCTTTGGTTAATCCACCCGGAATGATGGCAAGCACTGAATTAGTTTTCTTCACTTGGGCTTTGACAGTATCGGTCAGATGTGCACGCATGGAGTCACAGATCAATAGGGACGGAGATTTGTGGAAAAAGCCATCCGGTCTCTTGACGTAAACCTCTCTCAGCCACTCACCCATCTTCTCCTCGTCCATCCAGCCCTTTGGGTTAGCCTTTAAAATGACGCCAACCGTAAACTTTTCTTTTTGCAAAGTCTTTCTCTTAAAAATTACCATGGGTGGTAGTATTTGGCTATTAGCCTGGCAACCGAGAACTACATTGAAGGATGACTTCTCGTTTCCTGTAGTGCGTATAGATACCGTACTGGTCCTCGTTTTCTCAATAGTATGGTTTACGGGGATATCAAAGCTGAGGGGGACCTCGTCTATGTCAGTGATGTGTTCTGGCCAGATCTTCTTTTCATTGATCTTGTTCTTGCAGTAGGTGCGGAAAATGGCCAGCTTTTCTTCGTAATCCTTTGGCAGTTGCTGTGACATAGTATTTCTTGTGAGGATGGAAAGATTACACCTTTTCATAAAATGGAAGCACCAAGAGGGACCTCCTCGAAAGTCGTTGATCTCCATGTCGCATGCTATCGCTGTTGCTTTGAGTCGAATAGAGATGCTTCTACCTGCAGTTCTCTGTTCAATAACCCACTGTTCAAGTTTGTCCTTCAACTGTGGCCACCTCGCTTTGTTCCCTCGGAAACTCAGTTTGGTCTTCTTTACCTGGTGCAGAGCATCTTCTTGCTTCCGCCACTTTTATACCATTGATTTATTAATGTTGAATTCTCCCGCAGCTGCTCTATTTCCATGTTGTACCGCATGACTGATAGCGTTGAGTTTGAAATCCGCTTCATAAGCATGTCTCTTAACAAGAGCCATTTTTGGGGCAACGGGTATAGAAAATTAATGAATGAATGCACACACCTCTTAACTACGATGGCCGTAATGCTCAATCCAAGCAGTGCAGCTTCATAGTTTACAAAGGCTGTGCTAAAACATGTTGACAGATTTTTGAGCGCCGTGTAATACATAAAATCGGTTCTAGGACAGAAAGCATAACCAAACATTAGGAGCACCGCATTATAAGGCGCACTGACGATTTTTGAGAAAATGAAAGGATTTTAAGTGCGCCTTATGGTCCGAAAAATACGGTACTCTTAAAATTACATTACCATGTTAAAGCTTTCATGATATTTTAGTAATTAGTTTTGCATACACTGTAAGAATCACAGCTCCCCTGTGATCCATGCCTCCCTCTTGCATAGTGATAAATTAGGTATGAAGCCTAAACATTACTGCATGTCTTATGCCTATCTGACTCTCTGATGGATTACTTTATACTATCAATGAACCTTTACTCACCTGCTCTTACAGCTAAAAACTGTTAGCTTTAATCTTATATTTGAAAGTGGAATATACTTGAAGGTTAACAGTCCTGCTATAATGGATACAGAGAGAATAATAGAAGGGTAGAAATGCTTTACCTTTGTTGGAGAATATTGTGCGCCAGGTACTCCTAAAAGGGAGGTCCGCCCACCACTGCAGAAATTAAAAGCCAGCAGCTACACATACTGCAGCTGCTGGCTTTTAATAATAGGACACTTACCTGTCCTGAAATCCAGCAATGTCGGCACTGCAGCTCCTGTATCTATCAGCTGTCGGTGCTGCTGCTGCCATTGTGGATAAGGGAATCCGGCAGTGTAGCCATACGGCTTCACGCCGGGAACCGTACTGCGCATGTGCAAGGCTCCGTTCCTCTCTCCTACTGGCCCGGCAGCCAGGGGAATGAGGAGGGAGGAGGAGGCAGCTGAGTGGTGATGTCAACAGCCGCGACAGGCAGGTATCCCCCCGGAGGGGCAGAGGAGACAAATGAGAAGATGTTCCACTGTTGGGTAGAACTCCGCTTTAAGTCTCAAGGCCTAGGCTCCTGGTAATGTAAACTGTTTAGCAGTGAAGTATTAAAGGATACCTAAACCCAAGAAATAAAATGTAATACATTGCAGCCTAAAAGTCCTTAGATGTGATGGTTATATTGGTTTTCTTTTTTCGGCTAAGTACATTTTCTGCAAATACAAAATATATCTGTTGATCTCACCAGTAATGCAGTGTCCTTCTAACTTCCGATGAAGGGAACTAAAATCTCATGTAATGTTATCTGCTTTCCAAGCTAACCCCTGTAAGTTACAAATTCCCCCTTTCCCAATGTAATGAGATGAATAGGGGAAAAGATTCTAGTCAAAGTCAAGAGAACAGCCTAGGGTGGCAACACTGCTCTTCCTTATATATATACACATTCCTTGGAATTCAGAAAGACAGATTTTGTGAAAGTGTCTCTAATGTGTTCGGTGGTGCAGCATGCGCCTAATCCATGAACCTCTCTAGAACTTGTACTTAATTGTAAAGTCTCTCTCTCTCTTTTTTTTTAAATAACAAACTTGTGTAGTAGTTTTGCACAGCAGCTCCGAACCTCCTCTTCTTGGGTCCCTCTTCGGTTCTCCTGGTCCCTCCCTTCTGTTGAGCGCCCCCACAGCAATCAGCATTCTATGGGGTCACCTGATCCAAGCTGCAGCTCTGTGTGTCCATTCAGACAGGGAGCTGCCGTTCGACCCTGCCCCTCTCTCTCCTGATTGACTAACTGACTTTGATCAACAGCCGCAGGAGCCAATGGCACCACTGCTGTGTCTCAGCCATCGGGAGAAGAGTCCCGAAAGGCCGAGGGACTTGTGGATATCGCTGGATAGAGATGGAGCTCAGGTAAGGGTTAGGGGTGCTAGGGTGGCTGCTGCACACAGAATTCTGTTTATCTTAATGCATAGAGTGAAATAAGATAAAAAAAAGTCTGCCTTTACAACTCCTTTAAATTCGGCACATGCTGCCCCACTTTTCTAATGCACACGATATACTTTCAGAAAATCTGTCTGTGCCAGTTTCTCTCTGTATGCCAAAAGGGAGTTGGCCTTAATTATCTCCACTTTCCTAAGATACAAATTATCAGTATTTCATTCTTAATTTGGCGCATTTAATGTGTCACAATATAGAAGTGGTGCATCAAATGCACCACAGTGTAAAAGTGGCAAATATTAGAACTTCCTGAATTTGGTACACAAGTCACTGGCAGAACAAAAAGTGTTTCATGAGTTTGGCACAATATATTAACAAAACGGATTAAAGCAGTTGTAAACCCAAAATAAAATAAAAAACTGCAAGATAAAGGCATAATGAGCTAGTATGACTAACATACTAGCTCATTATATATTACTTAACTTAGATCGAAGCCTCCGAAGCCGTCCTCGTCTTCCCTGCCAGCCGCAGCCATCTCTCCCGGAGGTTACTTCCGGGTATCGCCGCTCCGGTGCTGTGATTGGCTGGAGTGGCGATGACGTCACTCCCGTGCATGCGTGCAGAACCGGCACGATTCCTGCATGTGCGCACGTTCCCGGGACTTTCTGGCATATTTACATTCAAGACCCGGCACGCTCAGTGCGCCTGCGCCAATTTTCTGCAAATATCTTCTTAACCATGTGGGTTAGGAGATATTGCAAGCACCTACAGATACAGTAGGCCTTAATGTAGGCTTACCTGTAGGTGCAAGTAGTATCAAAGGGTATAGAAAACGCTTTAACGCCAGAAAAGTAACAGCAGCTGTATTAAAGTCCCCCCATAGAGTGAGTGTTGTCACCTTAGGACAATAAGTATGTTGCTGGCAGGATTTACATGTGAAAATTAAGGAAAACAAAAATGTATGTAGCCTCAACATCAAAGGTCTGGTGAGAGAAGTGATAGTGTCTGCGCTGTGAAAAAACTGCCAATTGGGTAGGTGCAGTGAAAAGGGGAATAAGGCCCACAAGGGGCAGTAGGTGACATGGATGGGAAATCTCTCTTAGTGAAAGTAGGTGGGCAATAAGGATAACAATGTAAACATCAATGAACAGTATCAGGATGAATCAATATATGGAAATAGCATAACAGTCCAAATCCCAAGATCAAAGAGAAGGGAGATCCAGGTGCAGCATGGGGAATAAATGAGTCAATGTAAAGAGAGTCTGAAGGTGAAGATTCCAGCAGCCAGGTCTGTGAAAAGGCGCAGCGAAAATCCAAAAGTGCAGCCCACACCTCTTGTGATCCTAGCAGCTTACCTCATAGCTACCGCATATAGCCAAAAAAAAAAAAAAAAACTCCAGCCTTCTAACCAATGGGTATCCTCCTGGGGGGTGGGGTGGGTTATCTAGTAAACCCCAATACCAGATCGTGCATGTAGGAAACACAATAGTAAACAATATAGCGTAATCCTGTCACTGGTAAAAACCCTCCGCTATGATGGATAGATGTGCACTTACACAGAGTCTAAAGAGAGGGTGCCTATCTCCACGAGTGGCGAGGTCGTCTATGTCCTACTTCTTCTCTTGTAAAACTTCCCTGTGGTCACACCGATCCTGATCGAAAGGTCTGGTAATCTACAATATTTTACATTTTTGTTTTTTGTTTTAAACGCTATAAATTTCAGATCAGATGTTTCTCATCTGAGATCATAATGGCCAATTGCCTTGACTCTAAGGCCTCGTACACACGAGTCAATCGATTTGTTCAAAACGGTCTGTCCGACTTGAACAAATCTGTCTGCTGGCATTTTGGTTTGCTCACGTGTACACACAAGCAAACCAAAATCCCCGCCAGCAGACAGCGCGCTGACGTGTCGGTGACGTGGCGGTGACGTTGACGCCGCCACGCCACCGCACCAGGAAGTAAAACACTTCCGCGCATGCGTCAAAATCATTTGGCGCGTGTGCGAGAAGACATGTCTGCTGGTTAGCATACTAACCAGCAGACATGTCGGGTGGACGGGTTCCCAGCCGACAGATTTCAAAGCATGCTTTGAAATCTGTCGGGTGGCCAAATCCGTCTGTTTGCCCGTACACACGATCGAATCCGTCTGCTGAAACGGTCTAGCAGACCGTTTCCAGCAGACAGATTTGATCGTGTGTACGAGGCCTAACCAAAGAAGGACGTCTGTGCACTAATTTCCTCCAGAAACGGTGCTATAAATAATTCTACCACTTTTATTTTATCAATCTTAGGAAACTTCTGTTATATCAATTGTTGGATAAAGGTTTGCTTTATTAAAAGTCTGTCTCTGCTAATGTGCCATAATGCTTTCTCAGTTCAAATTCCGAGGCTCTGAAATATCATCCAATGTGCATTTCCTGTAGAGCGGTATGCAGAGTAGCATCATATAAGGAGGTAACCATTTATTTTAAAATAACATTTAAAATATTTTAAAATAAGTTTTAGGTAACCCCTAAAAACTATCAATAAGTGTAACAAAGCATTAGAAATTAATTTGTTTGAGAAAATTTTTCCATCTTGGTTCTTCAAATTTTGTTATCACTACAGTCGATACTTATTACTACAGTCAATACTTGACCCCACTAACAATTATAAAATCAAAGGAATATTCCTAAAAACAAACATTTTGAACCAAAATTCTGCTAGTATATGGCCAAAGAGGAGAGGCCAAGGCAAAAAAAGTATACTCGCCCAATTAGATTACGCTTGCATTTTCCTTTACAGCACATCAAATAAAATGAGCTCACTATCCCTTACATATAATTCAATGGTTGGCTGCACATTCTTATCATCTGCTGTCCTTTCTGCAGCTGGAGCAAGATGAACTTCACAGGATGAGACATGTATTGATGGCTTCTAATTGACAGCTGCTTGCTACAGATCATTAGCGGGGAAATACCTGCCCCGTCTTGTGAAGCGCTTTCTGAGGCTGTGAGAACAGGAGCCAGAGTAGATTAGGAGATTTCTTGGCTGCCCACAACATAATCAAGTAGTAAGGAACTGTGCAGCGTTTACAGGACAGAAAGTGACAGAGGGGTTCAAAGAAATAGGACAGAGGTTCTATTAAACCATTTATGTTAAATATACAAAATTACCCAACACCCCCCCCCCCCCCCACACACACACACACATACACCTTGTGCAGCGTCAAAGATAGTCTTCAACCTTTGCTTTTTATACTTAAAAAATAAAAATAAACACTAGGGAGAATTTAAACATAAAAAACGAGATTATATTTAGTAAAAACAGTTAAATAGTAGAAATAGAAATTAGTACCTACCTCTTCTTCTCCAGGGAACTGGCATTTAATTTATTTTTAAAACCTAAAAGGTGGACAGCCAGCTTCGCGAGATCTATGCTAGGAATAAGAGCAGTGGTTCTCAAGCTGGGGGTCGGGACCCCCTCGGGGGTGAAATGATGAAATGATGATTTGCCAGGGGTCACCAAATCCTGGGCTGTTCCTGAAGCCCGCATTACTCTCCCAGCCTTTTTGGTTCAGTTCACGGCATGGCTGGGGGGCAAAGACTAGAGGTCAGCTGACTGGTGAGGAATGTGAAATGGGAGGGGCTGGAGGAGACCCTATCTCCTGATTTCGGCATAGGTGTCACTGCTACGATACACCACAAAGTCGGAAGAACAGTGAAGCTGGCGACACATTGAGTAACTACATGTGATTATAGTTGCCATTAAAAGGAGTCAGGGAGCGCTAAATGTCAGTGTATTAGGGGAGCAAATTGCTTTTCTTGCCTTGGGTGCTGACAACCCACGCTACGAAAATAATTTTACTGTTAGGGGTCCCCACAACTTGGGAAATTTTATCAAGGGGTCACGGCACTAGAAGGTTGAGAACAACTGAATTAGAGCCACTCTCCGGGTAAGCTATGGTCCAAATGAGACACTATAGAGGGCCTTTTTTAGTAAAGTGACTAACATAAAAATGTCCTTAAGACATGGAATGTGGGGAGTGGGAAGTTTTATTTGATAGGATGCTATTGTGTAGTTCAATAAATTTTTACTTGGATAAATATCACCAGTTGTGTTTTCCTGTCCAATTGCCAAATTTTTGCTTATGGTTTAATATTCTAATCTTTGTCTGTTAACGGTTTTGAACTTACATTTGTTACAGTGGATTCGAGTCTCTCTGTTTAAAATGTTTCTAGATGATTGTATGTAGGTTGCAAGGAAGTCAAAGACCTGGCTATTTTGTTTAAAAAGAGGTAGGAGAGATGCAGACAGCACTATCCAAAACTCAATGAGGACATGGAGCCTCCAGTCAAAACAATGCCAAGCCGATGTTAAGGTTAAACAGTTTATTAAGAAACTTAGTACAGTACATACGATACCAGGCCGGTGTGGATGGATAAAAATGGGCTAATGTCTGCTGTGTCCAGAGGGCAAGAGAAAGGAAATGATAACATCTCCTTGGCATTGTTTTGACTGGAGGCTCCACATCCTCTTTGAGTTTCGGATAGCGCTTTCTGCATCTGTCCATCTCCATGACGGGCTCAGTGGACAGTAGGTTTTCTCATAGGATCAGCGCCTGAAACGTTGTGTTGTTTTTGTCTATTTAAAAAGAGCGTAAAATTCCAAGTTAATAAACTAAAAACGTTGTAGTCCCAGAGGTGCAAGGAGATTGAGTGGTGAACAGGACGGGGATTAATTGATATAAAGTTGAAATTTTCCAAATTACGGAATGTCCTTTGGAGTACAGTTAAACCAATTATTAAGAAATGAAAATAGTATGGCACAGCTGTAAATCTGCAAAGAACAGGCCATTCACCAAAAACTGAGTGATTGCCAAAGGTCCTTTCACTAAAAACTGACTTGAAGGAAGTGCATACTTATGTAATCAGTTATCTAGTGTTTTCTTTTCCCTTTGTTTCATTTTGCAAATATCTATTTTCAGTTTGACATTAAAAAGTATATTTCTTTTGATTTGTGCTAAAAAAAATATCTACTGCGATTTAATGTTCCATAACAATAAAACATTGAAAACACCCAGGAGGTTGAATAATTTTTATAGGCACTGTATATGAATGCTGAATATAAAGCAGGACAGAGGCACTAAAAAGTGTGTGAATGTTGAGGTACACGCTGGCTAGCATCAAATATCTGTGCCAATCCTTGGTTGCATTGAGTGTTTAGTCCCTTTGGAGAGGGGGGGTGCTAGCTTACTTGGGGAAATAGTGACCAGATAAGGTTTTCTACATCGTCTGTTTGCTGTGCCCCAAATGAGCCTAATCTGATGGTTTGTCTTGGTGTCCTAAGGACATTAATATTAGATTGTCACTGATCCACCTGAAAACTGGAATTTCTATGGTCACCTGAAGCCTCTGTATACCCTGTATGTATGCGTATATCATGCCGCACCTATAGCTTCAGAACAGTAGGTCAGTGTATTGTGGGCTGTTTGCAGTCTTGGGTTCAGAAGAGAGTAATCCATGACTGCTTGGTTATTCATTCAGGACGTCTTCCGAACCCAAGACTTCAAAGTGCAAACAACCCATCACAAAACACTGACCTACTGTCCTCAAGCTTTATACATTTTTTACTAAGGCTACACCTAAGTAAATGATTGCTGGGAGGAAACAAATATAAAAAGCGATTCCTCAACAAGCAATAGATACCATCATCTCAAATATGGTTTATATTATGAAGTGTGTTCCTCTGAATTCGAGAGCAGCATATAGAAAAAAGGGGGATGAGATCCCAAGAAATTGACTGGGTATCTGTACTGTTGTTCCTGTGGTGTTGGATAGGTAACTCGTAGTAGATGTGTGATGAATACCAGGTGGTGACTCTAATTAGTGTGATTTATATTGATTATAAAAAGGACTCCTGCTACATGTCTATTCATGCTCTAAAGAAACTCATGTCTCGAGTGAAACGTGTCAGTATGACACCATCACGCTCTGTGAAGTGAGATTACAGACTGTCTGCCAGAGACTTTCCCCACCTGACACCCTCGGTTGTTCATAGGTATGCGGAAGTGATTCCCGGATGCCAGCAGGAGCCATGGCATGAGACGCCAGAGGCACAAGCTGAGCAGTGAGTGGATCCATTCCTTTCCCATCTCATGAGAATGTCTACTTTTACCTTGATCGGATCCGGATGGTCTGTTGGTTTGACAGCTTAACAGCTTGGAACAAACTGGGAACCTGGAGAGTGGTGAGCTGTATCCATGTCAACTACACCCGGCTGGGTATTGATTACTTACACACACTCACCTTCCCCACAGACATCCATTAATCTTTCCACCAATCCCCGTGGTCTTTACACTACGGGCCTAGAATGTCTCTTTGTGAGAACCCAGGCTGCCTCTATTGCTAAATTCCTGCTTCTATTTCAATCACCAGAATCTTCTGTCACCTATCTATTGAAAACCTATTGATGTACATCATTTCCTACATCGGGGAATGTCCACAACACAGACCACGCCTTATCTCTTACTGAAATCATCAGTGGAGATGACGTTTCTCTTCTGTGGAATATCACACTGAAATCATATTGAGTGGTTATCCCTAATAGAGGCAGCCCCCATGGATTTAGTGGTCCATGAATTATGTGTGGAGTGAATGTCTTTGGTAGCTACCTGTTAGAGCGGCACAATTGATCGTTAAAAAAATTGCGATTCTTCACAATTCTTTCATGTAACAAGTGTAGAGACTTCTCTGCTCACTCTGGCAGTCTGCCAAGTTTTTAACAACATTATCTGTGCTAGTAGATAACTAGAAACATTGTAACTCTTCCTTCTTAGATCAAAGGGATGAACTTCTGTTTGTAAATGAGGGAAGTTTAACCACTTAGAGTATAAACCTTTTTCTGACACTTGTTTCTTACAAAGTTAAAATCACAGGGCCAGATTCACAGAGCGATTACGCCGGCGTAACAGGAGATGCGCGGCGTAAGTCTAATTGTGCGCGTGCGTTTCGATGCACGGCATCCCCAAAACGAGATACGCAAGAAACCTACTTTTTTTTGTCCAGCGTAATTTCGTTAGACAGGCGCATCCGTCCGCGCAAAACTGCGCTAGACAAACCATTGATTTGCTATTCAAATATGCTAATGAGGGAGTTACAGGGATCCACAAAAGTACGTTGGTGCAGCGCAGGCTACGCGCTGTGCACAACAGCTAAATGTTCTGTCTAAAATTAGACCATATAAAAGCTGGTCTGAAATTAGACAATTCGTCTACATGTCAGATAAAGCAACACTGTTAGTGAGGAGCTGAGCAGTCACACATGTTGCCCAACAAACTGTATGCCAACATGCCAGTGGCATCCATGCTTATAGCTATACTACTGACTTTAGATGAGCAAAGAAGGAGGAGGGCACTGAGGAGGGCACAGGATTTTTTTTTTTTTTTAACCTTTTTTTTGGCTTATATGAACTTTACCATTTAATCTAATCTAATACAATATTCTTATCTGATACAAGCCCCTCACACTTCACTCTTCACGGGAGAGGATATATCACACACGCATAGACATCTATGGCATGAGTGATTCTGAGGTGTCTTGCATCTTCAGATTCACCCCTCATGCCATCATGGAATTAACCACAACCCTGCAGGAGGACATCACCAGCCCAACACATGACACTACCCATGACACCCATGACAGCTACATATACAATCAGAGCCCCATCCCCACAGATTTCGAACAGAACATGTATGGGGACAGCTGGCTGGTTGGGGAGTGACATGGGTGGCAGGCATGACTGTCCCCCCCCCCATGATGCACACATCACAAGGGGCACATGCACGACTAACATCCTCCTGTCTTTTCCCTTCAAGGTGACTCTGCATATGCACTGGGACCCCATCTCATGACCCCATCTCATGCCAGCTCACATTATGCATCTTTGCACGTTAAACACACACATTAATCGTGGCACAATGAGAATGCATGCATGCACACCACTGTGGTCCCTAGCACACACACCCCACATCCTCATCACATTGGATTGGCACCAGTCCACCATGCAGGACTTGTGAGCAGCAACGCCACCGCAAGGCTCCAATTATGTCACTGTACATTCATACACCATTCACACGGACCTGGGGATCACTTCTCCCTGGTCCTGGGGAACCCTTCTCCACCAAAATTGAGGGTGACACCCCTTTTCCCGCAGGAATGTCACCCCCACATTCCCAAATCATACACAAACAAAACCAAAATAAAATAAAAAATTAACCAGCAAAAATAAAAAATGGCCAGCAAAAATATAATTTAAACAAAATAACAACAAAGAAAACACATAAAAGACAAAAATCACTCTCAAAGACACGTCAAAAACAAACAAACAAACAAACAAACGCTAATAAACAACAGAACAAAAGCACCTTGCTGTATAGGGAGGGATGCAAAGGGATGTACTTTTGCCAAGGAAGTGCGTTTGTCTCTGTCTATTTATGCTGTTTGCGTAGTTCACTAATTTGCCCTAGTCCACTTCCAATTTCACTGATTGCGCCATTCCCGAGTTGTGAGCATGCGCACAGAGGTGCTGACCATGGTCTGCTTCAAGCGCGCATGCGCGAGCCGGCTGGCCCTCCATTTGCATGGGGTCACGGCTCATTTCAATGTAACACGCCCACGTCCTTCCCAATTTGTATTACTCTGCCTTGCGCCTCTGAAATAACGTTGCGCAGGCGCAAATTTCTGCGTAAAAGCGACGAGAATAGGGTGATTGCGCCGCTACATTGCGCCAGTCTAACGTAAAGGCGGTGCGCTACGCCGGTCCAATAATGGGCAGATGTACCTGAATCTGGCCCACAATTTTTTGCTAGAAAATTACTTGGAACCTCCAAACATTATGGGCCAGATTCACATACAATCTGCGGCGGCGTAGCGTAAGCCATTTACACTACGCCGCCGCAACTTAATGGAGCAAGTGGCATACTCCCAAAGCACTTGCTCCGTAGTTTGAGGCGGCGTAGTGTAAATGGCTCGGCGTATCCCCGCGTAATTCAAAGGGGGCGGCTTGTATTTAAATTAAGCGCGCCACCGCTTCGATCAAACTGCGCATGTGCCGGCCGGGAAAAAAGCCCAGTGCGCATGCTCTAGCTCACGTCGAAAAGCGTTGTTGAATCCGACGTCAAAACAACGTGATCGTCACTTACGCAATGCCCTATTCGCGAACGACTTAGTAAAACAACGTAACCGACGGAAAAAGACGACGCTGACCCGACCCCATACTTAACCACTTTAGCCCCGGGCCTGTTTTTCAGATTCGGTGTTTACGAGACTAAAACATTTTTTTTTGCTATAAAATTACTTAAAACCCCCAAACATTATATATTTTTTTTTTTCTAACACTCTAGAGAATAAAATGGCAGTCATTGCAATACTTTTTGTTACACCGTATTTGCGCAGCGGTCTTACAAGCGCACTTTTTTTGGAAAAAATTCACTTTTTTAAATAAAAAAATAAGACAACAATAAATTTGGCCCAATTTTTTTACATATTGTGAAAGATAATGTTACGCCGAGTAAAATGATACCCAACATGTCACGCTTAAAAATTGCGCCCGCTCGTGGCATGGCGTCAAACTTTTACCCTTAAAAATCTCGATAGGCGATGTTTAAAAAATTCTACAGGTTGCATTTTTTGAGATACAGAGGAGGTCTAGGGCTAGAATTATTGCTCTCGCTCTAACGATCGCGGCGATACCTCACTTGTGTGGTTTGAACACCGTTTTCATATGCGGGCGCTACTCGCGTATGCGTTCGCTTCTGCGCGCGAGCTCGTCGGGACGGGGCGATTTAAAAAATTTTTTTTTTTGTTTTCGTATTTATTTCTATTAATTTTACCAATTTTTAACACTAAAATAAAAAAATAAAAAAAATGATCACTTTTATTCCTATTACAAGAAATGTAAACATCCCTTGTAATAGAAAAAAGCATGACAGGTCCTCTTAAATATGAGATCTGGGGTCAAAAAGACCTCAGATCTCATATTTAGGCTAAAATGCAAAAAAAAAAAAAAAAATTTTTAAATGTCATTTTTCAAATGACATTTAAAAAAAAATGTCTCTTTAAGACGCTGTTTGGAACTGACGTTTGACGTCACTTCCGCCCAGCAGAGCTACGGGGATGGACGAGGGAAATTTTTTCCCTCACTCGCATCCCCGCTGACCAGACGAGCGCACCCGATCGCCTCCGCCGCTACCGACGGCTCCGGTAAGCGGCGGAGAGCGCGGGAGCGCAGCGGGAGGGGGGGGGGCGCTCGTCCGCTACCGATAACGGCGATCTCGCGGCGATTCCGCCGCGGAGACCGCCATTATCGTTTACCCGACCGCCCACAGAAGAGATGGATATCTCGGTTGTGGCAGCAGCTGCTGCCGTTACCGAGATATCCATCCTCAAAGTGCCGACGTATACCTGCGGTGGGCGGTCGGGAAGTGGTTAACATGGCAACGACGGAACTTCGTAAACCTACCCCTCATATAGCAGGGGTAGGTTTACGCTTACGGAAACGACGTAAACGACGACGGGGCGGCGTAAAAACGTTCGGGAATCGGCGTATTAAGCTCATTTGCATAGGCAAATGAGAAAACAAAGTAAAGGCCACCTAGCGGCCAGAAAAGTAATTACATTTACGATCCGACGGTGTAAGGGCCCATTCACACCTGAGCGGCAAAACGCCTGTCGCGCGACGCTCGTGCCGCTGGAGGGGAAATTTCCCATTCATGTCTATAGAGATGGTTCACATCTCTGAGACGCCGAACGCCTGTCGCCTGAAAAAAAGTCCCGGACCCTTTTTTTCAAGCGACATTGGCGTTCGCCCATAGACATGAATGGGAAGATTTGTAAAAAAAAAAAATAAAAAATCGAAGCGCGGCAAGTAAAGCCGCGTATGCGGCGTTACTTGCCGCTCAGGTGTGAATGCAGCCTAAGTGTTTTACACATAAAGAAGAAAAGGAATTCAGCGCTGGAAATAATAAACAAAACAAATTAAATAAATTACAATGATGCAAGCCAGCACTGAAGGATCAATTCAAATAAAACGTCCCAAAGTAACTTCAATAACAAAAAGTGCAGCGCAAAACATAACAAGTGACATCTAAAATTAAACAAAAATGAAATGAACAAAGAAAGTCCATATAAAGTGCACTGGTGAGTAAAATAATCTGATAAGCATTATCAGATTATTTTACTCACCAGTGCACTTTATATGGACTTTCTTTGTTCATTTCATTTTTGTTTAATTTTAGATGTCACTTGTTATGTTTTGCGCTGCACTTTTTGTTATTGAAGTGTTTTACACCTGTCGGATCTTCACTGTATCTATGCGTAAGTGATTCTAGGAATCACACGCATAGATACCCAGTAAAAAAAACAGAGATACAACGGTGTTTCCTGCGATACACCGTCGTATCTCTTTTGAGAATCTGGACCTATATATATATATTTTTTAGCAGAGACCCTAGGGAATAAAATTACGATTGTTGCAATATTTTATGTCACACTGTATTTGCACAGCAGTCTTTCAAACGCAATTTTTTGGGAAAAAATACACTTCGATGATTATAAAAAAAACGAAACAGTAAAGTTAGCCCAATTTTTTTGTTTAACCACTTCCATACCAGGCACTTACGCACCTTCCCGCCCAAGCCAATTTTCAGCTTTCAGCACTGTCGCAATTTGAATGACAATTGCGCGGTCTTGCTACACTGCACCCAAACAAAATTGGCGCCCTTTTTTCCCCACAAATAGAGCTTTCTTTTGGTGGTATTTGATCACCTCTGCGTTTTTTTTTTTGCGCAACAACTAAAAATAGAGCGAAGATTTTGAAAAAAAAAATAAAGTTTTTATTTTTTTCTGTTAATTTTTTTGTAAATTAGTATGTTTTCTCTTTCAATTACGGGCACTGATATGGTGGCACTGATGGGCACCGATGAGGTGGCACTGATGGGCACCGATGAGGTAGTTCTGATGGGCACCGATTAGGTAGCACTGATGGGCACTGATAGGCGGCGCTGGTATGGGGCACTGATGGGCACTCATGGGCGGCACTGATGGGCACTCATGGGCGGCACAGGTGGGCACTCATAGGCGGCACAGGTGGGCACTCATAGGTGGCACAGGTGGGCACTCATAGGTGGCACAGGTGGGCACTGATAGGTGGGCACTGGGCATGGATTGGCAGTGTGGGGTGGCACTGACAGACACTGGGGTGGCACTGATGATCACTGAGGGGTGGCACTGATGGATCAATGTTGCCAATCAGTGCCCATGTGTGGGCACTGATTGGCATAATTTTTTTTTACTGCCCCTTTTTTTTTTCTTGCTGACTTTTTTTTTTTTTTGTCCTTTTTTTTTTTTTGTCCTTTTTTTTTAAGTTCCCTGGTGGTCTAGTGTGGCACTCCCTGGTGGTCCGTGTGGCGATCCGAGGGGGGGCTGCGCTGATAAACAATCAGCGTGAACCCCCCTGTCAGGAGAGCCGCTGATCGGCTCTCATGTACTCGCGTCTGTTAGACGCGAGTGAGGAAGAGCCGTCGGCGGCTCTTCCTGTTTACATCGTGATCAGCCGTGATTGGACACGGCTGATCACGTGGTAACGAGGCTCCGCCGGAGACTCGTTACCGAGATCGGAGGTGCAGGGTGTCAGACTGACACCCCGCATCACCGATCGCCGCGCTGCGCGCCACCACGGGCGCGCGCGGCATTGAAATCGTGCTAGACGTTTGAGAACGGCTAGTCACGATTTCATAACCACTTCCCGGCCGTAAATCTGCTATCGGCCGGGCGGGAAGTGGTTAATGTAAAAGATGATGTTACGTTGAAAGAATCGCAATCCATCTTCTAATAAAAAAAAAAACGCATTTCTCATTTTAGCCAGAATCGTGCAGCTTTACTACCGGTGCCTATAGACAACGATGTCTATTTTTAATTGAATGTGGTGGAGGTTATAACTATTTGTACCAGTGTTTATGTGGGATTGTACAATAAAGATATACAATTTTTTGATAATACCGGAGGTTTTTCCCTGAAGAAATTCTTGGGATCTCTTCCCCCTTTTTTCTATATGTCCTCAAGCTTAAAGAAGTTGTAAAGATTTTTTTTTTTTGCTGAAAATGACTATTTACAAGGTATAGAGACATAATAGTTAACTGATTCCTTTTAAAAATGATTAAAAATAGATAAAAATCAATCATATAATGTGCCTGCAGTTTCAGTTTCGTTTGTCATCTAGTTTCTTGCTCCTGTGAAGGACAGAGACACAGAGCCAATAGAGGGCAGTGTTTGTTTTTAAAATAAAAGTGATTGGTTCTGAGGGGTTTTAGACACACAGTAATCACACCTTCTTGATTAGAGACCACAGAGAGAAGTTCCCAGTACTTTTTTCATAAGGAAACAGACAACCAGGAAGTGTGCAAAACAGAGAAGGATTACACCAAAAACGAACAATGAGGACATGAAACCAGGACTGCATTAGGGTAAAGGAAGCTATTTAGCTAAAAAAAAAAATCCTTTAGTAACCCTTTAAGGTCCTGTGTCCTACATGCAAATTCATGGTCTGTGTCTGTATATTGTCTGTATCTGTCTGCATTCCCACATTACACTGTTGGTTGTACTATTTGTCTGTAGCAAAAAAAAATCAATAGACAGAAAAGCCTACAGGTGGCGAAGGAAGAGGCTGCCATGGTAACCAGGTAGCAGACAATTTTCCATCTTGCAGCATCCACTCTCTGAAGAAGTATCACTGTTACTATGCATCCTTCTAGCAATTACAAATTGCTGCTGGAGAACTTGAGAGGATGAAGCAGCCCCTGGGGGATCAGAACTTGCCCAAAGGGTATAATTACCATACTAGTAAATTTTTGGAAATACGAGGTAGTGTATAATTCCATCAGTAAAATTGTCTTTGTGCTTCTGTTTCTTTAGATGCTGTTTTATATACAGTGTTGCAATTACTTGTAGTCCAATACTATGGAAACAAACTTCAGAGGGATGCAAGGCGCTCTTCATCTCAACTGTAGATGTGCATTGATTTGAAGCAGGATTACTGGCTAAGCTCAGATCACTAATTTTTACTACCAGATGATGAAGCTAAGCAACCGTTTTATCAAAGATGAAAGCCACGGTTACATGATATATTTTCTTAGTGAAATGTTCTTGCTACATCCTCTGCTCGATGTGATTTAAAAGGATTTTCTTATCGTCGCTATTTCTTGATATTGTAATATGTTAGACAAGCAAGAATAGATGTTCTGACAGTCAGTGTACAGTGACTGATATATATTGAGCGTGCTGGGGGTCCTATCACTTTCAGGAGCCAGCCAAGACAACCACAAATAAAAGGTTTAGAAAGGCAGTTATTCTGTCATCTAAGATAGCTGACAACTGATGATATAAAATAAGTTCTACTAATTAAATCGCAAAGTATTTGTCTAGAGAAATAGCACCTACATATTGGCATTTTTGAGCCGAAGCCTGTCTTTCATGTATTTCACACTAGCACTGAATACAGTGTACTTGTATGCTATATTGCAGGGATAGGCAATTAGCGGCCCTCTGGCTGTTGAAAAACTACAAGTCCCATCATGCCTCTGCCTCTGGGTATCATGCTTGTGGCTGTAAGAGTCTTGCTATGCCTCATGGGACTTGTAGTTCTGCAACAGCTTGAGGTCCCCTGCTACATTGTATCTTAGCGTGAGATGTGCTCTGTCTCTGCTAGCACCTGAATACGAGTGTTAACCAGTGAGCCTGATACTACGGGCTTGGAGCGTTGCCAATCTGTTATGGAACCTATTTTTTGCTAAGGGAGACAGGCTTAAAGGGACACTAAAGTCAGGTTGTTTTTTTTTTTTAAATAACAAACATGGTATACTTACCTCCACTGTGCAGTTCGTTTTGCACAGAGTGGCCCGGAAAGCTGTCTTCTGGGGTCCCTCGGCGGCTGTCTGGGCTCCTCCTCGCAAAAGCTTTCCATCTTCATGCGAGGGCGCTCGCACAGTGGAAAGCTTTTGCGAGCACGCTCCCGTGATACAGCGGCGGCCATAGCCGCCGACTGTATCACTCGGCCCCGCCCCCGGCGCGCCGCATCATCCGCTGTGATTGACAGCAGCGCCAGCCAATGGCTGCGCTGCTATCAATCCGCCCAGCCTAGCCAATCAACGGCCAGGCTGGGAACCCGAAGAGGATGACGTGGACGCACCCGGGAGTTTCAAACGGTAAGGTAAGTAAAACGGGGACTCGGGGGGGGGGGGGGGGGGGCGGTGCTGTGAGATGTTTTTTTTACCATAGGATGCATTAAGGTAAAAAAACTTTTACCTTTACAACCCCTTTAACTGGTAAAGATTATGGAGACAGGGACACACAGGAATAGTCCAAGCAGGTTTGTTTTGCACTTTTATTCAGAAATGCAGCAGACACGTTATGACAGTGGCCATCAACCCTGTCCTCAGGGCCCACTAACAGGCCAGTAGGGATGAGCCGAATACCCCTGGGTTCGGTTTGCATCAGAACCTGCGAACAGACCAAAAGAACTTTAGAACCCTGTTAAAGTCTATGGGACTCGAACGTTTGAAATCTAAAGTACTAATTTTAAAGGCTAATTTGCAAGTTATTGTCCTAAAAAGTGTTTGGGGACCCGGGTCCTGCCCCCATGGGAGTGTTTGGGGACCTGGGTCCTGCCCCAGGGGACATGTATCAATGCAAAAAAAGTTTTAAAAAATGCTTAAAGTGCTTAATGTGAAACAGTAAAATTAAAATATTCCTTTAAATTTTGTACCTAGGGGGGTGTATAGTATGCCTGTAAAGTAGCGCGTGTTTCCTGTGCTTAGAACTGTCCCTGCACAAAATGTAATTTCTGAAAGAAAAAAAGTAATTTAAAATCACTCGTGGCTATAATGAATTGTTGGATACCAGCAATACAGAGAAAAGTCATTCATAAAAAAAGAATGCGTAGGGGTCCCCCCAAATTCAATTACCAGGCCCTTCTGGTCTGGTATGGATATTAAGGGGAACCCTGCGTCAAATCAAAAAAAATGATGTGGGGTTCCCCCCAAATATGCATTCCAGACCCTTCAGGTCTGGTATAGATTTTAAGGGGAACTCCACCCTAAATGAAAAAAAAAATGCCGTGGACTCCCACAATTTTTTTTTAATGAATGACTTTTCTCTGTATTGCCAGGAGCCGACAATTCATTATAGTCGTGAGTGATTTTAAATGACTTTTTTTCCTTCAGAAATGACACATTTGTGCAGGGACAGTTCTAAGCATGGGAAACAAGCGCTACTTTACAGGCATACTATACACCCCCCCCCCCCCCCAGGTACGAAATTTAAAAGGAATATTTCACTTTTATTGTTTCACTTAAAGGAATTATTAAAATCACTGCTGCCAAAAAAACAGCAGTTTTTAAAACTTTTTTTGCATTGATACATGTCCCCTGGGGCAGGACCTGGGTCCCCAAACACTTTTTATTACAATAACTTGCATATTAGCCTTTAAAATGAGCATGAGATTTCAAACGTTCGAGTCCCATAGACAGGGTTCTAAAGTTCACACGAACTTGCCGCGAACACCCCAAATAGTTCGCTGTTCGGCGAACAGGCAATGTTCGAGTCGAACATGAGTTCGACTCGAACTCGAAGCTCATCCCTACAGGCCAGGTTTTATGTATTAACTTGGGGAGATGCAGACTAGAATACTGCAATCACTGAGCAGCAAATTATATCACCTGTGATGTATTTCAGTTATCTTGCAAACCTGGCCCTCTAGTGGGCCCTGAGGACAGGGTTGATGACCACTGCGTTACGGAACCCCAATTGCATTTCCCAAAACAAACCAGTAGCACTTGTATCCCTATAGTTTTCTGTCAGCCTTTTCACACGCCCATAGCAGAGTGGGAGCCCTGAGCAGAAGTCAGCTTAACCACTTATGGACCGCTGCATGTACATTTACGTCGGCAGAATGGCACCGACAGGCACATCAACGTATATATACGTTGGTGCCTTGGGGGGGATCGGGGGTCCGATCGGACCCCCCCCATACATGCGGCGGTCTGCGCGGCTGCAGGAGCGATCCGACAAGAGGGGGCGGCTATTCGTTTTTGTCCGCCCCCTCCGGATCGCTCTCAGCCAATGCGCGCGCTCCCCCTGCAGTGCACTTCCTCCTCCTGTGTAAACACAGGAAGGAGGAAGCGACGTGATCTCTCCCTCTGTGTTTTTTTTCAACCACCGCTGAGGAGAGATCACAACACAAGTAAGTCTGCACAACACTACACTGCACCTACACTACACAAAAAACACATTTAACCCCCGCGATCGCCCCCCCCCCTCCCCCTGTCACAGTGTCACTGAATGCAGTAATCATACATGTATGATTACTGTATTTAGTGTCAGTGTGACAGGCAGTGTAAAAGTCAGTTAGTGTTAGGTTCAGGGTAGCCCTGTACCCCCCCCTAATAAAGTTTTAACCCCTTGATCACTGCCCTAGTTAACCCTTTCACTCCCTATTGCCAGCGTCACTAAGCGATCATTTTTCTGATGGCTGTATTAGTGTCGCTGTTCCCGCTAGGTAGCTAATTTTTTTTTTATTGCGATTTTTTTTTTACTAAAGACATGTGGCTAAATAAAATTTTGCCTAAATGTTTGACTAAAATTTAGTTTATTTGATTTTTTTTATAACAAAAAGTAAAAAATATTGATTTTTTTTCAAAAATGTCGCTTTATTTTTGTATATAGCGCAAAAAATAAAAATCGCAGAGGCGATCAAATACCACCAAAAGAAAGCTCTATTTATGGGAAGAAAAGGATGCGAATTTTGTTTGGGAGCCACGTCGCACGACCGCGCAATTGTCTGTTAAAGCGACGCAGTGCCGAATCGCAAAAACCCCTTTGGTCATTTGGCAGCATATTGGCCTGGGTCTTAAGTGGTTAAATATATAAATGACTAATAATGAGGTCAGCCTGGCAGGTAAGATGTAGACCAGGGGTGGCCAACCAGTGGCCCGGGGGCCACATGTGGCCCGCAGAGCCCTCTGATGTGGCCCGCGACCTCATGCTCTGGAATGGCAGGTTGGCAAGTCCAGATCGCAGGTTTCCGACCCGCCATACCACAGTATCAGTGTTGTGAATGAAGCTGGCGGTAGAGGAAGAAAGCGGCAGCGGAGCAGAGCCCCATAAGCTGATGCTTCCTGTACAGCGCCGGCTTTTGCACCCGGCGGAGTCTATGGCAAGTTCAACTAACCTGCAGGATAGACACAGGAGCACTGCGCTGCACCTGCAGTGTGGATAAACCGCAGCACATCAGTGTGAAAGCAGTCTTAGGCCCTTTTCACACGATCAGGCTGACCAAATTTGGACTCTCAAATCACCTCTATAGAGCATCAGATGTCCGTTTATGCCCACCTACTTCCAATCCGAAAAACAGAAGGGAATTTTTTACCTTCCATCTGGGTGGATTGGAGGAGCCTATAGAGTAGCCGCCCACTCCACTCATTGTGGCCCATGACTGGTTACCAAGTTGCTTAAGTGGCCCTCGCTCTTCAAAAGGTTGGGCACCCCTGATGTAGACCTATGAATGGGGGCTCATTTGCACCCAATACTCTAGAAAGCCTCTGGTCGCCAGGACCAAGAACGGAATCTATTACATTTCTAAGATTCTGTTTTCTCCACATCAGCCAAAAAACCCTGGAACCCCTCACCAGACATAGATAAGAAACCTACCTGACACATATACACTATTTACAATCTTGACATCCAATGCCCGTAGTACTTTTACAGACCCTGGTTCTTTTAATAAGCCAGACCCAACATGCACCCCTTTGAATAACTTCAGACCAGACTTATAACGGTTAAGGTAAGTTTACCGAAAAAAGAATGCAGCATAACAGTTTAATATGAACAGCATCCTTCCCTTTATCCTGACTAGAATAATGTAGTTGCACAGGCTTACCTCCATGAGGTGAGAGTCTATAACGGCATTGTCCATGTCTTGGATGCCTAGCGAAAACCCTGGTTTATTCAGCAGCGCCAATGACTGTGCTCACAGGTGATGCTGGAGCTCACTGGACCCATCAGAACCCATCTTTTTGGACCTCAGCTATCCCCCTTTTTATAGCACAGGTGGAATGGTTAGGACCAAACTAAGCTAGACATTTTTCTCCAGCCTGGGCTGGCCGCTGGCTCACTAAACCATACACACTTCAACCTACCTGCTATGCTGTTGCCTTCACCTAATTTGGCACCATGGATAGCCTCCATGGTGCCAAATTAGGTGAAGGCAACAGCATCCCTTATGTATCTTCATCTTCATTATTGCCATGTTGAGCTTGTATAGTATACATGAACTGTATATACAGTACTTGTGCATAGTAACCAATCAGCTTCTAGGTTTTATTGTCAAAGCTTAAATAAACAAGCTGAAACTAGAAACGGATTGGTTACTAGGCACAGCTGCACCCGATTCTATGTGCTCCAGCTTAGTAAATCTGTGCTCCAGTTTTAGTGTACATAATGCTTATTTTAAACTCCCTGCAATTCTAGCTGGAATGTTGAATTCAGACAGATGGTGGAAGAGCCTTCAATGGCTACCCAAATCTGCAATAAAGGACAGGACAAGGAAAGCTATATCGCACAAATCCTATCTGTGTTCTCTAGTTAGGTATAGCACTGGGGGGTGAATAGATCAATAGGATAAAGCAGAAATAATCTACGCATAGAAATGTATAACTTCAGGGTCCTAGATAAATAATTGCTGAAGTCAGAGAATGGGAGTTTTATTTTCAAGGTATATTGCATGAGGAATATCTACTGGCCATTCTACCTATTTAAATAGGGTCTGTAATTGGTTGAGTGAGTTAATTCTTTAAGACTTTTTTGATGACAATATATTGGATTTCCAATTATTCCAATGTAAATTATTCCAATGTGAGTGATTTGTTCTTTGATTACAGATAGTTCTCTGCAGCCCACGCTAGACCTCTGGTGCTAAAAATAAACCAGTAAGCAGTTCCTCAGCCTAATCAATTTAAACTCAATAATGTTGTCGGGAAAATATGGAGGAGGGCTAGCTTTGACAAAGACTAAGATGGTTAATCAACATCTATATGCTAAGCAAAAACAGGAGCTTCAGTTGTTATATGCATCAGTATTATAACTAAACAATTTTGGTTGGATGGGTAAAAGAGATAAAAACAGTTAGTCATTTATACTGTACATATATAACAATGGTGTAATCAGTGCTGGTGCAAGGAATTTTGACACCCTAGGCAAAACCTAATTTTGCCACCCCTTTGGCTCCACCCCTGACTCCACCCCTCTTCCCTGCCCATGTATACCGGACCTTTTTATAGACTGCTACTATCTTGGGGGTACAGCAAATTGAAGGACGAAAACTGGACAGCCGCACTCCGAAACCACTTAAAATAAGTTGTTTTTTTATTTTTCAACTGTACACACAGTCACTGCAACCAACAAAATACAGTATGGCCGACGCGTTTCGCACTTACAATCAGTGCTTAGTCATGGCTATTTTGGGGTTACAGTCAGTCACTGGCCCGGGGCATGATACACATGCAGCGTATGTAGAAGTCTGGAGGTGGAGGGGGGGTGGGGGCACTGGCGTGGCGCCCCTGACTGATGTGCGCTCTAGACCGGCACTGATCAGTGCAGGCCCATCAGTGCTGCATATCAGGGCCACCCATCAGTGCATATTAGTGCCGCCTATCAGTGCCACCTATAAGGCCTTGTACACACGATCGGACATATCCGATGAAAACGGTCCGCGGACCGTTTCCATCGGATATGTCCGATCTGGAGTTTGGTCCGATGGCGTGTACACACCATCGGATCAAATTCCCCGCCGGCGGACGGCGCGGTGACGTGGCGGTGACGTTGACGCCGCCACGTCACCGCACCAGGAAGTAAAACACTTCCGCGCATGCGCCGAATCCATTCGGCGGCGGCGGTGCGGGACGACATGTCTGCTGGTAAGTGTACTAACCAGCAGACATGTCGGGCGGACACATTCCCACCCGATAGATTTCAAAGCATGCTTTGAAATCTGTCGGGTGGACAAATCTGTTAGCCCATACACACGATCGGAGATGTCTGCTGAAACGGTCCATCGGACCGTTTTCAGCGGACATATCCGCTCGTGTGTACGAGGCCTAAGTCTCCATCAGTGCCACTTATCAGTGCAGCCTCATCAGTGCCCATCAGTGCAGCCTATCAGTACAGCATCGCTCATAATGGGCACAGGAGATGTACAGACCCATGAACTCAGCACAGGGATGGTAGGAACCCCTCATAATGGACACAGCAGGTGTACAGACCCAGGATCTCAGCACGGGGATGGCAGAAGCCCTCATAATGGGCACAGCAGGTGTAAAGACCCGGAAACTCAGTACAGGGATGGTGGGAACCCCTTATAATGGCACAGTAGGTGTACAGACCCAGGAACTCAGCAAAGGGATGGTAGGAACCCCTCATAATGGGCACAGCAGGTGTACAAGCCCAGGGACTTAGTACAGGGATCGTAGGAACCCCTTATAATAGGCAGGTGTACAGACCCCTGGATAGGAGGGGGCAACATTTACTTTAACTTATTGGTTGTATTTTCTTCCTGCAGTCGCTAACTGCTGGTGGAAGGGAGAGGACGAAAAGACCCCCTTTAGATGCTACAAGTGAAGGAAAATGCAGCCCAGTTTTAGTAAATGATGCACCCCCAGGCTGTACTAGTATCAGCAGTAACCAGGAGAATACATAGGGAATAGTGGGCAGCAGCCAGACTTGTAAGAAGTGTTTTCTTTGGGTGGTCACCAGAAGAAAAAAAAAAAAAAAAGAGAGCCAACACACTGACCACCCTGCACAGCACTGATATCAGCTCCAGTAACAGCTTGTGTACCAGGACCGTGCACTCCCCTACACCCTCTGCTTCCAACCTGCCATGCTGTGACCTGTGCATTGTGACCGGGGGAGGGGGGGACATTCCAGGGAGATCTGGGTTATTAGGAGGAAGAGCTGAGTTGAACTCTGTTGTGTATCATGCTGAAGTAACTGTTTACTGTCCTATAATGGGGGTGGGCTGAGTGGGTACAGAGTGCAGTTTGCAGAGCAGTCAGTGGTGTGTATAGTAAGGTGACCAGATTTTTAAAATGAAATCCGGGGACAATTTTTTTTTAATAGTAATGGCAGCAATCCGCCCACCTCACGGCTTGTCAAGTCTTAGGCCGCGTACACACGATCGAATCTATCTGCTGGAAACGGTCCGACGGACTGTTTCAGCAGACAAATTTGATCGTGTGTATGGGCGGACAGATGGGTTTTTCCAGCAGACAGATTTTAAAGCATGCTGCTATGTCTAAAGACATATCTGCTCGCACATGCGTCGAATGGATTTGACGCATGCGCGGAAGTGTTTTACTTCCTGGTGACGGTGACGTGGTGGCGTCAACGTCACCGCCACGTCACCGCACTGTCTGCCAGCGGGGATTTTGGTTTGATTGTGTGTACATGATCAAACCAGTATACCCCAGCAGACAAATCCGATCAAAACGGTCTGTCAGACCGATTTGATCGGATTTATTTGGTCGTGTGTACGCGGCCTTACTCTCTGGGCCCCGGCTACTACTGGGTGGGGAGCGGAGGAAGATCACTCCGCCAGGGAAGGCAAGGAGATAAACAGGCAGGTGGCTGTCTGGTTAACAAAAAAACCTGTGAAATGCCCAGGGAAAAACCAAGCCTACTTACCAACCAGCTGGCAGAACAACCAATTAACCTGTCTAACAGTATGCGTTAAAAACCGGGGTTTTGTCCGCACGCATTTGCAAACGCATGCGTGAGCCACAGAGCTGCGCCAAGGCACCCTGTAATCTGTGGTCCTAACACTAAACAATGAGCGTCCCCACAATGGAGGCACATGCATTTTAATGGATAGATAGGGGCAGGTGGACTGAAGGGGAGCCACCCTTTCTTAAAGGTGTAGGAGCACACCAAACACCCAGCATGTAGCACGAGCATCAGTGGCCTATAATTTCCTCCTCTGATGTCTCCCTATACACAGTATGTGCGGCTCCCTAGGACTTTATCAGTTTGTGTGTGTCAGTGCCCAGGAGGAGTGTCAGGAGCTGGTGAAGACACTTCCAGGCTGCTCTGTGTATTGTTGGTAGGAGGGGAGCGCAGATCATTCCCATACAATGCAGAGCGGCTCTATCAAAAATCTTCTGCTTTCCTCAGTGACGCAACATCTCCGCAATCCTCCCCTCTCCTTGTGTTTGTCAGTCCTCTCAGACTGACACCTGGCTCTACATACAAGACTGTTTCATCTCCTCACCAGAGAGCTATGTACAGTACACAGCAGCAGCAGTTGCGACCTAGGTGGCAGTGCGCCCTTGGCGGATGCCTAGTCCACCTAGTGGTAGAACGGGCCCTGGGTGTATCTAGATCTTTATAGTCCAAGTCCAGCCAAACCTTTTAGTTTTGGACAAAATGGATAAGGGATAGGACCTCTATTAAGTTTTTAGTTGTGGTCTGCATTCCTATGGGGGAGATCCACCTTCATTACCTGTCTGAAAAGCCCAGTCTTTAGTTGGGACACAGACTGCCACAAAACATTTTTAAGACCCCTTTCACACTGAGGGCGTATTGCAGGCACTATAGCGTTAAAAATAGCACCTTCAATCTGGCCTTTAAAAGTTGCTCCATTGGACAGTAAAACAAGTTCTGCTATCTGCATCTTTGGAGCAGTGAAGGAGCAGTGTGTATACCGCTCCTCCACCGCTGCTGCCCATTGAAATCAATGGGACAGCGCTACTATACCGCCCGCAATGTGCCCCTTTCTCGGACGCTAGCGAGGGTTAAATGTGCCCCGCTAGTGGCTGAAATGCGCCGCAAATCCGCCCATAATGTTGGCGGTAAAAATAGAGGAGTTTTACCACTGACGCTATGGGCTGCTCTGCTCAGCCGCGGCAGCGTTTTTGAGTGTTTGAGCGTTTTTTAATGTCTGGCGTTTTTACAGCTCTATGGCTGGAGCTTCGGAACGCACTGGTCCCGCGTTTTTTATGCAGCTTAAAAACATCTCAGCCATCTACAGCTCAAAAACGTCATGGTGGGCACGAGGCCATAGACTAACATGGAGAGCTGTTTTTAAGCTGCAAAAAACGCTCAGAAAAGTGGCTGTAAAAACGCCAGTGGAAATGAGCCCTTAGAGTTCAAAATAAGTCCTTTAATTATTACACAAGCGGACATAAAAGAAAACAGCCAATGTGTTTTAGGGGTTAAAAATATTTCACTTTTACCCCAACCAAAAATTATTTTTGTTACAGTGAGTAGCTAAAAATACTGAAACATGTAGATCCAATGCAGGAAAAAGTTATTCACACTTACTTTAACAGTTGAAAGATATATTTAGAATATGACTCTATACTGTTTGTGCTAGAACTTTGCAAAATAAATTTTGATGAACAGCAGTTGTCTATTCAGACTTACAGGTGTCTAGACCTATACATAACATTTTTTTTATTACAATTACATTACATTTTACAGTTTGCATGAGACATTGGGAGTCTGATTGGATTATGATAAAGCTTGCTACTCAATGCACACTGGTACAGATAGATTTGTTTGGTCAGTGGGAGTCAATCATCTACCGTTGTAGTTTGGAAACCCAGCTAGACTCACTAAACTGACTTTCAGAGATGATTAACTCTTCATACTTACTGACCCTGCAAAACGCTTGCTTTTTAGCTGAATCTCTAAATAAGTATGTTTTTCAGACAGACAGGTGTATTTAAAAAAAATACATATCATGTAATCAAAATCTACAAAGATGAGACTTTAAATAGGAAGTAAACCCTCTCTTAAAAAAAAAAAAAAAAAACCCTACAAGACAAAGGCATAATGAGCTAGTATGCATAGCATACTAGCTCATTATGAATTACTTAACTGAGAACGAGGCCCCTGCAGCTGTCCTTGGTATTCGGAGTGACTTCCGGGTATCGCTGCTCCAGCGATGTGACTGGCTGGAGCAGCAATGACGTCACTCCCCTGTGTGCGCAGAAGCCGCCACTAGCAGCATTGTACGCACGCTCAGTACGCCTATGCGCCTATACGGCAGTGCACCGTAAACATCGGTGCCGTCTTTCTTGGAAATATCTCCTTAACCGTGTAGGTTAAAGAGGAGTTCCACCCAAATTTGGAACTTCCTCTTGTTCCACTCCTCACCCCCATACATGCCACATTTGGCATGTAATTTTTTTGGGGGGGGAGTGGGGGCTTCAGTAGGAGTGGGACTTCCTGTCCCACTTCCTGCTTCCGCCGAGGGGCTGGTTAGGCGATTAAGCCTTAATCGCCTACACCAGCCCTTCCCTGTAGGCGATCACATGGGACACTGACAGGTCCCATGCGATCGCCTCTCCAATCAGCGGCGAGCCGCGCGCGCATGCGCAGTGCGGCTCGCGCATGCACAGTGGGTGCCCGGCCGTGAAGCCAAAGGCTGTCACGGCTGGGTGCCCACAGTCGAGATGGAGACGCCGGCTGGGGAGGGGGGGAGAGGAGCGGAGCCCCGGTCGGCGCGTCGCTGGAACGCAGGAGCAGGTAAGTGAGTGTTTATTAAAAGCCAGCAGCTACACTTTTTGTAGCTGCTGACTTTTAATAAACACAATTTTGTCTGGAACACCCCTTTAAGGAGATATTTCTTGCACCTACAGGTAAGCTTTAATCTAGGCTCATCTGTAAGTCAAAGTGGTCTGTAAGGGTTTACAACCACTTTAAATGTGTGTCAAATAAAAGTCACACAACTATTTAATATAAAAATGTATTTTTATTACAACATATTAGTTACACATAAATTAAAATTGTCTTGCAATACCAACGGTCATAACAAAAATCAACTATAACAAATGCTCAGAATGAGTTGGTGGTGAAAGTAGTACATATCAGTGCGTTTTGCAGAACCGTTCGCTTCTTTAGGACCATTGGACATCGGTTGAGTAAAATTCAGGCTGAAAAAAATGTATATTCATACAACAAAAAAAAAGGAATACTGTAACAAATTAAACTTTTTAAGTGTTTTAAAGTATATGTTATAAAATAAAATAATAAGTGAACAAAAATTACTCAACAGGATCACCCTTTTAAGTATTTTTTTGTTTAGTTATTGTTTTATGTTGTAAAATAAACCTTAAGACCCTTAAATAAATACATTTGTGAAGCCCCGTACACACGGCCGAGGTTCTCGGCAGAAACCAGCGAGAACCTCGCTGGGAGCCGCATTCTGCCAAGAACCTCGGCCGTGTGTACGCTCTCGGCGAGCCCCGCCCGTTGGGAAACCCGTCGAGCAAATAGAGAACAGGTTCTCTATTTGCTCGACGGCCCGTCGGGATGAATGGCTGGTTGCCTTTCCCGACGGGCGGGTCGCCGATTCTGACGGCCGGCAGAGAACCTCGACGGGCGGAACGATGTGTTCTCTGCCGTGTGTACGGGGCCTTACAGTATTCTTTTTTTTTTTCTCTTTCCCCTTTCTGGTTGACATTGGCCATCTCGGGGCTGCATTTATGATAGCCTGAACACAGGAGAATTGGGCATTATTGTGCCAACCCCATAAAGGAACGCCATCATCTGGTGGAGCTAGATTGAAGATAATTGTTGCATTAAAGGCTATAAAAAAAATTAAATGCTGGAGTCCTAGTTTAACCGTATATGTCCACAGGTAGACAGAGTAAACAAACAAAATAGGGAAAAATTATGAGAATATATACAGTTTGGGAGACTATTCCATGGCACAATGAGAATACATGCATGCACACCACTGTGGTCCCTAGCACACACACCCCACATCCACATCAAATTGGATTGGCACCAGTCCACCATGCAGGACTTGTGAGCAGCAATGCCACGCCAAGGCTCCAATTATGTCACTGTACATTCATACACCATTCACACGGACCTGGGGATCACTTCTCCCTGGTCCTGGGGAACCCTTCTCCACCAAAATTGAGGGTGACACCCCTTTTCCGGCAGGAATGTCACCCCCACATTCAAACAGCATTCACAACCCAAAAAAAAAAAAAAATTACCAGCAAAATCAAAAAATTTCCAGCAAAAAAAAAAAATCAAAAAAGGGGAAAAAAAAAATGATTGCCCTTTACGTGAGCCACGCCTGGGGCACCCCCCGCGCCTCAGGGGAGACTCATGGGGGAGGGGTAAAACCGGGGAAGGAGGAGCAGCCCCTGATCTCTGCCCACCTGGCGGCCTGCCCTCCAAGGCCACGGCTATTCTGTCCAGGGCAGCACCAAGTGTTGCCGTGTTGGCCTGGATAGCCTGGGTGAGGGCCCTCACATCCTGTCCAACGCCTGCTGATGTAGTCTGCAGGTCGTTTAGGCAGGTTGTGAAAGCCTGGGAGTGGGAGTCCAGGTTCCCCAGCGTATCCTTGATGGAGGACAGGCTCTCCTCCATCCGCACCAATGTCTGGCTGACCTGTCCCAGATGGCGGGTCTGAAGGGCCTGGTCCCTTCTCAGAGTGGCGGGCAGGAGATCGGCCACCCCCCTGGTGTTCCGGGACGAAATCCTGCCTCCAGCTGATGCTTGTGGCCTGGGGAGAAGGGGATGCCCTTGGGAGGGGAGCCATGTTGGGGGAGGAGGGGGGGGGGCTCCCCCTTAGGGAGGGCTGCCTGCTGCCAGCCAGAGGGGAAGAGTCCTGAAAAACCAAAAGTCCAGTGCCTGACATGGACTCCTCCTCCTCATGATTCTCCTCCTCCTATTGAACCTCCTCCGCGGACTCCGGCCTTGTTGGGGGGGCCTCATTAGGCTGCTGTCCTGGGGATGGTGCGGTCAGGCCAGATGGCCCTGCACCCTCCTGCACATCTGTGGATGACACAAAACATTCACAGGTTGGAGGATCCACACACTTGCCACATATTCCCTTTCACCCCCTCCCCCACACATGCTACACACCTGATATAAAAAAAAAAATACTTACCTGGCACCACGGGCTCCGGACTTGAGTCAAAGCTGGGCAGGCCCTCAACTTCATGCCGATGAAAGGTCAGGGCCACCACACGCTCCTCCGCTGTCAGCCTAATACGGCATGGTGGGCCCCCTCCTGTGCCCCTGGCATGGGCATGCATTTTGGACAGCTTCTGTTTGACCAGACGCCGGAGGTCATTGATTTTTTTGTCAATCCCAGACCGGGTCCGTGTCTCCCCCTCCCCCGCTGAATTGACCTGCTCAGTGATGAGGTCCAAAATCTCCCTCCTTCTGGCTGGGGTGGTGTTGGCACTGTCCGGGCCGTGGAGGAAACGCCCATAATCGCTAATGGCCCGGGCAAGAATTCTTTTTTCCCCCACAGTAAAATTGAGCTTTCGCTTTCTCTCTGTCATACTTCCAAAAAAAATCACTCCCAGTCAACAAAAATCTGTCACAAAAACAAGCACAACCAATCAAGCAAGAACACACACAAATAGAAAACTAACACCCAAAAAATCACACAAGCACTCAGCAAAAAACAGTCACAAAAACAAACAGCAAAAAATCACCAAGAAAACAAACGAACAGAAATATATCAAACAAACAGTCTCTCAAACACTTATCAAAAAACACTTTCAAAGATCTACTAACAAACACTTGATCACACAGAACACTAATCTGACAACTACCACACACACTGCAACGAACAACAGGACAAAAGCATTTGGTTAAATGGGAAGGGATGTACTTTTGCAATGCAAGTGCGTTTGTGTGTGTCTATTTATGCTGTTTGCGTAGTTCACTAAGTTGCCCTAGTTCATTTCCAATTTCACTGATTGCGCCGCTCCCGAGTTGTGAGCATGCGCACAGCGGAGCTGACCATGGTCTCCTTCAAGCGCGCATGCGCGAGCCGGCCGGCCCTTCATTTGCATGGGGTCACGGCTCATTTCAATGTAACACGCCCACGTCCTTCCCAATTTGTATTACTCCGCCTTACGCCTCTGAAATAACGTTACGCATGCGCAATTTTCTGTGCAAAAGCTACGAGAATAGGGTGATTACGCGACAAAATTGCGCAAGTCTAACGTAAAGTCGGTGCGCTACGCCGGTCCAATAATGTGCAGATGTACCTGAATCTGGACCTATAACTTTTGTGCAAACCAATCAATAAATGCTTATTGCGATTTTTTTTTACCGCCCTAAACTGAAGATTTTTTTTTTTTATCGATTTTTTTAGGGGATATTTATTATAGCAAAAAGTAAAGAATATTGCTTTTTTTTCAAAATTGTTGCTCTATTTTTGTTTATAGCAAAAAATAAAAACCGTAGAGGTGATCAACTACCACTAAAAGAAAGTTCTAATTTGCCACGTCGCACGACGTTAAAACGACGCAGTGCAGAATCGCAAAAAGTGCTCTGGTCTTTGGCCAGCCAAATGGTCCGAGGCTTAAGTGGTGAAGGCAAAAAATGGTATCTAACCCAAAGTACTCTAACGCATGCCAGCGTCGTATGTTTGCACCATGGGGAAGCCACCCTACCCAACCTTTGAACTATAGTAAGTTATCACAGGGTCAGCAGTATCCTTTCAATGCCCCGTACACACGATCGTAATTTCTGATGGACTTTTTCCTTTGGAAATTTCGACTGTGTGTATGCCCCATCAGAGTAATTCCATCGGAAATTCCGATGAATTCCATCAAAGTTTACACAGAGAACAGAGTTCTCTTTATCTCCGTCGGAATTCCGATGTTAATTTGGTTGGACAAAAGTCAGATCGTGTGTACGGGGCATTAGACCACAGATACAATGTTAATCCTGGAGCAGCTGCCACAAAATGGTTCAAACACCACACCACATACCTAATATCATTCAAAAAAATCTGTGAAGCGATCCAATAACTTATATGTGGATTATGTTAAAAAACTGATTGTGTATCCAATAAAGTGATGTATAAACCCATACAATCTCTATACCTACAGTATAAGGTAAGTAAAGTGCTGAAAATAATATAGATATAACATTTTATTAATCCTAATAAATTAATATATAAAAAGTCTTGTGAGATAATTCATAAATATATACTGTTTAATAAATACGTGCAAAAAATATTATTCATCAATAAATGTGCAAGTGTAGTAAATGTCCAATCAAATGAAAAAAGTCCATAAAATTTCCAATTCCACGGTGTGTTAGTAAATCAATCTTCCTAAGTTCTCACACACCAGACACCACCGTGCCCATCACCCTCACCCCTTAGGGTATGCGCTCAATCTAATCATTTGCTCTTGTATTTTAAAATGGTATGAAAGCGTAGGTGAGCATTAGAAGGCATGGCAGGCAGTGTGATTGGAACCCTGCCACCAAGGATAGAGAATTGGGCAAATTGTTTCTAGGACACCAAGCAATCTCCGATATCCAAGAAACAGGTCACTGCTTGGGTGTACAAATCTGTTCGCTCATCTCTAGCTGTAAGCTATCCAGGGATCTGCATCGCTGATAAAATTCTCTCTTCATTCAGTGTTCCAGAAAGCATTGTCATCTGTTCAGAATGACCTCTCCATGTATTTTGAACCATCTTGTTCGATGTAAATAATATTATGTACTCCAGGCAATACAAATGCTACCGAGCTGTCTCCATTGACAGATAAAGGTGAGCAAAGAGCTTCCTGAGGCTGTAATGGAAGCAGAATAAAATGGCTGGGGTTATTCTGGATGTTCCATGCAGGTTACGAGTTCTGATGTATTCTGTAATGCGGTGCACACACATCAATTTCCTGAGTCCTGTAGGGTTTTCTTCGGCTTTTACAGCATCGGTCCCGTTTAGAATTTCTACACCTTGCTATAACTCAGGCAGCATAGACTGCAGCCTTTTCACTTAGAGGCACCTATTTATAAAGGGGGTTATTAAGAACGTTTTGTGACATCATGACCCTTTCTATCCATCAGCTGTTCATTTATTTACCAGGTTGCGGTTTGCACCATATGTACCTTTCTGACGTTGCTCACATTCCATAGGGCTTTCCTTTTAATTTGTTATATTTTAATTGGACATCTAGTAGAAATAATATTACTTGGACAAATTGACTCACTACATATTCACCTGCTGAAATCCTGCCGTTTACACATTTTCTGATATTCAATGTGTATTTAATTGTAGCTAAACTGTATCTGAGTATCGCAAACTGAAAATGCTGAGAAATCACTTTAAAAAAAACATTTGTAGCTGTGGCCATCTTATGTAAGGGCATATGAATCATGTAGCATTTACTTCCTGGAATCCATCTGCCATCTCCTTCCGTCTCCTCCTCCCCTCCTTCAGATGGAAGAAATGGAAGCAAAAAGTAAAGTAAATATGATCTACATTCCTATCTATTTATTGCTGATTGGGAGAGTTTAGTCATGCTTTGAGTATTCCCCTGAGGTTATCCACACTACTAATGTTATAGCCCAGTGATGGCGAAACTTTTTGAGCCCGAGTGCCAAAAGCGCGACGCAAAACCAACTTATTTCTTTCAAAGTGCCAACACAAAATTAAACCTACCAGCGGCTCTGTACATAGGATGGGACTCACTCTTAATGAGTCCCAAGGAACCAAAAAGAATTCAGAATGCACTGTGCAACATACACTGACCTACCTGAAGATTACATTCACCTACCTGACCATTACACTTACCTACCTGACACATGCATTCACCTACATGACTGATGCAAGGAAGGAAGTCGACTCCTTCCTGCCTGCACCGTCATTGCAAGTGACTGCCTGGCTGGGGATTCCCCTGTAGTGCCGACAAAGAGGGCTTGATGTGCCAGCTGTGGCACGCATGCCATAGGTTCGCCATCACTGTTATAGCCAAACACAAAATCTAATCTCATTTACTTCCTTGGATTTGCTCCGATTTTTATAAATTGTCTTATTCATTTTAACAGATCTTTTTTTTTGTTAGCCCCAGTAGTATATGCAAATATCCCAACACAGAAGAGGTTGTGCCAGTATATATTTCATTTCATAGACTTGGTGTGGACAATAATTAAAAATAGAAAAGACTGGAATGGGGGCATTTTTTTCCTCTACTGTATGTATGTTTATATTTGAACTCTACTGCAATGTAAAAGATTGGTATCTGGGTATAATGACCTTTCAGAAAGTGTCAGAACAAATGAAGCAGGCCACTAATGCCTTATAAATGCCACCACCTAAGTATAATGCCCTGTACACACGATCGGTTTGTTTGATGATATCAGATATCCGATAAAGCTGACTTTCATCAGTCTTCCCTATACACCATCGGGTAAAGATCCGATTGTGTCTAACGCGGTGACGTAAAACACAATAACGTGCTGAGAAAAATTAAGTTCAATGCTTCCGAGCATGCGTCAACTTGATTCTGAGCATGTGTGGATTTTTGACCGATGGATTTCCCCACGATCGTTTTTTTGTATCGGTTTTTTAACCATAAGAAAAATGTAAAACAGGTTCTGTTTTTTTTCACCGATGGGAAAAAACTGATGGGGCCATGAAATCGCCATAAATATAATCATGGGCAATAATTATCTCTAGCCAGTTGGGCTACACATAGCTTCCATACCTACCTAGTGAAGAGAAGATTTAATTTCAAAAAGCGATGGGGTGCAGAGTGGACTGAAATTTGCCTCTTTGTCTTTATGCTTGGGGAGCATAATGGACTTCCAAATCTTGTGACTGTGTGATTGGTTGTCACAGTGGTCATGCGATCGACAGCCCATCCCGCTAGCTCCTGATCATGTTTGATGATTAGGCAGAAAGCTGTCTGACAGCTTGGTCACTGTGCTGGGAGAAACCTTGTCAGTCCATTGCCACGTATGTGAGGTGTGTGGGTGTTAAAGCCCACCCTCTTTGCCACTGCACATATGTGCTGCATGGATGGCAAGCGCTTAGGAAATAATTTACATTATTGTATTTATTATGGGAAACCTATTATTTTTTTTCATTTCTGTATATTGTGTACGGGTGTTGGTGAAATAATTAGGAGCTCTCTTGGAAACATCTCCTGCCTCTGAAGATAACCTCTGTGACATACACCATCTGCTTAATCATTCAGACATCTTCCAGTTTGAGCAATTACATACTTACCATGACATTCCACTATGGGAGCATTTTTGGTATTTTATGTGTTTGGCTACAACATTAATAGTATGGATAATCTGGGGAATACTTAAAGCGGAACCAATGGTGGCTGGTGCTTGAAATTTTTTTTTGGGGGGGGGGGCGCAAACAAATTGAAAAATTCAGAAAAAAAACCCATCAATTGTAGCCTCACTGTGCCCATCAAACGCATCTACTATGCCTATCAATTGCAGCCACCGTGCCATTAAACGCAACCAATGTGCCCATCAATTGCAGTCACTGTGTCTATAAAATGCTGCCGCTATGCCCATCAAATGCAGCCACTGTGCCATTAAATGCTGCAACTGTGCCAATCAAATGCTGCAACTGTGCCAATCAAATGCTGCCACTGTGCCTATCGAATTTCGCCACTATGCCATCAAATGCTTCCACTGTGACCCCCCCCCCCCCCCGAACGCTTACTTTCCATCTGCCCAGCACTTACCCTGTCTCGGTGGGGCAGTGGGTGATGGCGGTGAGCGGTGTTCTCCATGTGTCTTCTCCCGTCCTCTCCTTCTGATAGGCGTTCAATCACAGTACCTGTCGTTTCAGCCAATCAGGTGACGGGTAACAGACCCAAGCACCTGATTGGCGGAGAGGCGGTTTAGTATTAAGAAAGCAAATATTCATTTAATTTTATATCACACCTGGGTGGATCTATTTTGAAGCCTATTAGAACCTATGGCTCTACTAAGGTGCTTAAAAAAAAGAACCCTGCTGCTGTAATTTAGACGCCCGAATAGGGGGTAGCATGCTATGCATGAATCTATTCATTGGTCATAGAGGGGGTGGCTGGAGAGAGGGGGGCGACGCCCGTGCACCCATATAGACGCACCGCCTAAACTGGAAACTAAACTCTTTAAATTAACATAAACTATTTTAATCCTTATACTGCTAGCAATAGTAAATAAATAGGAAGGTACATTATATTTACTTGTTTTCACTTTTTTCTTTACATTTCTTCAAGTTACTTCCGGGTGTCTGACCAGTAGTCTTCGTGTCCATGTTTTTCTTTCATCTTGAGGAAAGGAGGAGAGGCTTTCTCAGCTAAGCACTACCTGTCCATATACCTAAGCTAAGGGCAGATGGATTCCAGGAAGTAAATGCTATATGAATCTTCTAACCTTACTCAAGATGGCCACAGCTAGAAATCCTAGAGGGCAAATGAGAAGAGAAGCAGCGCCTTCTAAGTCCCAGATAGCAAGCAATTGTGCTGCAATTTTGAACATGACTTGCTAAGCTATATCCAGATCAACATTCGTTGCATTCATTCTGCAAAGCATGGAGACATAGAGATGAGGAAATTGACTTTGAATATTAAAAATGAATTAAATAGCATTTTCAGTTTGTGGTGCTCCGATACAGTTTAGTTCCACTTTAATACGTTGAATATCAAAGAATGTATGACCGATTGGATTTTGGCAGGTGATTGTGCAGTGATCAGTTGATCCCGGGAATATTATTTCTAATAGATATCCAGTTAAAACATAACAAATTAAAAGGCAAATCCTATGGAATTTGAGCAGCGTCAGAAAGGTACAGAAAATGCAACCCAATTCAAATACATTTTGGGTCAATTGCATTTAACTTTTTTCTTTATTATCTGTTTGTTATACTGTATGTATACACTTTGTTACATGAAAAACATAAACATTTATTGAAAGGTGCATCCATGACATTAGATTCATGGAGCACTTAAGAAATGGTTTACACTGCGGCGACTTGGGATCCGACTTGAAGTCGCCTCAAGTCGTTCCAAGTCGCACTGTCCAGAAAAGCAATGTAAGTGAATGGAGCCGTCTTAATACACACTACTGAAGTCGCTCCGACTTCAGAAGAGGTTCCTGTACTACTTCAATCAGACTTCTAGGCGATTTGTACCCATTGATTTCAATGGAAGTCGCCTCCAAGTCTGATCACTGTCTTAACTGAAGCAACTTTCCAGGAAGATAACATACATTTCTCAGGCAAACCCCTCCCTCCCCTAGAGCTGATTGTTGTTTGATTGGCCACTGGAAAGTCTCCTGTCCTGGAGACGACTTCAAGTTGTGTTGTAAATCGCCCCAGATCGCCCTGTGGTTCATGCTCAAGTCGTGTTCGAGTTGCCTCTGAAAGTCGTGCTGGAAGTCGTGTCGCCCCAGTGTAAACCGACTCTAAGGTTTGATTAATTCTGTGTACAGAAGGGGAATGAATCTTAGCTTTAAGTTATTAACTTGTGTGTCACGTACCTTACCGGAGGCCGAAGTGCTGAGGGGGCTTCCCTTGTGACTCCCTGGAGGCGACACAGGGAGTTCTATGCCCAGAGATGCAGGAGTTGCCAGCTGCGACTTGCTGAGTTGATGCTGGAGATCAGCTGGGGACCAGGATAAGCAGTCAGGCAGGGGTACCTCGGAAAGTACCAGATGAGACTGTGTAGCAGGGAAAACCAGGGGCGAAGTCAAGAGCCAGGCTGAAGGTCATACACTGGTAGCAAGCAGAGGAGAAGTTACTGAGACAGGTCAGAGAACAAGCTGTGGTCATACACTGGATCAGGCAGACAGGAACAAGGCACGGGATCAAGCCAGGAATCAAGACAGGGGTCATACACTGAGAAGACTGGTCAGACAAGCTGGGTTAACAACAGTAGTTCTTAGGTAGCAGGAACAGGAACTCAGGAAACACACCTGGGCTGAAGATCATGCAGAAGTTGGTAACTGCTGCAGCAGGCTTTAAATAGGGCACTGACGCCAAGAGTCACTGCCAAATTGCGTGCGCAATGAAGAATGCAGAGTTCTCGCTGCTGATGCACGTGTGCGTGCTCGCGCCCTGTGCTCGTTGGTCCATGACCCAGCTGATGGACAGACCTGCCAGTCTTTCTATGGATGGTTCCCTGACATTGTGTGTGTGTGTGTGCTTTAGCTATTGAGCTCTGTAAAAGCTGCCTTTTTAAAAGGCAAACAATAAACTGTAAGACGTGAAAAGAAATTCATTGCTAGCTGAAAATGAACAAAAAAATGTCATGTTTACATTTTTTTTTTAAACTACCATATAATAAATAAGGAACATATTTCCAAAACCACTATGCATCCTCTTGATCATGACACACTGCTTATACACAAAACCCAGGTTGTAAAACCTGAATATTTAATATAGGAAAGATTCAGAGTATGTATGCGGGAGGGAAGGATATGGGGGATTGAGTTTATGTCTACACGTATTTGTGTCAATGAATATATGCATTTAACAAAAAGCCCTGCAGTAGTCAGAGTCATTTATGTCATCCACTTAATATGTTGCTTCTCTGAAAGAAAAACGTATAGGGAAATATCATACATAGGATATGAGATCTTCACAACAATCCTAATGTACACTCCAGAGTTTTATTATCAGACCACAATTACTCATTGTTTCAAGGACAGAGTCCCCTTTATCTGATATTCTTGGTAAATTCTTTAATAACGTACAGAAGATTTTGAATTGTTTTAGTGTGTTTGTCTGATAATAATATTCACAGATTTTGGGTCTGGCGGCAGAGCGGATTTCATTTTACAAATATGGTGGAGAAAATATTATTATCCATCTCAACTAGGTAAATGATAAAGATAGACAACTTCTATACAACAATAGAATTAATTCAAATGAATCAATTGTCTCTATAAATGTAAATGTGATTAGGGTAATGTAAAAAATGCAGTGTGGTTTCTAATATTATAGTGTAGACAGGGGCTGATATACATTTTTCACTATATGTTATCCTATCCAGAAGCACAGCCCAGTTATTGTGCCTTGCTCAATCAAAGTTAGTGTACGTCCATTATGGTTTTGACAAAAGTTTTATCAAAAAACGATAGTCTATATCACAGGTGCTCACCCTGAGGCCCTCCAGCTGTTGCCAAACTACAAGTCCCATGAGGCATTGCAAGCTGCTGACAGTTACAAGCATGAATCCCAAAGGCAGAGACATGATGGAAGTTGTAGTTCCATAACAGCTGGAGGACCACAGGTTGAGCACCCATGGTCTATATTCTATAATTGCTTTATGTCCAGTGAGGTTGTTAACCCCCCTGGCTGTATTCCCGAGTGTGGCTCGGGGTAAGATTTCTGTACCAAAAGCGGTAACCCCGAGCCACACTCGGGGCCGCCTTGTAGCAGCCACAGACAGGTTTTACTTACCTTGTCCCTGGATCCTGCGATGCTGCCGCGCTGTGTGAGCGAGCGATGTCCTTCTCACTCGATTCACAGTGTCCCTGTGCCGCCGATCTCCGTTCCCTGCGACGTTACGACGCACGGGGGCGGAGAACGGCGCCAAATTTAAAAAAGTAAACAAACACATTACATACAGTATACTGTAATCTTATAGATTACAGTACTTATAGATTACAGTACTGTATGTAAAAAATACACACCCCCCTTGTCCCTAGTGGTCTGCCCAGTGTCCTACATGTACTTTTATATAATAAAAACTGTCCTTTCTGCCTGGAAACTGTAGATTGTCCATAGCAACCAAAAGTGTCCCTTTATGTCAAAAATGGTTTTAGATCAGCTAGAAAACAGCGATAATAAATTATAATCACTTGCAGAATTGAGCGATAGCGATTAAAAAAATAAAATGACAGCGACAATTCTGCAACTGAGCACATTTCAGTGATTTTGAGTTGATTACATTATTGAATAATTTTTATTATAATTATATTATTATTTTTTATAATTATTTATTATATTATAATTTATGATTTTGTTTTTCAAACTTTTTCATACCTGAGATGTCTGCTAGACTCTTGTTTGGTCAGATTTAAGTCAGTTATTCCTAAGAATTACAGGCCTACACTATAAAACGCCAAATTTCCTTGCAAAATAATGGTACCGCTTTCAGCACCTAAAATCTGAAAATCTCATACCACGAGGGAGGTTAATCAAAGATGCTTCCTCAGTGCCAGACCCATGACACCCTGAATTCATAGCATGCTGGGTCTCATTCAAACTGGAAGAATGAGGACATCTTTTGGGCAAATAGAAATACTGGGCCGGATTCAGAAAGTCCGGGATAACTTTGTGCGGGCGTAGCGTATCTTCTTTACGCTACGCCGCCGCAACTTAGAGAGGCAAGTGCTGTATTAACAAAGCACTTGCATCCTAAGTTACGGCGGCGTAGCGTAAATGTGCCGGCGTAAGAGCGCGTAATTCAAAGTAGGCAGGTAGGGGGTGTGTTGTATTAAAATTAACTTTGACCCCATGCAAATTATGTGGCGAACGAACGGCGCATGCGCCACCCGTGGAAGTATCCCAGTGCACATGCTCCAAAATCACGTCGGAAATACTCAATGCTTTCGACGTGAACGTAACTTACGCACAGCCTTATTCGCGTGCGACTTACGCAAACGACGTACAATTCGACGCTGTTCCGACGTCCATACCTAACATGGGCTGCGCCTCATATAGCAGGGGTAACTTTACGCCGGTCGAACGCCTACGTAAACGACGTATATCAATACGTCGGGCGCAACTACGTTTCTGAATCGGCGTATTTAGCTCATTTGCATATTGTTAATTTGAATCGTCTAATGCATCCAGCGTAACTATGCGCCCACCATACGCCAGCGTAGGCAAGTTACGCCGGACGGCTGAAGCCATATTTTTCAGCGTATCTTGCTTTCAGAATCGGCGTAAAAATGCGACGGCGCACATTTGAATTTACGGCGGCGTATCGGGAGATAAGCCGGCTTAGATTCTTTCTGAATCTGGCCCACTGTGTGGGACAGCTCCGAAGATGAGTATTGCAGCCTAAGCTGTTTTTATTTGAAACTTTCTGGTCTTTTTTGAATTTCAAACAATTTTCTCACTATATCGTAGCCTTCTGAATCCAGTCCTTAACACTCCCCACAGTACCACGAAAAACCTACATCCCACCCTTCACATTTAACACCCTCCAATTCTTAACACTCAACCCACAGACTGGCACAAATTATTTAAGACCCCGGATTCAACTTCATATAATGGGTCACCTAGTTCCAATTTGTTTAGCATCTGGTGCTACCATATATTTCTTACACAATACTGCTTTCATCCCTAGTTAGGAAGATTATCCAACAGAAGTTATTTACCTTGACACTAGCTTTTTTCATTTAATGTGATTCTGGGAGGCATAGTTGACTGTGCTGAATGTCACATTGCTTTCATCGTCGTACACAAGCCCTACATTTGAGTATGTACAGTATGCCTTTGAGTCCCAGTCTGCTCTATTTGTGCTTTGTTAATTTCACAACATGCCTGTTTAGTTCAGATTGATCTGTGTGCGCATGAGTGTGTCTGCAGGGCCTTATCTGTGGCGGTTATTGTGACAACGTTGTAATTTTTGTGTTTTTTATACTGTGGGGGATTTTTTTGGGGGTATTTCCCAATTGTTGGACATTATTTATTCCAATTTATTCCAAGTGTGAATATTTTTTCATGTACACTGTGGCTGGCTCTCCTTATGCAACTTTTCACTTGGGTTACCTATGTGGTTCTCTATTGCTATGTTCCTCCTTAACACTCAACCTTAATGTGACCTCTAGGATGAACCCCACAAAGTGGAGCTTTGAAGGAATTTGGGGGCCCCAATCAAAATGGGGCCCCCCCAAGCACCCCCCCCCCACACGCAAAGCCTACGTTGGCGCTACACTCATTTTTTACACCCATGTTCTTACTCCTCGCCCCCTCCCTAGTCCCTATGTTTCCTATGTTTCAGTTTCCTGTGCTCCTGGATGGACTGAAAGGAAGTGAGCACTCAGACTGACAGGACTCCAGGAGGAAGGAAGAGGAGCTTGGCCACGCTACAGCCTAGGAAAAGGAAGTTGGGGGGCCCCAGGCCAGCTCGGGGGCCCCAAGCAATTGTTTGTTTTGCCTGCCCTGTAGCGATGGGCCTGAGTGGAGCTTTACCCAGTGTTGCTTGTTTGCCTCCCCCCGCCACATTTGGCATCTTTCGGGGAGGAGTGGGTACCTGGTTTTGACAGTCACGATCACGATCAGGCGTTGGGCTTAAAGACCAATTGAAATAGCAATGGCAGGACAGGCAGTTACTTCTGCAGGTTGGGATCAAGCAGTATAGTAGTTGAAAAACAGGCCAAGGGTCAAACGCGGGTGGTTGCAGATTGGGATCAGTCAAAAGAGTAGTCCAGGAACAGGCCGAGGGTCAAACACGGGTGGTTGCAGGTTGGGATCAGGCAGCAGAAATGACAACAGCAAGGCACTGGCAGGGAAGGCATAATAACCTGGCAAAGAGGAAGTGCTGAGACAAGGCTTTTATAGGAAGTTCATGGGAGGAGCAAGAGGTTCAAGGTTCAAGGCAATCAAGACACCAAGCAGAGTAGTCTAATGGATCAGATAGGTTTATCCAGCAGATCAGGAAGGGAACTGTCCAGCATCCCAGATAGCTCAGTGGGAAGAGACAATGCCAGACACAGAAGAGCTCCCAGGTTCAAGCCCAGGTCCTGACAGTTACCCTCTCCCACTTCTGACTGATCTCGCCATGGCAAAGTCACCCGGAAGTTTGGCCTCACTCACCACCGGGTCATTCAGAAAGCACTCTGCGCATGTGCAGTAGGGAACCTGCTGTGAAGCTGCAAGGCGTAAATGCCAGTTTCCCTTACAAAAATGGTGGCAGAAGCACCTGAGGGCCAATTGAAAAATCAGCTGGGTTGAAGACACCACTGGATTTGTGGTTAGGTAAGTGTCATAATATTAAAAGTCAGCAGCTACAGTATTTGTAGCTGTTGACTTAAAAAAAATTCTGAAGGAACCTGGAACTCCACTTTAACACCCTCCCGATTCTTAACCCTAAAAGCAAAACCTTACACTATCCTATTACCCTAATCTGAACCCTTATGCTGATTAACCTGCTATTTAGTATACTCACCTTACCCTGCACAGGTCTATTTCAGGTATGTCATGGACCATGAAATACTAAAGTGTTTCTACGTGAAATCCTAATTCATGTATTACAGGAGATTTTATTTTGAACCCTAGCCAGGTCAATAGACTCAGAAGAGATACTCATTGTCCATTGTGTGATAACCTATCTAAAGCCTTTTGATTATCAGGTGTAAATGACTTCTGCCCTGTCTCAACTCTCCAGACAGTTCCATTGTTCTGTGGCTGGCTATTGTGTACATTGATTGCCCCCCTGGGGCTTTTGTCTGAATACACATAGTAGCGTTTCTATTCAAACCCTTTTTGACAAATCTCTGATGTGTCATTTTCAAGTCCTCATTTGCATGGAAGGTGGACCTGATGGGGAACTGCCGAGACTCTAAAAAGGACCAATAAGAAAGCGGTTGTTGGGGGCGGGATGTTCCAAAACCTGTATAAAAGTGTGCTGTGTACTTTCAATAAAGGGTGTCCTGTTTACATCCAGCATTAAGCCTTGGCTCATGTATGGATTATTCGGCGATTCCAGGGATATTCCTACTCATGGAATATTGGGTGATTTTCTTTTAAACCAGAAGAAGGGAATGGATGACGGGGATATGTTGTACTACCGTCACAAGGTATATGCCCCAAAATCACAGAGCTGATATTCCAGCATCAGAGAACACTAAACTATGAACCAACAGTTTACAAGATCTGTGATTAAATTGATTGCATTAAATATACATTAAAGGGGTTGTAAAGGTTTGTTTTTTATTTTCTAAATAGGTTCCTTTAAGCTAGTACATTGTTGGTTCACTTACCCTTTCCTTTGATCTCCCTTCTAAATGTTTTTTTCTTTGTTTTCTTTGTCTGAATTTCTCACTTCCTGTTCCTCCTCAGTAAGCTGTTCTGGCTGACTAACCCCCAGGCAGAACGGTTCAGGTGATGGGGGCAAGCTTACTGAGGAGAAAGAGGAAGTGAGAAATTCAGACAAAGAAAAAAAAAATTTAGAAGGGAAATCGAAGGAAAAGGTTAGTGAACCAACAATGCACTGGCTTAAAGGAACCTATTTAAAAAAAAACAAAAAAAACTTTACAACCCCTTTAAATAGCTTTAAAAGAAAAATAATCAAAACAGTTTTGTCCAATATTGTGAATTGTAACACATATTTCTTATTGCATTGTGTGAAATTTCAGATGTAGTGGAAGCTGTTACAGCTGTCATGAAGAATCCAAGACGATTGGATTTAACATCTGAATATTGCACAGACTAACCCCACGCTGACTGTCTTTATCATCTATTATTAACAGCTTGGCTTTATGCTTGAACTAAATCTGGCTGCACTCCTTTCATTTTCTTCTGCATACATATCACACCTCTGGAGGTGTCCTTTATTGCGTATCTGAGAAAATGTTAATCGGCCTGGTTAGAGTATAAACCTATACTTGTCTTCACCTTATGGTAACACATTTCTTTAAAGGAATGAAAAATGTTTTCCTATCTATTTTATACATGTGTTTATTATACTCGTGGATTAACAAAATATTTTTTTTTATTTTAAACTAGATAAATATGTAATAATGCATATAAATATTTACAGCTCGCGGTTGACAAACTCAAGGTTACTTTGCAGCTGAATGGATGCAGAATATCATGTTACACACATGACGTTTCAATTAGACAAAAGTAGTCAGAAAGTGAGCAGGTGATGCTGGGCTTTCTTTTATGTACTACATAGGGTCATTGAAGCAACCCGTAGTAAATATTTTTTTGTAAATTCAAATACTAAATATATTTATGTAAAGGGTTTAGAAATGTATATTTAAAAATTAGCATTGACCAAAAAAGTATAGTTTTATTGTTACCAAAAAATGGGTATGTAGCAGTTCAGTAACTGGATAAAGTTTGACTTTATTTAGTTTATCATGGATTAGACCAGCCCTCAAAATTTACACTCGCCTGCTCGCATTTTGCGGCTGGCGAGTGTGGGCTGCCTGGGAGCAGGGGGGGCGAGCGAGGAGAGAGTCGCCGCTGGGAAACATAACAGCATGGGGAAGATAACAGCTTTCAATTCAATAGCTGTGTTCCCTGCCACGAGCTGTCATATACAGCCCCTCCCCCCTTGTCCGGGAAACTTTGATAGACAGATCACCCATCCCAGGATTGGACGGGTGATCTGTCTATTAAAGTTTCCCGGACAAGGGGGGAGGGGGCTGTATATGACGGCTCACGGCGGGGAACACAGCTATTGAATGGAAAGCTGTTATGTTCCCTGCGCTTTGAACAACCAGGAGGCGGTGGCGACTCCTCTCCTCTCTCTTACCCAGCACAGGTAGGCTGCAATGGGGACACTGGCTGCAATGGGGACACTGGCTTCAATAGGGACACTGGCTGCAATGGGGACACGTGCTGCATTTTTGGGCATGTATAAAGTCGTTAATATTTATTTTTATAACTTGATTCTGCATATAACATTTAAGTGTCATTTCATGAGATAATTTATGAGGGGTTAGGGGGCGGAACATGGTAGCATTGTGCGGGGCACCTGGTGGTGAGTTCGCCTTGAAGGCTGGCTAGTAGCTCAGGACTTGAAATTTTGAGCCCTGGATTGGACCGTCCTTTCCCAAGTAGGGTTCTATCAAACCTTAACATTCTAGAGATTGTTAAAAGTTCCTTGAACTGTGTGTAATGTGGCAATGGTGGATCTTGATCTTTGACCATCAGTGTTAGGGGGAAATTTTCCGCTGTCATCCAAAATAAGGAGTCACTTTTTAAATTAAACAACATTCTAAGAGGGCACTTTTAAAGTGGTTGTAAGCTCAAAAAACAACAACCTGCAAGACAAAGCATATTGTGCTAGTATGCATTGCATACTAGTTCATTATGAAATACTTACCTTAGATCAAAGCTGTGACAGCGCCCCCCGTACACTGCTGTGACTGGGGACATGTCTCCTAGAGTTATTTCCAGGTTCGCGGGCTTCAGCACTGTGATTGGTCCGTTCATGCACAATACAGTAAATATCTCCAAAGTGGTCCAAGTTTAGGAGATATTCACAGTACCTACAGATACGCCTTATTATAAGTTTACCTATAGGTAAAAGTGGTAGTACAGGGTTTACAACCACTTTAAGTGGATCACTAATGTAAGAGGGCACTTCTCCACTGGGCTCTAATGTAAGTGGTACTACAATTTTCACAGTCTATTTTCTTGTCTGACAATTATTATCATTCATTTATTTTTATGATTTTTGTTGACAATAATTTTGTCATGTAGAACAAGAGGGTGTTGTAAAATGATCCTCTGCCGGCAAACACAATCATTATTATTTTGTTTATTTGTGTACAATGCATCTAGAAAGTAATCTCTTTTTCCACATTTTGTTATGTTACAGCCTTATTCCAAAATAGATTAAATTCATTATTTTCCTAAAAATTCCACAAACAATACACCATAATGACAACACCATCCACCTGTGGTAAATTCAGTTGATTGGCCATGATTTGGAAAGGCACACACCTGTCTATATAAGGTCCCACATTTAACAGTGCATATCAGAGCGGAAACCAAGCCATGAAGTCTAAGGAGCTGTCTGTAGACCTCCAAGATAGAATTGTATTAAGGCACAGATCTGGGGAAGGGGACAGAAAATGTCTGCAGCATTGAAGATCCCAATGAGCACAGTGGCCTCTATCATCTGTAAATGGAAGAGGTTTGGAACCACCAGGACTCTTCCTAGAGTGTGCCAAACTGAGCCATTGGGGTATAAGGGCCTTGGTCAGGGAGGTGACCAAGAACAAGAACCTGATATTCACTCTGACAGAGTTCCAGTGTTTCTTTGTGGGGAGAGGAGAACCTTCCAAAAAGGACAACAATCTCTGCAACACTCTACCAATCAGGCCTGTATGGTAGAGTGGCCAGACGGAAGTCACTCCTCAGTAAAAGGCACATGAAAGATCACCTGGAGTTTGCCAAAAGGCAACTGAAGGACTTTCAGACCATGAGAAACAAAATTCTCTGGTCTGATTAAAAAAAAGATTGAACTGGTCTGAATGACAAGTGCCTTGTTTGGAGGAAACCAGGCACTGCTCATCATCTGTACAATACCATCCCTACAGTGAAACATGGTGGTGGTAGCATCATGCTTTGTGGATATTTTCCAGTGGCAGGAACTGAGAGACTAGTCAGGATTGAGGAAAAGATGAATGCAGCAATGTACAGAGACATCCTTGATGAAAACCTGCTCCAGAGGGCTCTGGACCTCAGACTGGGGCGAAGGAGAATGACCCTAAGCGCACAGCCATGATAACAAAGTAGTGGCTACAGGAAAATTCTGTGAATGTCTTTGAGTGGCCCAATCAGAGCCCTGATTTGAACCCAGTTGAACATCTCTGGAGAGATCTTAAAATGGCAATGCAGCAACGATCCCCACCCAATCTGATGGAGCTTGAGAGGTCCTGAAAAGAAGAATGGGAGAAACTGCCTAAACATTGATTTTCCCAAGCTTGTAGCATCATACTCAAAAAGTGCCAAAGGCTCTTCAACAAAGTATTGCGCGATGGCTGCGAATACTTATGTACATGGGATTTTTTTTGTTTTTATTTTTTAATACATTGGAAAAGATTTCAATCAAACTTCATTCACGTTGTCATTATGGGGTATTGTTTGTAGAATTTTGAGGAAAATAATGGATTTAATCCATTTTGGAATAAGACTGTAACATAACAAAATGTGGAAAAAGCTGCTGTAAATACTTTCCGGATGCACTGTATCTACAATTTAATGTTATTATCACACAAATATGCACAGAACTGTAGATAATGTGTTTTCTCATGGGTTTCCTAGGAACTGAAAATTATTTCAAGGGTTTCTACAATAATAATTACTTACAGTGTTCAGGCACAGTCTAGATTAGAGAGCTTTGACTTTATGCAACTTTTGGCTATATGGTTGGAGTTTTAAAAAGAAGGTTCTGCTTTATTTTTTTACTGTTGATTGCTTAGCAATGGAAACATGAATTCAGACATTAAATGTAATATGAAGATTTTGGTCTGCTCACCAATGTGATTTGTGATTTTACATGTGGTAAGTCATGCCGCGTACACACGATCATTTTTCGGCATGAAAAAAACGTTGTTTTTCAGCATGTCCAAAAAACTAAGTTTTTCCAACTTTATCATTAAAAACGACGTTGCCTACACACCATCGTTTTTGAAAAATGATGAACAAAGTGACATACAACACGTACGACGGCACTCTAAAGGGGAAGTTCTATTCGCCTTTGGGCTGCTTTAGCTGATTCCTTGTTAGTAAAAGAAGATTTGGGCTTTTTGTCTGTTACAGCATGATGAATGTGCTTACTCCATTATGAACGGTGGTTTTACCAGAACGAGCGCTCCCTTCTCATAACTTGCTTCTGAGCATGCGCGGGTTTAAAACGTAGTTTTAGCCCACACACACGATCATTTTTTACAACCCGAAAAACAACATTTTTTAAAACGACGTGAAAAAATGCAGCATGCTAGAATTTTTTTTTGTCATTTTTCAGAAGATGAAAAACGATGTGAAGCCCACGCACGATCATTTTAAATTATGTTTTTAAAAACGTCGTTTTTTTTTAATGCCGAAAAATGATCGTGTGTACGCGGCATTACTTTTGGAAAATTTAAACATGCAAATATCTGTTCAGACTAGGCTAAGGAAGGTTACTGACATTCCAAGTAATTCTAAAATGTAGATTTATAAATGTAAATAATTATGTACCTGCTTGCTCTGGGCAGTGACACAATTTATAGATTTATACATTATCTCCAATGTTTGTATTTGCTGTGATTTTTTTTAAATAACGTTAAAAATAAAAAATAAGATAAATAAAGATCCTATTTTAATTGGTAGCCTTTTTTCTCTTTACCTTTATTATATTGTATTATTTGTGTGTGTGAACGTTTTACTTTTTCTGAAATGGCTGGAATGAAAAACAAAGAGGTCTTTTTGCACCTCCCTTAATCTTCATTTTTTAAATATATTTTTTGCAAACATGCTATTTGGGAACAAACAATATTCCCAGCCGGTGTAGAGGGAAACCTAACCATCAATAATTAATAAAGACCTAAGCCTAGGGTGTAATGCAACCTGTGTGCTTGTTGTGGTTTGTTGTCTGTTGTTGGTTTTTGTGTTTTTAAGCGAGTTTCACAAATGGAATTAACATGTTCTGTTGTCATCAATCTACTGTGCTCTAACATCTAACATATATGTGTAAAGCTACTATCAGCCCGAACCTGCAACAGGTGAACTATGCAGAGGTGCAAATTACTGAATCTTTCTTGTGATCTTGCAGCAACAGCCAATCAGTTGTAAACATATATAAAATACAGAAAATAATATTATCTGACAAGACTTAAAGGGTCACTAAAGGAATTTTTTTTTTTTTGCTGAAATGACTGTTTACAGGGTATAGAGACATAAACGTTAACTGATTCCTTTTCAAAATGATTAAAAATAGATACAAATCAATCATATAATGTGCCTGCAGGTTATTTTCACTTTTGAACTGGCTTCATGTTTCTGTGAAGTAGAAATAGACACACAGAACAAAAACAAACAAATCCAGGGCAGTGTTTTGTTTTTAAAATGATTCTGATTGGTTCTGGGAAGTTTTAGATACAAGGTAATGACAGCTTAAACCATTGTGAGAAAGCTCCCAGCACTGGGGTTATAAGGAAACAGACAAGCAGGAAGTGTGGAGAACAGAGCAGGATTACAGCAACTTCAAAGCAAAAATGAACAATAAGGACATGAAACCATACTGCAGTAAGGTAAAGGAAGCTATTTAACAAAACAAAAAAATCCTTTAGTGATCCTTTAAAGGGGTTGCAAACCTTTGTGTTTTTCCACCTTAACGCATCCTATGCTGTAATATTTTTTTTTACTTTGTACACTAGCAAATTATTGTGTGATTGATGTATTTAGCCCTTATCCGGAGACAAGTTTGGCTACTGTATGCCCTAAGATAAAATTACCAAAGTTTCAGAATAACATTTAGGGGGAGCACCTTCTGGTCATAGTTACATAGTTATATAGTGAATGAGCATTTAAAAAGCATGTATAAAAAACTCACGAAATGCTGATAAACTGGCATGCAGAGCTGTGTCCCCACGTTGATTCAAACGTGTCAGATGTTTAAAATGTAGCTATGCCCCGACATGTTTCGTATTAAAACGTATTCATATTTCTCATATACCACAACACTGGATTTGGAATACGACCTGATTGGTCAAGGATTACACTTTATGCGATTTTGCCTAAACACGAGAGTGTCAGGCAACTTGCTCTGGTGAGTTGCCAATTGAATTGGTGGAGGATTCACTTTGCACATGGGGTGTGGTGGAAGAATACTGTGAAGAGTTCTGATTTGAGTTCTGTGTGATTTCATTTCATATGAACTTTTGTCTTTGTTTGAATCACTTTATTTACTCACGGGTTCATATCATTTGTTTTCAATATCTTTTCACGTATGTGGATCATCCACATATTAGCGCTGTTTTATATATATTTGATATTTAAATCACTATGTTTTAATACATTATATATGCTCATTCACTATTACCTTTTTAAAAACAGCAGCTGTGAACTCCTGTATATTTATATATTTTCATCTGAGCGCAGCGGTGGAAGTCACTAGGGCGCATTTTTTGTGACTACCATTTATTTACTACAGTGTTATATAGCCTGGATAAAAAAATACACAAGTCCATTCAGTTAAGCCAATAGAAGGGAAAAAAATATATACAATTCTATATACACAATCCTATAGTCACAGTTAAGGTAAAAAATTAAACAATAAAGCATGATCCAATTTGCTTCAGCGGGGGACAAAAAAAATCATTGCTGATACTCCCGGGATCAACTTTACCTATAAATATTAGTATCCAGTTATATCTTGTGTGACTAGGAAAGAATTCAGGCCTTTATTAAAACAATCTACAGAGCAAGCCAGAGCCAGTTCTTGGGGGAATCTATCTCACATTTTCACAGCTCTTACTGTGAAGAAGCCTTTCCGTATTAAGAGATTAAATCTCTTTTCATCTAGACATAAAGAGATCATCCTCTGGGATGCCTTAGGCCGCGTACACACGATCGAACATGTCCGCTGAAACTGTTGCGCTGACCAGTTTCAGCGGACATACCCGATCGTGTGTACGACCATGCTTTGAAATTTGTCCGCTGGAAACCTGTCCGTCGGTTAGTACGCCTAACAAGCGGACATAAATCTCCTGCATGCGTCGAATGGATTTGACGCATGCGTGGAAGTATTTTACTTCCTGGAGTGGTGACGTGGCGGCGTCAAAGTCACCGCCACGTCACCGCGTCCTCAGTCCGAGGGGATTTTCATCCGATGGTGTGTACACGCCATCGGACCAAAATCTGAGGAGACATGTCCGCTAAAAAAGGGTCCGTCGGACATGTTTCAGCGGACATGTCTGCCCGTGTGTACGTGGCCTTAAAGTAAATAACTTAACACCATGTTCACTATGGGGACCGCTTATGTATGTATACATGTTGATCATATCCCTCTTAAGCCTAGTACATGCTATGAGTTTTTTTTTGGTCAATCCAGCGGGTGAACAAAAAAAAACTGTCAGCTACTGTATTAACTATGCAAAGTTAGTATAGCCTACTCCCCTGCTGAGCTGTTGTGTTCTTACACAATGAATGGCTATGAATGAAAGTGATCACATGGTACCAGGGCTGGCCCGGTACAACGAGCCTGGTGGACACAGTGGGTGACAGATTGAGCCACAGCGCATATGATGTCCATTCAGTATTAGAAAGCTCCCTCTTGGCCACCATTTGACTGTAGGCCAGGTGGCAGCTAGTTAAAGGACTATGATTAAATAAAACCTTAGCCTACTGGATAAAGAATGAGTAACACAGAGTGCAGGTGTAAGGAAAATGTAGCATATTGAGTGCAGAGGTCTGGAGTATGTAACGTTATGAGTGCGGAAGTCAGGAGTGTGTTACACACAGTGTGTAGAACTCAGGAATGTGTAACATAAAGAGTGAAAAGGTCAAGAGTATTTAATGCACACAGCATGCAGAGATCAGGACTGTGTAACGCACATCATGCAAAGATCGGCACTGTGTAAGGTAAAGAATGCAGAAGTCAGGAGCATCTAATGTAAAGAATCCAGAGGTGAGGAAGATGTAATGCAGAGTGAGCAAAGGTCAGCAGTGTGTAATACAGAGGTCAGGTGTGTGTAACGCAGAGTTCAGGGTAATAACTGCAGCTCCAGCACAGTAGTTTAAAGATATTCTACCTTAACTGTGGCTTGGTAGTGACCCATGGCTCACATAAAAACGCCCAGTGTCCATTCCTTCCCCTTTTTATCTATAACCAATGAAGGCGTTCCGAGTCCCACTGTCATTGCCACGCAGGGGACAGACCTCTCGAAACAGGGACAGTCCACATCAAACAGGGGCAGAAGGCATCCTAAAGCCTAGAACACACAATGAGATTATCAGACAAATGATCGTCCATTTTTTTTTTTTTGTCATGCTAGTCTCCATACTAAAAACAAATAGGGTACTAAAGTACAGAAATTCTTGTAGGACAGAATAACGATTTGTAATAATAAGTGATGTAATGTATTTGTATTGTATTTTCAGATGAAAACTGTACAGATTAAACAAAAATCGTATGATCTGGTATCATACGAGAAAAACACAGTTTTGTGTTTCTACCTTTGGAAAATTTCGGACGAAGCTGATCAAATTATCATAAGATTGCTTAGAAAACAATTTTTTTTGTACGATATTTTTAAATTGTTACCTTGTATTTGTTTAAAGTCTGCAGTTTTGATGTTTCTATTGTCACAATCGCCTTATTGTAATACACAGATGCACCATCATATACTGTGTATGGTGTGTGCATATACAGTTGTGCTCTAAGGTTTTGGCAAAGATTTTCCTCTCAAAAGTTTGGCAGAAATTTTCCACTTCTTAATAAGTGATTAAACAGTACTAACTGGCATATTCAAGGCTTTGGATATCTTTTTTTTTAATCCTTTTCCAACTTTCTAGTTTCATTACCTTGTTAAGCAGGTCTTTTGACTGTTCTTTTCTACCTCTTCATGGCACCGTACACACAATCAATTTTCCTGTTGGAAAAAGTTTGATGAGAGCTTTTGGTCGGGAATCTCGACCGTGTGTATGCTCCATCAGACTTTTTCCAACGGAAAAACTGCTGCAAAAAGATAGCAGGATCTCTATTTTCCCCATCAGGAAAACTGATCAGAATTTCCGATCATGTGTACAAATCCCAACATGCAAAATTCCTACGCATGCTCGGGAAACAACACAACGCATTCTCAGATGCATTGAACTTAATTTTTATGGCTCGTCGTAGTCTTTTACGTCATCGTGTTCTTGGCAGTCAAAAGTTCACCAAGCTTTTGTGTGACCGTGTGTATGCAAGGCAGGCTTGAGAGGAATTCCATCGGAAAAAACATCCAACTTTTTTCCGAAAAACCAATCGTGTGTACGGGGCATCGGTGTCTAGCCTGTTTAGTGCATCCATCTGAGAGCTAACAAACGATTTGTACACAGACACTAATTGTGATTTCAAAAGTGGGAAATTAACCTTTATTTGCTATTTTAACCTGTGTGTGACAACTTCTGTGTCTGTATCAGGGCCATTTGGATAATTTCTACTATCATTATTATTTAAAAAAGCATCCAAAAAACGATGTGAAAATAAAGGGCTTCATGTGATTTTTTTTGGCAAGATCGGTCATATTTTTAATATTAATGCCAAAATTTCACAATTTCTGCCAGGGTGTGCAAACTTTTGAGCACAACTGTATAGATAGATATATATCTTTATACACACACAATATGCCAGATTCTCAGCGGCGCTACGACGGAGTATCTCAGATACCCCGTCGTATCGCCGTTTTTTTTGCCTCGTATCTATGCGAGTGATTCCTTGAATCACTTTGGCATAGATACGCCTGAAGATCCGACAAGTTTAATACCATTACACTTGCGGATCGTAGTTGTAATGACAACTCCGGCCACTAGGTGGCCTTTACGTTGTTTTCTCATTTGCCTATGCAAATGAGGCTACTACGCCAATTCCTGATCGCTTTTACGCCGCCCCGTCGTCGCATACGTCGTTTTCGTCTGCGTAAGGTTACCCCTGCTAATATGAGGGTTAACCTTACGCAGTACCGTCGGGTGCCGTCGAATGCCATGTTAAGTATGGCGTCGGGAAAGCGTCGGCTTTTTCCGTCGCTTACGTTGTTTTACTAACTCGTTCGCGAATAGGGCATTGCGTAGTGACGATCACGTCGTTTTGACGACGCTTTCCGACGTGAGCTGGAGCATGTGCACTGGGCTTTTTCCCCGGCTGGCGCATTCGCAGTTCGTTCGACGCGGGGGCGCGCTTAATTTAAATACAAGCCGCCCCCTTTGAATTACGCGGGCTTACGCTGGCCGATTTACTCTACGCCTCCGCAAACTACGGAGCAAGTGCATGGAGAATACGGCACTTGCTCTGTTACGTTGCGGCGGCATAGTGTAAATAGCTTACGCTACGCCGGCGAATTTGTATGAGAATCTGGCCCAATATGTTACTGTTGATTGTTTCCTTCTTTACTTTACCTTTTTTTTTTATAAATGAGTAAAAGGTTGTTTACTTAGTAAATCTCCAAAAATTGACTCCTGTGTAAAAAAGCGAATCCCAATAATCCTCTTCTAAGTAGATTATATATGAATTTCCAGCACTCAATCATTATCTTGGACCTGTCTGTGCAAAGTAATGACATCTATAAGTTTTTCCCACCATGTATGAGAATATAAGCACAGTACTGTAAGTTGGAAAGACACTTCAGAATACATTTCCCTGTGGACATCATACTGTGCTTTCTTGGTGTTCTTGAAAATGAAGAGCTTAATACATTCCTAAAAGCTTTTACCGCTGAGTCTCACTTTCCTGCTTGTAAAATAATAGCAATGAAATGGATGTCTTCTGGGTCCTCTGCTACTCATGTGTTATTCTCAGTGGTCAGAGACAGTTCACCTCTGATAAATCTGATATACTGTAATAGGGAATGCCCGGCCATGATCCATGAAATCTGGTCACTATCGATTGACCACTTGATGTTCTATATTAAAGCTTTCATATTGATTTGGTAGATACATATTGTTAATTAGCAGTTTATAACGCAGAATGAAATCCAGTCTTTGTGACCTTTACAATGTCAAAACTCCTGTCTGTAATATTAATTGTTCAGCAATATTGTTAAAGGGAAACTACAGTTAATTCAGTAGGTCCAAATTGTGAGTTAATAAAGTAACATTTACCGGAAAGTTATATTTAATATACTGTAGCTTTCACATTTTTTCTTTAATTTTCCATATGATAAATACTGGATTTAATATACTGATTTCTAAATTCTCACTCTGGTGGCCTTCTGTACCTTAGGGAATGTTCTAACATCATTAATTAAATTGAAATTGGACCTTTCTAACCATATACATCATAGGTGGCAAACACAAGGCCCGCGGGCCGAATCCGGCCCTCCAGGTCATTTCATGTGGCCCTCCCACCTATCTCGTAGCTGCAGGAGAACTACAGCCCTCCTCTGGTCCTCCTCCAGACCCCTACTTTTTGCTTTCAAGCAATGCATCCAGCTTCTTCCCAGCAGCAGTATAAGGAAAGGGGGTGCACTGTGATGTAAGGGAGAGTCGGGGGACTCAATTTCTGATGGTGTGGCAGCTCTTGACATCTAATGTAAGGGAATGCATTGGACATCTAATCTTACAGATGTAACCGGTCCTTTTTAGGGCAATCATAATGCTGATGCGGCCCACGATGAAATTGAGTTTGACATCCCTGAACATGGACTAAACAAGAGAAAACCAATAGATTCCTCCATGCTAAGGAATCTGCACTGCCAGTGTCCTGATGAGATATGCCGCCCGGTACTGAGCCAAAAGGCTCCGAACATCAGAATTGACGATCAGCTGTAGACAGCGCCTTTGCAAAATAGCCGACATTGTGCCACACACTCCCGATGCTAGTGCAAGTCTGCAAGGGGGGGATTTATTCATGATGGGCGTGTGTGAGGGGTGGATGCCTACAGAAGGGGGCATGTTTTGTAATGATAGCAGGTCTATTAAGATGGGGGCGGAATTTTTCAGAAAACTCAAACGAATCAGCCAAGTGAAGGTTGGGTTTTTTAATGTTGATGGGTGGGTTTGCAGGGCCTATTTAGCTAGGTAACACAAGCAATAGCACTGCCCATCATTACAAAACATGTCCCTTTCCGTAGGCATCTGCCCCTCACACGCGCCCATTATGAAGAAATCCACCCCTAGCAGACTTGCATGAGCATCGGGAGTGTGTGGCACAATGTTGGTTATTGTGCTGTCTACAGCTGCTCATAAATTCCGATGTTCGTAGGCTTTTGGCGGCTCCGTACTGCGCAAGCGATGCGCATGCGCAGTACGGGTTGGGCATTATACCACAGGGGGCCTTTCTCAACACGACACTGGCACACTTGGCTGCATAAATACCTGAACAGTGACTGCATCTGATTAGGGAGGAAAGAGAACTGAGAGCCTGGGTGGGGAGAAAATTGCACATGGAGAGACGAAGTTTAAAGGCACAGGCTATGGAGTGTGCTCCAAACTAAGGCAAGAAGCAGAACAAATATCTGTCTGGTTGCTACATGAGATAAAGGTCACATAACCAATCCTGGGATGGGTGATCTGTCTATCAAAGTGCCTGGACAAGGGGGAGGGGCTATATATGACGAGGCGCGGCGGAAACACACAGCTATTCAAATGTAAGCTGTTATGTTCCCCAAGCGCTAATCAACTAGACGGCAGCAGCGTGCGGGGGGGGGGGGCTTGGCTTTCTCTTTGGGGGCTCCTCCATACCCGAGGACTGCTCTGCTTTGGTCTCCGCCCCCTTTCCACCCACTCTCGGGGGGGAAAAAAGTATCGGGGGAAGCATTGGGAGCATTTGCGCGAGTACAAGTCCCGATACCGATACTAGTACCGATACCGATACTAGATACCGATAAAGTATCGGGGGAAGCATTGGGAGCATTTGTGCGAGTACAAGTCCCGATACCGATACTAGTATCGGTATCCGGATAACCCTAGTACAATCCCATATACCCAATTCTATACCCACAGTTGATCCAGAGTAAAGCAAAAAAAACAGCAGAGCATGATCCAATTTGCTACAGCAGGGGAACAAATTCCTTCCTGATCCACAGAGAGGCAATCAGATTTTCCCTGGAGCAACTAGGAAGTTGTTATTAGGAAGATTCCCTCATCCATTCCTATCCCAGAAACGCAACAAGTTAGAGGATGTCTTCCAAAGGTCGTTTTCCTTTAACCTCTTGACCCACTCATAGTAGATATTGTGACCGGAAGCCAGGAAAAAACACTGGTTGTGTCCAGGATGGGAGACATATTTGACCCAGACTAAAGCGATACACAGATTGTTCTAGTACTCTGGGTTCTATAAAACTCCCAGGCTGATGTGCCAAATCTTTGTGCATGGCAGACTGGGGAGCAGCAACATCTCTGTGTGGTGAGTCTGTGTGACTAAAGACTCTTGGTGACAGCCAGGTGCCTGGGCAGCAGTAGGTTGCTCCAGGAGGAGGTAGTTAGGTTCCTGTGTTGAAGTTAGATGCCCAACATGGCAATGCTTTATTTTATGTTTATATTTTATTTTGCTATGTTAATACCTGCACTTTGTAAACACAGAATAAGTAAATAAACCACAGTTGTGTTTCACCAAGATCCTCCTGTCATCATACTGTGACTCTTCCAGAGGGGCATGCACAACCCGCTACTGAGCTAATTCTTCACAATATACTACAAGCAGACAGCACAGCCAGGCACCCTGGCGTACCCATATGTCTCCTTGTACTTCCTGGTTTGGCAGCGTGCATGTGTGTGCCCCCTGCTGACCCTACTGATTGGACACAGTACACGTTTGTCAGAAGAGTATATGGCTGTACACTTGCTAATCAGTTTTGGCCAATCACAGCCAGAGTTCTGTGTTGACAAACACAGAGCGATCTGTCTGTTTCTTCTCCCTCAAATCCTACACACATTACATTTGTTAGGCACACAGTTAACCCCTTGATTGCCCCTTGATGTTAACCCATTTCCAACCAGTGCTATCAGTACAGTGTAGCGTACAGTGTTATCACTTATTATTCCCCAACACCAGGAATGGCGCCAGACAAAAGGAACTGACGACCTAGGGGTGTTGCTGTCAAAAACGGAGATGGGACTCCATCTGTTAAACAAAGAGAGGGGGAGGGAGGAAGACAGCATAACCACTCTGGTGTAGTAAGTTCCAAGAAGGTTTATTTACAACGAAAAGTAAAAATAAATACTCACAAAACATAAAATCCACACCTGTATATATGGGAGCCCCCAGGAGAGTGTAAGCCTGTGGTGGAGGCACAGTCCTTAAAGGGTGCAGCAGATGGATAGATGACGATCTGCTACAGGCACAAAGTCTAGATCTCTGTGCCACTAGCTGTTAATGGGGAAATGGCTTTGACAGCCCAGTAAGCATGTGTAGTGCCACGGTCGGGATCACGGAGATAGCGGCAGGGTGGCGAACGCGCCGCCGGCGGTGCGCGCGCCACCACACGGTGGCTTCTTAAAGGAGAGGTACCTGTACGTACTTATGCCTGTCCGTGCCATTCTGCCGACGTAAATATACAGGCGGCGGTCCTTAAGTGGTTAAAGCAAAGTTCCTACTAAAATAAAAATATTAAAAGTCAGCAGGGTCCCAGGGTCCAGCGATGCGGGGAAATGAAGCCCCGCTGATCTCCCCCTCCTCTCCACAGCGCCGGCATCACTCCTGTGGGCGCCCGGCTGTGGCTTCACAGCCAGGCATGCGCTGCGCACCGTGATTGGCCGAGCAATCATCTGGGACCTGTGATGTGTCCCAGATGATTGCTGAGAGGGAGAGGTGACCCTCCTTCCAACGTCGGCGATGCCCAGGAAGGAAGTGGGAGGGTTTCCACCCCCCCCCCAAAAAAAATCAGGGGGTCACCTTCCCTTAAAGCGGAAGTTCCATTTTGTGGTGGAACTCCGCTTTAACATTACAAACACCCATATTTGCCTCATCTATGGCAGAGAAAAATCAACATTGGATCAATGACCTCCTGGTTGGGATGGAAAGCTCACCCGTGGCAGTTGATGTGATCACTACTTGTCAGTATATGTGCTGTATTTATTTGTGGGGAGAGGAAACTCTTTTGAACTTTTTCAGTTCTCCCTAAATTACATGAGCAATTTTATGCTATTTAGCAGCATAACCAATTGTTACCATCATCACCTCATTTGCAGTACATGGATTTCAATGTGTTGCAAATGAGGTGATTTCCAGCATGAGTGTAAATTGGTCACTACCATGAAATTACAATCTCCTTTGTAGTTTAGCCCATAATCTACAAAGGCAACAGTTTATTCAATCATTGTAGGTGCTAATGTGTGACAAAATGGAGTCGGCAAACAGCATTATCACCTTATCAAGAAAATAAAAGAATCCTTCAGCACAATACGCACTGTCTACATTGAAAGTTTAAGCAGCTTTCAAACGGCTGGCTGTTGACACATTTTATTACTTTTGCAGTGTGCTTCATAGTCAGCTATTTCAAGTCATGCGGCAGTCACTTAGCAGCTTACATTATTCTGTTTGTCAGCTCTCAGATGTTTAATTCCAATTAAGCATTGTGTAAATGGACTTTGTAACATATCCTACACAATCACAGATATCACAGAAAAAGATTAATGAGGTGATATTTACAAAAAAAAAAAAAAACATCTTCAGGCAGTTTCACTATAGTTGTCCCCTATGATAAATGTAGACACCCCTGCCCTCACCTGCACTGTTCTGCAAGAGTGGTACCCAGGGCAGGTGCTAGACTATTTTGCACCCTATGCAACATCAGCTACTTGAACCCCCCAGAATTTTTTTTTTTCAATTAAAACAACATAGTTGTTAAGGAGCAGGCAGCCAACGTGTCCTTATCAATTGATGAGACATCAGCAGTCAATGAGGTTCCCCGCTGATAGCTGAATGTAAAGATAACAATTGCCGGCAAATCACAGGAAAAACAACCAATCCATATCCGGCCCTTCAGGTCTGGTATGAGTTTTGAGGGGAAAAAAAATATGGTATGGGGTCCCCCCAAAAATCCACTGCCTGAACCCTCAACAGCTACAGGACTTAGGTTAGTGAGTCAATCCATTGATAGCTCTCTACTGAAATATAAGTAGCGGATGGTCTGGCTTTGTAAAGTAAACCTTTCCACAAACAGTCAACATTATAAAAAAGCAAGTTGAATATCAAGCAGGTTTCCTCAGGTGCCTGCATGTACTCTTCTTGAGGGAGAAGTATCTTTGATACTCTGCTATGAAAATACAGACATGTGCCCAGGGTTTTGGGGCCCCATTAAGGCATTTATAGGTATGTGCAGGCACTTAAAGTATTCCTAAATGCTTGCTTTTTTACTGTGATTACATTTGCCTAGACCAGTTAAAGTGGATGTTTTTTTTTTTTTTGATGTCACAATGTAGAGTATAAGATTTCCTATCATCTGTGCCCAGTCTTGCCACACAGAGTTAATCCAGCGCTGAGTAATCATCTTTTAAAGTCCAGTACAAATTAACCGGACTTCAGATAAAAACCTGCCAAATTAGGTTAAGTCTGTTTCTCTGTTTTTGCTTTCAGTGACAGGTTATTTACAAATATAGCGTGGACATGTTTATCATAACAAGAGGTGATCCAAAGTTCATTGTATATTACTAGGATGTGTTATGATGTTATATCACCTCATGTTATGATAAACAAAACATAACATATGATAAACATGTCCTAGCTATATTTGTAAATAACCTCTCACTCAAAGCAAGAAGAGAGATTCTGGACTTTTTGATTTAGGCAGGGTTTTATCTGGAAGGCTGTTCGTTTTCACTGAACATAAAAGAGGATTACTCAGCGCTGGATTAACTCTGTGTGGCAAGACTGGGCACAAATGATAGGACATATTATACTCTACATTGTGACATGAAAACCTTTTTTTTTATTTTTTTTGGGTTTACATCCTCTTTAAGCAAAGGAAGATAAATGCTTTAATAAATGTTCAGAAAAACTTGTTTCTTCATCATTAAAGCCTTCATGAAAAAAACGCTTGAGCAAAGCGTGGTGACGTACAACACGTACGACGGCACTATAAAGGGGAAGTTCCATTCGAATGGCGCCACCCTTTGGGCTGCATTTGCTGATCCTCATATTAGTTAAGTTTGGTGAGAGAAACGATTGGCGCTTTTCAGCCTCGTGCTCTTCAGTCCATTACAGCGAGATGAATGTGCTATCTCCATTACGAACGCTAGTTTTACCAGAACAAGCGCTCCCGTCTCATACTTGATTCTGAGCATTCGCGTTTTTTTCCCCCTCATTAAAGTGTACACACGACGTGAAAAAATAGAGCAGGTTTTAAAAAAAAATTCGGGCAGTTTTCTCGTTCGAGAAAAATGCTATGGAGCATAGCATACGTTTTTCACAACCAATCTAAAAAATTGCATTTTTCTCGTCAAAAAAAAATTGTTGACTTTAATAACACTAAAATTAAGTTTTAAGCTATATATTTAGTGTGTGTAAATATTTGCTTTAAGAACAAATAATCATGGTGGTCCCGCACTGATATATCTTCAAGTACATAAAATACATCCAGGAAACGATTCCACTGTCATGCGTCAAATAAGTCACTTGTTTAAAATAAATTGTCTTTTTTAAAACTCTTCTCTTCTAACGCTGAGTTACTGCATGGCTTTAACTTTCCTTCCAGCAAAACTATTATATTTGATGCCTCAGTGCTTCTGGTATTTTTGTTATTCGCTCCCGGAACCTTATATAATGTATTCTCATTTTGTACAGGTGTCTTTCAATGCAGCAATGTGATTTAGAATTATTCATAAGCATCTACTTCTTTTCCCATAGTCTGCAGCACCTTTTCCTTATCAAAACACAATATAATGTCAATTGGTATGGCTATAAATGTGTTAGTTTTATTTCTTATTGTGCAAAGTAAACAATGTGCATTAGGTTGAGCTCAGAGGATGAAGATTCTTTTTCTATTCATAATAAAGCTGCATATATCCAAAATGAGTTATGGTGAAAGATTGTACTGTATATCTGGTCATTCTTTAGTCAGATGAAGGTACCAGGACCAGCCTTCCAATCTGGCAGCTATGGCATTTGCCATTATGGGCAGGCTATGGGCTTTTGACAATCAAAAATAGGAAGATTGATAGCAGCTTCCTCACATTTTGCTTTTGAGACAGAAACTATATAAACATATGACATATACAGGGATGGACTGGTGTCCTCTATATTAGAATAAGCATTGACAATATTCAGGACCGCAATGTGTGCCTAGCAGGGAATTTTTAATCTTAGGCCGCGTACACACGACCGGTTTCCTCGGCAGAATTCAGCAAGAAACTCGATGGGAGACGTATTCTGCCGAGGAAACCGGTCGTGTGTACACTTTTCGCAGAGAAACTCGTCGAGGAACTCGTCAAGCTAAAAAGAGAGCATGTTCTCTATTTCCTCGATGAGCAATGGGAAAATTTGGCTCAACACGTTTTTTGACTGCTGAACAAGGAACTCGACGGGGAAAACTATGTGTTTCGCCCAACGAGTTTCTCGGTCGTGTGTACGCGGCCTCAGTCTGTTAAACACATCTTTGCCAATAAAATTAGGGAAAGATGAGCAAAATTTACAGCACATAGTAGTACTTGCAGAGAGAATAACAGTTCATTGTGCACAGTTTCTATTCACTCTGCACACTGTTGCCCATCTGAAGCCTACATGATACTAATTAACACCTTAATGCACGTGCACAGTGTAGCAGAGTGACCCCATGCCACTGGGTAAAATGGTGGTTTACACCAGATTTTGTACGAAGCAATCACACATATGAGAGCCATAGATAGAGCTCAGAGCCCCACCCCCTCGAGGAGGACAGTGTGTGAAGGGATACGTCAGAGGTGCTGGTGTGCACTATGGTGTCCAGGTTGGGACAGGCCAGGGCCCGAGCCTGAGAGAGAGTCCATGAGGGACAGAACAGCTGGGAAGCTGTAAAGAGAAAGTCCATGAGGGACAGAGCAGCTGGGGAATCTGTAATGAGAAAGTCCATGAGGGACAGAACAGATGGGGAATCTGTAATGAGAAAGTCCATGAGGGACAGAACAGCTGGGGAATCTGTAATGAGAAAGTCCATGAGGGACAGAACAGCTGGGAAATCTGTAATGAGAAAGTCCATGAGGGACAGAACAGCTGGGGAATCTGTAATGAGAAAGTCCATGAGGGACAGAACAGCTGGGGAAGCTGTAATGAGAAAGTCCATGAGATACAGAACAGCTGGGGAAGCTGTAATGAGAAAGTCCATGAGGGACAGAGCAGCTGGGAAGCTGTACGGAGAGAGTCCATGAAGGACGGAGCAGCTAGTAAGCTGTAAGGAAAACGAAGAGCTGAGATGCAGCATCTGTAAACAAACTCTGGGACATGTTTCATGCTCAGGAGGACCAAAAAAGAGGTACTTTAAGAAGTAAAGCTGCAGTAAGAGAGTCAATAGGCTGAATGCTATATTTTGGCAGTGATGGTGAGAACTCTCTAGGAAGACATGCCTGTGTGAATTTAGATTTTCTAAAAAAAATAAAGGAAATCCATAAAAACTGTGTCTGGCATGGAGTTAACTCACTGTTTTGGCACTACTTTTGAGCTAAGAAACTCTGACGTGTCACAACAGGTTTACACCTAAGCAATGTGTTGATACATGTTGCTGTTTTTATAAAACATTGATCTGTGTTAGAGACTTTTGATGACAACCAAAGGGCATGAAAATGTATGCAGTTGTATAAATGTTAAAAAATGTGCACATAAAAGTATCAATTCAGCCTTAATTTTTCGATGATTGTTGCTTCAGGTGCTGGCAGTGTACACAACATTTTGTATTGAGAAATAAGCTGTTCTATTTCTCTAATCCATCTCTTTCATTAAAATAAAGCTAAAGGAAATTTGCCAAAGGCCCACCAAGGCGGGAGACATTCCAACACACTTGCAAGCAGAATTTGGAATTCAGAGCCAAAAAAGGAGCCCTGGACACACATTTAGAACTGTTCTCTTTTATGTATAGGCCCTAGCTGTTTTGTATCCCGCCGTGGTGCGAGTGTGAACTTGATTAATACCATACACAATAAAAACTGGACAACTTCTAAAACAAACCCGTTGTCTGCTCTATATACAGAGCTACAGTTAGGTTGCATAATCTGCCAATTAAGAGATGTCTGAGAAAGGGTTAATGGAATAATGTTATTTAAAATATATGTGCCCAGTGGTCTCTCTAATTGACCCCATATGTCGCAGAGTATACAGTAGTAACGTAAGGGCCAATGGGAGGAGCAATAGAGTGCATTGGGTGACACGGGCATTTGACACACCCAGAAATGTGTTGCATGTAAATATTTTTCAGGTGATTTTGTGGCAGGGCAATGTTTCAACTGTCAGTTACCAGACCAGGTAAACATTATTTTTATGTATAGAAAACAACTTATTTTTTTAGTATTAGATGGAGTGGGGGGGGGGATAAAACCTCTGTGACTTTTTTGCTTTGTTCCTTTCTGTGTTTGCCCTGGGGAGATTCACTCTCTGTTTATCTGGGTGACCTTTGCCACCGGGGCTGAAAGTAAGGGAGAATCCCAAATTTTGAGTTGTAACTGAAACAGGAATAGAAAATAAACTGTTCATCCAACTGTTCCTCCAACTTTGTAAAGATTTCCTCTTGCTTCCTGTTGTGTTTCTGGGACAGGAAGTGAAGGAAATCTCCTTAAAAGATTAGAAGTGCACAAGCTAGAAGTGCACTGAAGTCAAATTCGAACCCACTCATTTTCTTACGAATGCTTTTATTGGAGTGGCGGATTCGGGGGGGGGGCCTGGCCGGGGCACAGAATGATCCCATTAGGGGTGCCCGGGACAGGTAGGACTCCCCCGACCGAGTTAGCAAGCTCGTATACCTCCTTTAAGCAGCCTACAATTGGGCAATATGAAATCAATTGAGGCCTTGTTGCTGACATTATGCCTTATTTGTTGAATGTTATGATGTTGTAGACACAGCCTTTGGTCATACTGTAATTGTATTCTGTATTTGGAAAAATAAAAATCAATTGAAAGAAAAGTAGAGCAAAAAACCCCAAAAAATCCTACAAGCTCCTTGATAGAGTTTCATAGTTACATATGATAAGGCACAGATCCATCCAGTCCAAGCTATCCAGAAGTTTGAAACCGTAATTTGGGAAGAGAGTTCTACATTTTTATGCAATGCCTGGCAAGAACCTTTTCTGCAATCTCAATGTAAGCCTCCTTTCCCCAGTCTTAAAATGATTGTAAAGTAATTTTTTATAACAAAAATATTATACTTACCTTCTCTGTGCAATGAAATTACACAGATCAGTTCTGATCCTCTTCTTGGGTCCCCTGTCGGCGCTCATGGTTCCTTCTCTTCTTGGTGTGCCACCATAGAAAGCCGCTTTCTGCTGCCTGCGTTCATAGACTCAGACAGTACAGCTCCGCTGCCCCCCCCGCTCCCACATCACAAGATTTCACTGACAGCCAAGCCTATGAGAGTGGGAAAAGCCACTACAGATGGGAACAGTGCTGGATTGAGTGAGGGCTCAGGTAAGTAAAGGGGGAGGGGGCCATTCTGTTAACTAAACTTTTTTTTTTACCTTAATTCCGGAAATGCAGTAAAATTTAAAATGTTTAGGCTTTAGAACTGCTTTAAAATTGTGCCCTGGTCAGGGACCCATGATTAATCAAATTGTTACTAGATTTTCAGTCACCATTGAGTAATTTGTGGCTAGTGATCATGTCTCCTCTTAAGCATCTTCTCTCTAATGTAAATAGGTTTAATTTAATTAGTCTTTCCTCATAGCCTTCGGCCACCTTATTAATTGAATTGCCCTTCAATGGACACATTACAATTCTAGAAATTTCTGTTAATTGGTTGCCAAAACTGAACTGAATACTCAAGATGAGTAAAGGTATAAGAGTATTGAATTATCCCTGTAACCCCCACTTAATGAATACATTTTTGGGGTACAGTGTCAAATGCTCTTGCAAAATCCAAATACGTTATGTTTTCTGCCCTTTTACCTTAACTCCTGCTTACTTCCTCATAAAATGTTGGTCTCATAAGTAGTCTTTGCTCATTGCTACTTCTAAAATGATTATACATTGTAAGTGTCATCTTGCAATGTACATGACCAACATGGTTATAAATATCCTCACTTAAAATTGTTATAAAGCCTAAACATTTTACCTTAATGTATTCTTTGCATTACGCTAAAAGTTTTTAGGCATTAGTTATCCCCCCTTATAGTTACATGAGCCCTCAACCAATCCAGCGCTGTACCTCTCTGCAGCTCTTCTCTCCCCTCACTTCCTGGTCTTGCAGGGGGTGGGGCTGACACCGTTGTCATTGTCTATAGACGCAGACAGCAAGGCGCGGGATCGAGTCTGCACAAGTACATTCATAGAAAGCGTCTCTATATGGGGGCACTCACCAGAGAGGAGGAGCCAGAAGCGCTGGTGGGGGACAATAAAAGGGGAAGTTCTGGGCCACTCATTTTATGCAAGTTTATTGTAAAGAGCAGTTAAGTTTATATATTTATATGTTTTTAAAGCATTTACAATCACTGTTAAAGTATAGTTTTCAACCCATATTAATCTAATCCCATTTAAACGACACTACATTTTATGTGGCCTAATAAAGTTGTCTTTAAAAAAAATGAAATGTTGAAAATCACTCACAAGGTACGGATTCTTTGAAATGTAAGGATGAAATCTTGTTGTATAGAGTTGACACATTTGAATAATCCTTGCCCTAGGCTCACTCGTATCTTAAGACAGCCCTGTGTCTGTAGCTTTATTACAAAAACATATCAGAAAAGGAATATGTCAAAAATGCCTCTCTGCTACTTTTATTTACATCTACTATATAATTCACTTTCTTTTTACTGTATGTTTGCAAATGTCTACACTGTGGAAGAATTGTACCGGTGACAACCAGTCATATGCATCATTTCAGTTGTAATAGGCTGTTTGGTTTCCTTGGTTGGAGGCCCCATAATCAGACTTTTATTCTTATATATGGAACAATCTCTACTTTTTTGTCCTCCTCCTTTGTTAGTCAGAGATGCCCTGTGCATCCTGATGTGGTTCCTTTATATGTCCCCTACTGATGACCTCTATCGGGACACATTCATCCAGCCTGTTTTTTGACCCTTCGTAATAAAGGGTCCAGGCTCTCTGGTAAGAGTCCAACTTATTGTGGTGGTGGCGTGTTTACTTGGTGAAGGGATTGGGTGCATGTTATCCACGATTGAATCACAGAGTTTGCCATTTGACCATTATGGTCCATCTGAGAGACTGATATTTTTTTTATACTATTAATTTGTACTTTTTCAATTTTTTTTAATATCAAACACTGTAGCACAACATACTTTTATTTTGTTTATGGTATATGCATTGTTACATATATTGGTCCAAGCTGGACCAATATAAACAGGTATAATATAGCCATACCTGAAATTCTTCCTTAAAGTGAAGTTACACCCAAAAAAACAACTACATCCCGGCACAAGCAGAACACTATCACCAAGTTAAATAGCCACATCAAAAAAAAAAATGTAAAGTGTAAATACCGTAGATTTTCGTTTTGAGCTGCCACTTCCGGGCTTTCCCTCCCGTGGGAGTAGCCGTTCCTACTCCTTTCCCCCGCACCGCAATGTCAGCTGGGAGCTTGCTGCAATGTCTCCTGGGAGCACAGTGTCATGTTTCCGAGGAGACAATGCGGAACGCCGTTGTTCTATTGAGCTGGTTCCGCTGTTCTATCAAGCTGGTTCTGCTATCGGATAGGTTCCCGGGATGGTCTGCGTAGGCGCAATTGAATCCGACAGAAATCCCAGAGTATAAACAGTTTGTCAGCTGTTGAACATTTTTGAATGTTGTTTTGCAAAATTGTCCTGCTTATAATAATGCCAAATTTTTATTTAGTGCAAAGAATGGCACTGCAAAAACAAATGGAAAAAAGGAAAAATGATTTCATGGATATATAGGTGCTGGACTAAAGATTTTGCTCTGATTGATATAGGCCAGTGATGGCAAACCTTGGCACCCCAGATGTTTTGTAACTACATTTCCCATGATACTTATGCACTCTGCAGTGTAGAAGAACATCATGGGAAATGTAGTTCCAAAACATCTAGGGTGCAAAGGTTCGCCATCACTGATACAGGCTGTGGTCCCTTGGGTGACTGGGGAGGTACTGCCACTACATAGAGATGGGTAATAATGAAACAGGTGAAAGCTACTTTGAAGCTCTATTCCTAAGGAAATGCTGAACCTTGCTGCCTAGGAGACTTGAGGGTTTTTGTTCCCTCTTCTGACTGGAGCACTGTACCTTAGAGACTGGTATGCTGGGTATTGACCAAATCAAATAAATTCTTAATTGTTCTAAAGAGAAGCTTTTTTTTTATGTTGACATTTTGTTTGTGCTGAAAATAAGAATTTTTATGTTGACAGATAAATAAGACTTTATTTAAAAGCCAGTGGTGTCCTGCGTGTTTGCAGTGATTAAAAATTCCTCTTCATATCACTTCATATGAAGAGTGGAAAAAATAAAAGAGGAATTTAATAAGGGCTATTTAAAGTGTTTTTTTTTTTAGGGGAAATAATGTATGTACTTGAGTATAAGCCGAGTTTTTCAGCACATTTTTTGTGCAGAAAAAAACCCCCTCGGCTTATACTCGTCACCTTTTTGCGCCTGATCTACCGGAATTTGAGGACCCGATACCGGACGTCTGTAGGTCCCCTGGACCCCAACCTTAGCACACACGTAGCCCCACTCTTCCTCTACAAGTGTGCAAAGTTTAGTGTCCAAGGGGCCTACAGCCGGGGAGCACTGATTTTTCAAAGCCGGGCACCCCTTCCATAGACTCCCATGTTAAACTGTAATTTCTCAGATGAATTTGGGGACCCCTTACTTGTCGGTCCTTGACACACATGTAGCCTCATTTCTCCTTTACAAGTGTGCAAAGTTTGTTGTCTGGGGAACCTACGACTGCGGAGCATCAATTTTTCAAATCCGGGCACCCCTTCCATAGACTCCCATGTTAAGTCAATCTAGTCATGCCACAATGAGGCATGCAGATGGATACCCTAGGTGTCAGGACCTTGAACCTGGGACCTCTTATGTGTCTGGCATTAATTCTTCCCATTAAGCTATCTGGGATGCTGGACAGTTCCCTGTCTGGTCTGCTGGATAAACCTATCTGATCAATTAGACTACTCTGCTTGGTGTTTTGATTGCCTTGAACCTTGAACCCCTTGCTCCTCCCATGAACTTCCTATATAAGCCTTGTCTTAGCACTTTCTCTTTTCCAGTTTATTGTGCCTTCCCTGCCAGTGCCTTGCTGTTGTTTTTCCTGCTGTGATCCCAGCCTGCAAACCACCCGTGTTTGACCCTCGGCCTGTTCCTGGACTATTCTACTGCCTGATCCCAATCTGCTACCACTTGTGTTTGACCCTCGACCTTCTTTGACTACTCTTCTGCTTGATCCCAACCTGCAGCCACTCATGATTGATCCCTTGGCTTGTTTACTGACCACGCTGCTGTTTCATCCTTGTCTGTTTATCTGTGATTGGACCCCGGCTTGCTCACACCCTGGTGGGGCAAACTTGAGGACTGCGACCTGGTACTAGCTTGCAGCTAAATCCATCTCTACTATCGGGAGCTCTGGGGAAAACCATCTAGTACTTAGACTCCGCAACTCAGGGGAGCCTGTATCATCTGCCAGAAGTGACTGCCTGTATGCCTGTCCTGCCACTGCTATTGGTCTTCGAGCCTGACGCCTAATCGTGGCTTATACTTGAGTTAATAAGTTTTCCCATTTTTTTTGTGGTAAAATTAGGTCCCTCGGCTTATATTTGGGTCGGCTTATACTCGAGTATATACGGCATGTTTTTGTTTTTCTTGACCCATTATATTTACCTAGGTGGATGCAGCATTGGTCCCCTGCCGCCTCTACACTGAACTGAGCCATCAAACACCACCGATGGCTCGGTGGTTCTCACAGATCCTCGAGCGGAGAGCTGCTAAATGTCATTCAGCAACTCTCCTCTCTGCTCCTCCTCACTCACGTAAGCGCTGAGCTGTGGGGGGAGCGGCCGTCCCAGCCTCAGTGGCTCTCTGTGAGGTTGAGACTTTATTGTAGTGATGACTGGGCTGAGTCCTGTGACGTCAGCAGAGAGTGGATTTCAGACAGCTATCTGCTGAAAATGGGTCACAGGAGTGCCAAACAATTTTTTTTACCTTCATGCGTAGAATGTATGAAGGTAAAAAAAAGCTTCCCTATTTAGAACCACTAACTAATGATGATGAACTAATGGTTACTAAAAGGTAAAACGGATCAACTTTTCTTTACAAAAATTACTTTTTGTCTTCTTTTTATACTTGCAGGTTTGTTCAAACTGGCATTACATATAATGTAAAAGGTAAGCTTTGATCTGCATATAAGCACTAGAAAATATGCAGTAACAATATAATTACATTTTATGAAAGAAGCCTAAATCCACTGTCAGCACTCCTGAATCAGGAAGTGGGGCATGGCTGTCAGAGTGGTTTCATTCACGATTCAATTTGTTGCTGTGCTCATCATCGTGTGTGTAGAGTAATGCTGGGTACACACGGTTGGAAATTTCCGACAACAAATGTTCCATGTGACCATGTGTTTGCTCCATCGGACATTTGCTGTTGGAATTTCCGACAACAAATATTTGAAAGCTGGTTCTCAATTTTTCCGACAACAAAAGTTCTTGTCGAAAAATTCTGATTGTGAGTAGCCGACGCACAAAAATACACACATGCTCGGAATCAAGCAGAAGAGCTGCACTGCCTATTGAACTTCATTTTTCTCGGTTCGTTGTAGCGTTGTACGTCACAGCGTTCTTGACATTTTTGTGACCGTGTGTATGCAAGACAAGTTTGAGCCAACATTCGTCTGAAAAAAATCCACGATTTTGTTGTCGGAATGTCCGATTATGTGTACTCGGCATTAGAATACTGAAGAAAAAAATAGTATTGCCTTTATCATTTTTACCTTCTCTTTAAATTCAGGTATGCAAATTAAACTGGCACAACATTTACCTCTTCTGGAATAGTGCCCATGCACTAGACTCAGCCATAGGGATTAATGTCCATCTCAGATGCATCATTTATGAATATGCTGGGTACTTGTGTATGATTTAGGAGGATACTGGAAGATGGAAGCAGAGCACCTTGGTCTGGATTATCAGAAATAACTCTTTGTATTTGGGTGGGTACTTGTATTTATGAATCTGATGATGAGAAACATGGAGATACTAGTGAGTGGTTACAATTGTTTTCTGTAAAAGTGAGGATACTTTGTAAATGACTTAAAGTGGTTGTAAACTCTCATGTACCTAGTGAAGTATATAGCCTCAGATAATACACAGAGATGAAAAAATCCTCCTACATAGGTTTTACTTGTTTATCTGCAGTCTTCTCTTTTCTAAATCCCTTCAAAGTGCTAAAAAAAATGTATGCTTCTGTCAGTAACACAGAGGAGGGGGCAAAGAGCTGCATTTAGAGCTCTTGTACATTGTGACATTGTGTGAGAGCTGATTGGAGGAAAGGGACACACCCCTTCACACACTGACAGGAATGAAGTAACTAACAATGCAGAGTTGTGTTGTGAATAGGCAATCTGTGCGCTGAGCTCTCCTCCCCGTCACCATTTTATTTCTGGTGTGAGGGCAACTTGACAGAAGTTACATATACTGAATACAGGGGAACAGTAGATCTCTGTCATGTCATCTGTCAGAATGGAGATCCACCTTGTTTACAAAGGCAGATCCCCATTCTGCCTCTGTACTAGGCGATCGTGAGTCGCCGATAGACATCGAGTCTGCCCAACCAGCACGCATCCACAACTACACCTGCGCGGGCCGACGTACAATCAGGGCCGTTTGAAAAAATTTGGAGGCCCCAAGCATAGAAAAAAAAAAGTGACTTTTCAAGTTGAGAAGCGGCTTACTGAATTTCATTAAGTTAATGGGCATCACTCCTCTCTCCCCACCATCCAGGACCGCTATAGCCCCGCACAAGACACTCTACCTATATCCTCCGCAGAGCCCCACACACTGGCATATGTTGGTGTCCGCGCAGCAGGAGATTCAGTTTGCTGTTCCCGGGGCCGGACTGAAAGGAAGTGAACACTCAGTGTGTGCACTTCCTGTCAGTCCAGCCGGGAACAGGAAACGGAATCTCCTGTACCGCGCGGTTATGGTAAACGGCCGACCGGACTGCAGGAGGAAGCAGCGGTGCTGCAAGGGCCCTCCCTGCTGGGGCCCCTAGTTAGTTCAGGGCCCCAAGCAATTGTTTTGTTTGCCTGTCGTGTTCCGACGGGCCTGCGTACAATGGCAATTTGCCCAGGAGAGCCAACCTGACGCAGTACAAAAAGGATGGTTAAAAAGATACCTTTCCATCGTGCATTATCATTTAAACCTCTAGACCCAAAGAAAAAGTTGAATATTACAACAAAGCACCACAATGACACTCAGAGCTTTCGAGAGAGACAAGAAAACACTGCAGATATATGTGCTTTTTTCAGATTTCATGACTCAGGTTTACAACCACTTTAATGCTTTCGTTGAAAAGATATGGATATTGGCAATGTTACAAATTTAGCTAACAGGTCAACCGGATGACCAAGGTAAATTCTGAAATGAAAGTCAGAGCCAATAAACAAGTAGGCTGAATCTTTGATTGAATGTAAATGCAAAATGTGCATGTTTGACTGAAGAGCACCTATAAAAGGGATCTATAGCTGCATTATCTGGATATTACTGTTGATTTTTCTTTTTAATATCATAACAGTGGGACAGAAGTATAATAGACTGCTGTGGGTGGTCTCCATTTCTCTGCATCCTTGGGGGAAATGCAAATGTAAATGTATGCTTTTACTTTTCATTCCTGGCTTTTACAAATAGGACTCCAACACAGTGATAGTTTTCTCATATCATAGCGAGTGAGTTCTTCCGTCTGTTTTGTGCTGATTATGGACTTCCTCCAGTCTTGTAATCTTCTTATTGTGAGAAAAATCTAATTAAGAGTAGGAAGAAGTTAATGGTGGAAAAATTCCCGTGGAGTGCAGTATGTGATATAATGCTACTTTCCGGCTGATTGCTTTTAGTGTAATGCACTTACGAAGTATCATTACAAAAGCAGATTAAATATACTTTCTGAATAGTAGTCACATGATCTTTTTGCAGATGATGGAAGAACATGTGAACCTTTTAAAGAGGATTTTTAAACACAGTTACAATAGGAGCTGGAATTAAGTCATTAACACCTATTTACTAGTACTGTTTATGTTTATAAATGGCGCATTTGAGCTAAACATGAACACCAAGACCTGTATTTCTGCTTTTTTTTGTATACCAACTGTAATTGGTCTGACTATGTTGTGGGTGTGGCTTAAATAGGTGTCACCTCAGTAAAATCAATGTTCAATTTTTCGGTTTAAAGTATATTTAAAAAGAAAAAATACATAATTAGTACATCCCTGTGTGTGAGTGAGTGAGTGAGTGAGTGAAAAACTTATATAGAGCAGCACATGCAAACTAAATTGCCTCTGGGCGCTCGTTGTTCCTGTCTCTCTTGACATCAAAAGAGATGAGTTTTGATCTCTCTTCTGAAGGCCAAGGTGGTTCTCCTCCAACCGAATGCTGGTTGGTAAAGCGTTCCATAGTCTGGGACCTTGGAGCGCAAATCTTCTTTCACCTTTGGACTTGTATTTGGCTTTGGGTATCTGGAGCAGATTTTTTCGCATAGATATTGGGGGGCCTTCCAATGGATGCACTTATGCGTCAGACAGAGTGCTTTAAAAGCAATGCTGTCTTTTACTGGCAACCAGTGAAGGGTTCTCAGCGAAGGTGAGAGATTCCCATGTTTTTTTCCCATTTGCAAGCCTGGCGGCCGTATTTTGAACGACTTGCAGACCAGAGATTTGGTACTTTGGGAGTCCGAGGTAAAGGGCATTTGCATAGTCTAGTCTGTGTGCATTGCATGCTGTTGCGCAGCATTAGGGTCATGTACCCATTCATTTAAAGTTGAACTCCAGCTTTTGTTACATTTTACATAGTTTGGGCCAAGCTGGCCCTAATGAACTATGTCTCTCACTAACATGTGAGGCTGCTGGATGTGCAGTATAAACTGTATGTAGCTGAGGCAACATGCATCATACAACACTGTGTTTTACGGGTGTGAGCCAAGACCTCCTTGTCCCATACTCAGAACAAAATAGAGTTTATCTGATCACCACTCAACCATTAATAGAAAGCAATGTAATTTAGCAAAGAATACAAAGCTTCCTCTGATTGGCAGAGAGGCAAGCTGATGAAGTCACAAACTCTGACTCAGCCAATCAGAGGAAGCTTTGTATTCATTGCTAATTTGCTAGAATACATCACTTTCTATGAATGCCTGAGGTAGACTCTATTGTGTTTGAGATTGAAAGGTCTAAAATCGAACAGGGGAACACAGTGGGCTCACATGTTAGTGTCCCAAACAAACTACGTAAAGTGTAACAAAAGCTGGATCACGTCTGGTGGCGGCACTGCCTGCAATCATTTTTGCCCCCGGACATAAATAAACCCCCCCAGTTTGCTGCCTTTGTAGAGGGCTCTAAAACATCACTCAAAAATGCCCCCCCCACCACAAGTGTTTCGTGTTTCCCCGAAAATAAGACACCGTCTTATATTTATTTTTTCTCAAGAAGACACACTTTGTCTTATTTTCAGAGGATGCCTTATTTTTATTAAGCAGCAGCTTTACTGGTGGTTGTGGGGGGTGAAAGAGACCCACAGACTGTTGCTGAGGGAGAGAAACCCACACTGCTGAGTAAAACGGGAGCCACAGCTTTACTTCTTCTCCTGAGGATACCTAAAGCAGAGCGTCCTGCTCATCACTTCACTGAGGAGACTTTTACTTTCACTTTCTATTTCTCCCTCTATGCCTCAGCTTGCAGCACACACAGAATCACTACGTCTTATTTTCGGGGTATGGCTTAATTGCGCAAATGCTTAGAAATCCTGCTATGGCATATTTTATGGGTATGTCTTATTTTCGGGAAAACACGGTATGTATATCAGTATAACAAATGTTCTAACCGTTCCCCACTGTGTACAAAACTTAACATGGAAACTTTTTGACTGGACTTTAAGGCCGCGTACACACGATCAAATTTATCTGCTGAAACTGGTCCGTCGACCAGTTTCAGCGGACATATCCGATCGTGTGTATGACCTAGCGGACAGGTCTGTCCAGCGGACAAATTTCAAAGCATGCTTTGAAATTTGTCCGCTACAAACCTGTCCGTCCAACATGTCCGCTGGTTAGTACGCCTAACCAGCGGACAGTAATCTCCCGCATGCGTCGAATGGATTTTACTTCCTGGAGTGATGACGTGGTGGCGTCAACGTCACCGCCACGTCACTGCGTCCTCAGCCCGAGGGGATTTTCGTCCGATGGTGGGTACACGCCATCAGACCAAAATCCGATGAGACATGTCTGCTGGAAACGGTCCGTCGGACATGTTTGAGCGGACATGTCTCATCGTCTGTACGCGGCCTAAGTTGCAATTTTTTTATACTGAAATTATTGACTCATAGCTTATCAGACAACTCAGGCTGAAATTGAAGTCAACCAAAACCCGCCTTGGGCAGCTCTAGATATCCAGTCCACTGTGCTCTGGGAAGCCTTTGTCACAATTTTTTTTAATATTTTATACATTTAATAAAAACAATGCTAAACCGTATAAAGTAGTATTGTATATTGTGGATGACTTTTTCTTTGGGTCTAGAGGTTTAAATGATAATGTACGATGGAAAGGTATCTTTTTAACCACTTTAAGACCAGCCTCCGCAGTTGTACTGCAGCAGGTTGGCTCTCCTGGGCAAATTGCCATTGTACTTCGGCCTGCGCAGGCGCAGTTGTGGGTGCGTGCGCGCCACCAGTAGGTTAGGCGGACTTGATGTCCGTCGGCAACTCACGATCACCTAGTAGAGAGGCAGAATGAGGATCTGCCATTGTAAACAAGGTGGATCTTTATTCTGACAGATGACATGACAGAGATCTACTATTCCCAGTAATCGTGAACAGTGATCTCTGTCATGTCCCTGGAAGCCCATCCCCCCAGTTATAACACACCTAGGGAACACAGTTAACCCCTTGATCACTCCCTAGTGTTAACCTCTTCCCTGCCAGTGTCATTTTTACATTGATCAGTGCATTTTTAGAGCACTTATCAATGTAATAATGTCACTGGTCCCCAAAAAGTGTCATTTGGGGTCAGATTTGTCCTCCACAATGTCGCAGTCCTGCTAAAAATCACAGATCACTGCTATTACTAGTAAAAAAAAAAAAAAGTCCCTAAATTCATCCCAAAGTTTGTAGACGCGATACCTTTTGCACAAACCAATCAATATATGCCTATTGCGATTTTTTTTTTAACCAAAAATATGTAGAAGAATATATCGGCCTAAGCTAATGAAGCAATTTTTATTTTTATTTTTGGGGGATATTTATTATAGAAAAAACAAAAAAAATATGTTTTTTATTTTCAAAATTGTCGCTTTTTTTTTGCTCAAAAAAAAAATGCAGAGGTGATTAAATAACACCAAAAGAAAGCTGTATTTGTGGGAAAAAATTACGTTAAAGCAAAGTAGTGCCGTATCGCAAAAAAATGGCCTGGTCATTAGGGGGCAAATCCTTCCAGTCCTTAACTAGATAATAAAAAAAAAACACACACAGTATATTACCCAATAACTGTTTTTTTTTTACCATAAAAGGAATTTCTTTGTAAAATACATGCTATTGACATTATCCTTTTGATGATGGTCAAGCAAATTGGAACATCAGATTCAGACATTGGCAAATGTTATGTAAATTGATTTTTAGAAAAACAGTTTATACAATAGCAGATGCTTTTTCATTGATCTGTTATACATTATGTAGGATATACTGCTGTAGAGAAAGCCTCATGCTGTGAAACAGTACTCATTATACCATTAAAAGACCTTAAATATGTGGATTGGTGTGAAATATATTGGACTCTAAGTATTGCTTTACTCTGTTAGTCTTGTTCACTGTTAATCCTAAAAACCTAAAGGCAAGTGCTCGCTTGAAAAAAAAAAAAACATAACCCCTACCAATAATAAACTCACCTATAGAATATCAGACCACTAATACAGACTTCCTGTTAGGGAGAGATTTAATTAGGTTGCATATTTAAGGCATGGGTGGAGTCTAAAGCAGGTGAGACAGCCTAGAGATGGAGAGAGAAAACAGAGAGGGAGTAGTGTGCTGGCGAAACAGAAAAGTTAAGCCTAGGACTGAGATTCTAGAAAGTACTATCCAGAGCTTTTTTTCTCAGAAAATAGGTACAGGAACTCAACCACGACCCGTTCAGATTTCACAAACAGTAGAAGGGTCTTAAAGGGGCATTAAATACCAGAATTGCATTACATACAGAGTGCAGAGTTCAGGGGGTTACAAAGCTGTCACTTGTAAACACAGAAACCAGACTTCTGTGCTTACAAGTGATTGTGGTGAGCAGGCACCAAAGGGTCTGAGCCAAAGGTGGTGGAACTGAGTTCCCCCAAGTTCCCCCAGAAAAAAAGCCCTGGTACTATCTAATCAGTAGTGTGTGAGATCTAATCAGTAGTACATGAGTACTTCAATGCTTATCTGAAGAGTGTTGCCTTTATTTTATACTCTGTATTGAGTGTTCTACAAAAGTTATGACTACAACTGAAAGCCTCTGATGTTGTGCTTAAAGTAACATAGGGTGGTATACAGTATGCAGTCAATGCCTGGGCCTCGGCCTCGGCCTCGGCCTCGGACGAGAGGACATCCGTGATAGGCGGAACACTGAACAGAGGCTCTGCTGGGAAAATAAGTGTTCCATCTATCACGGAACAGCCTGTGAAGGAGGCGCAGCTTTTGAATAATGGATGGCCGTCGTCTGTACGCTGCAAACAGGAGAAGGTAGGGAATGGAATGGCACAGTGAGGCATGTTATAATTGCACAGCGAGGCATGTTATAATGGCACAGCAAGGCATGTTATAATGGCACAGCAAGGCATGTTATAATGGCACAGCAAGGTGTGTTATAATGGCACAGCAAGGAATTTAATAATGGCACAGCGAGGCATGTAATAATGGTACAGTGAGGGGTCGTCTTATAAGGTGAGTATATCCCAAAACCAACATTTTAGCTGGAAAATTAGGGGGTCGTCTTATAAGCCCAGTCGTCTTGTACGCCGGCAAATATGGTAGTCCCTTTAAAATAAGTTAATACTTGTATGTCCTGCAGCCTGCACTTCCAATCTTCGCTCTCTTCTGTTTCAAAAGTATCTTCTAGACATGTGCACTGCCAAACAAATTCGTAAATTTTAGTTTCATTCGTTTTTTTAGCTTTTTTCGGAAAATTCGGAATTCTGAAATTTAAAAATTCGTAATTTGAGAAATCGGATATTTGAAAATTCGGAAATTTAAAGATTCGGAAATTCTCAAATGCTGAATGCGGAAATTCTCAAATTCAGAAATTTCGGAATTAACAAATTTGGGAAAATTAGTTAAAAAACGAATTCGGAAATAAACAAATAATATAATTTTTCCTTCTGTCATCTGGAAGAATAACAGAGAGCAGATGGTTGATCAGACATCCAACACACCCAGGCAGCAATGTAGTCCCAAGGGAGGGGGTGAGAACGGCTCGGATGAAGGGGGCAAGCTTACTGAGGAGGAACAGGAAGTGAGAAATTCAGACAAAGGAAACAAACATTTACAAGGGAAATCAAAGGAAAAGGTAAGTGAACCAACAATGCACTAGCTTAAAGGAACCTATTTAGAAAATAAAAAAACAAACCTTTACAACTTCTTCAAGTCTTATCAGCTTATGCCCATTCTTTATCAAGAATTTTTGTCTTCTTTCTCAAAACTTTTTTTCTACATATATTTTTAATCTAAGATAAACATATTGCCAAGGGATATATATGTTTGTTGCTTTGGATATTCTCAGTATTACATTATTTACAGAAGATTAGCAGGACATCTGAATTTCTGTACTGTTTTATGTATCTTTCTTTATGCTAAATCTGCTTTGCTAAGCCCTCTTCAAATAGCTAATACCCCTTTTTAATGTCTTTGCACCAGTTTCCTAAGCAGTATACACTAATGATGCCTAGGATTGGATATCGCCTTAAGCTTAGCATCTTCTGCAATGACAGCCAAACATGCTGCATCATCAAAAGCTGCCAATGTAGATGCAATGTCAGTCTATAATATGGAAGGTCACATTCATGCATCTATGCCGACAAGTGAAAGAAAAACACACATTGACTGTGTATTAGAAAATAATTCTAGTCCCCAGGGGTTGTGATCATTTTTCCATTCATTTGTCAAAAAATCAGCCCGAAGAAATGATAAGATTTCCATATACAAATAAAAAGCTATTTCACATCAAGGAGCATTATGCTGTTTTTATATCTAATAGAATTCAATAAAGAGCTCTTTAAAATGTAATCACTTACTAAAGCCTTTCCACACTTTACTTCATTTCTTTCTACCTACAGAGCAGCTAAGATGGAGTCCAGGAGCTGACACCAAGAAAAACATTGAGGAGGATTTACTAAAACTGATGCACTTATGGTGCAGCTGTGAATGGTAGCCAATTAGCATCTTTTGTCAGCTTGTTCAATTAAAGGATCACTAAAGATAAAACATGTTTTTTTTTTTAATAACAAACATGTTATACTTACCTCCACTGTGCAGCTCGTTTTGCACAGAGTGGCCCCGAACCTGGTCTTCTGGGGTCCCTCGGCGGCTGTCTCGGCTCCCCCCTGCAAGGACTCAACACCTTCATGCGAGCGAGCGAGCATGGTGTTGAGTTATTGTAGGCGCGCTTCCGTCTGTATCACTCAGCCCCACCCCCCGGCATGCCGCATCATTGGATGTGATTGACAGCAGCGCAATTATGGTTTAACCATAATCCACCATAAAGTCCAAAGCATAAATTAGATGATCGTATTCAATGATCTCCCAAGTGTGAATAATCCCCAACTTCCTAGGAAAAGTGATGATAGAAACACCTCCGCCAAAATCACTCACTGCCGGTTATTTACAAAAGGCAAATCCACGTTGCACTAGTGCACTTAAAATTGCACTGAAAGTTTACTTGGAAGTGCAGTTGCTGTAAATCTGAAACGAGGGGAAGCTCTGCTAATTTTATTATCCAATCATGTGCAAGCTAAAATGCTGTTTTTTATTTCCCTTTTTATTTCCCTTGCATGACCCCCTCGGATCTACAGCGACTGCACTTCAAAGTGAAATTTCATTGCAATTTCAAGTGCACTTTGCTCTTGTAGTTTGCACTTGTAGTGCAAAGTGGATTTGCCTTTCGTAAATAACCCCCTATGATCTCTTAGTTATAGGAGATCATAAACAGCATATACTAATGGTATCCTCGAAGCGTATCTCCAGAGGGGGACGGTCACTTTATTGGATTGCCTCAAACAGTGTACCAATGCAGAATTTAAAAGAAAGAGAGAACTCGCATAGCGTAAGATCCTCAAGATTGAATGAATAATAAAAAGATGTACACTTACATCAAGACTGTAGGCATGAAAGCATCTAAAAAACTAGCCGGCTGGCTCCTCGAACAAACAAACAGCCCGTATCTTCCGGGTGTAATCACTTGACGTGGTGACGTCAGAACATCGCCAAAAGACACTTAATACAATTAAAATATATTCCACCATCTTTAACCACTTAAGACCCGGACCAAAATGTAGGTAAAGGACCTTGCCCCTTTTTGCGATTCGGCACTGCTTCGTTTTAACTGACAATTGCGCGGTCGTGCGACGTGGCTCCCAAACAAAATTGGCGTCCTTTTTTTCCCACAAATAGAGCTTTCTTTTGGTGGTATTTGATCACCTCTGCGGTTTTTATTTTTTGCGCTATTAACAAAAATAGAGCGACAATTTTAAAAAAAATGCAATATTTTTTACTTTTTGATATAATAAATATCCCCCAAAAATATATAAAAAAACATTTTTTTTCCTCAGTTTAGGCCGATACGTATTCTTCTACGTATTTTTGGTAAAAAAAATCGCAATAAGCGTTTATCATTTGGTTTTCGCAAAATTTATAGCGTTTACAAAATAAGGGATAGTTTTATTGCATTTTTATAAATTATTTTTTTTTTACTACTAATAGCGGCGATCAGCGATTTTTTTCGTGACTGCGACAATATGGCGGACACTTCGGACAATTTTGACACATTTTTGGGACAATTGTCATTTTCACAGCAAAAAATGCATTTAAATTGCATTGTTTACTGTGGAAATGACAGCTGCAGTTTGGGAGTTAACCACAGGTGGCGCTGTAGGGGATGTGAGACCTAGTGTGTTTGTTTACAACTGTAGGGGGGTGTGGCTGTAGGTGTGACGTCATCGATCGCGTCCCCCTATTACAGGGATGACGCGATCGATGCTGCGGCCACAGAGAAGCACGGGGAAGCCGTGTGTACACACGGCTCTCCCCGTTCTTCCGCTCCAGGGACGGATCGCCGCACTCCAGCGGCGATCGGGTCCGCGAATCCCGCGGTCCCGGTCCCGGAGCTTCGGACCGGGTAGCGGGCGCGCGCCCGCGGGCGCGCGCCCGCGACCCACGGCTGGGTACTAAAATCAACGTATATATACGTTGATGTGCCCAGCCGTGCCATTCTGCCGACGTAAATGTGCAGTAGGCGGTCCTTAAGTGGTTAAAGTCCAACTCTAGAGTATTAGCCCCCTACCTCCCTCTAACTAACCGCACAACGTGGACATCTGTTATTGGTGGAGGTGACGCTTGTATGACATGACCTTAGTTCACATTGTATTGCTGAGCAACGCCTGAAGGAAAGGCCTCAAAAAATATTTTTTATTGTATATCGCAACTGCCGCAATAAAACAATGTACAATATAAAAAAGGAACTTGTGCAAATCCTGATATTTCATGCAGTTGTTTGATTTAATACTGACATGTAAACGTCTGGAGAAGCCTTAGCTACTAATTATGCCACAATTAAAATGAAATGTGTGAAAATGCTGAAGTGTGTGTTGCATCAGCACAATACATAGTCGTCTGAATGAGCCTATTATTCCATTATAATATGCTGAAGTTACAACATTATTTTACACAGGATGATTGAAATATGGGTAGTCGCTGTGGTGGATCTCATTACTTGGCAGAATTTCAGGCATCCATGTATATTTAATACAATGAGCAATGGGTAACATTGCCGTTAAAGTAGCCATAGGATTATCTCAAACCTTGATACGGCTTTAACTAAAATATAATGGAAGTGTCATTAACCACTTGCAAGCCAGGACTGAGCCTTCTTTCTTAATGTATAAAGTGACCCTGTCACTATATAAAAGTTTCCCAGGGAAGGCATAGGTCTAAAACATTTTTAGAGAGTGACGATATCCAACTTTAAAAAAAAATATATATTTGTAAATGTGGTGGGAAGACAGCGCGTCAAGCCCCATACACACTATCAGTTTTCCTGCAGGTTTTTCTCTTCAGGTTCACAAAACCATCTAATATGAGGTCTCCCGTATCGTGACTTCAACCTTCACCCAAACCCCCCCCCCCCCATCCTGGGGATTGCACCTTCGGTGATCCGTTTGACGTCACGTTATGTGCACTGTTTTTAAACACTGTCTTTGTCTGATGTTTTTACTAACCTGTTCTTTGTCATTATATTAATACATTTTTGTATATTTTTTGAGATTACTGCTCTTTCTGAGTTTACCTGTTTAATGTGTACCGCAATAGTCCTCCTTGCCCACTCTACTCTGCTGGTTCTCTAGGGTCCTTGGGGTTCTCTGAGTCCTTCTGCTATTCTAATATGAGGTCAAACCTTGATGCCGCATACACACGATAATTTTTCGGCATGAAAAAAAACAACGTTTTAAAAAAATTTCATTTAAAATGATCGTGCATGGGCTTCACATCATTTTTCGGGTTCTGAAAAATGATTGTGTGTGGGCTAAAACAACGTTAAAAACCCGCACATGCTCAGAAGCAAGTTATGAGACGGGAGCGCTCGTTCTGGTAAAACTACCATTCGTAATGGAGTAAGCACATTCATCATGCTGTAACAGACAGAAAAGCGCGAATCAGCTAAAGCAGCCCCAAAGGTGGCATCATCCGCATGGAACTTCCCCTTTATAGTACCGTTGTACGTGTTGTACGTCACCGTGCTTTGCTATAGCATTTTTTAAAAAGATCGTGTGTGGGCAACATTGTTTTAATGATGAAGTTGGAAAAAAATAAAATGTTTCTACATGCCGAAAAATGATCGTGTGTACGTGGCACAAGAGTTTCAATTTGTATGCAATAAGGCAGGCCCTTGCACTACATGGTTTTGGTGAACCTGAAGAGAATAACCTGTAGAAAAACTGATAGTGTGTATGGGGTTTTAGTCTTGGTATCACTCAAGGATGACTGGTCAGTACCGTCATTTTACACGACAACAAAGTAAAAAAAAAAGTTATACAATATCTTAAAATTATCCAGATGGAAATACATAAATTAATATATTTTATGGCTACTGTTACACATCACATTATCTATCTATGCAGACTGCACTGCTTCTTCAGGACTTTCTATTAACTTATGACAGACGCTATAAGTTTTAATCTACAAATGAAAAAAAATTGTCCCATGAAGTTGGCTGAGAAACCAACACTTCCAGGAGTGTGGATATCCTGGATCCAAGAGAGGGTTCCTCCTACTGACCACCAGGTCTCTACTAAATCCTGTACTGATATGGAGAATAGCTGCAAAGGACCCTGGAGATGGACAGGACCCCACTACTGGGCCCTACAATAAAAAGTGTTTCTGCCACCAGGCAAAGATAGGGACACCTGTAACCCTTAAAGCGGAGGTTCACACATAAAGTGAACCTCCGCTTTTTGGATCCCTCCCCCCCTCCGGTGTCACATTTTACACCTTTCGGGGGGAAGGGGGTGCAGATACCTGTCCGAGACAGGTATTTGCACCACTTCCGGGTTCGGATCCCCGCTGGGAATCCAGTCTGGCACGTCACCCCCCCACTGTCTTCTGGGAAACACTGTTCCCAGGAGAGAGCGGGGACCAGTGACGGCACACCGCAAACCTTGCGCATACGCAGTAGGGAATCGGGCAGTGAAGCTGCAAGGCTTTACTTCCTGATTCCCTCACCGAGGATGGCGGCGGAAGCAGCCGAGGACTGAGCGATTGCTCAGCCTTGGCTGCTGACATAGCAGGCGCACTGGACAGGTACAGTAAGTGTCCATTTTTTAAAAGTCAGCAGCTGCCATATTTGTAGCTGCTGGCTTTTAAAAAAAAAAATTTGCCCGAACCTCCGCTTTAAGCCACGTACACGTGACCATTTTTCATGTCATGGAGAAAAACAACATTTTTCTCGACGTCATTCTTGTCAAGCCTGCCTTGCATACACATGATCATAAAAAAAAAAAAAAAGCTCTAGCAAAGCGTGGTGACGCACAACACGTACGACGACACTATAAAGGGGAAATTCCATTCGAATGGCTGATTATGCAAATTTCCCTTCTCATTAATTTGCTTCCGACCATGCGCCTTTTTTTCCCCGTCATTAACCACTTAAGACCCGGAACAAAATGCAGGTAAAGGACCTTGCCCCTTTTTGCGATTCGGCACTGCATCGTTTTAACTGACAATTGCGCGGTCGTGCGACGTGGCTCCCAAACAAAATTGGCGTCCTTTTTTCCCCACAAATAGAGCTTTCTTTTGGCGGTATTTGATCACCTCTGTGGTTTTTATTTTTTGCGCTATAAACAAAAATAGAGCGACTTTTTGCTATAATAAATATCCCCCAAAAATATATAAAAAAACATTTTTTTCCTCAGTTTAGGCCGATACGTATTCTTCTACGTATTTTTGGTAAAAAAATCGCAATAAGCATTTATCGGTTGGTTTTCGCAAAATTTATAGCGTTTACAAAATAAGGGATAATTTTATTGCATTTTTATTATTATTTTTTTTTTTACTACTAATAGCGGCGATCAGCGATTTTTTTCGTGACTGTGACAATATGGCGGACACTTCGGACAATTTTGACACATTTTTGGGACAATTGTCATTTTCACAGCAAAAAATGCATTTAAATTGCATTGTTTACTGTGGAAATGACAGTTGCATTTTGGGAGTTAACCACAGGTGGCGCTGTAAATTTTGCTGTGACTGTGTGTGTGTTTACAACTGTAGGGGGGTGTGGCTGTAGGTGTGACGTCATCGATCGCGTCCCCCTATTACAGGGATGACGCGATCGATGCTGCGGCCACAGAGAAGCACGGGGAAGCCGTGTTTACACACGGCTCTCCCCGTTCTTCCGCTCCAGGGACGGATCGCCGCACTGCAGCAGCGATCGGGTCCGCGAATCCCGCGGCCCCGGTCCTGGAGCTTCGGACCGGGTCACGGGCGCGCGCCTCGGGCGCGCGCCCGTGACCCAAGGCTGGGTACTAAAATCAACGTATATATACGTTGATGTGCCCAGCCGTGCCATTCTGCCGACGTAAATGTGCAGTAGGCGGTCCTTAAATGGTTAAAGAGTACACACAACCGTTTTTCACAACGAGAAAAACAACAACGTGAAAAACTACGAGAAAAAATAGAGCATGTTCTAAATTTTTAATGGACATTTTTCTCGTCGAGAAAAGTGCTCTGGAGCCTACACACGACCGATTTTAACGACCAATTTAAAAAAAAAAAATTTTCTCATCATGAAAAATGGTCGTATGTACACGGCTTTACACTCTGCAAAGAGGAAGAGAGGAGACCAGAGATCTGGGAGTCATGTGACTACTCTTTTAGGTGACTATTTGGGACATTTTAGATCAGTATAGTTTTAATTGCTTTAGGGAATAGCTGGAGGGTGGTAGAGGGTGTCATTTGTGGATTGGCAGATTTAAAATGCACCTGTGCCCAGACTATAGATATGACATTGACATTTTTTACAGATTTTTTCAAAAAGTAGTAAAAGAGCTGTAACTAAAAATATTATTTTTTTTTGATTTGAAGGGTTTAGAACGGAAGTCAGGTTTTTATTATTGCTTGTATCTCCATTAGGGATATTTATTGTGTTTAATTGCCATATGGCAAAAAGAAAAAAAAAGAAAAAACTGACGGTGGTTTCAACTCTCCCTACTCTTTCCCAAATACAAAAAAGTTTTGGTTTAATATACTTTAAAGTGAGCTTCTGTAATATTTGATGATCATTTTCTCCACAATTCCTTTTATCTTAAAAGGTGAACAAGTGCTTATTCCAAGGTGCTTATAATGATGGTTCATAAAACATTAATAATTTAAAGGGGTTGTAAACACAAAAATATTTTCCTCTTAAATTAAAGTCTGACAGTAGCTGATAAAGTAAAAAGTAATGTTTTGCATTATAACTAGTTTGATACCTGTTGAAATCGAGCTGTTTTATTCACCTTCGTCACTCCTGAATCGTTATTCTCACTGACTTCCTGGTTTGCGGTGCACATTCATTCTTGCTACATCACGGCCTAATGGGAACTACAGTTCCCATTGGGCTTAGCCTCCATGCCTGTGAGGGATAAGAGCATCTTCACGCAGGGCTGTAGTCATAGGGAGGGGGTGAGCACATTCTGCTTTCCACCATGCAAAACAGCTCAGTCGCTGGTGGAAAGCAAGAAGAGGAGAGACAGGAAATGGCATTTTCAAACCTGGATTACTGTATTTTGAAGGTCAAAAGGAAAAACGAGGTAAGTGATAGTTAAATGCTCTAGCTTACAGCAATCAATTGATCTAATAAAAAACAAACCTTTAGTGTTCCTTTAATGCATATCATTTAGAGACACGGGTTCACATCAGGTACAAATGGGACCCACATTTCACCAATGCTTAGATATTATCTACCTGTTCTAATACACTATATAAACACTGTGTATATATATATATATATATATGTATATATATATATATATATATATATATATATATATATATATATATATATATATATACTGTATATATATATATATACATTTTATACTGTATGTAGAATGCAATTTTACCTTAATGGGCAAGTTGCTAAATCTTTAACCCTCCACAGTGGTAGCTTTAATCACTCAGTTACTACTTTATAATATGCATAAAGAAGTCCATATGGACAGGAACAATACTCATGCTCAAATGCAGTGTCATTCAAATGATGCTCAGTTGGTAGTAAAAGGTCTAAAAGGCCAAGAAACCAACAGTGTAACACCACCACCACCAGCCTGATTTACTGACCCTGGACAGAATGGATTCATGCTGTGCATACCAAATTCTGATCTGACCGTTTGTTAGCAGAAATTGAGAGTCATGAGATCCTGCAATGTTTTTCCATTCTTCATTTTTATCATTCAGTTCTGGAGCTATTCCTTGGGTTTTCATGAGGCCATGCGGAAATGAAAGATGAATGTGTGTAAGAAGTGGTCTTAAAGAGGAAGTAAACCCCACACTTGTTCTCTTTTTTATATATATTATCATCCAGCAATGTATTTAAAAGTCTTGCAGATTACTAAAACGAGGTTAGTAAATACCCTTTTTTGCTTTCATAAATCTTTTCTTCTTCCAGGAATTGGCCATAGGCGTGTGCACAGGATGTGCCAGGTGTGCCCAGGCACACCCTAATCACCCTTTACAGCACAGATTCCCCCTACTTCCCTGGCTCCCTCCATCCCGCTGAAGTGCCACCAGCTTCCCTCCTCTCCTGCCAGCTGTTGCTGCAAGGATATTTTAGGATGAGTGGAGGAAGGGGCCGGTAAATATGTAATTGACCATCTCCTTTCCTTTCTGAATGCACATAGTGAGTGATTGGTAGTGTGTGTTTGAGGTTTTGGGTGCACACCCTAATGCAATAGACTGTGTACACCTATGGAATTGTCCACGCCATCTTTACTATTGATTGCTGGCTCTTGTGTGGATGTCATTTCCGCCCCTTCCTTTCCTTCCCTGTGTAAATCTCGCACATGCGCGATCGTGGTCGCGTCTAAACCAAGCCTCTATCTAGAAAGGTGAGGAGGAGGGCACAGTATCGCGAGGCTTCCTTTCCTGTGCTGTTCTCAGTGACAGGAAATAAGCTATCATGCTGTGGATAGGGATAAACCTACCGACTGGACATGTGCCGGTGACATCATTACAGATTGCAGGACAGATTGTGAGTGAATGAAATTTCACAGGCAGCGATCAGCTGCCTGTTCTATGCAGATTATAATGAGCGAATGTGAAAGTGGAGAGTTTACAACCACTTTAAGTGATTGTCCGAGGGGTGCTGCTCGCCCAGGCATTTTGTAGTATATAGCTTTATGGTGCTGAGGTGTGTGGCACAAGAAGCTGAAGTTTAATTTTTATATGAGAGGCTGCAAGGTAAGCAGACCTTTTAATTTTCATGCAAGATCCACTGTAAAAGATAACTGTACTTTCTGAGAAAATATCCTTTTAACTATCTCCCTCACCCATGGACCTAAAGTAACCTTACCTCTGCCAACCCAGATACATACTGTTCTGAAAAAAATTCTACTTACTTTACACCTCAGCTTCTGGCGACTTCCTTTAGACATTGGGGACGTCATTGGGCCTCACTGTAGGATCCTGGGAAAGATACTGTGGGAAACACAGCATCTATAAGGCCCCGTACACACGACCGAGTTTCTCGGCAGAATCCAGCGAGAAGCTCGCTGGGAGACGTATTCTGCCGAGAAAACCGGTCGTGTGTACACTTTTGATGAGCAAGCCGTCGGGAAGCTCGTCGAGCCAAAATAGAGAGCATGTTCTCTATTTCCTCGTTGTTCAATGAGGAAATTTGGCTCGGCGACCTTTTCGACTGCTCATCGGGAACCTCGACGGGCGGAACGATGAGTGTCCACATTAGTGCCCAGGGGAAAGGAAGATTTTGGCTGGAGACTATGAAGATTCATGCAGGCTGCATCTGTCTCATTCAAGTAAAGCTGGCTGTAGACCCTTTGAATCTTGGCCACTTCAGCAGGGATCGGGCAAGATTCAAACCATGCATGGGCAGGCTGATTGATCAACTTGGGTGCAACCAGCATGTTGGATTCTTTATACGATTATTGACAGCGGGTATAGCTGCTAGCAATAATCACTGTGTGTTTTCACGGCTAGTGGCTATAGCCACCGTCAGGAATCGCATGCCAAAATTCCAACAGGTTAGTTGGGTAGAACGACTTCAGTACAACCAGCCTGCCCATAGATGGATTAAATATCGAAGATCCCTGATGAACTGGACAAAATCGGATCCTACTATGGCTGGCTTAAGTACACATTTGGGGTGAAGAATGGGACTTTATTGTATGAATTTTGTCCTATGCTTGGGCTTAATTGCAGGCTTTACAATTAAGCCCTCTCAGATATAATGTGTAATGCCACGTACACACGACCGTTTTTCGGGTTCTAAAAAATTAAGTTTTTTTAATGTCATTAAAAAAGATTGTGTGTTGGCTTGAGAGCATTTTTCGGGTTCTGAAAAACAGGCAAATATTTTTTCAAACATGCTCTATTATTTCATGACGTTTTTAACGTTGTCGTTTTTCGGGTTGTAAAAAATGGTCGTGTGTGGGCTTTAACGGGAATGCTCAGAAGCAAGTTATGTGCATGCTCAGAAGCAAGTTATGTGATGGACTCGTTCTGGTAAAACTACCGTTCGTAATGGAGTAAGCACATTCATCACGCTGTACCAGACAGAAAAGAGCAAATCGTCTTTTACTAACACAAAATCAGCTAAAGCAGCCCAAAGGGTGGTGCCATCCAAATGGAACTTCCCCTTTATAGTGCCGTTGTACGTGTTGTACATCACCACGCTTTGCTAGAGAATTTTTTTTTCGAAATCGTGTGTAGGCAAGACAGTTTTATGATCAAGTTGGAAAAAAACTTTGTTTTTTCTAGAGCCTGAAAAACTTCGTTTTTTACAACCCGAAAAATGATCGTGTGTACGCGGCCTTAGAGGGAGGTTGTAGGTGAAAAAAAGTGCTCCTGGACTAATAAAGTTGTTTTAAGGTACATAGGTTTGCAGTGTACATCTTTTGCAAGTGGAGAAGTGACAGATCCCGAAGGACAAATAGCACAGGACTTGTGAGCAGCATTATTAACTGTGACACCTGAAAGCTGAAAACAATGTTGTCAATGGCTGGGATTTCAAAACTTTTAAATAAGCAGCACCTCATATGTACATTTTGTTCTCTCATTATGAGTTCTCTATTTCTGCATCTATTTCTGTCATTTTTTGTCATCCTTTCTTTTATTCTTGTAGGGAATGCTGGTTTTCTGCATAGACAATGGAAATCTAGTAGAAGTGAAATGAGCAATTTGCATTCTGTTCAGTGAGTGAGATTACATTTCACATGAAAGTCACAGCTCCAAAGAAGACACAATGGATCTTCACTCCCTTATCGTCTCTCCTTTGCTGTTCCTGTTTTGGCACATTTTACTTTTAAGGTGGCTATTTAATACAACACTAGAAAAGGCTGAAACCTATACCAGCTAATCATTTAAATATATCTTCTAAGTCACACTAGAATGACCTAAGCAACAACATATTTGCATTTACTTGTACATTTGCTAAAGGCTAAAACCAATATATGAATAGGCTTTGTATATATTTATGTGTGTAATGAGAAACTGGGGATCATTATTTAGGGATTATCAGCAGGGATTATCAGCAAATTTCAGGTAAAAGTGAGTGAATAAATCTGCAAATTGTCAGAATTTACAAAAGTTTGGATTTATGTTCCTTATTGATTACTAGGGCTGAAGGGACGGGGCCGAGTATGAGTGTTTGCCCGACTTACACCCTGCAATGCACTGAGGGTGCACAGTGCATTCTGCTTTCCCCATCAGGGAGCAGTGTAAGCTGGCTGCTAAGGAGCGGGGACAGGAAGCCTGCTGCCGCGTCCTTAACAACTTATGAGTCATCAGCTGTCAATGAGTTTCTCCGCTGACAGCTGAACAATAATAAAAAAAAAAGTGCCGTGACTGAACAGTAAAAAAAAATAAGGAAAAAAACACTGTGGTGTCCTCTTTCGGGTTTGGTATGGATTTGAAAGGGAATCCCATGCCAAAAAAAATAAAAAATTAGTTGTGGGCTCTGCTCCTCCACCCGAACCACCTTTTCCCCATGTTTATGGGGCCAAGGGTCTCTTTCCCACAACCCTGGGCTGTGGTTGTGGGGGTCTGCGGGCAGGGAGCGTATCTGAATCTGGAAGCCCCCTTTAACAAGGGGGCCCCAAGTACCCCCCCCCCCTATGTGAATGGGTATCGGGTACATAGTACCCATTAACCAAAAAAAGTGTCAAAAAGTAATAAACACAAGAGACAGTTTTTGACAAATCCTTTATTAAAAAATAAAAAAAATAGTGTCCCTCTATGTAAATCCATCATCAATCTCACTGCCTACCGGACCAGAAAAATCCCCAAAAATTAAAAACACTCTTTTTTTAAATAAAGGATTTGTCAAAAACTGTCTCTTGTGTTTATTACTTTTTGACACTTTTTTTGGTAAATCGGTAGGGGCAAGATCTGGGGGCTTTCAGATTCCGATAAGCTCCCCGCCCGCAGACCTCGACAACCACAGCCCAGGGATGTCAGGAAGAAACAACTTTGAGTGCTTTGGGGGCAGGGAGCAGAGGCCCCCTGCCTCAAAGCACCCACCCCCATGTTGAGGGCATGTGTCCTGGTATGGTTCAGGAAAGGGGGGTGCTCACTTGTCTCCCCCTTTCTTAAACTTGCAAGGCTGCATGCCCTGATAAGTGTCTGGTGTAGATTTTTTGGGGGACCCCACGCTGTTTAATTTTACATTTTGGTGTTTTATTCTTAATTTTTTCAATAATCAGCAATTGTAACCACGAGGCATATTAAATGGGATTTGACTTTTTTTTTCTTTAGAAATGTAATGTTTGCTGCAGCATGTTTTATGCGTGTTACAGATGCGCCACTTTCCAGACAATAAATTTCAAGGAATTTTTCATTTTTATTGTTGCACTTTAAGCATAATTAAAATCACTGTTCCTGAAAAAACAATTGTTTTAATTTTTTTTATTTTTTATTGATACATGTCCTCCAGGGCAGTAACCAAACCCCCATACCCCTTTCTATGGCCAATTACTTGCATATAAGCCTTCAAAATGGGCAGTCATTTTTCCTGTTCGGCTCCCATAGACTTCAATATGGTTCACCATTCGGGTTAGAACATTTTCCCCCGAAGTTCTGCTGCAAACTGAACAGGGGGGTGTTCAGTCCATTCCTATTGATTAAACGGATAGTTGATTCAAAGGTAGCAGTCCATCCAAAACTGTTGTTTTCATCGTTGCTAGATGTCATAGGAGACAGATCCGAGACCCGATCTCAGCCGATTCCGGCTTTGCTCTGGTCTTTGGCCAGCCGACGGATGTTGATCGGTAACCAATTTGCATAACCTTATTGTAATGGACTTTTTTTCAATAAGACAATTCAAAGAGCAGTGCTGGTGTACAAAGAGCAATAATCCAAAGCAGACAGATTATTCATTACTGTCAGAGCCATGGAAGATGTACCTGTGAGTTTGCATTGGGGTCTTTTACTTTATTAAACAAGCCAGGAATCTTTGATATCTATAACAATGATCAAGGTAACATTTCCCTCTGGCGCACTTCTTATAAAGGTAATTTCCTGTGCAGCAAAGCATACAAGTCCTGCTCTGTGAAATGTGCATGCACAGCGACCAGGATTTTCCATACATCCATTCAGCAGGCAGCTCATGCTGTTCCACTCGCTTGTTGTGTAGAATGGTGGAAAGGTCACCCACTTAATTTGTTTCTTGATATTACATGTATATATTCTCTCGGTTTCAGTGACTTCGGCACTCAACAGACATAAAGACATTAACTTATAAAGAAACACAAATGCTGCGATAAGCTTTTATGACAAGCTGCAATATTTAAAGCTTTCATATACTATGGATTTCATATATAGGCTGTGTCTGCTATTGTATGCTTTAATGCCCCTGACTTTCCTAGAAGTAAGGAAATTACAGTATACAATAATGTTGTTACATCTTATTTCATATTGATCTGAATTTATTTTTTTATTTAGACAATGGCAAGATCAGTCAGCTGCTTTTCTTTTATATTACTGATTTACCTTTCCTTTATTTTACACGAAGGAGATGGTAGCAGGTTAACCACTTAACCCCCGGACCATATTGCTGTCCAATGACCAGAGCACTTTTTGTGATTCGGCACTGCGTCGCTTTAACTTACAATTGCGTGGTCGTGCGACGTGGCTCCCAAACAAAATCGGTGTCCTTTTTTTCCCACAAATAGAGCTTTTTTTTGGTGGTATTTGATCATCTCTGTGGTTTTTATTTTTTGCACTATAAACAAAAATAGAGCGACAACTAAAAATAAAAAATGCAATATTTTTTACTTTTTGCTATATAAATAAATATCCCCCAAAAATATATAAAAAAACATTTTTTTTCCTCAGGTTAGGCCAATGCGTATTCTTCTACATATTTTTCATTAAAAAAAATCATAATAAGCGTTTATTGATTGCTTTGCGAAAAAGTTATAGCGTTTACAAAATAGGGGGTAGTTTTATGGCATTTTTATTAATATTTTTTTTTTACTAGTAATGGCGGCGATCAGCATTTTTTTTCAGTACTGCGACATTATGGCAGGCACTTCGGACACTTTTGACACATTGGGACCATTGGCATTTTTTTAGCGATCAATGCTATAAAAATGCATTGGATTACTATAAAAATGCCACTGGCAGTGAAGGGGTTAACACTAGGGGGCAGGGAAGGGGTTAAGTGTGTTCCTGGGTGTGTTCTAACTGTATGGGGGGGTGGCCTCACTAGGGGAAATCACTGATCTTCTGTTCATACATTGTATGAACAAAAGATCAGCGCTTCCCCCGCTGACAGAACCGGGAGCTTTGTGTTTACACACATAGCTCCCGGTCCCGATCGCGTGTGCCCGGTGTCGATCGTACCCGCCGGGCCCACGCGCAGGACTCGGGGGCGAGCGGGGACACGCGTGCACCGCCACCACTGGCGCACACGCGCCCCCTAGTGGCCGCTTTAATGCGGACGTATAGCTACGGGCTCGCGCCCAGGAGAGCCACATTCCCGCAGTAAAATGATGGCGGGCGGTCGGAAACAGGTTAAATAACACTTTAGCATCTATGGAAGGAAAAAAAGGGGGGGGGGTGACGAATGAAAAGGCAGAAAATACAGAAATGTCATTGCCAACATCTCTGAGAAGGAAAGGAAAAAGTTTGAGTACTTTAACACTGTTATAGAAATGCAAGCCACAGCGCAAAGAAACCCAAAGTGCAATATGAATTACTAAACTAAACAAATGTTTTCCTCGACAGAATCCATCAAGAAACTTGGTGGCAGAGCTTTTTTGCCAAGGAAAACGGTCGTGTGTAGGTTTTTTATCGAGAAAACTGTCGTGGAACTCGTAGTGTTCCTTGTCGGGCTGGTTTTAGACGAGAAACACGTTCGTGTGTATGCTTAAAAACCCGCGCATGCTCAGAATAAAGTATGAGACAGGAGCGTACCTTTGGTAAAAGTAGCGTTTGTAATGGAAATAGCACATTTGTCACGCTGTAACAGACTGAAAAGTGCAAATCGTCTCTCACCAAACTTTTACTAACACGCAGTAACATGAGATTAGCAGTGGAATCAAACTTCCCCTTTATAGTGCCGTCGTACGTGTTGTACGTCACCGTGTTTGAGAACAACAAGAATTTGTCTTGACAGTGTGTACGCAAAGAAAGCTTGTCAAGATTCTCGACAAGCCTGACAAGGAACTCGTCGAGGAAAACGATGTGTCTTTTACAACTAGTTTCTCGGTCGGGTGTACGAGGCATAAGTGCTGTGCATAAATAAAGAGAATAAAGTGAAAGTCTGTTTTAAAATGTAGAAACGGTCCCAAACACAATTTTCCCAAACACAATTTTCTGCAAAAGTGCTCTTGTGCAAGCGATAATCCAAAGTGCTATAGTGCCCAAAAACTCACAGATCCGCGTTTCACAAAACCCCCTTTGTGCTTAAACTCGCAAAATCAATTGGACCCCTTAGCAGTACTGCATGTGGGTCAATTAGGCTTAGACTGGTGAGAAGGGAGATAAGATGGCACTTCATATTCTTCCTTCATATTTCAGACTCGTATGTAAGGAGAGACATCCCATATAGTGTAGAATGTCTTGGTTTATTTCAATAAAAAAGTAAAATCCCACTTACAACGTATCAGAGTAAAAAACGCATTGGTTTTTGGGGGCAGAAATTGCAGCCACTGTGCCATCGAATGCTGCCACTGTGCCCATCAAATGCTGCCACTGTGCCTATCAAATGCAGCCACTGTTACCATCAAATTCAGCCACTGTGCCCATCAAATGCTGCCACTGTGCCCATCAAATTCTGCCACCGTGCCATCAAATTCAGCCACTGTGCCCATCAAACGAAGCCACTGTGCCCATCAAATGCAGCCACTGTGCCCATCAAATGCAGGCACTGTGCCCATCATATGCTGCCATTGTGCCATCAAAAGCTGCCACTGTGCCCATCAAACGCAGCCACTGTGACCCCCCACCCGCTCTCCGTCTGCCCAGCACTTACCCTGTCTCGGTTGGTGATATCAGCGAGCGGTGTCCTCCATGTGTCTTCCCATCCTCTCCTCCCATCAGGCATCCAAATCACAGCGCTTGTTGTTTCAGCCAATCAGGGGGTGAGTAACAGACCTGAGCACCTGATTGGCGGAGAGGCGGTTCAGTGTTCATATTCATTCGCTGTTCTAACACACCTGGCTGAAGTGTACCTTTTTTGACACCTATTAGAGCCTAAAGCTCTAATCAGGTGCTTCAAAAACACCCCCCACCCGGGGCGCCTGAATAGGGGGTGGCAGTGGGCGACCTATCTACACATTTGAAGCACAAATACCATATACTTACTTTTAAGTGATAAAGGAGCTTAAGCTTGGCTTACATACACACGGTCACACAAAAGTTCTCTGAACTTTCGACCATCAAGAACGCAGTGATGTACAACACTACGACAAATTTTGTTCAATGAAAATGAAGTTCAATGCTTTGAGTGTCGGAATTGCTACAGACGATTGGATTTTCCAATAGGAATTTTTTTCCATTTGAAAATTTCAGAACTGGCTCTCAATCTTTTGCTGGCGGAAATTCCGACAGCAAAAGTCCGATGGAGCATACACACGGTCGGAAATTCCGTCCAAAAGCTCACATTGGACTTTTCTTGTCGGAATTTCCGATCGTGTGTACGGTGCGTAAGGTCTTATTCACACAGGTGTCTAAAGGGGCAGTAAAAAGGTTAATCCATTTTTATCAACCACTTGTGTTTGCCTTGAAGTCCACTTTTTTAAATTGAAGCATATATCCCTAGCACACCATGGATCTTCAAATTAACATCCAAAAATGTATTAATGTGTTCACATCACAGTAGTAAATTGTGCAGTTTCGGGGGGCCACATTGACCTCTTCATCAGGCATGTGCAATAGAATTCAAACCATCTCCAGGAAATGTGTGATGGGAAAATTCTGCTTGACCCACTTTAAATTTGGTCTTTCTCGAGGTCTAATTGTAAACCCTTCGGAGTGAGCCGTATTCTGTGCACACTTCACCAATGAAGACAAGAATGCCGGTACAATCAATGCACATGTAGTACACTACAAAAAAGGTGTTATACTCATCTTATCTGTGTTGGTGATTCATGTCGGCTACATCCAACCAAAACTATAATGAGGGCTGATATAGTTATGTTATAAATACAAAATATATTGTCAAAAATTGTATCAAATTGTATTTGCTTTGTACTACAGACATAGAAAATAAACCTGCCTGCAGCTATTATCACTGCACTCTTCTGCTTCCCTGATCCACTGCTGGAGAATTCCAATAAAGAATTCCAGTATGGCACACATGCTGTAGTGATGATATTCCTCAGTCAACATGAGTGAAATTTAGAAATATAATTTCCCTGAAAATGGGTACATTTCAACGAAATTTAACTATTTCAGCAAAATGCATTGGAGTTATTGGGGAAGAAATTAAGATGGCTTTGGGATTTTAACCACTTGGTGATATTAAAGGGTTTGTAAAGGATTTTTTTTATCTTAATAGCTTCCTTTACCTTAATGCAGTGCTGTTTTCATGTCCTCATTGTTGGTTTTTGCTCTCAAGTTGCTGTAATTCTTCTCTGATCTCCACACTTCCTGGTTGTCTGTTTCCTGATTACCACAGTACTGGGAGATTTCTCTCTGTGGTCACTAATCAAGAAGGTGTGATTACTGTGTGTCTAAAACCCCTCAGCACCAATCAGTTTCATTTTCCAAACCATCATTGCCGTGTATTGGCTCTGTGGCTCTGTACATCACAGAAGCAGGAAACAGCATGCAAAAACGAAACTAAAACTGTAGGTACATTATATGATTGATTTTTATCTATTTTTAAAAGGAATCAGTTAACTATTATGTCTCTATACCCTGTAAACAGTAATTTCAGCAAAAACATTTTTCCTTTACAACACCTTTTTTAGGATGCATTTCTTATGTCCAGCTTCCCTCCCCTGGACACAGGAAACCCATCCACTATTACTGCCAAATACAGGCTGTCAACATGGCAGCCAGCAAATGTTTTGTATTATAAAGCAGGCGGGTCTGTCAAAATACAATGGGCCAGATCCACATACAATTGCCCTGGCGCAGTGTATCAGAGATACACTACGCCGCCATATTTTACCTGGCTCTAAGTCGAATCCAGGAAGATTTCGGCCCATAAGATACGGTGGCGTAGTGTACTTCTCGCGGCGGAATCGAAATACGCGATTAGGGGGCATGAATTATTTAAATTAGGCGCGTCCCCGCGGCGATCGAACTGCACATGCTCCGTTCAGAAATTTTCCGCCGTGCATTGCGCGAAATTACGTCGTAACGTCATTCACGGACGACTTATGGAAAAAAAAAGAAATTGAAAATTCGACGCGGGAACGACGGCCATACTTAAAATGGCACGTCTAACTATAGACCGGATAATAGCAGCTTCAACTATACGCCGGAAAAAGCCAACTAGCGACGACGTTAGAGAATGTGACGGCCGATCGTAACTTTGTGGATCTCCGTAAAAAGCTAATTTGCATACCCGACGTGGAAAACGACGCGAACTCCACCCATCGGGCGCAAAAAGATTGCAGCGTAGATCCGAAGACATACGAAGACGTAAGCCTGTCGGATTGAAGCCGTCGTATCATGGTTTGAGGATTCAAACTAATGATACGACGCGGGTAATTTGAAAGTACGCCGGCGTATCAGGAGATACACTGGCGTACTAGCTCTGTGGATCTGGCCCAATGAATCTATGTATTGTTCTATCGTATTTGTTATTTAATTTAAATATAGATAAAAGGTGTGACCTTTGACATCACATAAAAAAAAATCATTTTTTTAAATGAAAATGTATTTCTATTTAACCCTATATTCTTTTGAGCATCTTTTCCTGTTGATTTATTTCTTATTCTTTTTTTTTTGCCATTAATAATTTTTTTTTATTTGTTTTGTTTGTTGCTTTTTCAATGTACCATAACAAGCAAATGCACAAAGTTAAAATCAAAATGCCTTTTTTAATTACAAATAACTTTGTGTGTTTTGTACCAATTTTTTTATTTTAAAAAGGACAAATTATAGAATAAAATTCAGACTTTTTATTTACAGTAAACCTACATGTTTTAAAAATAATACCTGTCAAACAAATAATGAGAGTATTTTTCATGTTTGTATGTTTCTTCGTCTATAGATTATATAAAAAAAATACAATTTTTGCAAAACTATATTGCCAAAAGAGTCTAGCTTTTTCCAAAACAGTGTATGTCTTATTTGTTATTTCATGTAATGACAAAGTTACCAACAAATAAAGATTCCCATAGTGCAAATATAACCATTGCTCTGGTCCATATACATAGCTATGAAAAATGAAGTATTTAAAGGATAAGTTCACGTTTTTTAGGGCAGAAAATGTAACATTTGCAGCCACTGCCCAACCCCGCCCCTCCTTGTGACAGCAGTACGGGGGGGGAGGTTCCCCATACTAGTTGTCACTTTTTTTAAATAGTCAGCAGCGCTATGTGGAGCTCCACCCACACGGCCATGTCATTCATTCACACAGCTCTGTGTGCGAATGAACTACAAGCCCCAACATCCTTTGCAGCTGTCGGCTTGTAGTTCTCAATGAACTACTATGGCACTATGGAGCACTGTGGTAGTTAATTGCTTCTTCCTGTCGGTGTTTTGGCTTGACTGTACGAGATGTATGGGCACACAGATATACTGACAGATCTGCAGGAGACCTGCATGGTACCATTGATCTGCTGATCGCTAGTGCAATGCTTTACAGGCTACAGAGAAAAAAATAAAAACACCCTCCCCCCTTTCACCCCACGAATCCTCTCAATGAAAAATGTTAAAACATTTTTTTGTAGAAAGTTTTGCCTAAGCAGCACATTGATTACAATTTGAGAGTTCCTGCTGCAAAAAAGTGAAATCCGTTTCACTTAATTCACTCCTCTCATCCCCACTTTTTATTATTAATAAAATGTAATTTTATTACATTGTAATTTGTTGTAGATGTTGTAATGTTTGTCCTGCTCCATAATTTTGGCAAATCCAGAAGTGACATATTATTTTCTTTGTTTCAATTAAATTCTTAATTCTTTAATACAATTGTTCTCATATAATCCCCTACTAAGCACTAATTAACTCCAATAAGCCCTAGCTCCTTCCTGTCCCTCTTTTCTTAGTGAGTTTTTTTTATATATACTTTTATTCATTTTGTTTATTTTTTTGTAGTGCCTGCTGAAAAATACACAAATTACTTTAATTTATTTAAGAATATGCTTGCTGTACTTTATACCGGAAATACAATTTTTGTTTTCTAAATGGGAAAGAGTTGTGACTTTTTTGTCTTCTTTGTGTTTCAAAAACAATGCTATTGTAACAAAGGCTACCATAAAAAGATATGTATATGGTGACCACAACCGCGGCCGTTGACGTCACCACTCGACTCCATTCTCCTCCCTCCTCCTTCCCCTGCCAACGGGGCAGGAGGAGAGCGGAGCAGAGCCCTGTGCATGCACAGTAGGATTCCTGGCATGAAGCCGTAAGGCTACAATGCCCGGTTCCCTTACCAGCTGCAGTGCTGACATCACTGGACTCCAGATAAGTGTCCCATTATTAAAACCTAGCAGCTGCAGTATGTGTAGCTGCTGGCTTTACATTTTTGCCGTGGTGGGCGGACCTCCGCTTCAATGCATTCTTTGCATTAAAGTAAAAAACCCTTTGTAGTGCAGCTGCCCCCCTTTTACTTACCTGAACCCGATAGGTCCAGCGACGAGGAGGAGCAGAGCAGCTCCACCTGATGTCTCGGGTCCTCATTGGCTGTATTGATAGCAGCAGGAGCATTAGCTTCCGCTGCTGTCAATCAAAACCAGTGACACGGGAGCCGGGTGCGGGGGCCGCGTCCTGCTGTCTGTGTCAATGGACGCAGCAGCAATACTCGGGAGCGTGCGTTCACGAGTGTCCCAATAGAATGCAGCTCTTTATGGGGGTACTTGAGAAGAGGAGGAGCCAGGAGCACCACTGGGGGACCCCAGAAAAGGAGGATACGGCCCTTCTGTGCAAAACCCCTGCACAGAGAAGGTAAGTATAACTTGTTTGTTATAAAAAAAAAAAAAGACCCTTTAAAGCCTAATTTTCTTTTTTATAAATCTAATACCTAACAATTCAAAAGCTTTAACTACCATATTCATTATCCTGAAAACGAATTCCTCTGCAATCCAGTGGTGGTGTTCATCCAAGCTTAATGATGTCCACATTGTCAGATCTACTTTGTGTGAGTGCAGGGTGTGAAGGACCTGCACACTGGGGGAACAGTCATTGTTCCAGATGAGTAGAAACTAAAATATTGAATTCAGCGCAATAGTCAGGCAACTGACGTTTTCAGCGGGTCAACAACTGCAGCCTCCTATCTATTTCTTTTAGGACGGTTTAACTTTGAAGATACACCTGCATTTCCCTCTACATGGTGGTTGTGTCTATGTCAATGTGGAAATCTTTGACAGTTGTTAAACAGCGAGCCTGCATATGTATGAATCACCATGGCCAAAAAGATGAATGGAATTGGAGGAGCACCATCGTTTTATATAGATTTGCTGCTACTCCCTCCAAAACATGGAATCAATTATTTATAATTCAGCACACAAGTCTGCACCCATAACTCTTATTTCTGGAAGGTTTTTCAGAATGTACAACCCAACCATTACACTGTATATCTATTGCTTGTATGAAATGGTTAACATGCAAGGCTACACATTACATAGGTGAGGATGATTCATGGACAGATATGTGCAATGGCTGCTTAATTTGAGTTGTATGTGTTGACAGGCAGAGAAGGGATGGGAGAAGAGCGTGATGTGAGCATTTATGTCCTTGGAGTGTTATGGCTCACTAGGCAGCACTTTAATTGTGTTCTTAGAAGTTATGATTTGTGCTATTTATTTGCGAGTGTGTGTATATATTGTAACATGGGGACCATTAGCTCCCGTGGTAGATGCCTTTTGTCAGTGATTCAAGCCAGTCAGGAAGTCTATTTTTGGGCATGGTAACCTATTTTTATTAAAAAGGCAAATAAAAGTCTGTAACAAAGATTTTCCATGCAGGGGTTCTTCTCCAACAAATACACACAACAGAAAAGCCCACCTGGCTCTCTTTAGGAGTACTTCTGACTTTATTCTGGTAACACAGACCACAGGATTCTTCGATGTGGATGGCTTCACTTTAGCGCCCACAGCTCTGCTCTGGCCTTAGTCCTCAGGCTGTTTCACTGCCTCTTGCAGTCACAAATTTTCTGGCTGTCTCCTGCAAACCCCTTGACTCTTGGAGACCTCCTGTCTCTCTGGGTGTGGAGCAGTCTCTAACTGGAAGCTTTGAGGTCTTCCCATACCCTTATTATAAGGGCTTTGCTCACCTGAGAACACACCCTGCTGGTCATCTCCAAAATATGGACACAGGGTTGGAGATCCTGTCCCACCCAATACACTATGGCAGTGGTCATCAACACTGTTCTCAGGGCCCACTAACAGGCCAGGTTTGCAAGATAACTGAAATATATCACAGGTGATATCATTTGCTGCTCAGTGATTGCAGTATTCTAGTCTGCATCTCCCCATGGTAATACATAAAACCTGGCCTGTTAGTGGTCCCTGAGGACAGGGTTGATGATCACTGCACTATGGAATCTCCAAACTATAGAGCCCCATGCCAGAATACCAAAACCTGGAGAAAGCTGCGAAAGCAGTTTTCTCCGGTCCACATCTATGCTCTGCAGTCTTGCACCAAGAAAATGTGCACATCCTGCGTCCCACAAATTACCAATTTTACCGTGACAGCATCTCCTACTTTCACAATATATATATTGCCCTGTGCTACTTTAAAGATTGTTGGTTTACGGCAGCTGTGTGTTGGGCTATTTAGTTGGGACCTAACTATGGCTCAGGGCCCCACCCAACAGACAGGAAGTCTGTGCATGGGAGTCAGGTGGACTCCCATCCCTCTGAGAGGTGTCAGAGGCTGCATGGGTGCAGCCAGAGCATGCATGTCTGCAGGAGGCAGATGTCATTGGTGATAGAGCAGCAAGGCTCTAATCAGGAGTAAGTTTAACTCCAGGAAAGTCTTTTGGTCTGAGGAGCAGACCTAAGGCCTAGGCTAAAGTCCTGAAGCAGCCATATGGCAAGACTGTAAGCCAGGAGGCTAAAGTATTGCGTATACAAGATACAGTAATGGTGGAACCCGCTGTGTGGCCTTCTGATACCTTTGTGAACCTTTCTGTCATTTTAAATAAAAGTGGGCTACCAGGCCCTTAAAAATTCAGTTCTGGACTGGCATACTCACTGAAAACACACCTACCGCTTGAGTCTGATCACCCCAATCTTACAATACACAAATCAGGTGTGATGTGCCGTATTTTGGCAATCTCACTGTGTAATGCAGGGGTCTCCAAACTTTTCAAACAAAGGGACAGTTTATTGTTCTTCAGCCCTTAGGAGGGTCGGATTGTGGCCAGGGGGGCAGAAAAAGCCCCCGGCCCAGCATTGGTGATAATAAATATGGCCTCATAGTTTGTGATCAGTATGATATAAAGAGTAGTGCCCCTATTAGTAGGAGTAATTGTATCTCATCATTGGCATCAGTGGAAGAAAAAGTGCCCCCTTGTTGGAGTCAGTGGGAAGAATAGTGCCTCATATCAGTGGGAGGAATAAAGCCCTGAGGGCTGAATAAAGGCTAGCAAAGAGCCGCATCTGGCCCTCGGGCCGCAGTTAGGAGACCCCTGGTGTAATGCAATCAAGCCGTCCCATGGGCCACATATAGAGAAAGTTCAAGCAGGTTTGCTGCACAAAAAAAAAAAAAAAAAATACTAAAAAAATATATGGAAACATGTCAGAAGTATTTAATTGCATGACAGTTTTCGGGCTAGCATGATCACTCCCTTCCTCAGGCATATGTGTTTCTATCTGAGGTAGGGCGTGATCGCATTATGCAAACAAAATAGACTGTCCTTTTAAATATTACATTCCACAAATAGTCCACATATATGTGCTCCAAAAAAAAAGATAAAAAAATCACGGACTGTTTACCACTTTTTTGGAGAACATACTGTATAAGCAGCTCACCTTTTTAAATCTATTAATAAAAAGCCCCAGGTTTGACTTTTGAGTCTCTGCAGCCTACCTTGTGGCCAGACAGTCCTTGTACTGCACATGCAACAGTCCTCCATTCATGGGCGTCCGCTGAAATTTTTTCAGGGGGGGGGGGGCATTTTGGCAGCAGCGATACACAACCCTTTCTTCAAAAACTAGCGGGGGTTAAAAGCCCCCCGCTAGCGGCTGAATAGCGCAGCTTAGACGATGGTAAAGGGCCGCTTTTTAGCGGCGCTTTACCGATAACATGGCCAGCTGGCAGTGTGAAATAGTTTTTGAGATAATTCAGTTTCAGGGGCGTGTGCGGGCTCTAGCAGGACAGTCATGTCAGCCTAGTGCTCCGCTTCACGAGGAAAGAAAGCCGCGGATAACTCGCTTCCTATCCGGTCACAACTGGACAAAAACCCGGTCATTAACTACAGGAAGGTGAGGGGAACATTTTAATGTATAATGGTGCTGTGTGGCTCAAGAAATAGAGCTAAAACGACACTTGTCAGCAGCGTGCAGCAGACCAAAGGCTCAGTTAAGGCGCCAGTCACCTCAGAGAGGCTCCCCTCAGGTAAGGGGAAGAAACAAACAGCTAAAACAGCCAAACCCATGGCTTCTCTGACTAACCTCACCTCAGATAGTGAGGATGAAGACACGGCTGCTATTTCACAAACTGTACCACAAGACAACACAGTTTCTGCGGGATTAATTAATCAATTTGAAAAAATGCTCCGCAAAGCATTAAAGCAGACATCTGACCAGATTACCTCAAATCTCACCAAGGAGATTAGGGAATTGGGTACTCGTACAGAAGCACTGGAAACTAAAGTGGAGGACATTGAAACCTACACCCATGAATGCCTAACAGAAATAGACTCCCTTAAAGAAGAGAACCTAATGCTCCAGAGCAGATTAGAAGAATTTGAAAACCGTGCCAGGAGATCTAACTTAAGATTTAGGGGCATCCCAGAGTCTGTGGTGGACCTTCAGTCCACCATAATGGCTCTATGTCAGGAACTACTTCCAGGCATTGCAGTGGAACGTTTGGAGATGGACAGAATACATAGGGCACTCTCCCCTAAAAAGGTAGATGGCCCCCCCAGAGACATAATAGCGAAGTTCCATTTCTACAAAACCAAGGAGCAAATTTTGGTGACAGCAAGGGAGAAAGGGATCCTGTCTTTCCAAGGCTACAATTATCAAATTTTTGCAGACATATCACAACTAACCATTGCCAAGAGAAGAGCAATGAAACGTCTCTTGATCGAATTACAGCAGCGTAACATAAAATATCAATGGGGCTTCCCTTTCTCCCTCCGTTTCACGATTCAAGGGACCAAGATAGTCTGCAGAACACCCGACCAACTACACCAGGCCCTAGTAGACTTTCAAAATCATTGATCAACCCTCCTCGGCTTCCACCTCACGCAGAAGATCAGCACCAACCTCTTCTAACAACCACTCCAACCAACAAGAACCGAATGGCGGACCCCACCAATCCACCAAGCGCGGCAGATTCGCACCACAGACCCAGGATCAAGAAGACACAATGGACTGAACTTCTCACACTGCCACTTAACTCTTCCTCTCAATTTAGGCTAAGTAATTGTCTGTCAACAGGTACTGTGTTGGTCCTATTCCCCTGTAGACAATCCCACCTCTTTTTCCTTTTCTCTTTATATTAGGTCTTGACACCAGTAAAGGTGATATAAACACCTTCCTGATCAATCATTTGTTATAACCTCGGCAGAAATTAGTGCTTATGTCTTGCCCTTAGTATGAAATGTTTACTCCTAGTTGTCGCATATTACATGTCACAGGCGATTGCCTATGATGATAACCTGGTATTGCCTCTCCTTTCCGCATGGACCACTATAAACTCTTCCTCACAAATGCCCAGGTGCCCTATTGTCACTCTCGCATACTTCCATCTAAAACACTATTTGAGGCCCTTATTTAAACCCCTGATCATATGAACTAATCTGTTGGCTATCACCTGGAGTGACCCTATGGCCTTGACATCTTCCCCCCTGAATTGCATACCCTGCAAGACACTAAAAAAGGCCCTGCCAAATTCCGAGATTTTACATAGGCATAGGAATCCCTCTGCATTTAAAATACACTTCTATATTATTGAATGCGAGGGGCGTGGCCGGACCTAGCTAGAAGATGGACGTGTGATCCCTGAGCTCCCGCCACCTCAGAGCAAACTCACTTATTTACCGGAGATTTTGGATCAATCTCTCTCGATAACCATGGGCACTGCTTCCAGAACATCCTCCGCCTCCAGATCGCGATCCCCCAGGGAGAACGCCGGCGCAGCTTCGCAGAATATACCGGACATGTTCCGCTCTCAAAGGAGCAACATGGCGCCTTCCCGCCACGGCTCATCCCCGAACCCCCTACAACCCCCTCCTCACGGACCATCAGACATAATACTCCTGTCCCAGCCGGGTGCATGCCCACCGGAGGGCGACCAGACCGGACCCCCGGCCCTCTCTCAACAACAACCGTTATGCATAGCCGATCTGAGGGCCGTTGCGGCCGACATCAAGGACGCTCTGTCGGCTGCAGTCGCGGAGCTCCGGCTGGACATTCGATCGTTGACTGACAGGGTCTCGCGGACAGAGAGAGTGACAGAAGACCATGAACTCATCCTCAAACGCTCGACAAAGAAGGTGGACGACCATACACTGCAGCTCCGAGACATGAATCGCCATCTCGAGGACCTCGACAACCGAGGACGCAGGCATAACCTAAGGGTACGGGGCCTACCAGAAACCATTGAAGGGGAACAGGTCCCCAGGGTAGTTGGAGACCTTTTCAACTCGGTGCTGGACAGACCACCACAGGCGCCTGTCCCCATGGACAGAATCCACCGAGCTTTGCGGCCTAGGGGACGAGACACGGACCCCCCACGAGATGTAGTCTGCTGCCTCACAGATTACAGAATGAAGGAAGACATCCTGAAAATGGCGCGCAACAAGCGACTGATACATGAGGGTGCTCCGATCCACATCTTCCAAGACCTCTCGGGGATCACTCTGAAGCACCGTAGGGACCTGCGGCCTTTGCTGGATGCACTACGTGACCGTGACATCCGCTACAAGTGGAAGTTTCCGTTCTGCCTGTCGGCCACCCACCAAGGCCGTACCGCATTGCTGAGGGTCCCGGAGGATCTACCCCGCTTCTGTGAGACGCTGGGCATGCCCGTTGTCGCGGTCCCTGAGTGGTACGCGGCCTACCGCCAGTCTGTGAGTAGGTGGCCGAAAACACAAGAAGAACCGATGGAGACCCAGGCCTCCCGAGCCAGGCGCCAAAGGTCCCCGTCTCCTCCCCGGCCTCCCCCAGGCCAGCATGCCCCCAGGGCTGATCGCGATTCGCTCCCCCCCCCGGGAGCTAGACGGGCTCGGAGGGATTACTGAAGACGTGTCACGAGGGTCCGCCCTGCCTTTTATTTTACACTTTATTTGCCACTTTGTTTCTGGCGCCAGTTGTTTAACGCCTTTGTTTGCCTGTTTTCTTTTATTTACGGCCCGCACTCAACCTGCCTCAGAGATTCTCAATGGACATGTGAAGGCCCTGTCGGCATGATGCACGGCTCTGTGAGATAACCCATGCCTCCCTCCTTCCTCTCAACGTATGACTAGAAGGCCGCCCCGCTGACCACGCCTGTCCTTGAACTACAACGGACCTCTCCCTGTCTCCTACAATGCCCAGAGTGCAATGCGGTGAACGACAGCCTTCAGCCCGCCTGGAGAGAGGTGGAACTATTGCAGTCTCCTGCAGACTACATCTCCCGACAAGCTCGACGGCGTCTTGATGCGACGATCCCGGAAGTGGCAATGCCACCGTCACATTGCGCCATCCCACAGCGCCGGAAGCGACTCACTACGTGGCCGTCCGCTGTTTATGACCGGCTCACTGAGGGTGACCGGGCCGCCTCCAGACACCTTCGGATTCACCACACACGGCCCAGACGACTACGCCCCGCTGACGGGACTTGCTACTCCGCTGTACCATGCCAGGAGACGACAGCACCACCCACCACACGGATTGGCCCTCGATGAAAACGGCCAGTATGTAGCGAGGATGTCAATCTCCTGGACATTCCGAGCCCGTCACCCCTCTCCCCCGGCTGGCGTCTTTCCAGTTCCCATGCGCCACTACCGCCGACCACCGTAGGACTGCCACCCATACTGCCTTTGCTACAAGACATGCCCAGGATTACAGCGGCCCTGCATCCTTACAGACGCCACACTCGGAGGGCCGCCAAAGGCTGTCGGACCAACTCCTGGACTCTCTGCTTTACCGCGGACTGATGCTGCGACCACACCTCGCCTCCTTCCCGCATTTCCATTGTAACGGGTTTGTATTCTGGGGGATGGACATTGTGTTCAGCTTATACCTTAATTCATATCACAGCTGCATATTACCTGTGTCGAGCCTCACATGTTTCCCTGTTGGGAACACCATCTGGCCCCTCAGGTGGGGCCACGGTGACACTGGGTGCCCTCTCCCTCCCCTGCTAAGTGCCGTATCCCTGACTGCGAAGGCGGCGAGCGGCGGGGAGGCAGGGACGGCGGCTGAGTAGCCGAGGGGGGATTGGCCTGACGGACCGCACAGACCGGGTGGGGACGCCCTCTCGATCCACCGCCTGGTTGTCCGGCCCTATCGGCGACCACTCCCCTCAAGGTAGGACATAGATTGACTTCATAACGTGGCCTGATCCACTCTGCACCCAAATCTCCCCAAAGACGCTGGACCTAGTGGTTCTCCATGCTCTGAGGTGGCGTGATGTATTTTAGTATTGTTAAGTTTAGTTTTAGTTTCTTGACTGCTACACTTAGCCTGGTAACTAACCACACTCGCCTTCTGGCGTGCTCCGCCCAACCCCCAAGCGGTTGTGCGAAGTGGGCGCAGTTCCCGCGTACACCGTACGCCTCCGAGTGCCCCCCCCCACCGGACGGGGAAAACTCACTCGTGTTTTGATACCCTTCCACCTCTGTTAGACACCGCCCTCATCAGGGCACCCACCCACTTTTGAAGGTGCACAGGATCACTTACCCTCCCCACTGTTCCCCTCACACACCTCCCCTCCCGTCCCCCCCCCCCCTTCTTGACTACCATGACGGACCAAAATAACTTGGACCCCAGTACCTCCGACATGGACGACACCTTTCGAACACTCAGACTGTACTCCCTGAATGCTCGGGGACTTAACAAGCCCGAGAAACGCTCCCAGCTGCTATACGCCCTGCAAAAAGATAAACCACATATAGTCCTCCTGCAGGAGACACACTTCAGGTCAGATAGTGTCCCTAAACTTCACAATCGCTGCTTCCCCACAGTATATCACGCAACTACCGCCGAATCGAAAGCTAAAGGAGTATCCATCCTCCTCTCAAAACATTGCCCATTACAGGTCGAGGACGTCTCGAGAGATGTACAAGGCAGATATCTATTTATTAAAGGGAAACTTCAAGGAACGCCTATCACTATAGCGAACATCTATGCCCCCAACACGCGACAGGTGCAGTTCGTTCGAGACACCCTCCACAACCTGACCGCTTTCCAAACCGGCATATTGATCCTGGGAGGGGACTTTAACGTCCCACTATCCCCTCTCTTAGACACTTCGAACGGCACATCCTGCCTGACATACAGAGCACTCAAGGCCATTAAATCCCAACTCAGCCTCCTGTCCCTACACGACTCTTGGCGCACATTACACCCCAATACCAAAGATTTCACCTTCTTCTCCCCCTTGCATAATAAATACTCGCGCATCGACCACCTTTTCATCACCCAAAACGACCTCGCTCTCCTCTCGGGTGCCTCTATTGAACCCATGCTAATCTCGGACCATCACCCGATCACAATGACCTTGACCTGGCAGGGAAAACGCCTCCCATCAGGGATCTGGAGAATGGACGACTCCATCCTCCTAGACCCTGGGGATGTGGCCACCTTGACCTCCAGACTGACCCACTACTTCGAGGACAATGAATCGGGAGAAGTAGCCCCCGCCTCAGTGTGGGCTGCCCACAAATGTGTCATCAGAGGTGAAATACTCTCTCTGATGTCTAGACGACGTAAGCATAGGATGGCCCATATCGCCGAACTGACGCACAAAATCAAGTCCCTTGAACAAACACACAAGCGCTCCCTTGCTGTTGATGCCCACGACGCGCTCCTGAAAGCTAGGCAGGACCTCTTGGACTTGTTCCAAACCAGACTGAGACATAAATTTACCCTAACCCAGAAATTGTTCTACGAGTTTGGTAATAAGTCGGGGAAGCTCCTAGCCAACGCCTTGCAAAAAAAGAAAGCAGCCCTCACAATACATTCCATACGTTCGGCAAACGGCGACGAGGTCACCAGGACAGATCTCATAGCACAACAGTTCACTCGCTACCTATCCTCGCTATATGACCTGCCCAAACCATCTATACCGAACACAGCGACACCGAGACCTAGGCTCCTAGACGACTTCCTCGCCATGTACGGCTCGCCCCCGTCCCCTGCCCCAGACATGTCCCCCCTTGACGCGCCAATTACGACGGAAGAGACCCTCATGGCTCTAAAACAACTAAAGCCGGGGAAGAGCCCGGGCCCAGATGGTCTATCTTCAGGCTATTACAAGACTTTCTCTACAACACTTGTTCCCAGGTTCATCAAAGCATTCAATGATATCCCACTCCCCCCCCACACTGACAGAGACATACTAGAGGCACACATCACACTAATACCTAAACCCGGGAAAGATGTCACCTTAGTCTCCAATTACAGACCCATTTCTCTACTTAACGTAGATGTCAAATTGTACGCCAAAATCCTGGCCAACAGGATCCTCCCCTTTCTGCCCGACTTGATCTCCACTGACCAGGTAGGCTTTGTTCCTGGTAGGGAAGCCAGGGACAACACCACCAAGGCCATCAACGTTCACCATTGGCTTTCAACATGGCATGGAGTGAACGGCTTCTTCCTTTCCCTGGACGCGGAGAAGGCCTTTGACAGAGTGGCCTGGGATTACTTGTTGGCGGCCTTACGCATGACGGGCTTGCCGACACGATTCCTCCAAATGATCATGGCACTATACTCTACACCGACCGCTAGGGTGAGGGTGAACGGCCGCCTGTCAGACGCCTTCTCCGTCCACAACGGAACCAGGCAGGGATGCCCCCTCTCACCCATACTTTTTATTATATCCCTCGAACCATTCCTCCGCCGGCTGAGAGACAACCCAGATGTTCGGGGCGTCACGATTGGCCAACGACAATATAAAATTGCTGCATATGCAGACGACGTCTTAATGTTTCTGACGAACCCCCTCGTTACTATCCCTAACCTCCTCAAAGACCTCCAGACGTTCAAGATCCTTTCGAACCTCCAGATCAATTTCCACAAATCGACGGCACTAAACGTCTCCCTGCCCCAAGCAATGGTTGCCCTTTGCAAACAGGACTTTCCGTTCAAATGGGGAGATCGAGACATCACATACTTGGGCATAAAACTCCCAAGAAAGCTGACCGACCTTTACGCTAACAACTTCCTCCCTGCCCTTTGCACGATAAAAACTGATCTGCTTAACTGGACTAAGGGCAATCTCTCCTGGTTTGGCAGGGCGGCGGTGATCAAAATGAATGTCCTCCCGAGATTATTGTATCTATTTCAAGCGGTCCCGATCAGCCTGCCCCCATCCTTCTTCACCTCCATTAAGCAGACATGCCGGTCATTCCTTTGGGCTGACCGCCCCGCTAGATTAAGCTGGAATAGACTGACCTTACCTAAGCACAAGGGAGGCATAGGCCTCCCAGACCCACTTCTCTACTACACAGCATGCCACCTCACTAGGATTGTAGACTGGCACGTCCATAAGACCAGCAAGGACTGGGTATCCTTAGAGGACACAATACTGGGAATGCGGTCAGCTCACCTACCATGGATAGACCCCCGCTCCGTCCCTGGCGCAGGCAAGACGCACCCGCTTATCGGCCCCTCCATATCCACTTTCAGGAAAACTTGCAGAGCCATGGACATGACGCCCTCACCAGGCCCCATGACACCTCTTACCCACAATCCAGACTTTCCGGCAGGCATCCAAGTGTTAGCTGGCCCCGCTCCCTCTAGTGAACAAACGATACGTGCCCACCAATTCCTCGAGAGGGGAACAATGCTCACACACGAGGCCGTACTCTCGAGGCTCCCAGGAGCCACCATCCCACGCTTTAAATACTTCCAAATCCGACACTTCCTCCACAAAGCGCCGACAGTCCGGGTTTGGTCCAGGGACCTCACCCCCTTCGAGCGCTTGTGCAACCAACCAGACCCACAGAAGCACCTAATCTCGACCCTGTACTCCCTGCTGACCTCCAAACTCCAACCCAACACCGATATCCACCACTCCTGGGAAAGTGATTTATCCATCTCACTCTCCAGCGACGACTGGGAAACGATCTGGGAACATACCCACAAGGGATCGATAAACGTGTCGGCCCAGGAGAACAGATTCAAACTCTATTCCCGTTGGTATAGGACGCCCGAGAAACTCCACAAAATATTCCCCTCCATTGCACCCACGTGCTGGAGATGCAAAGCGGGCTCCGGTACACTCCTCCACGTATGGTGGGGATGCCCGGTCCTGCGAACGTTCTGGACGGAAATACACACCCTCATATCCCAAATTACCACTTATACACCTGACTTCACCCCCGCACAATACCTTCTACATCACACATCCTTGCCCAAATCGACATATCGCAAATCATTGACCCTACACCTCATCAATGCAGCTACGCAGTGTATACCGATTCGTTGGAACGACCCACATCCCCCCACTGTAGCCGAATGGCGGTCCCGAGTCGACAGAATAGAGGAGATGGAAATGCTTATCCACCAAGCCAAAGACACCCAGGACAAACACAGACAAACGTGGGCCTGCTGGACCCACTACAGATCATCTTTGAACTCCTCCGGCCCCTCCCGGGACACGTCGGCCCAACTTCTTCCACCATGCCAACAGATGCTAGCGTCCAATGATCTTGACATCCGTCAACCCCTCTCCTTCGCACTCCTCTCTCCCACTTCCAACGCTCCCACCCCCTCCCAACGTTGACTCACACGAACGCCTCTACCAGACGGTGCACCTATCCTGCAACCTCCCCATGGGGATAACCCACCCCCTGCGGATCCAGAAGGAAGACTCCAGGGATACACCTAACCACCTAACCGGTGGATGTCATTGTCCCCTGGATTTACCCTTTGCTGAGGAGTATCCTCCCCTTCCTTGGACAACGCCAGTCAACCCTTACACAATTATAGGTTTCTGTACCCCCGCCCACAGATTGTTCCCTATAGGGGTGGGCGGCGAAAGGGTGGCTCCCCGTTAGTCCAAGCATTTACCATATGCCACTATATAACTCAGCTCCCGTACCCACTTCCCTCCCCATGTTTGTGTTTCTCTTATAGACGTCTTCTACTTCACACCTTTGTTAACGCTGTTTTGTGCAGGGCGGACGAGAAGCCCCTAGACTCTGTGACACCACCCAGCTGTACCCCACTGTTTACACATCTGCATCTATATTCTGCGCAACTTACTATCTGTGGTACGGCGGCTGCGACCGCAACTTTACTGACTAACGTACTGTTTGGTGCACTACATTGCTTGTAATGTTATCATTCTTATCAATAAAATTCTTTTGGAAAATATATTATTGAATGCGGCTTTCTGACTCGTGGAAAAAATATGCGTCTCAACCAGTCCACCTCAGATCCCCAAACTAATATGTGGGGATTTGGGAGGGACCCTCTATCCCTTGGTGAGGGATCTTTTCCCTCACTAAGGGCACACCCCGAATGCTTATTCAGTGATTTGTTGTTCAAATATGCATTAATCTACAATGTATTCTCTCTTTCATTTGAGTCTACCTATCCTGGATCCTCATCTTTCCTTTCCCTCACCCCATCCGCATGGAGCGACCTGGGCCATCCCCGTCCGAGGAGGCAAGGTAAGATAAAACTTTTGGTTTGGCTGCCATGGCACCCTTAAACTTGATTTCACTTAATGTACAAGGGTTGAACATACCGCAAAAACGTACGAAGGCCTTTAGGCTCTTTCAATCCAAAAAGGCTCACATTGTCTGTCTACAGGAGACACATTTTACCCCTAACACCACTCCTAAATACTTCAACGCTGCATACCCACAAGTATATACGGCTTCAGCCCCAGTTAAGAAGAGAGGTACCCTGATTGCCTTCCACCTATCTACCCCATTTACCTTGGACATGGTACTCAGAGACCCTGAAGGTTGATACCTGATCCTAACAGGATACATCCTAGACACACCGGTAACGGTAGTATCATACTATGCCCCTAACCTTAACCCCATGCCGTTCTTATCACACCTTCTTCAAACTATCAATGCCCATAAAATGGGCTCTCTCCTAATATGCGGGGACTCGAATCAGGTTCTGCTTCCCTTTCTTGACAGATCTCCTTACGTACCACCGAAATATCAGACCAAATGGACTCTGTCCACTCTCCTGTCTAAATATAACTTAGTGGATTCCTGGAGAGAACTGAACCCCACGAAACGTAACTACACCTACTTTTCTAACCCCCACCAATCACATAGCCGGATAGACCACATATTATTGTCAATTGGAATGCTGCCAGAAGTTCTCAATTCTGTTATAATACCCATTCCCTGGTCAGATCACGATGCTGTATACACAACAATGGCATCAACTATTCCTAAAAAGACCGACCCGACCTGGTATATGCCTGATATTTTGCTCAAACATCCCTCCTACTGTCTGGAAATCGAGCAGTCCCTAAAAGATTACTTAGATCTCAATATGTCCCCAGAAATATCTGCTCTCACGCTTTGGGAAGCCCATAAACCGGTACTGAGAGAGGTAATTCAAAAACAACTTGGTATCCTCAAAAAGGCACGTAGACAATTAGCACTGAAATTGGAAACGGAATTCAACCTTGCCCACCTAGCCTTTCAAAATAACCACTCCCCCCACGCTAAAAATCGCCTAGATTAAGCACGCCTCAAATTTGATCTATTTCTCACGGACTCTGCAAATAAAGCTTTAGACAGATCCAAGCACACATTCTACAAAACAGCTAATAAAACTGGTGCAAACCTAGCTAGGACACTTAATTCAATCAACAAATCTTATACACCAATAAAACTGAAACTAGCTAACAACGTTATCTCCAGCAACCCACTTAAAATTGTGCAGAAATTCAGTACTCATCTGAAAAAACTATATGCGGAAACGAATACATTTGACGAATCGGTAGCCGACACCTTTTTCTCGCAATTCCAATTGCCCCGAATGTCTGATTCCCAAAAGACACAACTAGATGCGCCTATTTCGCAAGAAGACGTAACTAGAGCAATCAAGGAACTCAAATTAAACAAGCGGCCCGGACCTGATGGATTCACAGCCCGATACTATAAAGCACTCTCTGAACTAATCTCCCCGAGGCTCGCGGAGGCCTTCAACGACCTTTTAAAACTGAAATCATTTAGACAGGAATCACTTTTGGCCACAATCTGCATGATTCCCAAGCCACAGACAGACAATACCCTCAGTGAAAATTACCGGCCCATATCTATGCTAAATACGGATATCAAACTTCTAGGTAAAATTCTGGCGATTCGCTTAAACAACATAATTGGAACCCTGATCCATCGCGATCAGGTAGGTTTCATCCCCAACCGGCAGGCAGGAGATAATATCAGAAGGGCGAGCCTATTGGCTCACATTGCCAAGAAGAGAGGAATCCCTGCTTGCTTCCTCTCTCTCGACATAAAACAGGCATTCGACTCTGTATCCTGGTCCTACTTGAAGTATACCCTTCAAAAATGGGGCTTTGGCCCCAACTTCATGAAATGGATCCTAGAATTATACAATAGCCCGAAGGCATATGTAAAGTATGCAGGATATAGATCGGACACCTTCTCCATTAACAGGGGCACGAGACAGGGATGTCCTCTCTCCCCCTTATTATTTTCCCTCCTCATAGAACCGCTTGCACAAAAGATCAGGTCAGACCCGACAATACTGGACATAGAAATAGGCGGACACAAGCATAAACTATGCATGTTCGCTGACGACATCCTCCTTTTTCTTGCATCGCCCCAGGTAACAGGACCCAACCTTATGCTAATTCTTAAAAAATTTGCATCCATTTCAGGACTAGTCGTTAACCCTAAAAAATGTCTTGCACTAAGCAGTTCGCTTACTTCCTTAGAGTTAAAGGCAGCCAAATCCGGTCTACCTTTCGTATGGACAACTAAGAGTATTCCCTATTTAGGAACACACCTTACAACATCAATAACGGATCTATTCTCTTCCAACTACCCTATTCTCCTAAAACAGATATCAAGCCTCCTGAATTCCTGGGCCCATCTACCCCTATCATGGTTTGGCAGAATCAACGTGGTCAAAATGACTATATTACCGAAATTATTATATTTATTTAGAGTGCTCCCCATCCCAATCCCATCATATTACTTCAGGATATTACAAAGAAGAGTTTCCGCCTTTACGTGGGGATCCACTAAGCCTAGAATAAAACCTCAAATCCTGCATCTATCTAAGGATAATGGTGGAATGGGGCTGCCCAACTTTATAAACTACTATAAAGCGGCACAACTTGCAAACCTAGTAAAATACCACGACAAATGTGAGCCCCCTCTTTGGGTATCAATTGAAGCGGTAGAGTCTGACCCCATCGCAATTTCTAATGTACTATGGATCCCCCCTAAAGCTCGTAAACACTTACTGAACCCCATCACCAAACACTCACTCTCCCTCTGGGACACAGTAAAGACTAAATATCTTCTCCAATCCCCCCATGTTCCTCTTTTATCGTTTCATAAAAACCCTGCGTTCTACCCTGCTTGGATCTATCCCAATACCTTTAAAGAGTGGGTGTCAAAAGGATTTACATGCTTACATGACTTTATAGACTCTTCTTCCTTTTTATCCTTCACCACCATCAGTGCAGCGCACGACATACCACAGACCGAAATATTTAGGCATCTACAAATTAAAAATTTCTTTAAGCCATTTGTTGATGCTTCACCCACGCCAACATGTATATCCACCTTTGAGAATTTCTGTAAGAATGACCCCCACGCTAGAGGAATAATATCCTCCTTATACTCCCAATTAACAGCTTGCTCTATCAGTGGGAAGCTTCCTTATGTGAGTAAATGGGAGAGGGACCTAGAACAAGAACTAGTACCTTCTGAGTGGAAACAGATCTGGAACAGCACTAAATCAGCATCCATGAACGAATCAGCCATTGAAACTAATTACAAAGTTCTCACTAGATGGTACCTAGTACCCGCCAGGGTTGCGAAATACGTACCGAATTACCCTGATCTTTGCTTCAGGGGTTGTTCAACTCCAGGGACATGCCTTCACGTTTGGTGGTCGTGCCCAAAAGCCCTATCATTTTGGTCGGGCAATTTTTCAAATTATCTCCATTATCTCGGGGAAAACAATCCCCTTAGATCCTAAAACAGCGTTATTAAATCTAAAACCTGATAATCTCCCACACAAACAGTTCAAACTAATCATACAACTTCTTACTGCTGCAAAACAAACCCTTGCGAGAGCATGGAAAACCCCTAATTTATCACTAAATTAAGTCACAAATAGAATGAACACAGCAATGTCCCACGCCAAGATGGTGGCTATTGACATGGACACGACCACCGGATTTGAGAGTCTATGGAAACCCTGGATAACATATGCTTTTCCGAACGCATTTAATAATGAAGTTGTATTGCCATGGTAGTCCAGCCAAACTGGCACCCCCCCCGCTCAAGCCTCTCTCCAGCGGCGGAGATCAGGTCGCTCCTGCGGATTCCCCTCCCCCTACCCCTTCTTCCCTTTCTCTCCCCCTCCTTTGAACTCTTGTTCTCAAATTAACAATTCCTATGTTCATGTTTGTTGATACAAAGTTGTATATTGTTGAAATTTCTTGAACCTATATAGCAGAACCCTAGAACAGGACATAACCCTGGATTTAGCCCAGATCAGACTGGTTACATGGTTTATCCCTTAAGCGATCCAGGGTCGATAGTTAGTTAGTCACATAGCTAGTCAGCAAGTCATTTAGTTAGTCAGTTACTATATTTGCTTATTCACTTTGCCACCAATGACTTTGTATGCATTGTTTAATTACCTGTAAATTGTCTCTCTTGTAACCAAAGATATTTAGGTTTACAAGTCAAGAAGTTTCTCTTATGATGTATACCCTCTATTGTACCCTTTTTTCTTCTCTCATTGTTGTTATGCACTTGTACATTCTTTATCACATAAATAAAGATATTTTGACAAGGAGATAATTCAGCTTCACTCCATGCCCATATAAATATAGCCTAGAAAATGTACAAACCCCCCCTTCAGCACAGATGGACCCCCCTTTCAGCACAGACCCCTCTTTTCAGCAAAGACCCCTCCATTCAGCACAGATGGACCCCACTTGAGCACATACCCCCTTCAGTACAGACCCCCTTCAATACAGATGGACCCCCTCTTCAGCACATACCTCCCCTTCAGTACAGACCCACCTACAGCACATGTGGACCCCCCATTCAGCACAAACCCCTCCTTCAGCACAGACAGACCCCCAAATCGCATTCAGTACCTCAGGTCATCCTTCAGCGTGGCACAGGCAGCAGGTTTCCTCCCCCTGTGTACACATAAACACTGTAGGGGGAGGCGGCTTCACTCTGCTCACTGTGCCTGTGTGACATCCGTCCCAGGACTGCTCAGACAGCCCGCGGCCATGAGACTCTTCAACACCTTTTCGATTTTCCGGGGGGGGGGGGTCAATTGCCCCCCCCCTTGCCCTATGGAGCGGACGCCCATGCCTCCATTATAGAGAATTGTATGGTATGTGAACAGTACAGCAGGAACACTGGCTAAAGGGTAGCATTAAAGGATGATGGGAGTATGTAGAGCTTTAATATATTTAGTTTAAAAGAATTGAAAAAGTCCTTTAGTCTGTATTAATGTGTTTTAACAGAATACAAATGCATGGGCAATCATACGGTAATTATTATCAAAGCAGAACTCCACTCAGGATAACAATCTAAGTACATTTAAATAATGGATGGTTTGCTGTAATTTCTTCTGACTAACAGCTTTAGCAGTACGCGGCAGCGAGCTTCTAATGTTAGGCATTTTGCAAAAAGTTGAGTTCATTGGTGGATGAAAAATTGCATTGTGGGTAATGGCTAGCTTGTGTCTGAAGCTCCCAGAAGCAAAGCACTTATTTTTCTTTCACAGTCCAAATAGTTTATGGAACATTATCTTTCTTTTAGATCTGGCATAAAAAAAACAGCTTTTAACTTTACTTATTTATTGTTGAAATTTGTCTTTGTTTTCTGTTGTGGCATTTCATTGCTGTACAGCTAGGATCTGCATTTGTGGGCTCCTGACTTCATACGGATGTTACAGTGTAACTGACAACAATAGAGGTTCGGTTGAGGGGAGCCTACATAAAATATAAAGGTCATACAGTGCGGAAAATAAGTATTTGAACACCCTGCTATTTTGCAAGTTCTCCCACTTGGAAATCATGGAGGGGTCTGAAATTGTCATTGTAGGTGCATGTCCACTGTGAGAGACATAATCAAAAAAAAAAAATTCCAGAAATCACAATGTATGATTTTTTTAACTATTTATTTGTATGATACAGCTGCAAAGAAGTATTTGAACACCTGAGAAAATCAATGTTAATATTTGGTACAGTAGCCTTTGTTTGCAATTACAGAGGTCAAACGTTTCTTGTAGTTTTTCACCAGGTTTGCTCACACTGGAGGAGGGATTTTGGCCCACTCCTCCACACAGATCTTCTCTAGATCAGTCAGGTTTCTGGGCTGTCGCTGAGAAACTCGGAGTTTGAGCTCCCTCCAAAGATTCTCTATTGGGTTTAGGTCTGGAGACTGGCTAGGCCACGCCAGAACCTTGATATGCTTCTAACAGAGCCACTCCTTGGTTATCCTGGCTGTGTGCTTCGGGTCATTGTCATGTTGGAAGACCCAGCCTCGACCCATCTTCAAAGCTCTAACTGAGGGAAGGAGGTTGTTGCCCAAAATCTCGCAATACATGGCCCCGGTCATCCTCTCCTTGATACAGTGCAGTCGCCCTGTCCCATGTGCAGAAAAACACCCCCAAAGCATGATGCTACCACCCCCATGCTTCACAGTAGGGATGGTGTTCTTGGGATGGTACTCATCTTTCTTCTTCCTCCAAACACGGTTAGTGGAATTATGACCAAAAAGTTCTATTTTGGTCTCATCTGACCACATGACTTTCTCCCATGACTCCTCTGGATCATCCAAATGGTCATTGGCAAACATAAGACGGGCCTTGACATGTGCTGGTTTAAGCAGGGGAACCTTCCGTGCCATGCATGATTTCAAACCATGACGTCTTAGTGTATTACCAACAGTAACCTTGGAAACGGTGGTCCCAGCTCTTTTCAGGTCATTGACCAGCTCCTCCCGTGTAGTCCTGGGCTGATTTCTCACCTTTCTTAGGATCATTGAGACCCCACGAGGTGAGATTTTGCATGGAGCCCCAGTCCGAGGGAGATTGACAGTCATGTTTAGCTTCTTCCATTTTCTAATGATTGCTCCAACAGTGGACCTTTTTTCACAAAGCTGCTTGGCAATTTCCCCGTAGCCCTTTCCAGCCTTGTGGAGGTGTACAATTTTGTCTCTAGTGTCTTTGGACAGCTCTTTGGTCTTGGCCATGTTAGTAGTTGGATTCTTACTGATTGTATGGGGTGGACAGGTGTCTTTATGCAGCTAATGACCTCAAACAGGTGCATCTAATTTAGGATAATAAATGGAGTGGAGGTGGACATTTTAAAGGCAGACTAACAGGTCTTTGAGGGTCAGAATTCTAGCTGATAGACAGGAGTTCAAATACTTCTTTGCAGCTGTATCATACAAATAAATAGTTAAAAAATCATAAATTGTGATTTCTGGAATTTTTTTTTTGGATTATGTCTCTCACAATGGACATGCACCTACGATGACAATTTCAGACCCCTCCATGATTTCCAAGTGGGAGAACTTGCAAAATAGCAGGGTGTTCAAATACTTATTTTCCGTACTGTAGTACTAATATACAGCATTATCTCCATATTAACCTTTAGCAATGTCCCAATTGTAATGCATTGCAGTCTAAAATTGAAAAGATCGCCTTTAATGTGTGGGTGTAATGTCCTTTAATTAAAGTATTTTTCTTGCATGAATGTGTTTGCACTTGGTCATTCAAACATGAGTGTTTTTAATTTGGGAATATAATTTGTGATTAGGGAACTTGTGATGCAAAGACTCGTCTATTACATGGTACAAAGAACAATGATTTATTTAACAGTCATAGCCTATTAACCTCAGCTACTGAATTCCTGGCAATTTGTGTTGTAATTCTTTTTCTTGATAGGTAATGCATATTTTGATGGATTTCAGCCCAAAAGCATTATAGCACAAAGATGTATATTATATTCTTTACGTGATGGTGTTACTATTGTCATAATTACATATTTAATCTAATATAATTAAGCTTAAAGACAAAGTCACAAAGTCGGTCTTAACTAAAACCGAAAGCATAACCCGTTTTCAACCACCACATTAGTAAAAAGAAAATTAGTAAAAAGGAAAGATCTGCACATAACCAAACTTAAAACATGATATTATTATTGCTACAATGCATCTGTAGCCAAAACCTGCAAAGAGAGTTTAAACCGGTTGTAAACCCCAATTTTTTTTTTTTTAAATAAAAACCTTCAAGACAAAGGCATAATGAGCTAGTATAACTAGCATACTAGCTCATTATGTATTCCTCACCTTAGATCGAAGCCCCTGAAGCCATCCTCGTCTTCCCCTCCAGCCACAGCCATCGCTCCCCGAGGTTACTTCCGGGTATCACCGCTCCGGCGCTGTGATTGGCTGGATGGTCGATAACGTCACTCCCACACATGCGCATGGAACTGTCACACACATGCACACGAAACCAGCACTTTCCAGCATATTTCTAGTCAAGACCCGGGTAGTTCAGTGCGCCTGTGGCGTTGTCTACGACACGCATGCGCCGTAGACAACGGTGCCTGATTTTCTGCAAATATCTCCTTAACCATGTAGGTTAACCACTTGCCGCCCGCCAATGACAGATTGACGGCGGCAAAGTGGTTACTAGTTCCTGACTGGACGTCATATGACGTCGTCATGATACTGAGCCGGGCGCCCATCGCGGCGATCGGTGATGTGGGGTGTCAGTCTGACACCCTGCATCCCCGATCTCGGTAACGAGTCTCTGGCGGAGCCTCATTACCACGTAATCAGCCATGTCCAATCACGGCTGATCACGATGTAAACAGGAAGAGCCGTCTGACAGACGCGAGTAGAGGAGAGCCGATCGGCAGCTCTCCTGACAGGGGGGGGTTCGCGCTGAAAAAAAGGGGCAAAAAAAATAGTAAAAAGAAATAAAAGAAAGAAAAGACAGTAAAAAAAAAGATGCCCCACAAATGGGCACTGATTGGCAACATGGATACATCAGTGCCACCCCTCAGTGTCCATCAGTGCCACCCCACAGTGTCCATCAGTGCCAGCCCACAGTGTCCATCAGTGCCACTCCACAGTGCCATTCCATGCCCAGCGCCCACCTATCAGTGCCCATCTGTGCCACCCATAAGTACCCATCAGTGCCACCCATAAGTACCCATCAGTGCCACCCATATGTGCCGCCCATCAGTGCCCATCAGTGCCGCCTATGAGTGCCCAGTGCCGCCTATGAGTGCCCTTCAGTGCCGCCCATCAGTGCCCATCAGTGCTGCCCATGAGTGCCCATCAGTGCCGCATACCAGCGCCGCCTATCAGTGCCACCTCATCGGTGCCCATCAGTACTACCTTATTGGTGCCCATCAGTGCCACCTCATCTCATCGGTGCCCATCAGTGGCGCCATATCAGTGCTTGTAATTGAAAGAGAAAACGTACTTATTTACAAAAAAATGAACAGAAAAAAATAAAAACTTTATTTTTTTCCAAATTTTCAGTCTTTTTTTACTTGTTGTGCAAAAAAAAATCGCAGAGGTGATCAAATACCACCAAAAGTAAGCTCTATTTGTGGGGAAAAAAAGGACGCTAATTTTGTTTGGGTGCAGTGTAGCATGACTGCGCAATTGTCAATCAAAGTGGGACATGGCTGAAAGCTGAAAATTGGCTTGGGCGGGAAGGTGCGTAAGTGCCTGGTATGGAAGTGGTTAAGGAGATATTCCAAGCACCTACAGGATGTAGGCTTACCTGTAGGTCAAAGTATCATCAGAGGGTTTACAACCACTTTAAAGGGGTTGTAAAGCTTTGTGTTTTTTCACCTTAATGCATACTGTGCATTAAGGTGAAAAAACACCTTGCACTCTCGGGCCCCCCAGTCCCCCCGTTTTACTTTACTGATCCACAAAACGTTGTGAGCGTGATCCCGCAATGGTTTCTCCCAGCTTGATGATTGATAGCAGCGCAGCCATTGGCTCACACTTCAGTCAATCAAATGAATGATGCGGCATGCCGGGGGCGGGCCGAGTGATACGGATATGGCTGCCGACTGTATCACACGGGAGCGTGCCCGCAAGCTAACCTCCTTGGGAGAGCGCTTCCCAGAGGGAGGTTAGCTCTTACGTGGAGGAGACAAGACAGCCCCTGAGGGACTCCAGAAAATGAGGATCGGGGCCACTCTGTGCAAAAAAAAATGCACAGTGGAGGTAAGTATAACATGTTTGTTATTTAAAAAGAATAAAATAAACCTTTACAACCCCTATACCTTCTAGCTGCCAACCTCCTAACGACCAATGACATCATGAGTTGATAAGGAGAATGTCAGTTGTCTGCATATTATACTTGTTTGACCTTGCCCCTCTCCATCAACTTTGGGGTCTCATTAGCTAAGTGATGGGGAAAAATTGAAGGAGAAGAGAAACATCGGAATACTAATCAGAACCAGTTTGCAAAAGTGTATTTGCTTTGGAAGAATAAATCACTTCTAACAATGGGTGTCCTATGTGTATTGATTTTGCTGCATTCTATAAAACTATTAGATACATTTTTACATTTTAGAATTGGGATGCCTCAAGACTGTCCATAATTTTAAAGGGTGCCTTGACTGAAAAAAGGTTGAGAAGCACTGCTCCAGATGTGCAAAGCTGGTAGAGACATACCCCAAGAAAGCTGTAATTGCAGGGAAAGGTGGCGAATACAAAGTATAGACTCAGTGGGACTGAATACAAATGCAAGCCACACTTTTCACATATTTATTTGTAAAAAGCAAAAATCCTTCCACTTCACAATTATGTCCCACTTTGTGTTGGTCTATCACATAAAATCCCAATAAAATACATTTACATTTTGGCTGTAACATGACAGAATGTGGGAAAATTTTAAGGGGTATGAATACTTTTTCAAGGCAGTGTGTAGAGAGATAAGAGATAAGCCAGATAAATTTTTTTTTCTAGATCAACCCTATGCACACAAAGTCCTTAGTGCTTGAAATAACTACAGTCACCCTCCCATTGTGGCATCTAACACAGGCCTACTGTACATAGTGAAAAATGTAGTCCTGCTTACATTCCCTAAATATTATTTATAGATTACCATTGATGAAATAATGAATAACCCCTGTATTAGTAGTTTGATAATCCTCTCCTGTGATTCTAGCTGTAGGGCTCAGATTATCTTTCTATAGCGCCCCCTTGCTCGTAGCATGGGCACTACGCTAAATACTAGTTGACTGGGAGAGTTACTTTGCTCCCGGTCGTGATTTGTTCAGGTTAATGACCTGTGTCATTCTGGAAAGGTCCACTTGCTCGGACTGCAGTCTGGGCATGTGAGTATCATCTTTGGCCAGCAGTGGGAGCCAGAGGGGTTTCTGGAGGATGAAGTCTTCCCCAGCAGCCAATTGGAGGGGGGTTTTCCCCGCTGGGCATGCTGGGAAGGGGTATATCTGTGATGGAGGTCATGTATTCGGGGTTCTTTTTTCCTTCTCCTGCGCGGGGTCCCAGAGTCGGGGTGCGGCACCCACCTTCAGGCTGTGCGCATCCATGGACCCTGCCGGCGTGGCCCTCCTGGCCAGGCTTCCAGGCCTTGCTGAGTCTCAGTCTGGGACGAAACCAAAGGGACCCCAGTGACTTACCGTGTTCCCGATGCTGTAGAGAGGATCCGGCGCCCGGGCCATAGACAGGTACGCTCTGCTGTCACCCGGTGATCTATGCTGAAATAATTACTGGGAGGATTTGCTCTGTTCGGACGTTGACAAATTATCTATACTACATTGGCCTGTGGCAGAGGCCTAGAGCCGGGACAGTGAGAGAGACCTGTTCCTCCCAACCAGCATTTAAAGTGACGACGCATGCAACCGAGTTGATGTTTGGCTGTGTTGGCCTGGAATTAAAGCATTGAGAAAATCTTTATTGGTGGTGTGGACACTCAATTATTACTTAGTGGCTTCTGGTGCACCCCTAGACCAAGCAAGGGTAACTTAATCTGCCGATCCCCTATTAATCCAGCGTCCCTTTCGGGGGTGACATCTCTCTATATATATATATATATACAGGGCTCAAAATTTCAAGCCCAGAGCTTGAGTTACTCACCACCAGTTGCCCCACCTAATCCATACACTGCCTAATTGCGCCCCTAAACACGCCATCATAGATTATCTCATGGAATGACACTGTTAAATGTTTTATGCAGAATCAAATTACACAATTAAATATTACCAATAACAACTTTAACAAAATGTACAGGGCACTGGGGACAGCTTAATGAGAATTGTAAGGAGAGCACCTGTGTACTGCTCTGCCTGTACGCTGCTCACCAGATTACTTTTCCCGGGCATGCACCTTTCCTTTACGGCCGCCAATTGTAGCGGGGCTCTAAGTGTAGGCACAGATTGGACTGTTGTGGTCATGCACTCCCTGTCATCACTCACCCCCAGCTTAAATCCACTCGCCAAATGCGAGCAGGCAAGTGGAAATTTTTAGGGCTGTATATATATATATATATATATATATATATATATATATATATATATATGTATATAAAAAGTAATTTAGCAATGGTAAAACAAGAATATAAAAACAATTCTGTTCACTAGACCATCTAGCTCATTAGTTACTAATTGCCAATATCCAATATCTGTGAATCAGCCTGATCTTGTTTTGACCTTAAACCTGGGCAGATTGGTTCCCTCATCTCTGCCTATTACTGTCTAATAAAGAAAAATCTGCAGTCTGGTGTATGAAAATCCCAACTGCTGTACAAATGACACATACAAATGAAGAAAGTGTCTTATGAAATAACAACTGACAACTGAAAAGACGTCTTGCCTATCTATATTTATTTATTGATCTATCTATTTATGAAACTGTATCAAAATCACTGTAAAGTCTAGAATGAAGGCAACTTCAGTAATGGATCCAATCATTATCCAATAGAAATCCTAAAGTGGTATCCAAAGTCAAACTGTTTTGTAGTCTAATGCATTCCCTGTATTGAGGTAAAAACAAAATGACCCCACTAACTGTGTCCCCCCATTCCCTAAACACTTACCTGTCTCCCTCATTGAGCTGTCTAGGCTGCAGCACCACTCCTCTCACTTGCATTTATCAGTGAGGGCAGTGGGACCATTGGCACCTGAGACTGAATAGTTTGCTTCCTTTGCTAGAAAAATGATTTTGTTATTTGTATGTTGCGATCATATCTCCTCTTAAGTGTCTCTTCCTTTAGGGAGAATAAGTTTAATGATTGTAGTCGTTCCTCATACAGTAACTAAGGTCCTCCAGACTCCTTATTAGCTTTGTTGTCCTTCTCTGGACTCTATGCAGTCAGGGCTGTCTTAATGAGTGGGCACAGCCCAGGGGCCCCAGCTGGGTAGGGGGCCCCTGTACTTTCCCCAAAGCAGCTGGTCCTTGAACCCACTCTGCCCCAAAATCGGGTGCCCCATAATGGCACTGAGAGTGATGGATACACAGGGGAGGCAGGCTGGCAGCAGTGTACTGTGCAGAACGATACCTTTTATTTCACAGCCAGCAGGGAGGGGCAGGGCCGGAGCGCCAGTGATGCTCCAGGAGCTGGAGTGGGAGCTGCTGAGTCGGCAGCACTGAGAGCCCACCTGCGGAAGTGCATGTGTTTCTTTGCTGTACAGAATGATTGCTCATGTAGTCAAAGCGGAGCTCCGCTTGTCTGCCTCCTACCTACTTGATGTCTATATACCTGCGCTGTCTTCATTGTAGGGGCCCCAGAGCATTACTTTGCCCAGGGGCCCATGATGATATTGAGATGGCCCTGTATGCAGTTCCAGTGCATCCATCCTGAGGACTGGTGAACAGAACTGAACGGTATACTCAAGATGTGGCCGAACCAGAGTTTTGTAAAGTGGTAGAATTATAGTTTTATCTCTAGAGTAAATACCCTATTAATGCATGGCAATAGTCTGCTGGCCTTTCTTGCTGCAGCTTAGCATTGCATGCGTTTGCTGAGTCTCTGATCTACTAGGACCCCCAGATCCTTTTCCATCCTTGATTCCCCCAGAGGTTCTTCTCCTAGTGAGAAACTTGCTTGCATATTTTAGCCCCCAAATGCATTGCTTTACAGTTTGCCATGTAGTTTCCCACCCCTTTATTTTATCGCGGTCTTCTAAGCAGCAGGACAAACCTTCTATATCCAGCTGTAAAGTTATTACCCTGCTTAGCCGTGTATCATCAGCAAACACGGAGATTGAACTATTTATACAAATCTCTATATCACTTATAAACAAATTAAACAGAATTGACCCCAAATACATGAAATAATAAAAATAAATGATTCCCTGGATCAACACAAGTAGTAATCAGTATCAGTATCACACAGTAGACAGTAGATCATGGGTGCTCAACCTGTGGCTCTCCAGCTGTTGCAGAACTACATGTCCCATGAGGCATTGCAAAGCTAATACAGTTACAAGCATGACTCCCAAAAGCAGAGGCATGATGGCAATTGTAGTTCGGCAATAGCTGGAGGTTGAGCACCCATGCAGTATAGAGTCTGCTGTCTATGCTGTGTCAACCATTACCCCAATCAATAAACAAACATATAGAGCAATAACTGGTGGCATTCACGTGACGAGGCATACATGTGAACAATTGGAGACGAGTCTCCCAAGGAGTGGACCTTGGATCCAAGATGGTGAGTGATGCGTGTAGGGGGCTCCGGGAATGGGAGCCCTAACTGGGACATGTGCATAAAGCCACATGTAACCTCAGCAGTGAGTGTCGATGATAATAAAACTAAGTAGAGAGGGGGACCATACGGTACATTTTATTTGAGTAGAGTGTTGCATGATCGCGCAATTGTCCGGTAAAATGTCCGGTAAAATAACATAGTGACGTATCGTTAAAAATGGCCTGCACATGAAAAGGGGTAAATCTATCGGAGGTCAAGTGAATATATAAAACATATACTGCACACTACCTAAACATATACTTGTTTTTAATGTAACATTGTTAAATGCCTACAGTGATGTATTGCTAAAGATTCCACTTTGTTATTTCATGTCTCTTTCTCAGCTCCACAGCCTTGATTCATAAGTGATAAACAGCTAAATCTATATGGTTTTGATATGTACCAGCTATCTATTTTTAGCATGTAATACTTGAAAAGTTTTAATACACTAGTCAAGTAATGAATACAAAATACAAAATATGCAGCACACATCACGTTTCATCACGTCGCATAAATGCATCTACTGACCTTCTTCTGCATAATGAGGTACACATTCTATGGTCTCAGTCATGCTACTGTTGGGAAGCTCTTATAAAAAATCACTTTGGCATGACATTCTATTGATTTGAAGGTTTTTTAGGAAATGTGAGCTTTAAAAGAATAACAAATGACACTTTAGGATTTTAGCTGCTACCAGTTTTAGTAATTTCTCTGTATTAAACTCTATGGCCCGGATTCACGTAGATCGGCGCATCTTTATGCCGCCGTAGCGTATTTTCTTTACGCTATGCCGGCACAACATTGAGAGGCAAGTATGAAATTCACAAAGAAAATGCGCCCAACGTTGCGCCGGCGTAGCGTATATTCGTCAGCGTAAGCTGACGTAAGTCAAATTAGGTGTAGGTGAGCTGGAAGTGGGCGTGATGCATGGTAATAAAGCGTGACCCCATGCAAATGATGGGCTGAGCATCATCCAAGTACTTAAAACTAACAGCGCATGCGTTGTATCTTGGACGTATCCCCGTGCGCATGCGTACAACCATTTTAAAATAACTGCCTAAAATACGTCGAATCACTGCCTACGACGTGAACGAAACCTACGCCCAGCCCTATTCACGTAGTACTACGTAAACGACGTACAATACGGCGGCTGTTCCCTCGTCCATACCTTTGCATGACTTACACCTGCTTTATGTGGGGTACGTTTATGACGGACGTACGACTTACGTAAACCGCGTATATTAATGCGCCGGGCGCAAGTACGTTCGTGAATCAGCGTATTTTACTCATTTGCATATTCAAAACTTAAAACAATGGGAGCGCCCCTTGCGGCCAGCGTAAATATGCGACCATGATACGACGGCGTAGGAAACTTACGTCGGTCGTAAGAAGCCGATTTTCAGGCGTAAGTGCTAAGTGAATCCGGGCCAATATTTCTTTGGCACACATTTTCCTAATATATGCTTCATATCAGAATAATATATTTCTGTTGAGTCTTCGCTAGGGTGACCACATTTCCAAACTACCATTCAGGGACACCCCCCCTCACAAAAATCAGCTTGTGCTGTAACGAATTACAGCACAGTGAGGCACAAGAGGCAGGATTTATGATTTCTCCAATCACAAGCAGGGGGCGGGGACTGTGCTCCTCCAGGCATTCCCGGACAGGACAAGTACTGTCAGTGAGTAAAGTGAGTAAAGCCGTGATATGGCAGCCTTTTTTGAGGGCATTAGTTTGGCTTGGGGGGTGTTTTTTTAGGTTTGTTTGTTGTCTAACCACTTAAGGACCACCGCATGTACATTTACACGGCAGAATGGCACGGACAGGCACATCAACGTACCTGTACGTGGCTGCCTTGACGTGGGTCGGGGGTCTGATCGGGACCGCTCCCGGTACAAGGTCTGGTCCCGGTGGCTGTAGGAGCGATCCGTGCTGAGGGGGCGGCGGTTCATTTTTGTCCGCCCCCTCCGGATCGCTTCCAGCCAATGCGCGTGCTCCCCCTGCAGTGCACTTCCTCCTCCTGTGTCAACACAGGAAGAGGGAAGTGATGTGATCTCTGCTCTCGGCGGTTTTTTCAACAGCCACTGAGGAGAGATCACATCACACAGTGAGTCTGCCCAACACTACACTGACACCAGTACACGCAGGCACATTAACCCCTTGCGATCACCCCCCCCCCTCCACCCTGTCACAGTGTCACTGAATGCAGTGATCATATATGTATGATCATGGGCGTCCGCTGAAATTTTTTCAGGGGGGGGCGCTTCGGAAGCGGTGATACACAGTCGCATTTCACCCTTTCTTTGACCGCTAGCAAGGGGTTAAAAACGTGCCCCCCCCACGTTAAAATGTAAAAACACCCGACTGTGCCCCCTGCATCTTTTATTATCTCTTTGTCACTACTGTGTACCCCCTCTCTGGACTCCTTTACATTACACAGCACCCTGCACCTCTGGACCCCTTTACATGACACAACCCCCTGCTCCTCTGGACGCCTTTATATTACACAGCATCCTGAAGCCTTTGGGTTCACACTGGTGTACTGGAGTTTGTCGCAGTGTATATGCAGTTTTTCTGCATTTAATCCCTACTTCTATTAGCTTGTGTAATTTTACTGCGTTTTCTGAAAGCACACCAAAGATTCAGTATAGAGAACATTTGGTGCACTTTCAGAAAATGTTGAAAAAAATGTGTAATCTAATAGAAGTCTGTGGGACTTTGGTGAAAATGGAAATAAATGCAGGAAATCTGTGTATACACCGGCACTGCATTAGTGTAAACCCACTTGAGTCCTAGTTCACATATATGCGATTCCTGCATTGCATGTTGCTTGTCGGCCGTTCACTCTGCCCTTTGCAAACTGATACGGGTGTCAATGTAAAATTAATGACACCCCCATATCGGTTTGCAGATTGCAGTGAGAACTTTGAAATGGTGCAGAACTTGGATTGCATAGGTGTAAACACCCATCCACTCCAAAAAAAGGGTCCTGCACAGTTATGGTGCAAATGCCATTTCAGCCATACAGTTTTTTATGGCTGAATTTGCATCGCACAGACATCCCATGTGATTTGCACAGCAATGCGGTGCAAATCACATGCAATGTCTATGATCACACAAGTGAAAACCCTGGCTAAAGGCATAGCATAGGGTTAATGAAAGACTGCTGGAGGACAAGACAGGAAGTGAAAGATTTGGGAGAGAGAGGGCAGAGTACACAGTGACAATGCTGATAGCTCACTTGATGTTCCCAGGATGTTCACACTAGTAGTTTAGTCGGCTCTTTAGCTATCAGCTACTTGTTTAAATGTTCCCACCCACACACTCCTTTAAGAGCAGCACATGGGCTGTGCACAGAGCATGGATGATGGTACACAGGAACAGAGGGGAGGGAGGGAGGGGGCAGAGCAGATGCAGGCTCTTTCATTTCTGTGGAAGGGGGGTGGTTGTACTCGCTGGGATGTTACAATTTAACAGAGTGAGACACACAGCATTGTGCATATGGGTCAGTCCACCTGAGCTCTCCCTTCGCTGTCAGCATGTCTCATCGCTGCTGCACTACCAAGCCCGTCCTGCTCTCACTGTTTCAAGTGTCTTCTCCTACGATCCTAGGGGGGGGGGGGCAAACGACCCCCGTTGCCCTATGGAGCGGACACCCATGTGTATGATCACTGCATTTAATGTCAGTGTGACAGGCAGTTAGTGTTAGGTTCAGGGTAGCCCCCGTACCCCCCCTAATAAAGTTTTAATCCCTTGATCATCGCCCTAGTTAACCCTTTCACTCCCTATTGCCAGTGTCACTAAGCGACCATTTTTCTGATCGCTGTATTAGTGTATTAGGTAGCTATTTTTTTTTATTGTGATGTTCTTTTACTAAAGACATGTGGCTAAATAAATTTTGGCCTAAATGTTTGACTAAAATTTAGTTTATTTGATTTTTCTTATAACAAAAAGTAAAAAATATTAATTTTTTTTTTCAAAAATGTCGCTCTATTTTTGTATATAGCGCAAAAAATAAAAATCGCAGAGGCGATCAAATGCCACCAAAAGAAAGCTCTATTTGTGGGAAGAAAAGGACGCAAATTTTGTTTAGGAGGCCACGTCGTACGACCTCGCAATTGTCTGTTAAAGCGAAGCAGTGCGGAATTGTAAAAACCCCTTGGGTCATTTACCAGCGTATTGGTCTGGTCCTTAAGTGGTTAACCAGTGTTTAAAATTAGTTGTAGAAATAGATATGTAATATATGTCAAAAGATTCAGAGTTCTCCAAGTTGGCTAAAAAGAAAGCACAGTAGAACCTATCTGCCTTTAGGTTTTCATTGTCTGATTGAAACCTCAAATACCATATAGTATTCATATGCAATATTTACGGTAATATTCATTACAAAAAATAAAAAAATATGTATATTTTTTGTCTGAATCATGCTTAAATAAATAAATAAAATATTCAAACACGGAGACGTGATTAGATTAATACGGCACCACGTCCATGCTAAATAAAGACTTCAGCGGTTGCCATAAATAACCCCAAAAGAAGGAACAAGTACTCAAAAAATATATAAAAAGTAAAAAAAATGTATTTTAAAATTAAGTTTGTACTTTATATATTTTCTGTGTACTTGTTCCTTTATTTGGAGTTATCTATAGCCTTCTTCCTTTTAGAAATAGAAAAAGTGAAAGTCAGAAAATTCAAGAGCATTTTGTTCCAGTTACACTATCTCAATCCAATCATATGGAATGAATTTCGAACCCATCAATTATGTTCTTGGACAAAGCCAAAGCGATAATACATATTTTCTGCACATTAACCCCCACTTACTTTCACCCTCATGAATTTGTTAATGAGACTAAATGTTACCTGGAACTGAAAATGACTTAATGACTAAGATATATGCAGTTGAAAGTATCTCAGATGAAAATTGCTACACTTTATTTGGCTAGCAGCAGTAAAAGCTTCTTCAAGTCACGCCTTGGTTGAGGTAATGCATGTACCACTTTTGCATATAATACAGAAATGATGGAATGAATGAGGTTTTTCTTACTGACAGATGGACTGGCTCTCACTTATATCAGGTTAATAGTTGTTTCCTTTTTTAGGAAGACAGCCTAAGTGGTGGTTTAACACAATCACAGAACACATCACCACAGTCAGCGTGTTGGCTTATATGCGTAATTCTGAACTGCTCATAGAGGTGCTGAAAATCCTGAACGTTAACCACTTGCTGACCAGCCGCCGCAGTTTTACTGTGGCAGAATGGCATGGCTGAGCGATCTTATGTAGCTTTGCCTTTTGGCCACTAGGGGCACGCACACCGCAGCATGTACACAAAGCTGATGCGAGTGCCCGACGGGCGCGATGACCGTCGGGCACCTGCGATCGCTCGTGACAGATTGAGAACCGGGATCTGTGTATGTAAACACACAGATCCCGGTTCTCTCGGGGGAGAGGAGACAGATCGTGTGTTCATACAATATATGAACACCGTTCTCCTTCTTCCTCTAGTCACTCCCACCCCCCCTAGAGTTACAGTACGCCTAGGGAATACAGTTAACCTTTGATTGCCCCCAGTGACATTTATACATTATTCAGTGCATTATTATAGCACTAATCGCTGTATAATTGTCACTGGTCCCAAAAATGTGTCAAAAGTGTCCAATCTGTCCAAATACATACAGAAAAAAACATCTGAAAAAGTAGATGTTTAAACAGGAGTATCATGGGCAAGAGGCCTAAAGCCTAGGCGAAGTCTCAGAACTTTTCATCTTTCTACAATCCTGTGCCCCTTATGTTAGGATTCCTGACAAATGTATAAATTACCAATGCTTTAAAATACCTTTGTATTTACTAGTGGAAATTGTTCTCCCTGCCCTCCTGCTCCAATGCTCTGTGCTAGCATAGATTAACAGCCACACCCCTCAGCACCATTGTCTTCACTGAGCTTTTTTGGAAAGAAGGGAAAGGTGTGTGTGTATATAACAATTAAAGGAACACTTTGAAAACACATCAGATCTCAATGGGGAAAAATATCATTCTGGATATCTATACTGATATGGACTGGGTAATGTGTTAGGATTGAAAGGGTGGCACATCATTTTATGAAAATGAAAATTATCCACCTACAGAGGTTTGAATTCAAAGACCCCGAAAATCAAAGTGAAAATATTATGCAGCAGGCTAGTCTATTTTGCTGAAATTTCATTGCAACAACTCAAAATGGTCCTCAGTGGTTTGTATGGCCCCCAAGTGCTTGTATTCATGCCTGACAAGGTTAGGGCATGCTCCTAATAAAAAGACGGGTGGTGTCCTGGGGTATTTCCTCCCAGATCTGCACCAGAGCATCACTGAGCTCCTGAACAGACTGAGGTGCAACTTTGCAGCGTCGGATGGACCGAAACATAATGTCCCAGAGGTGTTCTTTTGGATTTAGGTCTGGTGAGTGTGGGGGCCATTCAATGGTATCAATTTCTTCATCCTCCAGGAACTGGCTGCATACTTTTGCCACATGAGGCCGGACATTGTCATGTACCAGTAGGAACCCAGGACACTGCACCAGCGTAGGGACTGACAATGGTTCCAAGGATTTCGTCCCCACACCTAATGGCAGTTAGGGTGCCATTGTCTAGTCTATAGAGGTTTGTGCGTCACTCCTTGGATATGCCTCGCCAAACTATCACTGACCCACCACCAAACTGATGTTACAGGGAGCATAACATTCTCCACAGCTTCTCCAGACCCTTACATGTCTGTCACATGTGCTCAAGGGGAATCTTCTCTCATCTGTGAAAAGCACAGGGCACCAGTGGTGGACCTGCCAATTCTGGTGTTCAATGGCAAATGCCAATCGAGCTCCACGATGCTGGACACTGAGCACAGGGCCCACTATAGAATGCCATGAAGTCTGTTTCTGATTGTTTGGTCAGAGACATTCACATCAGTGGCCTGTTGGAGGTCATCTTGAAGGGCTCTGGAAGTGCTCATCCTGTTCCTCCATGCACAAAGGAGCAGATACCGGTCAGGCTGATGGGTTAAGGACCCTCTACGGCTCTGTCCAGCCTTCCTAGAGTAACTGCCTGTCTCCTGAAATCTCCACCATGCTCTTGAGACTGTGCTGAGAGACACAGCAAACCTTCTGGCAATAGCCCGAATTAATGTATTGATGTGTCATCCTGAAGGAGTTAGACTGCCTGTGCAACTTCTATAGGGTCCAGGTATCACCACACGCTACCAGTAGTGACACTGACCCTAGCCAAGTGATAAACAGTCAGAAAAAGATGAGTAGAAAAAAAGTCTGTGGCCTCCACCTGTAAAACCACTCCTGTTTTGAAGGTCGTCTCATTGTTGCCCATCTAGTGCACCTCTTGTTAATTTCATTAACACCGAAGCAGCTAAACTGATTAACAACCCCCTCTGCTACTTAACTGACCAGGTCAATATCCCGGGAGTTTCATTGACTTGATGCTATACGCTGATTAAAAAGTGTTCCTTAAATTTTTTTTGAGCAGTGTATGTAATAGATATACACTATACACTATGGCCCGGATTCACAGAGAGTGGGCGCACATTTACGTCGGCGTAGCGCGCACACATACGCTACGCCAGCGCAGCGCGGAGAGGCATGCACTGTATTTAGCAAGCTATTGCTCACCAAGATACGCCAGCGTAGCGTATTTTCAAAGGCGCAGGCCAGCATAAGTGGAAGTGGGAGTGACCCCATGCAAATGATGATTTGAGCATGGTGCAGTGTTTTACGCCCGGCGTATCACGAACATGCATGCGCCGTGACGTAGTAGTTAAGTGGACTCATGAAACTGCACCTTTATGCGCATGCTCACAACTACGCCGTCACAACTGCCTAAGCTACGCCGGATCACTACGTACGCCGTGAATGTAACGCACGCCCAATACGCCGGCCTGTGTTCTCTGGGGGAGACCTTTGCATGTCAATTGCTGGGTTGCGCCTCATCTATGGGGAATAACTTTACGCCGGACGTACACTTACGTGCACCACGCGTAGGCTGCGTCGGGCGCACGTACAAATTTCAGACATATGTGAGTTTACAAAAATATATGAGATCTCTGAATATGAAGAAATATTTTCTTTCGCACCCTAGTAGTAACTCTTCACTTGGTTTAAGAATCATTCCACATTACGTAACAAATCCATTTTCAATCCTTTGAATACAGATAATAAGTTTACTGATGTGTTTAAAAACATGGTTACCAAGGATCTGAATGATCTTAAAATTAAGAAAGTTATGGACCCACAGTACATCAAACGCGGGCTGGAATCTCTAGAGGCTCGGAAAGATATTGTTATCAGACCCGCTGACAAAGGGGAGGACTTTTCATTTTGAGTAAGGAGTATTATCAGACAGAAATGAGTCATCTTTTGAGTGATGAGGACACTTAGGCCTTGTACACACGAGTGAATAAATCCGCTGAACATGGTCCGACGGACCATTTCAGCCGAAAAATCCGCTCGTGTGTAGGGGCAAATGGACCGTTCTGGCCGGATTCCTCCGGCGGAAAATTTCCAAAGCATGCTTTGGAATTTTTCCTCCGGAGAGCTGTCCGTCAGATATGTCCGCTGGTTAGTACGGCAAACCAGCGGACATATCTGCCCGCACATGCGTCGTATCCTGTGAATGGATCCGACGCATGCGCGCGGAAGTGTTTACTTCCTGGTGCGGTGACGTGGCGGTGACGTGGCGGCGTCAACGTCACCGCCGCGTCACCGCGCTGTCCGCCGGCGGGGAATTTGATCCGATGGTGTGTACAGCCATCGGATCAAAGCAATCCGGCGGACAGATCCGATGGGAATGGTCCGTCGGACCGTTCCCATCGGATCTATTCCCTCGTGTGTACAAGGCCTCACAGTGTTCTCGGGAGGGATCCCATGTTATCATTCAAAGATGAACTACATAGCATTGTGGAGGATGGGAAGGATCAAAAGATCCTAACAAAGAAGGAGGCTCTGTATTTGGACCCCCTCTTTTGCAGGACTCCTGTAATATACTTTTTGCCTAAAATCCATAAGAACAGTACTACCCCCCCAGGTAGGCCCATTGTAAATGGGATTGATTCCATTTCCACGAGATTGGGACAATACATTGACTCTTTTCTTCAGCCTCTTGTCATCCAAACCCCTGCCTTCTTAAAATATACTAAACACATCATACAGTTACTTGAATCCCTGGAATGCACATCGTCCACTGTTCTAGTGACGGCTGATGTAAGCTTACTATACACTATTATAGGACATGGTGATGCTATGTCATCAGTCGAGTGGGCTTTGGCCTTTTCTACGTTATCGGGTAGACATCAGGAATTTCTGTTGACTTGTTTGAATTTCTGTCTCACCAGGAATTACTTTTGGTACGATAAGGAGTTCTACTTACAGACCAGGGGGGTAGCTATGGGAGCTCGGTTTGCTCTCAGTGTGGCCAATATATTTATGGCCCACTGGGAGGAGGAAGCCATTTTTGCCCACCGCCCCCCCCCCCCCCCGAATTGGTCTGTTATCACAGATTCATTGATGATCTTATTTTGATCTGGGAAGGTGAAAGATCGTCTCTGTTATCATTTATTGATTCACTAAACAATAATCTCAAAAATATCTCTTTCACTTGGAATATTAGTAATGATCAAGTGGTGTTTTTGGATTTAGTGATCAATAAGTCAGATAATCATTTCAAATTGATCAACCACTTCAAACCTACCGACCGCAATTCCTATATACCTCTGGGGAGTTGCCACCATCGATCATAGTTGTGCAATATCCCCAGGGGTCAATTTATTAGGTTGCGTCGGAATTTCACCGAAGTTGGCGATTTCATCAGCCAGTCTAGAGTGCTGTTATCTAGGTTTGAAGAAAAAGGTTACTCCAAAAGTGATCTTGAAGGTGAGATCACTAAAGTTAATATGATGGAGAGAAATATATTGGTTGCTGACCATGTCGGTAAAACCTAAACCAGATGTTAATAATTTCAGGATGATTCTTGATTATAATTGTTCAATTCAAGGTGTTTGAGAGAATCATTAATAAGAATTGGTCTATCTTGAAAAATGACAGAGTTTTAGGACCTGTTTTGCCTGCACGTCAGCAGTTTATATACAAAAAAGCAGCCTCGCTGAGGAATCGTCTAGCACCAAGTGTCCTGAATCCACCGATCACTAGGGAAAATAAGTTGTTCACGTTTCTGGGAGGCTTTTATGCTTGTGGTCGGTGTGTTTCTTGTAAACACTCCAAAACAAATGTTAAGAAATGGAAAAAGTTTTTATCATTTGTTACAAGTAGAGAATATGAGATTAAGCAGCTCATCACATGCGATACGGTCGGTGTTGTATATATGTTGCAATGCGGTTGTGGGTTGCAATATGTAGGAAGGACATCTAGAGCTTTGCATATGAGAGTTGATGAGCATGTCAGAAATATTAAGAAAGGTTCTATTAACCACAATGTATCTAGACATTTTAAACTAGTTCATCAAAAAAATCCAAAGAGCTTACAATTTTGGGGGATTGAAAGGGTCACCAACCACTGGAGGGGGGTAATCTTATTCGTCAGTAAACGAGAATCCTATTGGATACATGAAACCGAGGTGTTTGCTCCTGGGGGATTGAATATTGATTTCGATATAAATTGTTTTATCACTGATCGTTAATTGTTTTATTCTTTTGTAATGATGGCCGCGGTTGACGTTGCAATTTTTTCGTTGGTTTTTATTAACATATTTTTTAAAGTGATTAAATATTATCTATTTTTATAGCTAATTAGCATATGAGTATTATTTACACTTTTAAATAATTAATATTCAAACCTGTGCGTTTTTTTACTTCTCTTCTTTGCGATAATATACATTGCAGGATGATGAGTCCTATGCATGTGTTGTTTTGCATGGTGTGGGCTGGACACTGCTATGCAAATTAGTTTTCTGACACTCTGTGTATGTTGACTCTCCATAAGTTTGACACTGGGTTCCTAAGGCAACTTACACATAAATAGAGGGTGTTCTCCACGCCTCCTTCACCGCTGAAGAAGTCCCCATAGAGGACGTAACGCGTACGGGAGGAGTGTCGTGACGTCACCCGCGGCTATCACTTTGCTCATTATACACACTGTATACATCGGCACCGACCGTGGTGCCTTCATTGTGAGTGTTTTTTATCTTTTATTACGTTTAAATTGTTTATCCAAACGGAGAGCACTATGTTTTGGCATTTGTTTATTACATGACCTGGGATGATATATCGGTTTCTCTGTGAAGTCTCCACTACTGCTGGATTTGCTGATATTTATACATAAAGCGCATTTGACCCTCCATAATCAAAGGGTCCAGGTGGTGAGGTGAGAGGCCATTTCATGTGGTGGTGGATGTGTTTCTAGAACGTGTGAAGTTATCTACACAGTCATCTGTCTGTCTACATTGGCACTCACTGGAGTTGTACTGCGATTTTTATGGACTTTCTATTCATCTTTTATTATTTTATTTATCTGTATTTGTTTCTCCACAGGGATTTTGTGATTATTGACCCTGGTGTTCAGCTGCTATACAGGGGTTCATTTGTCATTTTTGCGCTGATTTATTTTCTTTTTATTCCACTTGTTACATCACTAGAGGAGGGTATACTCTAAAGGGGGAGCGAACATCTACTTACAACTTTCCCTATACAATATTTTAAAGGGACCAGAGCCATCTAGTGGCAGGCAAGCTAACTGCACCTGCCAACACAGTGACTTATTTGTGTTATGTAAATAAGGAGTTTGGATGTAACAGGCTGCATACTTGTGCCTGCCTTCCAAGTAATTACTCTGTGGGCAGCTTGGCTATCTAGTATGTTGCATTTCTAGCACAGTGACCACATTGGGTATCACATGATCTGTCCTTATGAGGATCACATTGCCCCCATACGTTCAATCAAGAATCCCAGCCCAGCCATAAATGGGTCATAAAGCACCTCAGGATAAATAGTGTAATAGGAAATTCGTTTTTACCTGTGAAACTTGGTGCTAGCAATGTGAACATTTCCTTCTGTAGAATTATGTTTTGGGGCTAAACAAGATTTATAGCTATAGACTTCAAATTTTAATGAAAAATTATTATAAGTCATTACATATTTATTAAGCATATATCTACCATATGGGAAATAACACAGCATCATTTTATTGGTTTATTATTTTTCTATAAATGGAAATCACAATCTGTTTGCACCATTAATTTTAAAGTGTAGGTCACACACATTTTATGTTAAATTAGATAATGCTTTAAGCTATCCTTGGGCGTGTATGCATGTTGAATACAATGTAGCTGAATATCACTTCTCATATGTTTTGCCTTTGGTACATCAATTGCTCATTGGGGATCACATAGATCATTGATTCATAAATATTCAAATTAAGGATATAACTGCAAATCACCAGGGCCCATATCTGCAGTGCCTCACACCTTGAAATAGTTTATAGGAACTGTGTACTGCATTCTGAATTATAGCTCCGTAACAAATGGATTTTCGTACACATTTTTTAGTATTCATACATTCGGATCAATTCGAACATCCGAATAGCTGAAAGTACTAAAATCCGAAAATTACAGAATTACGAATAAGCAAAATAACGAACAAGCGAAAATACAAATGTACGATTGGACAAACTTACTAAAATACGAAACACCGAAACAGCAAAAGAACGAAAATGACATCTATAACAAACCAGGGCTGTCTTAATGAGAGAGCACACCTGGGCACTGTTTTTTCACCAAAGCAGCTGTTCCTTGAGCCCATGCTGCCCCGAAATTGGGGCCCCATGATGGCACTGAGAGTGATAGATACACAGGGGAGGCTGTCTGCCTCCTACCTACTTGATGTCTGTTTACTTGCACTGTCATTGTAGGGGCCCCAGTGCATTACTTTGCCCAGGGGCCCATGATGCTATTACGACAGCCCTGTAACAAACAATTTGCATTCTGTATTTTAAATCCTTTGTCTGTTCGTAATTTCGTATATTCGTATTTTCATTTGTGTGTTTTGTAAATCCGTTTCTTTGTCTGTTCGTAAATTTGTGTATTGTTCTATCTAATGGGCACTGGGCAGTGTAGTTAGTGAGTGATGTATCTTACTTAATATCTTAGCCAATCAGCTTAGCTTTTGTGCTGAGTCACATTGGACAGTGTAAAGCCTCGTACACACGATAATAATGCAAGTCTTATATAGCGCTGTCTTACCCTAACTTGCCAGGCAAGCTTCTGAAGCCAGACAAGCTTCTTGCCAGGCAAGCTTCTGAAGCCACAGCCGAGGCTGTAGCTCAACGGGTCTCGAGGCGCTTATATAGTAACATAGTCACTATTACCCAAATCAATGGTACTCATTTTACCGACCTCGGAAGGATTGAAGGCTGAGTGGACCCCGCCGGGATCGAACCTGCGACCCTGAGGGCTCAGGTGATCACAGATTGCTGCAACGGAGCATTAGCCCGCTGAGCCATCTTTAAAGTGGAGTTCCACCCATTTTTTTATGTTTGTCTGTGCTGCATGTAGGGTTTCCACCTTTTCCTCAAGCCAAACCCGAACACGCCACTACATATGGTGGGTGTGGCCATATTGAGGGAGGGGCCTCACGAGGCATGATTAAATTAAACAAAATAATTATTTTACCTATAAAATATGCTTACTTTGCTGTGCCACAAGTAAGAGTCTCACTGACATGAATAAACCTCAGCACAATCATTTAAAAAAAATAAAACTCTTCCATTACTACAGAGGTAAGTGCAGTGGAGATCAGGGGCATTAGTTCACCTTTTAATTTTCATTAAGTACAGAGGGTATTACAGTATGTGCAGGGAGGGAGTGCAGAATTTACAACAGTATATACAAGAGTGTGGTGCGTATGTTGGTATCTGTAGGAAAGGAGTGCAAAGTGTAAGACATTATGTACAGGAAATGAGTGCAGAGGGTAGGTATTACTTGCAGGAAAGGAGTGAAGAGGGTGTAACAGTGACCAGTATATGCAGTAGAGGAGTGTGGAGGGTATGATGGGAGCACTATGTACAGGAGAGGAGTGCGAGGGTATGATGGGGGCAGTATGAACAGGAGAGGAGTGTGGAGGGTATGACAGTGGGCAGTATGTACAGGAGAGGAGTGTGGAGGGTATGACAATGGGCAGTATGTACAGGAGAGGAGTGTGGAGGGTATGACAGTGGGCAGTATGTACAGGAGAGGAGTGTGGAGGGTATGACAGTGGGCAGTATGTACAGGAGAGGAGTGTGGAGGGTATGACAGTGGGCAGTATGTACAGGAGAGGAGTGTGGAGGGTATGACAGTGGGCAGTATGTACAGGAGAGGAGTGTGGAGGGTATGACAGTGGGCAGTATGTACAGGAGAGGAGTGTGGAGGGTATGATGGGGGCAGTATGAACAGGAGAGGAGTGTGGAGGGTATGACAGTGGGCACTATGTACAGGAGAGGAGTGTGGAGGGTATGATAGTGGGCACTATGTACAGGAGAGGAGTGTGGAGGGTATGATAGTGGGCAGTATGTACAGGAGAGGAGTGTGGAGGGTATGACAGTGGGCAGTATGTACAGGAGAGGAGTGTGGAGGGTATGACAGTGGGCAGTATGTACAGGAGAGGAGTGTGGAGGGTATGACAGTGGGCAGTATGTACAGGAGAGGAGTGTGGAGGGTATGATGGGGGCAGTATGAACAGGAGAGGAGTGTGGAGGGTATGATAGTGGGCAGTATGTACAGGAGAGGAGTGTGGAGGGTATGATAGTGGGCACTATGTACAGGAGAGGAGTGTGGAGGGTATGATAGTGGGCAGTATGTACAGGAGAGGAGTGTGGAGGGTATGATAGTGGGCACTATGTACAGGAGAGGAGTGTGGAGGGTATGATAGTGGGCAGTATGTACAGGAGAGGAGTGTGGAGGGTATGACAGTGGGCAGTATGTACAGGAGAGGAGTGTGGAGGGTATGACAGTGGGCAGTATGTACAGGAGAGGAGTGTGGAGGGTATGACAGTGGGCAGTATGTACAGGAGAGGAGTGTGGAGGGTATGATGGGGGCAGTATGAACAGGAGAGGAGTGTGGAGGGTATGACAGTGGGCACTATGTACAGGAGAGGAGTGTGGAGGGTATGACAGTGGGCACTATATATAGGAGAGGAGTGTGGAGGGTATGACAGTGGGCACAATGTATAGGAGTGGAAGGATGTTTAGGGACTGCATAGTGGTTAAGCGGGTCATACATGGATTGAAATTACACCAATTATGCACCAATTATGCAGAGACCAGCCATAGTCGATCTATGTATGGGCTAGCTGGTTTTACACAAGTCAATCTATTAATTGACTTGAGTACAACCAGCCTGTTTTTCCAAAAACAATCAGTGCTGCCAGCTATAGATAGCAACACTGATCATTGTACTCACTGGCAGAATACAATAACACTACAGGAGTGATTCCCCCATCCACAGGTCAGCAGGTGAGAGGGTGTGTGGGGACAGGCTAGGGAGAGATACCAGTCAGTGGCTGGGTAGGCACTGGCTAGTATCAGAGCCAGATACACACAGGTTACATACGTCACGATCGTTAGAGCGAGAGCAATAATTCTAGCACTAGATCTCCTCTGTAGCTCTAAACATGTAACCTAAAAAAAATTAAAGCATCGCTTAGGATACCAAAAAAAATCGTGCTAACTTTAGTGTTTTTTTCCAAAAAAAAAACACGTTTGAAAAATTGCTGCGCAAATACAGTACCGTGCTAGAGCTGCACAATTAATCGTTAAAAAATTGTGATGTCGATTCAACCCCCCTGACATCTCCAATGCAGAGTTTGCTGATTCTTTCATATAACAAGTGGAGAGACTTTCAGCTGTCAAAAGAAAATATCTGGACAGTCTGCTAAGTTAGCAGGAAACATTGTAACTAACACTTTCTTCATAGATCAAAGGGATAAACTTCTGTGTGTAAAGAAAATATCTGGGCAGTCTGCCAAGTTTGTAAACAACATGAAACATTGTAACCAACTTCCTTCTTAGATCAAACTTCTGTGTGTAAATGCAAGAAATGTAACCACTTAAAGTCCAACACTTGTTAAAAAGCAATATTTTTTGCTAGAAAATTACTTGGAACCACCAAACATTATATATATATTAGCAGAGACAAAAATGGGAATTGCTGCAATATTTTATGTCACGCTGCATTTGCCCACTTCATTGAATAATAAAAACCATAAAAACAAAACAGTAAAGTTAGTCCATTTTTTTTTTTTTTTTCATTTTAAAATGAAAGATGATGTTATGCCGCACGAATCGTGAGAGAATCGTCATCTATCTTCTAAGCAAAAAAATTGCAGTTGTCGTTTTAGCCAGAATCGTGCAGCTCTATGCCGTGCAACATAAAAAGTTACAAAGACCACCATAGAGTAATTTTCTAGCAAAAAATTAATGATGATTTTTTTTTTCTCAGTCTGCTGCAGTGTGTCAGCTTGTATTTATAATGGCCGCTCTGTATGTAGCTTCTGACAGGCTGTGCAAGCAGGCCCGTATCTCCGGAACCATAAATGATAGCCATCCCATATTTTGACCAGTTGTGGGGTAGGTCTTCAACTGACTACCCCCCAAATGTGGGTTTCTGTGACCTCTGGTCATCGAGCTACAACCCCCGCTCCATCAGCCCCTCTGTTAATCCGGCCCTGTATGGAGGGGGGGGCAGGACTGTATGTATGGCTGTGGATGGTATATGCAGGGGGGGCAGGACTGTATGTATGGCTGTGGATGGTATGGAGGGGGGGCAGAACTGTATATATGGCTGTGGATGGTAATGGTATATGCAGGGGGGGCAGAACTGTATGTTTAGTGTATGGTGGGGGTAGTGTATGGTCCGCCCATCCACCCACCTCCATGTGTATTCTGTAGCCAGTCAGAGAAGAGCTGAGCACTCTGTGTCCCATGTGTCCTCTTCCACTCTGCAGCACACAATGCAGACGGAGGCGCGCCGGAGGGAGGGAGGGGGGGGAGGGGCTAGCACAGTGAGAAGTTGCACACATGTTTACAGCCCGGCCGGGGGGCTAACAGAGAGCACTGCTGCGGGCGGCACACCTTCTACTAACACTCAGGCAAGCTGGTGGAGCCGGAGATGTGCAGCTCTGTTGCGGCCGGGCCAGGATGGACAGCTAAAAAAAAAAAAAAAAAAAAAAAATTTTTTTTTTTTTTAAATGTGCCCGGGTTTCAGGAGGCTTCAAAACCGGGCACATGTGTCCAAACCCGGACTGTCCGGGTCAAAACCGGACAGGTGGCAACCCTAGCTGCATGCCCTAATCTCATAGTGTTCAGAATGGACAATTTTTATTTATTTTGTTGCTTGTAAATACCTTTATTTTGTAGTCCTTCATTACTTCCTCCTCCTTATTAACCTAGGCTATTAAGTCACAAGGCTATTTGCAAGGATTTCTGGGATAGGCATCATGTTTCCCAGTAGTCCTTGCAAACCTGACTGAAACCTATTACATTGCTTGTGCAGCACTGAGCATGTGCGAGATATGCAAAGCTGAAATCCAGGAAGTCATACAGTCTGGCTTCATGATGCCCACACTTAAGATGGTCACGGTCTATTTCTAGATTATAAATCTAAATGCTGTAACAACCTTACAAAACGGACCTTAGTTTATAGACTAACTTTACTAGAATACATTAAGCTTGTGTATTACAGGGGTATTTATATTTAAAAAGTGAAATTGTGGGTGGAACTCCCCTTTAAACAAATTTTTCTGGAGTTGGCTGGACTTTTGAAACCAAAAAAGTTTGTCCGATTGAGCGTACACACGGTCGTATTTTTTGGAAAACGCTCATTTTGAAGTTTGTTTGCAAAAAGGCCGACCGTGTGTACGGGGCTTAATAGAAAGTCTATCTTAATATGGATTAGCCGTGTGTTGAAAATTAGACTAATGCCGCGTACACACGATCATTTTTTGTGATGAAAAAAAACGACGTTTTCAATCATGAAAAAAAACGAAGTTTTTCAAACTTCATTTTCCAAAACGACGTTGCGTACACACCATCGTTTTTCTACAAAGCCCTAGCAAAGCGTAGTGACGTACACCATGTTCGACGGCACTCTTTTCCATTGAAGCTCCGTCTCATAACTTGCTTCTGAGCATGCGCGGGTTTAAAAACGTTGTTTTCAACATCGTTTTGCCCACTCACCATCACTTTTTATGACACAAAAAATAACGTTTTGAAAAACGACACAAAAAATTCAAGCATGTTGGAATTTTTTTTTGGTCGTTTTTTTTAAGACAAAAAACGTCGTTTTGCCCACACACGATCAATTTAAATGACGTTTTAAAAAACGTCGTTTTTTTTCATCGCAAAAAATGATCGTGTGTACGCGGCATAAAACACAAGATTGCGAATAACCGCACCACAATGTATTTACGAAAGTACAAAATTATGAATCCATTAAAAGAAAATGTATTATCTAACAAAATTACAAATTTTGAATCAACAAAAAAAACATTTTTTTTTGTTGTGTACATGTCTAGTAATCGGTGCCTTATGTTTCTTGATAAAAGCTTTCTTTAAATTGGTGATAACCAAAAGTACATTAGTGATTCGTGTATAAAAGATCTTTCAGTATGTTTATGCTCGGCTAAAAAAAGGTCCTAAGAACTGTTCTGACCACAAATTCCCTTTTTGGTATCGGTGTTGTAATTCATTTTGTCAGAGTCTGATTGTGCTTTATTGGGCAGGAAGGAAAAATAGACCCGTGCATGTCGGACATAGAGCGCTGTGAGTTAGTTGGGTGAAATAGCTGAGCCTGTGCCTAGATAGGGTTAGCTTGATTACCAAAGTGAGTTACAAAACTAGTTCTATTGCAGAACAGAAAATGATTATCAGTTGGACTTAGAGGCAATAGAAAGGCATGTAGTAAACATGTTAAAATGAATCTTGTCCTTGTCTATTTACCTTTTCCATTGGACATTTTTCAGTTTTAGAAGGCTTATTTAATTTTACTTTTGTTTGTGAAGAGCTTAGCACCCATGCTGCTGCTTTATAATTACTCAGTTTTATAAATGGGTGCCCATTTCTCCAACCTTGTCATACACCTTGTTGTGGGAAGATCAGTAGCTACTATTTGTGAGTCAAAAGATTAAAAGCTTTTTCACTTTTTACAAGGAAATAATAAATGCACACTTGTTTTGCATTTATTAATTTTTCTACTCTGCAGCCTGTAAGATATTGCACCTATGATCAGCAGATTGCAGGTACAATGCCTGGATCCTGCAGACTCTCAGTTCCCCTGTCTGTCCATACCTCTGATACTGGCAGACAGCTAGTGAATGGCAGGAAGAAGCTATAGACTACAAGAGAGCTCACCAGCGCCCTCACAGTTCATTGAGAACTACAAGCCAGCCGATGGTACCTCTAGTTCATTCATTCACAGAGCGCCACTCGGCTGCATTGTTTTAAAAGTGGAGTTCCAACCTAAAAAAACAACAAAAAAAAACAAAAATCCTGCAAAAAAAATGAAAAAAAATTGAATTTTTTTTTGCTCACCAGAAAAGGCGGTTGCTATGCGGATGTTCCTAATCTGTCACTTCCTTGTCAGCGGCAGGTCTTCTTCCTCATCCTCCTCGTGATGTCATCTGTGATAAAAACCTTTTTCATTAGAAATACACCAAGCTGCTGATTTTACAGACAGGTGCCTCTAAGCTAAAGTAAATGGCATATTATGTGGAGGTAGTTGCATTCGTCACTTGTCGCTGAAGAAAGCTTGATGTTTGTGTTACATGAGAACAAATAGGTTTTATTCTGTCAAAATGTTTCTGAAATTGTGCTGTGAGGCCTACAAACAGGTGTGATGGCTTTTCTAAGGTTTACAGAATTGTCAGTAGAAAACAGGAACACTTTGTTCATATTTTCCAATGATTGCCATTTCAAACGAATACAGAAAGGCACAGCTTTAATCTAAATTGTGCAATATTTCAGCCATCGGCAATCTGGATGAAGTTTTGTCATCCATATTGCCTGCAGTAACCGATGAAAATGTTTTAAAATAGGTAAAATGTTGCAGAGAAAAACTCTAGACAAATGTAAAATCTTCATTCAAGCCTAAGGCCCTGATTTACTAGAGTGAAGAGAACCTGCGCTAGTCTATGTAGATTTCCAATTCTCTCCAGGGAAGGTTTTTCTTCCTCCAAGTAGGGATTTACCAGGAAGGTATGTTAAAGTACGTTGAAGTTGCATTCCCTGCATTAGGGTAAAAACTATCTTTGTGTGGGCGTAGCGTATCTTCTTTACGCTACGCCGCCGCAACTTAGAGAGGCAAGTGCAGTATTCACAAAGCACTTGCTCCGTAAGTTGCGGCGGCGTAGCGTAAATTGGCCGGCGTAAGCCCCACTAATTCAAAGTAGGAAGGAGGTGGGCGTCATCTATTTAAATTAAGCGTGACCCCATGCTAATGAATGGCCGGTCGAACTGGGCATGCGCGTGCATACTCAGAATCACGTCGCATATACTCCCTAAAGAGACGTTGGCGCAATGCCTACGACGTGTGAACGTAACCTATGCCTAGCCCTATTCACGTACTACGTAAACGGCGTAAACTATGTAAAATTTGACGGCTTCATTCCCTGGCCCATACCTTTGCATTAGCTGCGCCTCATATAGCAGGGGTAACTTTACGCCAGACGTAAGCCTTGCGTAAATCATGTATATGAAGCGGCCGGGCGCATCTACGTTCGTGAATCGGCGTATCTTACTCATTTGCATATTTATAATGGGAACGCCGAATGCGTCCAGCGTAACTATGCGCCCACAATACGTCGGGCAGAGGAAGCCATGTTTTTCTGCGTATCTTGCTTTGTGAATCGGCGCAAAAATTTTACTTACGACGGGGTATCTTTTGGTACGCCGGCGTAAAGCCTTTGTGAATCCGGGCCTATCCCTTTATTTGTATAGCCCCCCATATATATAATTACCTGAGCCTGATGTCCATCTGAAGCAGCACTTTCCTCTTTCTCTGCCCACAGAGACAGTAGTGGGAGCATTGGCTAATAATCTCATCCTGTGAGCAGAGAGCCAGCCAGGGAAGAGGGGGATTTGTGCTATGTGTGTCAATAGACTCATACAGCCCAGCTTGGGAGCTAGCCTGCAGGTGCACCCCATAGGAAGTGGCTTGCTATGGTGGTATAGCAAAAAGTAGAGGAGCCAAGAATGCCAGCGGGGGGATCCAAGAAGAAGTGGTTGAGGGCCACTCTGTGCAATACTATTGCACAGAGCATCTAAGTATAACATTTAATAAGTAAAAAAATTATCTTTACAATCGCCTTTATAGAAAATATTTGTCTTACTTTTATATTAAGGAAATGAATCAGAAAATTCGAAAGATTTCCCCTCACTTCTTATCCTGTGTTGTGCTACCCCCTCAGGAGCCACTGAATTAGATGGGTCCTTTGTTCTTTGCCTCGACCTTCCCAAGGGCCTCAGCCCCTCTGACACACCAGGATGATTGTAAAAGCAAATAAACAAAGTGAAACATAGATAATTTTTGCTATTACACAGTAATAGAGCTATATCAAAAGTAGGCTCCAAACCAGTTAGCAAAGGTGTATTATCACTCAGTAAAGTTGACAACCAAGCAAATAAAAATACCATATATTGTCAATAGTATTGGGACACCTGCCTCTACACACACATGAACTTTAATGTCATCGCACCCTTAGTCTGTACGTTTCAATATTGGGTTGACCCACCCTTTGCAGCTATAACAGCTTCCACTATTCTGGGAAGGCTGTCCGCAAGTTTTAAGAGTGTGCCTATGGGAATATTTGACCTGCCTTCCCAGAAGAGGTGAAGCTGTTATAGCTGCAAAGGGTGGGTCAACTCAATATTGAACCCTACGGACTAAGACTGGGATGCCATTAATGTTCATGTGCGTGTAAAGGCAGGCGTCCCAGTACTTTTCACAATATAGTGTATATTGGCAATTGTGATAACACAGTTCTGCATACAAAATTGTTAACAGTAAGACCCTAGCTTAAAATGACATGTAACGCCCAGGTCTGCGTAAAAAAGTAGCAGTGCCATCTGAAGTGTAACAATTAGCAGCAATGACGCTGGGACACAACTGCCAGTATGCGCTAAAGGCAACTATAGTAGGCCCAAACTGGAGTAAGCACTGTCCATAGAAATTAAGGCGATAGAAGAAGGGAACAAAGGGGACTTGCTGAGTGGTTTTATGGGAGAAATAGTCCTTCAAGCTGTTCTTCTTCGGCCCTTTAAGAAACTAAAGTTATAGTAAAACAGCATGCAGCATAAGTGCGGTAAAAATGCAGTAAAGGTGGGGTATTGGTGCAGTATACTTTATTTCCTGCCTCCAGTATCTCAGTCCTTACTAGCAGTGAGCCCTCTCACCAGTCATTGTGGTGCAGCTGTCTGTGTCCCCAGCCTCCATGTTTGGTGTAGACCCAGTAGCAATACTAATGAAATTATCATAGTCTTGATAGCTTTGAATAGGTCACGGGTATGTCCTAGGGTAGAATGATGAAAGGGGAATCCCCCTAGAAATGCATTCCTCTCATTAGCGCATGCCAGATTCCATGTCGGCACTAACCAGGCTTTCTTTCCCAAGATCTGTCAGATGTCTGATGCAGCCTGGAAATGTAGTGGCCCAGCTACCAGTGTATGCGCCCCTACCTTTAATGTTTGTGATCATCTTCATTATACCTTTATTAAAATGTCAGTTTGTTATACATACTACACAAGCCTTAGCACTGTTTCATCTTGTGTGTTTATCTTGGTGCCCCCCGAATGCCTGTTTTTTTATTTATTTTTTTATGAATTATGGGACTAATGCACTACAAGCAACAGTTGTTTGGTTAACGGTTACAGCGTGGCCCCATTGACTAGAATGGGGAAATTTGACATGCAGTACTTCCTGTCAACTCAACATGCCGCATTAAATTAGACATGGCTGCAGCACAAAGCTTGTGGTGGCGGCATGTGAACATTCCCCCTTGCTGTGTGGTAGGCTTTAGCTGGGCTGTCGGTGGGCAGTAAAACCACAGTCAAATTGTCTGTCTTTACTTCCCCCCAGTCATGTGTGTGTGGCCTTAAGAAGAAGTGGCAGATGGACTAAGTACTCCAACATGGTGGTTTCCCTAGTTTGATGTCAATACTTTGTACTGAATTGTCTCTGACAGTAACAGAAGATGCTGATTACACCATGAAATTATTCTCCATGTGTTACGTTCAAATAACAAAATAATGGGTGATAACCCCTTGTTTCCATGGCTGCTTGTAATACCTTGAAACAGTATTTACACCCCTTGACATTTTCCACATTTTGTCATGTTACAACCAAAAACGTACTTTATTAGGATTTTATGTGATAGATCAACACAAAATGGCACATGTAGCGCTACCCCATGGGAGCCTTTTAAGTTTGTTCAGTCCGTTACTCTGCCTCTCAGCCCCAGTAACCATCTCAGCCACCTCTGGCACACCTGGCAATAGTGTAAGTGCAACAAACAATGATAAACACACACGTTATGATAAAACACAAAAAAGAGGATTTTTATAAACAGCTTACCTGTAAAATCCTTTTCTTGGAGTACATCACGGGACACAGAGCAGCATAGTAATTACTATGTGGGTTATAGAGCCTACCTTCAGGTGATGGACACTGGCAATCTTCAGACAGGAAGTCCCTCCCTATATAACCCCCTCCCCTAACAGGAGTACCTCAGTTTTGTAGCAAGCAATAATTTGTCCCATAAATTCCCCCAACAAGAGGGGTGGGAGCTCTGTGTCCCGTGATGTACTCCAAGAAAAGGATTTTACAGGTAAGCTGTTTATAAAAATCCTCTTTTCTTTATCGTACATCACGGGACACAGAGCAGCATAGTAATTACTATGTGGGATGTCCAGAAGCAATGCCAACTGAGGGGAGGGAGACCTAACAGGAAGGACCAAAAGATGCCACCGGGCGCAAGGAAACTAGAGGGCGGCTCTTAAGACCGCTTGGCCAAAGGCCAGGTCCTCGCGCCTCCTCACGTCCACCTGATAAAACCTTGTGAACGTGTGAACCGACGACCAGGTTGCTGCTCTGCAGACCTGGTCCATGGAAACCTGATGCTGGACTGCCCAAGAAGTCCCTAAGGCCCTGGTTGAGTGAGCCTTGATAGAGGCCGGGGGGTCCCTACCCTTCAGGCCATAGGCCTGTGAGATTATCTGGCGGATCCACCTGGCTAGTGTGGCTTTTGACGCCGCCTGACCTATTCTGGGCCCCTCCGGCAGAACAAACAGCGCATCCGTTTTCCTGATATGGGCTGTGGCCTGTAAATAGGCCTTAATAGCCCTTACCACGTCTAAGGAATGTAACAACCTTTCCTCTCTGGACCCTGGATTGGGAAAAAATGACGGGAGGACCAAGTCCTGGTTTAAATGGAATGCTGAGACCCTCTTAGGCAAAAAGGTGGGCAAGGGTCGCAAGATGACTCTGTCCTCATGAACTATCAGATACGGCTCCTTGCAAGAAAGGGCCGCCAGCTCCGAGACCCTTCTGGCCGAGGTCATGGCCACCAAGAATACTAACTTCCTTGACAGCAACACCAACGGGATATGACCTAGGGGCTCGAAGGGGCGCCTCTGTAGTTCCGAGAGAACCAAATTTAAGTCCCAGGGACAAGTCGGGAGCTTGACTGGGGGGTTAATTCGCAGAACCCCCTGTAAAAAGGTCTTGACCAATGAGTGCGTGGCTAATGGCCTCTGAAATAGAACTGACAAGGCCGACACCTGTCCCTTAATAGTGCCGACAGCCAGTCCCTTCTCAACTCCGTGTTGCAGGAATTCCAAGATCCTACCGACTACAAACCTACCGGGGTGCCACCTCTTGGTCTCACACCACGACACATAGTTTCTCCACACCCTGTAGTATATACGCCTTGAAACTGGTTTCCTCGCATTGATTATAGTGGAAAGCACAGACCTCGAGAGCCCCCTCTTCCTTAGGACGTAGGCCTCAGCCGCCAAGCCGTTAAACCCAGCGACTGTGAGGCAGGGTGGAATATTGGTCCCTGCGATAGCAGGTCTGGCCGGAGTGGCAGCGGCCAGGGGTCTCCGATTGACATCCTCACAATTAGGGAGTACCAGGACCTCCGGGGCCACGCTGGAGCCACTAGGATTACGGTCTTGCCCTCTGCCCTGATCCGACGGAGGAGTCGGGGAAGCAGCTGAAGTGGCGGGAAGTCATACATCAGTGAATACTGGTGCCATGGACAAACCAGGGCGTCCGTGCCACAGGCCCGCGGGTCCCTCGTTCTGGATACGAATCTGGGTAGTTTTGTCTTTAACCTTGACGCCATTAAGTCCACTTCTGGTGTCCCCCATCTCTGACAGATGTTTCGAAAAACCTGGGGATGGAGAGCCCATTCTCCTGGCAACAACTGTCTCCTGCTGAGATAGTCTGCTCGCCAATTTTGTATTCCCGGAATGAATACGGCTGAGAGACACTGTATGTGGGTCTCTGCCCATGCAAAAATCTGATCTGTCTCCCTCTGAGCTGCTCGACTCCTTGCACCTCCTTGGTGGTTTATATATGCTACCGTCGTAGCATTGTCCGATTGTATTCTGACAGCCATCCCCACTAGCTTGGATGTCCAAGCCTTCAGGGCAAACCGGACTGCCCGCATCTCCAAGATGTTGATGGGCAGGTGTTGCTCCGTGGCTGACCACCTCCCTTGCTGGGATAGGTTCTCCAGGACTGCACCCCAACCTGTCCGGCTGGCGTCTGTCGTGACTATCTGCCACGGCCCTGGGTTGAAGGGTTTCCCCTTCTGAAGGTTCTTGGGAGTCAACCACCAACTGAAACTCTCCCGGACTACCGGGGAGAGAAAAATGGGTAGATCCAAGGCTTGAACCTGTTTGTTCCACCTTGATAGGATGATCCACTGCAATTTCCTGGAGTGAATCTGGGCGAAGGGTACCGCTTCGAAAGTTGACACCATCTTCCCCAACAGCTGCATGCAGAGTCGCAGGGATGGCTTCCTCTTTCTTAGAATCAACAGAATTAATGTCCTCAAGGCGAGAATCTTTGACTGTGGCAAAAATATCTTTTGTCGATTCGTATCGAGACGCATACCTAGGTACTCTAGGATCCTGGTTGGCTGCAGGGCAGATTTGTCCCTGTTTATGACCCAACCGAAGGTCTCTAGATACCGAACTGTAGCCTGAACTGACCGCCTTAGGCTGGGGGCAGACTGGTCTATCAAGAGGAGATCGTCCAAATAGGCCAGAACCAGAATCCCCCGGGTTCTTAGATCTGCGAGTAGTGGGGCCAGGATTTTTGTAAATACCCTGGGAGCCGTGGCCAACCCAAAAGGGAGGGCCACGAACTGAAAATGGTGTCGACCTACGATGAACCGCAGGAATTTGTGGTGGCCAGAAAATATAGGGACATGCAAATACGCGTCCTTTATGTCTATGGATGCTAGAAACTCTCCTCCATGGAGGACAGCGGCAACTGAACGGATGGACTCCATTCGAAATGACTGGACCGACAGGTACTTGTTTAGGCCCTTTAAATCCAGGATAGGCCTTACATCGCCGTTTGGCTTTGGGATAATAAAGAGATTGGAATAAAATCCCATCCCTCTCTCCTGACTTGGTACCTTGACAATCACCCCCTGATCCAGGAGGCAGTCCAAGGAGCGCCGCCGCCTTCCTTGGGTCGCTTGGTACGCAAGACCTGCGGAACCGGGGTGGGGGAAATTGTTGGAACTCCAGCCGATATCCTGAAGTGACTGTGGAGCGGACCCATCTGTCGGAGATCCTTGCTTCCCAGATCCCTGCGAAGTGCTGGAGTCTTCCCCCCACCCGTAAGGATGGGGGCGCCCCTTCAGAGAGACGCTTTAGGGGCGGGTTTCCCCGCTTTGCGGGTCCAGGGTCTTTTGTTTGCTGTAAACTGACCCCGGGACTTGCTCTCCCCGGCAGGCCGACCTGCCGGCCCTCGATACTGCCTAGAGCTGGAAGATACTGGCGCGGGAGAGGCAGGGCGCTTAAGTGAGGGCCCTCTAAATCTCCTTTTTATTGGCAACAACGTGCTCTTTCCGCTGGATATCTTCTGAATATATGCATCCAGGTCTTCCCCGAACAGCCTCTCCCCATGGAAGGGAAACCCCGTGAGAAGTCTTTTACACGGAGTCTCGGCTGCCCAATTCTTTAGCCAGAGAAGCCTTCGCATATGAACAAGGGACATAGAGAGGCGGGAGGCCTGCTGGATCGAATCTTTAATTGCGTCGATCACAAAACAGAGTGCCCTTGGCAAATCTGCCAAATCTTGTGCCTGTTGGGCTGGGAGGTCCCTTAGGACCTGCTTAGTTTGGTCCTTAAGAGCCTGGCATACCCCAATGGCAGCCACAGCCGGCTGGACCACTGCCCCAGCGGTGGCAAAGGAGGCCTTCAACAAGGTTTCCAACCGCTTATCGACCGGGTCCTTGAACATTTGGACATTTTCGACAGGGCAGGTCAGTGTCTTATTAACACATGAAATAGCTGCATCCACCACCGGGACTGCCCACTTCTTCTCAAATTTTTCCTCCATGGGATAAAGTACCGCAAACCTCCTAGGGGGTACAAAGATTCTATCCGGCTTACCCCACACCTTATACATTACATCTGCAAGGAGGGGATGGACCGGAAAACACATAGAAACCTGAGGAGCCTTCAAGGACCCTAAGGAACCTACCGTACCAACCGGAGGCACCGGTGTAGGTAATTTGAAGGCAGACCGAACTATCTCTGTTAGAGAATGGACCCACAGCTTTTCTGCCTGAGAAGCCGAGAATGGTTCCTCAATGGTGGATTCCTCAGATTCCCCTTCTTCCAGGTCCTCTCCCTGGAATCCTGAAAACTCTGACTCGTCTGAGGAGAGATCTAAGCCTGGAGCCTGCACTGCAGGAGAAGGCGATCTATTGCGTTTCTTCCCTGGTAGGGAGGCAGCAATCAAGGCTGCAAGTCTGCTTTCCAACCCCCCCAAGGTGGTAGCCAAAACCTCCTCAGTTACATAGACCGGGGGTGGCTGATTAGGGCCAGCTACAGCACCCGCCGGTTCCAATGACTCGGTCTGGAGCCCCAACACTGATCTCTCTGGGGAGGGCAGGGTGACCGCGGCCTGACCCAAATCCTCTGAGCCTGATGGGGATCCTTTAGCCTTCTTTGCCGTCTTAGACCCCTTGGCAGAGCCTGATCCCTTGGGAGCCATCTGTACAACCCCGAGGTACCCCTATAGCACAGCCACTCTGGGGTGATCAGGCCACTGGTAGGAGACTCAGGGATTTAGGTAGCTGTCTAAAGCAGCAACCGCTCTGCTGACCAAGTGTAGAGTCTGTCTCCTCTGGGGGGAAGGAGGTATTAGGGAATATTCCTGCAGCGCCTCTTTTTCTGGCTGAGCAGTGTGTCCAGATTTGGGCTCACAGCCCCTGAACTGGTGCACGTCTGAGTGTCCTGGATCCCTCCTGAAGGCACAGCCCTGCACTCTGTGTGTCCTCCACCGATGAGGCTTTATCTGTCGTCCGCATGCTGCTCCGCCTCCCCCCCTCAGGCCGCCGCGCCCCGCGCGCACGCCGCGCACCCACGCGCGCATATCCGCCCAGCCGCGCGCGCGCACAGCAGGAAGACGCCACGGCGATCAATGGCGGCCCCCAGGGGAAGCCATGCTGCCAAGCAGGAGGACACCACGCGCTGCCGGGGGAACCAGGCCTACTCCAGTCCGCCACATGATGGCTTCTAGACCTGTAAGCACCCTTCTCATGCTCCATAGACGTGCACCCCCTCGACAAACAAACACCTAGCCAGCTAGGGGAACAGTGTGGGAAAAATAACCATCCTGTCAAATAGCAGACATAGTGGAAAATATTGCCCGTGCATAGCAGCACATCTAGGCTAGCCCACCATCCCCTTTCTTAGGAGAGACTGCCAACAGACCACGTCCTGCAGCCCTCCACTTACCTGTCCACGCTGCAGGGTGTTGCTAAAAGCAAGAGGCCCAGCCTTCACCCCTCACCGTGGGCATAGTCATTGACCTTCAGGGACTGGGGTCCATAGCAGGTCACCTCACCCCTGGACCTATATAAGCACCCTGGCAAGCAGACAAACATTTGACCCTGTAATTGATCAATGCTCTGGAACCCAGGATCCAGCTCTCAAAAGAGAAGCATTATAGGCAAGACCCCGGTCTTCTAAACGGGGCCCGGGTACCGTCCACTTTGGCACTGCGGCACTTTGGACGGATCCGGTATGTAGCTGGCCTAGCCACAACGGACCAGGCCTTAACCGTGACCAACACCTAGACACTGGCGAAAAAACTGAGGTACTCCTGTTAGGGGAGGGGGTTATATAGGGAGGGACTTCCTGTCTGAAGATTGCCAGTGTCCATCACCTGAAGGTAGGCTCTATAACCCACATAGTAATTACTATGCTGCTCTGTGTTCCGTGATGTACGATAAAGAAATTGTGTTTACTGCAATATTTCTGTGGAAAAGTAACAGACAGTAACAGTATACATATTCAAGTAATTAACTGGAGAGCAATAACTGGGGTTAAGAGCAATATAGCTCAATACTATATTCAGGCTGCTTTCAGGGGATTCCAAACCCGAGAATATCCCCAAGAGCGGAGGCACACTTAAATGGCAAATAAAGCACAATATGACACTTTATATTGAATTGGTTACCTCTACTCAAATTTGGCTCATGAGTCCAGGCAGGAGGAGAGCAGAAGACTGGCCCTCTTTATGTCAGACCTCTCTCTTCTGTCTCCTGACACCACAGGCCCAACAACAAACACTGTATTCAAATTACTATTTAATGGATTAAACTCCCAGATAAACTGTCCTGTGTGCGGAACTAGTAGCTCCAGTCCTTTTAACCCCTTCCATACAGGGCATTTTCACCCCCTTCCTGCCCAGACCAATTTTTAGTTTTCAGCGCTGTTGCACTTTGAATGACAATTGCGCGGTCGTGCAACACTGTACCCAAATTAAATCATTGTTTTTTTCCCCACACAAATAGAGCTTTCGTTTGGTGGTATTTGATCATCTCTGCGGTTTTTATTTTTTGCGCTATAAACAAAAGAAGAGCGACAATTTAAAAAAAAACACAATATTTTTTCCTTTTTATTTAATACATCTCACAATATTTTTTTAAAAAAAACCTTTTTTCCCCTCAGTTTAGACCGATACGTATTCTACGTATTTTTGGTAAAAAAAAAAAAACGCAATAATCGTATATTGATTGGTTTGCGCAAAAGTTATAGCGTCTACAAAATAGGTGATAGATTTATGGCATTTTTATTTTTATTTTTTTACTAGTAATGGCGGGGATCTGCGTTTTTTTTTTTTGTGACCGTGACGTTGCGGCGGACATATCGGACACTTTTGACACGTTTTTGGGACCGTTCACATTTACACAGCGATTAGTGCTATAAAACTGCACTAATTACTGTGTAAATGTGACTGGCAGGGAAGGGGTTAACACTAGGGGGCGCTGAAGGGGTTAAAATGTGTCCTAAAGTATGTTCTAACTGTAGGGCGAGGGGGACTCACAGGGGGAGGAGATCGATGTGTGTTCCTCTGTACTGGGAACACACATCAGTCTCCTCACCGCTGACAGGAGGTGGATCTGTGTGTTTACACACACAGATCCACACTCCTGCCGTGATTGCCGGAAATCACGGGTGCCCGGCGGCAATCACGGCCGTCGGGCACGCGAGCGGGATCGCGGGTGGTGCCGGCGGCGCGTGCGCGCGCCCTAGAACGCCGTGAAGACAGGACGTTGTGCAACGTCCTGTCTCATCGGCGAGGGGATCACCATGACGTGATTCCCCTATGGGCTGGTAGGGAAGTGGTTAAAGAAAGATGAGGCTTTGTATATTCAGCTAGCCACTCTCGTTGGTGCACTTAAACTCCTGAAAAGCAGGGTAAAACAACACAACTGGCCCTAATTATCAAGTAAAGAATGCAGTATCTTCCTCAGCAAGGTGAAAGAACAATGGTGTCTGTATATAGTGTCTTGGTGAATCGATGGCCTTATTCTTTCGCCCTGTGGCACTACAAGTGTCAGCAAGATAACTAACAGCAATGTCATGTGTCTGTGTGCAGTGTCCTTATTTCTTGCAAATGGGTGAAAGCCCTCTCACCCAATACTGCGGCCAAGGCCAAAATTAACGTCCTGGTAAGGCTCTTCTAGGGACCTGACTGGTCACCTCACACTGGGACGCTTCACACCAGCGGTGCAGGTGCGTCTGGATATGCACCTGGGACCCCCCCTCTCTCAGGCTGGATGTCTCAACTGACTGTGGATGTCTGAAATCATGCGGTGGACTGACCTGGGGGGCCTTGTGTTGTCTGAAAATCCTTCAGCAAAGGACGATAAAGTCTTTAGGTTCTCTTCTCCAGAGCATGCTGTCTCTTGTTTCATGTGGGGATGGTTTGTTCAGGGTGATGTGCAGTGGTAGTACCTTCTTCCAAATGTTTGCTGTGTCCACCACATGGCTTCTTGCAAACTGCAAATGGGACTTCTTTCAACAATGGCTGTCTTACATAAAGGCCAGATTTGTGGAGTGCACGACTAATAGTTGTCCTGTGGACAAATTCTCCCACCTGAGCTGTGGATCTCTGCAGCTCCTCTGGAGTTACCATGGACCTCTTGGCTGCTTCTCTGAATAATGCTCTCCTTGCCCGGCCTGTCAGTTTAGGTGGACCACCATGTCTTGGTAGGTTTGCAGTTGTGCCATACTTTTTCCATTTTCAGATGATGGATTAAGCAGTGCTCCATGAGATGTTCAAAGCTTGGAATATTTTTTTTATAACCTATACCTGCTTTAAACATCTCCACAACTTTATCACTGACCTGTCTGGTGTGTTCCTTGGCCTTAATGATTCTGTTTGTTCACTAAAGTCCTCTAACAAACCTCTGATGGCTTCACAGAACAGCTGTATTTATACTGAGATTAAATTACACACATTTACTAATTAGGGGGCTGAAAATAATTAGTTCCACTAACATTTAGTTAGGGGTATCAGAGTAAAGGGGGCTGAATACAAATGGACGACACACTTCTTTAGATATTTATTTGTAAAACATTTGGAAAACCATTTATAATTTTCTCTATTTCACAATTATGTGCCACTTTGTGTTGGTCTATCACATAAAATCCCAATAAAATACATTTACGTTTTTGTTTGTAACATTACAAAATGTGGAAAATTTCAAGGGTAATTACTTATTTAAGGCACTGGTTGCAGTTTGCAGTTTGTATGGTCAGGCATTAACAGTCAAGTGGAATTTGGCACACTAAAGTTGGTTCATATTTGTAAAGAAATAGTGATTCCTATGTAATTCAACATGAAGCATAAGCCTACTAATGCTCTGGGATATAGAAGACTGCTAAACTATACAGTATATCATTTTGTTGCAGCCATTTACATAACAATTCTGCAAGAAAGGTTAGCCTTAGTTTCAAAAAGCCAGAGCTGGGACACAATACACTGTAATACCATCAGGCACATTTAGTGCGCCAGTGGAAAGTATGTTAAATGTGGTTCTTTAAAACCATATTCACTAAACCCAAAGGTCTCCTCACTGTGAAAAGTACATGCAAATATGCATGTTTAGATGACAATATGAAATTGAATGTGGGAAACAAATTCTTACAGGTGTTGTCTTCTCCTATGGACTCATTTTGTAAGGCAAAAAGCAATACACAATGGCCAAATTACTTAGGCCTCATGTAGACAAACATATGACTTAATTGCGCCAAAATGCTGCAGGAAGTTGGCCAAATAAATTGTGTTTATGTGAGTAAACATGCATATGTCGTCTAGTGTTTGAGCGTAAACTCTTTGTATTGGCTGGAATATTCATGTATTCTAGCCATTAGAAAAAACATACGTGCATAAGTGCTTATTTATGTTTAGGCACATTTATGCGCATTCACAAATAAATGAAGCACATATGTTCCTCTCCAAACCTAGCTTTAGAGCATTTTTTATGTGTCTCTAAACGCTGCTTTCAAAACACTAAACTGAGTTTAAAGACATAAAAAGAGATATGCTGGACACCTGTAAAATCAGTGTTTTTTTACTCTTGTGTGCATGAGGCCTTAAAAGAGTTGTAAAGGCAGACTTTTTTTATCCTAATGCATTCTATGCATTAAGATAAAAAGCCTTCTGTGTGTAGCAGCCACCCCAGCACCCCCTAATTACTTACCTGAGCCCCTTCTCTCTCCAGCGATGTCCACGAGTGTCCGGGACACTCTTTCTGATTGGCTGAGATACAGCAGCGGCGCCATTGGCTCCTGCAGCTGTCAATCAAAGTCAGTCAGCCAATCAGGGGAGAAAGGGGGCGGCACCAGGTTGGGGCTCCGTGTCTGAATGGACACGCAAAGCTGTGACTCGGCTTAAGTGCCCCCATAGAAAGTTGCTGGCTGAGGGGGCACTCGATAGGAGGGAGGGGCCAGAAGCAGCAAAGAGAGACATGAGAGGAGGAGGATCCGGGCTGCTCTGTGCAAAACCAACTGCACAGAGGAGGTAAGATTTTTCTTTTTAAATAAACTTTACAATCACTTTAAACATAGCTAGTTTGGAGGCCATGAGCTACGTGGATAGCTAGGTTAGTGCAGGATCTGCTACACAACTTTAGTCTCAGAGCCTGACTGACATTTGCTTATTATAATAATCTGCTGTTTACTTCCTATACAACCAATGTAGTAGAAAGCCCATGTTTTTATAATCTGTTTTGTATTGTTCTGCTGTTTATACATGCTCTTTGGCATCCTGAACCTGATTTGTCTTTTAACTTTGCACCTGTAGGTAATTGGCCAAATGATGAAAACACATTTGGGGCAGATCCACAAAGATCCACAAAGAATTAAGCCGGCGTATCTACTGATACGCCGACATAATTCCAATTTCCCGCCGGCGTATCTTTGTTTTGTATCCAGAAAACAAGATACGCCGGAATTACGCTAAGAAACGACTGGTGTAACATTATTACACTGTCGTCTCTTAGATGCATATTTACGCTGGATGCTAGGGGCGTTTCCGTCTATTTCCAGCGTAAAATATGCAAATGAGCGAGATACGCAAATCCACGAACGTACGAGCGGCCGGCGCATTCCCTTTACGTCGTTTGCGTAAGCGTACCTCCAGCGTAAAGCTACCCCTGCTATATGGAGGCGCAGCCAATGTTAAGTATGGACGTCGAGACAACGTCTTATTGGACGTCGTTTGCGTATGCCGATCCATTTACTCTACGCCGCCGTAAGTAACATCGCTATTTCTTTGAGGATAAGTAATACGCCACGTAGAGTTAATGGGTTAGGCTCACAAAGCGCAGCAGCTTTGTGGATCTGGCCCATTTGTACTTTCTTGGGAGGCCGGGTTCACACTGGTCCGACAACCGCTCCGACGTTGGGAGCTCATGTCGCATGACGTGTGAAACGCAATGTTTCCCTATGAGAGCCGTCTTAACTGATCCGACACAAGTCGGTTCGACTTTGAAAATGCTCCCTGTACTACTTTGGTCTGACTTTGATCCTACTTCAGCCCATTGAATATCATTGAAGTCGAATCAAAGTAGGAGCCTTGTCCTTACCATCCATCTTTTGACATCCGACATGTGATTACAGCAGCAGTAAAAGGAATTTATCTCACACTGGGATTGTTTTGATTGGTCAAAGAACAAGTCAGACTATCATAAAGTCGGCTCAAAGTAGTATCCTGTTCATGAAAGTCGTAGGATCAATGTAGGACCAATGTAGGACCGATGTCGCAGAGCAAAGTAGGATCGTGTAGTATATTGTGAACCCAGCCTAAGGCTACATTCACATAGTAGATAATTTCCTTGTTTGGAGGTAGCTAAACGGTGCCTCAGAACGTGGTAATACTATAGCCACAAACAAACTGTCCCATTACCTCTGGCCAGATTGTGTGTGGCCAAAACTCCACAGAAACACTGGCTCTTGGGCACACAATGGCTATGTCCAGGGTTGGTATGTGCATGTTACCGCTCGGATAAGAGGTTACATGCAACCAGTGCGGTGCCTGCCAATGATTTGTACAGAGTATATATCGGATAGCGTTTACAACTGCCAGCAAGAATCTACTGGATAAAGATTTTCAAATGGGTCCGTCATTGAAATTACCATTGGGCACACTGACTTACTGCAGGTAAAACCAGTTTTATTGAGCACAGCAAAGACACTATGCTTAGGTTTGAATGAGCACTACTGAATATAATGGAAATCCAACTCTGTAGTACTGAAGCGCCTCTGGTAAACCTTCAAATAATGCTTCAAATCACTCAGGTGTAAATGGAGCCTTATATCAGAGGGCTGGGAGGCTGCCAATATTCTAGTGTTGTAAAAAGTAAAATAAAAGTGCCACTGTTATGATCTTTGAAGATTAATTTTTCCACAGTGCTGATTCAATAGCTTCAGAGGTAAATGTGGGTTTGTTTTAAAGTGATTTTACTGCTTGTTTCAAATGGGGACATACTTTAGTGTGCATCGTTTGGGCAAAGGTTCACTTTAACTTTCTTGAAAGCAATTGTCAACTGAAAATAATTTCCTAACAAGTTGAGAAATCACTTTGATCTCTAATTATTTCTGCTATCTGTGTTTGCTTTGGTAGAGAGAATGACACACTGTTATTAATGCAAATATTATTTGGGACTTCATTAAATCTTCTGAAAATCAGCTAGACAGCTAGCTGTATTTGTTAAACGTATATAAGACACATAGATGATGTAGCACAGTGAAACTTCCCTTAATAAATGACCCCTTTCTTTCTGCTTCACCCCCTGTGGATGAAAATGGGAATGGGACTCATCTCTACAGATATATTTGAGTTCCGTGAAGTTTGGCCTTAATCACTGAAAAGCCAGCCCATGCATTTAGCTTCATTTAAAGTGGTTCTAAAGGCAGAAGTTTTTTTTTACCTTAATTCATTGTATGCATTAAAGTGATTGTAAAGGCAGAAGGTTTTATTTTTTTTATCTTAATGCATTCTATGTATTAAGATAAAGAGCCTTCTGTGTGCAGCAGCCCCCCTCAGCCCTCTACTACTTACCTGAGATCCCATTAGATCCAGCGATGTTGCAGGAGTGTCTTGGCTCTCCGGTACTTCCCTCCCCGTTGGTTGGGACAGCAGCGCGGCACCATTGGCTCCTGCTGCTGTCAATCAAAGTCAGGCAGCCAATGATGAGAGAAGGGGGCAGGACCGGGTCACGGCTCCATGTCGGAATGGACACACGGAGCTTGGGCTCAGCTTGGGTGCCTACAAAGCAAGCTGCTTGCTGCGGGGGAGCTTAACAGGAGGGAGGGGCCAGGAGCTTCAGGGAGGGACACGAGAAGAAGAGGATCAGGACTGCTCTGTGTAAAACAAAAAACCCAAGGCTTTAATATCACTCTAACCATTATGCTACCAGAGCCGTTTTTGTATTTTTTGCACACATGGTAAAATAATCCTTTTAGGCCAGAAGGTTAGGTAAAACCCCAAACACTATATATTTTCTGAAAGCAGAGACCCTGGGGGATAACATGCTGGTAGCTCCAATGTTTTAAGTCAAATAATATCAGTGCAGCAGTTTATCAAGTGAACATTTTCAGCAAAAAAATTACACTGAAAACTTTGGTAAAATATAACAGATATACGTTTTTGCTGAGTAAACAGATATAAAACATGACAAGCCTTAAAATTGTGCATGCTCATGAAAATGTGACAAATCTTTGGTACCCAAAATTGTCTGTAGTTGTGCTTTAAAAGATCTCAGTGGTCATCAGTTTAGAGTTACCTCTAAGGCCGCGTACACACGATCAAATCTATCTGCTGAAAACGGTCCGACGGACCGTTTCAGCAGACAAATTCGATCGTGTGTACGGGCAGACAGACAGATTTTGCCAGCAGACAGATTTTAAAGCATGATTTAAAATCTGTCTGCTGGGAACCCGTCCGTCCGAAATGTCTGCTGGTTAGTACGCTAACCAGCAGACATATCTGCCCGCACATGCGTCGAATAGATTCAACGCATGCGTGGAAGTGTTTTACTTCCTGGTGCGGTGACGTGGCGGCGTCAACGTCATTGCCACGTCACCGCGCTGTCTGCCGGGGGGATTTTGGTTTGATCGTGTGTACACGATAAAAACCAATAAATCCCAGCAGACAAATCGGATCAAATCGGTCCGACAGACCGATTTGATCCGATTTATTTGGTCGTGTGTACGTGACCTAATGTCTAACATGTGTACGATATCATATGTAGACACCCCTGACATGTGCATTTACATACATATGTACAGTGGCGGCCGTTGCATTAGGGGTGCAGAAGTCCATGCGCCCGGGCCTTAATCTACATGTAGGGTGCTTGGCGCATTGTATTTCAATGATTTTTTTATTTTTTGAAGGCTCTAATTGGATTAAAAAAAAGGTTGTAGAAAATTAGCAAATTTAAATTGCTAATGTCTTCCTGCTTCTCCTCCTAGCCAATCAGGAAGCGGGTCCTGAGACCCAATCAGCCAGGGAGTCTTAGGACCCACTTCCTATTAGGCCAGGAGGAGAAGAAATTGCCCGGCTCTTCCCTCGTCAAGCTGCAGCAGGTGGAGGGGCAGCTTCCGGGAGCCCTTCCCCGGATACAGCACCACCTCCTAAGGTAAGGACATGGATGACCGCCTTCCCGTCTGACCCATCTGTCCAGGAGCCCACACCACCTCCAATCACAGCCTACTGTCCAATCGCCATCTTCCGTGGGGCGTATTGAGCACCAGCTGCCACTGCGTATATACATGTATGTGTGGGGCCACAGCAGCCCAGAAAAAAATCGAATTCACTAGCCAAACTCATTTGCAGCATTAAACTATGCATCCAACCTTTCAATTACTGCATCTGTCTTTTTAAAAGGCCAGTTTAAAAGAAATGTAGTGGTGAAAAAAGCACTTGTGGGTTTAACCAATCATTATCATCAATTCTTCATGATTGGGATTTGCGCAGGGTATGTCCTGTGCCTTCACTTTGTGCTAATAGGTCTCCTTCTTTTCTTATCTCAGAAAGTTGGGAATATGTCTATGGGTGTCTTATGGATGCAAATTCATCTCATTGAAAAATCGGTTTGTAATTCTGGCCATTTTTTCACTTCCCCTTGTCTCTGCAAAGCTGAACAGCCAAATATGTCAGGGTTGCAAACATCTACGTCAGATTTATTATTTCTGCCTGCAAAGGTTTTTTCACCTAAAACACGTGAGAAGTGGTCAGGGGCATGTTATATACAGGGCAGTGCTACTTTTAAGCAGCAAAAGAGAATATTTATGAACCCAGCTGTGTTCTTAAAACTCTATCCTATAAATTATATCTGATTTGCAGTGCTGTGTTGTGCAGCAAAGTTGATAAATCTCCCTACACATGTCTTTGCTGTTGATATATTAACAACATTGCTGGATAAATATAGTTTAAAACACAGGTGCAGGCATCTACTTCTTCCATGTTTTTTTTTTCCTTCCAGACTAAAAAAACTTAAAGTAAACCAAATAGCTGAGCTATTTACCAATAAAATGGCAGGCATGCCCATAACAAATATGGCCGACTGCATAGGAGGACATACCATTTGTGCACACAGTACAGCAGATTTTATTGTTTAGACAATTGTGCCATTTACTCCCTTTCTCTAATCTGTCATAGTTTTCCAAGTTGCAATCCTGTCATCGACATCTACCAAGCAGATATTTCTGGGATATAAGGACTTTATATTAAATATGGGGAAATTAATGTAGCAATTGCCCAGAGCAGCTTTAAAGATAGACAAACCTGTAAGAAATTAATAATAGTTTCCATAAAAAAAAATGTAAATAGTAATTTCTATTTGGATAATAAACAGTTTAGTTTTTCAAAACCTCACTGTGCCATTGCCTCACTGTGCCATTGCTTCACCTCACTGTGCCATTGCCTCACCTCACCTCACTGTGCCATTACCTCACTGTGCCATTGCCTCACCTCACCTCACTGTGCCATTGCTTCACCTCACCTCACTGTGCCATTGCCTCACTGTGCCATTGCTTCACCTCACTGTGCCATTGCCTCAAAAAAACCTCACCCATCAACTGTGCCAAAATTACCATCACTTCACACAGGGCCATATACCTTCACTGGTGCCATTGCCTCACTGTGCCATTGCCTCACCTCACCTCACTGTGCCATTGCTTCACCTCACCTCACTGTGTCATTGCCTCACTGTGCCATTGCCATTGCCTCGCCTCACTGTGCCATTACCTCACTGTGCCATTGCCTCACTGTGCCATTGTCTCACCTCACTGTGCCATTACCTCACTTTGCCATTGCCTCACTGTGCCATTGCTTCACCTCACTGTGCCATTACCTCACTGTGCCATTGCCTCACTGGGCCATTGCCTCACCTCACCTCACTGTGCCATTGCTTCACCTCGCCTCACTGTGCCATTGCCTCACTGTGCCTTTTTTGTTGATCTTGAATAAATGGAGTTGTTATTTTATCATATATTTTTCTGACATTTTTCTCTGTGCCATTGCCTCAATCAATCATTGTTTTTTTCATCAAATTCTTGGATACCTATGAGCGTGCCTCACTGTGATTTCTTTTGCGTGGTTTTTTCTGTGTGTTGGGTAACTTACGGGTACTGTGACCTTCCGCAGCGCTGGACTATCCACTTTATACCTTGCATATGAGTTACATCAGGACTATTCTTATCCACATTTAGCGCCAGTGATTTTTTTGTGTTTTTCACTGTGCCCTGCCTCACCTCACTGTGCCATTACCTCACTGTGCCATTGCCTCACTGTGCAATTACCTCACTGTGCCATTGTCTCACCTCACTGTGCCATTGCCTCACTGTGCCATTGCCTCACCTCACTGTGCCATTGCCTCACTGTGCCATTGCCTCACCTCAATTTGTCGATCTTCATCATGCCTGGCAGAGTGAGTCAGACTGCAAGCGTCCATTTTTTAAGTGCCGCGCCTCCTATATGCGCTGTTCCGTGATAGGCGGAACACTCAGTTTTCCAGAAGACCCCGTGTTCAGTGTTCCACCTATCACGAGGACGAGACGATGTCTGTGATAGGCGGAACACTAAACACAGGCTCTTTTGGGAAACTGAGTGTTCCGCCTATCACGGAACACCACGAGAGGAGGTGCAGCTTTTAAAAAATGAAAGCTCCCAGTCTGCATCCGGCATATAAGACGGCCCCCCTTTTTTGAGCCATATTTTTAAATGTAAAAGGTTGTCTTATACACCGTAAAATATGGTATATACTGCTGATGAGAAAGGGTATTTAGCAGTTTATATTTACTAAAACAATAGCATTTCCATGTTCTGTGTACTGTGTGAGACCAGATATAGGGAATGCAGGGTCCTGGGTTTAGTAACACTTTAAGCCAGGGATTTCAAACTGGCCGCCTTCCAGCTGTTGGGAAACTACAAGCCCTATCATGCCTCTGTCTGTGGAGTCATACTTGTAACTGTCAGCCTTGCAATGCCTCATAGGACTTGTAGTTTCGCAACAGCTGGAGGGCCGCCAGTTTGAGACCCCTGCTTTAAGCCATGCCTTCCACACCCGCAGTATTTCACCCTAAAACTTGCACTACAGATACATTTTGGCAGCTTAGGGTTCTTAGCACAGAGTGGGATGAGGCAGCGGGTTTGGGTTTTAATTTTTATTACAAATTTGCTTGTTTTTTATCTTATTTTTAAATAAGCATTAAAAATGCAAATGTATTTATACTCATTGCTGTTCCCTAATTATTTAATTTAATCCAAACTTCCTAAATGTAATCCTTACCTGCTATTATTTTGTATTTTTCTCTCTCTCCCTCTGAAGTTTCAATCAGGCTTCTGTGCTATAGAAACAAGATTAGTATGAATTATATGAAGTAATAATAAACATTCCACACTGAAAATGTTAATTATGTTTGAAGAACTGGGTATTAATTAGTTATCTTTATTATAGCATTAATTTTTTGTGTTGCTGCTTTTCTTTTGCAAAGTTCTCTGACATTACTATTTGTTGTATTTATGCACTGGTTTGCATACAGGGAACATGGTGTAGTGTTTACCATTGTGAGCTTTTATCTCTAGCAGTTTAAAGGTGAAAGCTCAAATGTAGGTACTTTGTGGTTGTTAAGTAAATTGTGAAAGCCTAAAAGCCCAAAGTTTAAAAAAAAATGGGGGTAAGGTGTTAATTTTGAGTTGAGTTTTGACATTTTTTAACAGCCAACTTTTTTTTAGTTATATATAGTGTAGGAGTTGGTTAGGGCAGGGGTGTCAAACTCAATTTCATTGAGGGCCGCATTAGCATTACCAGCAATACCAGTTGTACTTGTAGGACTACATAAATTTATACAACCCCATGTCGAACCGCAGCATAAGGTGGGTGTGGCCAAATTGCACTACCAGTGGAAGGGTGTTTAACCACTTGCATACTGGACACTTACACCCCCCTCCTGCCCAGGTAAAATTTCAGCTTGCGGCACTGCGTCGCTTTAACTGACAATTGCGTGGTCGTGCGACATGGCTCCCAAACAAAATTTACGTCCTTTTTTCCCCACAAGTAGAGCTTTCTTTTGGTGGTATTTGATCACCTCTGCGGTTTTTATTTTTTGCGCTATAAACAAAAAAGAGCGACAATTTTGAAAAAAAAATACAATATTTTTTACTTGTTGCTATAATAAATAGCCCAATAAAAAAAAAAATTCTCAGTTTAGGCTGATACGTATTCTACATATTTTTTTCATTATTTTTTTTTTACTAGTAATGGTGGCGATCTGTGATTTTCATTGGGACTGCGACATTATGGCGGACACATCGGACACATTTTTGGCGCCATTCACATTTATACTGCGATCAGTGCTAAAAATATGCACTAATTACTGTATAAATGTGACTGGCATTGAAGTGGTTAACACTAGGGGGTGAGGAAGGGGTTAAATATGTTCCCTGTATAGTGTTCTAACTGTAGGTGGAGGGGGGTGACTGGGGGAGGTGACCGATCTGTGTCCTTATGTACAAGGGACACAGATCGGTCTCCTCTCCAGAGACAGGACGCTGTCTCTGTGTGAGCTGGCAATGAGAGATGATCTCATATGTTTACATTTGAGATCATCTCTCATTGGCCGCACAGGTCGCATAGCAAACGGCCACTCTGATTGGCCTTTCGCCGCGATCTGTGATTGGCTGTGTTCAGGGCCGCCATCAGGGGGGTATAGGCAGTACACCTGTAAGGGGCCCGGGGGTCCCCAGGGGCCCGGATGGGAACCCCCCTAAAAAAAAAAAGATTAAGACTGAACTCTGGGCACATTTTTTCAACCCAGTTCCCCAAGTAACGAAAAAAAGTTCAACTCAACACTTGTATATACCAAAAGCGAACAATTAATTTTTTTTAGTCACACACAACTTTTCCAACCTGTCTACATGATTCCTATATGTAGTCATTTTTTTTTTTAACTAGCAGTGTTTTATCTCTATGAATGGATATTTGGCCAGTTTGTCATGATTAATGGTTACAGTTCTTGCTACATTAGCTCTTTGAATGGTTGCTATAAAGCCATTTCTGTCACATATCAAGCTTCCTAACACTAATGCCGCGTACACACTACCATTTTTAATGCCTTGCTACACACGATCGTGAAAAAAATGCTCTAGTAAAGCGTAGTGACGTACAACACGTACGACGGCACTATAAAGAGGAAGTACCATTCGGATGGTGCCACCCTTTGGGCTGCTTTTGCTGATTTTGTGTTAGTAAACGTTTGATGAGAGATGATTCGCGCCTTTCAGTCTGTTACAGCGTGACGAATGAGCTATCTCCATTACGAACGGAAGTTTTACCAAACGAGCGCTCCCGTCTCATAACTTGCTTCTGAGCATGCACGTTATTTTCACGTCATTTTAATGCCCATTGTTAGCCCACAATGACATAAAAAAATAAAAAAAAATTTACATCGCGAAAATTGGTCTTGTGTATGCGGCATTGGGACAACTTTTTAAACCTGCCATCTCCGTATGGCCAGTTTAAAGTTCAGTTTATTAAACAAAAAAAAAAGAATGTAGCATATTTAGACTCTTGTTCTGTTATGTTATCAGATTCTACTTAGATCATGACTTCTTGGTGTTAAACATTAAACCAGTTCATTCAGGTCTGATGATATTTTTACAAAGTGCAAAGTGTAGCTTACCCTTTGTCAAATAGTATGCATTGAGGAAATGAAGATGAAACCAAATAGTACGAAGAAAAAAAAACGGATCACAGAAGCTCATAAATGGGCAACCTAGGGTGAAAATGCTACTTTTCTGTGAAGTTTCCAAAAATCAATACCATCACACAGGGAGTCTTATTGATTTTGCTGTGGACTATCACATTTTGCATTTAAGACTTTCAACAAGCATATAGTAAGGTGGAAGAGAGAAGCTGTGTTTGGATCATTTTAAGGAGGACACATTCTGATTCATTTAGTGGTGGGAAGGGAAGACTCTGCATGTTTGCCGTCTTGCCTCTGACTCACTGGATGATCTCAGTATGAAGTGAAGTATTTCTTCATTTAACAAGGTTTGGATACAGATGGGCTGATTTACAAAAGGCAAATCAGCGGTTCACTTTGCAAAGGAATTTTGAATGGTGATGAAGCTCTGCTAAGTTCCTTCACTCATACGATCATGTGCAAGCAAAAGTACTGTTTTTACATTTTTCTTGAACATGATTTCATATTTTTTCACCATATTCAACTAAGCTAAAGGAAAATTTCTTTGCAAAGTGAAAATTGGCGTACAAAGTGTACAACGTATTTGTCTTTAGTAAATCAACCCGGGAAACTGCAGTACAGGGAGAAAATTATGTTGAACCTATTATGCCCCGTACACACGATTGGAAATTCCGACAGCAAAAGTCTGATGTGAGATTTTGAAAGGGAAATTACAACTGTGTGTATGCTTCATCGGACTTTTGCTATCGGAATTTCCGCCAACAAAAGATTGAGAGCTGCTTCTCAAATTTTTCGGAAAATCCGATCGCTGTAGCAATTCCGACGCGCAAAATTCAGGCGCATGTTTAGAAACAATTCGAAGCATGCTCAGACGCATTGAACTTAATTTTCTCGGCTTGTCGTAGTGTTGTACATCACCTCATTCTTGACGGTCGAAAGTTCAGAGAAATTTTGTGTGACTGTGTGTATGCAAGCTAAGCTTGAGCGGAATTCCGTTGGAAAAACCATCCAAGGTTTTCCCGACGGAAAATACGATCGTGTGTATGCGGCATTAATTAGACAGTGTCATTTGCAGCCCACGTCCTCGGTTCTCATCAATTCGCAGCAGACACATTCCTAAACCTTGTGCACAGCCTTACCAGAAGATCTGTTATAGCTGCAAATGATGGTCCAACTCAATATTGAACCTTACGAACTAAGACTGGTATGCCATTAAAGCAGAGTTCTTCTTTAAGCACTCCTCGCCCCCTGACATGCGTGTCATATTTTTTTTTATGGGGGGGGTGTACCCTTTTTTTCGTGGAACTTTCCCACTGTCCCACTTCCTGCTTCCTATGTTTTTTTCAAACTAAGTACATTTTCTGCAACTACACTTCCTCCTGTGCACTAAACTGAAATGTCTCAGCTTGGGGTGACAACACTGCTCAACCACATACAATATGTTGTATAGTGAGCATTGTCACCAACAGGAAGTATCTTACATTTAAAGATTAGCAGGTGAATATAAGGAACAACAAGCATGAAAAAAAAATAATTAAGCTGCAATATATTACATTTTGATCTTGAATTAAGATAGATGTTAATTGTTCCAGCTCCTGTTGTTGCATTCTCCATAAGCCCAAATACAGATTAATTCAAACAGGGAAAGGTTAAAACCCTCAAAATGCCCACTTAAAGACTTAGAAATGCAGGTGAAGATATATCAAAAAAGATAATAGCAACTGCTACTGATCCAGAAATGTATTGGACATTTTTTTTACTTTGGGATGGTAAATCCAGAACAAAAAAGCAGAAATGATAAAAAACCTATTTTGCATACTAAACACTGCTATTGTGCTCCACCTAAAAAAATCCTTTAAACAATAATTGAAAGCAATCAAACATTTACGGTATAATGTAAATAAGCAACTTTTTGCAGATGATGTCTATCAGCAGTAACAATTTTAACAGTTTTACCATCACTTCAAAGAGATCCCTTTACCTATCTTACCTGAGTAGGCAAATGCCACTCCAGTGCTGAGTAAACTGCCCCTAAAATCTGCAAGGAATTATTACAATTATTATTAAAATATTTCCAGGAATGTCAGTCTCCTGTGTCCCCCATGGTGTTTATTGGTTCCTCCTACTGACATCCATGTCACTACAGGACAGAGGAAGAGAGGAACCAATGAGCACTACTTGGAAAACAAGAGATCAATGCTTTCATTTCCCAGCAGACTTTGCAGGACATCTCAGCAGTGCAGGCAGTAGTGATGGCGGAATCTGTACAATAGATGCAATAGGGAGAGAAAAGTCAGGTTTAATCTTGAAACAGAAATTAGAGTGCATTATTTGAGAGACAATAGCCACAAATATTGTACAGTAGCTGGACAGTAAGTAGTCAGCTATGTTAGGTCACAATACAAGAGGGAGGTGATGCAACTTTTAGCTTTAAATATGTATTACATTGTATTAGGTTAGAGACAATAGGCACACATATTACCCAGTGAGTGGACAGTATGTAAGCAGATTGGTTAGGCTGCAATACAAGAGGAATAGAGGAGTCAGGTTTAGTGCATTTTGTGAGAGATAAAAGCCACAAATATTGTACAATGGCTGGACAGAATGTAATATTTGAGAGACAATAGACCAAGTATTACAAAGTGATTGGGCAGTATTTAAGCAGCTTGGGTAGGTGGCAATATAATAGAGAGAAATGAGGCAGGTTTTATCTTGAAATATACATTTGAATATATAAACTGAGAGACAATAGCCACATATATTTTACCATGACAGAACACCAAAAGAGGTCACATACTTTGTGACACAGAGCAGGAATTACCCTGCAGCAAACAATAAATAAAATACTGCTAAGGTCAAACTGGGAAAACATTATAAGGCAACTTTACAGTGCTGGAGCATCAAGATAGGCTTCAAACATTGAGGCAGTGAGGTGATTTACCTTGTAGCAAACTTACAAATTTTGCAGATAGAGCTGTAGAAAAAAATTGTATGAATAGGCTAAACTTTGAGATGCAACAGGGGATTTACTCATGCATGTAGTACTCAAATTGCTGTTACTGTTATCACTCAATATGCTGCAAGCTAAGACTGCAGACCACAATGGTGCTGTGGGCAGCATATACATGAAAAAAGGGCCACACTGCAGAGCTCTGGGGATGGGCTCTGGGGATATAATAACCTGTACCTGGGACCTGTACCACTGTATTTCCCTCTTTTGCATTATGTGCCACCCACAGATGGTCTGTCACTTAATCTATTACCCCCCCTCCCATTTCATGGAACATCACTACTTTATGCTCACCCCAGCCTGATATCCTTTGATGGCCGTATGGCTGAACCCTTCTCTCCAATCCTCAACATCCTCAATAACTGTATTGGCTACATTTAAAGTGATATTAAAGGCTTTTTTTTTTCCTGACTCCCACTGTCAGGAATTTAACAGCAGCAGGAGCCTAGGGCTCACGCTGCTCTCAGTGCCTTCTGTGAGACAAGGACTGAGAGGAGTGGTGCTCCAGCAAGGACAGTGCTAAACCAGTGACAGGAGTCAGTAAGAGTTTAGGGATGGGGGTTGGTGAGACAGTTAGTGGGGCATTTTTTTACCTTAATGCAGAGAAAGCAATAAGGTAAAATAAATTTGACCTTAGAACCACTTTAATGGCAGCAGGGGGATAAACATGTTGTGCTTTGATGCATATTCCCAAATATCAAAATGCCTTACCTAAAAAAAAAAATGTATCACCCCCATAAGACCAACACTTGAAACACTAAACTTTTAATTTGCAATGTAAAATAAAGAAAAAAAAATGTAGGGGGGGCCCAGCAAGTACAATTGTTGCTTTCACACACAAAAGGTAGTACTAAAGCAGACTATTGTATTTCTGAATTCTTAATATGGGGGGTGTCAGGGGTACTGGCATATACCTAAGCCCAAATTATTGCCCAATCTAACCCTGCTGACCACAGAGGGGTCAGACAGGGCATTAAGGGACCTTCAAAGGTAGATGTCTACATAAATTTGCAGTTACCACAAACTTCAAATTCCTTTAATATGGTGCAAACCATGAGGTGAATCTAAAATTCATCCCTAATGAGCAACGTGAGGGGTAATTATTAACCTCCTCTTCAGGTAAAATGTCATCTTTATTTATATATGAAGATCAGCGAGAGGATCGTTGTATTGTCTACCATATTTCATGGTTTTCCTGATAATTCTGTTGCTGTATGGTGGGGTAAAAAGAATGTCTTATTTTCAAAACATCTCGTTTATTTTTAAATCTGTTGTAGGTTTCAGTAAAGCGGTGAAATCCTCTTAGTTCACCCATGTGTATCGTGCAGATAAGGAAGAAACTCGTAGTCCTTCGAGTCACTAGAGCAACACCGTGAAAAGGCCACCTATGTCTGCTCCCATTCAACGACACGTCTTTATAGTTTAAGCCACTGGAGAAGGAAAAGGTTACATTACGGGACCATAGATATGGTTCTGTTTAACTATAAAAGCAGAAATAAAATATACATTGGCAGTAGATAAGTTTACAGGAAGAGATGATACAGTTGATGTACGTTTTAGACAAATAAAGGTAAAATACATGAGTCTAGCCAAAACCCACATAGAGAAATTCAGTTTTCCTGTTACAGTGGATCTAGCAGAAGATATTTATTTTCATGCCAAGTAATGTGTAAAAATAACAATTACCAATATCTAAAACCTCTCAGTATTCCCTGTACTTACATTTAAAATTAATTTATCTTCATTTAGCTCCAGAAAGCCAGCTCCATCTAACAACAAACCCGACCATAGACCAGTAACATTTCTTTATTTTTTTGGGACGTTGATTCAATTTATCTAATGGTTAATAGGGTCGAATCGATAATTGTTTTATAACATAGTGACAGAAAGCTTTTTTTTAAAGAAAATAAAATTCAAACATTCTGCGTGGTTTTCGTTCAGGATATTTCATTCATTCCTAAATTCATTGTTAAAGTTGTTGTTAACCTTTTTTTATAACTGTATGCTACATATAAGCCTATATTAATGCTTACCTGTAGCTACCCTGGATATCTCCCAAACCTGCACGGTTTAGGAGATATCCCCCTGTGTCTGCATGTGTTGAAGTCATCGGCACATGCGCATTGAGGCAAACCTATGTGCCGTCTCGCGTGCATGCGCGGGAGTGACGTCATCGTGGCTCCGGCCAATCACAGTGTCGGAGCCGCAATACCCGGGAGTAACTCTGGGACGACATGTCGGCAGCCGGAGGGGGAAACGTGGACTGATGCTATGCATACTTGCTCCCTATGTCTTTGTCTTGCAGGTTTTTTTTTTAGGAGGGTTTACTTCCCCTTTAATGCCTGGTTCACAACTTTGCACTTTTTTAGTGCGTTTTCTATTTTGACGAAACACACTACAGTCCATTTAACATGGTTACTATGCGTCACGTCCACATCTGTGCATTTTTTCGAAAGGGCCAGAGAATTTTTTTCTGGTTTTTGGTTTCATGGACTTCAATGGATCAACAATGTGTATTGAGTGTAGGTTCACATCTATGCCACTGTGCTTGATGCGTTTTTCAGGCACGTTTGTAGTGCATTTTGCGTTTTACGTTTCTTTTTTCTCTTTAAATACACGGTAAACACTGTCTAGCTTTTTATCCAATGTTTGTACGGACTAACGTTTAATAAAGGCTTTTATTTTTGGAGTGCGGCCATCTGGACAATCTTTCTGTTCTCATGTATTTGCATCCTGAGCCATCATGTTCGGTGAGGGAGGTGATATTTTGGCTGTGTGACCTGGAGTGATAACGTTTTTTGCTTGTAAACACACTGTACATTGCTGGTTGTTGAGGAGAGGGCCGGGAAGCGGGGAAACGTTCTTAACATCCAATGAGTGATCAGCTGTCAGCGGGGTTCCCCGCTGACAGCTGATTGTAAAAAGAAAGTTGCTGACAAAGATAGAAATCGTGAAAAACGGCATAGGGTCCCCTCCAAATTCCATACCAGACCCTTATCCTAGCTTGCAGCCCAGCAGGTCAGGAAAGGGAGGGGACAAGCGAGCCCCCCCCCCCAAACCATACCAGGCTGCATGCCCTCAACACTCAGTACTCAAAAAACAGCTGTCTTTTCCTTGTGCTGTCTGCTCCTTGGGCTACCCGAAGGGCCTGATATAGACCTTGCGCTTTTTTTTTTACTTTGTTTTTGCTGGCAATTTTTTTTTACATTCAGCTGTCTGCGGGGAACCCCGCTGACAGCTGATGACCCATCGGTTGTTAGGAACGTGGCGGCCAGTTTCCCTTCCCGTTCCTTAGCAACCAGCTACATACAGTGCAAAACACATCAAAAATGACATCACAATCACAAAACTTGCATTTCTGTTGTGATTTCATTGAAGTCTATTACACGCAAAACACAGGAACCGTCGGAGAAAAAATCCACGATTTTCATGTCGGAATGTCCGATCGTGTGTGCATGGCATAACACTTCAGTCTTTCTACTGCCTCTAGCTCTATCTGCCAAAACACCGCACTGAACATTATGAGAGCCCGGGAGGAAAGACACAGGAAATTCTTTATCCTGTCTATAGCAGACTCAGATGGCATAATTTTCCCACAATGTTCCTCCTGAGGCAGACCTTTGGAGACTGCGCCAAAGCAAAGTCCCTTAATAGGATCCCAAGAGTCTCTTTTTAGTGATAAAAAGTACAGTTTTATTATACTCTTGCATAGTGATTGGTGAAGCTGAACTTATTGATGAATCGCTTTGAAGTCAATAGAAGGTGTTTTTAAATAGAGAATTAAGAAACCACAGATGATAAAACGGTGTAAAAATTGGCTCGGTTTTGTTAAACAATACTAGCCATGTACAGACACAAGCCACAGGTAGGGGGTTGCATTCAAGAATTAACCACTTACACACCAGTTACACTGCGGCAGGTTGGCTCCCCTGTGCGAGCCGTCGTAGCTGTATGTTGGTTCTAATACGTCTCGAAGAGTGTCCCTGGAGCCAATGCGAGTATCTTGCGGCCGCGATGACAGTGCATGAACCGGGATCTGTGTGTGTAAACACACAAATCCTGGTTCTCTCAGGGGAGAGGAGATAGATTGTGTGTTCCTACTAAGTAATAACATTAATATCTCTCCTCCCCTAGTCAGTCCCATCCCCCCTATAGTTAGAGCACACCTAGGGAACACAGTTAACCCCTTGATCGGTCCCTAGTGTTAACCCCTACCCTGCCAGTGAAATTTATACAGTAATCAGTACATTTTTATAGCACCGATCGCTGTATAAATGTCAATGGTTCAAAAAAACGTGTCAAAAGTGATTAGTCATGTTATCATATATTGCAGTCCCGATAAAAATCGCTTATCGCCGCCATCACTAGTTACTATTACTGTCATAATGTCATAACTCTATCCCCTATTTTGGAGACGTTATAACTTTTGCACAAACTAATCAATGTATGCTTATTGCAATATTTTATACGAAAAATACGTAGAATACATATCGGCCTAAACTGAGAAGAAAATGTGTTTTTTTTTTAAATGTGGGATATTTATTTTAGCAAAAAGTAAAAGATGGAGGCCCAGATTCACGTACATCGGCGCATTATTGGACCGGCGTAGCGCACCACTTTTCCGTTAGACTTGCGTAATCTAGCCGCGTAATCCCGCGATTCACGAAGCTTTTGCGCAAGAGATTGCGCAAGCGTAAGGTTTTTTCCGGAGGCGTAAGGAGGAGTAATACAAATTGGGAGGGACGTGGGCGTGTTACATTGAAATGAGCCGTGACCCCATGCAAATGAAGGGCCGGCCGACTCGCGCATGCGCGCGTGAAGGAAACCATGTCAGCTCCGTTGTGCGCATGCTCACAACTCGGGAGCGGCGCAATCAGTGAAATTGGACATGGACTAGGGCAACGTTGTGAACTACGCAGACAGCATAAATAGACACACACAAACGCACTTCCATTGCAAAAGTACATCCCTTTGTGTCCCTTCCCATTGAATCAAGTGCTTTTGCTCTGTTGTTCGTTAGAGTGTGTTTTGTAGTTGTCAGATTAGTGTTCTGTGTGATCTAGTGCTTGTTGGTAGTTTTGTGAAAGTGTGTTTTGATAAGTGTTTTTTGACTGTTTGTTTGATTGATAGATTTCTGAGCGTTTGTTTTCTTGCTTTATTTTTTCATCTGATTTTTTTGTGTCTGTTTCTTGCTGAGTGCTAGTGTGATTTTTGGGTGTTCTTTTTCTCTTTGTGTGTGTTCTTGTCTGATTGGTTGTGCTTGTATTTGTGACAGATTTTTGGTGACTGCTAGTGAGTTTGTTTGGAAGTATGACTGAGAGAAAAAGAAAGTTGAATTTTACAGTGGGGGAAAAAAGAATTCTTGCCCGGGCCATTACCGACTATGGGCGTTTTCTCCACGGCCCGCAGAGTGCCACCACCACCCCGCCAGGAGGAGGGAGATATTGGATATGATCACGGAGCAGGTCAATTCATCGGGGGAGGGGAGACACGGACCCGGTCTGGGATTGAAAAGAAAATAAATGACCTCCGGCGTGAGGTGAAAAAAAAACTGGCCGCAATAAATGCCCATGCCAGGGGCACAGGAGGGGGCCCACCATGCCGGGTTAGATTTACAGCGACGGAGCGTGTGGTGGCCCTGACCTTTCACCGGCATGAAGTGGAGGGCCTGCCAGGCTTTGACACAAGTCCGGTCCCCGCGGTGCCAGGTAAGGTATTTATTTCTCTCAAGTGTGTAGCATGTGTGGGGGAGGGGGTGAAAGGGAATATGTGGCAAGTGTGTGGATCCTCCAACCTGTGAATGGTTTGTGTCATCCACAGATGTGCAGGAGGGTGCAGGGCCATCTGGCCAGACCGCTCCAATGCCAGGACAGCAGCCTAATGAGGCCCCCCCAACAAGGCCAGAGTCCGCGGAGGAGGAACAAGAGGAGGAGGAGGATCATGCGGAGGACGATCATGAGGAGGAGGAGAATCATGAGGAGGAGTCCATGGCAGGCACTGGCCGTTTGGTTTCTGCGGACTCTTCCCCTCTGGCTGCAAGAAGCCTGCCCTCCCTAAGGGTGAGCCCCCCCCCCTCCTCCCCCAACATGGCTCCCCTCACAAGGGCCTCCCCTTCTCCCCGGCCACAACCATCAGCAAGAGCCAGGAGGTCATCCCAGAGCACCAGGGGGGCGCCCAATCTCCTGCCCGCCAGTCTGAGAAGGAACCTGGCCACCCAGACCCGCCTTCTGAGACAGCTCTGCCAGACTATGGGGCGGGTGGATCAGAGCCTGTCCTCCATCAACGATAGGCTGGGTAACCTGGACTCCCACTCCCGGGCCTCCACAACCTGCCTAAATGACCTGCAAACTACAGCAGCAGGCGTTGGGCAGGATGTGAGGGCCCTTACCCAGGCTATCCAGGGCAACACGGCAACACTTGGTGCTGCCCTGGACAGAATAGCCGTGGCCTTGGAGGGCAGGCCGCCAGGTGGGCAGATCTCAGGGGCTGCTCCTCCTTCCCCGGCTTTTCCCCTCCCCCATGCGTCTCCCCTGAGGGTCCGGGGCCGTGGCCGGGGGCGCCCCAGGCGTGGCTCAGGCAGAGGGCATTAATTTTTTTTCCCCCTTTTTTTGGTTTGAAAGCATGTTTATTTTTGTTCTCTGCTTTTTTTTTTTCTATGCATATTTTTTTTTTTTTTTTTTTTTTTGCTGACATTTTTGGCATTTTTTGGGTTGTGAATGATGTTTGAATGTGGGGGTGACATTCCTGCTGGAAAAGGGGTGTCATCCTCAATTTGGGTGGAGAAGGGTTCCCCAGGACCAGGGAGAAGTGATTCCCAGGTCCGTGTGAATGGTGTATGAATGTACAGTGACATAATTGGAGCCTTGACGTGGCGTTACTGCTCACCAGTCTTGCATGGTGGACTGGTGCCAATCCAATTTGATGAGGATGTGGGGTGTGTGTGCTAGGGACCATAGTGGTGTGCATGCATGCATTCTCATTGTGCCATGATTAATGTGTGTGTTTAACGTGCAAAGATGCATAATGTGAGCTGGCATGAGATGGGGTCATGAGATGGGGTTCCAGTTCATATGCAGAGTCACCTTGAAGGGAAAAGACAGGTGGATGTTAGTCATGCATGTGCCACTTGTGAGGTGTGCATCACGGGAGGGGATAGTCATGCCTGACTCCCATGTCACTCACCAACCAGCCAGCTGTCCCCATACATGTTCTGTTTGCAATCTGTGGGGATGGGGCTCTGATTGTATATGTAGCTGTCATGGGTGTCATGGGTAGTGCCATGTGTTGGGCTGCTGATGTCCTCCTGCAAGGTTGTGGTAATTCCACGATGGCATGAGGGGTGAATCTGAAGATGCGAGACACCTCAGAATCTCTCATGCCAAAGATGTCTATGCGTGTGTGATATATCAAGTGAAGAGTGAGGGGCTTGTATCAGATAAGAATATTGTATTAGATTAGATTAAATTGTAAATTTTATATAAGCCAAAAAATAAAAAAATAAAACATCTCCCGTGCCCTCCTTAGTGCCATCCTCCATGCCCTCATCCTTCTTTGTTCATCTAAAGTCAGTAGTATAGCTATGCGCGACGATGCCCCTGGCATATTGGCATACAGATTGTTGGGCAACACGTGTGACTGCTGAACTCCTCACTAACAGTGTTGCTTTATCTGACAATTAGACTTTTTTTCAAAATTTAGACCAGCTTTTAGGTCCTCTAACTTTAGACAGAACATTTTGCAGTTGCGCACATCGCGTAGCCTGCGCAGCAACTGCGTTTTTTTGTGAATCCCCGTAACTCCCTCATTAGCATATTTGACTAGCAAATCAATGGTGTGTCTAGCGCAGTTTTGCGCGAAGGCAAGCGAAGGTCTAACTCAATTACGCCGGACCAAAAAACGTAGATTTCTGGCGTATATTGTTTTGTGAATCGCGTCCAACTATACGCACGCGCACATTTAGACTTACGCACGCGCAACAGCAGTTGCGCAGGCGTAATCGCTCTGTGAATCTGGGCCATTGTGTTTTTTTCAAAATTGTCGCTGTTGTTTATAGCGCAAAAAATAAAAATGGCAGAGGTGATCAAATACCACCAAAAGAAATCTCTATTTGTGGGAAAAAAAGAACGTAAATTTTGTTTGGGTACAGCATTGCATGACCGTGCAATTGTCAGTTAACCACTTAACCCCCGGACCATATTGCTGCCCAATGACCAGAGCACTTTTTGTGATTCGGCACTGCATTGCTTTAGCTGACAATTGCGCGGTCGTGCGACGTGGCTCCCAAACAAAATTAGCGTCCTTTTTTTCCCACAAATAGAGCTTTCTTTTGGTGGTATTTGATCATCTCTGCGGTTTTTATTTTTTGCGCTATAAACAAAAATAGAGCAACTATTTTGAAAAATATATTTTAAAATATTTTTTACATTTTGCAATAATAAATATCCTCCAAAAATATATATAAAAACATGTTTTTCCTCAGTTTAGGCCAATACATATTCTTCTACATATTTTTCGTAAAAAAAAATCGCAATTAGCGTTTATTGATTGGTTTGCGCAAAAGTTATAGCGTTTACAAAATAGGGGGTATCTTTTTTGGCATTTTTATTAATATTTTTTTTTTACTAGTAATGGCGGCGATCAGCGTTTTTTTTCAGTACTGCGACATTATGGAGGACACTTCGGACACTTTTGACACATTTTTGGGACCATTGGCATTTTTATAGCGATTAGTGCTATAAAAATGCATTGGATTACTATAAAAATGCCATTGGCAGTGAAGGGATTAACACTAGGGGGCAGGGAAGGGGTTAAGTATGTTCCTGGGTGTGTTCTAACTGTATGGGGGGTGGACTCACAAGGGGAAATCACTGATCTTCCGTTCATACATTGTATGAACGGAAGATCAGCATTTCTCTCCCTGAGGCCACGTACACACGATGAGACATGTCCGCTCAAACATGTCCGACGGACCGTTTCCAGTGGACATGTGTCATCGGATTTTGGTCTGATGACGTGTACATACCATCGGACGAAAATCCCCTCGGGCTGAGAACGCGGTGACGACTCGTCACCACTCCAGGAAGTAAAATACTTCCACGCATGCGTCTAATCCATTCGACGCATGCTCAGAGATTTCTGTCCGCTGGTGAGTGTACTAACCAGCGGACATATCCGACGGACATGTCTCCGGCGGACAAATTTCAAAGCATGAAATTTGTCCGCTGGAAAAACATGTCTGCTAGCCCATACACACGATCAGATATGTCTGCTGAAACGGTCCGTCGGACCAGTTTCAGCAGATATATTCGATCGTGTGTACGCGGCCTCACAGGACCGGGAGCTTTTTGTTTACACACAAAGCTCCCAGTCCTCGCTCTGTACTGAGCAATCGCAGGTGCCCTGCGGCAATCGTGCCCACCGGGCACGCACGCGGGACTGGGGGGCGAGCAGGGCACGTGCGCGGGCCGCCGGCGGCGCTCACGCCCCCTAGTGGCCGCGAAAAAAGTCGACGTAGAGCTACAGGCTCTCGCCCAGGAGAGCCGACCTGCCGCCGTAAAATGACGGCGGCAGGTCGGCAAGCAGTTAAAGCGACGCAGTGCCGTATCACAAAAAAATGGCCTGGTCAGGAAGGGGCTGAAGTGGTTAAGTGGCCACAGATAATAAAGCATTGCACATATTGGCTATTGGCTATGCAGTTTTAATGAGCATTACTAACAACATAGAAAAACAAGCCACAGGCAGGTGTTTTCTTGCAAGATTTAAAGAGCAACCCCACTTTTGTTGTAAAGAAATGATTGATTAATTTTAACCAGTTGTGTACTGCCAGCCCATAATGTACTGCAAAGCAGGGATAAGAAACAAAGAGATATTTAGTAAAAACAGCACACATTACACAAATTAACACTTGTAAGGCACACATTTAACCCCTTGATTACCTGAGATGTTACCTTCCCAGCCACTGTTATTGGCAGTGGCAGTGTATAGTATTATCACTGATCACTGTATTAGTGTCACTGGTCATTTCAGTGGCAGTTTGTCAGTTCACACCCAGTGTAAGTTAATGTCAGTTTGTTCGCCTCACTCTCACAGTCCCACTATAATTAGCTGATCACTGTCATTAGTAATATAAAAACATAAAAATAAAAATTACAGTATATACAGTACATCCGGAAAGTATTCACAGCGCTTCACAGCGCTTCACTTTTTCCACATTCTGTTATGTTACAGCCTTATTCCAAAATAAATTAAATTCATTATTTTCCTTTAAATTCTACAAACAATACCCCATAATGACAAAATGAAAGAAGTTTGTTTGAAATTCTTGCAAATTTATACATGTACATAAGTATTCACAGCCTTTGCTCAATACTTTGTTGAAGCACCTTTGGCACTAATTACAGTCTCAAGTCTTTTTTAATATGATGCTACAAGCTTGGCACACGTATTTTGGGTCAGTTTCTCCCATTTTTCTTTGCAGGGCCTCTCAAGCTTCATCAGGTTGCATGGAGAGCGTCGTGCACAGACATTTTCAGATCTCCCCAGAGATGTTCAAGTCTGGGCTCTGGCTGGGCCACTCAAGGACATAGAGTTTGTCTCGTAGCCACTAACTTGTTATCTTGGCTGTGTGCTTAGGGTCGTTGTCCTGTTGGAAGATGAACCTTCACCCCAGTCTGAGGTCCAGAATGCTCTGGAGCAGGTTTTCATTAAGGATGTCTCGGAACTTTGCTGCCTTTTACTTTCCCTCGATCCTGACTAGTCTTCCAGTTCCTACCACTGAAAAACCCCCACAGTATAATGCTGCCACCACCATGCTTCACTGTAGGGATGGTATTGGCCAGATGATGAGCGGTGCCTGGTTTCTTTCAGACATGACGCTTGCCATTCAGGGCAAAGAGTTCAGTATTTGTTTCATCAGACCCGACAATGTTGTTTCTTGTTGTCTAAGAGTCCTTTAGGTGCCTCTTGGCAAACTCCAGGCAGGCTGTCATGTGCCTCTTACTGAAAAGTGGCTTCTGTCTGGCCACTCTGCCATACAGTACAGGCCTGATTAGTGGAGTGCGGCAGAGATGGTGGTTCTGCTGGAAGTTTCTCCTCTCCCCACAGAGAAACACTGGTGCCCTTTCAGAATGACCATCTGGTTCTTTTCTTGGTCACCTCCCTAACTAAGGTCCTTCTACCATGATCCCTCAGTTTGGCGGTTCGCTCTAGGAAGAGTCCTGGTGGTTACAAACTTCTTCCATTTATGGATAATTTAGCCCACTGTGCCCATTGGGACCTTCAATGTTGCAAAAACGTTTATGTACCCTTCCCCAAATCTGTGCCTTGACACATTCGTGTCTGAGAAGTCTACAGACAATTCCTTGGACTCCATGGCGTGGTTTGTGCTCTGACATGCACTGTTATCTGTGGGACCTTTAAATAGGCAGGTGTGTGCCTTTCCAAATTATGTCCAATTAACTGAATTTAACACAGATGGACTGCAATCAGGTTGTAGAATCATCTCAAGGATGATCAGTGGAAACAGGATGCACCTGATCTCAAATTTGAGTGTCATGGTAAAGGCTGTGAATACTTAAGTGCATGTGATTGTTTTTCCTTTTTTATTTAATATTTTTAATACATTTGCAAAGATTTCAATTAAACTTTATCTTAATCTTTTTACTAAAGACATATAGCAGAATACAATTTGGCCTAAATGTATGAAGAAATTTGATCTAAATGTTTTTTTTTATTGCATATGTTTTATAGAAGAAAGTAATATTGGCCTAGATTCACAAAGCGATTACGCCTGTGTAAATGTTGTTAGACAGGAGTAATTTCGATTTACGAGCGTTTTTACGCTAGTCGAAATCCTCAAACCATGAAAAGACACCTGCGTGCTAAATTTCGACTTTATTACGTGTTAGTACGCCTTCAGATCTACGCTGCCTGAAAATTGCGGCCACTGGGCGGACTTCCTGTTGTTTTTCACCTTCATGGTATGCTAATGAGCTTTTGCCTGGAATCCACAAAATTTCGCTCTTCAAACGCAATCTCTTACGGCACCTTTAGTCATCTTTTTTTTCCGTTTCACTATACCAGCTTTTTGCTGGTCTAATATTAGACAGCCCATGTTAAGTATGGCCGTCGTTCCCGCGTCGAATTTCAACGTTTTTTCGATTTCTTTTATTATTTTTAACGTAAGTCGTCCGGGAATAGGAATGTTCGTAAACGCCGCTACTCAAACAACGAATGACGTCACGACGTGATTTCGCGCAATGCACGGCGGGAAATTCCTGAACAGAGCATGCGCAGTTCGATCGTCGCGGGGACGCGCTTAATTTAAATGCTTCACGCCCCCTACTCACGTATTTCGATTGCGCGGCGGAAAAAAAATACGATACAATAGCGTACGCGCAAAAAAACTACCTGAATTCGGCGTAGAGTCTGGTGATAGACGGCAGCGTAGCGTATTTCGATTACGCAGCGGAAGATTACATCTATGTGAATCTGCCCCATTGTATTTTTCTTCAAAATTGTCGCTCTTTTTTGATTATAGAGCAAAAAATAAAAATCGCACAGGCGATCAAATACCACCAAAAGAAAGCTCTACTTGTGGGGAAAAAAGGACGTAAATTTTGTTAGGGAGCCACGTCGCACGACCGCGCAATTGTCAGTTAAAGCAACGCAGTGCCGGAAGCTGAAATTTTACCTGGGCAGGAGGGGGGTGTAAGTGCCCAGTATGCAAGTGGTTAAAGTAGAACAGTAATAGTAAGCAAAAAAATGCCTGTTCGTGAAGGTGGTAAAAACTTCTGGAGTTGAGGTGGTTAACAAGCTATGCAACAGATTGCTACCTTTTGTTGCTATGAAAAAATTGCTGTTTGCTTCAACAGACTGATTGCATACTGATTCTGAATGGGAGGGACCGGGTCATTATAATCAGCTGATTCACTTTCAGTGTTCTAATGAGGAAAGCTGCAAGCTTAGAAGTAATTAACCCTTTGGGAATATTTTATTAACATCAACTTACATTTCTATTACAGAGAATATCAAAAATGTTACTTATATCTTAGTGCAGACATCTGAGCAAATCAGTGAGGCAATCCTACAAGCAGAAAATTACATTTATGGGGGGCATTCTGTACACCAATGTTGTGCAAAAACAACTCCAGTTTGTCATATTTGATTGGATTTTACAGAAAATTACAGCAGGTGCAGATTGAAAAGGAAAGGTAGGGCCATATTCACGTACATCGGCGCATTTTTGGACTGGCGTAGTGCAACTCCTTTAAGTTAGACCGGCTTAATTTCGAGGCGCAAGTACCGTATCCTCGTAGTATTTTTGGCCAAATTTGCACCGGTGCAATGTAAATTCCGAGGCGTAAGGCGGTGTAATTCAAAGTGGGAAGGACGTGGGCGTGTTCCATTGAAATGAGCCGTGACCCCATGCAAATGAAGGGCCGGCCAGACTGGGCATGTGCACATGAAGCAGACTATGGTCAGCACCTCTCTGAGCATGCTCAGAACTCGGCACGGCGCAATCAGTTAGATAGGAACTAGGCCCGTCAGACTTAGTGAGCTATGCACAGTGCTTAAATAGACCGAGAGCAATGCCCTTCCATTGCAAAAGTACATCCAATTTTTTTCCCTTCCTGAAGCAAGGTGCTTTTATTCCGTTGTCTGTTGCTGTTTGGAGGTTTGTGTCGTGTCCGTGTGTATATATATATATATATATATATATATATATATATATATATATATAATATTAAATAATATAATTATAATAATATTAAAATTAGTAAATTTATATTAGTTAAAAAAATATATATATATATTTATTATATTAATTATTATAAAATATATACTAAACAGAAAAAAATGTATATAAAATATATATTTAGCCATTAGGGTGAAAAGAGCCACTGGCAAGGAAATGGAGTGTTGCCAGTACTTTGCCCAGTGGCGATCGGCAGATCCTCTCCCGTGTAAGAACAGGGGAGTCCGCGCTATGGTGAATAAAGTAGCTGTTGCCTCCCAGTAGGATCCCTATGTGGGGAGCTAATATAAATATGGATAGTAGAAAGGGAAATGGCGCTGCTAAATTAATACCTTTGTCGGGTATATCCGTGGGGTGAGCCCAATGGTAATAGGCCCCCCTTTTGGCTGGAATTAGGGTGCAATTGGAGAGATACCCTGTGTTAATAGGAGGGTAGATGTTGGTTCCTCAGCTTCCACTAATTTCAGTGAAATTGAGTAAAGGTGGATTAATTAGGTCAGGAACCTGTGCAGGCCAGCTGGCCCAAAGATTGCTAAAGTAAAATGATCCTATGCTGCTATAAGGATGCCAGTTGTGACCGATGCACCCTAAACCATATAAAACAAAGAAAAAAATGTGTCTCTAGAGTCTAATAGGTAGGAATACCTACTAGTGTGGTTACTAGTGTAACAATAGTTTAGCAATACAGATTAATGTCCTGCAAGTGTGGCTGCTCAGCTCGGCCCTAATGGTGTTGCTTTAGCTGACATGTAGACGGATTGTCTAATTTTAAACCTGCTTTTATATGGACTAATTTTAGACTTTCCGTGCAGCTGATAAGCACATCGTGTAGATTGCACCGCACAAACTTACCTTTGTGGATCGGCGTATCTCCCTCATTTGCATATTTGCATAGCAAATCAATGGTATGTCTAGTGCAGTTTTGCACGCACGCTGCGCCAGTCTATCCAAATTACGTCGGTCTAAAAAATTTGGATTTCAGGCGTATATTGTTTTGGGGATACGGTGCATAGATAAGCGTGTGCATTTTTAGACTTACGCATGCCTAACTCATGATACTCCGGAGTAAGTGCTTTGTGAATCTGGCCCGGAATTTTTCATAACATTAAAATACAATATTGTATATACAGTAATATAGTGTAGCAACTCTATTAACTATATAAATTTCTTATTGCTATATTTTTTTCACAAAAGGGGAGCTACCCTCTAAGGCTTCGTACACACGAGCAAATAGATTTGAACAAATCTGTCTGCTGGGATATATTGGTTTGATCGTGTACACACGATCAAACCAAAATCCCCGCCGGCAGACAGCGCGCTGACATGTCGGTGACGTGGCGGTGACGTTGACGCCGCCACGTCACCGCACCAGGAAGTAAAACACTTCCGCGCATGCGTCGAAACCATTCGACGCGTGCGTGAGCAGATATGTCTGCTGGTTAGCATACTAACCAGCAGACATGTCGGGCGGACGGGTTCCCAGCCGACAGATTTAAAAGCATGCTTTGAAATCTGTCGGGTGGCCAAATCCGTCTGTTTGCCCGTACACACGATCTAATCTGTCTGCTGGGACGGTCTGGCAGACCATTTCCAGCAGACAGATTTGGTCGTGTGTACGCGGCCTTAGAGTTGTGTAAAATGGTGCACAGTCGAGACAGTTTTCATAAGATTCGGCCTAACAAGGTATGTCTACATTTTAATTTTACAATAGGGATACATGAGTTTGGTTAATAGACAATTTGTTTAGTTCCGAATTAGTTTTTCAACAAAATTCTATTTTTGTTGTTTCGAATTATCTGATTTTTCTTTTTTCTTTTCAAATTTCCAAATTTTCAGTTTTCAAATTTACTTATTTATTTAAAATAATGAATTCAGATCACAACGAATGACCTGAAAATGAAAAAAATAAAAATAAATAAATGAAATAAAAAGGAAACATTTTTTTGGCAGTGCACATGTCTATTGGGTAATGTGAGTGGAATAACTGATTTACTTGCACACAGTTTTTCCACTTTTTTTCCCCCTTTCAACCAGTTCATCGGCATTCTGGAAACATAAGGTATCTCCAAGAACAATTTTTTTTTTAAATATGACCACTGTAACTTTAAAGAAAAAATAGCTTCCAATAATTAAATTAACTAGGTGAAAGGGGAGGGGGGAGGGGTAAGAAAGTAACAAAAAGGAAAAAAAATAACAAAAATATTTTTTTTTACATGCTGTCACCAACCAGTGTCCCAGATCACCAATACACCAATTATATGATGATGCTGTACTGCACTGGTGTAAAAAACAATTGTACAAACTTTTTTTTTCCTTTTCTTTCTTATTTTTCAAAAAATTTGAACAAAATGTCTTATGGGTTAATTTAGGTGATATTTGTACTTTCCCATGCCTCAAGAAATGAGATAGGTTCATCAGGATTGATCAATTTTCCTACAGACTAAATAAGAAACGCAGATTGTTTTATTTTCTCAATAAAGTAATATAGCAGAATACAGTTAGACCTACATTTTTCAAGAAAAATTATTTATTTGCAAATAAAAACACAATTTTTTTCCGCAATTTTTGTTTATTCAGCAAGCAAAAGCACAGTGGTGATTAATGCAACCATTTTTTTGTGGGAAAAAATTATAGACACATCATGACTGCGCAATTGTCATTCAAAGTGCGACAGTGGTGGGAACTGAATTGAAGTGGTTAAATATTGTGTGTGTGTGTATATATATATATATATATATATATATATAAAATATAGATAGATAATCAGAGTCTATGGGGTGGATTCACAGAGAAATGGATTATCGTAGCGTATCAGAAATACGCTACGCCGCCGTTTTTTACCTTGATCTACGTGGAATTCAGGTAGATTTTTTTCGGTAAACGACGGCGGCGTAGTGTATTTCTCCCGTCGTAATCCATCCGCGCGAGTAGGGGGCGTGAAACATTTAAAGTAGGCGCGTTCCCGCGGCGATCGATCTGCGCATGCTCCGTTCGCAAATTTCCCGCCGTGCATTGCGCGAAATCACGTCGTGACGTCATTCGTTGTTTATGTAGCGTACTTTACGGGCGATCCACGTCCCGACGAGTTACGTAAACAAAATAAAAAATTAAATAAATTCGAAGCGGGAACGGCGGCCATACTTAACATGGGCTACGTAAAGTTAGAGCAGCAAAAAGCTGCTCTAACTTTACGTATAAAAAATAGACGAAAACGATTGCGACGCTCGCTCGTTTGTTCGTGAATCCCCGTAAAAACACATTTGCATATCCCGACGCATTAAAACGACGCGAACTCCTCCCAGCGGCCGCAAATAGATGGCAGCGTAGATCCGAAGGCTTACGAAGACGTAAGCCTCTCGGATCGAAGCCCGAAGCCGGCGTATCATGGTTTGAGAATTCAAACTAGTGATACGCCGCGGGAAATTTGAAATTACTCCTGTCTAACCCCAGTTAGACAGGCGTAATTGTTTTGTGAATCCACCCCTATAATCTTAGACGAAAGGGGGCTGGCAGTGACCTATTTAATAACAGACTTTTTACAGTAGGTGAAAACTGAGGAGAAACCGAAACTTGTGAAAAAGAGAAGACAGCGCCATCTGCTGGCTGCATTTACCATAGAACACATTCATTTATGATATTTCATAGTTACCTAACAAAAAAATAAATTGTGTATACATTAAAAGATTGGATTGGAATAACTTAGACTGCAAGTGTTTTCCAAGCCGAGCTAATTTTTTTGGTAAATTTGAATTTGATAAACGAGCGAGGTCTTGAAATGCGAGTAGCGTCACATCACAACTGAGTATTAAAGAGAAGAGAGGCACCTCTAAGTGCAGCAATATGGATACATTTGATTAAGGTACAATATTTAGGCTTGGTTCACACTGCTGCGAGTGACGTGATGAAATCCTATTTTGGTCAATGATAGCTGTCTTTATTAGAACTACTGAAGTCGCTCTGACTTCAGAAAAGTTTCCTGTACTACTTCAAGATGACTTCTATCTGACTTGTGCCCATAGACTTTAAGTGCTCATACACACTGCAGCTAAAAAAAAAAAAAAGCTGCTTTATGTTTAAAGAAGCTCAAAGAAGCTCAAAAGAGCTCAAAGAAGCTCAATAAAAACACGAACAAGAGCACAAAAAAGCACAAGCTTCTTTAAGCTGAAATGAAAGCTCAAATGCCTGTAATCCCACTTCAGCCCCGGAAGAATTTACCCCCTTCCTGACCGGAGCACTTTTTGCGATTTGGCACTGCGACAATTTAACTGACAATTACGCAGTCGTGCAAAGTAGCACCCAAACAAAATTGATCTCCTTTAGAGATTTCTTTTGGTGGTATTTGATTACCTCTTTTTTTTTTTTTGCGCTAAAAACAAAAAAAGACTCACAATTTTGAAAGAAAATATATTTTTTACTTATATAAAAAAAATATATAAAAAACAAATGTATTCATCAGGCCAATATGTATTCTGCTACATATTTTTGGTAAAAGATAGCAATAAGCGTATATATTGATTGGTTTGCGCAAAAGTTAAATAGTTACATAGAGCGCAAATTTTGAAACAAAACACAATGAGGGTTATTTACAAAAGGCAAATCCACGTGGCACTACAAGTGCAAAGTGCACTTGAAATTGCACTGAAAGTGCACTTGAAAGTGCAGTCGCTGTAAATCTGAGCGGTAGTTCTGAAATGAGGGGAAGCTCTGCTGATTTTATCATCCAATCATGTGCAAGCTAATATGCTGTTTTTTACTTTCCTTGCATGTCCCCCTCGGATCTCCAGCGACTTCACTTCCAAGTGCACTTTGCACTTGTAGTTTGCACTTCTAGCGCAAAGTGAATTTGCCTTTTCGCAAATAACCCCCAATATCTTTTACTTTTTGCAATAATAAATATCCCAATTTTTTTTCCCCAAAAACTTTTTTTTCCCTCAGTTTAGGCCGATATGTGTTCTTATACATATTTTTGGTAAATTGATTGGTTTGCGCAAACGTTTTTGCGTCTAAAAAAATAGAGGATAGTTTTATGGCATTTTTATTATCATTATTTTTTTTACTAGTAATGGTGGCGATCTGCGATTTTTATTGGGACTGCAACATTATGGCGAACACATCTGATACTTTTGACACTACTTTGCGACCATTGTCATTTATACATCAATCAGTGCTATAAAAATGCACTGATTACTGTGTAAATGGCATTGGCAGGGAAGGGGTTAACCACTAGGGGGCGATGAAGGGGTTAAGTGTGTCCTAGGGAGTGATTCTAACTGTAGGGGTGAGGGGACTCACAAGTGGAGGAGACCGATATGTGTTCCTCCGTTCTGGGAACACACATCGGTCTCCTCACCTCTGACAGGTGGTGGATCTGTGTGTTTACACACACAGATCCACACTCCTGCCGGTAATCGTGGGTAGATCTCTTTCCTGTTACAGAGCAGGACAGGAAAATGCCATTCTGCTGACGTATATGCACATGCAGCAGTCGGCAAGTGGTTAATTGATGTGATTTGGATCTGACATTACAGGTAGATTACCCAGGAATTCCCTGAAGTTGCTTTGAAGTTTTGAAGTTGCTTTGAAGTCACATTGTTATAATCTTTTTATATGGACTTTAAACTGAAAGGCTGAATAAATGGTTGTGGATCGAATCTAATGCCTCGTACACGCGATCATTTTTCGGCTTGTAAAAAACAACGTTTTTCAGCCTCTAGAAAAAACAATGTTTTTTCCAACTTTATCATTAAAACTACGTTGCCCCCACACGATCGTTAAAAAAAAATGCTCTAGCAAAGCGTGGTGACGTACAACACGTACGACAGCACTATAAAAGGGAAGTTCCATTCGGATGACGCCACCCTTTGGGCTGCTTTAGCTGATTTTAGTAAAAGACGATTCACGCTTTTCTGTCTGTCACAGCGTGATGAATGTGCTTACTCCATTACGAACGGTAGTTTTACCAGAACGAGCGCTCCCATCTCATAGCTTCTGAGCATGCGCAAGTTTAAAATGTTGTTTTAGCCCACACACGATCATTTTTTACAACCCGAAAAACGACATAGTTTAAAACGTTGTTAAAAAATGCAGCATGTATGGAAAAACAAATTCTCGTTATTCAGAACCCGAAAAATGATGTGAAGCCCACACACGATAGTTTTAAATGACATTTTTTTAAAACGTAATTTTTTACATGCCGAAAAATGATCGTGTGTACGTAGCATGAGTTCCCGTTATTTATTTTGGGGAAATTCGCTTTGATATACGAGTGCTTTGGATTAAAAGCACATTTCTGGAACAAATTATGCTCGAAATCCCAGGTTTTACTGTATTTTAATTACTATTTTTTAGTCCTGACTAGACTAAATAAAGAACAACTACCGTATTTATTGGCGTATAACACGCACAGGCGTATAACACGCATCCTAACTTTAAGGCCTCGTACACACGAGTAAATCTATCTGTTCAAATCGGTCGGACCGACCGATTTGAACAGATCTGTCTGCTGGCATTTTGGTTTGCTCGCGTGTACACACGAGCAAACCAAAATCCCCGCCAGCAGACAGCGCGCTGACGTGTCTGTGACGTGGCGGTGACGTTGACGCCGCAACGTCACCGCACCAGGAAGTAAAACACTTCCGTGCGCGAGAAGACATGTCTGCTGGTTAGCATACTAACCAGCAGACATGTCGGGTGGACGGGTTCCCAGCCGACAGATTTCAAAGCATGCTTTGAAATCTGTCGGGTGGCCAAATCCGTCTGTTTGCCCGTACACACGATCGGCTTAAAGCCCCGTACACACGGTCGGACTTTTGCCCAACCAACATCAAAATCCGACACTTTTCGCATTTGTCCGACCGTGTGTACGTTCCATCGGACCAACTTTTTTGGCTTTCATCGGACAAAAAGTTGGGTCTGCGAACGGACCAACTTTCAGGCAACAAAAGTCCGATGGTGCAAAATCTGATCGTGTGTACAGCAAACCATCGGACTTTTGGACAAATTACAAATGCGCATGCTCAGAACCAATGCTAAAATCAACCAATAATAGCAGAAGTTAACCAAAGGGTGGCAGTAAAGAGCAGAAAAACCACGTGATGATGGAAAAGTTTTAGAAAAGTTTGCAGAAAAGTCAGAGCGTGTGTATGCTATGGGTGTGATCGGACAAATCAATTAGGACAAAAATCCAAGGGAAATTTTGTTGGATGTCCTACCGTGTGTATGGGCCTTTAGAGGGAAGTTTCAGGAAAAAAACTTACCACCGCCCCCTGCGTATAACACGCAGGCACAGTTTACCCTCTATTTTCAGGGTAAAAAAAAGTAGTGTTATACGCCAATAAATACAGAATAATCCTTTTATACCCCTTTCCCTTTTTTCCTCCAGGTTGTAAATTTTTGGCTCCACAAACATTTCTTGGTACGTATTTTGTCGAAGACCTTGCAATCTTTTGCAGCCTTTCTTTTTGCCCACCATTATTTCAATCTTTTTCAATATGAAACTTAATCTTCCATGTGAGGTTCTCAGTTATGACTTTGCTATTCTGAATTTCAAAAAGATTTTTAGTCTGGCGTTTGCCAACTGAAATTCAAAGAAATAAAACTGCTGAACAATTTCAGGCTTTTTCTATAAACAGTTCTGCCTGGAAAGCAAGCGGTTTATTCAGTAAGAGATGGTTAATGCAGTTTGAAATGAATGCATTATGATGAAATCATCTTGTACTTCATGTGAGCCGAGTGGAAGCACTTTTAATAATTGTAGTTCAGTAGATGTGGTGTTGAATGCAGAGCTTGTCACACGCATCACTTGAAATAAGAAATCAAAGCATTTGTACATGATTAGACTTGCCAGCCCTGTATAATGATGAGAGATAGTCTGGATTCATTATTTCAGTTTGTGGATTCCTCTTTTACTTGATTAATCGTCAGAGGACAATGATTATTGCAGCTGGTACCACCTGTGGTGGCAGCAGTACTGGCTTAATTATCTTAAGTGGGATGACTACATAAAACACCATTGTAATCGGAATTCCTTGGGTGCAACCATGGTACCTTTGGTACCCAAATGAGCGTATAAGGCGTAGCAAGTGTCTGGCTTTACACGTAACTTGTTAAAAATGTATTTGTTCTCTGCTCTATTTGTCCCAATGGTTCCCCACTCCCTGCCTGGTATATAACGAAGATATTCAAACATTGAAGACAATTTATTCACAATCTGTCTGTAATCTTAAAGTGCACTTGTGCCAAGACTGTAGACACTAAAATGTTCTTAACAAGTAATAAAGAGCTTTAAAGTGGCACTGTCAGCTTACAAGGGAAATCAGGAAAAAGCACAGCTTACCTCTCTTATTTCCCCCGTGTCCTACCGCCCCTCCACTTTAGCATTACAGCTTCTGTTTTTGTTTCTGGAATGTAATACTTCCAGGAGTGTTGGCGTGTTTGTGTCCCCTGCCATGTGCTGGTATCTTTCTCCAACCCCTACACCAGTGATGAGACCTGTGGAGATGTTAGGGGTTAGGGTGACCACATGTTCCGGATTGCCCGTGACAGTCCCACATTTTGCAGGTCTGTCCCGGGCACCTTCTTTCTAGGACAATACAGTGTCCCGGAATGATAACTGACACAGCCACCCCCCGGGGCCAATCTGATGACCCCAAAAAAGGCTGCTTTCACTCACTGACAGTACTTGTCCTGGTCAGGAATGCCTGGAGGAGCACAATCCCTGCCCCCTGTTTGTGATTGGAGAAATCATAAATCCCGCCTCTTGTGTCCAACCACTGTGCTGTGGGAGGAGGAATTATAGTTCGGAAATGTGGTCACCCTAGTAGGGGTTAAAATATGGAATCAAGGCGAGGGTAAACAGACATCAAAGAACCTCCCTCTACTTACCTCTGTTTTGCCTTGTAACTTAAAGGGGTTGTAAAGGTTCGATTTTTATTTTTATTTTTATAACCAACACATCATACTTACCTCCACTGTGCAGTTCGTTTTGCACAGAGTGGCCTGATCTTGCTGTTCTGGGGTCCCACGGCGGCTGTCTGGGCTACTCCCCGCTTAAGCTAACCCCCTCTGGGAAATTCTTTCCCGAGGGGGTTAGCTTGCGTCTGCGGTCTCGTGTCATACACTTGGCGCCAAGTGTATGACTCAGTGCAGCCCCCGGCAGTCGCCAATGACTGCGCTGCTATCAATCTATCCAATCAATGGCCAGACTCCGTAGAGAAGAGGACGCTGGGGGACGCGCATGGCAGGTGAATGGGCTCAGGTAAGTAAAATGGGGGGGGGCCTGGGGGCCCATGACAGCGAGGTGTTTTTTCACCTTAATGCATAGGATGCATTAAGGTGAAAAAACACGAACCTTTACAACCCTTTTAAATTTAATTGTTCTGCCCTAAACAAAATTGAAGTGTATACACACTATATTGCCAAAACTATTGTGACGCCTGCCTTTACAGACACATAAACTTTAATGGCATCCCAGTCTTAGTTTGTAGTGTTCAATATTGAGTTGGCCCACCCTTTGCAACTATAACAGCTTCAACTTCTCTGGGAAGGCTGTCCACAAGGTTTAGTGCATGTCTATCTGAATGTTTGACCATTCTTCCAATAGCGCATTTGTGAGGTCAGGACACTGATGTTGAACAAGAAGGCCTGGCTCGCAGTCTCTGCTCTAATTCAAACTCGCTCATCCATAGACCTTGCTTTGTGCACTGGTGCACAGTTGTGTTGGAACAGGAAGCGGCTACCCCCAAACTGTTCCTGCAAAGTTGGAAGCATGAAATTGTCCAAAATGTCTTATGCCGACTCCTTAAAACCTCCCTTCGCTGGAACTAAGGGGTATAGTCAAACCCCTGAAGAACCCACACCATAATCCCCTCTCCACCGAATGATTTGGACCAGTGCCCAAAGCAAGGTCCAAAAAGGCATGGCCTCATGAAACCATATTATACAATCTTCTTACTCTGATCTGTATTTTGAAATATATAATCCTAGCCATAGAGCAGACTGTAGTGAGTGTGGAGTAGCTGTGTGAATTATTTCTTGCTTGATGATTAGACTCATCAGCATTATTAGACTGAATCCTGTACATTTGAGGGACAGAGCTGAACATTGCCACCATGCAGAAGTATAAGGTTAGGATAAGGCATTCCCTAACTTCCAGCTTGGCAGGAATAAAAAGATTTTATACACAGGGGTCACCTGGCGTACTTAACCACTTAAGGACCGCCGCATGTACATTTACGTCGGCAGAATGGCACCGACAGCACATGTATATATAGTGATCGGGGGTCCGATCGGACCCCCCCCCCATACAGCTGCAGGAGCGATGTGCTATCCTTTTTCACCCGCCCCCTCCGGATTATTTCTTTCTTGATGATTAGACTCATCAGCATTATTAGACTGAATCCTGAACATTTGAGGGACAGAGCTGAACATTGCCACCATGCAGAAGTATAAGGTTAGGATAAGGCATTCCCTAACTTCCAGCTTGCCAGGAATAAAAAGATTTTATACACAGGGGTCACCTGGCGTACTTAAAAATGTCTTGGATGAGAGAAAGCAAGCCCCTAAACAATATATGTGTAACCCCATATGTAATGTAGTGCTAATTTTTTAAAACTGTGCTTTCAAAACGTTCCAAAGATTTGTAGTTTCTAAATGAATTACCAGCAAATGTATCCATGCACAAGTAGCAAAAAGTCAATGTCTGTGGCTGTCCCTCATGATACATTCCGCATATGAACTCAGAATTATACTTAGTGTATTGCCAAGGGCATAGCTATTGGCGGCCCTACCGAACTCTGCAGCCACTTTGGAATATCAAAATGAAAGAGCAGTAAGTGCCTCTGGGTTTCTAAACAGTCATAAAGCAACTGAAGGACAAGGCTGTTTTAGATGAGAGGACAGATGTTTACGTGTGTATATATATATATATATTTAGATAAGTATTTATCTATATGCAAAAGATCTACCAAAGACACACTATAAACCCATTGACTAATGGCTTTTAGAAGGCTGGCTGGTACGGGTTATGCTGCATGACTAAGAGCCTCCTAAAGAAGTCATCATCATGCATCTGGCACTGAAAACTAAAAACCTTTTTTTTTGCACCTGAGGAAATCGCTAATCTCAGTCTCATAAAGTTTATTACATTTAAGTATGTTTAAAAAAAAAAAAAAATGTTATACTCACCTATAAAAATGCAGCATTAATCCAATGCTGCAGCTGTCCCTGTTAGCTGTACACTGAGAACTGAGCGATCAAAGACCATTGATCACTATGTTTTCGGGTCCACTTTGACTGACAGTGACCGCTCTGTGCTCTGCCCCTCCAGCGCTCGCCTGAGTGCTGGACTGCGGAGGGGGTAGGACTGTCTAGCAGCATGCTGAAAGGCTGAACTAGCTGCTGGTCAGGGATCGGGGTGGATCCCAACATTAATATTGGGATCTCTGCAAAGCCTGTACTGGATCTGTGATTTTTTGAGCAGCATTTGAACTTCTGCATACTTTTGTATTTAATACTATCAACACTGTTGTATTTATTCAAAGAATGGGGGACAAACTGGAGAAAGAGTAAGTCAAATGTTCAAATCAACAGCAAAGGTGGGAACCAAAGTCTTATTAAATACTTCGGTAATTCTGACTTTCCTGATATGTATGTGTTTCGGTTTGGTGGTTCAAAGGACTGCAGGCTGAGGAATAGCATGACAGCCTGGCAGCAGAAAAGCAATGGCACATTATCATAGTTAGGTTTAAAAAGCCACAAGTCCACCTACTGTAGTTTATCCAATAGAGAGAGAGAGAGAGAGAGAGAGAGAGAGAGAGAGAGAGAGGAAATACGTAAATAGAAACCACCATATACAGAATCCTATACCCTCCGTTGATCCATAGGTAAAACCCCTAGGGCTGCTTGTAAGTTGGAGACATCTTGTAAGGACATTATTTTACTGCATAACTTGGGGTCATCTGCAAACACAGAAATGGTAACTTTAATTCAAAACCCTATGTCATTTACAAATAGGTTAAGATGTAAGGTTCCCAATACTGTAACTGAACCTTTGGGTACACCACTAATAAATTGAAAATTGAGAATTCATATTCTAAATTGGGACATTTATAATATGAATCCTTATCACTAAACTCTGAATACGGTCTTAAAGCCAATTTTCTATCCATTTAAAAACAAACATTTTCAAGCCTGTAGACTTAAACTCACACATCAGCTGTGTGTGGAAAAATGTATAATACTAGATCTACATCCACTCCTTTATACTTGGTAAAGACTAGGATCCCTTTTTAACCACTTCCCGCCCAGTCAATAGTATATTGACGTCCAGGAAGTGGTTGTGTTATCCTGACTGGACGTCTATTTATGTCCAGCAGGATAATGTGGGGGCCCGCAGCGCGGCGATCGGTGATGCGGGGTGTCAGTCTGACACCCTGCATCTCAGATCTTGGTAAAGAGCCTCCAGTGCAGCCTTTTCTATCTGTGCAAGGAGCTGAGTCTTCACCTCCTCATTAACACTGGGTGGGGGGCTGTGAAAAACTCAAAGAATTAACTCATACACCCATATGCAGCTACACCGATAATGCCAAAGTACAAACATACTCTCAATCAGTGTTGCCAACTGACCTGGACATTTTATAGATAGGCAACTTCTATCCTCATATTAATTAGTGGTTCCAAATTAATAATATCTACTGCAGTAGGGAACAGACACAAAAGATACACTCAGCATCTTTCAATAACTGTTCTGCTTTATTATGACGTAATTAAAGGTTTTATACACATGATTACATAGGTATAACATTAATATTACAATTGTACGTTTATGGTAACAAGGGACGTAACATAGGTAGACTAATTCTAATCGGGACTTGAAAGAATGCAAACATGTAATGAAAACAATATTAGTGCCGTGTGCACAATGAAGGCAGTGTGCAATACATACAAAATAGAATACAATTATATACAGAACTTACAAATTTCCTTAACACAACCTACCAGATTAAAATTTACTGACACAACACCCAATATTGGGCTGTGAAAAAATCAAGGAATTAACTCATACACCCATATGCAGCTACACCCATAATACCAAAGTATCAACATACTCTCAATCAGTGTTGCCAACCTACCAGATTGAATTTTACTGACACAACACCCAATATGTACTGGCACAGCCATGTTTTTATTGGCATTTACAAAAGTTACAAAACTACAGTTTTAAGTGCAAATTTCAGTATTTAGGCTACAAATAAATACAATATGCAATTAGCAATGTGATTTAATATCTTATTTTATTTTCAATATAGTAAGTATCTCAGGGACAGGAGAAATTAGAATAGACAGGCACACACTCATGAAATTGATTCTCACATGACACTAACAACAGTGTGAAGCAGCACAGATGCTGATGACACCTCACCCACACAACATGTCCCCTCCTGAGTCACAGTCTCTCTCCACACTAGGAGGTCCCTTGAGTCCACTCCAATCCAAACAGCACTGACAGTCCCACTCCCGGCTTGCCTTGCTCCTGTCCCTCAGAGCCACACATGAAGCTCTGGTTACTTCTTTGCCTCCCTAGTAGACATGTGCATTTGTTTTCGTTAGAATGCATTTTCGTCCGAAAATCTGTTTTTTTTCGTTATCGTTTTAACAAACATTAACGAAAGTGCAAGAAACGAAAACCGAAAGATCCAACATAAAAAATGCTTAATTTTCATTTTTGTTGCGATAAAAATTTGATATAGAGAGATTCGACATTATAAGGGAAAAGATTTGAGATTATAGAGAAAAGATTCGACACTATAGAAATAATAGATTCGACATTACAGAGAATAGATTTCGATTTATGAGACGTAAAGATTCGACTTTCCGTCGAATATTCTTTTGATCATTCACCAGCAACCAAAAAGATTCGATGTTCCATCGAATATTATTGACCATTCGACAGAAAACAAGTATTATTGGATTTTCGGACGAATGCTATTCCCCAACGAAAAACTAAATAAATCAAAACGATTTTCGGGAGTAACTAAATAAATTGATTTTTCAAACGAAAACGAAAACACAAAACAAAATATTCCAGTTTGCACATGTCTACTCCCTAGCACCATGACATCACACAACACACTCAGGCACTACCTCCACCAGACCTGCCCCCCGTCGGCACTGCCTGAACACACAGTGGTAGGCACTCAGATGGTCATAGCTGACTCCAGACAAGAACTGTGCATGTGCAGTTTGGAGCTGAGCATCACAGTCACATTTTTTAACTGGAAGAAGTGTGGATACCCTGCGCTGCCAGATAAGTATGAATGATAGCAGCTAACACAACTTTTTCAAAAAAGCAAAAAACAAAGGAATACAAAAGTGTAGCGCTACACTTTTGTATTCCCACATTTTTTTACTGGGAACCATTCCTGTCACTGGCATTTACTGGCAGGAGAAATGTGCCCATTTTTTTATTGGCTGCCTGTAACAATACTGACGGTTGGCAACACTGCTCTCCATCAACATCAACAAGGTTGTCTTTCATACACACTTTGAGATCACTTCTCACATCGAGATAGGCAAAAGAGAGCATAGCCCAATAACGTAACAGGTTTTTAAATGTTACCTGAGTGACTTTCAGATTGTAATACATTATTTCCTACAACTGTTCACCAACACGGCTAATAGTTAAAGGAGTTGCAAAGGAAATTTTTAATTTCTTTTGCTGAAATGACTGTTTACAGGGTACAGAGACATAATAGTTAACTGATTCCTTTTAAGAACGATTAAAAATAGATAAAAATCAATCATATAATGTACCTGTACTGTAGTTTTTTAGTTTAGTTTTTGCATCTAGTTTCGTTTTTGCATGTTATCCTGTATCTGTGCTATACAGAGCCATAGAGCAGTGATGGTTTGGAAAACTAAACTAGAAGCTCCCAGTACTGTGGTCGTCAGGAAACAGGCAACCAGGAAGTGTCCAGAACAGAGGAGAATTACAGCAACATCAGAGCAAAAACGAACAATGAGGATATGAAATCAGAACTGCAGTAAGGTAAAGGAAGCTATTTAGCTAAAAAATATTTTTTCCTTTAGTGACCCTTTAATTCCGCCTGTGTTAAAAAAAAATCTGAAATAAGAACCTGAATACCTACCTTTCAAGTGGCCAGTATAACCCTTTAACGCCTAAGCCTATTTATGAATTTGGTGTTTACAAGTTAACCAGTTAAGGACCCCCGCACGCCTATGTACGTCCACAACATGGCTCGTACAGGCACAAGGGCGTAAATTTACGTCCTCGCCTTAGTGCGGTTCGGGGGTCCCATCGGGACCCCCTCCGCGGCGTGCGGCGGTCCCCCTGGCTCTGGGAGCGATCGCCGACGAGCGGGCGGATGTCCGTGTTTTCCGCCCCCCCCCGCGATCGCTCCCAGCCAATGGGAGCGCGCTCCCAGCCTGTCACTTCCTCCTCCTGTGTTTACACAGGAAGGAGGAAATGATCATTTCTCTCATCGCAGCGCTGTTTCCCAGCGCTGCTGATGAGAGAAGACATGCCAAGTAAGTGTGCACCAACACAACACTGACACACACTCACATAGGCATATTAACCCCTTGTGATCGCCCCCCCCCACCCCCCTGTCACAGTGTTACTGAATGCAGTGATTTAATCACTGCATTTAGTGTCAGTGTGACAGGCACTGTAAAAAACAGTTAGTGTTAGGTTCAGGATAGACCCCCCACCCCCCTAAAAAGTTTTAACCCCCTGATCACCGCCCTAGTTAACCCTTTCACTCCCTATTGCCAGCGTCACTAAGCGATCATTTTTCTGATCGCTGTATTAGTGTCGCTGTTCCCGCTAGGTAGCTATTTTTTTTATTACGATTTTTTTTTTTACTAAAGACATGTGGCTAAATAAATTTTGGCCTAAATGTTTTACTAAAATTTAGTTTATTTGATTTTTTTTATAACAAATAGTAAAAAAATAGTGATTTTTTTCAAAATTGTCGCTCTATTTTAGTTTATAGCGCAAAAAATAAAAATCGCAGAGGCGATCAAATACCACCGAAAGAAAGCTCTATTTGTGGGAAGAAAAGGACGCAAATTTTGTTTGGGAGCCACGTCGCACGACCGCGCAATTGTCTGTTAAAGCGACGCAGCGCCGAATTGTAAAAACACCTTGGGTCATTTAGCAGCGTAAGTGTCCGGGTCTTAAGTGGTTAAAATCTGTATTTTTGGCTAGAAAATTACTTAGAACCCCCAAACATTATATATATGTTTTTAGCAGAGAATCTAGAGAATAAAATGGCGATTGTTGCAATATTTTATGTCACACGGTATTTGTGCGGCGGTGTTTTAAACGCAACTTTTTGTACTTTCATGAATTAAAAAAAAATGAAAAAGTAAAGTTAGCCCAATTTGTTTGCATAATATGAAAGATGATGTTACACCGAGTAAATAGATACCAAGCATGTCACGCTTTATAATTGCACGCACTCGTGGAATGGAGACAAACGACGGTACCTAAAAATCTCCATAGGCGACGCTTTAAACTTTTTTTTACGGTTAACAGGTTAGAGTTACGGAGGAGGTCTATGGCTAGAATTATTGCGCTGACGATCGTGGCGATACCTAATATGTGCGATTTGAACACCGTTTTCATATGTGGGCGCGACGTCCGTATGCGTTTTCTTTTTTTGCGCAAGCTCGCGGGGAGGGGGGCGCTTTAAAAAAAAATTGTATTTATTTTTATAATATTAATTTGTGTTTTTTTTTTTACATTTTGATCACTTTTATTGCTGTCACAAGGAATGTAAACATCCCTTGTGACAGTATTAGGTGGTGACAGGTACTCTTTATGGAGGGATCGGGGGTCTAAAAGACCCCCAGTCCCTCCTTTGCACGTCAAAGTATTCAGATCGCCGAAGACGGCGATTCTGAATACTGTGTTCTTTTTTAAATCCGGCGCCATTAACAGCCGAGAAACCCGGAAGTGACGTCATGACGTTGCTTCCGTGTTTTCAATGCGGAAACTGAATCAAAGCCGTTTAACGGCTTTCATTCAGTCTGCGCAAAGACACTGGAGGTGCAGGATCAAGGATCAGCTCTCCCGGTGGGACGGGAGGCCCAGTCAGAGCGGCGAGAGGCGGCGGGAGGGGGGGGGGGGGGATGCAGCTGCAGGCATCATCCTGGTATAACCCCCAAAAGCCGAGGATGCATATATGCGTTCGCTCGGCATGAAGGGGATAATCATTTTTTGTTTCCACAGTTACAAGTGTAGCTGCTGTTCGAACGTTTCCAAGGGTGTGGGATAGTATGCCTGTGCTGGAAGTGCTGTGGTTCCTTCCACTAGCCGCTACTACTGTGTCCTCTGCTGACACAGTGGCTGGTGGAAAAAAACACAATGGGTAGGGGTGGTTAGGGTATACCATAAACTCAAAATGGTCAGATCTCAGTGGTAACTGTAACTGTGGAAGAAAATTAAAGCGGAAGTAAATCCATCGATTTAACAGTTTCAAAAAGCAGTTAAATTTCCGGCATGCCGGGATTGCCAACTGTCACATTGGTTGTGCTCTCAACCAAACTGTCAAACCATCCAATGGCTGGTGTCATAACTGATCACATGTGCAGCACCACAACAGTTGAAGATTAAACAGAGGCCAAGATGGCAGCTTCCTAGGCTGAAAATTATAGAAGGGTTTACTTCCACTTTAAGCTTTGAAATGTTGCTCGCTGGAGAGGTAAGTATCCATTGTCTTCTTTTACAGGACGCAACATGGTACTTTCAATTTCTGTGCAGCAAGAGGAACCCTAATTTAAATTTAGCATTTCTTATCCTTAGCATTACAGGTGCTGCAATGTATAGTATGTATATCATTGACATGAGCATGTTGGAATGTTTCCTGCTTTATTTCAATCAGTTATGTTACCTTGGTGCTTCATTTCATACTGCAAACTAAGGATAAAGAAACACTACTGACAATTTGATTTCATGTGGAATAATTGGACTACAGATGTAAAAAAAAACTTGAATATTTAATGTAATAATATTTAGTCTTAGATTGGCTCAATAAAAGCCATTGATTTTTGTTAAATAATAATTGGGTGCGATGCTTTGTTTGTACTGCTATTGATTGGATGTCAGATAGGTACGAGAGTTAAACATTTATCAGTTGGGTCTTTTAAGAAACAAAATAATTCTTCCTTCAGGATAATAATGACAGCCAAATCTGTTCTCTGATCAATGAGCTCCCTGTGTGCAGAGCATATTGTTACTAAGTATGTTTTATGGTCTTTCCTGAAATTATGATTGCTGTGTAATTTCTTGGGCGCAGCAGCGTGGAAAGTCAGCAACAGAAGCAAGGCAACTATCACTGTCTCCTGAGTCTAAAGAAAATGCAGCACTCTATAGTGTATCTGTAAGGCCTCGTACACACGATCGGACATATCCGATGAAAACGGTTCGCGGACCATTTCCATCAGATATGTCCGATCGGGAGTTTGATCCGATGGCGTGTACACACCATCGGATCAAATTCCCCACCGCCGGACGGCGCGGTGACGTGGCGGTGACGCGGCGGTGACGTTGACGCCGCCACGTCACCGCCACGTCACCGCACCAGGAAGTTAAACACTTCCGCGCATGCGCCGAATCCATTCGGCGGCGGCGCGGTGGCGGTGGGGGACGACATGTCTGCTGGTAAGTGTACTAACCAGCAGACATGTCGGGCGGACAGATTCCCACCGGATAGATTTCAAAGCATGCTTTGAAATCTGTCGAGTGGAGAAATCTGTCCGCTAGCCCATACACACGAGCGGAGATGTCTGCTGAAACGGTCCATCGGACCGTTTTCAGCGGACATATCCCCTCGTGTGTACGAGGCCTTAGAGAATGAGCCTTCCATTGATCAGATTCATTAACTTGAATTTCTTGTTAGATTGTCAAATGTATTTTACAAGCATTTAATGTTTCATACAGCAGTATACAGGCTAGCAGGTTAGCAAAAAGACAAATGTTCATTGGAACCTTCTTTATTTCATTGTTTTTTCAGGATAAGAAAAAAACTGTTAAAGTTAAAGTGTTACAAAACCCACAACAGTAAAATCAGTCTGTACATGCAGTAAAACATGCTTTTTTTTTACACACTGTGGAACGTAAGGGGTTAATTCTCTGCATTGTATAAAAAGGCTGTATGCACAGATCCTCCTCTTCTTGAATTGTTTTCAAAACATGTCCATATTACTGGAGTCAGACTGCACATGCTCAGTTTGGTGTGTATTGCTATCGTGTTTCCCCAAAAAGCCTGGGTCTTATATTAATTTTGGCAAAATAAGACGCGGTAGGGCTTATTTTCGGGGTAGGTCTTACCATGTAATGTGCTGTCTTCTCTCCCCTCTCCCTCCCTGCCTGTCAGGAATGCCCAGAGTGAACTGAGTTGAAATTATTGTAAAATTATATAATGTATAATGTGTGTGTTTCTGTAAAATAATTGTGCCAAATACCTTTGTTATAGCGCTTTTGTGACCCGCCGGAGCTCTCTTCCCCACAATTATATTACAGAAACACACACATTCTACATTATATACTACTGTAATAGAGTGGATTATTGGATTTTACTAGGATTTTAAACTAGGGCTTTTTTTCAGGTTGGGCTTACATTGGAGCCCTCCTGAAAAATAACGCTAGGTCTTATTTTCGGGGAAACACATTACAAAGTTTATTTATTTTTTTGTCTTGGGAGAGTGCATGTGATCAGCATAGGGCCCATCAAAGTTGGTATGAAAGACAACAGTCTCTGCTAAAAAAAAAAAAGTATGATTGAGGGTTATAAGTAAATTTCTAGCAAAAAATACAGATTAAGTTAGGTTCACACATGCTGCGGTTCACAGCGCGTCCCTGTTTAACAATTCAGGTGTGAATCAGGTCTGAATTTTTGCTTTCCAATTGCGAACCATGTCTGCGCCGGAGATGTGTGAAACGACTAGAGATAGATAAACAGACTAGAGATAGAAAGATAGACAGACAGACTAGAGATAGATAGATAGATAGACTAGAGATAGATAGATAGACAGACAGACTAGAGATAGATAGATAGATAGATAGATAGATAGATAGATAGATAGATAGATAGATAGATAGATAGATAGATAGATAGATAGACAGACTAGAGATAGAAAGATAGACAGACAGACTAGAGATAGATAGATAGATAGATAGATAGATAGATAGATAGATAGATAGATAGATAGATAGATAGATAGATAGATAGATAGACAGACTAGAGATAGATAGACAGACAGACTATAACAATACACAGACACTTTGTTGTAAATATTTTATTTTATTAAAAACACTAATCCGCCATACCCACATAAAAAATGCACTTAGGAATATAGATTTGCCATTTAATTGAAACACTGACTTGCCGTAATTAGAAACAAATGGACTGTGTCAACACACATCCAGCTGTTCTGGATGGCTGGCACTTATAGCAGCGATCAATACCCACAATATTATGCAATGTAGATTCGGTCACTAGCTGAATCTCTACCCTTCATTGAGCGACCAGCTGATTTGTGATGAATCCATAACAAGACAGGAAAGCCCCTGTATTTCAGCTATCAGTTTTATTGTCTAGTCAAGCATATATGACTTGTTGAGTTTTACTTTGATTTTCAGCACATCTAGCATTATGCATTATTTCCCTTCAGCACTTCACAATGCTATTTCTGGAAAGGACAGAAAATAACAAGATTTGAAAACTGATTTGTTCCATTTTAAATGTCCTGTCATAATCTACCCAATTAAAGTGGACCTTTAGTCATTTTTTCATCTTTCCATCTAATAAATCTTCTGCCCTTGTTGTTTTAACTTTGCATAGTAACACATTTTTTTTTCTGCCAGTAAATATCTTATACAGCCCACTTCCGGTTCCTTGTCTGGTTAAAAAATAAAAATACATCATGCACAGCTCTCTCTCTCTCTCTCTCTCTCTCTCTCGTGAGAGTTTGCCAGGAAAGGAAGGAGATGAGTCATAAGAGGGCCAATCAGAGCTGCAGGTGTGTTTATGTAAATCCAGGAAGACTTCAGCCGCCCACAGTTAAAATGGCTGCAGCCAGACTTAGTGGAGGGAGATTTCTGCAGCATATTTTGCAAGTACAGAATCACAGTGTATATAAAATAATATACAAAGTGGTTGGAGGGAAGCTTCAGAATGGCAAATATCTTTTTTATTGCAAATTATGTGAACAGACTGTTCCTCTTTAACCACTTAAGGACCGCCTACTGCACATTTACGTCGGCAGAATGGCACGGCTGGGCACATCAACGTATATATACGTTGGTTTTAGTACCCAGCCGTGGGTCGCAAGCTCCAGGACCGGGACCGCGGGATTCGCGGACCCGATCGCCGCTGCAGTGCGGCGATCCGTCCCTGGAGCGGAAGAACGGGGAGAGCCGTGTGTACACACGGCTTCCCCGTGCTTCTCTGTGGCCGGAGCATCGATCGCGTCATCCCTGTAATAGGGGGACGCGATCGATGACGTCACACCTACAGCCACACCCCCCTACAGTTGTAAACACACACATTAGGGCACACATTCCCTACAGCGCCACCTGTGGTTAACTCCCAAACTGCAACTGTCATTTCCACAGTAAACAATGCAATTTAAATGCATTTTTTGCTGTGAAAATGACAATTGTCCCAAAAATGTGTCAAAATTGTCCGAAGTGTCCGCCATATTGTCGCAGTCACGAAAAAAATCGCTGATCGCCGCTATTAGTAGTAAAAAAAAAAAAAATTCATAAAAATGCAATAAAACTATCCCTTATTTTGTAAACACTATAAATTTTGCGAAAACCAACCGATAAACGCTTATTGCGATTTTTTTTACCAAAAATATGTAGAAGAATACGTATCGGCCTAAACTGAGGAAAAAAAATGTTTTTTTATATATTTTTGGGGGATATTTATTATAGCAAAAAGTAAAAAATATTGCATTTTTTTTTAAATTGTCGCTCTATTTTTGTTTATAGCGCAAAAAATAAAAACCGCAAAGGTGATCAAATACCACCAAAAGAAAGCTCTATTTGTGGGAAAAAAAGGACGCAAATTTTGTTTGGGAGCCACGTCGCACGACCGCGCAATTGTCTGTTAAAGCGACGCAGTGCCGAATCGCAAAAACCCCTTGGGTCATTTGCCAGCGTATTGGTCCGGGTCTTAAGTGGTTAACCACTTCACGACCAGTCGCCACAGTTATACTGAGACAGGTTGGGTCCCTGGGGAAGCTGTCGTAGCTATACGTTGGCTCGCTTTCGGACAACTAGGGGGCGCGCGTCTGCGGCATGCCACCAGAGTCGACGGGCGTGGTACCCACAATCGCTCCACACAGAGACAGAACGGAGATCTGTCAATGTAAACAGACAGGTCTCCGTGCTGTCAGAGGAGAGGGGACTGATGTGTTATTAATACTAAGTATGAACAATGACCGGCCTCCTCACCCAGGCAGTCCCATCCCACCACAGTTAGAATCGCTCCCTAGGACACACAGTTAACCCCTTAAGTGCCCCCTACTCTTTTTTGGGACCATTTTTTACACTTTTCACTTTTTTTGGGACCATTGACATTTATACAGCCATCAGTGCTATAAAAAGACACAGATTACGTTATAAATGACACTGGCAGGGAAGGGATTTACCCTCCCGCTGCTGGCAGGGGCCAGGAGCACCAGAAAGGGACCCAAGAAGAGGAGAATCAGGGCTGCTCTGTGCAAAACCACTGCAAACAGCAGGTAAATATGACATGTTTGTTATTAAAAAATAAATAAAAATACTGGCACTTTAATTTTACATTTTTTTTTTTTAGATATTTTAAACTCTTGGTGCCAACAGCACACACATATGTGGCTTGTCAGACAGAGAGGCTTTGGTGCTGAGTGGTCGCATATTTCCGTGCAAAATTGCAAAAACATCTGCGTCCTGTGCACTCCCGGCATGGTTACCGGCGGCTAACTTTCTGTGACAGCCAATAACAGCGGTCACATGATCATAAACCTCGCCACGCCTTCCGGCAAGGGCTAGGAGGTGCCGGCACCAAGGGATTAAAATTATTGTCAATTGTGCTGTTATTATGGTATAAGTATAATGACTAATTGAAATTAGGGTTTACGGGAGGGGCAGGAGGAAAGCTGCCCTGGGCGAAGTGTCTTTATGTGTCAGGGCGCACTGCAAAGCAGCAACCCATAGAGTAAACAAAGTTTAAGGAAACCAGTGATACTCACCGCCATTGCTAATCTCTTTTTGAAAAAATAATTGAATAGTTGTTGTGCAGAACCATTGACTTCATTACTCAGTCACATTTTCGAAACACGTTTAAAAATCTGAGAAAAGTCTTCATGTGCAAGCTTGACGGGTCAGTGACTGAAAGTACTGACCCCAAGTGGGTCAACATGTTATGCCTCGTACACACGATTGGTTTTCCTGGCAGAAAAACTACCATGAGAGCTTTTGGCCGGGAATACCGGTCGTTTGTATGCTCCATCACAGTTTTTCAGACAGGAAAACAGCCGGGAATCCCGACGGGAAAAAAGAGAACATGTTCTTTTATTCCCCGCCGGGTTTCCCGGCTGTTTCCCGGCGGTTATTAAGCCGGCAATTTCCCTATGGGAAAAACCTGCGGTGGAGCATACACACCACCGGGTTTCCCGACCAAAGTTCTCATGGCAGTTTTCCTGTCGGGAAACCCGGTCGTGTGTAGGGGGGGAAAGCTACAGAGCAGGTTCTTGTGTACAAGACATAAAAAAGTAATGCCGCGTACATACATTTTTTTAATTGGTCATTAAAAACGACTGTGTGTAGGCTCCAGAGCATTTTTCTCGTCGTGAAAAATGGCCATTAAAAATTTAGAGCATGCTCTAATTTTTCTCACAGTCGTGTGTGGGCTTTAACGATGGGATAAAATGCGCATGCTCAGAGGCAAGTTATGAGACGGGAGCACTAGTTCTGGTAAAACTAGCGTTTGTAATGGAGATAGCACATTCGTCACGCTGTAACAGACTGAAAAGCGCAAATCGTCTCTCAGCAAACTTTTACTAACATGAAATTAGTAAAAGCAGCCCAAAGGGTGGCGCCATCCGAATGGAACTTCCCCTTTATGGTCCCGTTGTACGTGTTGTACGTCACCACGCTTTGCAAGAATCACGTCGAGAAAAACATACACAGTGGGCCAGATTCCCGTAGATTTGCCGCTGGCGTAGCGTAAGCCATTTACACTACGCCGCCGCAATTTAACAGAGCAAGTGCCGTATTCCCAAAGCACTTGCTCCGTAAGTTGCGTCGGCGTAGTGTAAATGGCTCTGCGTATCCCAGCGTAATTCAAAGGGGACGGCTTGTATTTAAATTAGGCGCGCCCCCAAGTCGATCGAACTGCGCATGCGCCGGCCTTAAAAATAGCCCAGTGCGCATGCTCCAGCTCACGTCGGAAAAAGTGAATGAAACCGTTGTGAGCGTCGTTTACGTAAATCCCTATTCGCGAACGACTTTGTAAAACAACGTAACCGACGGAAAAAGACGACCCTGACCCAACGCCATACTTAACATGGCAACGACGGAACTTCGTAAGGTTACCCCTCATATAGCAGGGGAAACTATGTAAACGACGACGGGGCGGCATAAAAACGTTTGGGAATCGTCGGGTTAGGCTCATTTGCATAGGCAAATGAGAAATCAACGTAAAGGCCACCTAGCGGCCAGCGATGTCATTACATCTACGATCCGACAGTGTAATTGTTTTACACATGTCGGATCTTCACTGTATCTATGCGTAAGTGATTCTAGGAATCACAGGCATAGATACCCAGTAAAAAAAAAACAGAGATACGACGGTGTTTCCTACGAAACGCCAGCGTATCTCTTTTGAGAATCTGGCCCAGTATGTTTTAAAATGCATTTGTGCATCCACTTTGCATAGACTTTCGAGCACAGCTAAACCAATCTCCTAAATGTTACCTGGAGATCCTGCTAATCACAGCATCCCTGCAGCAAGGTACTTTGCAATGTGGCATTTTTACTCTGCCGCACATTTTCGTACTGTCTCAGATAGCTAGACTGTAGTCAGTGCACATCATCCTGCCGGGTTGCTTAGAGCTGAATGTTAGAACCCAGCAATGGACCAGTCTGACTTTACATCCATGGCCTAGACCAGTGATGGTGAACCTTGGCACCTCAGATGTATTGGAACTGCATTTCCCATGGTGCTCATCTACACTGCAGAGTGCATGAGCATCATGGGAAATGTAGTTCTAAAACATCTGGGGTGCCAAGGTTCGCCATCACTGGCCTAAGCCATGCTTAGATCTGAGAACCCAGATATATGAGATAGCTTTGTAACGTTACAAATACGTTATTTAGGGATTAGGGAATGATTATGCTCTTTCACCGACTGATTCATACATGACTCCTGCTTGCTTTAAATGGAAATGGGAGCTTCACATCTACTTTAATGTACATGAGGAGGTGAGTTGGCTACTAACGCAGAAATATCAACAGTCTATAACAATGTCTGTATGCTGTTGGCAGGTGTCCTATAGTCCAGGCACAGATTTATATTCATGTTCTTTCCAGCAGTTATGCCAGAAGAAAGGAATTGGGGATTATATTTTCTCTGAACAACACAGCACTTTATTTCTGATCATAATAGAGGGTTACATGGGATGGAAGCAACAGAGGATAAAAACACTGACTATATGGCTATAATAACTACGGCAAGGTAATGTAAACTGGTCAATTGATGTAGCTCATGCCGAGATTAAAAATTGACCTCCAAAAAAGGGCTATTTATATTTAAAGTGTCCCGCTAACAAAATCCTATTTCACATTCATCTCTAGGTGAAAACACAATTTTTATCAAGGCTTTTACCATAGCTGCCAATTGTCCCTTAATTTTTTGAGACTGTCCCTCCTATGGAATTAAATTCCTCTGTGCATTTTCCCTCCTTATTTGTCCCCGTATAAAACGCTCTAAAAAATGTTCTACAAAACCTCTACAAAAAATTCTATACATCTCAAAACCTTTCATTGAACCGCTTAATTATTGTATTTATTTTTATTAAAGGGCAGTAAAAAAGAAAAAAAAGTAGAGAATTGAGTCCTAGATAGCAGCAAGAGACCATGACCATCGGGGGGGGGGGGGGGGGTGGTGTCGATCGCGAAGGAGCCCAGGAGAGCTGGGAGGGAGCCTCATCCTTACACTATGATGGAAGAGGTCTTCTGGAACAGAGAGCTGGAGAAGCTATTGGAACGGATGTCCGGTTAAAGTTCTCTATTATGGACTCGGGCAGGTGAAGGTTGGTGTGTGTGACACAGTGGATGTCCTGGAAGAGGCATGCCAGGGGAGCTGGGTGCGAGGCCAGAGGAGAGACTGTGGGAATCGTGTCAAGTCGCTGCGGCCTGCGGGCGCAGGATTTGCAGGCTGGACTAGCTGGGATAAGTGGTCCACCAAGTTAAATGCTGATAAATTACTGGACAGCTGGGGAGAGGTACTGCTGGCCTCTGGCCTAGTAACTTCGCAGTCAACTACCACCAAGTACAACTAATTACAGCCAACAAGCTGGGATTGTTGAATGAATGAATGAATGAAAACTTGTATAGCGCAGCACATGCAAACTTAATTGTTCAGAGTGATTCCCTTTTGTCAAGTGAAGATTATGGGGCAGACAGGCTAACAATTTACAGTGGAAGTTTTGTGCAGTAGAAGAGAAGTCCTGGGAGCAACAGTTTGCAGGAGCTGTGCAGAGGAGGAGCACTAGTCTGCATGAGTTTATGCAGGGAAGTGCCTGTAAATGTTAGGGTTCATCAGTTCTTCAAGGCTTAAAGGGGTTGTAAAGGTTAATTTTTTAATTTTCTAAATAGGTTCCTTTAAGCTAATGCATTGTTGGTTCACTTACATTTTCCTTCAATCTCCCTTCTAAATGTTTTTTTCTTTGTTTTCTTTGTCTGAATTTCCGCTACACAGGTAACCTGTAAAAATGTTTAAAGCATCGCCTATGAAGAATTTTAAGTACCGTAGTTTGGCATCATTCCATGTGTATTCAATTTTCAAGCATGATTTACTCAGCATAACATCATTTTTTATATTTAATTAAATATGGGTTATCTATTGTGTTTTCTTGCATTGATATTTTTTTTTTTAAATTGCATATATATATATACACAGTTGCAAGAAAAAGTATGTGAACAGCTCTCAGAAGACCTACGATTAAGAATTATTGACTTGCATAAAGCTGAAAAAAGGGATTTTTAAATACAGCTTACCTGTAAAATCCTTTTCTTGGAGTACATCACGGGACACAGAGCGGCATATTCATTACTATATGGGTTATATGGAGTACCTTCAGGTGTGGACACTGGCAATCTCAAACAGGAAGTCCCCTCCCTATATAACCCCCTCCCCTAGAGGGAGTCCCTCAGTTTTGTAGCAAGCAGTATGCCTCCCAAAATGTTCACCCAAAAGAGGGGTGGGAGCTCTGTGTCCCATGATGTACTCCAAGAAAAGGATTTTACAGGTAAGCTGTATTTAAAAATCCCTTTTTCTTTCTCGTACATCACGGGACACAGAGCGGCATATTCATTACTATATGGGATGTCCGAAAGCAATGCTTTAATGAGGGGAGGGAGACATCTTCCAAAGAAGGATTCAGTTTAGAGGTATACTCAAATAATAATAATAATTCCAACTTAGTCAAGAAAAAAACTTTTTTTTTTTTTTTCTTTTTTACAACCAAGGGTGCCCCTGATCCCGAGGATCTTAAACTGCAGCCTGTAGCACTGCCTGTCCAAAGGCAGAATCCGCATTCCTTCTCACGTCTAGTTGATAAAACTTTGTAAACGTGTGGACTGATGACCACGTCGCCGCCTTGCATATCTGAGCCATAGAGATCTGATGGTGTGCTGCCCAGGAGGCGCCCATGGCCCTGGTAGAATGGGCCTTTACCGACAAAGGAGGAGGCAACCTCTTCAAACCGTAGGCTTGAATGATTAATTGTCTAATCCATCTCGAGATGGTGGATTTTGCAGCTGCCTGCCCCTTCTTGGGGCCATCTGGTAGAACGAACAACACATCTGTTTTCCGGATCTTTTCTGTAGCTTTAAGATAGGCCTTCATGGCCCGGACAATATCCAAGGTATGCAGCAACCCCTCCTTTCTAGATGTGGGTTTCGGAAAGAAGGATGGAAGTACCAAATCCTGGTTCAAGTGAAAATTGGATATAACCTTTGGTAGAAAGGAAGGATGGGGCCGGAGAACTGCCCTGTCCTTATGTAGAACGAGATATGGTTCCTTACACGATAAGGCTGCTAATTCTGACACTCTCCTGGCCGAAACTATGGCGACCAAGAAAACCAACTTTCTTGTCAGTAAAACTAAAGGAATCTCAGCCAACGGCTCAAAGGGTTGTTTCTGTAGAGTGGACAGGACAAGATTTAAGTCCCATGGACAAATTGGTGACTTGACAGGAGGATTAATACGCAAGACCCCCTGTATGAAGGTTTTTACCAGCGAGTGGGTGGCCAGCGGCCTCTGAAACCACACTGACAGAGCTGAAATCTGTCCCTTGATTGTGCTTAATGCCAGGCCTTTATCCACTCCTAGCTGGAGAAAACTTAACACCCTATCAATGGTATATTTGCGGGAATTCCATCTTTTGGATTCACACCAGCCTACGTAGTTCCTCCACACCCTGTAATAAATCACCCTGGAGGCCGGCTTTCTAGCCCTAATCAGGGTAGGAATTACCTGCCTAGACAGACCTCTACCCCTGAGAATCAGGGATTCAGCCTCCAGGCCGTCAAATTTAGACGTTGTAATGTAGGGTGGAGGATCGGGCCTTGTGAGAGTAGGTCTGGTCGTAGAGGAAGAGTCCAAGGGTCTCCCACTGCCATCTTCAGGACTAGTGAGTACCATGTCCTCCGGGGCCAAGCTGGAGCTACTAGAATGACCGGCTTGTGCTCCACTCTGATCCTGCGCAACAGGCGAGGAAGTAACTGTAGCGGAGGGAATGCATATAGAAGTTTGAATTGATGCCAAGGGCAAACCAACGCATCGGTTCCGCAGGCCATAGGGTCCCTCGCTCGAGACACGAACCTGTCTAGTTTCTTGTTGAACCTGGATGCCATTATATCTACGTCTGGCATTCCCCACCTCTGGCAGATTGTCTGAAAGACCTGGGGATGCAGAGACCACTCCCCTGGCGACAGAATCTGGCGACTTAAGAAGTCTGCCTGCAGGTTGTCCACTCCGGGAATGAATATCGCCGAAATGCAGGGTACATGAACCTCTGCCCACTGAAAAATCAAGCTCACCTCCCTCTGAGCGGCCTGACTCCTGGTTCCCCCTTGGTGGTTTATGTATGCCACCGCTGTGGCATTGTCTGACTGGATTCTCACCGGGAACCCCTGTAATCTGGAGGTCCATGCCAGAAGGGCTAGGCGAGCAGCTCTGATCTCCAAGATATTGATGGGGAGCTGCCTCTCTGTTTTCACCCAAGTTCCCTGGCGAGAGAACCCCTCGAAGACCGCCCCCCAGCCTGCCAGGCTGGCGTCTGTGGTAACTACCTTCCAGACAACAGGGCTGAAGGATCTTCCCTTTAGAAGATTCTGAGGGTTCAACCACCAGGCCAGGCTTTGTCGGACCCTTGATGATAGCGTCAAAGGGGACTCTAAGGCATGTGCTCTCTTGCCCCAGGCTGCTAGAATGGCTGCCTGTAGGACGCGAGTGTGGATCTGAGCGTATGGTACTGCCTCGAACGTGGCCACTAGCTTGCCTAGTAATCGCATACACAGGCGAATAGTTGGTTTTTTCTTGCTTAGAACCAACTGAACCAACCCCTTGATAGCCTCGATCTTTACAAGGGGCAGGAACACCCTTTGCTGTTCTGTGTCTAACCTCATGCCGAGGTATTCCAACTGCTTTGTAGGCTGGAACGCTGACTTTTCCCGGTTTAGGACCCAGCCGAATCCTTCGAGGTACTGAACCGTGAGGTTTACTGCCTGTTGCAGACACGGCCGTGAGTGATCTATGATTAAAAGGTCGTCCAAGTATGCTAGGACTGTGACCCCTTGGATCCTTAAATTGGCCAGAACTGGGGCTAGGATCTTCGTGAATACCCGGGGGGCCGTGGCCAGCCCGAAGGGGAGCGCCCTGAATTGGAAGTGTCGCTGCCCCACCGCGAAGCGTAAAAATCTTTGATGCGACTGAAAGATTGGTACATGAAGGTAAGCATCCTTTATGTCTATGGAAGCCAGAAAATCGTCCCTCTGAAGCGCGGCGGCTGCTGACCGGATGGATTCCATCCGGAAGGAACGAACCCTTAGGTAACCGTTTAACCTCTTTAGGTCCAAGATTGGCCTGACATCGCCGTTGGGCTTTGGTATGACAAAGAGATTGGAATAGAAACCTAGCCCTTGCTCTTGGGCTGGCACCTCTATTATTACGTCCTGGCAAAGCAGGTGATCCAAAGCTGCCAGCATTGAGGCCTTCCTTGCTGGATCCTTTGGTAGCCTTGACTCTTGAAAATGAGGCGGAGGAAAGTTTAGAAACTCCAGTCTGTAGCCTGCGGTTACAGACGCCCGGACCCATTTGTCGGGGATCTTGGCTTCCCAAACTTCTGAGAAGAAACAAAGCCTTCCCCCCACCCGCGAGAGTGGGGGCGCCCCTTCATAAGGAAGACTTAGGGGCTGTCTTTGTCGGCTTGCGACACCATGGCCTCTTACCCCCAGGGGCCTGTCCCTGCGATCTACTGTTAACGTTGGATCGTGCAGGCGGCCGTCGATACTGCCTGGAATTTGAGGGCCCTGAGACAGGAAAGAGCTGCCTTTTAAATGTAGGACCCCGGAATGTCTTTTTGACCGGTAAAAGGGTACTTTTGCCACTTGAAATAGTCTGAATGTATTTATCCAGATCCTCCCCGAAGAGTCGTCCTCCATGGAAGGGAAACCCTGCCAGAAGCTTTTTGCATGGGGGCTCCGCCGCCCAGTTCTTCAACCATAAGAGCCTTCTCATGTGCACCAAAAATAGTGATAAACGAGAGGCCTGCTGGATGGAATGCTTTATAGCATCTACAGCAAAACACAGAGCTCTGGGAATGTCAGAAAACTCTTCTGCTTGTTGGGTAGGCATGTCCTTTAACATTTCTTTTGTCTGGTCCTTTAACGCCTGACAAACTCCAATTGCAGCCACAGCTGGCTGTACCACTGCTCCTGCCGTAGCAAAGGATGCTTTTAAAAGTGTCTCTAACCGTTTATCAACCGGATCTTTAAACATATGTATGTTTTCCACCGGGCAAGTTAGTGATTTATTCACACATGAGATGGCTGCATCCACCACTGGGAGCCTCCACCTCTTGGAGAATTTTTCCTCCATGGGGTAAATGACCGCAAATCTCTTCGGTGGCAGAAAAATCCTGTCCGGCCGTACCCAATCCCGAAAGATCAATTCCTCCAAGAGAGGATGGACCGGAAAAACTGCGTTGCTTAACGGAGCTTTCAAAGAGCCCAGAGAGGATACCGGAGGAACCTGAGGCTCTGGCAATGGTAAACTAAATGCCGAGCGGACCATGTCCGTCAAAGACTGCACCCACAGTCTCTCTGTCTGGGAGTCTGAAAATGGTTCCTCAGAGGTAGATCCCTCAATCCCTGAACCCTCTTGGTTCAGGTCTAGTTGATCCTCCTGCGATTCCAATTCCTCCGGAGAGAGAATCTCAGCATCTGAGGATACACCTCTTGGTGATGGGGATCTAACCCGTTTCTTGCCAGGAATAGCTCTAGCGATCAATGCTGCTATTCTCTCTTCTAGCCCCCCTAGGGATACAGCTAGCATCTCCTCTGTGATAAACACAGGGCTGGGCTGATCTGGGCCAGCCTCCGCACCAGACCCCCCTAATGGCTCATCCAAGGCGACCTTTATGGGAATAAGTTGCGGGGAAAGTATCGGCATATCATCAGAATCAGAGGGGGAACCCCTTTGTTTTTTGGTCTTTTTTGTACCCTTTGACCCCGAACCTTTGGAAGCCATAATACAAAATCGAGGGACTCCGCCAACAACAACAGACTGTAGTGGCCAGGAGTACAAAACTAGAGTTTAGGGGACAATAGATCACTAATGCCCAAAAACTGATGGGCCCCGTATGTTTTTTTTTTTTTTTTTTAAATATATATAAGTCTCTTTCCTTTTTTTTTTTTTTTTTCAAACATACAGTGACCCCAAACTTAGTTTGCCAGCCTCCAACCTGCTGCAAAAAGGGGAATTTCTTGGCTTAACAAAAAGGCATTGGAACAAAGTCCAGCATGTACTACCCCTCTTCCGCCACCGGGAGTCACTGTTCTGCCGCTCTGCGTCCTCTCCCTTTGAGATCAGCCTCAGACTGAGCACTGACAATGCCTGCTGATCTATAACAGCACAAGGCGCGCCCCTGCAGGCACGCCCCCCCCCCCCGCCCTCCTTTCCGAACGGCACGAAAAACGTCTATAAGACGTGCGCGCGCACGCGCGCGCGCGCGTATGCCGGAGCAGGAGGAACATGGAGGAGCCGCGCTGCTGGAGACCCAGGACTGCAGTATCAGGCGGCAGATTCAAACCCCCGGCCAGGTAGGACTCTCCAAAAGGCCCCATAGGGATCCCTACCAGTCCTAGGAAGAAAGCAGCAGGTAGCTAGCAACACCATTTTTAGACAGGGGAACCTAGTGATGGGGGAAATGGGATCATCCTGTCTTTCTCAGACATAGTGAGCAAGGTTGCCAATGCAGAGCATACTTAGGCTACCCCCCTTTTAGGTTACCCCGGAGAGCCTGCTGTCGAACCAAGTCCCGCAGGCTCCCCTCTTACCTGCTCCATGCTGCAGGATGTTTGTCTAGCAAAACGATCCAATCTTCTCCCATCTCCGTGGGTAGCGTAGTAGACCTTCAGGCCCTGGGGTCCTATGAAGGTACCCACTGTCCTGGACCTATATAGCACCCTGGCAAACAGGAACTTATGGTCTTTATGAACTCCAAGTCCTGGGCCCAGGGTCCAGCCCTCCAAAGAGGAGCATTATAGGCAAAACCCCACGGTTTGGGGCCCGGGTACTGTCCACTTTGGCACTGAGGCTCCTTGGACAGATCCGGTTAGCCCGCCCTTAATCCCAAGGATGTGGAGCAAAGCTATTCCGTGACCAACACCTAAGACACTGGCGAAAAAAACTGAGGGACTCCCTCTAGGGGAGGGGGTTATATAGGGAGGGGACTTCCTGTTTGAGATTGCCAGTGTCCACACCTGAAGGTACTCCATATAACCCATATAGTAATGAATATGCCGCTCTGTGTCCCGTGATGTACGAGAAAGAAAGGGTTATAAAAGTATCTCCAAAAGCCTTGCTGTTCATCAGTCCATGGTAAGACAAATTCTCTATAAATGGAGAAAGTTCAGCGCTGCTGCTACTCTCCCTAGGAGTGGCCGTCCTGTAAAGATGACTGCAAGAGCACAGCGCAGACTGTTCAATGATGTGAAGAAGAATCCTAGAGTGTCAGCTAAAGACTTACAAAAGTCTCTGGCATATGCTAATATCCCTGTTAGCGAATCTACGATATGTAAAACACTAAACAAGAATGGATTTCATGGGAGGATACCACAGAGGAAGTCACTGCCGTCCAAAAAAAACATTGCTGCACGTTTACAGTTTGCACAAGAGCACCTGGATTATCCACAGCAGTACTGGCAAAATATTCTGTGGACAGATGAAACCAAAGTTGAGTTGTTTGGAAGAAACACACAACACTATGTGTGGACAAAAAGAGGCACAGCACACCAACATCAAAACCTCATCCCAACTGTGAAGTATGGTGGTGGGGCATCATGGTTTGTGGCTGCTTTGCTGCATCAGGGCTTGGATGGATTGCTATAATTGAAGAAAAAATGAATTCACAAGTTTATAATGTACCTACAGTTTCAGTTTTGTTTTTGCATGCTGTTTCCTGCTTCTGTGATGTACAGAGCCACAGAGCCAATACAGGGCAGTGATGGTTTGGAAAACAAAACTGATTGGTGCTGAAGGGTTTTAGACACACAGTAATCACACCTCCTTGATTAGTGACCACATAGAGAAAGCTCCCAGTACTGTGGTCACCAGGAAACAGACTACCAGGAAGTGTGGAGATCAGAGAAGAATTTCAGCAACTTGAGAGCAAAAACGAACAATGAGGACATGAAAACAGCACTGCATTAAGGTAAAGGAAGCTATTAAGATAAAAAAATTCCTTTACAAACCCTTTAAACAGAAGAAAATACGCCTTCTGGAGTGGCCCAGTCAGAGTCCTGACCTCAACCTGATTGAGATGCTATGGCATGACCTCAAGAAAGCGATTCACACCAGACATCCCAAGAATATTGCTGAACTGAAATAGTTCTGTAAAGAAGAATGGTCAAGAATTACTCCTGACCGTTGTGCACGTCTGATCTGCAACTACAGGAAATGTTTGGTTGAAGTTATTGCTGCCAAAGGAGGTTCAATCAGTTAATAAATCCAAAGGTTCACATACTTTTTCCACCAGCACTGTGACATGGTGTGTTCAATAAAAACATGGTAACATTTAATTATTTATGTGTTATTAGTTTAACCACGTAACCATATTGCTGCCCAATGACCAGAGCACTTTTTGTGATTCGGCACTGCGTCAATTTAACTGACAATTGCGCGGTCGTGCGACGTGGCTCCCAAGCAAAATTGGCGTCCTTTTTTCCCCACAAATAGAGCTTTCTTTTGGTGGTATTTGATCATCTCTGCGGTTTTTATTTTTTGCGCTAACAAAAATAGAGCGACTATTTTGAAAAAAAATGCTATATTTTTTACATTTTGCTATAATAAATATCCCCAAAAAATATATAAAAAAAACGTTTTTTTTCCTCAGTTTAGGCCGATACGTATTCTTCTACATATTTTTCATAAAAAAATCGCAATTAGCGTTTATTGATTGGTTTGCGCAAAAGTTATAGGGCCAGATTTACATACAATTAGATTTGCGTAGAGTATCAGAAATACTCTACGCCTCCGTATTTTATCTGGCTCTACGTGGAATCCCGGTAGATTTTGTCCAGTAAACTACGGCTGCGTAGTGTATTTCTCCTGGCGCAAGCCATCTACGCGAGTAGGGGGCGTAAAGCATTTAAAATAGGCGCGTTCACGCGGCGATCGAACTGCGCATGCTCCGTTCAGAAATTTCCCGCCGTGCATTGCGCGAAATCACGTTGTTACGTCATTTTTTTTTTGAGTAGCGTCGTTTACGGACATTCCTATTCCCGAACGAGTTACGTAAAAAAAAAAAAAAAAAATTTTATTTGACGCGGGAACGACGCCCATACTTAACATGGGCTACGCACCGTTAGACCAGCAAATAGCTGGTCTAACGGTACGTAGCAAAAAATGACGTAAGCGATTGCGAAGGCCGCTCGTAACTTCGTGGATCGCCGTAAAAAGTCATTTGCATATCCCGACGCTGAAAACGACGCGGACTCCTCCCAGCGGCCGCAAAAAGTTTGCAGCGTAGATCCGAAGGCTTACCAAGACGTAAGCCTCTCGGATCGAAGCCCGAAGCCGCCGTATCATGGTTTGAGGATTCAAACTAGTGATACGGCGCGCAAAATTTGAAATTACTCCTGTCTAACACCAGTTAGACAGGCGTAATCGCTCTCTGAATCTGGCCCATAGCGTTTACAAAATAGGGGGTAGTTTTATGGCATTTTTATTACTATTTATTTTTACTAGTAATGGCGGCGATCAGCGTTTTCTTTCAGTACTGTGACATAATGGCGGACACTTCGGACACTTTTGACAAATTTTTGGGACCATTGGCATTTTTATAGCGATCAGTGCTATAAAAATGCATTGGATTACTATAAAAATGCCATTGGCAGTGAAAGGGTTAACACTAGGGGGTGAGGAAGGGGTTAAGTATGTTCCTGGGTGTGTTCTAACTGTATGGGGGGTGGACTCACTAGGGGAAATCACTGATCTTCCGTTTATACATTGTATGAACAGAAGATCAGCATTTTCCCCCGCTGACAGGACCGGGAGCTTTGTGTTTACGATCATGTGTATGCAAGGCCATCTTGACAAGAATCACGTCGAGAAAATGATTGTTTTTTCCATGACATTAAAAACGGACATGTGTACGCGGAATAAGGGTAATTTTTTTAATGTAATAATTATTCGTGATCCTCATAACTGGGGGCATGGCAGGAGTGTGTCCACTGACTACATACTTAGTTCTAAAATGTGTCCCTCTTTCTTATCTCAGAAATCTGTGACTAAAGACCTGTACACACGGGCCAGAATCTCGTTGGAAAAAACTGTTGCCCGAGTGTACAGACACTCCTTTCAAAAGAACTGCGGTTCTTTTGGAAGGCAAGAACGCAGTGACATCATCCCGCACGACGAGCATGCGCTCGTCACATTTGATGCCGTTGCTGCCATCTTGCTGCACCCTACCTATGCCTAGGAAGCTACCACGCATGCGTCAAAGTAATTTTAAACACGGGTTTCCACGGCGAAAGGTAAGTATACACACTCTTGGGTTTCTCGGCAGAAAAACACTGCCGAGAATCATGAGAAAATAGAGAACATGTTCTCCATTTTTCTCGTCGAGATTTTAGGCAGTTTTCTTGACGAGAAACCTTAAAGCCTTGTACACACGCTCAGTTTACTCGGTTTTCTTGCTGGTTCTTGTCGAGAAAACCAAGCGCCTGTACGAAGTTTTACTCATTCGCTATATGGAGATGTAGATATTTTCAGACATGCAGTATAGCTTTCTTTGCTCTTTTGCACATCCCTTCAGGCAGATATGAGTCATTAAAAAACGGATAAAACTACATTTTTTAGTTCGCTAAAGGTGTGAAGCAGAGGTATTTAATTAATTAATTAATGAAATTAATTTTTTGGTGGCAATTATTATTTTTTATGACTTATTGGTGGCAATTATTATTTTTTTATGATCACTCTTTAGCGGCTCAAAAAGAAAAATTTTGTTTGAGTTGTGATGCAGTTTCTTCTGTTTTTCTGCATCATATTTATGGATTTATTGTCATGACCTTCATAAATTTCTACCATTCAATCTTTTCTGCGGTAGAAATGTGTAAGCAAAGATTTAGAATATACTGTGCCCCTATGTGTCTACTTAAAGCGAAAATAGTTTTTACAGTTGTCTGAGTCCACATTTGTACGTTCATCTGCTTATACAGATATTTCATCAGCACTAAATGCTCGATTCGAAAGCTTTTAAGAGAACCTGTCAGGTCTCTAAAGAAATCAGACTGGTGCTTACTTTCAATAGAAGTAGTAGTATACTCATGTCTCAGGTGGCCCATGTCACCTTCATTGCTCTGCTTTAGCCTCCATCAGTCTTTTTGGCATTCAACACTTCTGGTATTATCAGATGCCTGTGCCCCCTGTCACATTCTATAGTTCTTTCCTCTGGTCCCTGCATCACTACTAAATGCTGTACTACCATATGCAAGGCCGAAACTAGGAGGAGCGGGGGGCCACACACCCCAGGTGATGCATCTGGAGGGGGGCGCCGCCGGGGTTCCATCACGCGCTGCTCTATGGGTGTGACTGCCGCCCGCTGCATAGTTTGCCAAACACATTGAGACTGCACAGGCACACTACCACTTAATCACTCTGCTTCTCCTGTCCGCCAGCGCTATAGAAAGGCATTCCAGAGCTACGCTTCAGCATGGGAAAGCCTCCGTGGAACTGGAAGGCATTTAGGACAAGGAGAGGGTTTTTTGTGCAGAAGACCTGGACTAGGAAGTTTGGGTGTTTGGGTTGGTATGGAAAAGGATTGGGTGCACCAGGAGGGGTGCAGAGAAGGCTCTGGACTGGGGGGCAGAGGAGGCCCAGAGATGAGTATTCAGAATAGGTCCTCGACTGGGAGGTGCAGTGAAGTGGACTGAGGTGGGTGCAGAAGGAGCCCTGGGGTGGGGGGTACAGAGGAGGCCCTTGGCTGAGGGAGTGTTGCAGAGGAGGCCCTGGAATGAGGGGGTGCAGGGGAGGCCCGGGACTAGAAAATGGTTGGCGTGGCAAAGACCCTGGATTAGGAGAAGAGGTCCTGGACTAGAAGTGGAGTACACAGGAGGCCTGGAGCTGGGTGATGCAGAGGAGACCCTGGACTAGGAGGGGTGTACACCGGAGGCACTAGACTGGAGGGGGTGTGGTGGAGGCCCTGGACTTGAAAGGAAGTAAGATTGGTGTAGCAAAGGACCTGGATTCAGAGGGCAGGTTGCAGAGGAGGCTCTGAACTTGGAGGGGGGGGGGGGGCTTTAGAGAAGGCCTTGGACTAGGAGGGGGTGCAGAGGAAGCCCTGGACTGGGGGGTGCAGAAGAAGCCCTTGACTAGAAAATGGCGGTTGGTGTGGCAAAGGCCCCTGGATGGGGGGTACAAGGGAAATACTGAACTAGGTGAGGGGATGTCTGGAGGCCCCAGACTAAGACAGCAGGTGTTTGGAGGCCCTGGACTATGAGAGGAGAATAGTGGAAACCCAGCTTCAGGGAGAAATAGCCTGGATCCAAAGCCTGGGCTGAAGAAGAACCTGCCTGGGCAGGTTCACAACATAAATAGGGACATTTATCAATTTTTGCAAGTAATGCCAAACAGGAACAGAGAGACAGGTCATGTGATAGATGTATTGCTTGTTTTTTTTTTTTTTTAACAATCAGGTTTTATTTATTAAGCAAATAATAGTACAGCAACAGAGAAACAACACACTCGGCTAACACATCCGACTGACATGACAATACAAGCAACTGACATGCATAATATACAGCAAAAAACAAACAAAAGGACAGGCGCCAATAAATAAAACTGCTGAACTTTAATGATAGAATAACACAAAAGCACTCACATGGTAATTGAAGTTCACAGGCATAAAGTGAGGTGAGGGTCTTCATGGAGCGTCCCAGGGAAATCATCCAGCTAATGTCTGCTGTGCAGGGAAAGTGAAACCAGCAGCGCTGAATCCGGAAGCGTGCCGGTGTTTGTGTACGAGTGAATCAGCAAGAGGAGCTGGAACGCACTCTGGAGCGCACGCTGGGAAGCTATGGTTGCGGCTTGGCAAGGGGGGATGACGTCATCACGCAGTACCTCAAGGATGCGACGCGTTTCCGTGCATGTGCCGTGTGTTGAATGTCTGTCACATGGCGCGAACCTTTTTCAAGCTGTCCACACGGCACATGCACGGAAACGCGTCGCATCCTTGAGGTACTGCGTGATGACGTCATCCCCCCTTGCCAAGCCGCAACCATAGCTTCCCAGCGTGCGCTCCAGAGTGTGTTCCAGCTCCTCTTGCTGATTCACTCGTACACAAACACCGGCACGCTTCCGGATTCAGCGCTGCTGGTTTCACTTTCCCTGCACAGCAGACATTAGCTGGATGATTTCCCTGGGACGCTATCTATCCTCGGCTGGTTTGACGATCCATGAAGACCCTCACCTCACTTTATGCCTGTGAACTTCAATTACCATGTGAGTGCTTTTGTGTTATTCTATCATTAAAGTTCAGCAGTTTTATTTATTGGCGCCTGTCCTTTTGTTTGTTTTTTACATGTCTTTGGAGCATTGCTTCGGCTCCCCACACAAGGCTGCCTTTCATCCAAAAAACTGTGACTCACCACCAAGCTTGTTATAGCTTATAGGACTTTGCACTGAGGACAGTCTAAAATTACAGTAGGTTCCTCTTTGCGCCAGCATTGTGTTTATTTGTATAATATACAGCAACAACAGGGTACGAGCACAGAGCATACAATAGGGGCAAAACATAGGAGCACTACGGGAGGGGCCACAATCAGGACACAATATGACTACTGAATAAGCAACACCATGGGGACGGTGAATGTACCAGGGATAGGGGTCCAGAACCAAGGGCTCCAGCACAACCCACCCAATAAGAGACAGGGGGGGGGGGACCCACTCATGGCGACGTCTATACCTGCCACTCCTTATCAAATTTTCAGGGGAATCCTCTGCTAATATAAGTCAACTTGTATAGTGGCATTGCAGCATTGATCATAGCTAGCCAGGAGGACACAAACGATGGATCAGAAGAGGACCACTTACGAAAAATGGCCTTCTTCACATAGAACAGCAAATATGCAATAAGCAGTTTACTGTGATGGGATCTCTGCTTGTCATCCAGTATTTCCAGAAGGGCCAGCTCTGGTGACAGAGGGAGCGCTGTATTTAGTTTAAGATTAACCAAATCAAATACCTCCCTCCAAAAAAACTGTATCTTGGGGCATTACCAAAGCATGTGTATGAGTGTACCCAACTGGACCAGACAACGAGAGCAATGGGTGGTCCCTGTCTGGTTAGATCCTGTGGAGCCTAACCGGCAATGTATTGCTTGTTTGGCTGTACTTCTCCTGTGGATCACAGCAGTGCAGATAGTTTTGCATTCTTGTGACCCGTTTTCAGCTGACAGCGGTCTGTTTGCTGATGTCACAGAGCCGGTCCCGGCTGGGGAAAGATTGCAATCTTATGGTCACATGCCTGGACCGACACCCAACTCAACTCAGATTTAGTCGACTGCTCCCGCACCCTCCACAGCCCAGTGTTTCAGTGAGCTGGGGGGGGGGGTGAAAGCAGAGAGCCAGAGACTGACAGTCACCAGGGAGCACTTAGTGATCAGCAGTGTTTGATTACTCAGTTTTCAGCCTTAGACCTGGCTGGGGGACAGATGCAGCATCCACCTGCGTAAGTATAATTAAAATAAAATAAAAATCCCATACCTGACATCTCTTCTTTTCTACTACTGTTGATGTACAATATATAATATGAACACTTTTCCCAGGTAGCCAGTAGAGATTTTGTGATTATTATGTGCTGTGTTTTTTTTTTTTTTTTTGCTTCCCATCTTTGATTGTCTCATTGCCATTAGCTGTAGTTGTTCTTTGCTTTGTACCTGGTGAAGTATTTACAATAAAGGTATTGGGGGGGGGGGGGGGGGGGCGGATGCCATACCATGAATTCAGCTTTAATTATTGTCTCTAACTCCTGGTGAGCAGACAGCGCTGTTGTATCACCGCAGCTCCTTTATAACAGTAATGTGTTACTGGCTTAATGTTTTCTTATTTTTTTACTTGTTTGTGCCCTTTCTGTTATATTCAGTTCAGCAGCATTCCTCTGCAGCCCACAATTACAATCTCTGTACATAACACAAATACAAATGTTGCAAGCTTGAAAGGAATGTGACTGTCTGTATCATCAGTATTGCAAATTTGCAATATTCAGGCTTGGTGCCATCTGGAGTCTAGTATAACAAACAGCGCTGAAAGGTCAGGACTTTGACTGTGGACTTGGGCTGTGGCCAAGAGTTTCAACATGTGTAGATACCGACTGGCCGGAATCACTGAGTAAATCAGGCAGATTTAGGGAGGAAGCTGAGCTAGGCACTGCTATCGAGATGAAACAGAAATATTTCTATTGTGCTAGCACTAAGTTTGAAAATTGTGTTTGGTAATAGGATTTTGTGTTTTATGTAGATCTGTTAGTAAAATAATTGGATTTATCCACACATTGTAAAGATTTATTTTTAACACTCAAAGGATGCAAAAACATCTGTACTTGAGCAATTTGACATCTGTAAATCTTTCACTGGAGCAGATAGCTCTGCAAACAAAAGAAAAAAGCTGTAATGTTAGTAGAAATATAGCAGACTCCCATACTCTAAGATGTGTTCCCACAACACTCCTCTATTGCTATCAGCAGGGTATGTCTTCCAGACTTCCAGGTCCAGAGCTTTACTCTACAGTTCCTGTGGCTCTGGTTCTTTTTATTAAGATATACTGCTCACAGTCTGGAATTGAGCATGCTGTACTGCACAACAGGAACGCAACATTTTAAACCTTTAAGCATAAAAGTGCTGCCCAACAGCAGGCATCGCATAGAGCCTTTAAAAGGCAGTATTCCCACGTCTGTCTACCTCGGTTATTTATTTTCATGTTGTTGCTAGTGACCCAAATTCCCTGAATTCTTTTTTTAATGCATTTTTAATTTAAAGAAGTACACATTATAAAAACAAGTAAAGAGGGAAAAGGGGAGGAATGATGGTGGGGAAGGGTAGAAAGGGAAGGGAGGTAAAGGGAACTGTGCCAAACGGGGGGATATGTAGGCCTGTAAGGGCCATATAGTCTATGCAGGAGTTCAAAAAGGGTACCGAGTGTTTTTAGGCTACGCCAACTGGTTTCTCTGAATTCTGACCTTATCGACACCCGCCCAAAACTCCCTGTTCAATAAGAGTGGCCCCTTGGGTCCTCATATTCAATAGGAAAATGGCAGTTGGCAGGAAAAACAGGCCCCTGGTAAGGAAGTGAAACTTAACCAGAGAAACACACAAGAAGATGTACTCTTAAATAGCTGATGGTTACACTTTAAACCATGGATGTTCAACCTCCAGCTGTTTTGCAGAACTCCAAGTTCCATGAGACATTGCAAGGCTGACAAGCTAACAAGCATGACTCCCAAAAGCTGAGGCATGATGGAACTTGTGGAGGGCCACAGGTTGAGCACCCATGTTTTAAACTAATTTCTGCACAGGCACAACATAGAGGTGTAGCCAGGTACCAGCTAGCTCTGTGTTTGTGAACTTCTGCCCACGCACTACTGTGTTATTATATAGAGGAGCTTTCTGTGCTGGTGTGTAGAGCTGGCTGAGCACTTCTGTGTGTATGCTCTATCCCTCGCTCACCCTATCCCCCCTTCCCGCTGCTGGCTGTGTGCAGACAACTGCTGAAATAGAGGCTCTGTGGGAATTTTTCATTCACCCTCCCTTTCTGGCAATAGTGGTTTGGATCCAATCAGGGGCAGTTGGGGCAATTGCTAAAGATCATGGGATACAGTATGTACTCCTTCAATTTATTTTATTTTAAGTGGTAACAGTCCTGATTTGACTATAGGAAGTAGCAGTCATAACAGATAAATAAGCTATAGGTAAATTTACTCTTAAAAAAAAGCTAAAGCCCTCAACCTTGTACAAATTATCCAGTGGCAAAACAGGTTACAATTATATTATGTGAGCTTTTTTCGTAGTACCACCCTGCATGGAATTTAACATAAAAAAAAAACCCATATATAAATATATCTATATCTATATATCTATAGGAGGCTGCGTCAGAGGGGGCGGGGTCACGTGACGGATTGCCCCGCCTCCTGGGCTGAGTCCAGCAACGAGTGGAGCTCCCTGCTGCGCTTGAATCTTCTGAATCTTCTCATCGCTGGAGGACAGCTGATCACCCGTCGCTGGATACAGACAACGTTGGAGCGGGGAGCCCCATCGAGAGTGGATTACCACCGCTGGATTTATTTTTATTTTTATTATTATTACAGTAATAAAGGATTTTTTTCTACGGTGTGTGTGTGTTTTTTTTTAACTATTTACTGTTCGTTCGTGAAATGGTAGGGGTACACTGTACCCCATTACCATTTCACACAGGGGGGGGGCCAGGATCTGGGGGTCCCCTTTGTTACAGGGGTCTCCCAGATTCTGATAAGCCCCCCGCCCGCAGACCCTCACAACCACCGGGCAAGGGTTGTGAGGATGAGGCCCTTGTCCCCATCAACATGGGGACAAGGTGCTTTGGGGGGCACCCCAAAGCACCCTCCCAATGTTGAGGGCATGTGGCCTGGTGCAGTTCAGGAGAGGGGGGGGCCGCACTCTGTCCCCCCTCTTTTCTGCGGCCGGCCAGGTCAACGTGCTCGGATAAGGGTCTGGTGTGGATTTTGGGGGGAACTCCACGCCATTTTTTTTTTTAAATTTGGGGTGGAGTTCCCCTTAAAATCCACACCAGACCGAAGGGTCTGGTTATGGATATTTAGGGGGAACCCCACGTCATTTTTTTTTTAAATTGACAGCGGGGTTCCCCTTAATATCCATATCAGACCTAAAGGGCCTGTTAATAGGATTTGGGGGGACACCCACGCTTTTTTTTTTTATGAATGAATCATCTGTGAATTGTAAAACAGACAATTCATTATACTGTACAGGACTGTACTCTATTAAATAAATAAATTAAATAAAGACACCAAAATGAAAGTTAACTGGGGAATCGAACTCAGGACACTGGGCATTGAAAAGATTGAGAGGCTGAAACCTAGCTGGTGAGCCACCTGAGAGCTTATACTGAGAGCTCCGCCTTTTTATAGTCATAGTACCACTGTAGTGTGACGACACATTGAAAATAGAGCTTGCATGACACCTAGCGGTGAAAGTGATTTAGGCAGGAATGCAGAGGAAAAATAAAATGAATCAGCGACACAGCTCGGCGCTGGCTCACGAGACACGGCTCACAGAGGCTCAATCTCGCCGATGCAAGAACGTTTTTTTGCACAATCTCGCGGTCACCCACTGTATATACAATATATATAAAAACAGAGTGCACAAGATCACTTCAAAACCATAGCTCTGCATTCTATGTGCAGACCTCTAGGGTCTCTTCTGTTATAAAGAGCCTGCATGTCAGTGTTTTTTTTTTTTTTAAATACTGACTTTACTACAACTTTAACAAATGAAACCTTATTGAGAACCAGATCCATCTGTCTTTTTTTCCTCCCCAACACACCATTTTTATTTTGATGTATAATTCCCTGTAAATAAATGCACTGTTTAAAGCGTCACCTATCCATCCCGCAAGGGATATTCACTGATCTACATTGCCTCCTTACTGCAGTCTACACTGAATAAGCTCTAGTGTCGAATTGTTTTAGAGCTTTCCAAGGTTGGTGACACAATTGCACTGCCCTGACATAGGGCTCAGTTCACAAAGAGCTATTTTCCTCTTAAAATCTGAGATAAAATAACTCATAGTTTTTTTTATATATACATTTTTTCAATTCACAAAAAAATGCTACTAAAATAAATAATGAGTTGTGCCATCAAAATGTGAGGTATTTTACTCATGAAACCATTCTGTATTTTATCCCATGACGTGATATCCAGTTAAATTGATACAGTGCCGAATGATTAGAACCCCTGTCAGTTTTTAGTTCTAATAAAGAGATAAAATGGTGTAAACTATAGAAATATACCAACTTCTTTCACAGGACATATGTGGTGTATCAACTAAGTTAAGTACAAAATATCTTTATAAACGTCACATATTAAATAAATATTAAATATTAAATAAAAATAGTATAAAAAATCATACCCGTATATAAATACTATTTTTCCACCAATAAAAAAAGACAGAGGGCCAGATCCACAAAAATGGGACGTCCGCGCGGCGTATCCCATTTACACTACGGCGCTGTGAACCACATCGGCGTATCCTTATCCACAAAGAAATGCCACTGTAACTTACGGCGGCGTATCGTAAATGGGCCGGCGTACGCGGGTGTAATTCAAATTAACTAGTGGGGGTGTGGTTTAGTATAATTATGAATGACCCGCATGCGTGAAATCACGTCGAAAATAGTCAATGAAAACGACGTGTACGTAATATACGCAATTCCCTATTCGCATATGAGTTACGCAAACGAGTTACGCAAACGACGTAAACGACGTCCAATGTGACGCGGTCCCGATGTCCATACTTAACATTGGCTGCGCCTCACTATAGCAGCTTTATCTTTACGCCGTACAGACGCCTACGCAAACGACGTAAACACACTGGGCGGGCGTACATACGTTCGTGGATCGCCGTATCTACCTCATTTGCATATTTAACACGGACGCGCCCCTAGCGTCCATCGTAAATATGCATCTAAGATACGACGGTGTAAGAAACTTACGCAAGTTGTATCTTAGCGTAAGTCCGGCGTATCTTGTTTTCTGAATAGAAAACAATGACATGCTGGCAGGAAATTCGAATTACGCCCGTGTATCTGTAGATACACCGGCTTGCGTAATTCCTTTGTGGATCTGGCCCAATGTTGTCATTGGAGAGATTTCCCTTCATTTCTCTCTCATAGGCAAAACAAAGGAGGCTGTAAAGCCTTTTTTTACATTAAAATAATAAAAATGTCATACTTACCTGCTCAACAGTATTGACAGAGTGGCCCCTTAACTTCTGGAGTCTCCCACCAGTGCTTTCTGCTCCTCCACTTCTATGTGTGCACCCATAGAAAGCTGCTTCCTATGGGGACACACAGAGTACAGCTCAGCCCTTCCCCCTGCTCCTTCCATACAGAATTTGACTTACAACAGCAGGAGCCAATGGCTCCCACTGCTCTTAGTGAAGCCTGTGAGAACAGGAAGAGCAGAGAGAAAATTTCTAGATGGGCACAGCGCTGGATTGACATATTTAAAAATAAAATTGCATAGACTTTATAACCACTTTAATCCAGTAGTATTTTGCAAATGTATTCTCCATTATCTGTGTAAATAGGGGCAGGATAGGTGCATGTCCCTTAACGTTATAATTTATGGAAACAAGGCTATTTTGTATCGTACAACTACTCAATGAAAGCATTGAATCTGCATACTTAGCTGTTTATATGATATTTTCGCTTGTATATTTTGGCATTTGGCTTTTATGCCAGTAAGATCTATAGATTTCAGGTATAATTATTGTTTATCTAAAGTGGATATAATTATTATTATCTAAATTGTGGCCATATTATCTTTTAGATCACACTTGTATTTTCCTAGGACAGATAACATCAAAAAAGAACTATATGACTCCACATAATCGTATTTAACAGATTAAAAAAAAATCTGACTAATTGAATAAACATCGTATTACAGATTTTGACAACAAGGTACTGAGAACCGCTAATAATCGACAATGCCAGAATATTTATCAAGAGAATGTCCTGGCTCTGAGGTCATTGCAGGTCTGCAGATCCAATCTTTTCTGAAGTACTATTCAATAATTCACAACTATGTAAAATTCATGTTCTATAAAAGCTCATTTTAATTACTTCACAGAGATGTTTGAATAGAGATATGAAGGAAAAATAAAAGACGCTAATAATATGCAATATCCAAATGGACACAAAAGTAATTTAGAAATGGCTAGCATCTTCAAAGTAATTGGCTGTTCTTTGGATATCTGTATGCAAAGAGAGTCACATCCTATTTGGATGTTCTTAGACTTCATAATGTGGAATGAAAGACACTGGATATGGTCTGTGAAATTTAGGAGTCCCTCGGGTCTTTTTATTTCTGAAAGAAACAGTCTTTTTACAGTGAGCGTTATGGTGTTACAAATCTATCAATGATGGATTTTTTGTGTCATTAAAATTCTATTGATAGTCATAAGAAGAAAGCACAGGGCTTTGTCTGGAATGCAAGGAAGTTAAATGGAGCTTTATTAACTCATATGTTTGACCCGTGACTCAAAGCTATATTGTCAGATATAAAACACACAACTTACTAAAGTTGTAGAAAGAACTCCAGGACCTTTAAAGAAGAACTCCGGGATAGGGATAAAATGTGCACATTAGCTCTGTGTAGTTAGTTAAGCAAAACTTCTAATGTGATTTGGATTAAAGAAGAGCTCCATTTTACCCCAAAAAATAAAATAAAAGTGAGCATCTACAAATACTGTAGCTGCTGACGTTTAATATAAGGACACTTACCTGTCCATGGATCCACCAACGTCGGTACCAAAGCCAATTCTTCAGTCAACATTGGGTGCAGGCGCCAGCATTGTAAGTAAGGGAAACCAGCAGTGAACCCTTCCAGCTTCACAGCTGGCTTCATACTGCACATGCGAGAGTCGCGCTGTGCTGTATGAATGGTCCCACACTCTTCTGGGACCTGTGTGTATCCCAGAAGGCTGCGGGAAGTGAAGGAGGAGGGGCCGAAACTGCTTGTATATTGGAGCCGCAAGTGGGAATGGGTACCTTTCAAATTCAGGTACCCGCTCTCCCCAAAAAGTGCCAAATGTGGCAGTGGAGGGGGGGGGGGGTGCAAGAAAATGATGCTTCCCCTCTTGAGTGGAGTTCTGCTTTAAAATCTAATACTGTGTACAGAATTCATGGTTTCAAAAATCAATGATGTCATCTCTTTATACAGAGTTTTTATCCCTGGGCTCCAGGAGAAGGAATCTCTGAACTGGTGACATCATTTCCTGTTAGTGTTTGTCCCCACATACTAAGACTACAAATCCCATTATGCCTTGGGATTTAGAGTCTAAATGGGTGGCAGTGTGGGAGGGACTGTGGGTACGTATGGGATGAATCAGACTCCTGGCTTGTCCATCTTACTATGCTGTACAGTGGGCGAGACCTGAGAGTTTTAGACTTCTGGTCTGACCTGCCCACTGTACAGCATAGTAAGATGGACAAGCCAGTAGTCTAATTCATCCCATATACATATTCATTCCATACACATCACATTGCTGCCCATTCACACTGTATTTCTTAGTAAAGCAATCTCTTGTTGCAGTGGGTAGACTAGAGAGTCTTAGGCCGCGTACACACGATCAGACCAATTCGATGGTGTGTACGGCCCTTCGGAAACGTTGACCGTTGGACCAAAGTTTTAAAACTTGCTTTAAAATCTGGCCGACGGACACCTGTCCGTCGGACCAAAATGATGGTTAGTACACAAAAGCATTGGACCAAAAACCCGCGCATGCTCAGAATCAAGTCGACGCATGCTTGGAAGCATTGAACTTTGTTTTTTCAGCACGTCATTGTGTTCTACGTCACCACGTTCTGGCCTGATCGGATTTGTGGCCTGATGGTGTGTACGCACATCAGACCATTAGACCACTTCAGTGTGGTCCGATGAAAACGGTCCGTCGGACCATTCTCATCAGACCGGTCTGATCGTGTGTATGTGGCCTTAGACTCTCGGAGGTCTGATCTGCCCACTGTACAGAATAGTTAGATGGACAAGCCAGGAGTCTAATTCATTCTGTCCAGCCCCACAGTCCAACCCACATTGCTGCCTATTCCATACATATATGTGATTATAAACCTAAGACCAGTTTCATCGGACCGGTCTGATCGAGTGTATGCGGGCTAAGACTCTCCAGTCTACCCACTGCAACAAGAGATTGCTTTACTGAGAACTACAGTGTGAATGGGCAGCAATGTGATGTGTATGTACTACTTGTATGTAAAATGACCAGAACATATTTCTATTATCTATTTATAGTTATGATAATTTTACACTGCAGCCTTTCTGTGAAAAAAAAAAAACACTTAGTAAATAAACCCCATTGCATTCACTTACATACCTAAGTATGTTTCAGAAAGAATAGAAAATAGGAAGTTCCCCTGAAACTAAAGCCTGGTACACACGTTAAGTTTTTCTTTGGTCAACGCCCAGCGGGCGGAACAAAAAAAACTGACAGATGATTATACTAACACAAGTGGTGTTAGTACAGCAATCTCCTCTGCTGTCCTATTGTGATCTGACAGGGGGACAGCCCCCTCGCCAGGAAACACTAATCACTGATTGGATGCCTGGATTTTACCTGCCAAATGAGTTATAATTCTATGTAGCTGGTCTCATGATTAAGACACAGCACAGCCAGGTTCTCAACTTCTAACCACTGCAACAGCAGCAAATCTTGGTAAAGAGCAATGGTCAAAACATACCCCTAGGCTGCTGACTAAAGAAGAAAGGAGCATCTATACACAGGTGAATTCAGCCCATATAGTTGTCTACGTTTAATACTTTTTAATTAATACATACTGTATAGTGTCTGGATAATTGGTGTATTTTATATGCTAGGTGTTTTTTTTAACTGGGTGGCAGCTGTCCTTTTGGAATGTTACATTTAAAGATCAATTCTTATTAAAGAAAACAAAATCAATATGGTTTGTTTTCAGTATCTTTCCTGCACATCTTGTCACTTGGACTGTACATTTCACTTTAATCATCAGGCTCTTAGACATCCGGGCAACCTTTGCTTATGTCTGCTGCCAACCATAGTTACTATAATTGGGGCCCCCTTTGTGAAGGAATTACATGCAAACACCATCTTGACAGCATGCATCTTTTTTTGCTCCTGTGTGCCTCTTGAAGGAGCAAAATTAGTCACTGAGTAATGCACAGGTGTATCGAAAATATACACTTTGTAAGCAATACAGATTTTTTTTACAGGCTGGCAGAATGCATCTAGCTGTTGAAGTCTTATAACTGCTAGGATTTACCACCGTTTGACCGTTGGAGTGAATGACCGATTACTGCTGTATTTACCTGTTGCACAGCACATCTCCAGTATAACCCACTCTAATAGAGGACATCTCCTGCACTTCACTCGTGGCCACATGTTGTTCATAGTAAGAAGGAACCTGTAAGGTCACCTGAGTCCAGGTGACAGGTGTACACCGTTGGAGTCAGGAGTGCACCGCTAAGGTAGTGGACCCTACGCCTGACTGCTGTGGATGGAACTGGGAGGTTCAGGAAGGCAGGTCCACTGGAGCACCAACACGGATCCCACTGGGAGCTAGAGCATAGATTTCCCAGGTGTTGAGTCTAAGAGCCAGCAGGTGTTCACCAGAGCCTCTAGTGGTGAGACTGGACTGTGCTGAAACTGGCTCCAGTTTGCGGCCCCCAGGCTCTTCTAGCTCAAACTCATGGTAGGCTACAGGAGAGAGAGGAAGGAAGCAGCAGCCTGGAACAATGGGGATAGTCAGGAGAAGATCAGGGCAACAAGCAGATATGGGTAGTCAGAGAACATGCCAAAGATCGGGATATGAAGCAGACAAGGACAGTCAAGAACAAGCCAAGGTCGGTAAACAGGATCAGACATAGGACACAGAGCAATGAGTACATGGAAGCCAAAACACACAATATTGATCAGCACGGCTGGCTTGCAGTACACAGAACGATATAAATCTCCTGCGCTCCGGTATTTCTTGCTTATGGGGACATACAATTCAATTGTACAGTGTCTTTCCAGAGTCTTGCAGCCCTCCTTAGAATCGTGGGAATTCAAAGGAACTAAAAAAGAAAAAAGAATGGAGGGCGCACCGACCTAGTGTGATACTGTTACACAATTTTTATTAAAATACTAAAATCAATAGTTATACTCACAAAATGAGTTAGAAACAAGCTTTAAAAGACAATCCAACAGCGCCAGCAGAACAGGACGGTTGCTTCAGTCTAAAAAGGTATCTGACCGATAATCAGGCTAGGCTTACGTTTCGGGGGCGTACCCCTTTCCTCAGAGCCCCGGTGGTCTGCACTGCACTGGCAGTACGGGGGTACGCCCCCGAAACGTAAGCCTAGCCTGATTATCGGTCAGATACCTTTTTAGACTGAAGCAACCGTCCTGTTCTGCTGGCGCTGTTGGATTGTCTTTTAAAGCTTGTTTCTAACTCATTTTGTGAGTATAACTATTGATTTTAGTATTTTAATAAAAATTGTGTAACAGTATCACACTAGGTCGGTGCGCCCTCCATTCTTTTTTCTTTTGCAGTACACAGGTTTACATAGAGTTCCCTGATAGGGCCTGGGGTGGAGCCATGCTTTGAGGAAAGGTTACTTAAGCAGCCAGGTGAAGGGTGTCTGGTCTCTCAAGCTGAACACATGGAGAAAGTATTTTTTGCCTCTGGTTACCTTGTGCTGATGCACAACTGCCAGTACCCAATGAAGCTTCCAGAACACTACAGTCACAGAGGACAGTTTAGGGTCTTTGACTCACAAGTCCCCATGACAGCTGCCACCTTTCAGTTTCCTCTGGACATGGTCCAGTGAGTGAGATGGCACCTCTCCGGACCAGGCCACCTGTCATGAGATTCTAAAGTCAGCTCCAAGCAAAGTCCATTCAGGCCCAACACCACTGAGTCCTATAAAGCAGCTGCAAAGTCCATGGGATGGCTGAGGGAAGCAGCCCCTCTGATTCTGGGACACTCCTGGGGAGAAGGGACCTGCTCTCCAATTTCTCAGACTATCTGCAATCCAGCCCCCTTCTGGACACTCCCCCCCACAGATTGAGTGGAACATAATAGACATTCCGGCATATTTTTTAATTCTCTTCAGAGGCAGGGGGAAGAAAACTTACAGCCTGTAAAACCCCTGTGCTCCCTTGATTACAGAAGTAGCCAACATTGTATTTACCTAGCATCTTAGGCTAGGAGGGTGCTACATCTTCTATGGGTCAAGGGTAACATGTTGGCCTCAAATAACTGTTGGCAATATTATAGAAAATCAGATTAAACCTATCTGATGAAAGTCACTATTAGTCATACTTGCCTGGTCAAGAAAAGAATTAGCTGCATTTTGCTTGAAGGATGAAATAATATTCCCATTTAGCAGCGCACACAGCGCACACAGCAGAAAATGCTGTCTGTTAGGAAGCCTACTATCACTAAGTGTAAGATGCCTATTTTCAATTATCTTTTATGCTGCTGTGTTTGTTTTATATTGACACTGCATCAGTGTTTTTGAATTGTTTGATTCCGCTGATGTCAGTGCTAGTAAAATAATCCTTGCTTTGAGCAACATGTGCCAGAATTGCAGTGGAAAATTTACATCTGCTTACTTTGCAGAACAGTAAAGCCAATGATATGTTTGTAGATGGTCTGTGTGCTATTCTTAAATGGCCTACAAATATCAAAATTCTGACATTTTAATCTGTCTTATAACAAACTAAATCGAGAGTTGGTCAAATTTGAATCAGTTTGAGTTTTGAAACACTGCAATGCCCCTAAAATGCCTCCATCAAATGATTAATTTATGCTAGAGCTAGTCTCTGAAGTGAAACAATTTGTTAAAGGGAAAATGTTTAAAAAAAAGATTTACCTAGGGCACAATTCTTACTCTGGCCAAACAAAACTGCTTAGAATTGAATGGAAGATCCCTCATGGGTTTTTTTTTTTTAGCAGCAAGGTATTGTATAAAACAAGTAACAAGTTGTTTATATAAAAAATATATTTTTTTATTCCATGTATAAAAGTATCAAAAACAAACGGGAATAGGGCATAATTACATGGGAGTCATGAAAGGCAAATACTGGTCGTAACATCAAGAACATATCTCATTATTAAAGGAACATTTAACACATGGACTCAAAATTAGAACAATGAATTCATATGAAATTCCACATATATAAATCCCGGTCTTCTTCAGGGGAATATGTTCTATATAGGAAAATAAAAAATATATACTGACAGTAAGTACATAATTGTTTCATTAAGTTTAGTTAACATGAGATTGAGTGGGCCAGATTCTTGTAAGAGATACGACGGCGTAGCTCCAGATACGCCGTTGTATCTCGGTTTTTCCACCTTGGTATCTATGCGACTGATTCTTAGAATCAGTTACGCATAGATTTGGCGTAGATCCGACTGGCGTAAGTCACTTACACCGTCAGATCTAAGTTGCAATGTTACACTTACCCGCTAGGTGGCGTTCCCGTCGATTTCTGTGTCGAATATGCAAATGAGCCCGATACGCCGATTCCCGAATGTATTTGCGCGCCGACGACGTAGTTTGGGTAAGCGTAAGGTTACCCCTGCTATTTGGAGACAGAGCATATGGTCTGTTGCAGTGTTTTTAAACTCCAGTCCTCAAGGGACACCAACAGGTCATGTTTTCAGGCTTTCCATTATTTTGCATGGGTGATTTGATCAGTTTCACTGCCTTAGTAATCACCACAGCTATTTCATCTGAGGGAAATCCTGAAAACTTGACCTGTTGGTGTGCCTTGAGGACTGGAGTTGAAAAACACTGGTCTATTGTCCGGGGCGGGTCCTAGTTCTAATATGTTTTTCGTGCACTCCCATTGACTCCTTTGGATTTATTAACACACATGAAAGGATAGAAATGCACCTAACCTTTTTTCAGAATGCCTGCAATGCAACACATATATGTAAACTAGACCAAAAAAACAAACCAATGGCATATCAGCTAAAGCACGTTGTTCTCCTACTTCCATGACAATACAGGTAAAGAATAATATAGTGTGGTACCACTTGAAAAAAAAATATGTCTACAATGCCAATCTACATAAATCTGAATGGGTTTGTAACCCTTTGATTGAACATTACTTACCTAGGGATTTTGATCAATCACTCTTGAGCATCTGACTGCTCTAACAAGCCAGCTAGCTAGCACACATTGTCTGGTTTAAGGGCAATCCAGGACCACCCCAGCCAATTTTCCCTCTCCCTACCCCACCTCTTACCTGCTAGCCCTTCCCAAATCTTCCTGATTACTATTTTTATTCTTCTTAACAATTTACTCTGTCAAAATGCTCGACCGGTTTCGTCGACCTGACGTCCTCTCGACGAAACCGGTCAAGCGTTTTGACAGAACATCAGAACACTTCAGTTTTGCATGAAATGCTCGTTTTTACTGCCTAAATGTGAGTACCCCATTTTACTTAATAAAAACAGTTTGTACATACGGTATCAAACTATATTGGGACCTTTTCTCTCCTGCATATGGGGTAATCATTGGAAGCACCTCCAGGATTATAGTAGGACGGATAACTGCCAGCGTGCTGCACAGTGGCACACACTGTGAACGCTTTAAACCCCAGGAGGGGGTGAAGTATCTGGTGAGTGCGGGCCACATAAGGGCACTGTTTGAGGTGGTCACAGAGTGGAACATTGGAACAGAAGTTCACTTGGCATAAGCACTTTTGAATTGTGACACAGACAGCACAGCAATTCACCTATTGATTATAGACATTCAGCACATGTATTAATACTTAAGCACTCTGTACTAAATTTTTATTTATATCTAATTTATTTATTTCACATTTTATACACATCCTTTCATCATCCATTCATTGCACAACTTGCAGGGTGGCACACTGTTTTTAGACACTAAAAAGCATAGATTTTGAATGCACATTTTACCATTCACTATTTAGGTAGCGCCACTCCTACATTCATACCCTAATTAATCTATTATTCCATCCAGGTTTAATAAATTATGTAGAGGCAGCTACCTGTAGGGGGGCGTCAAAACCCCACATATATTGTATATTGGCACTTTTTTCATTTTTTATTTTTACTTCCACTGCACAGATTCATTTATTTTGTCTATGACACATAGATATGAAGGGGGCCTTAAAGTTTCCCACTGGACATGGATATTTTTTAAATTACAACCCTCTGTTCTGATTTAAATGAAAATCCAAAAAGGAACAAAATACAATGCAAAAAATGTAAGGTATATATAAAGCATATCTCCAAATAGAACAAAGCTATTTCTTATTTTTGTTCAGTTGTTATATAGATGAATTTTGTGTGATAGACAACAGGGACATAGACAGGAATAAAAACGCAATAATGATTTTAGTACTTAACTGTTTCCAAAACCAACATGTCCTAAAGGATTGTATGAGAACAGCATAGAGACAGTGAGGGAATGTGGACTGCATCCAATATTATTTTTGTAGTGTTGATAGTGCTGGGAGCAGCTCTAACTGTGAGGAACCATGCTTAGTAGTCTTAAAAAGTCAAATCAGCTTCAACCAGCACAAATAAACTGATATCCGACATCTTTCTCTAGAAATAGAACAAAGTAAATAAAGTGCAACTTCTATATGAATGTCATTAGATCATGCGTAGACGGTGTAGCTGCAGCCAAACTCCTACTCTATCAGGCACTGTTGCCACGATAAGACAACACAGGGGTCTATAATTCCTATATACACCTTGCTGCCAATGTAATTTAGTTTGGTCAAAGTAGGTGGGGTAGCTTAAAAAAACAGTCAGGGGCCACGTGGGCATAAGGTTAATGCTGAATGCATACTGATATTATATCCCGCTGTGAGTATCCCATGCCCCAGTGTGATTATCTTTGGTAGTAGATATGTTTGGTCCTTGTATACCTCCTGTGGTCACATACAGTCCTTTTCAAGCTAATACAATTGGGAACAGCTCTGGAATAGTTCAGATTATAAACTCAAGTCATTTAGGAACAACCTTGGGTGCCATGTGGATAATATACCCCCTGAAGAAGCCCAGCGGAAAGAAACATGTTGGGATTTACCATTCATAACACCGCTATAAATTTAAGGACCATAAGAAATGGGCCATGTTTGTGTATGGTTTTATATGGATACATTGTGGCACCTGAAAAGTCCTGGGAATCTATCTTCCATTTTATCTTCCATTTTTTTTTTTTAAGTATAGGTAAAAGCATAATAGTACTTAAAAGAGAGATTTTTTTAATTGGTAGTGGTATTAAATGTAAACACTTTCTGTTTTAACAAGTCAATGCAGTATTTTCAGCGGGGAAATGTTCTTTTCCTCTATTCCCATTACCTGACTAGTTATTGTTTTTTTTTAATAAAATGAAGGCAACCTTTAAATGTCACACTCTTTTCTTCACAAATATAACACCTTTTCACTGTAGCTGCTACAATATTGATAATTAATACCTCTGTTTGATGTAATACAGGCCAAATGTACCTTTAGCAGAACTATAAAACATAATATAACGTGTCTAACCCTTTCGCTGCCAGGGCTATTTTTGCATTTTTTTTTGCACACATATATAAAAAGTCATTTTAAGCCTGAAGATTATTTAAAACCTCTCATATTATCTATTTAAAAAAAAAAAAAAAGCATAGACCCTGGAGACTAAAATATTGATTCCATTTTGTCACATCACTGTGCACAGCAGTTTATCAAGCTCAAATTTTCTGCAAAAAATACAATAAAGTTAATATAAAAAATGAGATTGCGTAAATAGATGCCTAACGTGTCAAGCTTTAAAAATGCGTGCCAACAAAACAAAGATGAACTTTAGCGCCCTGTATTTTCCATAGGTGATGCTTTAAAAGCCCCAACAGACCATCCCTTTAAATTTAACTGTGAATATTGGCCCTTGAATTATTGCTATCATACCAGCTTGTGTAAATGTAACATGTGTAGTGCAAATTATATTTTTATACGTAGGCGCCCCGACAGGTTCTTTTTAAAGAGACATCAGAGGTCATTTAGACCCCTGATGTCTCATCTGCCTTCTATTGAACCTGAGTGCCGATTTTGACAACAGATTTTGACAAATACTTAATTTCCATGTTTCCAAAGATCTCCTTTCCCTCAACCTGGTGGCATATGCCATGCAGGTCTCAGGCCTGTAGGAGGAACAGCGGAGCTCAGCTGGGGGGGGGGGGGGTGGGCAGTCGGGGTGGAACAGGATGCGAACAGGATGCGATTAGGCTGTATAGACACCTGATCAATTTCTTCAGAAAGCTGACAGTTGGCTTGTGGAGTATACACATCCTCCCAACTGCTTTAGCAGACTTGAATGTGTAATAATCCCCCACTACTCCTGATATCTGACATAATGCAGTGACAGTAAAAGGGTTAAATAATTTGTACCTAAATGGTTAGTATATGATTAAAAATACCCATGCTGGTACCACGGGGTACCTATAGACAAAAAACAACTGGTCAGCTTTGACTAAAGTTGAATAATGGTCTTGCTATAGGTGTAGGCCATTTATGTCCCTCCCAATGCCTGGCAGAAAAAAAGGGACAGTGTCCCTCCCATCCTGCATTATTAGAATGTTAATATTCTCCTAGCTGATGCTACTTACCCCCACTATCACAGGAACAAGCTCTCTCTGATTCAAACCCTTGCAACTCTAAGCTGCTGTAATACAGGAGATCATGTATTGTGCATAAATCACTACTGTGATAGTGGGGTGAGCAGTAACATCCGGGAGTGCCTTATCAATGTTCTAGCCACAAAGACAGGATGGGAGAAAAGCATCTCTGGGGGGTTTTCAGCTGGACTTCACAAGGTACATAAATTCCCTATTCCTATAGCAAGGGCATTATTCAACTTTAGTAAATGTTACACAGTTTGCTTTTACCTACAGGTGCCCCTTAAAGGGGTTGTAAACCTTCACAGTTTTTCACCTTAATGCATTCTATGAAAACACATTTGTGCTGCAGCACTCCGCCCCCCCCCCCCCCAGACCCTTCTTTACTCACCTGGACCGGATCGTTCCAGCGACGGGGCGAAGCCCAGCAGCTCCAGCGAATGTCTTCGGTCCTCATTGGATAGATTGATGGCAGAAGGAGCCATTGGCCCACATGAGTGCCCCCATGAAATGCGGCTCTCCATGGGGGCTTTCAAGAAGAGGAAGAGCCAATAGCGAAAGGGACCCCAGAAAATAAGGATCGGGGCCACCATGTGCAAAACCCTTGTACAGAGGTGGCAAGTATAACATGTTTGTTATTTATTTATTTTTTTAAAAAGCTTTACAATCACTTTACCTAACCCTTTAAATCATGGTAATGGTCCAAAGAGCATTGGCCATGCTGGTTATAATCATTGTCAGTAAATAAGGTGATGGGGCTAGTGCACATGAAGATGCCACCACAGCGTATTGGCCAGGCATTGGCCAGTTTTGTTTCATGGTTCACAGTGTTTTACTTTATCTTGAACAGGAGCTGAAAGAGTATTTTATATTCTTTGCTACTGGTCTACACTCTGTGTATTTGTACTTGAGCACAGGGATGGCTCATTGGATGTTTTGTTTGATTTACATTCAGTTCAATGCTTTGCAATATCACCATGTGCTATGTTTTGTTTTGTTTTTCCCGCTATGCAGTGCCTTACATGGCATCATCTGCCCTTTGCACTTTAGCACTTGTGTATGTTCCATGCGTAATATGTCACTTTTCAAGATTTACAGTTATGTCATTTTGATTTGCACTTTATTAACCCCTTCCCATATGCGGCCTCGGCTTTTGGTGGTTATACCAGAATGATGCTCGCAGCTGCAGGCATCATCCTGGTATAATTTTGTAGAGCCGGCGATTGGATTTCCAGGGATAACAACCGATGTGGCTAAAAGCTGCTTGTTTTTTTATCCGGGAGGAGTGGGAGGGGTTTTCCTCCCAGAGCCGCCTCCGCCGCTCTTACCGGGCCTCCCGTCCCACTGGGAGACCCGATGCACGATCTGCTGTCCCCAGTGCCTAGCGAGAGACTGAAACGAAGCTGCGATCCAGTCTCTTCAGTGTAAACACGGAAGTGACATCACAACATCACTTCCTGTTTACTCAGCTGCCAATGGCGCCGGTTTTAAAAAAATACACAGTTTTCAGAATCTCCTTTTTCAGCGATCTGAATACTTTGAAGTGCAAAGGAGGGATTGGAGATTTTTAGGTACTGTAGTTTGTCACCATTCCACAAGTCCCTGCAATTATAAAGCGTAACATGTTTGGTATCTATTTACTCGGCGTAACTTCATCTTTCACGTTATACCAAAAAATTGGGCTAACTTTACTTTAAAAAAAAATTTTATTTATGAAAGTGTCTTTTTCCCAAAAAGTTGTGTTTAAAACACCGCTGCACAAATATCGTGTGACATAAAATATTGCCACAATCACCATTTTATTCTCTAGGTTCTCTGCTAAAAATATATATATATATATATATATAATGTTTGGGGGTTCTAAGTAATTTTCTAGCAAAAAATACGGATTTTAACTTGTAAACACCAAATGTCAGAAATAGCTTTAAGCCTCGTACACACGCTCGGATATCTGATGGAATCGAATCCGATGAATTTTTTCTTCGGATATCTAATGAAGCTGACTTTCATCAGTCTTGCCTACACACCATCAGTCAAAAATCCGACCGTGCCAAAACGCGGTGACATAAAACACTGCGACGTGCTGAAAAAACATGAAGTTCAATGCTTCCGAGTATGCGTCGACTTGATTCTGAGCATGCGCGGATTTTTGACAGATAGACTTCCACAAAGACGATTTTTTTTTTCTATCGTTTTTTTATCTATAGGAAAAATTGAAAACATGTTCTATTTTTTTTTTCACTGATGGGGCCCACACACGATCAGTTTGTCCGATGAAATCGGTCCGTTTTCATTGGACAAACCGATCGTGTGTACGCGGCTTTAGTCATGAAAGGGATATTATAGACCTTGTCCATCAGTTTTTGAGATTCACACTGCTATGTGTTTGCATTTGCCGTTCACTTTAATCACTCATGTCAGAGACTACAGCGCAGCACCATTAATTACTCAAATAAGCCTGTTTGCATGCATTTGGGGTATGTGCGTTCTGAAGTTCTGGGAGTTTGCTTTGAGTCACGGTATTGCCTGTTCGATTTTACTTTATTGTTGTGACTAATGTACTTTGTTTTTTGTTGGCTGTAACAACTGCTGTTTTCTCTGAACCATTTTTTAGCAAGAACATCCTGATACAATGACACTTTTGTTACAAAGTTACCAAGTCACAGACAATTAGCAAGGTTCCAGAATCCCCCATCGTTTGTAATATAATATATAAATAATGGTAATGGGTGTTAATGAGTTTAATTTATTATGGCCAGGCTATCTAACCGGCTACTGCAGATGGCATTTCATGTCCATTAACTCCCAAATTAATTCTACCATCACTATTGCCAAGTCCTGGGACTGGAATACAAAGCAAGAATACAAAGCAAGATCCTTGTTAATGTAAAATTTAATGTACTGCAACAAGGGTGACAGGTAATTTGCTTAACAGCGCAATAGATTTTCCAATAAAGCTGATGGTATAAAGCATTAGTTTGTCATTATTTATCTCTGCCATTCCGAGTTGTGTTGAAATTCAAATCCATCCTGAATGGAGAGCGGAAAGCCATTAGTAATTTTGATCACAGCTTGGTACTTTTTTAGTCCTGTTACTGCAAATCACAGTTTGATGCGTCTGTGAACAGGAAGTTCCAGTCACTGTACATTGTCTCCTGAGATATGAAATATTGGCGATGGTCCTCCAACTAGGACAATAAACAGTTGCATCCTCTGTATTAATCCTTCTCCAAACAATGCTGGTGAAATAGAAGTCAATTAGTCTTCAGTAAGAAAATAAATAATACTGAGAAAAACAAATCATCCTGGTTTTCAAAATATATTTGGACAAATGCAGACTACGCAAAATAGATTCTTTAAGTAGATTTGTGTGCTCGCTGTACTGTGACCAAAAATTAAAGGGTCGTATTTGGTAGATTTTTTGAAAAGCCTATGGCATGCAAAACACACCCAAAAAACTCCACTCGGTGCAGAAAAAATGTGCACACACATAAGGAGTGATACACAAAAAAGTGCGACGGGTGCAAACGTCAAGTGGTCCTCCTGTGAAGAAGGACCCAACCCTGATCCCCCGGGGCACAGGGACGGACTGACCATTGAGTAATTTGGGCACTGCCCGAGGGCCCCATGCCCCTAGGGGGCCCCATCAGGGTTGCCAGGCTCAGTAAAACCAGGGTCAGTATGTAAAAATCTGTGTTTTTTTTTACATCTGTCCCTGATTTGTCCAAAATGTTTAAGAAAATGCTGAGATTTTAGCTGCCTCGCCTCTGCACTGCCTCCTGGCGTGGTGGCCATCAGTAAGCCCAGGGGCACCATAATTTTCTTTTGCCCGGGGGCCCCATGAGTTGTCAGTCCGCCCCTGCGTTAGGCTCCAGATGGGGACTGAGGTACTCAGTGGTCCGAGCAGCCGAAGCCGACACAGACCCAAGTTCCTTGGAGGGTCTGCCTAAACAGAACCCTCCCAGTACCCCATGAGAGCAGGCAAACTAAGCCAGAAGACCATGTCCACCCACTCCCAAGACGTTCATGGGTACATAAGCCCATACGCTATTTGCCTACCACGCTACTTACCCATGTGATCACCTGTACTGGTCTTCCCACAGTCTTGTACTTTTTAGCTTATTTTTTATTTATTTTTTGCCTATTTTTTTGTACACCATTTTATGCCTAATAAAGGCCTTTTTTTACTGGAAATAACCACACTATGCCTAGTTGTGTGTGTTTTGTTCCCTACATGATTCTATGATGGGTCTACTTGCCACAATGCCATTATCCATAAGTTTCCTCTGAAGGATTTTCTCTCACATTTGGATCCACTCGGCTTCTGATGATCGATTGTCTATTGGCTCAATGGGCTCCCATTGACATCATCGCTTTCCAGGAGTTCGTACTCGCTTGATTGACACACCGTCGCTGACGTGTGTGTCCACGCCATCCGGTAAGAGTATCCAACTTTTATCTGTATCGATTGGATGTTGTTGTGGATCCCATGAGATTGACCGCTGATGGGGTTTTTTACTACCTGTTTAAATCACTGAAATATCCAATTCCTGTGTTGATGGACTTATTCTACAGGTTTTTGCAATTCCGTTTGCCATAATGTGATTCTGTTAATTTATATTGGGACTTTTTCATCACCAGAGTTTCCATTTCTTGCTTTTTTACATCGCTATTTACAACATATATTAGCATTTGATCTTTTATCTTTTGACGTATCTTTCCGGGACATTTATTTGTGATACAATTCATTTTCACTTCAGTGTGAAGTACCCTGGTGGTACCATTTGGTATCTCACTTATTTTGATTTCTATTTTTTAGCATTTATAAAAATGTTTGTGCATATTATTTGATATTTACATGTATTGGTCTAGTGCAATTTTATAGATTCACATACTTGCTCCATAATTGGGGCTCCTGATTTGAATACCTTGATCACATATTTTGTTTCACTCCAGATATTATTTAGCGCTGCACTTTTTTTCTTTTTTATTTCGCCTCTGCACTGCCTCCTGGTGTGGTGGCCATCAGTAAGCCCAGGGGCACCATAATTTTCTATTGCCCGGGGGCCCCATGAGTTGTCAGTCCGCCCCTGCCGGGGCGTTAGGCTCCAGATGGGGACTGAGGTACTCAGTGGTCCGAGCAGCCGAAGCCGACACAGACCCAAGTTCCTTGGAGGGTCTGCCTAAACAGAACCCTCCCAGTACCCCATGAGAGCAGGCAAACTAAGCCAGAAGACCATGTCCACCCACTCCCAAGACCGTTCAGGGCTGGCCCGAGGACCGACACCCTACTAATCACACACAAGTGTACATAAAGTGCGCCAACAAAAAAAGACAAAAACGTGACAAACACTGGGGTGGAAAATAATAAAAAGTGGGGGAGAAAGAGAGATGAGGGAAAGTGAAAGATGACCATTGTGTAATATTTGGTAGATGATGGAACGTTAAGCCACCTAATGGTTTGCATTGAATTCCTGGGTCTGCAAACTGGCCGTGGCCATTATTACAGGCCACACTCTCCCTCTTATGCCGCGTACACACGATCTGAATTTTCGATGAAAAACATCCGATGAACGTTTTTCATCAGAAATTCCGATCGTGTGTGGGCCCCATCTGACTTGGTGTTTATAAATAGAACATGTTTTATTTTTTTCCGATGGATCATCTGTGAGGAACTCCGATGGAGAAAAAAAACATGCATGCTCAGAATCAAGTGGACGCATGCTCGGAAGAATTGAACTTCATTTTTCTTGGCTCGTCGTAGTGTTTTACATCACTGCGGGGCAGATTCACAAAGACGTAATATTCCGCTGCGTAATCGAAATACGGTACGCTGCCGTATTTCACCAGACTCTACACCGAATTCAGGTAGTTTTTTTGCGCGTACGCTATTGTGTCGTATTTTTTTTCCGCCGCGAACGAAATACGTGATTAGGGGGCGTGAAGCATTTAAATTAAGCGCGTCCCCGCGACGATCCGATGGATGCTCTGTTCAGGAATTTCCCGCCGTGCATTGCGCGAAATCACGTCGTGACGTCATTCGTTGTTTGAGTAGCGGCGTTTACGAACATTCCTATTCCCGGACGACTTACGTTAAAAAAAAAAAGACATGAAAACGTTGAAATCGACGCGGGAACGACGGCCATACTTAACATGGGCTGTCTAATATTAGACCAGCAAAAAGCAGGTATAGTGAAACGGAAAAAAAAAGATGACTAAAGGTGCCGTAAGAGATTGCGTTGAAAGTGCGAAATTTTGTGGATTGCAGGCAAAAGCTCATTAGCATACCCTGACGGCGAAAAACAACAGGAAGTCCGCCCAGTGGCCGCAATTTTCTGGCAGCGTAGATCTGAAGGCGTACTAACACGTAATACAGTCGAAATGAAGCCCGCAGGTGTCTTTTCATGGTTTGAGGATTTCGACTAGCGTAAAAACGCCCGTAAGTCGAAATTACTCCAGTCTAACAACATTTACACAGGCGTAATCGCTTTGTGAATCTAGGCCTGCGTTTTGAACGGTCGGAAAAAAATCCATCGTATTTTAGGCCATCGGAAATTACGATTGTGTGTGTAAGGGGCATTAGACTTAATTTATTTTATATTATGGTGAATGCAACAGGAGATGCTGGAGCATTCATAAGTGGCCATAACACCAAAAAAATCTAATATTTTCAAGAACAGATTTGGGTAGCAGGGATTTAATAATAATTTATGTTTTTTTTTTTTTTTTTTTCATTTTTTTTTTTAAACCCCTTATGCCCTGTACACACGATCGGTTTGTCTGATGAAAATGGACCGAAAAAAAAAAAAAACAACCAAAAAATGGCATTGGTAATGCTTTAACATTTTTTTTTTCATTTTATATCTAATATCACTGTAATTATTTTTGTTAATGAAATTACTTTTATTTAAAATTAAAACTACTTACAATTGTCTTTCTTAGATTGAGCAATGTAAATTGCATTAGATTAACAAGAATGTAATTGCAGTTTGCATAATGTGAGCGTTTACAGCTTAATTTATTTAACATGGGAACATGGGGTCAAAAGGCTCATCTTTATTTATATACTACATGTGTGCTGCCATCTAGTGACCCAGACAATATGGAATTAAATGGAAATTATTATTGATATTATAGGTTATTTTGTTTGCTATTAACATAAAACACATGCAGTATAAACATTTGATACAGAATGCACATGGCACTGGTATCACAGAGTGTTATGGGTTTTCTAAATAGAGAGCACAACTCTCTTTTAGACTCTAATTTAAATTATTAGGCATGTCTATAAAAAAAAGGCAGAAAGGATAAGGTTTACTTCATGCTGACTCATTAGTAAGTGTAAAATCAAGCTTGAGCTATTGAACCCTGTAAATAAATTACTTTTCATAGCATAGCAGCTAAGATCAGCATGATCCACTTGTGAATAGGAGCCTAGAGCTCCACCTTCTGGCTGTAAATGTAAACATGAACTATTCATATGTAACATTTCATGAAAACACTGTTATAAAATCTAAACCATTTTCAGTCCTGACCATAATACAAGAGTGAACTATACTTAAAACACTATACATGGAAATTATGGTAGCATACTATATACATTGCTTGATTTAAGTAATATACAGTAGCTGTGATCATAACTCTGCATTGGCTGATAGAATCAATAGAAATAAATACAAATCAACAACTGTGTGAATCAATGAGATGCTATTGGATGCTATTGGCAATGCTTTTGATATTAACGGACAGACATATAGCTATAATCTTCCTAACTTAGATCTTAACCACTTGAAGATTTTTTTTAGCAGAGTAGCAGAGACCCTAGAGAATAAAATGGTGGGTTTTGCATTTTTTATTTCACACAGTATTTGAACTGTGTTTTTTCTAACAACATTTCTGGAAAAAAATACACTTGAGTTTTAAGGCACATAAACACACTATAATCCCTATTTTTTGGGGGTAAAATATAAATGTGGTGTTATGGAGAGTAAATAGATGTAGCATGTAATGCTTTAAAATTGGGCACACATGTGGAAATTACAATATTTAAAATCTCCATAGGCGAGACTTTATAAGCCTTTAAAGCATACCAGTTTAAAGTTACAGAGGAGGTCTGGTGCTAGAATTATTGATCTTGCTCCGATGTTCATATCAATACCTCACATTTGTGGTGCGATCGCCATTTACGTATGGATGCGGTACCAACGCATGTGTTTGCCTTTGCGTGTGAGCATGGGGGAGAGCGGGGGTGCTTTAAACATTTTTTTATTTTTTTTAATTTTTTTTACTTTTTCTTTAAAAAGGTTATTACACGTATTGGTGTCACAGGGAATGTAAACATCCCATTGTGACAGCAATAGGCAGTGACAGCTACTCTTTATGGAGAGATCTGCCCTAAAAAGCATCTGATCGCACCAAGATTGGTGTGATCAGATGCTTTCACTATTTAAAAATGGTGCTGTTTACATCCGGGGAAACCAGAAGTGACAAAAAAGCTCATGTTTCCTATACTATAGAGCTTATTGGGGACCTTACAGTACTTGACAAGCTCTATTGTAAACCAGAAGAATCAGCACCCTATTCCCTGGCTCATTGGTTGGACTGTAGAGCCTTGAGAGGCAAAGGCGGGCACACGGGAGGGGGACATGACCCATCTGCCACCTGTAAAAGACATCCAGTGGGTAATTAGCCAATAGCATGGCTTTTACATAAAAAACAATCAACTCCTGAAAAAGTGATACCGGGATGATGCCTATAGCTGTTGGCTTCATCCCTGTATAACCACTTGAAGTTAATCACATACATGTACTTGGTGTTAACAAAAGTTATATATGTTTTTTTTAATCCTTTGGCGCAGACCATACAGTGCATATTTGCGTGAATTGCTGCCAATACACCTGTGCCGAGAATACATGATCTGCTCGCTCCCGACACAATTACAATCGCCTAACCGAAAGCTCCTGATCGCACCTTGTGAATCATGTGACCGCCGTAATTGGCTGCCACGGCGGTCACATGTTAAGCCCCGTCCCACCTGCCGGGGATCATAAACCTCTTAAAGGGATGGGAGGCTGGGAGGCTAAGAGGTTAAAGTATATCTGAATTTCATTTTTTTAAGAGTAGGGTATGATTCAAACCCTTGTGATCTTGTCATCAAAGTTTTTCTTCACTTGCTGTACCAGATTTCAGACAGGAAGGGAGGGGAAATCTTTCCTAAATGAAGGGAAATGTCCTCTAAAGCTCATAATACATGTTGCAAATCTCTACAATCTTTGTACCGTCTCCTTTAGCAATGTAATATGAGGATCTACATAAACTATCAAATCAATGTGTTTCTAATCAGGTAGTGTCCTTGCAATACATACATGTTCATAGATCACCAGAATATGCCCCTTTTTAACCACTTTCCGACCGCCCAGCATATATATATATATATATATATATATATATATATATATATATACTTAGTGGCGGCTCCTACAAGAGTGAAATCACGTACCTCTACAGGATCGCCTTTTCCCGGGTTTGTGGTGCTCATGTGATTGGACACAGCGGGAGCCAATCAACAGGTTTGGCGGACATGATGTCCTCCGTGACCCACCGATCATTCCCGTGAGAGGCAGAACGGCGGTCTGCCTATGTGAACAGATCACCATTCTGTGACAAGTGAAGACAGAGATCATGTGTTTCTTCTAAGCAGACAATGGTCAACAAGACATGTAGGGTGAATCTTTCCAAGAGGAATAGAACAAGCAAAAAAAAGCTGAAAAAAGTTTGGACCTTTCCCTACCAGTCCAAAAGAAAAGGAAAACCAGTTTTGGCTCCAACTTTCCTTTCATTAATAAAATTTCAAGATGGTGTCAACAGATGAATAAAAGAATACACTTCAGTTTACTTCACTATTCCGTTCAGGAAATTTATGTTTCTGATCCAAAATATTTGGAAATGCTGATTTGAACAAAGTGGGAGAGATCTGGAGGGGAGATATGCAAAAATATGCAGTTCATTGAAATATTTATAAATACTATTTCAAATTTCACACTTATTCATGGATTTAATTTCTAATGACTGGAAAGTAAATGTTTGAATACTCTACTAATTGAAAACCATTAATTTCAGGCAGACATAGCTATGAATTATTGTGTTTACATCTCCATTTGTGACTATATAAAGTTGAATAATTAAAAAGTGTTATGACTTTGGGTGCTACAATAATTAAACGGCCTAAATTTGTATAAAAGGTGTACAGTTATAAATGTAATGGTATTATTATATCACATGTTTTATGTTGGTTATAGAAAGCGAACTGAATTTTTGTACTGTAAAGTTTGGCACAATTTAGATGCAGCTTCTAAGACAACAGCAACAAAATGTGCAAGTGGAATTTTTGCAGCTTAATTATTTATGCTTCACTTTTTCATTAAACCTCCAATCTCATGGTACATGGTGATTCTAATGTGATTAGACAGGCATTTCTTATTCAACCTTGTAGAATTTTAGTTCTTGTGTTTGTTCCATAAATATCCTGCTGGCTGGAGAGATTCTATTGACGTGGATTAAAGCACTTCTCTGGTCCAGCACAACTATGGGCCTCTTGGTGCTGTTTATAATGCCATGATCTATGATGCAAGTGGGTAGCAGGTATATTCGAGGGGGCTAGGAATTCTGAGCAATCACTAACAATTTTAATTGGCAACAGCACCCTAACGACACTGCAATAAGTGGTAATAACAATATAGCTGCATAGAGAAGACAATATTACAGTCTAGTGCATGGTGGCTAAGTGGTTAGCACATGCGTCTGACAGCACTAGGGTCGTCAGTTTGAATCCCGCCCATGATATTACCTGCATGGAGTTTGCATGTTCTCCTTATGCCTGTGAAAAAACACTCCACACTCCAAAGACATGCTGGTAGATTAATTGGCTCCTGTCTAAATTGGCCCTAGTATGTGTATGTATGAATGTATGTTAGGGACCTTAGATTAAGCTTCTTGAGGGCAGGGACTGATTCAAATGCATAATATATATGTAAAGCACTGCGTAAATTGACAATGCTCTATAAGTACCATAAATAATCAATATCTCTAATGGAAAATCAATTGCAGAGGGAGAAAAGACTGCCAAATCACACCTAATTCCCCCAAAAAGTGGTCAAACCAATAGAAATAAATTAGACATTGTAATGTTTGGGCACAAACTGTTGCATATGTATCCTACAATATATGGAAATGCAATTTGGTAGTTTTCAGGGGGGCTAGAAAATATGTGCTCATTTACGAAACAGGTTATTATAGGCTAAGTAATTTTAGGACATTGAGTGATTCATTACACACTGGTATTCATAGTGAGCTTTTAAAAATATAATAAAAATAAGAAGAAGTAACACAGACCAGTTCTTTTTTTATTTTTATTTAAATAACAGGGAGACGGGTCCACATGAACCACCATGACAGTACAATCAATTGCAGTGATACAGTTGCAGATAAAGACAGTCCACAGTACATAATTCCTTACGTGCCACAATTGCGGGAAGCATTCTCCCACAGACCTGTGTAAACACCAGCCCGTGGGCAAGGTCCGTGTGTAACGGGTTTAAGCACCAACAACGGACATCAGCATTTTGATACAGCCTTAATATATAATCTCGCTTCCGGCTGGGTGTCTCATATATATCATTCAAGCTGGGCCACCATGGTCCCATGGGCCCAGCCCCCTCTCTTTTCCAAATAACAGAAAAATAATATTAAGAAGAGAGAAAGAGAGTACAAGCATTGTAGAAAGTGGGCAAGGCCTGGAGAGATAAAGAGAAAAAGTATAGTCAAGAGAGACAGAGGGTAGTGGGTGGGGGGGGGGGGGGCAGTGCTAAGAGGTATTGGGGGGGGTAGGCATTCACGAACACACAGACCAGTTCTATGCCAAACTCTAAATACTGAAAATGTTCTATAAGTATTACATAAACCTTTGTGTGCCGACCTTTGATTTCAAACAAGCCTACAGGTGAGTATATACCAACTACTATTATAAAGGCTGTAGAGGAGCTGTAGAGAAGAGGGGCAATGGATAACTAGGTACAACTTATGTAGGAGGGTTTGTTTCATATCTTTTTATCAGCAGAGGCTTCATTGGGTATATGTAAAGGTTTACAGCCACTTAACTATGAATTTACTTTACAAGGAGGGCTAAAGCAAGGAAACTCACTCTTATGCCGCGTACACACGATCGGTCAAACCTATGAGAATGGTCTGATGGACCGTTTTCATCAGACCAAACAGATCGTGTGGGGGCGCCATCGGTTATTTATCCATTGGTTAAAAAAAAAAAGCAAACTTGTTTTAAATTTAACTGATGGATACCTAACTGATAGAAAAAAAAATATCGTTTGTAGGCATGACCATCGGTTAAAAATCCACGCATGCTCAGATTCAAGTCGACGCATGCTTGGAAGCATTGAACTTTTTTCAGCACATTGTTGTGTTTTACGTCACTGCGTTCTGACACAATCGTTTTTTTAACCGATGGTGTGTAGGCATGACTGACCATCAGTCAGCTTCATCGGTTAACCGATGGAAAAATCCATCAGACCATTCTCATCGGTTTGACCGATCGTGTGTACAGGGCTTTAGACATACCTTTGAATGTGGTATTAGAAATATAAAAATAAGAGAAGCAGGCTGACATTCAAATAGCACATGCTTCTAGAGAATATATTCATAATAGTAAAGCCAGTACGGAGTCTTGTGGCGATGAGGGAGAAACTTCTACAGACAGCTAAAAAAGCAGGCTGAGAAGTGAACGTCAGGGAGACTGAATATATGACTCCAGAGAGAAAACAAGATGGAGAAACACTGATCACCTGAAGACCGAGTGTAGTCGCTTTCATACAATTTATACTTTCAAGCATCTGGGAGGACTAATAACAGAAGATATTGAAATCTAAGCAGAAATACAAGCTAAAGTAGCTGCAACAAATCTCAGTTCTTTTGCACTAGGGGATATATTACATTTAAAATCTGTACCCAGAACATTCAAAATGATGTACAGAATGAGGAAAACTCATTAGTAACCTAGGGCAGAAGCCGTTCAGAAGAGGAATTAAAGGGGCGAAGTACCTGAGACAGGGAAATTTAAAGGAGAACCTGTGGTCCCAGGTTAAAAAATGAAAACATGAGACAGAAAAAAAGCAGGTTCAACAAAAATGACGCCCTGGTCCCCTTACCTAAATTTCAAGGTGTGATGAGTCTCCCCACCTTATCCATGATGCAACGAATAATAGCGATCCTGGGAAGACCAAAGCTCTATAAGGACTTTAGTTACATAGTTAGTCAGGTTGAAAAAAGACACTAGTCCATCTAGTTCAGCCATTAAAAAAAAAAATATATATATATATATATATATATATATATATATATATCATACAATCCCATATACCCAATTCTATACCCACAGTTGATCCAGAGGAAGGCAATAAACCCCAGGAGAGCATGCTCCAATTTGCTACAGCAAGTACTACAATTCTTGTAAATTCCCAAAAAATTTATGAAAATAATTTATGTGCTACAAAAGGGATTACTCATGTAAGGATGTTTTAAGGATAGCTAGCTGTCTCTTTTTCTCATTGTAATATTATATCTTATTTTCTATTCTATCATTGCATGACCAGGTACTGTAGGGCCACTGCAATTGCAGGGTTTGACAGGGAGCTCTATCCCCATACTCCTGTATGTGCATGTGACCATCGGTGAGCCTATGGCAAACTATGGGCCATTTGTGGAAAGCTGATAACTGCCAATCATTGATGAGAGAATCTATTCTCCCACACTGGGATTCAGTCCAGAACAGATAGATTTGCACAAAGCAGATATTTATTAATCTTTTTCAGTTCCTGGGGTGCTTTTTATTTTATACAGTTTAAAAAACAAAAATTGCCTCTTCCTGTCATTTAAATTGGTTAAGGAATACTTTTAACAACTTATTACTTTGCTTTGTTGTCTTGTGCCGGCCATAGACGACTCGGATCTTCAGCATTTCAGTAGGGGTCGGCTGAAATTTGAACCATGTATGGAAAGCAGGGCCGTTTGAAGGAATTTGGGGGCCCCAAGCAAGAAGCAGGGGACGGCATGTTGCTGAGCTTCAAGTTGAGAAGCGGGAGGGGGGGGGGGTGGTTGTCGCTGTGGGACCAGAGATGGTTTTGGCAGCTACAAATAATAAGTTAAAAGCATTTCTGGCAAAATCACCAATTATTTTTTTGCACTTGCATCATTTTTAAAGGGCTAAAATAGGGGGACATGCAGGTATTGCAGAGATGTATAGTTTATGTTTTATTTGTATTTTGCCCAGGTATTAACTTTAAAGGGATTATTCACTCAATACTCACAGATTTTCCACCCAAGATTAAAATGAAAATATGTATGAATCTGATATTCGGCAATCAACTGTGCCCCGCGGTGTCATTACTCCGCAGACGCGAGCGGTGGGAGGTGGTTGTGCTACAACCGCCGCCGAATCGGTAGTAATTCTGACTGCCTCCCCCCCTTACTCTCCCGCATGTTCTTTTTACCCCCCCCCTCCCTACCGCATACAGCGCAGCTGGAGATTCAGTTTGCTGTTCCTGGCCGGACTGAAAGTGAGCACTGAGTGTGTGCACTTCCTGTCAGTCCGGCCAGAAAACTGAATTTCCTGTACCGCGCGGTTACGGTACCTGGCCGGACTCCAGGAGGAACTAGGAAGAGGAGCTCGGCCACACTACAGGCTGCAGCCCTGCTGGGCTCCCAAGTCCATCTCGGGGCCCCAAGCAGTTGCTTGTTTTGCCTGTCTTGTTCCGACGGGCCTGATGGGAAGGCTGTTTGTACCCAAGTCAATCCATTGATCAACTTTGGTACAACCAGAATGTTGGATTTTTAGGATGCGATTATTACCAGCAGCTATACCCGCTAGCAATAATCATTGTGTTTTCTCGGCAGGGACAGTTCCCCAGGCCCCCCCCCCCCCACAACAGGGGAAACACAATAGCTCTACGGGAAGAATTCCCCCATCAACACTGACATGTGTTTGCAGAAAAGAAAATCATATCATCTATAGCTGGCTTTAGGAAACAATTTTGTAGTAAGAGTAGGCTTTGCTCTTTACCTTGAGGTCAGTAAGTGGGGAAAGTGAAGGTTTGAGAGTGCATACACCTACTGTCTACATTTAAACTCTAAGCTGCTATCAGATACTGCAAGAAGGCTGCATCAAACATAAGGTCACAATGCAAGTCACATATCTATGCTGCAACATCATTGAAAACTCAAGGCACATGATTTTATTTGTGCTTTGAGGGCCCTTAGACATTAATGGTAATGCAGTTAAATGTACTTGTACATGTGTCTAGGTCCAGTCTACAATATGGCCAAAGGAAGGGTATGTTGTTTTGTTAAAGATCTTGTAAGATGTATAGTATTAGATCTTTTTTTCATGTTGTAGAATGCTAAGTAATGTATAGTAATGTATTGTAAAGCTGCTAGGCATTTTTTAGCATTTACAGAGTTCAAAGTGCTCCCTCTGACAATGCCTATATGTGTTTCTCTCTCCAGAAAGATGGTGACCCTTTTGTACATGTCATCATTCATGGTCACCAATTACTTCATGGACTGAGAAGCCAGCTCAGAGATGACACTAGCGTAAATCCTTGTACCTGTGCTATCAAATATCAACTTGCAAATTGATACCAAGTTACTGTACATTGTTGCAGTCTAATCTCTGGAGAGAAGGCCTCATCCTCTCTGCAGTAGACTGGTGGTGTCATCTTATGCCCTGTACACACGATCGGTTCTTCATTGAACGAACCGATCGTGTGTGGGCCCCATCGTTTTTTTTCCCATTGGTGAAAAAAAATAGAACCTGTTTTAAAATTTTCTGATGGTTAAAAAACCGATAGAAAAAAACGATGGTCTGTGGGGAAATCCATCGGTCAAAAATCCACGCATGCTCAGAATCAAGTTGACACATGCTCGGAAGCATTGAACTTTTATTTTCTCTGCACGTCGTTGTGTTTTATGTCACCCCGTTGGACACGATCAGAATTTTAACTGATGGTGTGTAGGCAAGACTGATGAAAGTCAGCTTCATCGGATATCTGATGAAAGAAAAAATCCATCGGTCCGTTTTTATCGGATGAACCGATCGTGTGTACGTGGCATTAGCCTAGCAAAGTTATTGACTGGAATTCATGGACTGCTGTTATTGATAATAGGTGGAACTTTTCTGGAAAAATTATACTGTTGAAAAAATTATACTGATAAAAATAAAGAAAGCATATTGTTTAAGTGGAAGGTTAAACAACCTATACAGGGACCACTACCGTTGCCTCCAAATTTCTCACTTTCTTGTCACATATACAGGCACTCACTCTTCCCTTACCAGTTCGACCTCTTATGAGGGTAACTGTAACTGGGCAGAGACTAAATTCTCTGTCTGTTTTGGAAAATGGCTTGGGGTACCCCCAAACGAGTGCCCCCCTCATGGACCATACCAGGCCACACGTGCTCAACAAAGGGGAGGTGTGTGTGCTTTCTGCGCCCCCCAACCCAAAGCACCTTGTTGCCATGTTGATGGGAACAAGGGCCTCTTCCTGAGAACCCTGGGGGGTGGTTGTGGGGGTCTGATCCTGGACATCCCCTATGTGAAAGGGTAGGGGGTACCCCTACCCATTCACCCCCCCAAAAAAAGTTAGTGTAGTGTAAATAAAAACAACAGACGGTTTTGACAAGTTCCTTAGTAAAAATCTTCCTCCTTCTCCCTCCGGTCTTCTTCCTACGGTGTTTGGATAAGAGATTGGTATTGATTTTGTTTTTGGCGTGGGGGTTTCCCTCAAAATCCATACCAGACCGAAGGTTTTTGGCATGGGGTTTCCCTTGAAGATCCTCAGAACACAAGTCGCACCACAAGTCGGATCATCATGATCCGACTTGGATGCAACTTTAATTCAAATCAATAAGCTGAAGTCAGATGAGTTAAAACGTCTCTCATAGGGAACCATTGATTTTGTCAAAAAAATATGCTTGATGAGGCTTAACGCTGTATCCAACATTAGCCACTTAAAGGAGAAGTAAAGGAATTTTTTTTTTTTGCTGAAATGACTGTTTACAGAGTATAGAGACATAGGGCCAGATTCTCAGAGGCACTACGACGGAGTATCTCAGATACCCCGTCGTATCGCCGTTTTTTTTGGCTCGTATCTATGCAAGTGATTCTTAGCATCACTTTGGCATAGATACGCTTGAACATCCGACAAGTGTAATACCATTACACTTGCGGATCGTAGTTGTAATGACAACTCCGGCCACTAGGTGGCCTTTACGTTGTTTTCTCATTTGCCTATGCAAATGAGGCTACTACACCGATTCTCAATCGCTTTTATGCCGCCCCGTCGTCGCGTACGTCGTTTTCGTTCGCGTAAGGTTACCCCTGCTTCTATGAGGAGTAACCTTACGAAGTACCGTCGGATGCCATGTTAAGTATGGCGTCGGGTCAGCGTCGGCTTTTTCTGTCGCTTACGTCGTTTTACTAACTCGTTCGCAAATAGGGCATTGCGTAGTGACGATCACATGGTTTTGACGTCGGTTTCAACTACGCTTTCCGACGTGAGCTGGAGCATGCGCACACTGGGCTTTTTCCCCGGCTGGCGCATGCGCAGTTCGTTCGACGCGGGGGCGCGCTTCATTTAAATAGAAGCCGCCCCCTTTGAATCACGCAGGCTTACACGGGGCCATTTTCGCTACGCCAACGCAAACTACGGAGCAAATGCTTAGAGAATACGGCACTTGCTCTAGTACGATGCGGCGGCGTTGTGTAAATGCGTTACGCTACGCCGGAGAATTTGTATGAGAATCTGGCCCATAATAGTTAACTGATTCCTTTTAAAAATGATTAAAAATAGATAAAAATCAATCATATAATGTGCCTGCAGTTAAGTTTTGTTTTTAGACTAGTTTCAGTTTGTTCTGTGTGTACAGAGACACACAGAACAAAATCAAACAAACACAGGGCAGTGTTTGTTTTTAAAATTAATCTGGTTCTGAGAAGTTTTAGACACATAGTAATCACATCTTCTTGATCATGGACCACAATGAAAAGCTACCATGAGTTTTTTCATAAGGAGCCAGACAAGCAGGAAGTGTGGAGTTCAGCAAGGGATTACAGCAACTTCTAAGCAACAACTGACATGGAGGACATGAAAGCAGGACTGCTATAAGGTAAAGCAAGCTATTTAGCATTACATTTTTTTCCTTTACTGATCCTTTAAGGACCGAGCCTCTTTCTGAGATTTGGTGTTTACAAGTTAAATGTAAACATCCCATCTTCCCCTCACTCGTCTCTATACCCACTTACGAACAGGACTGGATCGCCTCTGCTGCTGCGGACGGCCCTGGTAAGCGGCAGAGGGCACCGGAGTGTGGTGGAATGGGGGTCCCTCTCCCGCTGCCAATAAAGATCTTGAGGTGAATCTGCCGCAGAGACTACTTTTACCTTGAAGTGGACCGCCCGCTAAAGAAGAGGATACTGGGGTTATAGTAGCTAGCTGCTACCATAACAACGGTACTCCTCTTCAAAGTACCGACGTATTCCTGCGGTGAAATATGTAAAATCCATTAATCAAGTGCGGAACAAGAAAAAGCTGCGCAAATATAAACACTACAGTGTAGAACTCAATTGATAGTCCAGTGTAGAGTAAATGAGAGTCCCGTCAAGCAGGTAATGAAAGAAATATATAATATGTAAAATCCATTAATCAAGTGCGGAACATGTTAAAATATGTAAAATCCATTAATCAAGTGCGGAACATGTTATGCTTCTGATGGAAACTGATAGCAGAAAACAAATGTTCTTTCCTCCAGATAGATGGTGACATCAAATGCAAAAACCTCAGAAACAGTGCATGGATAGATAAACACCTCCACCTTTCAATCACCCCGCCCCTTACCAGAGGGTAAGATCCCAACTAGAGATCTTCTGACAGCAGATGGCTTAATCCCCAGCCAAGGGTTAACGTGACAGGATATCCAAAGGTTGAGTTTTCTCCAGCAGTGGACAGATGATCCGAGTTGTAATGAAATCAGTATGGAGAAGAAAAAAAAAGCTACATAGTGTGAACCCATATAACTTTGTCTCCTAAAGACTTCGTCCTGGGGCACTAGGACGAAGTCTTTAGGAGACGAAACGGCGTAGGGTAGCGGCGTGCTGACGTCCTTCAAACCGCAAACTGTGTCCCGGAGTGAACGGGTGTGCTAGCCGGCCGGCTATTTTTCACATGCGAATTTTATCTACTTTCTTGTAAGTGTGATTTTAATTGTTTATTAAACAAAGTTATATGGGTTCACACTATGTAGCTTTTTTTTTCTTCTCCATACTGATTTCATTACAACCCGGATCATCTGTCCACTGCTGGAGAAAACTCAACCTTTGGATATCCTGTCACGTTAACCCTTGGCTGGGGATTAAGCCATCTGCTGTCAGAAGATCTCTAGTTGGGATCTTACCCTCTGGTAAGGGGCAGGGTGATTGAAAGGTGGAGGTGTTTATCTATCCATGCACTGTTTCTGAGGTTTTTGCATTTGATGTCACCATCTATCTGGAGGAAAGAACATTTGTTTTCTGCTATCAGTTTCCATCAGAAGCATAACATGTTCCGCACTTGATTAATGGATTTTACATATTTTAACATGTTCCGCACTTGATTAATGGATTTTATATATTATATATTTCTTTCATTACCTGCTTGACGGGACTCTCATTTACTCTACACTGGACTATCAATTGAGTTCTACACTGTAGTGTTTATATTTGCGCAGCTTTTTCTTGTTCCGCACTTGATTAATGGATTTTACATATTTTAACATGTTCCGCACTTGATTGATGGATTTTATATATTATATATTTCTTTCATTACCTGCTTGACGGGACTCTCATTTACTCTACACTGGACTATCAATTGAGTTCTACACTGTAGTGTTTATATTTGCGCAGCTTTTTCTCGTTTTATAGTATTATTTTTGTGTGTATCTCACATTTTAAGTTGCTAGCATTTTTCTAGACCATTCACATAGACAGCGCAGTATTACCACTCTTTTTTTTTCTCGTATTCCTGCGGTGGGTGGTCCGTAAGTGGTTAAGCCATGTTTAGCAGCCTTAAGCAGCGTCAGATGTTTTTACAGCTGTAAGGCTGGTCTTTAGAACATGCTGTCCCTGGATTTTTTTACCTGCTTGAAAACGACTATGCCACTTACAGCTCCTAAAAGCCTGTGTGTGCTTGAGGACATAGAATAACATGGGCAGGTGTTTTTAAGCTGCAAACAAACAAATGTCTGACGCTGGTAAAAGCAGCCCATTTATTAAATAATGGGTTGCCAATGTACCACAACAATTTCAAAAACACATAACCCTTTTTTTTTAACAGTGCAACACACACAAGTATGTCTATTATGGTGCAATATAGTACCTCTGTATTTTGCAGTCTACTGTACAGTTCTTTGGGTTACCATTTACAGTTGATGGCAGGTGAAAGGTGGGTTGCAGGAATGTTAAAGGAGTTGTAAATAAATGATTATTATTTTTTTTTGCTGAAATTACTGTTTACAGGGTATAGAGACATAATAGTTAACTGATTCCTTTTAAAAACGATTAAAAATAAATAAAAATTAATCATATAATGTACCTGTAGTTTCTAGTTTAGTTTTTGCATGTTTCCTGCTTCTCTGCTGTACAGAGCCACAGAGCCAATACACATGAACAAGTGTTAATGGGCTCTTTACCTTTTTTTAAAAGGTGGTCAAACTAGTAGATTAGCAGAAAGCTGACAGTTAAAAACCCAGTAGCGTGCAACTGGATTGCAGGAGTGGACTGGACAGATTGCTGTAATTGTGAATTTTAATCTATAGCTAGTTACACTCTCATAGCCATACGCTGATTATTGTCAGTAGGACTGGAGAGGATGTGAGTTCAGATACTACCTAAACACTTCTATCCTTACTGCATTCAACTGTACAGAAATGTCAAGCATGTTTGAGATCCCTGTTATTCTTTCTGTAACTAGCCGTTAACTCCTATAAACAGTATCTTAATTATTGTTGCTCAAAAACAATTTGATGGCCTGCAAATTCCACAATGTTTAATGCTGGTCTATATTTAAACCTATAATGCACTTGCTGTTGCCTTTTAGGCATAAACAAACTATACTGGCATTGTGAATGAATGCTAAACTATAAAATCGAAATTTATGTTCATTCTGTATTCTTGAAGTAACAGAATAGAATTTATCCCCGATAGCTTGCAATATAAAAGTTTAAACGCTATCCACACTTTGCTATAATTTACCTGTGTTGGAGAAAAATAAAATGTCTTGGTCCTAAAATGTGACGGATTATTAAAGTTATGTGGTTTAATAATTTTACATGTGGTAATCCTCAATCAAATATATTACAGCAATGATTTCTTTGACAGTTAAATAGCTGTGTGTGTTATCTATAGAGGCAGCTGTTAAGTTCAATGAAGGGCTGTAAATGCGGATTTTAAAGTTTTTGCTTTAACTTTTAACTTTTTTTTGTTATTTCCTGTTTTATTTTTCATGTTTATTGTGCTTGTTTTATTTGAGATGAGATGATAATAAATATGAACATAATAGAATGAGAAATGTGAACTATGTTATTGCAAGATGAGTTTTTATGACAAATAATATTCAAATGTATGTTTTATTGCAACATTATGATAGTAATGCTTCCACAACTGGGTTTCAATCATTATATAGGCGTTGAATAATTATCTGTACAAAATGGTTTAAGGGTAGAGGGATATTTAAAAAAATTTCAAGCTTCTGTTGCTAGTATTATCTTCTTCTTAAGTACATTGTGTAATTGCAGATTGATATAAGACCCCTTTTACACTGGAGGTGTTTTTCAGGCGCTTTAGCGCCTGAAAAATGCCTCATCTGCAGTCCCAGTGTGAAAGCCTGAGTGCTTTCACACTGAGGCACTGCGCTGTCAGGACGTCAATAAATGTCCTGCAAGCAGCATTTTGGGGTGATTTAGGAGCGGTGTATACACTGCTCCTAAAGAGTTCCTGCCCATTGAAATCAATGGGCAGCGCTGCCGAAGCTGCCATGGCACTTTTAACCCTTTACCAGACTGCTAGCGGGGGTTAAAAGCACCCATCTGGTGTCCGAAAAGAGCCTCTAAAATTACGGTAAAATGTGCTGCTAATGTGGTCGTGCTGTCATTGTTAAAGAGCTCTAAGGGTTACAATTATAGCTATGTAGACAGGTGCTGGGCTACAGCAATATAGAGAAGGAGACATTGGGCTCATTTCACCAAGGCCACGTACAGACGAGGAGACATGTCCGCTGAAACATGTCCGACGGACCGTTTTCAGCGGACATGTCTCCTCGGATTTTGGTCCCATGGCGTGTACACACCATCGGACGAAAATCCCCTCGGACTGAGGACGCGGTGACGTGGCGGTGACGTTGACGCCGCCACGTCACCACTCCAGGAAGTAAAATACTTCCACGCATGCGTCAAATCCATTCGACGCATGCAGGAGATTTATTTCTGCTGCTTAGGTGTACTAACCAGTGGACATGTCCGACGGACAGGTTTGCAGCGGAAAAATTTCAAAGCATGCTTTGAAATTTGTCCGCTGGAAAAACCTGTCCGCTAGGTCGTACACACGATCGATATGTCCGCTGAAACTGGTCGGCGGACCAGTTTCAGCGAACATGTTCCATCGTGTGTACGTGGCCTTAGAGTTGAATACCACATAATTATTTAAGTTAAAATAACTCATGTAATATTCAACTCATGAATGTGCACATCGTTGATGGCAAGGATTGAAATCCAATGGTAGACTGATATACCATCACTGGCAGAGGATACTTGAGAGGAGGGTTTAGGGCAGGGGTGTCAAACTCAAATACACAGTGGGCCAAAAACTTGAACAATGTCGCGGGCCAGCATTGAACAAATGAACCTTTTAACATGGACCCAACCAAGATTTGCTTTAACATTGAATATGGAACAAGCATATTCATTTATTAAATAAGATTTAAATAATAATAATTTTTAAAATAAAATAACAATAATAAAATCAATCAACCATTCAAGCCCATGTATTGGAGTGAATGAATGAATGAATGACTTGTATAGCGCAATGCATGCGAACTGAATCGCCTCTGGGCGTAGCAAGAAAAAGTGCATAAAGAAAACGTTAATTATTGCTCAGTTTGCTGCACACTGATCTAATCTGATGTGCCCAAGCCAGATACTGTACCTGGCATCTCTTCTTGGATGATAGTTCATCAATGTCTGGGCTCAGGCTTTGAGCTGAGGAAATCCTCAGTATCGAGCGAAGGTGTTCATCAGTCAGACGTCTCCTGTGAGATGTTTTGGTCATCTTCATCGAGGAGAAAAGTTGCTCAAATAGATAACATGGAGAGCATCTGAGCAGCTTGGGTGCAGAGCTGAGGCATTGTGTCAGGGATGAACTGTGGAAACTGTGCGGTGCCCACAGCATCATACTTTGACTTCAGCGTGTTATTACACTGGAGTTCAATTAGCTCCATTTGGAGGTTGGTTGGTGCGTTTTCCACATTAACTGCGAAGGGATTACTGAGCAGTTCAAACCTACATTTCTGGACATCAAAGTCGGCAAATCGCCGGCTAAACTCAGCACCGAGTACACTGAGTTTTTCAGCAAACTGTGCGCATGGGAAAAAGTTGGTAAAGAACTGCGTTTTCATGGTTTGGCAGCAGGGAAAATGCCCAAGGTTTCCTTGCAGCATCTGATTCTCCCACAGGCACAGTTTAGTTTTAAAAGCCCTCACTGCAGCGTACATGTCTGTGATGATGCGGCCCCGCCCCTGAAGCTGCAGGTTCAGCGCATCGAGATGGCTCGAGATGTCACACAGAAAGGCCAGCTCACACAGAAACTTTTTCTCCCGAAGCTCTGCTGTGTCCTTCCCTTTGCTTTCCAGAAACTGACATATTTCCTCATGCAGCTCGAAACATCTATTCAGTACTTTTCCGCGGCTTAACCATCTCACCTCTGTGTGATACGGCACGTCTGAATACGCCGAACAACACTCCTCCAGAAAAGACTTAAACTGGCGGTGATTCAGACCTTTGGCTCTTATAAAGTTAACTACTTGTGTTATTGTGGTCATAACATGTTCCATCTTTAGGGCTTTGCCACACAGTGATTCCTGATGTATGATGCAGTGATAAACAGTTAGTTCACCTGCACAGTTCTCTTCCTGCATCTTCTCCCGGACCCTGCCCACCAGTCCACTTGTTTTACTGCACATCGCTGGCGCACCATCTGTCATTAATCCCACGAGTTTATCCCACGACAGCTTTATTTCAGTTACGCATTTGGAAACCTCCTCAAAGATTTCCTTTCCTGTGGTTGTGCCATGCATTGATTTGAATCCCAATAGCTCCTCCGTAACACACATATTTGAGTCCACTCCACGGATAAGGACTGACAGCTGAGCAGTATCAGATACGTCGCTGCTCTCATCCACAGCAAGGGAGAATGCAATGAAATCTTTTCCCTTTTCCAAAAGCTGGTCATACAGATTGGTGGCAAGATCACATGTGCGATCAGCTACTGTGTTTCTGCTCAGGCTCACGTTTGAAAAGGCTTGTTTTTTCTCTGGACACACGATGTCACAAACTTTCAACATGCACCTTTTCACAAACTCTCCCTCATTAAAAGGCCGGGCTGATTTTGCGATCTCTACTGCTACAATATAACTAGCCTTTACAGCAGCCTCACTTTGTGATGTGGCTTTTTTGAACATATTCTGTTGTGAAACCAAACTTCTTTTCATCTCCTCCACTTTCTGGATCTTTTGAGTCATGTCCAGGTCCTTGTACTTGTCATGGTGTTTTGTTTTTCATAGTGTCGTCGAATGTTGTACTCCTTAGTTATAGCCACGTTGACTCCACAAATCAGACAAACAGGTCTGTCTTTTACATATGTAAACAGATATTCTGTCTCCCACCTGTCCAGAAAGTTCCTGTTGTCTGCCTTTCTTTTTGCCATTTTTGGGAAGGGGTTCCACAGTGACAGTTGTAGCTTGAGATCGCTATGACTTCTGTCACACAGGAGAGGGCGTTTCTGGGACCTGTCCTGATTGACGCGCCAAAACAACAGCAAGGCATTATGGGATTTGTAGTATTAGCGATGAATGAATGCGCTGTATAATACCGGCGGGCTAGCTCTAGTAGTCATTTGGTATAGCCTCGCGGGCCAAATATAATTACACCCCGTGCCAAATTTGGCCCGCGGGCCTAGAGTGTGACACCTATGGTTTAGGGAGTCAGCTTTCTGGGTTTATTTCAGCTGGGGATAAGTTGATTCAAATAAAATATTTACATAGGATTTATTGTACCCTGTAAAGGCTCTATAGAATGGGCAGACTGGAGTCTCCACAATGTTATAGGTGTAATACTGTCACTGGTGAATTTTTTCATATGGTATGGACCTATCCCAGTGTGACTGTTCTGCACTGCAGTCTATAAATGTATAGAAGAGAAGCTGGCACTCTCTAACATTTGTTCCCCTGCCAAAAGTTTATTAGGTGACTTTGCAGAGGAGGAACTTTGTGAATCTCAAAGGTTTATGCTTAGGTTCCTCTTTTTCTATACTTATGCCACGTACACACGACCGTTATTCATGTCATGAAACAAAACAAGTTTTTCTCTACGTGATTTGTCGTGATTCCTCTCAAGCCTGTCTTGCATACACAGGTTCGTAAAAAAAAATGCTTGAGCAAAGCGCGGTGATGTACAACACGTACAACGGCACTATAAAGGGGAAGTTCCATTAGAATGGCGCCACCCTTTGGGCTGCTTTTGCTAATTTCTCCTTTTCATAACTTGCTTCTGAGCATGCACGTTTTTTTTCCCCCTCGTTAAAACGTACACACGACCGTTTTTCATGACGTGAAAAAGAACGACGAGAAAAAAAAGAGCAGGTTCTAAAAAAAAAACGTAATTTTTCTCGTCTACAAAAATGCTCTGGAGCATACACATGACCGTTTTTCACGACCAATTAAAAAAATTGCATTTTTCTCGTCATGAAAAACGGTCGTGTGTACGCGGCATAAGAAAGCTAGTGAAGCCACCTGATCACCCTGGTTTGCCATTGTGGATAGATCTAGTTAATAGAGCCTTACCTATGTATAAAATTACATATACTTATAGGGGTTGCCCTAAAAAGTTCCATAAACTTTGAATGATGCGGACATTCGCAGTGATAGGTGACATAAAGTTTTGATTTCATTTTATTCTTTTGCGTTTCGATAGGACTGTACAATGATGATTTTGTGGTCCTGAAAGGGGGTGTTTTATTTCATGCATGCTTTGTATTTCCTGGATCCTCCTTCTTGTACTAGTTATAAAACCTGTAATAGTAATAAACTTAACTTAAAAAATGCATGCTAAATACCACATGAGTTAATTATTTTTATTTCGCTGTATTTACATTATTTAACATTTTCCCATTATTTTACCACAGACGGGCTACAGCAGGGACTAAAACATTTAGCAGTGGTATTCCTACCACAGCTAAATGTGACAGTACAGCTCAAAGCTGTTAAGCAGCTGACACCCACCCGCGTCCTAACAACCATTGATCATCCCTGCTGTCAGCGGGGATTCCCTGCTGACAGTAAAAATAATAATAAAAAAATTATGTGCAGTCAAAGTCAAAAGTCTCTGGGTCATCTTCGACTCCTACATGACAATGGACGCACAAATAGGGTCAGTAGTCAGCGGATCTCACCATCTGCTGCGCCTATTACGCAGACTCATCCCTTTTATTCCCAAAGAAGACACAGCGGTCGTGGTGGGAGCAGTTGTAAAATCTAGATTGGACTATGCAAATGCCCTTTACCTCGGACTCCCCAAGTACCAAATCGCTCGTCTACAGGTCGTTCAAAATACGGCCGCTAGACTGGTGACTGGGAAAAAACCTTGGGAATCAATCTCACCCTAATTGAGATCCCTCCACTGGTTACCAGTAAAAGACAGAATTACTTTTAAAGCACTCTGTCTAACGCATAGATGTATTCATGGGAATGCTCCCCATTATTTATGTGAAAAAATAAAAGCTTATAATCCCAAACGCGTTCTGCGATCCACCAATCAAAATCTACTTCAGATACCGAAAGCCAACTACAAGTATAAAGGAGATAGGAGATTTGCTGTCCAGGGTCCCAGACTATGGAACGCTCTGCCAGCCAGTATTCGGTTAGAGGAGAACCACTTAGCATTCAGGAGAAAGATCAAGACTCATCTCTTTTGATATCAAAGGAGACAGGAACAACAAGCGCCCAGAGGCGATTTAGTTCGCATGTGCCGCGCTATATAAGTTTTCATTCATTCATTCATTCAGTCTTTCCCCCCTCAGGCCATACTAGCCACTTTGGATCTGGTATGGATTTGGGGGGAACCCCACTCCAAAAAAAATTGCTACGAGGTCCCCCCCAAATCCAAACCTGACCCTTTATCCGAGTATGCAGCCTAGCAGGCCAAGAAAAGAGGGATGAGCGTGCGGTTTCCCCCTCCTGTTGTATCATGATTAGGAGATAGTTTAATTTTTTTGGGGTTGTATTTGATATGTGAGAAGAGAGATCACACAAATACTTATAAGTATAAAGATAATGACAGATAAAGATAATATTAGAAAATAGAACAAGTGTGATGAACTAAAGATGCTGTTTAGCCACAGGTCCCATATGCGTATGCAGCTTGGTCATTGACTAGGTTCGGACACATGTCTAATGGCAGCTCTGATGTGACACTACCTTATTCCAGTTTGGGCTGTGGTAGATATGGGCTAGTATGTGAGTAAATGACCAATCAATGTTGTTTGGACTGTGAAATCACCTTTTAAGGGGGATAGTGGGTTCATCCTGCATTCCTCAAGCCCTAAGTCAATTAAGGTAAAGCCATGCATATGTCCTTATATGGCATGTATGGCCCATTAACCAGGCTTGGATTTCATTATTAGATATTTTTGAGACCACTAGACAACTTGAACAAAGGAAATATGTAATATGCATTTTCCCTATCACTTCCTGAACCATACCAGGCCACATGCCATCACGGGGAGGTGCTTTGGGGACCCCCCCAAATTACCTTTTCTTCATGTTGATGAGTATCTGGAAGCCCCTATCAACACAGGGGCCCCCAGATCCCAGCCCCCCTTATATGAATGAGCATGGGGTACATAGTACCCCTACTCATTCACCAAACAAATTAAAAGTGTAAATAAAAACAGTCACACAGTTTTTGACATTTCTTAAAAAAATTGTACAAAATGTCCCCTGATGTAGATCCATCATCAATCACAATGAACACCACATTCACACCCAAAAACCCCAAATAAACTGCTCCCGGTTCTTATCTCTCTTTGACTAAAACATCGCTTTCCCCTGCCACTTAAGAACACGAGGGGGTGGGGTCAATGATGTCACAAAGGGGTGAGGACACTCAGTAATATCATTGGCCAGGGTGGAGTCAATGATGTCAGAAGAATGGGCCCCAACCTGGTGATGTCATTGACCCCGCTTCAGAAGAGCTAAACCCAAGCAAGCCTATAGACTTCTATGCAGAGTGTTAAGACTTCTCAGAGTTGTACTTTGAGACAGCAGCCATATATTGTAATGGAATATAAACTCCTTACACTACAGATCTCAATATGAACTGTGTAGTAGGAGGAGTGAAAAAATGATTTTTATTAAACGGCCCAGGAAAGTTCTTCCTCGTGGCACTGAGGGAGTTAGATTGAGAGCACCTCTGTCTGTCTATTCCCCTGCCAGCGGGAGGCCATACCAGCAGTATCCAAGCCTGAGACTGGAAGTGAGAACACCCGGGGGGCAGCGCAGCACCCCCCACATCACAGAGCCTGCACAGCTGCTGCATGGAGACTGTAGTGTCCACTCACCCTCTGTTTCCCACTACTGATCACCAGAAGCTTTTAGGGAGGGACTAACGGGGCTTCTACAGCAAAAGATCACCACAGCATCCTGGGGATGCGTGGGAGGGTTATTTGCCTATTGATACTGCTAGCATGGACTGAGCCACTGAGAGCAAGACACTGAGTATACCCAATCCATACTGAACGCATACTGCTGCACTTATTCCAAACCTAGTCTGCACCTATACTAACCCTATACTGCATTATCCACTAAAGGACCACCCTATAGCATATGTACTGCTACAGGGGGCCCTCCTGTTCAGAATCATATATATGTATATATATATATATATATATATATATATATATATATATATATATATATACACACACATGATTCTGCACTTCCATCTAGGGACACGCACGCACTGCCAGCTGGCTGCTTCTGCTGTGATTACTAACAGCATAAGCCGATCTGCGGGTACCATGCAGTGGATGTATGCCGACACCCGCCGATCATCGGGCAGAGACACAGAAAAGATCACTGCCTATATAACCTAGGCAGAGCTCCGTTCCGACAGGGAATAAAATCCATTACTTCCCTTAGTAAAAGTAGCACACAATTTGCACAAAAACACTGGTTAGACACACAGTTAACCCTTTGATCACTATTTACTACTTGGTTTGGTTAGTAAGTGTTACTTTCAGTGAATTCCTGTGATATTGTATGTTATTAGTTACATAGTTACATAGTTACATAGTTAGTCAGGTTGAAAAAAGACACAAGTCCATCCAGTTCAACCATAAAAAAATAAAAAAAATAAAAAAATAAAACACAGTACATCCCATACACCCAACTCCATACCCACAGTTGATCCAGAGGAAGGCAAAAAACCCCAACAGAGCGATGATCCAGTTTGCTACCGGAGGGGAAAAAATTCCTTCCTGATCCCCCGAGAGGCAATCGGATTTACCCCGGATCAACTTTACCTACAAAACTTAGTACTCAGTTATATTATGTGCATTTAGGAAAGAATCCAGGCCTCTCTTAAAGCAATCTACTGAGCTGGCCAGAACCACCTCTGGAGGGAGTCTGTTCCACATTTTCACAGCTCTTACTGTGAAGAAACCTTTCCGTATTTGGAGGTGAAATCTCTTTTCCTCCAGACGTAAAGAGTCCCCCTTGTCCTCAGTGTTGACCTTAAAGTGAATAACTCAACACCAAGTTCACTATATGGACCTCTTATGTATTTGTACATGTTGATCATATCCCCCCTTATTCTCCTCTTCCCAAGAGTGAATAAATTCAGTTCTTCTAATCTTTCCTCATAGCTGAGCTCCTCCATGCCTCTTATCAGTTTGGTTGCCCTTCTCTGCACTTTCTCCAGTTCTCCGATATCCTTTTTGATATCCTTATTAAACTCAATCTGGTGTGTTAGAGGGGCTGAGGCTCTTGAGCAGGTCATGACAAAGTACAGGGGACCCATCCTATCCAGCGGCTCCTACAGGGATAGGGCTACACCTACATTTGTTTTGTTCTCTAGCACAGAGTATCTTCAAGGCTCCAGTAACAAACCAAGCCTAATTGATCATTAACTCTATATCAGCTAAATACAGTATATCCAGAATGCATCAAAACCAAATGTGTTCAGTGTCTTACAGCTAGGGATTGATTTGCTAAAGGCAAATAGGCAAATATGTTACATGGTCATTTTTACTTTGCAAGGAAATTTTCCCTTAGCTTAGTGAATGTGGTAAAAAAAATCACGTTGCAAAGAATACCCAATCACGTACAAAGAAATTAAAAAGTGTTTTTGCTTGCACAAGATTAGATGATGGAAGTCAGCCTATTCAGTAAGCTAAGGTTGAAAAATTGACAGCCTGTCTGCCTTTAGTAAATCAACCCCTCGGTTTTCTCTCCAAAGCAGCTACAGCCTAAGTAGAGACCTGTGCTCTCTGTAGGAAAGCAGTTTTCTCTCTACATAGTTTCGACACACACCCCTTAAAAACCCCCCCTTCCCCCACAAAGTTTGCTTTGCAGGAATAATGTTCCTTTAAGGATATCCTGCCCGTTGGGTCCCCAGAGTTAAAAAAACTCAGCACGTGATTTAACTTACCAATATCGTGTTTTGAGACTTTGGACCTACTGTGCTCCTCTAAGCTTCCCGCACTGCGTCGCTTTAACTGACAAGCGACGTTTTGGCGTCCTCCCACAAATAGAGCTTTCATCAGTTTTTATTTTTTGCGCTATAAACAAAAATAGAGCGTCATGCATTTTTTCCTTTTTGCCCCTAAAAAAAATATTTTTTCCCTCAAGGCCGATACCTTCTACATATTTTTGGTAAAAAAAAATGCCCTTCGCCCAAAATAATAGTTTATGGCACTATTAATGGCGGCGAGTTTGCTTATGGCGGACAGGACATGACATGACCATTTACCAGTGAAAAATGCTATTATGCATTGGATATGACTGGCAGTGCCCGTTTGTGTGTCCCCCAGAGTTACAAGGAACACAATCTGTCAACAGGGACGTGCAGTTTACACGCTGCACGTCCCAGCTCACTTAACGTTACTCGCACATCCCCGCGGATATCTTTAAAGGACATCACGTTTGTCAGAACAATGGACTTTGGCCAAGTGGTTAAAGGGGTTGTAAAGGTACCGTATTTATCGGGGTATTGCGTGCTCCCGCGTATAGCGCACACCCCTAAAGTTGCGCCAAAATTCCTGTAAAAAAAATGTTATAACATTTTATTACTTACAGTTTTGGTGTCTTGCCCGGCGTCCATCGTCCGGTCTGGCGTCCGTCTGTGGCCTCGGTGGTGTCCTCCCGGCTTCTCCAGCGCTGTCTCGAGTCGAATCCCCACTTTCCGCGCTCAGTTTGAACGCCTCCGCCGACATACACGGGTAGATTCGGCCAGGCTCGGCTTTGGCTCATGCTCACGCTCTGTGACGTTTATGCGTGAGCACGAGCGAAGCCGAGCATAGCCGAATGTACTGCACTCGGTTTATGTCGGCGGCTCACTTTAAACTGAGCGCGGGAAGCAGGTATCGGCGTATATTGTGCACCCACGATTTTCCCCTTATTTTAAGGGAAAAAAGTGCGCGGTAAACGCCGATAAATACAGTAAATTATTTTTCCCTAAATAGCTTCCTTTACCTTAGTGCAGGCCTCCTTCATCTACCTCATCCTTCGATTTTGCTTTTAAATGTCCTTATTTCTTCTGAGAAATCCTCACTTCCTGTTCTTCTGTCTGTAACTACACACAGTAATGCAAGGCTTTCAGGAGTGTCAGGACGCCCGCTAACACAGAGTTCCTTTCTCTATCTGCAAAGTAGAGAGTGTCCTGACTTGTCTGCTCGCCCCTCCCCCCTCAAGAGGCTTTCTCCACACCAGAGGGAAAGTGAGGATTTCTCAGAAGAAATAAGGACATTTAAAAGCAAAATCGAAGGATGAGGTAAATGAAGGAGGACTGCACTAGGGTAAAGGAAGCTATTTAGGGAAAACATTTTTTACCTTTACACCCCCTTTAAGAAAGTAATTATTGCAATATATACAGTAGGTTAATGTTTGCCTAAGTCGTTTTTAGAACCCTTTACTGAAGTATAAAATAAGAAGAAACAACTAAAAGAATAGCTTGACTAAATGTATAAAACACACATGCTTTACCTCAGCTTTGTTTTCTTCTTGCTGTCTTAAGAGAACAGATGTCTGTTTAGCACTTTGTTTAATTAGTCTTTAGTGACAGTGCTGCCGTAACCTCTACCCACCTTTCACTGCTCAGTTGGTAAGCTAACCTGCTGGTTTGGGAGATAAAAAAGCTAATTTTATTTGTTCTTTGAAGTCAATGTGTAAAATGTAGCTTTCGATTCTTAACATTTGTTGCTAGACAAAGTCTGGTACCAAGAAAATGTATTATTAATGATCAGGGGCTTACTGCAACTCTGAGGCCCAATGGAGAAAGTCAGCTCAGGGAACTCACCTTGTTAACCCGTCAAATTTTTCAGCTTGACCTATATACAGTCTTCACCCAACAACATCGCCTTAACTTCTGAAGCCAAAACTTAACACAAAAAAATTATACCTTGTATTGTATTTGTAATACAATCATTCAAATATTTTCAGACAAATGAATGTGCTCACTTAACAAGATACAAGAAATATCTAACAGATGCATATAATAGGAAAATGTAATATGCAGTAATTGATTGAGAAAGTGTTGTTAAGAATAATGAGGATGGCTACCAATGGTACAGAGCTGAAATCATTGCATTACCCAGTTCTCAAAATGTTGACATAGGTTATGTAGACTTTAGTAATGTTTACAGAGTAAGTGTGCATATTAACTTTACTAACATCATTTTCAGCGACAATGGCAACCTTTACCCCTTTTGCAAAAGCTTATTTATCTTTTATTTTACTCTTTGACATCTCACAGGACAGGGTGAGTGTTTTTTTTTTTTGAAAAGGTTTAAATTCTCCAAAAAAAACTTCTGAAAAAATAATTTTACCTAAAAATAAACAAAAACAGTTTAAGCCCTGGTTCACACTGGGCTGCGGGAGTGAAGCCGTGCGAGTTCAGCTGAACTCGCACAATTTCACTCCCACTGGCAGTCCCAATTTCGGCCGCGATTTAAGAGACATCTGTGTGGGTTTCTGCACAGATGTCAATGTAAATCGCAGGCCGAAATCGCAAAAAGTAGTACAGGAACTACTTTTTGAAATCGGTGCAGCGCCGCAGATGCGGCGTCACACCGATTAGGACAGTGTCATTGCCGACAATTGGCGGCAAATGCCGCCGATTTGAAATGCGATTTCACATGTGAAATCGCATCTCAAATCGAAGCAAATCGTACCCAGTGTGAACCTGGGCTAAAACATGTTTGCCTTGCCTCCAGTTTGCAGCAAATAGAATCAGACACCAATCTATGTTAGATCACAGTATTTTACATTTACAGGATTGTGTTGACTGTATTTTTTGTATTCAATTTAAAAGAAGATTTTTTTGTAGAACAGAAAAAAAACAAGCGAATATTTCAAGGAGATATCATCATAAACTAAACTTCTGCTCAATTCTCGCTGTGTTCAGTAAAATAAAAAAATCCGAAACATCCAGTTCAATCTTTTGTTTTTACAGTTTTTAATTTAGAAAAATCATATATTATTGTATATGCAGCAGACTGAAAGTTATGGGCATACAAAACTCATGCATGCTACATGTTTATATAAGTGAGGTCTTCATTCTAAATTAAAATATCAGCGAGGGTATGGCTTCTTTAGAACTAGATCATTTTCTTTGAAACCAAAAAGTGCATTCTCAAAGGAGAGTTCCAGCCTTTTAGTGTTTACTAAAAGTCAGCAGCTACAAAGTGTCGCGTCGGATCAACTATTTATCTACAGTTTACCCCTTTGAGGGAACCTCTGTTTGATATAGCATAATGTTCATGTGTCATTTATATGTCTGAATTATTTATTTATTCATTCTTTTTCTATAATATTTTGTACCTAATGTGAATATTTTGTGTATTTTCTACTTATTAAATATATTTTTTATAATTTTTGAATCCAATCTTTTTGTTGCCTACATAGTCCCAAACCTAGAGGTTTTTTTCTTTTTTCAGACTTTTAATAAACAGACCATTACCTGCTCCACGGTCCATCGATGCAGCCGCCCGGAGCTCCGCTTCTCTCCCCCATCTCCGGCCGGCACCTCCATTCATATTGTGGGCACCCGGTCGTGACAGCTTTCAGCTTAATGGCCGGGCACTCACTGCGCATGCACGAGTCGCGCTGTGCTCTATGAGTGGACAGGCGATTTCCTGGGACCTGTCACGTGTCCCTGGAGATTGCCTAAAGGGAGGGGCTGCCTAAGGCGAGAAGAGAAGTCGCCGAGGCGGTCCCTGGGCGGAAGGAGGAAGTGGGACAGGAAGTCCCACTCCTACCGAAGCCCCCACTTCCCCCCCAAAAAAATTACATGCCAAATGTGGCATGGGGGTGAGGAGTGCTTAATGGGTGGAACTCCGCATTAAGTTCAACACTATCAGCTTAAGGCCTCGTACACACGACCGAGGAACTCGTCGGAGAAAAGACACATCGTTTTCCTCGACGAGTTCGTTGTTAGGCTTGTTGAGAAACTTGACAAGCTGTCTTTGCGTACACACAGTCAAGACCAAATCTCCTCGTTCTCAAACGTGGTGACGTACAACACATACGACGGCAGGGGAAGTTCGATTCCACTGGCACAACCCTTGGGGCTGCTTTTGCTAATCTCATGTTACTGCGTGTTAGGTAAAAGTTTGGTAAGAGACATTTTCACTTTTCAGTCTGTTACAGTGTGACAAATGTGCTATCTCCATTACAAATACTACTTTTACCGAAGGTGCGCTCCCGTCTCATACTTTATTCTGAGCATCCACACGAACGTGTTTCTCGTCGAAAACCAGCCCGACGAGGAACACGACAAGGAAATTGAGACTCCCGATGAGGAAAAAGAGAAGTTGTTCTCTTTTTTTCTCATCGAGTTCCACGTCAGTTTTCTCGATGAAAAACATACACACGACCGTTTTCCTCTGCAAAAAATCTCTGCCACCAAGTTTCTTGATGGATTCTGTCGAGGAAAACGGTCGTGTGTATGAGGCCTAAGTCAACTGCGCTACAGTTTGCAAAGGTTATGTTGCTATGTCACTTTGCTTGATCTGAATAAACCCTTTGGGCTCTAAATAGGACATATCACAGATCAAAGCTTAATTTTTTCATCAGTACATCAGGATTGATCTATTTCCATATATATATATATATATATATATATATATATATCATCATTTTTTGACGCTATAACTTTACTACAAAACTAAATAATATACACTGATTTGGGTTATTTTGACCAAAGAGATGCAACAGAATACATTTTGGCCTAAGTTTATGAAGAAAGATTATTTGACAAAATGTCATAACAGAAACAGACAAAAAAAAGTTTAAATTTTTTTACATTTAAATTTTTTTGGTTTATTTAGCAATAACTCAGTATTGATGGTATTTTGGTTAAATACCACCAAAGAAACTTTCAACTTTCCAACCAGTAATGAATGGATTTCATCTATTAGCACTAAAAGTCATACAAGTTAAAAAAGGTAAGCAGAGCAATGAAAATCGGCATTCCAGACGCCTTCTCACATCAATTCCGGTCACTTCCGGTGTGCGTCAGCCTCGCTTGCGAGGCTAACACACACCGGAAGTGACTGGAATTGATGTGAGAAGGCGTCTGGAATGCCGATTTTCATTGCTCTGCTTACCTTTTTTAACTTTTATGTAAGAGTCCATTACTTTAGCATAGTAAACTTAAAGGGGTGTTCCAGCCGCAATTTTTTTTTTTTTAAAGTCAGCAGCTACTAACAGTGTAGCTGCTGTCTTTAAATAAGGACACTTACCTTGTCCTACTTGCCCGCGCTGATGGCCCCCCCCGATGCCGATCCCACGATCGCTCCGGGTCCCGTGCCGCCATTCACACTATGGGAAACAGGCAGTGAAGCCGTACGGCTTCACTGCCCATTTCCTACTGCGCCTGCGTGAGTCTCACGCTGGCTTGTGAATGGGCGGCTGCTCTCTGAGAACACACACAGTTCCCAGAAAGCAGCGCGCCCCATTCACAAGCAGAAGAAGAAGAAGAAAAGACACCGCGGTGTGGAAGAGGCAGATTATGGACTTCCGCATAGCAACAGGTATTTCGGGTGAGTATTTTTTATTTTTTCACTTTTTTTTTTATTTAATTTTTTTAAGCAATATGGGCAAATGTTGTTTTCCTGGGTGGAACTCCGCTTTAATTTTTTCACTGTATTACACTATTGGAGGCCTCTTTTCTCTTTCCCTTCCCTCCACTATTTTGGCTCCTTTTGAGGTTTTATTGCCCTCTATGGGGAGGCATTAACCACTCCAAGCCAGGAGAGTTACATCAGCTTGAGATCTAACGACACACAGACCTGGAAAAGGAGGAGGAGAGAATGGAAATTTGAGGCTGACCCATTAGAGACCCATTTATGCCTAATATCATCCCATTAAGGTGAGAGTTCTGGGAGACTGGTGGGAGGATCCTTCACTGTTCCAGAGTACTTATTATTGTGTACCATCCTTTATGGACTATCCCTAAACCACTAACATTGGATCACTGGACACTTGAAGATAGACATCCATTATATATGTATGTTTTCACCCAAGTGGACTTTATATGATTCACATTGGTTTAGTGCTTTATTTTGTGTTTTTGTTACTTGCTTCAGACACAGTTCTCTTTTAACCACTTCCATACAGGGCACTTTTACACCTTCCCGCCCAGACCAATTTTCAGCTTTCAGTGCTGTTGCACTTTGAATGACAATTGCGCGGTCATGCTACTCTGTACCCAAACGAAATTTGTATCATTTTGTACCCACAAATAGAGTTTTCTTTTGGTGGTATTTGATCACCTCTGCGATTTTTATTTTCTGCAAAAAAATAAAAAAATTACCGAAATTTTTGAAAAAAATATGTTTTTTTCCCCATTATAAAACATTGTAAATAAGTAAATTTTCTCCTTCACCGATGGGCACTGATGGTACTGCACTGACGGGCACTGATAAGGCGGCACTGATGGGCACCGATGAGGTGGAACTGATGTGGTGGCATTGATGGCCACTGATGATGGGCACTAATATGCGGGCATTGATGGCATTGCCTGACAATCAGTGATGCCCATTGTGGGCACTGATTGGCATCCATTGCAGCACTGATTGGCATCCATTATTTGTGTCATCCCTGGTGGTCTAGGGGGGCATAACTTTGTTTTACATCCCTGCTGGTCCAGTGGGCATCCTTGGTGGTCCAGTGGGCATCCTCGGGGGGGCTGTGCTGATAATCGATCAGCACAAACCCCCCCGTCAGAGGAGCAGCCGATCGGCTCTCCTCTACTCGCGTCTGACAGACGCGAGTGATGAAAAGACGATTACCGGCTTGGACACAGCTGATCACGTGGTAAAATGTCTCCGCGAGAGACACTTTACCTAGATCGGTGGTGCAAGGCGTCAGACTGAAACCCTGCAACAACAATCGCCGCGTTGCGCGCCCCTGGGGGCGTGCAGTGGCTCAATATCCTCATATTGTCATATCGTCATATGACGTCCACTCAGGATATTGAAACCACTTTGCCGACGTCAATATGTCATTGGCGGGCAGCAAGTGGTTAAGTGACCACTTTTTAGGCATTTTTCATGTCCAAGTTTCACTTCCAAGTGATTATTTTTCTTCATTCACCTTCACTCACCTTGGATATTTGTGTTTATATGCTTGATGTATTTGTTCTTGAGTGCGGTATCACCTTGCATATTATATAATTGGCTGAAAAAAAATGCTGTTATACCTTTGTGTAGGGAAAAGCACTGTAAAATGACAGTAGGCATTACTTATGTATTTTAATGGGTAGTTTTTATATAAAAATCATAGAAGGTTTTAGACTATAGAAGTTTTCTTTGTTTTCTCTATGGTTACTTCTGTGGTACTTCTCATATGAATGGAGGCATAATGGTGTGTCATAAAAGGCTCACGTTTTGCAGACGTGGCGGCAATCCAAGAATGTATGACAGCGGTTCTGCGATCGATTCCTAATGAGGCTTTTGCTGACACTTTCCAGAAGCTTTATGTCAAAAGTGTGTTGTGAAGGATGGCAATTATTTTGAAGGCCAGTAAGAGTCGGTTCACACTGGGGCGACTTGGGATCCGACTTGAAGTCGTCTCAAGTCGTCCCAAGTCGCGCTGTCCAGAAAAGCAATGTAAGTGAATGGGAGCGGTGTTAATACACACTACTCATGTCGCTCCGATTTCAGAAGAGGTTCCTGTACTACTTCAATCAGACTTCTAGGCGATTTGTACCCATTGATTTCAATGGAAGTCGCTTCCAAGTCTGATCACTGTTTTGAAGCGACCTTTCAGCAAGATAACATACATTTCTCAGGCAAACCCCTTCCTCCCCTTCCCTCTCCCAGAGCTGATTGTTGTTTTATTGGCCACTGGAATGTCTCCTGACCTGAAAAGGACTTCAAGTCGTGTTGTAAATCGCCCCAGATCGCCCTGTGGTTCATGCTCAAGTCGTGTTGAAGTTGCTTCTGAAAGTCGTGCTGGAAGTCGTGTCGCCCCAGTGTGAACCGACTCTAAAGGTAATTTGTTTGTATCTTCTGCTTTGTTTGTTTTCTGATACCATTCACCAAACTTTTCAGACACACCTTGTATGTAGTATTCCTAGTGCCAGTGGTGGCTGGTGCTCAATATTTTGTGGTGGACATCAAACCCCCCCCCCCCTGTAGGAGGCGGATGGGAATGCGGCAGTGATCAGAGGCCTCCATACCTTAGGAAGGAGGCAGATCAGGCAGACATGGATCCGGGCTGCAGATCCTCGCTCTGGGGCCATTGCTTCTCCTCCAGGCTGAACAGGAAGTGGGTCATGACTGAGACCCGATTGGCCAGGAGTCCTAAGACTCCCTGGCCAATCGGGTCTCAGGAACTGCTTCCTGATTAGCCGGGAGGAGAATAAAGAAGACAATAGTGAATATTAATTGTGACACAAGTGGGCCTTTTTATGTGCTAAAAAAAAAAAAACATTGCAATCCATGCGTCCGGTGCCTCACATGTAGTGTAGAGGGCCAGAGGCATGGGTAGGGGGGTGGTGCCCATGCGCCCCCTATGGACGGGCCGCCACTGCCTAGTGCTGATGAATAGTGGTATTAGTGTGCACAGGTTGGCCTATTTAGGTACTGCTGTGGGCAGTGAGAGACAAAGTGAAGTGCAAGATGTGAACATCCTGTATCAGATAAAGAATGGCTATGCTGTGTATGTTGGAGTAAGATCCGGAGTAAAAAATATAAATAATCTTTCACTGTTGCAGATTAACATCTTGTTACAGATGAATATATACTACATAACTGATTGTGTACTCTTTGTCATGTCTTTACTCCATGCTAAAAATGTAATGATATACCCCTTGTCTACTGCTGGCATTTAAGGGGCAGTCCAAAGAACACTCCAACAGTTGTAAGTATGAGGTGAGGGCAGACTGGCTTTTATGTTAGGACATAAGGCCCATACATACGATCTGACTTTTTGACAACAAATGTCCGACAGACCTGTTTGATCGGACAATCCGACCGTGAGTACACTCCATCGGACAAACTTTTTAGCTTTTTTATCGGACAAATGTTCGCTGTGAGAACAAACTTTCCGGCAACAAATGTCCTACGTCGGCTAATCCGATCCTACGTACACAAGTCCATCGGACTAAAGTCCAAAGTACAAACACGCATGCTCAGAACCAATGCTAAAGATCAGACAACAATAGCAGAAGTTGCCCAAAGGGTGACGGTAAAGAGCTGAAAAACCATGTGATTTGGTGAAGGTTGCCTGAAAAAGTCCAGCCGTGTGTATGCAGAAAAAGTTCACGGCCAACGCCCATTCGGAGCAAAATCCACAGAAAAGTCAGTTGGAAGTCCGATTGTGTGTATGAGACTATAGATGAGCAAAGTGTTTTTATGGAACCAGTTTTTATACGAAATCTACTGAGCAAAACAAAAGAAAACTGCCAAACAGGCTGCACTAAACACTGACAAACACAGAACACATATGCACATAACTAGGCTTATAGGTAAAATAAAAAATAGATATAAAACATTTTTATGGACAAATTATACTATCCATAAAAAAAATTCTGGAAATTATTTTAAGTAACTAAGTTCTAATAGTAGCATTTACATAGTTCTTGCACAAAAATGTAGATGAATTGTTTCCTACCGTTTGAAAATCTTGCCATTTATACCAAAGCCTGATCTTATTTCTCCCTCATCACTCAAAATTGCTCGGGTGTAAGCTATCATTACCTTCTGTCGTGATAATAATGACCAAACTTCTATGAAGGGGGCCTGTGGAGAAGGAGATTTACGGCAGATGGAAGTTTTCACACTGTGTGCTATAATGTGATGGCAGTCTATGTAAACGCAGAGTGTGGGCAAAGGTAATCATTTTCACGCCAGAGGGGAAAATATATTAAAAATGGAGCTTAAGTTTATGAAGTTACACCAATGTTGCGTAAAACTCAAAAGGCTTAATATGAGCCATGCATAAGCAGAGAGAACAATGGGCAGTAGGAGATCTTTGTGCGATTTTTAGATCACTGCACTCTTGGGATCACCTGAAATGTTTTCATCAACTAAACCAATGTGCTGTTGTGCCATGTACACAGTGGAGGAACCATTCCTGTTATTATGGCATTATATCACTGTTTTATCCACTGATCTATAGCACTGAAAAAGTACACACAAGATGCCACAGGCAGCAAGACTTAATTTCATATATCACCCCATGTGGGAGTTGGAGAGGATTGTGTTTGTCCATATTATGATGGGTGGTGTCTGTTTTGAATTGTGTTAGCATTTCATTTTTATCTATATCATTTTTTATTGACTTTATACAATATATAACTTTTACATGTTTCAGTTATACTTGTGTGCCCAACAAGTCCCAAGATCTTTATGTAGTAAGGGATGTGGCCACTATCCAGCATATACCCATCATAGACAATTTTCTATAGTTGTTCCAGGTCAGTGTCAAAGAATGGAGGCATGGCGGTCAAGCAACTTGACGGGTCAAACCTCCATCTCATGACAGGTTCTTCTTCCTTTATTCATGTAACAATAAAACATTAAGTGCAGAATAGGATATATTATTTTTAAATTTTTATTCTGACGGTCCCCATCAGGACCAGCCCTACCATGGGTCTTATTGGGACCATGGGACCCAGGCGACAATTGAGAGGAGCGGCAATTGAGAGGCACTCTGCTGCCCCGCGCCGAGAAATACTCCATGCGGCTCATATTTCCCAGCTGGCCAGCCCAGTCCACAAACATCGTCCGCTGCTGGGATGCGGCTTCCTATTGCTGCCTGTGCTGCCGCATGCCTGTATGTTTACACATCAAGTGGGACATCTGACATTCACAGTGTTGCCAGGAAAGGGGAGTGTGTGCCCACATAACTGACTTCAAGATCGGGGAGAATCACCCCCCACTACCTCTTACTCACTCAATACACTGTCAGTCTCTCTCGCCTTGAACTGCAGGAACACCCCTGAGCCTACCTCTTCCTTGTGTTTGCAATTTGAATAGGCCCGGCATCGGATATTGTGCCCACATTCTTTGGGGTCTTTGAATGGTCCTGTGTGAGTTGAAGAGTAATTCTGCAGAGGTAAGCTCTATGGGAGGTAGGTTTGCTGCTAAGCTAAGTTTGTCTGTAGTTAGCATAGAAGTAATGTGCTGCTAGCTGAGAAAGGAGAATATCTATTTTTTCATGTAGCACTGACCCCCCTGTACTGTGCCTTCCTGACCCCACTGTACTTTGCCCTCCTCACACCCTGCACTGTTCCCTGTGTTTTCCTGATCCCCTGTACTGTACCATTCATACTCCTGACCCCCCCCCCCTGTATATCACACTGGTGACCCCTGGCCTCTGCCATGTTGATCCCAGTCCCATGGCCTACTGACCCCTCTCCATTTCCCTGCTGATTTCCAGTCCTCTGCCCAGCTAATGCCCAGTCATTTGATTTGCACACCTCTGTACACTGCCCTACAGCTTACTGATCTCTGTACACTGCCCTACATCCTACTGATCTCTGTACACTGCCCTACATCATACTGATCTCTGTACACTGCCCTACATCCTACTGACCTCTGTACACTACCCTACATACTACTGACCTCTGTACACTGCCCTACATCCTACTGACCTCTTTACAAACTACTGACTTGTGCACACTGCCCAACATACTACTGACCTCTGTACACTGCCCTACATACTACTTACCTCTGTACACTGCCCTTTGTACTACTGACCTCAGTACACTGCCCTAAATGCTACTGACCTCTGTACACTGCTCTACATACCCTGCGCTGATGGCCGAAAACTAGCCTGCCCAACACCCTGCAGGGCACTGTGACAGGCTAGACAGGAGAGAGCCTGATGCACCAGACAGCCCAGTGTCTACTGCTCTGTCCTCCTCCTGCTATCACTCCGCAGTGGCAGGGCAGAGCACTATGCCAGGCTGGGGGTGGGGGGGTAGAGCAATGCCAATGCACTCCCATTATACTCTGTGACACCCCTGTGTCCTTTTTTCACTTACTGTACACACTCACACCCCTCTGACTGCTCTCATATTACCATAGGATGTGGGGGCCTTTTAGTGGGCGTATTTTTTTTTCGGGGGGGGGGGGCATTTTATTCTTGGACCCAGGCAGAACCATGCCTTGGCCCAGCCCTGGACCCCATCATAACTAGTTTAAGTACCTCTTGGCAAGCAAGTAATTTTTTTTATGTTTTTCAGTCACTAAAATCTTAGATCATCTGATCATACGCTATCCAGGTTCTTTAAATAGCAACATGATTTGACATTCTTATTTCACAGAGACTTTGCTTTACTAGCAAACAGATTTTCATTGTGGAGAAAATATATACATTTAGCCAAAGCGATTATTTTGTGCATTGTGACTTTGTGAAGTCTGCCCTAAATTTATTATCTGCAACTGTTGTTACATAAATAAAATGCCTTGGCATTCTAAATAACGTATTATGGTAAAATAGAAAGCCACTATAGACTTGTTATTTAGAGGCATGAATATGGTAGAACATAATAGTGTAGATTAAATTTTCTTTTCATTTTAATGTTTATAAAAAACTGCATGTGACACTTTAGTGAATTCTCTCTTATAAGTATTTTTTAAGTTATCATATTATTTTGTTATCTATGTACAAGTACGCTGCTTGCCTAGGAAACAAATATATAAGGACTTCTGGCTAGTCCAGTAGGTCCAACCTCTCCACTTCTGGTGGTGGCAGTCCTTGTAGGAGCACCATTTCACACAGTTGTACTCTGAGGCCTCGTACACACGACCAAGGAACTCGTCGTAAATGAAACATCGTTTTCCTCGACGAGTTCCTTGTTAGGCTTGTCGAGAATTTTTTCAAGCATTCTTTGCGTACACACTGTCAAGAGAAAATCTTGTCATTCTCAAACGCGGTGACGTACAACAAGTACGACCGCACTATAAAGGGGAAGTTTGATTCCACTGGCACAACCCTTGGGACTGCTTTTGCTAATCTCATGTTACTGCGTGTTAAGTAAAAGTTTGGTGAGTGACGATTCAGTCTGTTACAGCATGACGAATGTGCTATCTCCATTATAAACGCTACTTTTACCGAAGGTGCGCTCCTGTCTCATAGCATGCGCAGGTTTCTAAGCATACACAAAAACTTGTTCCTCGTCGTAAACCAGTCCGACGAGAAACACGACGAGGAAATTGAGACTCCCAGACGAGGAAAAAGAGAACTTGTTTTCTTTTTTGCTCGTCGAGATCCACAACAGTTTTCTCGACAAAATACATACACACAACTTTTTTCCTTGGCAAAAAAGCTCTGCCACCCAGTTTCTTGAAGGTTTCTGTCGAAGAAAACGGTCGTGTGTACGAGGCCTGAGACGTCCTCCCATGGGGCATGAACATGGCAGATTAGTCTTGGAAGAAGTGGATTGAATGACACCAGCCCAGAAGATTGAGAATATCCAGTGGCTGAAAAGATATATTGAGGGAGATAGTGGAGGGATGAAGATGAGTTTTGCAGCAGAAGATGCTTTTTTGTTTTTCCTTTTGCTGGGCTTTTATTTCTAATTTTTTACCCAAAGTATTCCATTTTAAAATCATCCGTATGCTTCTAAGGGATTACTGGACATGAATTTACCTGTGTGTAATGCCGCGTACACACGATCATTTTTTGTGATGAAAAAAAACGAAGTTTTCTGTGAAGTAAAAAACGACGTTTTTGAAACGTCACTTTTCAAAGACGATGTTGCATACACACCATCGTTTTTTTACAAAAAGCGAGGTTACGTTCACCACTCTTTTCCATTGAAGCTCGCTTCATAACTAGCTTCTGGGCATGCGCGGGTTGAAAAACGTCGTTTTAAACAACGTTTTTGCTACACACGGTGACTTTTTGTGAAACAAAAAACGACGTTTTGAAAAACAACACAAAAAATTCAAGCATGTTGGAATTTTTCTTTGGTCGTTTTTTTGAAGACAAAAAACTACGTTTTGCCCACACACGATCAATTTAAATGACGTTTTAAAAAACAATGTTTTTTTTTCATCACAAAAAACGACCGTGTGTACGCGGCATTAGAAGTAGCACTTTGTCTCATTCCATCTTCCCTTTAAGTATATTCATCTCTATGCAGTCCTGGCACTTTTTCAGGAGTATGCATTAATGTTAAATCAACACCAAGCCAACATTCCAATTTAGGCTGTGCATGCCTTTGGCTGGGTTCACACTTGTTCTGACAACGCTCCTACATTGGGAGCTCATGTAGCATGATGTGTGAAAATCAATGTTTCCCTATGAGAGCCGTCTTAACTGATCCGACACAAGTCGGTCCGACTTTGAAAACACTCCCTGTACTACTTTGCTCCGACATTCATCCTACTTCAGCTCATTGAATATCATTGAAGTCGGACCAAAGTAGGAGCCTTGTCCTTATCAGACATCCGACATGTGATTACAGCAGCAGTAAAAGGAATTTATCTCACTCTGGGATTGTTTTGATTGGTCAAAGAACAAGTCAGACTATCACAAAGTCGGTTCAAAGTAGTATCCTGTTCATGAAAGTCGGATGGATGTAGGACCAATGTAGGATGAATGTAGGATGAATGTAGGACAGATGTCGCAGAGCAAAGTAGGATGAAAGTAGTACTGCTGTCGTGTAGTATAGTGTGAACCCGGCCTTTGGGTGGAATCACTAATTTTACACTTGTGGACTGATGGCATTGAAATTTCTCCAGCTGAAAGTCCTTTCAGTTCCCTGAGAACTAAGACTGAGGCTGGGTTCACACTTGTTCCGACATCGCTCCTACATTGGGAGCTCATGTAGCATGACGTGTGAAAATCATTGTTTCCCTATGAGAGCTGTCTTAACTGGTCCTACACAAATCAGTCCGACTTTGAAACTACTCTCTGTACTACTTTGGTCCTACATTGATCCTTCTTCAGCCCATTGAATATCATTGAAGTAGGACCAAAGTAGGAGCCTTGTCCTGACCATCCGACACTTGACACCTGACATGTGATTACAGCACCAGTAAAAGGAATTTATCTCACTCTGGGATTGTTTTGATTGGTCAAAGAACATGTCAGTCTATCCCAAAGTAGGACCAAAGTAGTATCCTGTTCATGAAAGTAGGATGGATGTAGGACCAATGTAGGATCAATGTAGGATCAATGTAGGACAAATGTCGCAGAGCAAAGTAGGATGAAAGTCGTGTAGTGTAGTGTGAACCCAGCCTCACTAAGAGGCTACACATTTATTACTGGATTTGTAAATGTAGGCTTTGGAAAATGGTCTTCTTACTAGCTGTAACTTCACTCTTGGAAGAGAGCAGAGAATTTTAGAGGTTAGATCTACGCAGGAAAAAATATGGGGGCCTCTGACCACCATCACCCACCTGTAAACTAAATTATTAAATCTTTGAATGTTTTATATACACTTTCTTGTACTTCAATAGTTAAAGGGTTTGTAAAGGATTTTTTTTATCTTATTAGCTTCCTTTACCTTAATGCAGTGCTGGTTTCATGTCCTCATTGTTAGTTTTTGCTCTCAAGTTGCTGTAATTCTTCTCTGATCTCCACACTTCCTGGTTATCTGTTTCCTGATAACCACAGTCCTGGGTGCTTTCTTTCTGTGGTCACTAACTTCAAGGAGGTGTGATTATTGTGTGTCTAAAACCCGACAGCACCAATCAGTTTCGTTTTCCAAACCATCACTGCCCTGTATTGGCTCTGTGGCTCTGTACAGCACAAGCAAGAAACAACATGCAAAAAACGAAACTAGAAACTGCAGGTACATTATATGATTGATTTTTATCTATTTTTAATAATTTTTAAAAGGAATCAGTTAACTATTATGTCTCTATTCCCTGTAAACAGTAATTTCAGCATATTTTTTTTCTTTTTATTTACAACTCCTTTAACCACTTAAGGACCGCCGCATGTACATTTACGTCGGCAGAATGGCACCGACAGGCACATCAACGTATATATACGTTGGTGCCTTGGGGGGGATCGGGGGTCCGATCGGACCCCCCCCCCGTACATGCGGCGGTCCGCGCGGCTGCAGGAGCGATCCGACAAGTGGGGGCGGCTATCCGTTTTCATCCGCCCCCTCCGGATCGCTCCCAGCCAATGCGCGCGCCCGCCTGACCTGTCACTTCCTCCTCCTGTGTAAACACAGGAAGGAGGAAGCGACGTGATCTCTCCCTCGGCGTTTGTTTCAAGCGCCGCTGAGGAGAGATCACTACAGAACAAGTAAGTCTGCACCAAACAGCACACTGACACACACATTTAACCCCCGCGATCGCCCCCCCCCCCCCCCCCTCCCCCCTGTCACAGTGTCACTGAATGCAGTAATCATGTATGATTACTGTATTTAGTGTCAGTGTGACAGACAGTGTGACAGTCAGACAGTCAGTAGTGTCAGGGTAGCCCCCCCCCACCCCCCCCAATAAAGTTTTAACCCCTTGATCACTGCCCTAGTTAACCCTTTCACTCCCTATTGCCAGCGTCACTAAGCGATCATTTTTCTGATCGCTGTATTAGTGTCGCTGTTCCCGCTAGGTAGCTAATTTTTTTTTAATGCGATTTTTTTTTACTAAAGACATGTGGCTAAATAAATTTTGGCCTAAATGTTTGACTAAAATTTAGTTTATTGGTTTTTTATTATAACAAAAAGTAAAAAATATTGATTTTTTTTCAAAAATGTCGCTCTATTTTTGTATATAGCGCAAAAAATAAGAATCGCAGAGGCGATCAAATACCACCAAAAGAAAGCTCTATTTGTGGGAAAAAAAGGACGCAAATTTTGTTTGGGAGCCACGTCGCACGACCGCGCAATTGTCTGTTAAAGCGATGCAGTGCCGAATCGCAAAAAACCCTTGGGTCATTTGCCAGCGTATTGGTCCGGGTCTTAAGTGGTTAACTTCAACTTTTCAGTATTACATGCAACATAAATACACAACAATTTTCATCAGTACCATTTTTTTCTTATTTTATGGCTTTTTTGTTGCATTACCTAAACATTTATATAGTTGTTCTATATATAATCCAGTTATATGTTCAGACAGTTGTTTTCCTCTGTCCTTTTGTCTAGTGTTGTGTGGATTGTGTTTTAACTGTCATCAAGCATGCACAATTAACAATTACTGAAGCGATGCAATGAAGGATAATGTCAGATTTAAGCGTAGCAGGCATAGGCATAGCAAAGCAGACTTGGAACTCTATGGGCTTGATTTACTAAAGGCAAATAGGTTGTTTATTTTGGAAGGGAATTTTCCTCTATCTTAGTGAATGAGGTAAAACTCTGCTAACTTTATACAAACATGTGCATTCAATCATGTGGAAGCAAAAATTGTTTTTTTATTATTATTATTTTACTTGCACATAATTGCAATTTCCAAAGTGAATTTCACCCCATTCATTAAGCTAAGGGAAAGGGAAGCTACGGGAAAATTCCTGTACAAAGTGAAAATTCTCTTGCCTATAGTAAATTAACCTATGAGTAAAGTTTTGTGGTGTATTACAGGTAATAACGTAACGTATACAGTGAGTCTAGAAGGCTGTAGTAAAGATTATGCAAATAGGGTTAAAAGTGGAAGTTTTCCATATTAGTACCTGTATTATGAAAATCTCACTTCAAAAAGCTTTTGAAGAAGGAATTATAGTTGTAGGTCGATACAATTTTAGCATAAGGTCATTAAAATTACTGGCATTATGCAATATAGATTTATTAGAACCCTATAAATCTGGTAAATTGTTTTGCTATTCCATTAGCTTCTGCAACCTGAAAAAATTAGGAAGGAGGTGAAATAATTTTTATAGGTTGTCGGAGAGGAAGCCTCTTCTCTCCCTGATTTACAACATTTTGTGTTCAGGTACTTTAATATTACATTTACATCTCTCTTGACATGATTTACAAGATAACAAGAATATTTCTTCAGGCTAAACGGCACTCTGTGCTTGCATGTGATTTTTATAATATGCTCAGCAATCTGCCCCGTTCGGAAATGTATCTTAGTGCGAACCATAAAAATGTTCAATGATAGATTATTAACACAGCCAGAAAGTACAACATTTAGAATGTAAATGAATGATAAATAGCTGGAGGGCACCCACAGGGGAAGAGAATGGAGTTCCTGCCAGCACATTAAACCTAGAGAATAACACACCAGACATAATAATACATTTAAAAATCATACCATCTCAAGTCATATATTTTCCATTGCTTGGGAATAGGTACTGCGGTAAAATAATGAATGTGATTGTGGTGGTTATTGATGATGTGGAAAAGTGTAGGTGTGATGCATAGTTTTAGGGAATTGTAGTTGCCTCCAATATTCATGAACAATGGCCAATGCCCTCACTATGAAATGTTCTTTTTTTGGATACAGGCATACATACATGCACTCTATGGAATATCATATGCCATGGAAATATGTTTATTGCCAGAAGGATGCTTTACCCTTCTATGCTGGCCAAAAGCAGCAATCTAACAGCACGGTAGAATCTTTCAACCTCTTGCCAACACTTCCCTTGCCCTTCAGAATGCTTTTACAGAGAGAGCAACAAGGAATATTTAGCCAGCCAATGCCAGCAGCCAACTTGGAGATGTAAGAAAAAGCAGCACAAGCTAACAAGAATTTATAGTATATCTATTGAAAACACAAGGGGTGCCAAAGATAATGACTTTGTATCCTGGATCGGCATGGCTTATCTCTGTTATAACCTGCAATCAGGATATATTGATTACATAGGCTTTATTAGAGTTGGCTTTTGGGTTTCTACATTGCTAGCATTTCCTAAAGCCTCGTACACACTACTAGTTTTTTTTTCATTAAACTCAGCTGGTGGAACCTAAAAAACCTGACAGCTCCGGTAGGAGCTGCTGTACTAACAATCCAATGCTGGTACAGCGATCTCCCCTGCTGAGTTATTGTGTTCTGACAGAACCCCCCTGGCAGAACATTCTGGTCCGTGCTCTCAGCCACTGAGAGTGCTGGCCAGGAGTCGGCCGCAGACCTTTTTCGGTTCACAAAAGTTTGACAGAAGCTGTCGGAACCAGCTGCCATACACACAAGCCGAATGTCGGCTGGTTTCCATGGAACCGGTCAATGCCAGCTGACATTCGGCCGTGTGTACTAGGCTTAAGTCCCCTCTGTACACTATGGGTTTGATATACTAAAGCCAAATAGGCTGTTGACTTGGTATAGTAAGACAGTGAAACCACGTACAAGTGTCAATGAAACATTCACAAGACAAAAAATCTCTAAAGTATCAATTACACATGCAAAAAATACATAAAAACAAATAATTTAATGTAACATTTGGCAATATCAATAATAAAAAGTCTGTTCATACAGTCCCAATAAACATCCAGTGAGGGTGTAAGGTAAAATCTCAAATTTTGTGTTTTAACATACACCCTCACTGAATCTTGAATTTAATAAAGCTTAAAGTGTGCTTAAACCAACATCATTAAACACTATCAATTAATGTTGTATTACATGCTATTCATACTCACTAAATCACATTGGATTTGTCTTTGTCTACTGTGTTCTAAAAAAAGCCTTGTTGGTCCTGCTGTTCTCTTTCTCTACCTTCTGTCCAAGTCTTCATTGCATAACCAGCTAAACACTATGGAAGTAGGATATTATATCTTGATTGATGGAGGCTTCACCTTCCTGTTATTCTAAGACACAGGCTAGAGGGACGTGACACAGGCTTTGACTTGCAGAAATTCACCAGAAATAATGAAGATTTAATTTTAAATATATAATTGTATGATAATTTTAGATGGTTTATTGAGATTAATTATTTACTTTTACTCTGTATCCCAAAGGCTGTTTTTTTTTTCTTGAACATGTGACCAGCAGCAGAGGACTAGAAGCTCCTCCTGCCACTGTTTCCCTGCAGACAGGCTAGGGAAGAACCGGGTCATGTGACAGGTGTAAAATAACTAGGGAAAAAGGTACTTAGATTTTTTTTTTATTATTATTATAAAAATAATTACAGTGCACACTGGGTGTAAAAAAAAACCTTCTACAGTAGTTTTACGTTTTTTTCTCCTGCCTGTAGAAGAAGATCATAGTTATACTATGTGTCCATATATAGCGTATTAGCGTATTTTGAAAAGGAATTAGGCCTTAGATATCAAATAGATACAAAACTATACTATAACTGTAGCTTAAGACATTATGGATCAGGACTATGGCATGAACTTCCAGAGACCCCTTGATATCATGACATTACTACAGGACGGTGTGAATGTTGTATGACCACGACCATATGGTCAATGGTTATTCTGTGCCTAGTTTTTGTTTATCTTTAGTGCAAATTTACACATTTGGAAATCTGAATTCTGCTGGTAAAGACCTTTCAATCTGTGTAAATACCATTGGCTATACACGTGCCTGCTCCTCCAAATAAATATGGTGGACTGAAACCAAAGGGCTAGCACTCTTTCTAATAAATAAGAGAGTTCCACACATGTGTCAGAATTCTCTGTTTCCCCATAAGACAGTAATCTTTGGCTTAATTCCACAACAATTTCAACAGGAGAGTTTAGAGGCAGAAAAAAAAACCCATCGCAAGTGTGTTTTAGGAGAAGTTTTCAGGAAGAAAAAAGCTAAACGCTCATAGACACGCATAAACGCACCTACCGCAGTGTTTAAGAGCATACAGCTTTTTCAAGTATACATTGCTTATAGTGAAAAATGAGCAGAGGGGAATGTTTTGGAAAAAACGCTTATAAAAATAAATCCCCATAAACTCTTCTGCAATACTAGCCACTATAACCATGTTTTCTGACGCTTTTTCTGCCAGAGGTTCTAGCAATATTTTTTGCTCCTAGTCTTATTTATCCCCATACACACATTCATTTTATGCTGTTTTGCTTCCCTAGGCATATGTAAATAATGATAACAAAGATAAATCCGCCCCTTCTGTGTTCCCACCACTGCGCTTATGAACAAATAGTGTGCAAAAAATGTGATAATCGAATTTGCAAAAGAGTGAAGCAGCTACTTTAAAAAAAAAAATCAAACTGTGAAAAACATATTCTAAATACCCCTAGGCATAGCTTGTGTATGTATCATTTTGTTCTATATAAAGTAATGTATAGAAGGTAAGGCCCGGAAGTGAAGCCTTGTACACACGCTTGGTATTCTCGGCAAGAACCAGCAAGAAAACTGCTGCCGAGTAAGGCCGTGTACACACGACCGAGAAACTCGACGGCGAAACACATAGTTTTCCCCGTTGAGTTCCTTGTTCGGCTGTCAAAAAACTCGTCGAGCCAAATTTTCCCATTGCCCGTCGAGGAAATAGAGAACGTGCTCTCTTTTTGGCTCGACGAGTTCCTCTACAGTTTTCTCGGTGAAAAGTGTACACACGACCGGTTTCCTCAGAAGAATACGTCTCCCATCTAGTTTCTTGCTGAATTCTGCCAAGGAAACCGGTCGTGTGTACGCGGCCTTAACCGAACGTGTGTACGAGGCTTTCAGGTTTCTCGTCAAGAAAACTGCCTAAAATCTCGACGAGAAAAATAAAAAAAATCTTGATTTTCGACAGTGTTTTCCTGACAAGAAACCCGAAAGTGTGTATACTTACCTGTCGCCTTGCGGCCTTGCAGCTTCACTTCCTGGTTTCCTCTGCGCATACGTGACTGGCGTTGCGCAATGCCACTGGTCCACTGGGACCCGTGAGTCTCCCAGAAGACAGCGGGGGGGTGCCAGACATGGCATAGACTGTGGCAGATCTGTGGGGGCCAATGCGCGGAAGTGGGTGGAAATGCCTGTCTTAGGTATCTGCTCCCCCTCCCTCTGAAAGGTGCCAAATGTGACATCGGAGGGGGGGGGAGGAATCCGGACAGCGGAGGTTCCATTTTTGTGTGGACCTCCGCTTTAAGCTGTTATATACTTTTGTTTAATACGCTATTTTGTGCATCATTATTATGTTTCACTCATTTGTTTTTCTAAAGAAGTAGCAAACATATTAGAACACATATTTATGTATTATGTTTCATATAGAATTTTCAAAACCATCAGCAACTAGTTCCAGAGTCCTTTAGTGGTCATTCACTCAGTGCCAGAGTGGTTTTATTTAATATCAGTAGAAAAGCCGTCTTTCAGAAGAGAGCTTATGGTATTTGATTACTTGTGTTCCTTTTCCCATCTGTAGTTAGCATGAGATCAATTACACATTAAATAACACTTGGAAAGTGCTAAGTTCATACACCATTACCCATGACAATTTGCATTTTGTTGTGCCGAGGGATAATGAGAAGAGCATTTTGAATAAATGATGCTGTTCTGTCCATATGCCACTCTTAATAGTTTTGAAAAACTCATCCAGCTAAATTACTGCCACTGAATCTCATACACTAGGAGGTAAGAGCACACTGCTAACACAGATGTAGCAATCATTACTTTAGAACACAATGCCTTTTATAATCCCCCTATGAGAGCTGACAGTATTCGTTGGTGCTCATGCAGAATTTATCTTTAAAATAACCTTCAGATTTATAATGCTGCACAAGTGTCCAAACAAATGCCACAATGGCCTAGACCAGGGGTCTCCAAACTGTGGCCCGAGGGCCAGATGTGGCCCTTTGCTAGCCTTCATCCGGCCCTTGGGGCAGTATTGCTTCCAATTATATTAGGCACTATTCCTCACAATGGCACCAACAATGGGACACTATTTCTTAGACTAATAGCAATGATGGAGCACTATTCCTCCTCCTAATGCCCACCAACACTGGGGCCATGTTTATTCTCACTGATGCTCGGCCCTGGGGCATTTTTATACTTATCCGGCCCCCCTAAAGTCTGAAAGACCATAAACTGTCCCTTTGCTTGAAAAGTATGGAGACCCCTGGCCTAGACCAAGCATCATATGAAAAGGCTTAAAGACATGGATGATTTATAAGTCAGAAGGTTTGGGACTGGATGTCATTTCTTGCTGACAATGATTCCGACGATGACAATCATCTAGTAATTATTCATAAACACTTACTTGGGGATTTGGCTATGCAAAGCATCAGAAAACAAATGTACCGTAAGTACAGTGATACTTCTGTTCTGTTTGCCCATTCTTTTTTTTTAATAATACGCTCAGTTGTTTCTCCATCACCAAATGTTAAAACGGTAATAAAATCAAAACCAAAAAATATATTATATTGCAGCCTACCAATCATTAGATGCAGTCACTGCATCAGTTTTTTTCTTTTTCCCCTCTGTTTTCACCTGGTGTCTGGCCAATAACACACCTCCAGTATTAGTAAGGCAGCATTGTCGGTCTGGGGGAGGGTAGTGTTAAAGGTATTAACAGATTTAAATACACTAACAAATTGAAGCCAAACACCAGCTCACACTTTATAATCAGTTACAGCGAACAGTTTTTTTTCCTTTTGGGATAAAGGTTTTACATGAATAAATAAAAGCTGATCATTTTAAACACCCCCGCCATTGTTAAATGGTTTGTCTCATCCATGTAAACTGATACATTCTGCTGAAGAGCTTGTGCTTTTGAAAAACAACAGACTTGCTGGCTTGAAAAACAGATGAAAGGAAAAAAAAGGAATTCAGCCATCATAGCTAAGAATTGCCAAACTGCAATATAATACATGTTTGCTTTTGGGTTTAATACAGCTTTAATGCTGTTATTTTTATTTTATTTCCTTTCTTTCTTTCCATCCGTCTTATTTTTTTCAACCCCAACATCTTTCTCTTATTATTTCTGCTCCCCGTATTCCTTCTCTTCATTAATTCCTTCCTTTTTCTCCTTCCTTTCTTCCTTCTTTTCCTCTGTCCATTTATCCTTTCCTTTTCCACCTCCTCCCCATTTTCCTACTCTTCCTCTGTCCCTTCACCCGTCTTCCTTTTCTTCCTCTATCCCTTCATCCATCTTCCTTTTCTTCCTCTGTCCCTTCATCCATCTTCCTTTTCTTCCTCTGTCCCTTCATCCATCTTCCTTTTCTTCCTCTGTCCCTTCATCCATCTTCCTTTTCTTCCTCTGTCCCTTCATCCATCTTCCTTTTCTTCCTCTGTCCCTTCATCCATCTTCCTTTTCTTCCTCTGTCCCTTCATCCATCTTCCTTTTCTTCCTCTTTCCCTTCATCCATCTTCCTTTTCTTCCTCTGTCCCTTCATCCATCTTCCTTTTCTTCCTCTGTCCCTTCATCCATCTTCCTTTTCTTCCTCTGTCCCTTCATCCATCTTCCTTTTCTTCCTCTGTCCCTTCATCCATCTTCCTTTTCTTCCTCTGTCCCTTCATCCATCTTCCTTTTCTTCCTCTGTCCCTTCTCATCCTTTTCTTCCTCTGTCCCTTCATCCATCTTCCTTTTCTTCCTCTGTCCCTTCATCCATCTTCCTTTTCTTCCTCTGTCCCTTCATCCATCTTCCTTTTCTTCCTCTGTCCCTTCATCCATCTTCCTTTTCTTCCTCTGTCCCTTCATCCATCTTCCTTTTCTTCCTCTGTCCCTTCATCCATCTTCCTTTTCTTCCTCTGTCCCTTCATCCATCTTCCTTTTCTTCCTCTGTCCCTTCATCCATCTTCCTTTTCTTCCTCTGTCCCTTCATCCATCTTCCTTTTCTTCCTCTGTCCCTTCATCCATCTTCCTTTTCTTCCTCTGTCCCTTCATCCATCTTCCTTTTCTTCCTCTGTCCCTTCATCCATCTTCCTTTTCTTCCTCTGTCCCTTCATCCATCTTCCTTTTCTTCCTCTGTCCCTTCATCCATCTTCCTTTTCTTCCTCTGTCCCTTCATCCATCTTCCTTTTCTTCCTCTGTCCCTCATCATCTTCCTTTTCTTCCTCTGTCCCTTCATCCATCTTCCTTTTCTTCCTCTGTCCCTTCATCCATCTTCCTTTTCTTCCTCTGTCCCTTCATCCATCTTCCTTTTCTTCCTCTGTCCCTTCATCCATCTTCCTTTTCTTCCTCTGTCCCTTCATCCATCTTCCTTTTCTTCCTCTGTCCCTTCATCCATCTTCCTTTTCTTCCTCTGTCCCTTCATCCATCTTCCTTTTCTTCCTCTGTCCCTTCATCCATCTTCCTTTTCTTCCTCTGTCCCTTCATCCATCTTCCTTTTCTTCCTCTGTCCCTTCATCAGTCTTCCTTTTCTTCCTCTGTCCCTTCATCCATCTTCCTTTTCTTCCTCTGTCCCTTCATACATCTTCCTTTTCTTCCTCCCTTCATCCATCTTCCTTTTCTTCCTCTGTCCCTTCATCTTCCTTTTCTTCTCTGTCCCTTCATCCATCTTCCTTTTCTTCCTCTGTCCCTCATCATCTTCCTTTTCTTCCTCTGTCCCTTCATCCGTCTTCCTTTTCTTCCTCTGTCCCTTCATCTGTCTTCCTTTTCTTCCTCTGTCCCTTCATCTGTCTTTCTTTTCTTCCTCTGTCCCTTCATCCATCTTCCTTTTCTTCCTCTGTCCCTTCATCTGTCTTCCTTTTCTTCCTCTGTCCCTTCATCCATATTCCTTTTCTTCCTCTGTTCCTTCATCCATCTTTCCCTTCTTCGGTAGCTCCTTCCTATCCTCCTCTTCTTCCTCCACCACTTTCTCCGCCTTTTTATACTCTATCTTTGTTTCTTCCCTTAGGGCCATTGATAACCTGGTATCACCTGCACCACCAGTCTTCCTGTATGGGACCTAGGCCAGCACAGCGGCCCAGGCAACAGGGTGAATCAGATGTGGGCAGTGAGGGTGATTAGTGCAGCAGGTGAGCAATTACTGGAACCAATCCCCTGCATGGCTCTCTCTGCAGCAGCTGAAATCTGGCTTCTTCTCCTCTCCCTCCCATTGGCTTTCAGCTGTTGCAGAGAGAACCATACAAAGGATCGGTTCCAGTAATTGTTTCCCCGCCACACCGATCACCCTCCCTGTGCACCATACACTTCCCCCTGCTGCCCAGGCCCCTCTGTGTGCCCCTCCTACCAGAACAGTGCTGCCAGCTTCCATCCTCTCCTTTCTTCTGGCAGCTGCAAGCATGCAATACAATCCTTCAAGATTGAGAGTGGGGGAAGGGTCCGGTAAATGTCATATTTAACAACCCCCTCCTTTCCTAAATGAACACAGTGAGTGATTGCTACCAATCAATCACTATGTTCATTCATAACTGAATGAACAGTCAACATAACATTGAGCCCCATGTTAGGTTGTCTGTATGGGGCCCTGTGTTTTATAACAGGAGCCCTGTCTACCCTTTATCCTTCTCTTCTTTTTGTTCCCCTTCACCCCCCTTCTTTTCCTTAATTCTTCCTACCCTGCTTCTCTTCCTTCTCTCCTTCCACCTTTCCTTGTTTCTTGGAATATTTATTTTTTTACCCTTTCCCCTTTTCCTTTCTTTTTCCTATTCTGTTTCTCCACCTCTTCCTCCATCCTTTTGATCATCTCCTTCTCTTCTTCTTTCCGTTCCTGCTCCTCATCATATTTTCCTCTTGTCCTTCAGCCTCCCCTTCTTCCTTTCAATTTTTACTTCCTACCTCCCTTCTTCTCCACTTTATCCTTTCCTTTCTACTTTTCTATCTGCCTTCTTTGTTCCTGCCCATCTTCCTGCTTTCTTTACTAACACATTTCTTCATTCCTCCTTCTTTTTCTCCCTCCATATCATTTCCTTTTTTTTATTCATGCATTTAATTCCCTTTCTTTCTTAGGCTGGGTTCACACTACGATTTTCCCATCCGTCAGCCGCATACGATTTCAGTTTTGAAAACGTACGGGCCCGTACGGGAAAACGCATACATAGACAATGCATTGCAAATCGTATGCACTCAGATGCATCCGGGTGCGTACGATTTGCTGGCAAAACGTTTTTTAACAGTACACAAAACCGTGTTCGACCACAGTTTTGAGTCAGTTTTTGAAACTGTATGGCAAACGCATACGTTTTTTTTTAACATTAAAGTCAATGGAAAACGCACATATGTGCGGTTCCATACGTATAAACCGTATGCGTTTTTCGTCTGCGCATGCGCATTTTCAAAACAAGAAAATCTTTTTTTATTAAATGACACTAATTCCAAAAACGTATGCTTTTTTTTAATCAAAACCGGATGGAACCGTACGCACTTTTTGAAACCGTATACGTTTTATAAACGCATACGTTTACGTACGCTTCAATCCGTTTCAGCCGCATACGTTTTTTCATATAAATCGTATGCGGCTGACGGATAGGAAAATCGTAGTATGAACCCAGCCTTACTTTCTTATTTTACTTTTCTTTGAGAAATGCTTAGTGCAAAATGGTTTTGTCAGTATTTCAGAAGTTTTGTCATTATATCTTTGACCATCAGATAAAATGCTACTGTGATGCGCAAATCCCAGCGGAAGGCCTCTATCTCAGCTTTGTTAACACAATACATTTGTCCTTGCATTAGAGCTGCACCTGAGTGACAGGGCTTTAACTTGTGTCTTCACCTTCTCTGCTACCGTTAATGTCAAGTTACATTTCTGATGAGCAAGGAGCAGCGATCCTGCAATTATTTCTCCACCATTACTTTCATCGGAGTCCCCACACATCAGAAGAAGGAAAATCAAATGTGACTTTTACTCTTTCCAGTGTTTTTAGTCGTATTACTATGCCTGCTTTTCAATACAGGTGAAAAAAAAACTTTACCATAAGAAATCCGCTAACAGGTGCATGTACTTCACAGTAATTTATGATGGGCAAAGTAGTTTATCCCTGTCATTCAAAAATGTCTCACATTTTACATGTTTTTTTACAAACAATCACACTAAGTGGGTTTACCAGCTGCGTGTTTAGAAAAGCATGCAATAAATAACATATTTTATTTGACCTAACTATAATAATCAGGGAATCTTATTGGTTGCTTTGGACTGTACTGCTTTACACATAATTAGATATTTGATATATCTGCCTTCCCTGTGCCCCTTTTTGACTTAGTTTCACATAGTTACTAACTTGACCCTAACCTTAAAGTGGATGTAAACCCAACATTTTTTATTTTATTTTTTTGATGTCACAATGTAGAGTATAAGATTTCCTATCATTTGTCCCCCATCTTGCCAATCCAGCTCTGATCAATCCTCTTTTATTGTTCAGTGAAAATTAATAGCCTTCCAGATAAAAACCTGTCTAAATAAAAAGTCAGTTTCTCTCTTCTTGCTTTGAGTGACAGGTTATTTACATATCTAGCTTGGACATGTTTATCGTATGTTATGTTTATCATAACATGAGGTGATCCAAAGTTCATTGTATATTACCAGGATGTGTTATGTGGGGGAGGGGTGGATTTCTCACTTCTTATACTTTGGATCTTACCTCATATTATGATAAACATAACATAACATATGATAAACCTGTCCAAGCTAGATATGTAAATAACCTGTCACTCAAAGCAAGAAGAGAGAAACTGACTTTTTATTTCGACAGGTTTTCATCTGGAAGTCTATTAATTTTCACTGAACAATAAAAGAGGATTGCTCAGAGCTGGATTAACTATGTGTGGCAAGACTGGGCACAGATGATAGGAAATCTTACACTCTACATTGTGACATAAAAAAAAAAATCCACTTTAAACTGACATCCTCTTCTCCAGCAAAACTGCCATTAAGGTGCTCTCCCTGTAGAAGTGACGGCAGGTGCGCTATATTTGGGGGGGCCAAACAAGACATCCGATGCCACCCCCTGGTCAGTCACTCAGTCAAACCCCCACCCTCCCTTGCTCGCTCATCCCCCACCAGCCCCTGCACTTACCCCATCTAGGTCATGGGAAGCTTACTCCTCACGGCTTCACCCTGTGTCTCCAGCTTCACGGCAGCTTTCCCTCTTCCTTCCCTCGGTGGCTTCTATCCTTCTTTCCTTGGCGGCCAATACAATCGCTTCTCCTCTTGGTAGGAGAATCAGAAAGACAATAGTGAATATTAATTCGCTATTGTCACATAACTAGGTGGGCTTAGGGTGCAGTGCTCTGCCCCCCGAGCCCAGCCTTTTTTGAAGCCAAGTATTATGTTCTAACAAGCTCTACCCTGTCCACCTTTAGGAGATCCCTGATTTATTCAGGGAAGCCTATCCCATACCCACCTAACAACTGTCTCAGAGCCACCCCCATCAAATCATTCTCTGCAGCTATTACCTTTTGTACCAGCTTAGAATGTAAGCTATATGAGCAGGGCCCTCCTGTACCTTCTGTATTGAACTGTACAGTAATTGTGCTTTCTCTGCGCTGCGTAAACTGTTGGCGCTATATAAATCGTGTATAATAATAATAATAATAATAATTAGAGCCTCAGACTCTAATCCTGCTTCAAAAAATAAAAAAAACATTGAAATCCATGCGTCCGGTGCCCTGCATGTAAATTAGGGGCTGGACGAATGGATTAAGGGGGCAGCTCCTCTGTGTCCCTAATGGACGGGCTGCCACTGGGGGTGGCATCTGGTGGGACTTGGTCTTTTAGTCAATGAAGTTCAACCCCTTGGTGTCATGCTTGACAGTTTCCTGCTCTGTTTTGGTTTGTTGGCAGTTTTTAATGAATGGTCCTAAAGGAGTTGTAAAGGAAAATGTTTTTTCACCTTAATGCAATCTCTGCATTAATGTGAAAAAACATCTGATGTTGCCGCCCCCCCCCCCACAAGCCCCCTGTTATACTTACCTGACCCCCTCGAAAGTCCCGCCTGGTTCCAATATTCTCTTCGCTGCTCAGCCTGGCCACTGATTGGCCAGCCTGGATGGATTGAGAGCAGCGCAGCCATTGGCTGGTGTTGCTGTCAATCACATCCAGTGGCTGGCCGCTCGCTGTATCACGGGAGCGTGCCCGCAATTAGTGACCACCATGCGAGCTCTCGCATGACTGTGGTCAGTATTTGTGGAGAGGACCAAGACAGCCGCCGAGGGACCCCAGAAGACATGGATCGGGGGCACTCTGTGCAAAACGAACTGCACAGTGGAGCTAAGTATGACATGTTTGTTATTTAACTCCACTTAATTAACTTCACTTTCATGGGAAAATAATTGAAAATAAAAAACATAAAAAACAACATATATACTGTTGCTACCCAAGCTATGTTTTGTAATTAATGGTATCAAAAATGATGTATACTTTTTAAAGGGGTTGTAAAGATTTGTTTTTTATTTTCTAAATAGGTTCCTTTAAGCTAGTGCATTGTTGGTTCACTTACCTTTTTCTTAAATTTCCTTTATAAATGTTTTTTTTCTTTGTTTTCTTTGCATTTTTCACTTCCTGTTTCTGCTCAGTGAGCTGTTCTAAATGACTTTCCACCGCTCGGATGATGGTGGAAAGCTTACTCAGGACAAACAGGAAGTGAGAAATTCAAACAAAGAAAAAAAACATTTAGAAGGGAAATCGAAAGAAAAGGTAAGTGAACCAACAATGCACTAGCTTAAAGGAACCTATTTAGAAAATAAAAGACAAACCTTACAACCCCTTTAACAACTTGACCTCCAGAAGATTTATCCACCCTTCTTGACCAGGCAATTTTTTGCGATACAGCACTGCGTTACTTTAACTGACAATTGCGCAGTGGTGCAACACTGTACCCAAATAAAATGTACAGTATCTCACAAAAGTGAGTACACCCCTCACATTTTTGTAAAAATGTTATTATATCTTTTCATGTGACAACACTGAAGAAATTACACTTTGCTACAATGTAAAGTAGTGACTGTACAGCTTGTATAACAGTGTAAATTTGCTGTCCCCTTAAAATAACTCAGCACACAGCCATTATGTCTAAACCGCTGGCAATAAAAATTAGTACACCCCTAAGTGAAAATGTCCAAATTGGGCCCAATCAGCCATTGCCCCCCCCCCCCGGTGTCATGTGACCAGTTAGTGTTACAAGGTCCCAGGTGTGAATAGGGAGCAGGTGTGTTAAATTTGGTGTTATCGCTCTCTCACTCTCTCATACTGGTCACTTGAAGTTCAACATGACACCTCATGGCAAAAGAACTCTCTGAGGATCTGAAAAAAATAATTGTTGCGCTACATAAAGATGGCTTAAGCTATGAGAAGATTGCCAAGACCCTGAAACTACAGCATGGTGGCCAAGACCATACAGTGGTTTCACAGGACAGGTTCCACTCAGAACAGGCCTCACCATCGTCAACCAAAGAGGTTGAGTGTACATGCTTAGCGTCATATCCAGAGGTTGTCTTTGGGAAATAGACATATGAGTGCGGCCAGCATTGCTGCAGTGGTTGAAGGGGTGGGGGGGGGTTAAGCCTGTCAGTGCTCAGACCAGACCATGCATCAAGTTGGTCTGCATAGCTGTTATCCCAGAAGGAAACCTCTTCTAAAGATGATGCACAAGAAAGCCTGCAAACAGTTCGCTGAAGCCAAGTAGACTGAGGACATGGATTACTGGAACCATCTCCTGTGGTCTGTGGAGACCAAGATAAACTTATTTGGTTCATATGGTGTTCAAGCGTGTGTGGCGGCAACCAGGTGAGGAGTACAAAGACAAATGTGTCTTGCCTACATTCAAGCATGGTGGTGGGAGTGTCATGGGCTGGGCCTGCATGAGTTGCCGGTACTGGGGAGCTACATTTCATTGAGGGAACCATGAGTGCCAACATGTACTGTGACATACTGAAGCAGTGCATGATCCCCTCCCTTCAGAGACTAGGCTGCAGGGCTGTATTCCAACATGATAACAACCCCAAACACATCTCCAAGATGACCACTGCCTTGCTAAAGAAGCTGAGGGTAAAGGTGATGGTCTGGCCAAGCATGTCTCCAGACCTAAACCCTATTTAGCATCTGTGGGGCATCCTCAAACGGAAAGTGGAGGAGCGCAAGGTCTCTAACATCCACCAGCTCTGTGATGTCATCATGGAGGAGTGCTAAGAGGACTCCAGTGGCAACCTGTGAAGCTCTGGTGAACTCCATGCCCAAGGCAGTGCTGGAAAATAATGGTGGCCACACAAAATATTGACACTTTTGGGCCCAATTTGGACATTTTGACTTAGGGGTGTACTCACTTTTGTTGCCAGCGGTTTAGACATTAATGGCTGTGTGTTGAGTTATTTTTAATTGACAGCAAATGTACACTGTTATACAAGCTGTACACTCACTACTTTACATTGTAGTAAAGTGTAATTTCTTCAGTGTTGTCACATGAAAAGATATAATAAAATATTTAAAAAAATGTGAGGGGTGTACTCAATTTTGTGAGATACTGTCCTTTTCCCCACAAATATTGCTTTCTTTTGGTGGTATTTTATCACCACAGCGTTTTAAATGTTTTGCATATAAACAAACAAAACAATACTTTTAACTTTCTGCTTTTAAAGCAATACAAAAAATGTAAAATGTAATTTCTTCATAAATTTAGGCCTATATGTATTCTGCTACATATTTTTGGTAAAAATAAAATCTCAATAAGCGTATATTGATTGGTTTGCGTAAAAGTTATAGCGTCTACAAACTATGGGATATTTTTATTTTATTTGTTTACTAGTGATCAGCATCTCATAGCAGGACTGCGATATTGCAGCAGACATTCTGACACTAACTGACACTTTTGGGGACCAGTGACACTAATACAGTGATCAGTGCTAAAAAATATGCTATACGCTATACTAATGACACTAACTGGGAAGGGGTTAACATCAGGGGCGATCAAAAGGTTAACTGTGTGCCTAGCCAGTGTTTTACTACACAGTGTGAGGAAAAAGATGGAATTTCTTGTTTGCAGGGACACAATTTCCATCCCTTCCCTCTGTCACAATGGCAATCTGCTTTGTTATAGTCTGTGTTGATAGGGAATAGGGAAACCTGTGGTTGCAGGAAAGGAATTTGATCAGTCTATAGGTGGCCTAATGCTGAAAATGCTTGCAGTTGGGAAGTACAGAGTGATGACCTTATCAGTTTTCAGTTTTTTTTGTGCTGCTGGGTTGCACAAAAAATACTGTAGTGGGTACCCTTCCTGCCAGCGGCCAATCAGAGGGGTTTTCCCCTCGCGGGGCATGCTGGGGGAGGGTACTTCTTGAGGTGACGCCATTTTTTGTCATCTTCTTCTGCTGTTCCTTCAGGGTGTGTGCATATCACAGGCCCCCGGCGATATGGCCTACCAGGCCGGGGCGCACGTGCCACGCGTTGTTCTTGGTTCCGGGACCATGTTGGCCCGGAACAACTGAAGCTGTGATGGGGCCCAGTGACTTATTGGGTCCCCTATCTCTGAAAAGAAGATCCCAAGTAAGTTATGCTGTTCGGTGGGGAGTCAGTCTGAGGAGAGCCCGGAGGCAGGCAGTCCAAGAGGGCCTATACGAGCCATCGGGGATCGAGGTGACCGGACACAAGGAGTTTGTCTAATGGTAACCTGTCAGTTGGTGACTATTTAAAGAAAATTATCTGAGGGAAATTCAGGCATCAATAATCTTGAGAAGGATTCACCTCACAAATCGTGTTCTAGAGAAAAAGGGCCTGTGGCAGAGATCCCACTCCTGTTTCTATTTTAGTCAAGTCTGTGTCAGAGACTTGTTTTCCTTCTCAAGATTCTCAGTGATATTCTGGCTACCAGTTCAGTGAGAGAGACTGTCCAGGTACGCTGTACCCACTCCGGCTGGAGTGGCGACGAAGTTAAAGTCCCATTGGAAGCAGGATTTTTTCCGTTATTCTTAGGCCTGAATCTGCAAATTCTCCTTTTCACCCATCTTTACTCTATCTACTCCAAGTTCACTGTTTGCCGTGTTGGGCAAGAATAAAAGCACAGAAATACACCGGCTGTTTGGACATTCCGTCATTGTTCTCATCATCATCATCAAACCCCTAGACATCAACAGAGGTAACACGCCATCCCAAATCTATCCAGCGCCTCCTGCGGGGGAAGCCGGGTGGAAAATACCAATAATACCGTATGTACACCCCAACAAAAAAAAAAACGGCATACTGTACATGTTTGAGGTATACTGCATGTAATGTTATATACTTGTTTTTTGGGTGAACATCTGCTTTAAGACACAAACGAAGGAGGATTTGGCTCACACACGGGTGGTAAAGGAGGTCTTGTTTACTTTATGGGATTTGTGCATCTCGTAACTGGATTTGGGACATCTCTAGGTTGTCATACAGGATCTCTTAGCTATACTTTAATCTAAACAATTTAGTAATTAGACTAGCAGTACTTTAACATACATTTAATTATTTTTAAATGAATGCATAGTGGGACTAATAAATGTTTTTTTCATAATTGTTGGTGTTCTCTGTTAGAAGGTACTGTGCTAATGTTAGACATTTTTTTGTCGTTGGGACAGCAACTATGGCCCCCATCAGAAAAAAAAAAATAGGTATTTTTCATCATCGGTATAGACAAGATTGCAGAAAAGAGTGAATGTTACAGATATTTGCAACTCATACAATTAAAGCAATTTCTAGGTGAACATTTTAAAAGTACCTAACTATATATATATAAGTACACATTAACAACTACCCGGTCCCCAGCCATTGGCAATAATTGCTGCACTTAAGCCCAGGTTCACACTGGGCTGCGGGAGTGAAGCCGTGCGAGTTCAGCTGAACTCGCACGAACTCCCGCTGGCAGTATTTATATCTGTAGGTTTCTGCACAGATGTCAATGTAAACTGAAACATTAACTTTTTGAAATCGGTGCAGCGCCCAGATGCAGCGTCCAGTGCCAGCCCAATGCGGCAAAATCCGCCGTTTTGACATGCGATTTGACATGCCAAATCGCATGTCAAAACGCACCAGTGTGAACCAGGGCTAAATCACAGAAATGTTGAGATCTACAGTAAGTAAAGACCATAAAATCCAAATCAGAGTGTGAAGATAAAGAAGACTTTATAGTCTCAAGCCATTGGCAATAATTGCAGGACATAAATCACATAAATGGTAAAATCAAATAGACCATTATGCCCAGGTTAGAGACAAAGTGAAAAATATTTGAGGGGATATAGTGATGGACGTGGGGTATGGGGCCAGGCCAGAGGAGCGGCAGTACTAATAAAAAGTAGAGTTTCAAAAAGTTTTAAAGTAAATATAAACCCAACTACTAAAATCTCATATAAGCTTTAACAAATTGATATAATTTGAAAAGCTGTTTTCAATCTTTAGATATTTAAAGCATTGTATTCATATTATACTCGGTGATCCTGCCTTGCCAGGCACTTTATATTATAGGATTCCAGATATATCCCAATTGTGCTCCTGCATTGCAACCCTGACACACAGCCCCTGTAGGAGACTACAAGTGACTATTTTTACACACAGGTATGATCCAGCATTGTCACTATCGGGAAGTCATTCCAAGGAAACAATGTGCAGCTGACAGCAGAGTGGATGCATGTGGACACAAAGTGGGTAAAATGGGCTGAAAGCAGTGGCGACTGGTGGTCAATATTTTAGGGGGGGGGGGCGGCAAACATGCCTGTCCCCCTCACTCTCACTACCCCCCCCCCTCATGAGGTATGGATGGGAAGGTAACAATCAGTGGTCTTACCTTAGGAGGGCAATGACGAGGTGGTGCTGAATCTAGGGTAGGGCTCCTGATAGCTGGAAGAGGCTGTTTCTGCCCCTCGGCCCCTCCACCTGCTGCTCCTCACTCCAGCTTGCCGAGGGAAGAGCTGGGCCCGTTGCTTCTTCTCCAAGCCAAACAGGAAGGGGGTTCTAAGACCCAATTGACCAGGAGTCTTAGAACTCCCAGCCAATTGAGACTCAGAACCACATTATTGATTGGCCGGGAGGAGAAGCAGGAAGACATTAGCGAATATTAATTCACTAATGTCACACAACTGGATGGGCTCAGGGTGCAGTGTTCTGAGCCCACCCTTTTTTAAGCCAATTAAAGCCTCAGGCTCTAATCATGTGCTTAAAAAAAAATTGAAATCCACATGTCTGACGCCCTGCATGTAGATTAGGGGCCTGGGTGTGTGGATTAGGCAGGTAGTGCCCCTGCGCCCCTAATGGAGCGGCTGCCACTGGCTGGAAGAGATAAGCAGTGCTGAGATAAAAAAGTGATGAAAACAGTATTTTATGAAAAAAAAGATATGGTAGTTGTTTATAATGTGCAATGCTTTAGCAAACAAATGTACTTAACTTAGCGTTTAGATCTACTTTATTGTCTACATTGTTGTGATGTGCAGATTGTGATAAATAAACTCTCTTCAATTTATTTTCTTGACATATGTCTATAAAGAACAGACACCAACTATTAATCAAATTCTTCCCTTTATTTTTGCAGTAAAGATTGAGAACAATCATTGCAAAATGAACTAAAATAGACCCACAGGAGAAGTATAGCCAAATGAAAATCATGTTCTGTATATCATGTATGACAGACAATCTAAAGCAGGACTCCTGTAATATGTATAAAAAAACACTAGTTACAGATTTTTATGTATAATTAGCAATTGTGTCTGAATCTGTCTTTATATCAGCCTTCTGCACCCCCAATGAACAGGAGAATGCAGACTAAGAGAGACAGGACAGAACTCTGTGCCAATCTGAGTTTTTTTTCTTTGTCCAGAGCCTTAGGCCTCGTACACATGAGCAGACAGATTTGTTCAAATCTGTCTGTCCGACAGATTTGAACAAATCTGTCTGCTGGGATTTTGGTTTGCTCGCGTGTACACACGAGCAAACCAAAATCCCTGCCAGCAGACGGCGCGCTGACGTGTCGGTGACGTGGCGGTGACGTTGACGCCGCCACGTCACCGCACCAGGAAGTAAAACACTTCCGCGCATTTGCCGAATCCATTCGGCGGCGGTTGAGGGACGACATGTCTGCTGGTAAGTGTACTAACCAGCAGACATGTCGGGCGGACGGATTCCCACCCGATAGATTTCAAAGCATGCTTTGAAATCTGTCGGGTGGCCAAATCCGTCGGCTCGGCCGCACACACGATCGAATCTGTCTGCTGAAACGGTCCAGCAGACCGTTTCCAGCGGACAGATTTGATCGTGTGTACGAGGCCTTAAAGCAGTTGTAAAGGAATTTTTTTTCACCTTAATGCAATCTATGCATTAAGGTAAAAAAAAACATCTGCTGTTGCCCCCCCCCCGAGCCCCCGTTTTACTACCTGACCGGTCTAAAGTCCCGAGCTGGATCCCGAGATCCTCTTCGCCGCTCAGCCTGGTTGCTGATTGGCTAGAGCGGATGGATTGAGAGCAGTGCAGCCATTGGCTGGAGCTGTTGTCAATCACATCCAGTGACGCAGCGTGCCAAGGGGCGGGACCGAGTGATACAGTAAGCGGCTATGGCCGGTCACTGTATCACGGGAGCGCGCGCGCAAGGACTCACCACCATGCAAGCTCTCTCGCATGAATATGGTGAGTTCTTGCGGGGAGGACCAGAGACAGCCCCCGAGGGACCCCAGAAGACATGGATCGGGGCCACTCTGTGCAAAACGAACTGCACAGTGGAGGTAAGTATAACATGTTTGTTATTTTAAAGGGACATTTTTTTTTCCTTTATTAACCCTTTAAAGTGGAGTTTCACCCACTTTTGGAGAGGTGGTCTTAAATGAAAGATCACCCCTCCACCCCTCGTTTTTGTGTATACATTTTTTTTTTTTCTTGTATCATACTTTTTTTGAAGTACATCCTGTACTTCCGATCCATCCGGTCTGCAGTGCAGGACGTCATTGCGCAGTAGGAAACGGGCAGTGAAGCCGCAAGGCTCCACTGCCGGTTTCCCTTAGTTAGAATGGTGGATCCTGCACCCTCAGGGGGCCGACATTGTGGGCTCCCTGGACAGATAAGTGTCCTTATTAAAAGTCAGCAGCTACAGTGCTTATAAATAAAAAATTGCGGGTGGAACACCGCTTTAATGTCTAAACAACCTAATGCTGAAAATGCTTGCAGCAGGGGGGGGGGTCGGGGTATAGAATGATGACCTTATCAGTGTGCTCCTTATAAGCATGCTGCTGCTACTTCTTTGTTCAATCAGCAGGCTTGGGAGGAGAGGTGGCTCAAGCTGGCCATACATGGCTCAGTTTTTTTTTCACTCAGACAGTAGAAGGAACTGATGGGGAACTGATTTCTCCATCCGCAAAGTTGAGGTGAATAGGAGAATCCTCCCTGCTGTTTCCTTTTATTGTGACAGAATATACTATTCAGTGCTGCAACCTTTTGGATGCAGCGCACATTAACCACTTAAGGACCCCTCAATGTATATATACGTTATTTTTTTAAAGAAGGATATCTCGGTAACGGCAGCAGCTGCTGCCACAACCGAGACATCCATCTTTTCAGAGAGCGGTCCTAAACAATAACGGTGGTCTCCACGGCAGATTCGCAGCGAGATCACCGTTATCGGCGGCGGGAGAGGGCCCCCCTCCCACCACTCTCCCGTGCCCTCCGCCGCTTACCGAAGGCGTCAGCAGGGGCTAGAGGCGACCGGGTCCTGTCCCCTGCTTGGCTGGGATACGAGTGAGGGCACGATGGCTCCCACCCGTCTCTATAGCATAGTAGGGCGGAAGCGACGTCAAAAGGTCACTTCTGCCCATGCTCCTTAAAGGGACATTTTCTTGAAATCTTTTTATTTTTTATTAAAGGTTATTTTGAGCGTGAACTCGAGAGAGAGGAGCTGGACTGCAGGAGTTGGGAGTAGGCAGATCCTCCCCCCAGAGGCAATCTGCCATCCTTCTCCATGCCCCCGGTGGCAATGGCGGGTGTGAGGGAGGACCTCCCACTCACCCCACCCTACCTGCTCCACTTGGGAGCCTGACAGGGCCCAGCGGGACCCCAAGGGGGAAGAGGGACTCCCCCTATGAGGAAGTGAGTGGGTCTAGCCCGCTCAGCCAGCCCCGTAGGTCCTTCGCCTCTCTTTTTTAGGAGACCGCATGGCCAAAGTGCGTGCGTGTTAAATCAATTTTGTGTGTGTGCAACTGTGGTGGTTTTTGTGGGGGGGGGGGGTGTGGGCGTACTAAGCGCAGGCGTACCTTGCATAGCACACCCACCGGGAGTCGGGCTGAGACCACTAAACTCAATTCACATGTAGCCGAGACCGGGATCCGAACCCTTGGCTGCAGAGGTGAACGGCTTGTCAGCGCACTGCCAATCACGTTGAGCCACCACAGCTTTATTTTGCATTTTAGTCTAAATATGGGATCTGAGGTCTTTTTGACCCCAGATCTCATATTTAAGAGGACCTGTCATGCTTTTTTCTATTACAAGGGATGTTTACATTCCTTGTAATAGCAATAAAAGTGACCCATTTTTATTTTTTAATATTTAATTTTTAATATTTAATATTTGTAAAAAATCCTAAAATATATAAAAATAAATAACAAAACTATTTTTTTTAAACCCCCCCCCCGTCTCGACGAGCTTGCACGTAGAAGCGAACGCATACATGAGTAGCGCCTGCATATGAAAACGGTCTTCAAACCACAGAAGTGAGGTATCAACACGATCGTTAGAGCAAGAGCAATAATTCTAGCTTTAAACCTCCTATGTAACTCAAAAGACGCAACCAATAGAATTTTTTAAACGCCGCCTATGGAGATTTTTAAGGGTAAAAGTTTGACGCCATTCCAGGAGCGGGCGCAATTTTGAAGCTTGACATGTTGGCTATCATTTTACTCGGCGTAACATTATCTTTCACAATATAAAACAAATTGGGCTAACTTTACTGTTGTCTTATTTTTTAATTCGAAAAGGTGAATTTTTTCCAAAAAAAGTGCGCATGTGAGACCGCTGCGCAAATACGGTGTGACAAAAAGTATTGCAATGACCACCATTTTATTCTCTTATAAAATATATAATGTTTGGGGGTTTTAAGTAATTTTCAAGCAAAAAAAACAGTTTTAATATTGTAAACACCAAATCTGAAAAACAGGCAAAGTCCTTAAGTGGTTAAACCAACTATTTCTAGAAAGCCTGTTCGCGAGCAGTCGATCAGTAGATTGACTTCTCTTAAACAGGAGCAGCTATTGATGGATTGAAATGACAGAACTGGCTCAATTTTGATCCATCTATGGCCAGCTTCAGAAAACAGAACTGTATCAACCATTTTTTGATAAGGACTTGTACCATTACCATGATTTTAAAGGTAGAAGGTGGCTGAGCTTTTTATTAAGATGATTCCCGCAGCTGTAAAAGTAGGACATTAATGTGGAACATTAAATTCAGAGTTCCACTTTAAAACAAAGCCAAAAGTTTAAATTCAAATTACAGAAACATTTGGTGTGTATATCGATGCTGACATATTTAGTAGCAGCCAACACTAAGGCAAGTGTAAATCAAGGAGTAAGTAAAAAGTGAAATTATGTGCAGGGCTCAAAACATGGAAATACACTGTGCAATGAAAATGTGATGTGAAATTCACACCCAAACTAAAGTCCACGTGCCATCATACAAAAGTTGTTTTAAAACATAAACATAGCGGTCTTTAAATAAATGGTGAAAACAAATTGTGTAACTAGAAGTGGGATTCCACGTGACATCTATGTTGAGGTGAGGACACAGACAATAGAACCACCACCGGTTAGTGAGGAGGCTTACCGGAGTGAGAGGACTCAAATGGGCATATGCTCAGTGAGTCAACAAGGCTTATGGTGCCACTACCAAATTATGGGACCTCCACGTCTGGGTTCCAGATCAAGTTGTAAGGCAATCCACTTGGTCAAGAGATTTCACCAAGAAGTAGTCTTCATAAGCAGCCAACTTGTCAGACCAAATCCTCTCAAGTGTTCAAAATAGCATTATTCACACATAGGGGGTTATTTACGAAAGGCAAATCCACTTTGCACTACAAGTGCACTGGAAGTGCAGTCTCTGTAGATCTGAGCGGAAGATCTGAAATTGGGGGAAGATCTGCTGATTTTAACATCCAATCATGTGCAATCTAAAATGCTGTTTTTTTATTTTCCTTGCATGTCCCCCTCAGATCTACAGCGACTGCGCTTCCAAATGCACTTGGAGTGCAAAGTGGATTTGCCTTTCGTTATTAACCCTCATAGTGTGAATTTGTATAAACGTAAAATGTATTAAAAGAAAATTGGAAACACTCACATTTAGAAAGTGGATCAAGCGCTTAAAAAATGTAAGTTTGTGGGTAACGCAATGACATCAGCAGGGCTTGTTTCAACACGTTTCGTCTAAAGAGACATCATCTGGGGTGTGAGACACCAGATGATGTCTCTTTAGACGAACTAGCTATAATCCACTTAAACCTGCTAAACCTGCTTTGAAAGAAACATTGGCGATACCATTGCTAACCTCTCTCATCTGTGCTAGTTGCTTGTTGTGAATGCAAAATGATTGAACAAGGCAGCGGGGGCAGGATGGTGACATCTTGATCTCCAGCTGTACCAATCAGAGAATGTTTTTCATTAATTGAGATAGTGAAAATTGTGCTTTGAAAGGCATCCATGTTGACAGCCTCCTGTATTCACTAACTAGCAAGGCAGGCACCTGTATCCGGAAGCCAGTGGCAATCACTGTATTGATTGTGTCTATCAGAGTGATTTCCAGCTTCCACAGCAATTGGCCAGGTATGACACATACTGTACATACTAACATCAATCCAAGCTGGACCAATGTAACTATGCAAAAATAGCCATACCTAGAATTTAGCTTTTACATTTCTGCTGGAATATGTACTGTTTTCTAGTGCTTAATTTTCTGCTCATCTGGTTACAGATGTGTTTTATAAGATCGATAAATTAAGTGGAGGTTCCAGCTTTGTTGTGTTGACAGGTCACCGTAATGGCTAAATCAATGAATAATACTATAGCACATTCATGAAGAGTACTGAAACATAAGAGAAAGTGAAATGTAACAAAAATCAATGAATAATTCTACAGCACAATCACAAATAGTATTGAAACATGATAAAGTAAACTGTAACAAAATCAATAAAAATAGTATAGCACAATAAAAAACGGAGAATAACGTAAAATGAAATATACTCTATGAATAATAATGTTATAGTATATAGCACAGTGATGAGTAGTACTGAACTGAAAATTAAAAATAAAAAGTAACAAAGAATAAATTAGACAAGATTAATGCAAGATAAAAGAAATGTGATTTTTTTGCAAAATCAGGAAATTAACTTAAGTGAAAATATGCTTGTATTCCCAGTGTTATTGATATAGAAGCAGTTTGTGTTATACTTCACTTGCTGTATCAACCCGTGATGCAGTGAAATTTAATTTACAAGTTACTTCTCAGTTCTACATGATTCTTAAATGCCCTGATGGGAAATAAACAATCTGAAAGTTGATTTTGGCTTCCTTACTTAACTGTGAATTATACCCAGTGCAGTCTTTTAGTGAGATAATGCTTAAAAGAAGGGAAGTGAGAAATGTAGTAGACACAGAGGGCCCGATTCAGAAAGTATTTACGTCAGCGTATCAAGAGATATGCTGCGTAAATACTAAGAATAGCCGGCGTATCTTTTTTTGCTATTCAGAAATAAAGATACTCCGGTATTCTGCTAATATACGAGCGGCGTAAGTCTGTTACACCGTCGTATATTAGTTGCAGTTTTTACACTGGCCGCTAGGTGGCGCTTCTGTCGTTTTACGCGTCGAATATGTAAATGAGGGATTTCCGGCGATTCCCGAATGTACTTGCGGCCGGCCGTCGTAGTTTACGTCATTTGCGTTAGCGTTATATTGGCGTAAGGTTACCCCTGCTATAGGAGGCGTAGCCAATGTTAAGTATGGACGTTGGGACAGCGTCGAATTGTACGTCGGTTATGTCGTTTGCGTAAATCGTTCGGGAATGGGGCTCGACGTAAGTTACGTTCACGTAGTTTACATTGACAAAAAGCGATGTGATTTTGCACATGCGCACTGGGAACGTCCACGGACGGCGCATGCGCCGTTCAGAAAAGACGTCACTAACGTGGGGTCATGATTCATTTACATGAATCACGCCCCCATCTTACACATTTGAATTGCGCGGCCTTAAGCCGCCACAGATACACTACGCCGCCGTAACTTACGGCGTAAGTAGTTTCTGAATAAGGAACCTGCCACTGAAAGTTACGGCGGCGTAGTGTATCTGAGATACGCTACGCCTGCCTATAGATAGGCAGAGATATCTGAATCGGGCCCAATAAACTCATGTGATTTGTGTTTTTGTTTTCTAATTGATTGGCGATCTTCTTAGATAAAGATCTGAAAAATCGAAAATAAAAGTTGCCTCCCTATTGGACCAGCAAGGGACAGTCAAACAAGCTGATTTGCACCTGATCACAATGAGCAGAACTAACCAATAGATCCTGCTCATTGGTCGGCAGAGAGCACTCTAAGTTTTACCTGACCATCTTCCTGGTAAGCAGAAAGACCAAAAACTATACTCTCTTCTAGCACCTACCTAGGAGGCTGCTACATTTGTTTACTGCCTTGCTAAATAAAATGGCAGGATCAACCTCCTTGGACTGTTCCTGAGTGTCCTTGCCTCTGCCACTAAGTTTCCTAGTTGAGCCCTTCCCCCTAAGGCCGGGTACACACGATCGAACACGTCTGCTGAAACGGGTCCGCCGATTGTGTGCACAACCTAGCGGACAGGTTTTTCCAGTGGACAAATTTCAAAGCATGCTTTGAAATTTGTCCGCTAGAAATATGTCCGTCGGACATGTCCGCTGGTTAGTACACCTAACCAGCGGACATAAATATCCTGCATGCGCCAAATGGATTGGACGCATGCGTGGAAGTATTTTACTTCCTGGATTGGTGACGTGGCGGCGTCAACGTCATCGCCACGTCACCGCGTTATCCGTTCGAAGGGATTTTGGTCCGATGGTGTGTACACGCCATCAGACCAAATATCCGAGGAGACATGTCCGCTGGAAACGGTTCGTTGGACATGCTTCAGCGGACATGTCTCCTCGTCTGTACGCGGCCTCACAGTATACAGGTTATATTGAGGTTCACTGTACTATATGAACTGATGCATTTCAATTACACATTATTTATTTGTTTACACCAAGTTACACCAATGAACTATTATTCTCTGATTGGGGTAATCATTGTGCTTCATAAATAAAAACTTTGAGCAATTTTTTTTTTATGTTATTCGAAACATAGAAAATTGACAGCAGAAAAAGACTGAATAGCCCATCAAGTCTGCCTATTTTTTCTTTTTGTTTTCAGTTTTATTTTTTTATTTTTTATAGTTTATTAACTTAATTGTCTGAGTATAGATATATGTTTGACCCAAGCATGTTTGAAGCCATTTACTGTTGACTACCTCACTGCCTCTGCTGGTTGTTTATTCCAAGCATCGACTACCCTTTCAGTAAAATAATACTTTCTAAAATTAGTTTTGAACTTTCCTCCAGTTAGTTTGAGGTCATGTCCCCATATTGTTGATTTTGATTCGATATTGATAAAACTGCCCTCCTGAACCTTATTCACCCCCTTGTATTTAAAGGTTGCAATCAGGTCTCCCCTTTCTAGTGGCAACCGCTCTATTTGGAGGAGTGTCACCCCCCTAATCAATATGCTTGATCCCTAATCTCCATTCAGGGCACCAACCACATGGATTTCATTTTTTTTTTAGAAGCACATGATTAGAGCCTGAGGCTCTAAATGGCTTAAAAAAGGGTGGGCTCAGAGAATGCAACTCCTTAGGCTCGTTCCCCCACATTTTTTGGTATTGTGACAAGGTCAAGTGCATTTGGTTACAAGTAGAAAAATTTGCCTCCAAGATCTCTGACAATTCCATCACCTTAACACTACAAAACTGCCTCCTTTTTTCCCCAATCATCGGTCTATCCTCAAGCCATTTGAGATTGTGTAAATTTACACAATCTGTGTCGCCATACATTGGTTGATAGCCTTCCACTGGAAGTCAATTTTGATTCCCTTAGCCCCACTTAAATCTAGAATTAATGAGATAAGTTTAATGGAAAAAATCTTCCATACCCTACATAACACCTCTCACATCTATAATAACAAATGGTCCCCTTGGTTCAAGCATTCCCCCTTGTTCTTTAACCCAGTCTAGTCTCCTCTCGATGGTCATATTTTAGTTGACAATGTTTGACTTCTACCTTTGACACTGTTGATGTAGACACTTTGATTTCCTGACACAATTTCAAGAGAGGCCTGTGCTGTCCCACTGCAACAGGAAAGAAATGGACAGGATGCTTGACAGTAGAGAAAAAGGAAGAGAGTGCCCGGAGCTCAGCCAGCCCCTTCCACTTTTATTGCTCGATGACATCACAAGACACAGGCATGTTGATAGGTTCACATAATAAGTACACACCCACTTCCCTCCCATCCAGCTATTGACCCATCCCATATACGCCCTCATCAACGCCTACTCAAAAACATGTGCTTTTAGTCCTTTGTTTTTTTTGTTTTTTTTTCACAAAGAATCTTTATTGGAAGAATAATAAAGCATAATACATTGTACATTTATAGAAGTATCGTAACAATGAAAGATTGTACACATCAGAAGAAGACAATCATGTAGGAGTTGCAAACAATAACATTCATGGTAGCATATAAATTACAGATTTATCTTCATTATGTTCAATTTAGAATGAATGAACAGTATAGGTGTTTAGACAAGCGCATTCATGTCCTTTGTTTAAAGTTTATATACAGGGATCCTTATTCAATTCTCCAAGGGTCTGCCATATAAGGTACGCTCCTGGTCACAAGATCAACATTCCTTCAGTGATGGCAGACAGGATGTAGGGGGGAGGGTTTTTGTCTTTCTCTTGCAAAGTCCAGGTTTTCAAAATAAACTTTGGCTTCCAGAGTGAGAAAAACTCATGTTTATAAGGAAAATATACGCTTATTGTGATACATAATCTCATACATGCATACATATATATATATATATATATATATATATATATATATATAGAAGGTATAATAAAGAATATATATAAAAACTTAAAGGAATATAAATCGAGAAAAACATATTAGTGGTTCTAATAAAAGAATTAGCTCAATTTATCAAATAGATTATTTTAAAATAATTCTATCACACTGTTACCACGACCTTTGACCTCTCTGCTAGTTGGAATAATTATTTACGCCTTTGAAATTATATGTTGATGTGTATATTTGTACTGACTTCTCATATGCCTTAATCTTTATTTTTTTTTTCTATATGCTTTAATCATATTGTTTTGTACCATCTTTTACTTCTTTAACCACTTAAGACCCGGACCAATACGCTGGCAAATGACCCAAGGGGTTTTTGCGATTCGGCACTGCGTCGCTTTAACAGACAATTGCGCGGTCGTACGACGTGGCTCCCAAACAAAATTCGCGTCCTTTTTTTCCCACAAATAGAGCTTTCTTTTGGTGGTATTTGATCGCCTCTGCGATTTTTATTTTTTGCGTTATATACAAAAATAGAGCGACATTTTTGAAAAAAAATCAATATTTTTTGTTATAATAAAAAACCAATAAACTAAATTTTAGTCAAACATTTAGGCCAAAATTTATTTAGCCACATGTCTTTAGTAAAAAAAAAATAGCATTAAAAAAAAATTAGCTACCTAGCGGGAACAGCGACACTAATACAGCGATCAGAAAAATGATCGCTTAGTGATGCTGGCAATAGGGAGTGAAAGGGTTAACTAGGGCAGTGATCAAGGGGTTAAAACTTTATTGGGGGGGGTGGGGGGGCTACCCTGACACTAACACTAACTGACTGTCACACTGTCTGTCACACTGACACTAAATACAGTAATCATACATGTATGATTACTGCATTCAGTGACACTGTGACAGGGTGAGGGGGGGGGCGATCGCGGGGGTTAAATGTGTTTGTGTCTGTGTGTAAGTGTGCTGTTGGTGCAGACTTACTTGCTGTGTTGTGATCTCTCCTCAGCGGCGCTTGAAACAAACGCCGAGGGAGAGATCAGATAGCTTCCTCCTTCCTGTGTTTACACAGGAGGAGGAAGTGACAGGGCGGGGGGGCGCGCGCATTGGCTGAGAGCGATCCGGAGGGGGCGGGTGAAAACGGATAGCCGCCCCCTCTTGTCGGATCGCTCCTGCAACCGCGCGGACCGCCGCATGTACGGGGGGGGGGTCCGATCGGACCCCCGATCCCCCCCAAGGCACCAACGTATATATACGTTGATGTGCCTGTCGGTGCCATTGTGCCGACGTAAATGTACATGCGGCGGTCCTTAAGTGGTTAATAAAAGTTTGTAAAAAAAAAAAAAAAAGGTGGGCTTGGGTGCAGAGCACTTCGCCTTGAGTTCACCCAGTTTTGTGACATTGGCTAATGTCTTCATGCTTCTCCTCCTGGCCAATCAGAAAGCGTGTCCTGAGACCCGATTGGCCAGGGAGTTTGAGGATCCCTGGCCAATCGGGTCTCAGGACCCACTTCCTGCTCATCCAGGAGGAGAAGCAATGGCCCTGGCTCTTCCCTCAGCAAGCTGGAGCGAGGAACAGCTGGCGGAGGGGCAACAGCTGCTTCAAGGAGCCCTAAACCGGATCTAGCACCACCCCAAATATTGAGCACTAGCTACCACTGCTCCTTTCCCTTTGTTCTTTTTCCTTTTCATACATAAAGTATTTCTTTAGACTATTGTTTAGTCATTTTGCCAGCTGAATTATTTGGCTGTGCAGAACTTTTTGGACTAAGAACACACTGAAAATAAAGTCTTTATACCTAGCTCATCAGGGTGGGGTTGACTAGTAGGCACAAAGATATAGAGGCAGCTTTTTCCTTTATAGCTGTCAGACACACTTTCTTTTTCATCATCATTAAACTAGTCAAGATTAATCAAGTCATAAAATTTCACTACTGACCACCCATATAATAAGGTCTGCTTTTATTTATTTTTATGTGTCAAATGCTCTAATATACTCTACAGCATGGGTGCTCAACCCGTGGCCCTCCAGCTGTTGCAGAACTACAAGTCCCATGAGACATGGCATGGCTGACAGTTACAAGCATGACTCCCAAAAGCAGAGGCATGATGGGACGTGTAGTTCTGCAACAGCTGGAGGGCCACAGGTTGAGCACCCATGCTCTACAGCCTTTATCAGCTTTTTTATTTTGTTTATTAATCATATCATCCACATTTTACTGATCTACCATGAGCTGTATATATAATGATTTCTTGCTTCCTGAGATCTGAATATTATGGAGGTAGGGTTCTTTCAATGAAAACATTGAGAGAGGCAGGTATAGGTACATAAATATCATATCATATCATCATATATGTAACGAAAAATACTAATCCTTTATTTCGGGGGAAACACGGTATGTTCAACGTGCAATAACCCATAGCAATGAAGAAAGCAGTGGGTGTTTTAAGATGTACACCTGGATTTACTAATGGCTCATTGAAATGCTAGCTTCATTTTGTTGCAATGAAAAAAATAGGCGCAAGCCTTTGTTGTGTATAATTTTTTGAGACACATAGGGGTTTATTTACTAAAGCTGCAGAGTGCAAACTCAGGCTCACTTTTGCATAGAAACCAATCAGCTTCCAGGTTTTATTTCCAACTGTCACAATGGTACTGATGTGAGCCCACAGGCGAGCAGGTGACACAGAATCCCCCAGGGCGTGGAATCTAAGGGCCAGCCGGTATTTTGCCAGGGACCCCCTCACTAGGGTTTGGGCTTAGCTGCTAGCTGATCCCAGGTCACGACCCCCAGGTTCATCCTGCTCACGAGGATAGTACCAGAAGACCTAGTCAGACACAAATGGATGGATGAAGTAAAAGGAGAGCCGGATAGCGAGCCAAGGTCGGGGCGGGCAGCAGACAACGTAATCAGAAGAACTAGCCGAATCGGTACACAAGATATCAGTTCACGAGAAGTCGGATAAAACAGGTAACAGGAAGGATCTGGTCTGAGTGGAATTTAAATAGCGAGGCACATGGGGGACTGGACAGGAAGTAGCAGGAAGGATGGATATATTAAGTGTAGCGCCCCCTTACTTTCAGAAGGGACGCTATTGTAAATTTAGTGGGGTGAGAGACTTACCTGCTCTTACCCAGGTTGATTTGTGGTAAATTTGGGCTGCTGCCAGCCCTGAATTGTCCTGTGGGTCATTCTGTGCTCCGAGATGCGGTCTCATCTCTGGGCGGCAGATTGCGCCAGAGGGGTTCAGGCAGAGCCACTTTTCCTCAGCAGCCAATTAGAGGAGTGTTTCCCTCATGGGGCATGCTAGGGAGGGGTATATCTGTGACAGACGTCATTTTCTGAGGGTCTACGCGGGTTCCTGGTTCCGGGTGCTGCAGCCACCTTCAGGGTGTGCGCACATCACGGGCCCTGCCATCATGGCCTACTTGGCTGGGCCCAGTGCTATGCGGGGTTCCAAACTTTGGGCCCGCTCAGAGCAACTGAAATTGCCAAGGGGCCCCAGTGACTTACTGGGTCCCCACACTTCAAGAGAAAAGGATCCCAAGCTGGGTGCTGTTCGGTGGGTAATCGGTCTGAGGTGAACCCGGAAGCAGGTGAACCAATAGGGCGCAGGCAAAACCATCTGGGATCTGAGTGACCGGACACTGACAGGTTGTATGCATCAAACTGTCAGTCGGTGGCTCCTTAATTATTGACTGAAATGATCGTTCTTAAGAATCGGACCTGTGGCAGAGACCTTTACTAATATATCAGAGCCAAGTCGGTGGCAGAGACTTGTTCCTTCTCAGCATTCTCAGTGACTTTCTGGCTGCCAGGCCTGTGAGAGGGGCCATTAGACTCAGTGGCAGTGAGAGCCAGAGGGGGCGGCGCTCCAGCGCCCTCTATGGACGAACCGATATTTTCGGAAGGCGTGACATGCCTTAGCAGCCCATCAATCAACTCCTCTTGGCTTAGGAACGCCCATTCCCTGCAGGATTCCCCGCTCGGAGTCGGATAACAACAGCTCATAATACGATAAGTACAAAAAAAAAAACCCAGCATACTGCAGATGTTAGCAGTATGCTGGATCTAATGTCAGAAAGTAGATTTTTGGGTGAACCTCCCCTTTAATTAGAGAGCTGATATTAGAAACTGATTGGCTCCCATGTGAAGCTGCACCAGAACCTGAGTGCACCAGTTTTAGTAAATCTACCCTATAGGGAATTTATGGTACCAAGAGCAATTCCCACCTTTGTGAAAACGAGGGGTCCGCCTTTCACAACAAAGGGGTTAACCAAACACTGACTGTTTCATTTTCTTTAATATGTTCTAGAGTTGTAAGAGGACTGAAAAAAAAAATTGTTTATTTGAAAGATTTTTAATTCTGTATTCCTTAGCTACTTTTTATGTTACGTTCTCGATGCACAACCAGTCATGCAAATGCCAATTTATTTATGTTATAAACATTCTGGAGCAAGGAAATAACATGTACACATTTGTTAAGTATGAATTTAATTACTTCTCGAGAACTGCCTTTGTATTTACTTAAATTCCTCTTGACCTAATCCACCCTTGGTAGCAGCAATGAAGGACATTTTTGGAACATGTGATAAGAGGCACTCAATATGCTTGTCAGGAAAGTACTCCTGGGGACAGCTGATGGATTTCTGCTAAAATATTAACATTCTACTGTGAAGACTAACTCCTCCATTGTGTACTAATTCTAAACTGTGTTCTAGACTAAAAATTACAAGAAGGCACCAGACATGGGCAAAGTCTGCACACTGATGGAGTAGATTGCTTAAACTTGGTTTTATCAGAAATTATAACAGAAATAAAAGATAAGGGAAACACTTTCCTCTGACTTCAAAATAAAGAACTCATTCAGTGTAAAAAATCACCACTAAATTACATAATGCAGGTTTTCTTGCAAAACTGTATTTTTTTTTTTATCATTGAGTAGAAAAGAGAAGTTTTATATCCATTATTACCAGCTGTATGCTGCAGTATGCATATATGTGGAAGTGCGGTGGTGGGCTTTAACCACTTGCTTACTGGGCACATATACCCCCCTCCTGCCCAGGTGAAATTTAAGCTACCGGCACTGTGTCGCTTTAACTGACAATTGCGCAGTCGTGCGACGTGGCTCCCAAACCAAATTTACGTCCTTTTTTCCCCACAAGTAGAGCTTTCTTTTGGTTGTATTTGATCACCTCTGCGGTCTTTATTTTTTGCGCTATAAACAAAAAGGAGCGCCAATTTTGAATTAAATCAATTTGTTTTACTTGTTACTATAATAAATAGCCCAATTAAAAAAAAAAAAAAAAACATTTTTCTCAGTCTAGGCCGATACGTATTTTTCTACATATTTTTGGTAAAAATGAAAAAAAAAATCGCAATAAGCAACTAGTTTGCGCAAAAGTTATATCTCCTACAAAATAGGGGACAGAATTATTATATTTATTTTAATTTTTTTTACTAGTAATGGCGTCGATCTGCGATTTTTATTGGACTGCGACATTATGGCGAATACATCAACATCAACTTTTGACACATTTTTGGCACCATTCACATTTATACTGCGATCAGTGCTATAAATATGCACTAATTACTGTATAAATGTGACTGGCATTGAATGAGTTAACACTAGAGGTTGAGGAAGGGGTTAAATGTGTTCTAACTGTGGGGGAAGGGGACTGACTGGGGAAGGTGACCGATCTGTGTCCCTTTGTACAAGGGACACAGATCGGTCTCCTCTCTCCCTGACAGGACGTGGATCTGTGTATTTACACACACAGATCCACGTCCTTGTCTCTGTAACCGCCGATCGCGGGTGCCTACGTTCCTTCTTTCCTTAGAGAAATACAGCTGTCACATGACCCAGCTCTTTATCAGCCTGTCTGTAGGGAAACAGTGGAAGAGTCCTCTGCTGCTGACCACATGTTTTTTTTTTTAAAACTGTATTTGGAATGCAAAGTAAAAATAAATAATTCATATCAATACACTTTTTTAAATGATCATACCAATATTAATCTGAAATCTTGGAGCTGCACACAGAAAGTTTCACCTTAAAGAGGAGTTCCACCCTAAAAATGAAGTTGCCCTTAATCCCCTCCCCTCCCCCTTACATGCCACATTTGGCATGTAATTTTTTTGGGGGGGGAGTGGGGGCTTCAGGAGGAGTGGGACTTCCTGTCCCACTTCCTGCTTCCGCCGAGGGGCTGGTTAGGCGATTAAGCCTTAATCGCCTACACCAGCCCCTCCCTGTAGGCGATCGCATGGGACACATGACAGGTCCCATGCGATCGCCTGTCCAATCAGCGACAAGCCGCGCCGCGCGCGCATGCGCAGTGCGGCTCGCGCATCTGCAGTGGGTGCCCGGCCGGGTGCCCATAGTCGGGATGGAGACACCGGCTGGGGAGGGGGGGGAGAGGAGCGGAGCCCCGGTCGGCGCGTCGCTGGAACGCAGGACCAGGTAAGTGAGTGTTTATTAAAAGCCAGCAGCTACACTTTTTGTAGCTGCTGACTTTTAATAAACACCATTTTTGGCTGGAACACCCCTTTAATGCAGAGAATACATTAATCACTTCAGCCTCGGGCCATTTCGCTGGCCAAAGACCAGAGCTCTTTTCGCGATTCGGCACTGCGTCACTTTAATTGACAATTACGCGGTTGTGCGACAAGGCTTCCAAACAAAATTGACGTTTTTCCCACAAACAGAGATTTCTTTTAGTGGTATTTGATCACCTCTGCGGTTTTTATTTTTTGCTCTATAAACAAAAATAGAGCTACAATTTTGAAAAAAAAACAACAATATTTTTTACTTTTTGCTATAATAAATACCCCCAAAAGTCGATAAAAAACGAAAAATGTTCACAGTTTAGGCCGATACGTATTCTTTTACATATTTTTGGTAAAAAAAAAAAAAAAATGTATATTGATTGGTTTGCGCAAAAGTTATAGCATCTACAAAAAAGAGGATAGTTTTATGGTATTTTTATTATAATTTTTTTATGGCAGACACATTGGACACTTTTGACACATTTTTGGGACCATTGTCATTTTTACAGCGATCAGTGCTGATTAATGTGAAAATGTGAAAATGACACTGGCAGTGAATGGGTTAACCACTAGGTGGCGCTGAAGCGGTAAAGTGTTTCCTAGGGAGTGCTTCTAACTGTAGGGGTAATGGGCTGTGTGTGACATGACACTGATCACCGCTTCCGATTACAGGGAGCTGTGATCAGTGTCCTTGTCACTAGACTGGGGAAATGCTTGTTTACATCAGCATTTTCCCATTTTTCCTCACCGTGAGACGATCGTGGGTATCTCCACGGACATCGAGTCCACGGGAACAGCGGTCGGGCTCACGTGGCTCTCGGCGCATGCACGTCCACAACGCCGCTTCTAAAAGGGGACGTATATATATGTCCTTCTGCCTGCCCGTGCCATTCTGATGACGTATATTGTTGTGCGATGGTCAGGAAGCAGTTAACGTACAAAACCTTCTGCCTTAGAACAACTTTAACCACTTAAGGACCCGCTCATGTACATATACGTCGGTACTTTAAATATGAATATCTCGGTAACGGCAGCAACTGCTGCCACAACCGAGATATCCATATTTTTCTTTGAGCGGTCCTGTAAACGATAACAGTGGTCTCCGCTGTGGATTCGCCGCAAGATCACCATTATCGACGGCGGTGCCCCCCTCCCTCGATCGGGTCCTGTCCCCTGCTCGGCTGGTATACGAGTGAGGGCAAAATGGCCCCACCCGTCTCCATAGCATAGCAGGGCTTCTTAAAGTGACCATGCTTCTTAAAGTGACATTTTCTTGTTGTAATTTTTTCAAATGACAATTTTTTTTATTTTTTTTGTCTAAATATGGGATCTGAGATCCTTTTGACCCCAGATCTCATATATAAGAGGACCTGTCATGCTTTTTTCTATCACAAGGGATGTTTACATTCCTTGTAATAGGAATAAAAGTGACCCATTTTTTTTTTTTGTGTGTGTAAAAATGTATAAAATAAATACAAATAAATAAGAAAGAATACAAAAAAAAATGTTTTTCAACGTGCCCTGTCCCGACAAGCTTGTGCGCAGAAGCGATCGCATACGTGAGTAGCGCCCGCATATGAAAACGGTGTTCAAACCACACAAGTGATGTATCACCGCGATCGTTAGAGGCAGAGCAATAATTCTAGCCCTAGACCTCCTCTGTCGCCCATGAAGATTTTTAAGGTTAAAAGTTTGACGCCATTCCACAAGCGGGCGCAATTTTAAAGCGTGACATGTTGGGTATCAATTTACTCGGCGTAACATTATCTTTCACAATGTAAAAAAAATTGGGCTAACTTTACTGTTGTCTTATTTTTTTATTAAATATAATAAATTTTTTCCAAAAAAAGTGGGTTTGTAAGTCCGCTGCGCAAATACAGTGTGACAAAAAGTATTGCAATGACTGCCATTTTATTCTCTAGGGTGTTAGAAGTAAGTAAGTAAGTCTAGGTTTTAAGTAATTTTCTAGCAAAAAATCTGCAGTGACCACAACAGAGCAGTGTTAGGAGGTTGTGTCCTCATTGGGAGTTGTCTTCTCATTTCTTGGTGGCCATTTGTATCCCTCATAAACTCCTATGTAACGTTTTCTATTTTCATGGATTTTTTTGAAGAATACATAGAGTATAGACACCTGAGGAGGAAAAAATGTGTCACAGCAATACCTGGTGAGAGGAAATGTAGGAAAATCTCTCAAGTGGAGATAAAGTAAAAAAATAACGCTGACAGGGAACTTGACAGAGGTTCTAGCTTTTCACAGGAGCTAAGTGTTTTACTTAATACTACAGGGGTTGATTTACTAAAACTGGTGCAAAAACAACTATCAGCTTCCAGGTTATATTTTTAAAGCTTAATTAGACAAGCTGAAGTTAGATGTTGGTTGGCTATCAAGCACAGCTCCACCAGATTCTGAGTGCTCCAGTTTTAGTAAATCAACCCCCCAATGTGACCTTGGGTTATTTAACTTGCTTTCTGTGCCGATGATAGTGTAGGAATAGATAGAAAAGACATAGAAGGAGCTAATTCCCTGATTTCACACTGCGATTGGCCCATAACATTTGAAAGTGATTTTAAAAATTGCCTCAAAACGACATTCTATGTTATGAGAGACTGACGCTCGTCAGCGTATTTCTAAAATTAAAACTTTTATTTTTAGTACTGGATACAGTAGGGAATAGTTAAAATATCAGTTTTTTTTTTTTGCTCTCTGTGTGTTATCAGGGAGATTCTCTTTCACATTCTGTCCTGGAGATGACAGAAACTGGGGCAACCTATCCAAAGTAAAGAAATATATTGTGACGGGAGTCACTTTGGGTGGGGGGGCTTATGGAACCCAGGTTACCTTAGAGAGCACTGGAATCTCCTTGTCCTGCTCCCCTGGACCCTCCTATGTGTAAGTTACCCTGTGTCTAATAAAGCACAGGGTGAACGAGAACCCCAGTCTGATCTGCACTAGTCAGACTCGCTGTACAACCACACTGGAATATTGTGTGTGTGTGTATATATATATATATATATATATATATATATATATATATATATATATATATAAATTAGGGCTGTGGAAATCAACTATTAATTCCTTGATTAATCGTTAATCGTTCATTCTTTTGATCAATCAAAATTCTTTTGATCGATACTCACCTCTCCGCCAGCTTCTGGGTCTTCAGGGAGTTCCTTTAGAGATCCGATGACATCACGGGGCTTGCTGTGTCCATCTGAAGGGCTTCTTTGCTGTGCCTTCATATCTGCATGCCGGCGGGACCTTACTATCTGCCACGCGGCAAGGGCTGTTACACTTCCCTCTATCAACTTGGGATTCTACAGCCATCCACTGGGAGTTGTGATAGTTCCCTTCACGGGACATCAACATACCGACGGACAGATGTTAACCCTTCCTCATCTGGATTCAGCAGTGGTATCGTTGTACAAATTTTTATACCATTATCATACTTAGCTACACGTTTTTATGACTGCTTTTGCTACGGTTTGGAATTACTCGCATTTTTACAGTTTATGTAGCTACATTGATTTAATCTCCAGTGCAATATTTATTTTGTTACCTACCTGAAGACTATAAAAGTTTTAATGCTGTTCCCATCGAGCGCTGCCTTTGTGTGCTTTTTGTATCCTGCTATCCATTTTTCCAGTGGTTGGTAGCTGCACTGGGAATCAGCCTGCAAGTAGTTCAGCTAAAAGTCATTGGATCTGTATGTGCCTTATAATTAATCAAAATTAGTCGATTAATCGATAAAAAAAAAAAGAAGATAAATCGAACACGAACAATTTAATCAATAACAGCCCTAACATATATAGTTTGAGGTGTGGCTGTATACCATTGTTCTATTATTTGTGTATGCCTTGGGGGCAACCTATTATGGGATGTATATGTCTCTGTGGATTAGCTGTGGATTAGTGGTGAGGGGGTTATCTTCAGCAGCCCCTCCCAAAGACAGTCTACTATTGAGAAGTTTGAATACACCTGTCTCATGCTACTGGTGGAGGTAAAGTCTGCCCCGTCTTGTTTATTTATGCAAAGAAGGGGGGATTGTCCCTGGACTGTAGATCTCTGCGTGCCTTTGTTCAAATAAAAAGATCATGTTCCAGTTCAGCAGCCATAACGAGTACTGCCTAGTTCTTGGTTTCAAGCGGCTGTAATATCTAATATCTATATTCAGACTGGAAGAAGCGGTATATGACGGAAGCACTCAAGCAGAGTGTGGGACCTTCCGTTACAACCCTCTCATATCACCAGAACAAGTGTCCTTGTTGAATAAATTCCCTTCAATTCCAGATCAAGTGACAACTCAAAATTTGGGATTTCATATCACCTTTTGTCCTAGTGATAATGTTCTTTAGTACAAATAGGGAGGGTAAATCTTAAGGCAAATAGACTGTTCACTTTGCAAGATAATTTGTCCCACAGCTTAGTGCATGAGGTGAAACTCTGGTAACATCTATCATACAATCATGTGCAATCAAAAATGCTGTTTTTTTTTCCTTGCACGTGATTGGATATTTTTTGCAAAGTGAAACTTTACTACATTCAATCAGCTTTGGGACAAATTTCTTGGCAAAATACAACTTTTATTGCAATACTAACAGTCTTATTGCCTTTTGTAAATTGGCCCCACAGACAGCAATACAATCTGACAAAAGTTCTAAGCCTCCCCTATACTATAGAAAATCAAAACACAAAATATTCCTTAGATTGACTTTAAGACATAGCAGTAGATTGTTTGTAACAGAGACATGATAACATTTCATACTAAGTACCACTTGATTTAAGACGAGGCAATAAAATTTCTAGTAATGAAAATGCTGCTTATCTCACGGTACTGCCGAAACCGGGGAAAAACTTTGGAGACTGCGCAAATTATCGTCTGATTTCCTTAATAATACAGATCTAAAAATATTGACAAAAGTCTTGGCCCTTAGATTGAACACTTTTCTTTCACTCTACATTCATCCAGACCAGGCCGGTTTTGTCCCGAACAGCCAGGCTTCGGACCAGACTCGCAGGGTAATCAACTTAATCTCCTCAGTTCAGTCTGACTGGGACCTTAAGGGTCCCAGGCAAGGGATGCTGCTTTCGTTGGATATTCAGTAGGCGGTTGACTCCCTTTCCTGGGATTATTTATTTTACGTCTTGGATCGCTTTGGTTTTGGCAAGCGCTTTCTGGCCCTCCTTCGAATGCTGTATGATACCCCATCGGCCTTAATAATGCTCAGGGGGTATTCATCCCAATTGTTTATCATTAAGAGAGGTACTAGGCAGGGCTGCCCCTTGTCCCCGCTATTGTTTGTCCTAGCAATAGAGCCACTGGCCATCAGGATTCATACAAGTCCGGATGTCCAGGGGATCGTTTGCGGTGATTGCGAACATTAATGTCTTCTATTTGCTGATGACCTCCTGCTAACACTGACATCCCCAATCACTTCCCTTCCTAATCTACATGCCATTTTAAAGCCATTTTCCGAGATTTCTGGGCTGAAAATTAACCATAGTAAGTCCAGGGCTCTGAATCTCTCCTTGTAGGAAGCTACTCAGGAAACTTTGAAACAGTCCTTCCAATTTTTGTGGGAGCGTGAGGCACTTCCATATTTAGGGATACATCTTACTCCCTCAATAACAACACTTTATAGAATGAATTATCCTGTCCTTTTCAAGAGGTTGACTGATGATTTAGCTAAATGGCAAATTCACCCCCCATCGGCAGACTACACTCGATAAGGATGAATGTGTTACCGAGGTTTTTGTATCTTTTCCGCACTATACCAGTGTGATTGGTCAGACATAACCTTAAATTGTTCAAAACAAGGTTCTTAAATTTATATGGGGAGATAAAAGGCCTAGGGTGAATAAAAGCACGATGTACACTCCAAAGTGTAAAGGGGGACTCAGGCTGCCTGATTTACAGAAATATTTTTATACGGCCCAGTTGGCCCATCTTACAAGGTTTCATTCCCAACAATCACAAGCCATATGGATGACTATGGAATCCTATTCCTTTCAGCCGGATCTAATATCTCATTTGATGTGGCTCCCTATGAAAGATAGACCGGTTATTTTATGTCCTACCCTTTCATTCTCCCTAGAAGTCTGGGATAGACTCTCCAGAACACAAAATGTTAAGTCTCCCTATGCTCCGTTAGCACCGCTTTTGAAAAATAGGGACTTCACCCCGGGCCTTTCTCCTATAGCTTTCGAGTGGTGGACAAATAAATGCCTCATACGCATAGCAGATCTGTGCGATCATAGGGGTGTGCTATCTGAGCAATTTCTAGTAGACAAGTACCAAATGCCATCCACCGAACGCTTTAGGTATATTCAAATGAGCCATTTTTTATGAACCATAGCTCACAAGGGCGACATACTAACGTTGACATCTATGGAACATTTATGTAGCCAATATGACAAAATTCAGGGTCACATTTCAGCCATTTATAAGATATTGATGTATGTTCCGAAAAAATTAAGTTATATGCTTCAATGGGAAAAAGATCTTCAAGTCACTTTTGACCTTGAAGAATGGCTTAAGATATCGGAGGCTGCCTCTCAATCGCTTATTAACACTTCTATTATAGAGGCTAACTATAAGGTTTTACTACAATGGTATATGGTACTGGCCAGGTTGGCCACTTTTGTTCCTGGTGCCTCCCTAAAGTGTTTCAGAGGCTGTGGCCAGGAGGGTTCCACCTATCACATCTGGTGGACCTGTCCTAGAGTCAGGAGATTTTGGATCAGGGTGGATAATCTTATTTATACCCTTACCCAGGTTAACCTGAAAAAGTTGGCAAAACATGCGCTGCTGGGTGGCGAGGTGCTGTAGGTCTCCAGGTCCCAAAGGTGGCTTCTTACATTCATCTTTATTTCGGCCAAGATAACTATAGCCAGGAACTGGAGGTCTGCTGCCCTACCATTCGATCAGTTAAGGCATAAACTGTTGTGGCTCATGTTAAATGAGAGGCTAACAGCCATGATACAAGACAAAATGAAACAATTTCATAAAGTCTGGGACCCTTGGATTGGATATTTAACGAATGACCCCAGGTAACCTTTCATTCTGGGGATAGCTCTTTTGATTATGGCGCCGTAGCTCCCTGCCTCTTGCATCTCTTTTGTCTTCCCCTTTGTTTCCTCTTTACCTTTTCTTTTTACTTTTTGTATTGTCTTTTTTTTTACTTCCAAGATTTCAACCCTGGCATTGTTGGGTTTTAATGTTTTCTTTTTATCCTCGGTGTACCATTGCTGAGTTGGGTGGATATGGGAGGCTTCTGTGCTGAGGAAGGAGCCTGACTCCCCTGGAGAGTTTGTTGGGAAGCTGGTTTGCCCGAGTGGGAAGCAAATACATTACAGTTTTAGACTGTGGGTAACCCTTGGGTTATGGGTCTGATGCTTACAACTTTTGTCAGGAATAACAAGTGATCCATGACAGCTGAATGCAATATGGGGTGAATTTGTCAGGCCCTTAAGGATATGTAAGGTTTGACTCACTGACTGTGTTGTATACTATGCAATGTAAAGCCGAGAATTTTTTTTTTTTTTACCTTGTTTTGTAATATTTTGAAGAAATTTCAATAAACATTATTGAAACATACTAAGTACCACTTGAGAAAAATATGTACACTCACCGAACACTTTTATTAGGTACACCTTGCTAGTACTGGGGTTTACCCCATTTTGGCTTCAGAACTGCCTTACTTCTTCATGGATTTTGGTCCATAATGACATGATCGCATCACACAGTTACTGCAGATTTGTCGGCTGCATATCCATGATGAGAATCTCCCATTCCACCACATCCCAAAGGTGCTCTATTGGTTTAAGACCTGGTGATTGGTGGCCATTGAAGTACAGTGAACCCATTGTCAGGAAGCCAGTGGTGAGATGATTTGAGCTTTGTGACATGGTGCATTATCCTGCTGAAAGGAGCCATCAGAAGATGGGTACACCATAGTCATAAAAGGATCGACATGTTATGCATCAATACTCAGGTAGGCTGTGGCATATAAATGATGCTCCATTGTACTAAGGGGTCCAAAGTGTACCAAGAAAATTTCCCCCATACCATTACACCACCAGCCTGAGCTATTGATACAAAGAAGGATGGATCCATTTTTGGTGAGCCTGTGTGAATCGTAGCCTCAGTTTCCTGTTTTTAGCTCGAAGGTGTGGCACCCGGTGTGGTCTTTTGCCACTGTAGCCCATCTGCTTCAAGGTTTAATGTGTTGTGCATTCAGAGATGGTATTCTGCATACCTTAGTTGTAATGAGTGGTTATTTTAGTTACTGTTGCCTTTTTATCATCTCAAACCAGTCTGCTCATTCTCCTCTGACATCAACAAGGCATTTTTGTCCACACAACTGTTGCTGTTTACTGGAAATTTTCTTTTTTACATACCATTCTCTGTAAACCCTAGAGAGGGTTGTTTGTGAAAATCCCAGTAGATCCGCAGTTTTTGAAATACTCTGGCACCAACAACCATGCCACTTTCAAAGTCACTTAAACCCCCTTTCTTCCCCATTCTGATGCTTGGTTTGAGCAAGTTATCTTCACCACGTCTAGATGCCTAAATGCATTGAGTTGCTGCCATGTGATTGGCTGATTAGCATTTTGTGTTACCAAGCAAATGAACAGGTGTACCTAATAAAGTGGCGGATGAGTGTGTATATATATATATATATATATATATATATATATATATATATATATATATATATATATATATTGGAAATTTTTATTGAATTTAGGTAAGGTATTCAACACAAAGCCTAATGGGCATAACCAGGCTTGAAAAACAAAAACAAAAAAAACAAGCACACAAAACTTCAGTAATTGGCAACCAAAGCCTGAGTTTCTTGTCAGGCTTTTCGAGAATCTTGTCAAGTTTTCTTTGTGTACACACTGTCAAGACAAAATCTCGTCATTCTCAGGCCCCGTACACACGTCCGAGCTTCTCGGCAGAATTCAGCGAGAAGCTCGCTGGGATCTCCATATTCTGCCGAGAAGCTCGATCGTGTGTACGTTTTCGCCGAGAAAACTGTCGAGCGAGGCGTCGAGCCAAAATAGAGAGCAGGTTCTCTATTTCCTCATTGGGCCATCGGGACTAATGGCTCGACGCCTTTTTCGACAGCCTGGTTGACGAACTAGACGGCCGGCCGAGAACCTCGTCGGGCGGAACGATGAGTTTAGCCCGACGAGGTTCTCGTACGTGTGTACGGGGCCTCAAACGCGGTGATGTACAACACATACAAAGGCACTATGAAGGGGAAGTTCGATTCCATTGGTGCCATCCTTGGGGCTACTTTTGCTAATCTCGTGTTGCCACGTGTTAGTAAAAGTTTGGTGAGAGACGATTCGCGCTTTTCAGTCTGTTACAGCGTGACGAATGTGCCATCCCCATTACAAACCCTACTTTTACCGAAGGCACGCTCCCATCTCATACTTTATTCTGAGCATGCACGGGTTTCTAAGCATACACACAAACGCGTTTCTCGTCGTAAACCAGCCAGACAAAGAACACAACGAGGAAATTGAGACTCCTGATGAGGAAAAAGAGAACTTGTTCTCTTTTTTTCTCGTCGAGTTCCACAACAGTTTTCTCGACGAAAAACAGACACACGACTGTTTTCCTCGGCAAAAAAGCTCTGCCACCAAGTTTCTTGATGGATTCTGTCGAGGAAAACGGTTGTGTGTATGAGGCCTCACTGGGGAAAACTATAACATCTGACCCTAGTTAACATTAATGTTAAAAAAATCAGTACTAAGAATTTTCTGAACAATAGGTTTCCCAGAAGGAAAGTAAATTCCTGTTCTAAAAGTAAAACAATGTCATTTAGACATTAGTAGAATTATATTGCTATGCCGAAGCTGTACATGGTCATTTTAATGGGAATATGGAATTATTGCTCCATTTCAATTATTTTATTTCCTTCTTGCTCATCTTGACATATTATCTGATAAGCATAGATCAATAATACTCCCATGTCTGCACCAGTTAAAGTAATTGTACTTTTACAAGCCCATCTCTCTGGAGCCCATCGTATGTTGATTGGTCAAGACAGCTTCTTAACAAAGATGTGTAGTGAAGCGAAAGGCTCTGCTATTTAAATGCGACTAGCCTAGCTGTGAAATACACTGATATTATAGTCAGTCTGCCGACTTCCCATTCTCTCAGGGTGAGCTTGGGCTTTGGAACTAGAAACCTTTAACTTCAAGCCAAGATTTTGTAATTTTATATGATAAAAATGTTATACTACACTGAGAACCAACGTACAATAAATTAACAATCTCAGTATATTCCAGACACGTCCACATAAATGTGCAGTAATGATTAATCAGCAGTTGAGATGGATATGGTTCTTTAAAGAATTTTCCATTTCATATATCTGACATTAGGATAATAAAAAATAAACTGCTAAATTGATATTACTAAATGACTAATTATTACCAGCATGTGATTTCATAGGGCTACTGGCAGTTTGATTTAAAAAAAAATCATAAAAAAATAATGTAAATTCCACAAATCCTATTTCACAAAAAAAGAAAAAAAGGCACAAAAAATAATACATTTGTATAATGATCTCATTGGATGTAAATTACATTTTTTCCTTTCTCAAAATATTACATACTATTATGGGATCACAGGCATTATGCATAGAAAAAACCCAACCAAACATGCAATAGAGGAAATAAAACAACCAACCACAATTTCTTTCTTCCAAAATTTATTAAAGTGAAAACATACATTACATATATCATCTACATATATATGGTTTTGTGGAATTTAACTTGGCCACGGCCTGATTCATTGGTTTTAACCACTTGCTTACTGGGCACATAAACCCCCTTCGTGCCCAGGCGAAATTTCAGCTTCCGGCACTGCGTCGCTTTAACTGACAATTGCGCGGTAGTGCGACGTGGCACCCAAACAAAATTGGCGTCCCTTTTTTCCCCACAAATAGAGCTTTCTTTTGGTGGTATTTGATCGCCTGTGCGGTTTTTATTTTTTGCGTTATAATGAAAAAAAGAGCGACAATTTAAAAATATATATATATTTTTTACTTGTTGCTATAATAAAATCCCATTTTTTTTTTTTTTTTTTAATTTTTTTTCTCAGTTAAGGCCGATACGTATTCTTCTACGTATTTTTGTAAAAAAAAAAAAAAATCACAATAAGTGACTGCTTTGCGCAAAAGTTATAGCACCTACAAATAGGGACATAATTATGATTTTTTTTTTTATATTTTTTTTTAATAGTAATGGCGGCGATCTGCGATTTTTATTGGGACTGCGATATTGCACGGACACACACACTTTTGACACATTTTTGGCGCCATTCACATTTTACAGCGACCAGTGCTATAAAAATGCACTAATTACTGTTAATGTGACTGGCATTGAAGGGGTTAACACTAGGGGTGAGGAAGGGGTTAAATGTATTGCCTGGGTGTGTTCTAACTGTATGGGGGGAGGGGGTGATGGGGAGGTGACCATGCTGTCTCCCTATGTACAAGAGAAACAGCATCTGTCACCTCACTGACAGGACGTGAAGCTCTGTGTTTACACTCAGAGCTCCACGTCCCTGCTGTCTCACCGACGATCGCGTGTACCTGACGGACATCGCGGCCGCCGGGTACACGCATCGGATCCTCGGTGATGCGTCGGGACTGTTTTTCCCCGCCGCGCGCCACCCTGTGGCGCGCGCGGGAATTACAAGCAAATCACGTCCAAAGACTCAACCCGGCGCCTCAGGTCTGCGCTGTTCACGTCTTTGGACGTGAAGAAGTATTGAAGTGGTTAATAAATCATTCAAATAATAATCCTTCAAAAGATATCATACTCATAACGTATAATTAAAATTAATAATTCTCCATAACCAACACACACAGCCCAGCCACTGAGACTCGAGCTGTTTATCAATGAAATCAACTTAACTCTCCCAAACAACAGGAGGGAAGGGATATCCCATCACCCTCCTGTCCCCACTGCCCCAGACCTCGGCCTCCTCTATGCATGTTTGTAGTTCCATATTAAAAATATCCAGGCCTATATCAGACATATGTACCCCATCTGCCCTATAAAGGCCCGGACACCCCCCTTCTAACTCAAAATGTCTAACTGAGATACCTAAACCCAATGACAGAAACTTCTCCATAGTTCTATTTATTCGTTTGCAAACTTTCTCTAAAGGTCTAAAGATAGAAGACTCTAACCAACGTAAGCGTGGGATTATTTCTGAGAAAATTAACACCGTCTTGGAGGAAACCTGATTTAAAAATATGAAAGCATCCTTCATGTTGTTAATCAAATCATGTGTCTTTAACTTCCCAATATCATTGCCCCCCAAATGCAGGATCAGTATGTCTGGAGGGGGAAACAGTGCATATAACCTGCTTAGCTCAAAAATTAAGTTATCCCATACCATTCCTCTGCGACCATACCAATGGATGCTGAAAGACGAGGGGTCCAAACCCAAATTCTCAGAATATGTTCTATCTGATGCTCTTTTCTGTGCCCAAAACACAAAAAAAATGGCCTACAATCCATACAGAACGATAAAAACCTAAAATAAATGAATATGTTAATAAGGACGTATGTACAATTTGAACACATCTGACCTCCATCTACCGATCCTTTTTAATGGTACTTTCTTTCAGACCAACCCTAGCGGCCTCCGTGGCCGCACCGATTCGAAATGAATGAGATGTTATTCTGACCTTACTAATCTTTAGTACCGATGAAAATTGGTAGATAGATACCGGGGAACCATATTTGTGTATAAATAGCAAGCCCTTGGCTGGTGGGCTGAGCTGCAAATAAACCTGGAGATTGACTATTGGGCAAATATCCTTAATTACATACCTTTTTAAAGAAATCCATGCTCCTTTGCCCCACGTGTCTGTTTTGCTGTGCCTTATAAACAACTTTAAATTATCCTACAACAATGACACCTCGGACATTAAGATTCCGGAGGTGTCAAGTTTAGAGGCCGGAAGTAATTCGGAGATCCTAAACACAACAAAGAAAGTGATAATAAAAATAGCCCTAAATAGAGCAGCCTCATAAGCTGATAAACAAATTGCCGAGGTAGCCTCGCAAATCTGTGATAGCATGACTGGGGTAACCGGTGACCTTGTATCTTTCTTACATGAACTTTTCCTATAACCCTTCATAACCTGCTTGACCGTAAAGAAATTAAGGCAAGGCGGCAGATTAAAAAGACGCAGGAAAAGGGAAATGCCAGATAATGTCTTACTAATGTGGGACCAGGAGAGGTGTTTCTGTATCAGCGAACCCAGAAACCGTAAAACCAAGTCTTCCGAGTAGTCTGACACAGATAGTTTTAACGAAACTAAGAAGGCTGACCATAATAACCAGGAGGAATTGTAGCTTCTCCCCACTGGATCTGCCCCTGGTAGTAATTAAAAAAAACGGTCCATCTGTAGACGAGAAAGAGCATCAGCAGCGTTATTTATCTTACCAGGGATGTATCTGGCTTTTAGCCATATGTTCCATTTTAAACAAAGGAAAACCAAATTACGTAGATAAGGTACCACTGGAGGGGATTTAGATGATAAAGTGTTTACCGCAAACAATACACCTTTGTTATCTGTGCTAACCAACAGTCTCCTATCCGAGAAAAACTCTCCCCATAATTCTAACGCTACGATTACTGGAAATAGCTTGAGTAGAACTATGTTTCTTGTGAAACCAAGTGTGACCCACCTATCCGGCCAGGTCCCTGCACACCAGTGAGCATCCCAAATCGCCCCAAAGCCAATTGAACCTGCTGCGTCAGTCTCTAACAAAAAATTGCGGTCTGGAATGAAATCCTGCTGCCACACTGTACTCCCATTAAATAAATCCAGAAACTTTAACCAAACCAACAGGTCTTGTTTGACGTTGGCTGTCAGTCTTATGTGGGCAGCTGGATTACTAACTCCCGACATTGCCGAGTATAGCCTTCTAGAAAATACCCTACCAATGGGTAAAATCCTTGATGCGAAAGTCAATTGACCCAATAGGGATTGCATCTCATTTAACGTTACCTTACTCCTTCTGAGGAATAAATTCAATGTTTGGGATAACTTATAGATCTTGTCCTCGGGCAACCTGCACTCCATGATGGCAGAATCTATAGTTATGCCAAGAAAGTTAATACAGGTTGTAGGATGAATAGTTTTGCCCTGAGCCAGAGGGATTCCGAAATGGCTGCATACCTGTTTGAAGGTTGACAAAAGGGCGAATCCTTAACTGCACCTTCTTTAGCTACTATATTCACATGCTGAGGCACAACATGGGAATCATTCCCTGACCATACCCCAGCTTCACTGTTTACAATAGGATTGGGCATGTTTGCTTTCATTACTGATATTAACTGTTCAATGGATGTAGTTAAAATAGACAACTGTGATGCTGAATTGCACTCAGCCTCTGTGCCCTGAGCAGGGTGTGCTCCAGGGTCTGTTATTGGCACCTCGCACCGCACAGGTATACTGCGGGATTTTTGCGTTGATACCTGTAAGAAAGAGAAGAGACATCCCGGCCACCGTTGCTGACAATGGGAGGAGCCGGGCTCGCACTCCTCCCCTGCGAATGCCTTCATTTGCTCGTCCGCCTCACAGACCCATCTTCTTCATGATTGACGTCCGCCCCCATGACCTCTGGAATGTAAAGCGTGGAACGCACTTCTTCCTCTGTCACGCATGGCTGGAGGTGAGGCGTGTCTGCTCCGCTGGGACCCGCTGCTGGCTCCAACTCCATGCTGCTGCTGCTGGCTGACTGTGAAGCTGCAGGTAGGGACAGGCACTGCCGTAACCAATCCTCTCCTCCCTCGTGTTACGCTCGAGTCAGCAGCTGGTGCAGTAGGGCTTCCATTAAAAAATAGGCGCAGATACGCAGAGCTCCGCCTAGTGGGTCCTTTTGTAAAAACTGCCGCCTGCTTGTAACGGAACCGGGCCTATATATAGGCCTAAACCGGTTTTCTAGAGATTTCTCCCTGGACCACCTGACTCCTGCTGACCAACCACTGTCCTAACCTGTCCTAACTTCTAGAACCCTTCAGCACAGCTGATCTGCCTGATTAACCCCTTTACCTGAACTCAGTGAGCCCTGTTTGACCTGCCAATGACCTCTTTGAAATAGGAACTTTGCTTTAGCCTAGCTGCCCATGCCGTGGACCCATAAGGAAAGGGGAGCCTAAACGGCACTCGCTTTCCTTCCCCATTCTATATATATGCTATTCTCTCTCTCCATATATATATAATATATAGAGAGAGAGGGAGAGATCTCTATATATATCTATATCTAATTATATCTATCTATCTATCTATCTGTCTATATACAGACAGCTCTACATATATATATATATATATATATATATATATATATATATATATATATATATATATATATATATATATATAGATCTATCTATCTGTATATACTACTTTAGTTTATAGACTATTTGCAGAACTTTTTTAATCTTTATTTCTTATCCTGCCTACATTGTTAAGTACAGAACAATTACCAATTCATATACAGCAAATAATACGTTTTATACCCTACGGATTACCTACTAATTGTACCTGTCTTTTTGTGTGTTAGCAGTAATGCTAAGCATCCTCTGTTGCAAATCATTCACACTTTACTTTATTTAGCAATGGTATTGAAAAAAAAGAATTGTACTTACATACAGCTAGAAATGAAAATAAAACCGTTCTACTACAACTGTGACTTTTTTAGTAATAACAAAAACAATACTAGTCCAGCAGCACTTTTAAGACCTAAACGTGGGTAATTTTTTTTTAATTGTATTTTTATTAATAATATAAGTCACGGACAGTTATCAAAGTAAAAGAGCAGGTCATGCTGCATTACTTACCTTTGATCCAGAGCTGTCTCCCCAAATTATTTTTTCCCCTTTACAAGATATCTCAGACCCCTTTCACACTGGGTTGTTTTGCAGGCGCTATTGCACAAAAAATATCACTTGCAAACCGACCCTAAACAGCCGCTGCTGAGTCTCCAGTGTAAAAGCTTGAGGGCTTTCACACTGGAGCGGTGCGCTAGCAGGACGGTAAAAAAAGTCCTGCTAGCTGCATCTTTGGAGCGGTGAAGGAGCGGAGTGTATACTGCTCCTCCACCGCTCCTGCCCATTGAAATCAACTGGACACCGCGGCTATACCGCCGGCAATGCATCTTTGCAGAGGCGCTTTGCGGTGGTTTTTAACCCTTTCTCGGCCTCTAGCTTAGGTCAGTGTGCACACGCAACAGAAGCCAGTCTAACGAAAGGCATGCTAGAAAACCAACATCCAGTTAACCAATGGCTGTTAGAGTTGATCTGTAAATTCTGGCAGGAGGTGAAGAGCTTCAATGTTGTCAGAATTTAATAGAATATTAAGGGAGATCACCAACATCGCTTGAGCAGGTACAGTGATTTTTCAGTTTTTTTTTTCATTTAACCTACTGTGTTTAAAGAAAAAAAACTATCAATGAGTACTCAGCTTTAGTCTTCTGGGTTGAATGATGCCCAGTATACTACAAATAAAGGGTAATATGGCCCCAGTCCCTGATAGAATATTAAAACTCTGCCCTTCATACATATGGGGACATTTATCAATTCTGTCGCACAAAGCAAAGGTAAACTGAGTCAGTGATACAGACTTTAGACTTTGAGATTTACTACAAGATTACAGCATGATTTATACATTCTTTTGGCTACTAGGTGATATAATGAAAACTGACTTTGACCACTTCCTAATTGTGTGTCTGTTTAGAGTAAAAATCTGTCTCATCTATCAAATCTGTCTACCCAGAAATACAGTTGCAGTGGTTGCATCTGCATCAGAAGGACTGTCACACTGAGATTGCAACATAATTACTGATTTGCATGTAACTGTGTCCCTAATTTGCATGATGCATGTCACCCATAATGTATTAATGCAGAAAGCGGGACCACCTTCTGCATCTTTGCAGAACACCCACAACTCAAGAAGGGCAAACTAGAGGGTTCCTTTAGAGATTGTTAGGGTCCTTTGGGTTGTGGCTGATTGACCTTCCATTTACATAGTAGAGGCTGAAAAAAGACACAAGTCCATCAAGTCCAACCTATGTGTGTGATTATATGTCAGTATTACAATGTATATCCCTGTATGTTGTGGTCATTCAGGTGCTTATCTAATAGTTTTTTTTTTAATTATTGATGATCCTTGCTGAAACTACCACTGTGGAAGAGAATTCCACAACCTAACCGCTCTTAAAGTAAAGAACCCTCTACGCATATTTACATAAATGTGGCCCGCATAGTTTCAGGGCCAACACTATTTGACAAAGCCAGCATCATGAGACTAATAATTTTTTTAGCCGTTTGTAAGGGTGGCACCCTTGCCACCACTGTAAGGGTTGCATTGTTCCCACTGACCTTCAATGTAAGGGCATTTCTCCCATTGTTCCTGATAGATTGGTTTGAGCAGGGGTTCCTTGGAACGTTTAAATTATTTTAGGGGTTGCTAAGAGGTGAAAGGGTTAAAAAAACAACTACATTAAAGGGTTTGTAAAGGAATTTTTTATTTTAATAGCTTCCTTTACCTTGATGCAGTGCTGTTTTCATGTCCTCATTGTTCGTTTTCGCTCTCAAGTTGATGTAATTCTTCTCTGATCTCCACACTTTCTGGTTGTCTGTTTCCTGATGACCACAGTGCTGGGAGCTTTCTCTCTGTGGTCACTAATCAAGGAGTTGTGAATACTGTGGGCCAGATTCTCAGCTGAGATACGACGGTGTATCTCAGATACACCGTCGTATCGCAGTTTTTTTCAATGGGTATCTATGCGAGTGATTCTTAGAATCACTTACGCATAGATACACTAAAGATCTGACAGGTGTAAAGCGATTACACCGTCGGATCTTAGATGTAATGACAACGCCGGCCGCTACGTGGCCTTTACGTTGTTTTCTCATTTGCCTATGCAAATGAGCCTAATATGCCGATTCCCGAACGTTTTTGCGACGCAGGTACGTAGTTTACATAGGTTGCGTACGCGTCAGGTTACCCCTGCTGTATGAGAGGTATGTTTCCGAAGTGCCATCGTTGCCATGTTAAGTATGGCGTCAGGTCAGCGTCGTCTTTTTCCGTCGGTTACGTCGTTTTACTAAGTCGTTCGCGAATAGGGAATTGCGTAAGTGACGATCACGTTGTTTTGACGTCGGTTTCAACGACGCTTTCCGACGTGAGCTGGAGCATGCGCACTGGGATTTTTTCCCGGCCGGCGCATGCGCACTTCATTTGACACGGGGCGCGCTTAATTTAAATACAGCACGCCCACTCCTTCAGTATTTGAATTATGCAGCCTTACGATGCCGCATTTATGCTACGGAGCAAGTGCTTTGAGAATACGGCACTTGCTCCAGTAATTTGCGTAGACGTAGTGTAAATGCGATATGATACGCTACGCCGCCAGATACGCCATTTTTTGAGAATCTGGCCCTGTGTGTCTAGTTTCTAGTTTCGTTTTCCAAACCATCACTGCTCTATGGCTCTGTATGCTCTGTAAGGCAGAGAGGCAGGAAACAGCATGCAAAAACAAAACTAGAAACTACAGGTACATTATATGATGGATTTTTATCTATTTTTAATTCGTTTTTAAAAGGAATCAGTTAACTATTATGTCTCTATACCCTATAAACAGTCATTTCAGCAAAAACATTTTTTTTATTTACAACTCCTTTAAGGCAATAACAACTGCAATTAAAAGTAAACACCAGAGCCCGCCTACAGTACATAATGCAGCATGTAGAGGCAATTAATTAGATACAATATCAAACATGATCATTCATGTATTGTCTGATGAAGAAGGCACACCACTTGGGTGATGTGGACAGATGCAGTAGTGGGTTAGTTGTGGGATTATTTATGGATCCTTCATGAATGTCTACAAGGCTTCCATCTTTTAGAATTTGTTGCTCATTCATTTTTACAGCAGTGTTGTTGGTAATCACATATTCTCTTCTAACAAATTACCTGCGACGTTACAGTGCATGGGGGCGGAAATCGGTGCCAAATTTAAAAAAGTAAAAAAGCACAGTACATACAGTATACTGTAATCTTATAGATTACAGTACTGTATGAAAACAATACACACCCCCTTGTCCCTAGTGGTCTGCACAGTGACCTACATGCACTTTTATATAATAAAAACTGTTCTTTCTGCCTGGAAACTGGAGATTGTCCATAGCAACAAAAAAAGTGTCCCTTTATGTCAAAAGTGGTTTTAGACCAGCTAAATAACAGCGATAATAAATTAGAATCACTTGCAGAATTGAGTGATAGTGATTTGTGGGAAATAAGTAATAATTTTTATTATTATTAATATTAGATTATTTGTTATAATTATTTATATGTATTTATTATATTATAATTTATGATTTTGTGTTTCAAATTTTATTATACCCGGGATGTCTACTAGACTCTTGTTCGGACAGATTTAAGTGAGTTATTCCTAAGAATTACAGGCCTACAATATAAAATGGCAAATTTCCATGCAAAATGATGGTACCGCCTTCAGCACCAAAAATCTGAAATAATCATATCGCCAGGGAGGTTAACCAGTGCTTGGCTGGACACTGATAGAAGTCACAAGACTACTATATACTGCTAATGAGAAAAGGTATTTAGCAGTTTATATTTACTAAAATAATTGCATTTCTGTGGAGACCAGATATAGTGAATGCAGGGTCCTGAGTTAAGTAAGACTTTAGTTTTTGTAATTGTCTAGTATGGACCTGAATCTTTTTGCCTGCAGTCAAGCAATATATGCAGTCCTTCTTTAGGACACTTTGATAACTGAGGCAGGCCATGAGGAAAGCAAAGTAATGTTAACATTTACTTTGTTGGCTGAATATTTACCCTATAATTGTTTATTAGTCATGCCTACTGTCACTGTGCAACGTTTCTCACTGAAATGCAACAAATCCTAATTTTACTCACCAGAAAAAGGTGCAGGTAATTATTCAGTTGTATTCCACACCCCATGGGACAACGTTGTCCTATTAGGTCCTTTCCAATTGATTTGGTTAGCTTGTGTGTTCAGGTTGTGGAGATGAATTGATTTACAGAATTACTGCATAGTCCCAGGTATTCTCAGCCATTTACAGAATGTCGGAACATCTATCATGCTGTTGGTGTACACATATATTTTGGGTTGTCAGAGACAGCAAAACATTCTAAATTTTATAAGCTGAGTCTAAAATTGTATATGGGATATCTAAAATCAAAATGGCTTTCCACAGCAACTGTTGTCAATAGCAATTTTTAGCAGAAGCTATGAACACCCTTTATTGCCATCTGTGAAGTGAAAACATCAGATGTTTTTTCAGCCAATCTCTGACTGCATAATTAACATCTAGATGATCAGGGATTTGAGGCTATGTGGTTGTGCACACAAAGTAGAGCACACATCAGTCTAAACTTACATCATTATACATAACCGAATCACAAATTAGTTTTCTCTGTCAAATATGTGTACATTTTTATATTGAATTAGTTAGATTATAAAAAAAAAAAAAAAGAAGACTCTTTATAACAGCCATGGAGGTAGTGTTAAAAACAGGTTATTTTTTATATTGCCTTAGAAGCCGTGAACATTACTATGAGTCATTTATTTTCAGTGTTTATGTATAAAGTATTATTAACCACTTAAGACCCGGACCAATACGCTGGTAAATGACCCAAGGTGTTTTTGCGATTCGGCACTGCGTTGCTTTAACAGACAATTGTGCGGTCGTGCGATGTGGCTCCCAAACAAAATTTGCATCCTTTTCTTCCCACAAATAGAGCTTTCTTTTGGTGGTATTTGATCACCTCTGCGATTTTTATTTTTTGCGCTATATACAAAAATAGAGCGACATTTTTGAAAAAAAACACAATTTTTTTACTTTTTGTTAAAAAAAAATCAAATAAACTAAATTTTAGTCAAACATTTAGGCCAAAATTTATTTAGCCAAATGTCTTTAGTAAAAAAAAAAAAATTGCGATAAAAAAAAAAATAGCTACCTAGCGGGAACAGCGACACTAATACAGCGATCAGAAAAATGATCGCTTAGTGACGCTGGCAATAGGGAGTGAAAGGGTTAACTAGGGCGGTGATCAGGGGGTTAAAACTTTATTAGGAGGGGTGGGGGGGCTATCCTGAACCTAACACTAACTGATTTTACACTGCCTGTCACACTGACACTAAATGCAGTGATTAGATCACTGCATTCAGTGACACTGTGACAGGGGGGGTGGGGGGGCAGATCGCAAGGGGTTAAGTGTGCCTATGTGTGTGTATGTCAGTGTAGTGTTGGTGCACACTTACTGTGAGGTGTTTCTCCCATCGCAGCGGTTGGAAATACCGCTGCGATGGGAGATTACATCACTTCCCCCTTCCTGTGTTTACACAGGAGGAGGAAGTGACACAAAGGGGGAGCGCGCTGGGAGCGATCGCGGGGGGGCGGGTAAACACTGACATCCGCCTGCTCGTCCCGGATCGCTCCTGGAGCCAGGGGGACCCCCGCACGCAGCGGAGGGGGTCCCGATGGGACCCCCGAACCGCACGAAGGCGGGGACGTAAATTTACGCCCTTGTGCCTGTACGAGCCATGTTGTGGCCATATATGTGCGTGCGGGGGTCCTTAAGTGGTTAAGTATTTTAGAAAAAATAAAAAAAGTGACCAGGCATAGCAGGCATAGACCTTGGCACTTTAAACACATGTCCCAGGTATTCTACTGGCTCTCTCTAAAGCCCCATACACATGGTAGGACTTCAAACAAACTTTTCAGTGGATTTTTGTTTGAAGGGCGTTGGCTGGGAACACCCATAGCTAGGGCTGCCACCTCATCCCTTTAAACCTGAACACATAATCATTACACAGGTTCTGAGGCTAATTTAATGCAGATAAGGCACCTAGTGAGTTTAATTACCACTTTAATTTGCCACAGAACCTGGGTAAATCATATGTGTTTGGTTTTAAAGGGATGAGGTGGCAACCCTACCCGTAGCATACACACAGAAGTACCTTTTCTGCAAACTTTCCCCAGATCATGTGATTTTTCGGCTTTTTTCTGCTCTTTATCACTAACCTTTGGTCAACTTCTGCTAATGTTGCTTGATTTTAACATTGGTTCTGGGCATGCGTGTTTGTACTTTGGACTAAAGTCTGATGGATTTCTGTACACACGATAGGACTTTGCACCGTAGGACTTTTGTTGGCGAAAAGTTTATCCGTTTGCAGAGCGAACTTTTGTCTGATGAAAACCGAAAAAGTTTGTCCGATATAGCGTACACACGGTCAGATTTTTTTGAAAACCTGCTCATATTGAAGTTTGTTATCAAAAAGTCTGATCGTGGCCCTGTCACAACTGAGCAATTTTTTGCTTGAAGCTTGTAGCTCTAAAACTCTCAACAAGCCAAATCCCATTCATTTTCAATGGCCCTTGTCCACATCTGTTGCCTGAAACAAAACGCCTGTTGCTCAAAAAAGTAAATGCGCTTCTTTTTGGTAGCGTTTTTGGCCCTATAGACTTCAAAAGAAATGCCTGACTTAAGTGTTTTGTCGCTCAAACAGCAGCCCTAGTGCTTTCTATTGGCTAAACAAAAACGCTGGGATCGGTCACTGAGCAGTAACAGTTACCCAGTTTTGCCCTTGATGGTGTGGCTCGGTGTCCGATCCCGGTCTGCTTTTCGATATGTGCCTTGGTGAGTGTCAGTTTGATTTTGTACATTATTGCTTATTCATATTGCTATGGGAGGACACCATGCACCCCTACATTTACCATTATTTTGTGGTGGGCAGGTCCTCTTTATGTTTGTGTTTACATTTTTATTGATTTGCATATTTTCAAAGAACCTATGTTTGCGTAAAAATATTTGCTCCCTGAAGAAGACCGCTACTACGAAGGTCGAAACGCATAGAGGCTTTTTTGCACTTAGTGCTCATATGCATACAGTACTGTTTAAATTTGAATTGTTATTGTCACCACTTTGTAAGCAATTTGTTTGCTTTATCTGTTCATGGATTGATTTTTATCAGTTCCCTTTTGTTTAGGGGCTCTTTTTTGATAAACCTATTTATTCCAATAAATTTATATTTTTTTTACCAATTTGTATATTGTCTATATCGTGCTGCAACACAAAGCCCCTATGGGTAAATTTCCTTTTTTTCAAGTACTATCAGGGGTGTGCAGCATCCTTAATCCATGGGTTGTAATATCTTTTCTTTGCAGCCTAAAATGAAGACAGACACCATTTTTGTTTTATCCAGCTGTACTTACTTATAACATCCAAGTGAAAGCTATAACACCAACAGTTCAAAAAAATATATAAAACAATTCAAAAACAGAATCACAGAGTTGGGGAAAAAAAGGATCACCCCCTCCTAAAAATGACTTGTAAACTCTATCGGGTGTAGCTAATCACCTTCTCTGTGGCACACAAAGTCACATGACTTTCAACTGTGATGAGCTGTGGTCATTTTGATTAGCTCAGCATGAAAAGAGCTTTACTGGAGCATTTCAGTCTCTGGTAGTGCAACTGAAGCAAACAATCAACTATAGATGGCAAGACACTATTAAAAGATCACTGGGATAAATTTGTGGACAGGCACAAGTCGGGAGATGGATACAAAAAAATGTCATAGGTTTTATCAATGCCTAGAAGCACAGTAAAGTCTATCAGGATGTTGCTCCAAACCAGTTGAAAGGGGCAGGACGAAACTGGTCAAAGAAGCTATCAAGAGACCTAGGGCAGTGCTGAAGCAGTTGCAGAAATTAATGACAAAGAGTAGTCATTGCGTGCATGTGACAACAATACCACAAATTACCCACAAATGTGGATTGTATGGGAGGGTTGCAAGAAAAAAGACAATTCTCAAGAAAGACCACATGCAGTCATGACTGAGCTTTGCCAAAACACACCTTGAAGATTCTAAAAGGCTACATGGAAAAAGATGTTGTGGTCACCATCCAAATAACACCATTCCTACAGTAAAGAATGGAGGAGGTAATATCCTATTATGGGGGGGGGGGGTGGGGGGTTCTCTCCAGCAGGGACTGGAGCACTTGTCAGGATAGAAAGAAAAAGGATCAGGCATAATAACGTCAAAATCTGCTGCCCTCTGCCAGAAAGTTGTCAATGGGAATAAAGTTTACCATCCAACATGACAATGACCAGAAGCACATCACAAAAATGACCACAGTGGTTGAAGGACAAAACGTTGAATGTTCTTGCATGGCCTAGAAGGAGCTCAGACCCCATTGAACATCTGTGGAATGACTTAAAGACTGCAGTCCAGAAACAACATCAAACATCAACATCAAATTTAACTAAACTTGAGCAGTTCTGCAAAGAAGAGTGGGCAAATATTGCAAATTTTAGATGTGCAAAGTTAATAGAGACATATCTCAACAGACTAAAGGCTGTAATTAGAGCAAAATGTGGTTTAACAAAATATTGACGCAAGGGAGCGATCCTTTTTCCAACTCAGTTTTTCGGACATGTTGGTGTTACATGTTTCACTTGGAAGTTGTAAGTTGCACTGAGTAAATAAAGCTGGATAAAACAAAAAGTATGTCTGTGTTCAAAGCAACAAAATGTAATTATTTTAAAGGGGGTGATTATTTTCTAAACCCACTGTATATAATAATTTTTTTCATTCATGGAATTTTGGTCAAAACACTAAGAGAAATGTTTACAATTAACAGTATGAGACATCCTACAGTCTGGATTAAGTGGTGATCGTAAGATCTAAAGTAATGCCCTGTACACACAATAGGATTTTTCCATCAAAAAAACATTTTCTGTCAGAATTTTCACCAGAAAAAAGATTGAGAGCAGGCCGCCGGAAAACTTTATTGTCTGAAAATCCGCTTGTCTGTATGCAATTCCGATGTGCAAAAAAACACATATGCTCAGAATCAAGCAGAAGAGCAAAACTGCCTATTGAACTTCATTGATTTTGGCTTGTTGTACGTCTTGTACTTCAACGCGTTCTTGACGGTCGGAATTTCAGACAAGATTTGTGTGACCATGTGTATGCAACACAAGTTTGAGCCAACATTCCGTCAGAAAAAATACAGTTTTCTTGTCAGAATTTCAGTTCGTGTGCACGGGGCATTAGAGAACAGAAAGTAATTAGAAGGAGGGAAGAGGTAGAATATTATGGTGAGCTTATTGGTGAATAAGATTAACCACTAGAGAGCCGCGCTATAGACAAAAGACGTCCATAGCGCAGCTCTCAAGTGCCAGGTGGACGTCTTTGGACTTCTTTTTATGTGCATTACCCACGCGCGCCACTGGGGGGCACGCAGCGGGTAAACACTGTGCCGCCGCATCGCTGAGGATCAGATGCGTGTACCTGGCGGCCACGATGTCTGCCGGGTGCACGCGATTGGCGGTGACACAGCAGGGACGTGGAGCTCTGTGTGTAAACACAGAGCTCCACGTCCTGTCAGAGGAGAGGAGACCGATCTGTGTCCCTTGTACATAGGGACACGGCATCAATCACCTCCCCCAGTCACCCCCCTCCCCCCACACAGTTAGAACACTCACAAGGAATACATTTAACCCCTTCCTCACCCCCTAGTGTTAACCCCTTCCCTGCCAGTCACATTTATACAGTAATTAGTGCATTTTTATAACACTGATCTCTGTATAAATGTGAATGGTCCCAAATTTGTGTCAAAAGTGTGCAATATGTCCGCCACAATATCGTAGGCCTGACAAAAAAATAAAAAAATTGCAGATCGCCGACAATACTAGTAAAAAAAAAAAAAAAATCATAAATCTATGCCCTATTTTGTAGGCGCTATAACTTTTGCTCAAACCAATCAATATATGTAGAAGAATACGTATCAGCCTAAACTGAGGAAAAAAAATATGTTTTTTTATTATAACAAAAAGTAAAAAATATTGTATTTAAAAAAAAAAAAATCTGTCTTTGGTGAGGTGATCAAATACCACCAAAAGCAAGCTCTATTTGTGGGGAAAAAATTATAAAAATATCATTTGGGTACAGTGTTGTATGACCGTGCAATTGTCATTCAAAATGCGTCAGTGCTGAAAGCTGAAAATTGGTCTGGGCACAAAGGGGGTTTAAGTGCCCAGTAATGAAGTGGTTAAAGGGGTTGTAAAGGTTCAAATATATTTTTTTTAAATAACAAACATGTCATACTTACCTCCACTGTACAGCTCGTTTTGCACAGAGTGGCCGCCGATCCTGGTCTTCTGGGGTCCCTCGGTGGCTGTCTCTGCTCCTCCCCGCAAGAGCTAACCCCCTTCATGGGAAGTTCTCTCCCAAGGGGGTTAGCTTGTGGGCGTGCTCCCGTGATACACCCGGCGGCTATAGCCGCCAACTGTATCACTCAGTCCCAACCCCCTGCCGCGTCATTTGATGTGATTGACAGCAGCGCAAGCCAATGTCTGTGCTGCTATCAATCTATCCAATCTAGCCAATCAACGACCAGACTCTGTGGAGAAGAGGTGAAGGGGCTCAGGTAAATAAAACGGGGGGCTGTCATTGCCAGGTGTTTTTTCACCTTAATGCATAGAATGCAACCCCTTTAACATATTTTTCATACTATGCACTTTCTAGTATAATACACACTTAGGTTACTTGTCCTCTTCTGGGTCTTTGGGAACATGTTCTCTGACATTATCTTGTGTGAATTTTTTTTCATAATTAAAGCATAATTATACTATTATTGACCCTGCCCCCCTCATCATCTTTCGAATCCATATGATCCCACATAGACTTCAGATCAAGTGTAATGCTGACAGCATTATATTTAGGGAAATAATATTTTCTTTTCTTTTTAGATCTTACTATAAGAGCAGTAAAAGCAGTTTAATGTTGTAAAGATCATTTATATATTTACTCAAATATGCATAGCCACCTTTTGCTTCACATATGCCTTTTCTAAAAATTCATAAACTTTGAAATTTAGTGTTGGTTTTTCGACTTTCCCCTTTACTGAGGTGCCCCATGCCAACTGAAGGGTGAAATAGGCCTGGCAGTGGGAGTATCTTTACATAAGATGATGGTTTGAAGCAGTGGCGGCTGGTGCTCAAATTTTTTGGGGGGGGGCGCAAAAAAAACAAAAAAACAATTGCAGCCTCACTGGGCCCATCAATTTTATCACCACTGTGCCATCAAACGCAGCCACTGTGCCATGCCATCAAATGCAGCCACTGCGCTATCAATTGTCACCACTGTGTTATGCCAAATGCAACCACTGTGCCATGCCATCAAATGCAGCCACTGTGCCATCAAACGCAGCCACTGTGCCATGCCATCAAATGCAGCCACTGTGCTATCAATTGTCACCACTGTGCAATGCCATCAAACGCAACCACTGTGCCATGCCATCAAACACAGCCACTGTGCTATCAATTGTCACCACTGTGCCATGCCATCAATTGTTACCACTGTGCCACCAATTGTCACCACTGTGCCCATCAATTGTCACTGTCCAAACATCCATCCACCTCGGAGCTTTATATTATAACCTGCTGGGACTTGTAGTTCTCCATCGTCTCCTGGGGCTCAGGTGCATGCAATCCACCATCTGGTGGATTGCATGCACCTGAGCCCCAGGAGATGATGGAGAACTACAAGTCCCAGCAGGTTATACATACAATAAGGCTCTGAGTTGAATGGGTGTGGATTGCATGCACCTGAGCCCCAGGAGACGATGGAGAACTACAAGTCCCAGCAGGTTATAATATAAGGCTCCGAGGTGGATGGGTGTCCAGACATCCATCCACCTTGGAAACTTATATTATAACCTGCTGGGACTTGTAGTTCTACATCGTCTTCTGGGGATCAGTTGCATGCCATCCACCATCTTTGTCCAGTTTTTCTATCACTGCTGGGACTTGTAGTTCTACATCTTCTCCTGGTGCTCAGGTGCATGCAATCCACCATCTATGAGACTACAAGTCCCAGCAGTGATGTACATGTAGAATAACAAGCAGAGGGGAATGTACATGTTACATGTACATTCCACTCTCTGCTCCTCTGCTCATTATTCTTATGTGCCGCCGAAATAGTGGCCGCCCCCCCCCCCCCCTTATTAACTAAATGTCTTTTACAGTAAAAGCGGGGGGTGGGGGGGGGTGACGACCATTATTTTGGCAGCACATAAGAATAATAAGCAGAGGAGCCATGAATGAGTCAGGAAGCGAGGAGGGGGGGGGGCTGGGGGATCGTGGCAGCTACTATTTCTGCACTCAGATAACAGGCACAGGAGCGGAGCGGAGGGAGGATGATGCATAGTTGCATACCTTAATGTCCTGGGAGTCGGGACCACACGGGCGCTGAGCTGCAGAGTGTTCCGACGTCACTTCCTGTACATCGAGTGACGTCGGATCCCTATAGCGTGTGCACCCGCTCGGCCATAGTAAAGTCCATCTCCCGGAAGTTTGTGGCGGGATGGAGAGCGCCACAAAGGCATTTTTTGTAGCGCCTCGTCTGCAATCTTATGATTGCACAGAGGTGGCGCTACCCGTACTGGTGCCGGCGCCGGGCACAGTGCACATAAGGACCATTTTTGGGGAAAAAACAAATCTTAAAGGGACATGTTTTAATAAAAAAAAATGTTTTTTTATTTTTTATAATTTTTTTTTTTACTGACTGGGGGAGGGGGGGGCGGCGCCCGGGCGCCCTCTATGGACGGGCCGCCACTGGTTTGAAGATGGAAATATTTAGAGTTGCTTATTATTTGGGCAGAAATCATAGTAGCTATCACCTAGATCAGCCTGTTTTAACCAGGGTGCCCAGGCCTAAATGCCTAAAAATTACCCAAAAATTGTACACAAGTCAGCGGTTGGATCAAGCCTGCCTTTTAGTAACAGAAGGCCACAGCTTTTTTTTTTGTGCAGATTTACAACCTTCTAGCTGCTGGCATCCTAACAACCAATAATGTCATTAGTTGATAAGGAGGACATTGGGTGCTTGCTCAACATCATCCTTGTTTGCCGCTCAGTGTCTGGACAAAGTCATCCAGCGCCCAGGGCTAAGAAGCCAAACTGCACCCCCACTCCCCATACACTTAGCAGTCACACGCTTGTCAAAATCACTGCCGCTATCACTACTCCTGTTAGCCTTGTAACAGAAGGAAGGTGCCCTCATCTCTACAGTAAACCAATGTGCCCAGGTCAGCTGTTCCTCTCGCCCTCCCCTTGTCCCGGCCCTGTTGCCACTTCCCTGCCCCTTTCCATCAGCACTGGGGTCACAATAGCTGAGTAAGGGAGAAAAACCAAGGGAGAAGAGAAACATTGAAATACTAGTCAGTACCATTGTGCAAAGGTGTATTTTCTTGGGAAGACTAAATCACTCCTAACGTTGGGTGTCCTACATGTGTTGATGTTGCTGCAATAAGTAAAACTATTTGTTTAGTTTTTTTACATTTATAATGGGGTGCCTCGAGATTGCGTTTGATTTTAAAGGGTGCCTTGACTGAAAAAGGTTGAGAAATATGGACCCAGATATTGATATTCGCATAGCTGGTGGATTAAAAAAAAAAAGAAAAACTTGCATTAAGATGCAGATCATTGGTCAGGTAAAACGGCTCATTTATGTATATTTCAGGTGTTTATTTAGCTCTTTGGCTGAAGCTGACCTTTAAAATAAGTATAAAGAGTTCTATTGGAAGCATAAATATTGTTTTATAACATTTTGGCTAAAGAACTACCTGAAATTGTTGTAAAGTAATAGGTCAGATGGAAAATCAGGTACTTGTTTTATCATTGTACCGTTTACAGATGATTGCACACCCCATCCTGTGACTCCAATGACTCTGGAGTGCTGACAGAAGCGCTGACATTGCATCCATTTTATGTTGTTTTCCTTTCTCCCTGCTTTCATTTGAAATTGCTTTCTGGCTATATTTCTTCTTTGCCTGCTTTTTATTGTGTTTTCTTCAATGTAAAGCTTGCTTCCGGGAGAAGAACAGAAAAGCAAGGGAGCAAAAGGAAGGAGAGTATGTGCAGTTTGGAAATGGGGCTCGAAATGAACCAGTTGCCTATCTTGAATCACAGGTTCACTTTAACCACTTAAGGACCGGACCAATATGCTGCTAAATGCCCAGAGGCGTTTTTACAATTCGGCACTGCGTCGATTTAACAGACAATTGCGCGGTCGTGTGACATGGCTCCCAAACAAAATTTGCGTCCTTTTCTTCCCACAAATAGAGCTTTCTTTTGATGGTATTTGATCACCTCTGCGATTTTTATTTTTTGCGCTTTATACAAAAATAGAGCGACATTTTTAAAAAAAAAAAACAATATTTTTTAACTTTTTGTTATAAGACAAATTGAATAAACTAAATTTTAGTCAAACAAAATGTATTCAGCCACATGTCTTTAGTAAAAAAAAAATCACAATTAAAAAAAATTAGCTACCTAGCGGCAACAGTGACACTAATACAGCGATCAGAAAAATGGTCGCTTAGTGACGCTGGCAATAGAGGTGAAAGGGTTAACTAGGGCAGTGATCAAGGGGTTAAAACTTTATTAGGGGGGGTACGGGGGCTACCCTGGACCTAACACTAACTGCCTGTCACACTGACACTAAATGCAGTGATCAGTAAATATATGATCACTGCATTCAGTGACACTGTGACAGGAGGGTGATCAGGGGGGTAATGTGCCTATGTGTCACTGGTGTCAGCGTAGTGTTGGTGCAGATTCACTTGTGATGTCTTCTCTCCTCAGTGGCGGTTGAAAATACCGCCGAGAGGAGGATGACATCACTTCCCCCTTCCTGTGTTTACACAGGCAGAGGGCGGGGGAGTGCGTGCATTGGTTGGGAGCGATCCGGAGGGGGTGGACAAAAACGAACAGCCGCCCCCTCATCCCGGATCGCTCGCACAGCCACAGGGACCGCCGCAAGTACCGGGGAGAAGGGGGGGGGGTCCCGATCGGACATCCGACCCACGTCTAGGTAGGGACGTACAGGTACGCCAATGTGCCTGTACGTGCCATTCTGCCGACGTATATGTACATGCGGTGGTCCTTAAGGGGTTAAAGCTGTTCTAACTCACATGCAAAAAAAACACCCCAAAAACACAACAACATATAGATTTCCTGTAATATTGAAAACTGAAAAGGGAGGTGGAGCATTTATTCCCTGTGAATAAAGTTTTATTGTGCTGGTAATTTTAAAAATGTGTTCCTGATAACTGTATGTTTTATAATTCAAGCCTTTATTATCATATAAAATACAGTTGACAATCACCACACAAAGCAGGTATACAGTGCAAAGAACAGATAGCATGAACACACATGGTCAAAAAAAAATTATTACAACAGAGAAGGAACAGATGTAGATAGGCCGGCCTAACACAGCGAAAATGCAAATGATCAAGGGCTCAAGGTCTAGGTAATGGCAAGGTGCACAGCCATATAAGCATCCCAACCATGATACATATGACCTAGAGCTAACTGCAGTGCATACAATTCCACACAAACTATAGTAATTAAATCGTTTTATGGCTGCATGGGAAGCTAAGCAACCCATTGGCGAAGTGGGTCCAAACATGGAGCACCCGAGAGAATAATGCGCAACAGGATATTCTCAGCCTGATAACTGTATGTTATAACACATGCTTCTCTGTTTGGATATATAAGAGGAACTCTTGTGTGAAAAGAAGTAGCTGGTGAAATCATATTACATAGAACCCGATAAGATGTTGACCTGCTTTTAATTACATGGAAGGCAGCTCATCTATACATTACATGTGCTTCTGCACTACAGCAGCCTGCTTTCTGACCACTCAGATTTCATAAAACATTTCAAAGGACATTAGAGAAAGCTCTTATTGCAGCATGAGATTCAGAGCTTATTTTCTTGGTTCAGATTTGCTATGCTATGAATTGCTGAATGCGATGGGAGAGTCCACAGAGAAACCCTTTCATATATGAAGGCAACTAGAAACATGTAGACACTAGAGTTGGGCGAATGGTTTGGCCCGAGCATCAGTTTGGGACGATCATTGGATGTTCGCCCCACTCAGGGAACACCAGGATTTGCATGGTGATCGGCGGGTGTTCCCCCCGCCAAACGTCCTGCAGTGCACTGCGGGTTACACAGTGCATTTTGCTCCCTGATTGGACAAAGCTTTACCCAATCAGGGTGCAGTTTAAAGCTGGTTGTGAAGAAGCAAGGCTGAGAAGCCATGAGTCATCACTGTCAATGAGCTTCCCCGCTGACAGCTGAGTAAAAATAAAAAAAATCAGATAAAAACAAGTAAAAAAAAAAACGGTCTGGTATGGATTTTAGGGTGAACCACACATCAAAAATCCAAACAAAAAAAACAGCAAAATCCATACCAGACCCTTATCTGGGCAAGCAAGACCTGAAGGGCCTGGTATAGATTGGGGGGCCCCACGCCATTTTTTATTCCAATTTTTAATTGCCAGCAATGTTTTTTTATTCAGCTGTCAGTGAGGAAGCCCTTTGACAGCTGATGACTCATCGGTTGTTAAGGACGTAGCAGCTGCCTTCCAGCCCTGCTCCTGAACAACCAGCTTTCACTGTGCCCTTATTGGGCAAAGCTTTGCTCAATCAGGGCTTATAATGCACTGTGCAGCTCGCAGTGCATTGTGGGGCGCAAATTTGGGTGTTCGCTGAACTGGCGAACTGGCGATGTTCGGGCTGAACTTTTGCTCAAACTTTTATTTTATTTTTTTTGTTTTGTGGGGGAAGATATTCATATTCATATTCATATTTGTATATATTAGTTATTAGTTTTAGTAATTAAAAATGTGTTTATATCATAGGAATTCTTATTATTCATGTACATAGCTCATTTTCAAATTGACAGATCATTACATTAACATACACATATATAACATTAGGATTATATTGCACTGTCGCCATCCATCTGAGAAATGATTGGCTTATGGTAAAATGTACTGTTTCACATGCCATGGAGAAGCTATTTCGATATTTCAAAGGTTGAATGCTGTTTGGCAGTGTAGCGAAAGTGACCTCCACAGGGCACACAGTTAAATCAGACTTTGCAGACAGGTGATTTCATGTAAAAGGACAAAGAAAAACGAAGCTGTCGTGGATTCAAACCGCTAAAGCTTAGTCATTTGGTCATATCCCGCTGAGACTTAATCATTCCCCTTTATCACTTCACTTATTAGTAAACATAACATTACCCAGAAGTTAGAAAGATTAATAGAAGCCCCATGCTTTATTCAGTTGAGCAGGTTTCATATGAAATTGAGTTATAGTTGGTTATTTATGTAATATAAGATAAGAACGTCATTCTTTCCAGTATCATCTTCTTGATTTCACAATTAACCAATTCAGAGTATTTTCTGACTTTTAGGAACAAAACCAGCAGACCCACATGTCAGCTTTTCTGAGCATCGTTAAAGAAACCCTGTCATGGCAGATATAGGGATTCTGTCAATGCAGAGCCTCTCCTTTTAAAAATGCTTGTTGATGCGGCTGTTGTTCCTCCTGCCAACTTGTACTTCTTGTACAACATAGGAGTCAGTAGGAAGAACCACAGAATGTGGTTTCATTTTTTTTTTTTTTTTTACGTTTAAAAACAAAAATCTCCTTTTCGTTTTTATTTAAGCAAGTATGCAATACAAGTTTGAAATACTGCATAATTTGATTCACAGCCAGGGGTTGGAGCTCTAAACTCTTTTTTACATGTTTACCTGCCTATTCTATTAGCTGCTCTGTTGCAAAACAACCATTATTTACAGAGCTTTATAGCTCAAGTTCCAAAATATTTAGCTCTTGGCCTTCACTTCTCTCCTTTGCCTACCTGCTAGGTTAAAAGCTGCTTTGTTAAAAAAAAAGAGATCCTTGCAAAGTTTCAATAAGAGAGAGAGAGAGAGTCAGAATGGAAACAGCTTCTTATTTGCTCTCTTGACCACTTCCCGCCTGGTCAGTAGGAGACTGACGGCCGGGAAGTGCTTATGAAATCGTGAAATCGCAGCGCGGCGATCAGTGATGCGGGGTGTCAGTCTGACACCCTGCACCTCCGATCTCGGTAACGAGTCTCCGGCAGAGGCTCGCTACCACGTGATCAGCCGTGTCCAATCACGGCTGATCACGATGTAAACAGGAAGAGCCGTCGACGGCTTTTCCTCACTCGCGTCTGACAGACGCGAGTACAGGAGAGCCGATCAGCGGCTCTCCTGACAGGGGGGGCTCGTACTGATTGTTTATCAGCACAGCCCCCCCCCTCGGATGCCCACACTAGACCACCAGGGAGTGCCCACACTGGAAGGGCTAAAGTAAAAAAAAATAAAAAAAAGGGGGCAAAAAAAAAAAAGTCAGGATTTTTTTATTTTAAACATGCCAGTAAAAAAAAAAAAAAAATAAGGGTGCCAGTCAGTGCCCACACATGGGCACTGACTGAAAACATAGATTCATCAGTGCCAACCCTCAGTGTCCATCAGTGCCACCCCACAGTGTCTATCAGTGCCACCCCTCAGTGCCAATCCATGCCCAGTGCCCACCTATCAGTGCCCATCTGTGCCACCCATAAGTACCCATCAGTGCCACCCATACGTGCCACCCATGAGTGCCCATCTGTGCCGCCTATGAGTGCCCAGTGCTGCCTATGAGTGCCCATCAGTACCGCCTATGAGTGCCCATCAGTGCTCCCTATGAGTGCCCATCAGTGCCCCCTATGAGTGCCCATCAGTGCCACCTATGTGTCCCCATCAGTGCCGCATACCAGCGCCGCCTATCAGTGCCACCTCATCGGTGCCCATCAGTACTACCTCATTGGTGTCGATTGGTGCCACCTCATCAGTGCCCATCAGTGCCGCCATATCAGTGCCCGCAATTGAAAGAGAATGATCAAATACCACCAAAAGAAAGCTCTATTTGTGGGGAAAAAAAGACGACAATTTTGTTTGGGTACAGTGCAGCATGACTGCACAATTGTCATTCAAAGTGCGACAGCGCTGAAAGCTGAAAATTGGCTTGGGCGGGAAGGTGCATAAGTGCCTGGTATGGAAGTGGTTAAAGTAGAACTATGGGCAAACGTGCATGCTTAGGAGATATTACCAGTACCTCCAGGTATGCCTTATTACAGGCTTGCCTGTAGGTAAAAGTTGTATGTAAGGGTTTACAACCACTTTAATTTACTGTAGTTCAGGATGGAAAATCCGTGACCCTCTGTCTGGACAGTGCTGATTGGCCCTGTGCTGATCACATGCACTCTCCCAAGAAAAAAAAGAAAAACTCTCAAGCAATACACACCAAACTGATCATGTGTAGCTTGTTCCCTAGCCTCTGGACTATCAGTAGATGCATTGAGGATTGTGGAAGAAGGGGGGAATCAGAGGAGACAGGATTAAACAGCCATTTTACACAATGCAGTGGATTAACCCCTTAGATTTCACAGTGAGTATAACAAGCATGCTTTACTGCATATACAGGCTGATTTTACTGTGGGTTAAGTAACACTGTAAAAAAACAAAAAACAAACAAACAAGGGTTAACCAAAAGTATGTGATTTTGTTGTGTCTGTGCTGGTAAATAAAACAGTTATGTATGAATTTAGGTTAATTAGGAATTGCAAAAAATGCATAATGGATATGAATTATACCGTGTGTGTGTGTGTATATATATATACATATATATATATACATACACATATGCAGTGTTGCTCACCTTACTTTAAAAAAGTAATTAGTTACAGTTACAAATTACTTCACCGAATAAGTAATTGCGTTAGTGACTCAGTTACTACATTGAAAAAGTAATTAGTTACTCAGCAAAGTAACTGAATTTTTTTTTTTTATATTCTACAATGCTTTGTTGAGAAGCAGATGATGGGCGCTTGCCAGGGAGCAGTGAGTTAATACTCCAAGACAAAAGAATGCCAGATCCTTGAGAGAAGAAAAACAGAAACAAATGGTGATCTTGTGTATATCCCAGTCTAGGTGCATCCGTCCCACCATGTATGTGCAGCTAATAGGACTTAAAACCCTTATCCATCTGCTACATATTACATCCAAATTATAAGCTGGATTAAAATGTATGTTTATAATATACATTCCCTTGACGTTTACAGAATCTGTCATTTAAAATCTTATATTAGGCTTTAGAATTTTCTATAGTTTATTGTTTATTATTTTATTTATCTTATATAAGCTTTATTGGATGCAAGGGATCTGGAATGGGGATGTCAGATTTTTCTTTGTTGTCTGATAAAGAGATGAAATCACTGACCAAAAATAACCTGCTGATCATTGGTCTGTATAGGTGTCCTGCACTTACCATGTTGACCACTAGATGTCGCTGTGTACACTGTGTTGTATAGGGAACGTTTGTTCTGTGGAACATTTTGTTCCGGCAATGTGTTCCCTGGATCATTGATCAGGTTGCGCACACAGTGTGTGTGATCGATGCGAGTTGTTCCCCGGTGATAGGTCAGTGTGAGGCGGCTGGAGCTCATTGTATCCAGGGCTCCTTGCGATTGGCCATCACAGCGGTCACATGATTCTAAAGCGGAGTTCCACCCATATTTATGTTCACAGCGCCGGCAGAAGCAATTACTCTGCTGCCATCTAGTGGCGGTAGATGTAATTGCGGTAATGCCGCCCAAGTAATGGTAACTGAGTTACCGTGAGGGGAAGAGTAATCAGGTAGATTACTTGTTACCCTCAAAAGGGGCTGCGTTAGGTAACTGCGTTTATTGTAACTCCATTACTTACAACACTGCACATATGTACACTGACACTGCCATGTGTGCTGTAAAGAGCTTAACTGTATTGCACCAATAATTTTATTTTTTTTAAGTTGTTTTTGATCACAGAGGCAGAATTCTAATTTTGACTGATTAAGCAGCTCATTATAACTAAAGCAATGAGTCTTAGCAAATGACACATTAGCACTACAGAGCGTAATTAGCATTTACAGTGTCCCTACGTTATTGCATGCTGACTTTCATGGTGCTGACTAATGGTATATTTTCATTTCGCAAAGTCTCTAGTGATTAGAGTGATTTGAAGGGATAAAGCTAGAATGAAAGGGAAAATCTGTAATTTTACGTTGTGTTACTCATTATCTGGATAAGACCACGTGTGGTTTGCACCACAAAAAGCACGCGGCTCTTTGATAAACTCTTTAGAACTCAATAAAGGTCACTGCAAAAGTGATTTGAGTTGTATAACAATGATCCTTTAAGCACCATTACACCTGTTATTCTAGGGTGGAATACACCCATGAACTAAACTAGGTGTAGTTTATTTCAAGTATTTCAATGTGAGGAAACGATCCAATTACCGAACAATCTACCCCATGTAGTGTTCACATTAACATCCTTTTACATATTGTTGTGGATTATGTAACATACTCTGGAAGTGTCTGGCTACTGAAGAACTTTGAAGATGGAAACACTTTTGTAATATAGGTGCAGAGCAAAAAAAAATCTGATTATAAAATCTGATTCACATGTAACTAATGAGTCCATTGGAAATAATTCCCAGTTCTGCATCAAACATAAGTTGGAATGGAATTTAACACGGATATATGGAATACAAAAGGTGACTAGCGCTAAATAAAATCTGTAAGTTATGCTAAATAAATGTAGCAATAAATACAAAAATGCTATAAATAAAGATATGATAAACACAAAGTGCAAGTGATGGATGAAACACCAAGTGACCACCAAATCAACACGGATCGAAACAGGGTATATTCAAGGAGAAATTGTCACCAACACCTGTTCACACTGCCTCTTACCCCTCGGTGTGGACCTCCAGCAAGGAGAAGTAAGAGGCAGTGTGAACGGGTGTTGGTGACCGTTTCTCCTTGGATACACCCTGGGGTAGATTCACATACACTTAATATTGCGCTGCGTAATCGAAATACTCTAAGCTCCTGTATTTTACCAGGCTCTACACCGAATCCTGGTAGATTTATGCCCGTACGCTACGGCGGCGTAGTCTATTTCTCGCCGCGTAATCGAAATACGCGATTGGGGGGCATGAAGCATTTAAATTAAGCGCGTCCCCGCGGCGATCGAACTGCGCATGCTCCGTTCAGAAATTTCCCGCCGTGCATTGCGCGAAATCACGTCGTTACGTCATTTGTTGTTTGAGTAGCGGCGTTTACGAACATTCCTATTCCCGGACGACTTACATAAAAAATAATAAAAGACGTCGGAAAACGTAGAAATTCGACGCGGGAACGACGGCCATACTTAACATGGGCTGTCTAATATTAGAGCAGCAAAAAGCTGGTATAGTGTTACGCAAATAAAAGATGACTAAAGGTGCCGTAAGAGATTGCGATTGAAAATCGTAATTTCGGGGATCGCCGGCAAAAGCTCATGTGCATACCCCGACGCGGAAAACGATGGGAAGTCCACCCAGTGGCCGCCATTTTATTGCAGCGTAGATCCGAAGGCGTAAAAAAACACGTAATCCAGTCGAATTGAAGCCCGCAGCCGTCTATTCATGGTTTGAGGTTTTCGACTAGCTAAAAAATGCGCGTAATTTGAAATTACTCCAGTCTAACACCAGTTAGACAGGCGTAATGGCTCTCTGAATCTGGCCCCCTGTTTCTATCCATGTTGATTGCTATTTCAATTTATGTTTGATGCAGAACTGGGAATGATTTCCAATGGAATGATTAGTTATACATGAATCAGATTTTATTTTATATGATTTTATTTTTTAGCGCTGCATCTATATTACAAAAGTGTTTCCTATGTTGTTATTCAAGCATTTCTGTGGCAGCAGCTTTTTTATGTGTGATATATAACCTACATCAGCCTACTTCTGTGTACTATTTTAGGATGAAAAGCAAAAAAAGTTTTTTTCAGACGGCAGGATCTGTTTTTCAATATTTTCGTCCAAGATTCACACATTTTCTATTTGAATCTTATGTGAAAAATGTGTGAATCTTAAGAGAAGCTTCTGTGAATCATAGGTCACACCTGTGAAACAACACTGTTTTTTTTTTGTCTGAATCCAATAAACCAATGACCTATGGGTACTTGTGGATATAAACTAAAAAAAAGGAAGCTGGTGTAATCCAATAACAGAGTATGGGTCACTAGACTGAGGGCCAGATTCTCAGAGGCGTTACGACGGAGTATCTCAGATACCCCGTCGTATCGCCTTTTTTTTTTAGTCGTATCTATGCGTGTGATGCTGTGCATCACTTTTGCATAGATACGCTTCTACATCCGACAAGTGTAATACAATTACACTTTCGGATCGTAGGTGTAATGACAACTCCGGCCACTAGGTGGCCTTTACGTTGTTTTTTCATTTGCATATGCAAATGAAGTAGTACGCCGATTCTCGATCGCTTTTACGCCGCCCCGTCGTCGCGTACGTCGTTTTCGTTCGCGTAAGGTTACCCCAGCTTCTATGTGGAGTAACCTTACGAGGTCCCGTCGGATGCCGTCGTGTCCCGTCGGATGCCATGTTAAGTATGGCCTCGGGACCGCGTCGTGTTGTGCGTCGTTTACGTCGTTTGCGTACGTCGATTCTCAATGGGGCTGGCGTACGCTGCGATTACGTCGTTTACATTGAGAAAATGTGACGTCCTTTGGAGCATGCGCACTGGGCTTTTTCCCCGGCCGGCGCATGCGCAGTTCGTTCGACGCGGGGGCGCGCTTAATTTAAATACAAGCCGCCCCATTTGAATTGCGCGGGTTTACGCTGCGCGATTTACGCGACGTAAGCGAAACCTACGGAGCAAGTGCTTAGAGAATAAAGCACTTGCTCCAGTACGATGCGGCGGCGTAGTGTAACTGGCTTACGCTACGCCGCCGGAATTCTTAGAGAATCTGGCCCACTGTAGTTCTAGCAATATGCTATCTTCAATATATGTACATACCACTAATGGATGGTTCTGCCAGGCTGTGCCCATTTACCTCCCCAGAGACAGCTAAGGGACAGGGACTGACAGCAACTTACAGCAGTGATTAAGGGAAAAAAAGGCAAATGGGATAGCTGCCTTTAAAGATATATTCTTATTTAAAGTGGATGTAAACCCCCCCCCCAAAAAAAATAATAATAATTTGATGTCACAATGAAGAGTATAAGATTTCCTAACATCTGTGCCCAGTCTTGCCACACAGAGTTAATCCAGCGCTGAGTAATCCTCTTGTAATGTTCAGTGCAAATTAACAGAATTAAACTAAGAAAAAGGCAAGACTGGGCACAGATGATAGGAAATCTTATACTCTACATTGTGGGGGTTTACATCCACTTTAATGGTCATAATAATATACAGTATATGGCTATTTAGCATCTACCAACCTATTCGTAAAGTTGTACAATGTATTCAAATAGCAACCATTGCAACTAGGATGATTAAAAATGTCAAAATGTAAACATAAATATAAGGCCTAATTATTCAGTATGCTGAGTTGTATATAGTTTACAATCCCCTGTTTAACATATTTGAGGAATAACTTGTTTCTGTTTTCTTTCAGTTGGCAGCATTGGAAAGACAGATATTTGACTTTCTTGGATACCAATGGGCACCAATCCTCGGAAATTTTCTTCACATAATCGTTGTAATATTAGGATTATTTGGTACCATACAGTACAGACCGCGATACATAGTAGTGGTAAGTTACTTCATCTCCCACTTTTGTTAGGATATTTGTTAGGATATTTTAGGTAAAGCAACATGGCATATGGGTTGCAGATGAAAGAAGGTAAGTTCAACATCTCTGAGTTATTTATATAGCTGGTAATGTTCATTTAAAAGTATTTCTACCATCATAAAATACAAAAAAAATAAAAAAAAATGTAAATGATTGCTATACTATAGGGTTGGTTTGCTAAAGGCAAATAGGTTGTTCACTTTTCCCCAGAGCTTTATGAATGAAGTGAAGGTCCGCTGGCCTCCATCGTTCAGTCATATGCAAGCCAAATGTAATTATTTTATGTTCCTTGAATACAATTGAGTATTCTTTGCAAAGTGAAATTTCACCATATTCAGACCTAGCTGTTTCATGCCGAATTAGTTTTTTAACTAATTTCAGCAAATTTGTTAATTCGGAAAAATCCGAATTACAAAAACCTGTTTAACCGAAAATGTGAACATTTGAAATAATAACTAACTAATAATAACTTTACTATTATTAAATATTTAATTATAGGTATTGGAATTTCCTTTCAAGTATGGCTGTTAGTGAACGTGACAAATACGAATTTATCCGAAGTTACATATTATCCGAAATAATGAATGCTGTATCTAAATGAACGTAACGTAATGAATTAACAATAATAAATAACAATAATAATAATAAAAAAGTTGTATTATTTTTTATTATTAATAATTTCCCTTCCATTCCATTAGTTAAGATGCGGCATTCGTTATTTTGCTTAATGTGTAACTTTGGATAAATTAGCATTTGTTACGTTAAATAACAGCCAAATTTGAAAGGCAATTCCAATATCTATAATTTAGTAGTTAGTTATTATTAGTTAGTTGGTTATTCTTTGGAATTTTTGGGTTTTCCTTCTTATTTTTGGCTTTACACATTTTCGAATTTACGAATTGCGATCATAACGAATGACCCAAAAAAAGGCAAATAAACACATTTTTCGACAGTGAACATATCTATTGTCTGATTTTCATAGGTCTTTAGGTGGTGGGCTAGTAATTTGATGTAGAATGCTGCCAGACAGTGCCTCTCACCTTTTCCTTTCTGAAGACTTGACAGTGACTGGGGGGCAGTGGTGGAGGAAAAACAACAGGCAAAGAGGATATGCTCTAGGAACTTTGCTGTAGTATTTTAGGGTTCATCTCCCTCACCTAGGGTCCGGAACTGGTTTTAATAAACCTATATGAGCCCACTTACTCCTACATATACAGGGAGAGACAAGCTACACAAGCCCATGGAGGAATGAGCCCCAAGACATCATTTATGCACAAAACTTTATTTATTACCTCAATACAGTTTTATCTTGTATATTTAGCAGGAATTTATGTTATGTTGTGTCTACTAATAATGATTTTAGTGTAGGCCAGGGGTCTCCAAACTGCGGCCTGCGGGCCGAATGCAGCCCTTTGCTTCCCTTTAGCTGGCCCTTGGGGAACCATTCCTCCCACAGATACCAGCAATGGGGCACTATCCCTTGCACTGATACCAGCAATGAGGCACTATCCTATCCACTGATCCCGGAAATGGGGCACTATCCCTCCCAATGACGCCAACGATGGGGCACTATTCCTCCAATACCAGGGACAGGGCACTATTCCCACTTCTACTGACCAGATGTGCCAAGTCTTTTTCATTTTTAATCCCACTAGTCAACAAGTCAGAAGCATTGTTTACTCCCACAGACCTCTTGGCATTTGCTACTCTTGGGGGACCACAGTCTGCCCCCCCCCCCTAATGTCTGAAGGACAATAATCTAGCCCTTTGTTTAGAAAGTTTGGAGACCCCTGGTGTAGGCTGTACAGGGCCCTGTGATTTCTAACCACAGCCTCGATGCTTAACCACTTGCCGACCGCCTCCTGCACATATACATCGGCAGAATGGCATGGCTGCGCAAAGTAACGTATACTTACATTACTTTGAGTTTTGTAGACGCTATAACTTTTGCGCAAACCAATCAATAAACGTTTATTGCAATTTTTTACCAAATATATGTAGAAGAATACGTATCGGCCTAAACTGAGGAACAAAATGTTTTTTTCATATATTTTTGGGGGATATTTATTATAACAAAATGTAAAGAATATTGCTTTTTTTTTTCAAAATTGTCACTCTATTTTTGTTTATAGCGCAAAAAATAAAATCTCAGAAGGTGATCAAATACCACCAAAAGAAAGCTCTATTTGTGGGGAAAAAAGGAGCCACGTCGCATGACTGCGCAATTGTCAGTTAAAGCGACGCAGTGCTTAATCACAAAAAGTGGCCCAGTCATTTGGCAGCCAAATCCTCCAGGCCAAAGTGGTTAATAATGGTGGAAATGGCTTCTCTACACAATCTCAGGCTACAGCGGGGACACAGACATGGATGGAGGGACAGTGAACATCAGAATCAACCAGGCTTTTGCAGATTAAATAAAACTTATCCCAGAGTGACTAAGTATGAACAGCATGTAATACAACATGTACTAACAGTTTTTAATGTGGGGTTTAATGACACTTTGAGGAAAGCACATTTTACTAAACTTTACGATGTACCATAACATGTTGTCTTTTTCTCTTTATTTAGTATACAGTGTGGACGGCTTTTTGGGTAGCATGGAATGTATTCATCATATGTTTCTACCTGGAAGTAGGAGGACTTTCTAAAGTAAGTTCTATTTATTTTACATAAGAGAATTATTGTAAAGTCTCTTGTAAGATGAAGACAGCTTGCTTTTTGCAGCGGTATACCTACTGTGCAAGTTTCATGCCAGTTCACTGATGTGATATAGAGTCAGTAAGTGAAATGGCTTTAGTACATAAAGTACCCAACAAGTTTGCTATGCTTTGGTAAACAAACTTGTATATTACTGAGGATGGTAGTTGGTTTACATTGTTTGAAATAATAGGAGTTGCAGAAATCTTTGAGAATCTAAAATTGATTATTAATATTTCAAAAGTTATACAGATATATGTTTCTATTTACAACTACAAAATACAAGAGATTATATTTCAAGGACTTATTCACATACATGGATATTGCAGATGTTTATTCTGATATTTGTGCTTCTAAAAAGCTATCAGCCCGGCTATCAAATATTCTGTTGGCAGTGGGGTACCAGCCATTATAATGAATGAGTCCTGAACAGCAACAGGACATTCAATAAACCTGCCTCAAACCTGTGTAATTCAAACTGAGCGTATAATGGAAAACTGATTAAGCAGAGATGACTTCCAGTGAAAACCACATGTCAAAACAACTAGGAAATCTGAAGATACAGGCAGACAACATTATATACGAATCTTCTAGATTTTTCCAATGAAAAGTTTGCTCCTGCCTGCTCCCACTAGCTGAGCCTTTATGTGGGTTCTTCATGATGGGTGTCATCATTAATCAATAGATAATTCCTGATTTCGTAGGCCATGAGACCAAGCTCAACATTTATTGATAGATTCTAAATGTACACAAGATTTTAGTTCCCTATATTTCTAGATCTATTGATCCTTTTGATAAATTACACCAAATGTAGGCCCTACTCATGCATTTATTCACCATATGCTTCTTTGGAATTGTCCACATTATTGAAAGGTTCTTCTGATTACGTGCCCTGATCAGTTCCAAAATTAACCCTTATAGTCCCAGAACCTTTTCACACCTTGTGTGTACAAAACCATAGAAGCATGGATACAAAAGGAAACCTGTTTTACTTAAAATACTAAGGGTTTTATGGAAAAAAGTAGTAGTATTTGCTAGAACTAACACTGAATTTAAAGCCTGCCAACCTGAAATATGCAGAGAATAAAAAGGATGTTATTTTTGAGACATTGATTCCTTCCACTCATTGATCAGTCATTCTAAGTGAATGGAAAATTGTATGTTAGGGATGTCCTTCCCATGCCCCTACGTAATACTTTGCTGGCCAAGAGACATAATACATATTTTTGGTTTCAGAAATATAGCACGTTTTAGAGAAATATCAAGACTTTTTGTATGGGCTGGGATGACCCCCTCCATCCACTGTCACTCATGACTCTGCAAGTTTAATTGAGCTTCTCTAAGCCACAAGCTGCTCATTTGTATCAGAAAGAGCGTGTTTCCCGTGCCTAAACCTGCAAACAGGGTCTCTGCGAAATCAATGGCTGTCAAACTGCATAAAGTCTGAATAATATACATGAATTATTTAAGAGATGGTTAAGTTGTAAAAGTCAAGTTATCCTTGCAGTGAGAGGCACTGTCCCTTGTTAGCAATCTGCTGTGTTTTGCAAGACCGTAGGGTGCAATTTAAACAAAGAATTAACAGTTTACCTACACAACTGACATTTTTCTATTGTAAGTGTTAAAATGATATACCACGTAATGTATTATTTTAGGCATGTATAAGATTTGTACTGTTTGCTGTTTGTAATACAAAGAGAAAGAACGTGATGAACCAATTGTAAAAAATAAATGCTGATAAATGTCTAAGCAAGAATAAAATTGATAATAATATTATAATATTATCAATTTTATTATCAATTTTATTCTTGCTTAGACATTTATCAGCATTTGTTTTTCACAATTGGTTCATCACGTTCTTTCACTTAGCGCTGTACCTCATTTTTATATATTGTTCTTAAACTTTTAGTATCTTAGGTTTTTGGTACTGGCAGCTTTTTTCCCTATATCATTTTGGGACCTCTTCACGTTCACACATTTATTCGTTAGCGCAGTGGTTTTTTTTTTCCTTATTTGGAAATTATTTTTTTGTTTGTAATACAAAGAGAAGCAGCAATCTAAGAAAATGCAATTTGCTTCAGAATATGCAATCTCGAATTTTGATCTAAAGCAGGGGTCTCCAAACTTTCAAAGCAAAGGGCCGGTTCTTCAGAGTTTACGAGGGCCGGACAGTGGTCAGTAGGAGTCGAAAAGGTCCCGACATCAGTTGGAAAAAGGAATGCCCTATTGCTTTAGTGTGAGTAATTGTGCCCCATCATTGGGTCCCATTGTTGGTGTCATTGAAAAAAACTGTGGCCCGTTGTTGGTGTCATTGAGAACAACTGTGCCCGTTGTTGGTATCATTGAGAAAACTGTGCCCCATTGTTGGTGTCATTGTGAGGAATTGTCCCCCATCCTTGGTGTCATTGTGAGGAATTGTGTCCCATGGTTGGTGTCATTGGGCCCCTTTTTTGGTGTTATTTGGCCCCTTTGTTGGTGTCAGTGGATGAAATAGTGCCCGAAGGGCCGAATAAAAGCAAGCAATGGCCCGCATCTGGCCCCCGGGCCGCAGTTTGGAGACCACTGATCTAAATCATGGAGTAAATGTATCGTAAGTGGGTATATTGTACAGTTTGTTTGTGAATAAATATTACAGAACCATTATATGCATTGCTAATTTTAAATTTTGGATATGTATTTTGTAAATTAAAAAAATACCTATTTCTTCAAAGGTCAGTCCACCCAAAGGTTATATAGTAGATATAGGTGGATGCTGGTTGTCAAAGTCTGTCCATGTCTTCTTACATGGCTAAGATACACTGACATTAGGATCTTCCTGCCATAATTCCGAAACCTGTTCTCCTGTTCTCTTGGGAGCTTTGGGTGTTCCTACCCACCCCTGCACATTTCTTATCCTTTATTAAACAGATAATCAGATGTTGCATGATTACTTGAGGTTGTACTATTTCCTAGCTCCCCCCACATCCCATCCCATTTAAAAATGCCAAGTAAAACATAAAAAAAAAGAGCCAGCGGCTTTCCGATTACAGCCCTCCGGCTTCAAGATGCTTATCCAAGGGATGCACGGGGGGTGCGTTCCTTGGATAAGACTGACAGGCATCTCAGCCAATCAGGTTCACCAGTAACCTGATTGGCTGAAGCGTCATCAAGGGCAGAAGAAGACATCAAGGGATAGTAGAAGCAGGATGGCTGACCCCAAAAAGGTAAGTGCCAGGCGAGGGGGAGGGGGCATTTTACAGGGCACAGTGGCAACATTTTACAGGGAACAGTTGCTACAATTGCTGGGCACATTGGCGACAATTGCTGGGCACAGTGGTGACAATTGCTGGGCACAGTGGCAACAATTGCTGGGCACAGTGGCAACAATTGCTGGCACAGTGGCTGCGTTTGATGGCATGGCATAGTGGTGACAATTGCTGGGCACAGTGGTAACAATTAATGGCATCATGGTACAGTGGTAACAATTGATGGCACAGTGGCTGCGTTTGATGGCATGGCACAGTGGTGACAATTGATGGCACAGTGGTGACAATTGATGGCACAGTGGCTGCATTTGATGGGCACAGTGGCTGTCTTTGATGGGCACAGTGGTTGCAATTGATGGGCACAGTAGCTGCGTTTGATGGGCACAGTGAGGCTGCAATTTTGAGCACCAGCCACCACTAATTCAAAGTGACAGTTTTTTCTGCAATAGCATTATTTCCCCAATTTTTTGGACCTTCATTTCTATTAGTAGAATGGCATATTAAGGTAGTGCATTGTTGCTTAGCTTCTAATTTATACTGAGTAAAAACTCTCTTATCTGTTGTATTCATACTTGCTGTGAGTGTGTGCTGGTAGATAATAAAATACAGTTCACGTCTGGCCTTTGATATACAGTGAATATCTCTTCCATTGGTGGGTAGACATAGTAGTAGACATAGTAGTAGTAGTCCATACTTCTGTACATGGACTCAAAAAAGACAACTAAGGGCTATGCAGGGACTCCAGGTAGGGGCCACACTTGCAGCTGGCCCCTAATCAGGATGGAAGACCACCAGACAACAGTGTTAAAGTCGGCGATGTAGGATTTTATCCCCTGGTCATTGTATGTTAATGTTGCAGGAATAATGCCAGTGGAGCTATTAGTACTAGTGAGGACAAAGCTATAATGCATAGGGTAAAATATAATGTGACAGGCAACACTGGTAAGTGTCCAAAAGAGGGCTCAAGCAGTTGTTTTACACAAGAACCCTCTGCAGTGTCTTTTTTTCATTTGAAGGACAGCTACGTCCTGGAGACTGGCAACCCTGTTGCAAATCACCTGTTTCCTGTGTCACATAAAGAAGCTGCAAAGTTGCCAGAATATGCAAAGCAGAATTTTTGGTCTGATGTAGCTCCTTTCAGGAAATTCATTCGTTTTTGTAGCTGGAGTACAGTAAAACCTTGGATTGTAAACATAATTCGTTCCAGAAACATGTTTGTAATCCAAAGCACTTGAATATCAAAGACAATTTCCCTATAAGAAATAATGGAAACTCAAATGATTCATTCCACATCCATTTATTCATAGGTCCTTCAATCTATAGTCCATATAAAAAGATTATAGCAATGTGATAAGTTGTGTAACCATAAAATGTCCATCCACACATGGAAGCCTCCACAAGGCGATTAGAAGCAAATCCAGCAGGAGCTACAAAGTATAAAAGAGAAAGAAGAGAGGTGCTTCTAAGTGTAGCTAAATGTTGTACCTTCATTAACTGTAACCATATTGCTACACTAAGGCCCTGTACACACGATCAGACATGTCTGATGAGACTTGTCCGATGGACCGTTTTCATCAGACAACTCTGAACTTGTCTGATGGTCAGGGCTGTCTTAATGAGAGGGCACACCTGGGCACTGCCCAGGGGCCCCAGCTGCATGGGGGACCCTACACTTTCCCCAAAGCAGCTAGTCTTTGAGTCCACGCTGTTCCAAAATTGTGGACCCTATGATGGCACTCAGAGTGATTAATACACAATGGAGGCAGATTGGCAGTGGTGCACCATGCTGTGCCGAACGATACCTATTTCACAGCCAGCAGGGAGGGGCAGGGCCAGAGAGCCAGTAATACTCTGACTCCCCCCCCCATGCAGCTTGAATGCTCGTGACTCTAATGCCGCGTACACACGGTCGTTTTTTGCGATGAAAAAAACGACGTTTTCTGTGAAGTAAAAAACTACGTTTTTGAAACGTCACTTTTCAAAGACAATTTTGCATACACACCATCGTTTTTTCACAAAAAGCGAGGTTACGTTCACCACTCTTTTCCATTGAAGCTCGCTTCATAACTAGCTTCTGGGCATGCGCGGGTTGAAAAACGTCGTTTTGAACGACGTTTTTGCTACACACGGTGACTTTTTGTGAAACAAAAAACGACGTTTTGAAAAACGACACAAAAAATTCATTCATGTTGGAATTTTTTTTTGGTCGTTTTTTTTAAGACAAAAAACGACGTTTTGCCCACACACGATCAATTTAAATGACGTTTTAAAAAACGTCGTTTTTTTTCATCGCAAAAAACGACCGTGTGTACGCGGCATAAGGCTGGGTAGGAGCTGCAGTGGGAGCTGCTGAGTTGGCAGTACTGAGAGCCCACTTGCGGAAGCATCATTGTGGATGGTGTCATGGTGAGCCCAGCTGTCCATCACTGTTTGCACCGTAAAGGATTGGAATGCCCAGAGGGATGCTCCCTCCTCTTCCCCTCCTTCTGCCTGCTTGATTGGTATAGGTGAGTGCAATGCTGGAGGTGGGCACAGAGCCAAAAGTTTACATGTATCTACACTGGAAAAGGGGGTACTACATGGATGGAATAATGGTACTGGGTGATATCAAGGGTGTATGAGAAAAACAATGCTGAGGGGGGATCTGGGGTGTATAGGGGGTAGCACTGCTTGAGGTAGCTTTGATGTCTATAGTGCTAGAGGTATCAGGGATATAGAGAGGCCACAGTGTAGGGGGTATCACAAATGTAGTGGGGTCACAATACAAGGGGTATCTTATGGTATATGGTTACAGTGCTGGGGGGATATATGGGGTGTAGAGGGGTCAGAGTGCTGGGTAGACATAATTCTAGTAGATATATTATATGCACAGGACAGCTTTGTTACTTTATGGATGTAGTATTTTCCCACTGTTTCTTTGCTGTACAGAATGATTGTTCATGTAGTTAAAGTGGAGCTCCATTTAAAAGGGGAAGCTTCGTTTGTCTGCCTCCTACCTACTTGATGTTTACTTTTACTGTCTCCATTGTAGGGGCCCCAGATCATTACTTTGCCCAGGGGCCCATGATGCTATTTAGACGGCCCTGCTGATGGTCTGATGTGCGTACACACCATCAGACCAAAATCCGATCAGACCAGAACACGGTGACGTAGAACACAACGACGTGATGAAAAAAACTAAGTTCAATGCTTCCAAGCATGCGTCGACTTGATTCTGAGCATGCGTGGGTTTTTGGTCCGATGCTTTTGTGTACTAACCATCGAACCTGTCCGACGGACAGGTTTCCATCGGACAGGTTTTAAAGCATGTTTTAAAACTTTTGTCCGACGGACAACGGTCCAATAGGCCGTACACACGATCAAACATGTCCGATGAAACTGGTCTGCAGACCAGTTTCATCAGACATGTTCGATCGTGTGTACGCGGCCTAAGACCTCGTACACACGATAGGATAGCCAGAGGACAACGGTCTGATGGACCGTTTTTATCGGTCAAAACCGATCGTGTGTAGGCCCCATAGGTTATTTAACCTTAGGTTAAAAAAAAGCCAACTTGCTTTAAAATTAACTTATGGACTCCTAACCGATAGGTCAAAACCGATCGTTAGTAGGCACGACCATCGGTTAAAAATCCATGCATTCTCAGAATCAAGTCGACACATGCTTGGAAGCATTGAACTTCATTTTTTTCAGCACGTTGTTGTGTTTTATGTCACCGCGTTCAGATACAATCCTTTTTTTTAACTGATGGTGTGTAGGCACATCAGACCGTCAGTCAGCTTCATCGGTTAACCTATGACAACGGTCCATCAGACCGTTCTCTTCGGATGGACTGATTGTGTGTACAAGGCTTTAGAGGTGCCTCTCTTCTCTTTTATACTCAGTTGTGACACAACACTACTTGTATATCAAGTCAAAATTTATTAAAAAATGTTGCTTGTTTTTGCAAAATGCTTTCAAACCAAGTTACTCTCAAACCAAGGTTTTACTGTATTAGTTTAGTATTATTATTTTCAGGCTTTACTTATTTTCATTATCCAAAAAATATCTGTCATCTTACAGTTTCTCCAGACTCTCATAAATAGTGTTATATCCTAAAAATAGAAGAATCATTGCTATGTAAAAGGCACAAATTGTCAGTGTTGACCAAGTCATTAACATGTAATTAATTGCACAGTATGGAGACTGAGGCCCAGATTCACAGAGCGATTACGCCTGTCTAACTAGTGTTAGACAGGAGTAATTTCAAATTTTGCGCGCCGTATCACTAGTTTGAATCCTCAAACCATGATACGGCGGCGTTGGGCTTCGATCTGACAGGCTTACGTCTTCGTACGCCTTCGGATCTACACTGCGATCTTTTTGCGGCCGCTGGGTGGAGTTTGCGTCGTTTTCAGCGTCGGGGTATGCAAATTAGCTTTTTACGGAGATCCACGAAGTTACGAGCGTCGTTCGCAATCGCGTATGTCATTTTTTTTAGCTGGTCTAACGTTACGCGGCCCATGTTAAGTATGGCCGTCGTTCCCGCGTCGACTTTCAATTTTTTTTTTTTTTTTTTTGCGTAAGTCAGGTGGGAATAGGAATGTCCGTAAACGACGCTACTCAAAAAAAAAATTACGTAACGACGTGATTTCGCGCAATGCACGGCGGGAAATTTCTGAACGGAGCATGCGCAGTTCGATCGCCGCGGGGACGCGCTTAATTTAAATGCCTCACGCCCCCTATTCGCGTATTTTGATTCCGCCGGGAGAAATACACTACGCCGCCGTACCTTACGGGCCAAAATCTCTCTGAATTCCTCCTAGAGCCAGGTAAATTACGGCAGCGTAGAGTATCTCTGATACTCTGCGGGAATCTAATTTTTTCTGAATCTGGCCCTGAGATTCTGCCTGTTGGAGGCAGGAGAATGGATCTATGTGTCCTCTATGTTGTAGTTACTGCATGGTCTTCCCCCAGGAAATTATTAATAATGTACACAATACACTTACAGCATTCCATCTAGGGAATTGTTATAGTAAAGACTTTAACATCCATAGCAAATTATTGGAAATTATGTAACCTGCACATTGATCACTGTAAAATGCCCTTGCTGCCTCACTAGACTGCTTCAATGAAACATTTTTGTATTGACATTCCACAGTATGTCTGAAGCCATGCATAGAAAACCCAGATCTGAGCCAGCTAGTGGATGTGTAATTCTGACAATTAGTATATGGCAGCTTCCCAAAGATAGGAAATTAAATTGAGACTCTTCCATGTATTGATTAAGTAATGTATTGAAGTACTCATTTGTGGCTAAAAGGCCAATACATCTTTGATTGTTGCCCATTTTAATTTGATGCTCTTGAATTGCTCCAATTGAGGTAAGCACTTAAAGCAATAAGGAAGACCAATTAATTATGTCTGTCCTGTACTAAAAGATAAGATTTTTCCTGAAAGTTGTCAGAATATGACTAGAATTGCATTACTCAATTATTTAGACCAGCTGCCATACATTTTCATGTAGTATGACATTTAAATAAGTTGGGTTTTCATAATAAGGAGATATATGTGTCTGATACCTTTAACCACTTCCCCGCCCGGCCAATAGCAAATTTACGGCCGGGAAGTGGTTATGAAATCGTGACTGGCCGTTCTCAAACGTCCAGCACAATTTCATGCCGCGCGCGCCCGTGGGAGCGGGCAGCGCGGCGATCACTGATGCGGGGTGTCAGTCTGACACCCTGCATCACCGATCTCGGTAACGAGTCTCCGGCGGAGGCTCGCTACCACGTGATCAGCCGTGTCCAATCACGGCTGATCACGATGTAAACAGAAAGAGCCGCCGACGGCTCTTCCTCACTCGCGTCTGACAGACGTGAGAACAGGAGAGCCGATCGGCGGCTCTCCTGACAGGGGGGGTTCGCGCTGATTGTTTATCAGCGCAGCCCCCCCTCGTATGCCCACACTAGACCACCAGGGATGCCCACACTGGCAGGGCAAAAAAAAACAGGATAAAAAAAAAACAGGATAAAAAAAAAAATTCAGGTTAAAAAAAAAGAAAGATGCCAGTCAGTGCCCACACATGGGCACTGACTGGCAACATATACATCAGTGCCACCTCTCAAAGTACATCAGTGCCACACCACAGTGTCCTTCAGTGCCACCCCTCCGTGCCAATCCATGCCCAGTGCCCACCTATCAGTGCCCATCTAAGTATCCATAAGTACCCATCAGTGCCACCCATGAGTGCCAATCTGTGCCACCCATGAGTGCCATTCTGTGCCGCCTATGAGTTCCCATCAGTGCCGCCTATGAGTGCCCATCAGTGCCGCCTATGAGTGCCCATCAGTGCCGCCTATGAGTGCCCATCAGTGCCGCCTATGAGTGCCCATCAGTGCCACCTATGAGTGCCCATCAGTGCCGCATACCAGCGCCACCTATCAGTGCCCATCAGTGCCACCTCATCGGTGCCCATCAGTACTACCTCATCAGTGCCCATTAGTGCCGCCATATAAGTGCCCGTAATTGAAAGAGAAAACATACTTATTTACAAAAAAGTTAACAGAAAAAAATAAAAATGTTTTTTTTTTTTTTAATTTTCAGTCTTTTATTAGTTGTTGCGCAAAAAATAAAAACCGCAGAGGTGATCAAATACCACCAAAAGAAAGCTATATTTGTGGGGAAAAAAGGACGCCAATTTTGTTTGGGTACAGTGTAGCATGACCGCGCAATTGTCATTCAAAGTGTGACAGTGCTGAAAGCTGAAAATTGGCTTGAGCGGGAAGGTACGTAAGTGCCTGGTATGGAAGTGGTTAATTTTAAACCAAGATGTGTCTCCTGGTGTGCACCTCCTGCCTGAACACTCAGGGCAAGACTGAAAATGTTGGTATTGTTCAAAAGGGCTGGTTTACCGGAAATCTTTGGGGTTAATTTACAGAAATCAAATAGGTTGCACTTTGCAAGGGAATTTTCCCTAAAGCTTAGTCAACGAGTCAAAGATCTGCTGTCTTCCATCATCCTATTATGTGCAATCAATAATGCTGTTTTCTTTCTAATGCCCCGTACACACGATCGGAATTTCGGATGGGATAAAATCCCATGGAATTTACTGTCAGAATTTCATTCAAGCTGTCTTGCATACACACTGTCAGAACAAATTCCGACCGTCCAAAACGCAGTGACGTAAAACACTACGATGAGCCGAGAAAAATGAAGTTTAATGCTTCTGAGCATGCGTCAAAATTGATTCTGAGCATGCGTGTCTTTTTCTCCGTCGGAGTTCCACACAGACGATTGTATTTGTTTGCATCAAAACAATATAAAACATGTTCTGTTTACTAAACTCAGATGGAAAAATGTATGGCAGCTGGAAAAAAAAGTCTGATGGGGCCCACACACGGTCGGAATATCCAATGAAAAAATTCCGTCTGACTTTTTTCATCTGAAATTCAGATGGCATTATTGTTCCTTGTACGCAATTGGGTATTCTTTGTAAAGTGAAATTCACTACATTCACCAAGCTTTAATTCCTTTAAAGTGTAACTTCTCCTGCAAAGCGAACATCCTATTTGCCTTCAGTAAATCAACCCCTTTATGAGCAGATGCCACCTCCTAGGCACTGCTTTGCATAAATCAGTGTTCTAATGATAAAAAAATATTTTATTGTTGCCCTTAGGCCGCGTACACACGATCGGTCAAAACCGATGAAAATGGACTGAAGGATCGTTTCATCGGTCCAAACTGATAGTGTGTGGGGACCATCGGTCAGTTATCCTTCGGTCAAAAAAAAGAGAACTTGCTTTAAAGTTTGACCGATGAATGCCTGACCGATGTGTCAAAACGGATCGTTAGTATGCAAAAGCATCAGTTAAAAGGCCGCGCATGCTCAGAATCAAGTCGACGCATGCTTGGAAGCATTGAACTTTGTTTTTTTCAGTACGTCGTTGTGTTAAAACACGTAAATGTCACCGCGGTCTAACACGATCGTTTTCTTAACCGATGGTGTGTAGGCACATCAGACCATCAGTCAGCTTCATCGGTTAACCAATGAAAACGGTCCTTCGGACAGTTCTCATCAGATGGACTGATCGTGTGTACGCGGCCTAACACTCTGGAGCTGGACTTCATAAAGGCAAAACAAATGGTGAATCAAGTCTGGCAAAGTTTGTTCATGTGCAGGCTACTGTGTAAGGACTACTTTATTATTCCAATCCAGCCTGTGACTCGTGAGACCTTTCTTCATGAAAATACAGCTTTTACTTTCACTCGGAGCTGATGACATTTGTGGGAAATTAAGCATGACATTGCATAGCATTAAAACTAACATACGTGCAGGGGTTATGAAGAACTATCAGTTCCTCTGGAATCATCTGAGTAAATCACTGTAATAATGTACGTTGTAGTTCCTTTAAATTTTAATGACCACCAAATTTGGTGCTAGTGTGTACCTGATGAGAATGTTTAAAGGGTTTAAAATAATATACTTTATGTCTGTATACACAGTAACATTAAAACACAGCAGCACTAAATGTGTATTAAAGGAAAACTATACATGTCTTGGGGAATTTTTTTTTGTATTTGTTTTAGATTTTTTTTTACTATTTATATATAATCTTTGTTTTTTTTAAAACATCTAATACGTGATAAAGGATTCCCAGAGCTCTATGAAGTTTTCTAAAGAGGGAGCACAGCAGAGCAGCTACCTTTTGTCTGACAGATCCCTCAGAGTCTTGAAGTTTGAAAAACTTTTGAAGTTCCGCGCACATTTACTTTCTTGAATTCTGTGACACGTTCACTATGGAAATATGCATTGCTGGGTAACACATTTCACAGAGCCTGCTGTTTTAATTATTGAAAGGAGGAGTTTCAGGAGGCAGGGTAAGTACAGGAACCACTGCTTGCAGGCAGCAAGGTACCACATGATATTTAGGACCTAGAAAGGAAAAGTAAACAGCAGAGAAACTGCAAAGCATGCAGGGAACCCAGGAAGATGTGGAAAGAGATGGTCATTAGACAGGCAGCACTCACATTATTAAAGGGAATTTTTCAAATAAGCTTATATTGGATTTTTTTTAAATAACTGTTTTTATTGCTCTTATAATGCTGATGTTATAAAATGGGAGTGACTATAGATTGGTCTAGTTTTTACAGAGTTGAGGACTCCCTCCCAGTCAGCACTGGGCTAATCACCAACCACCATCACTGTGACATGAAGTAAGATATACCAATGGTCCTCTATACTTGGAAGTACTTTTTTTTTCATTGGTGGAGGAGTGAAAGGAGGGTGGGCATATGCTGCTGACAGGACAGATTTTTTTCCATCATCATCATCATCATCATTAGTTCACACATTGTGACCCAGGTAAACAGAAATTGCCTCTCTAGGGCTGGCCATAGACCATTTGAATCTCAGCCGGCCGGACTGATCGATCAACTTGGGTACAACCTGGCCATGAGGGGGAGGGTTGGGGAAGACACAATTGATTGGCAGGAGGGATTGCCTTGTTAGCACTGTCTGTGTTAGTAAGGGAATTGTGCAAATTTCTTTCCTGCAACCCGTGGTTGCAGGAAATAAATTTTCACTGTCTATGACTTGTCTAAGCCCCAATGTATAAACCTAGGGACTCCAGACACCACCAGGTGCTAGCTTCTAAGGGGCCTATCCAGCTTGATCAGACAATCTGTCAAAAGGAAAAGCAATAGCACACACCAAGAGACTGCTCAATCACATGTATGATGAAAAGGCTGTCCCCCCAACACATTTTACCCTTGTATAAGGCTTAAAGTTATGGTAAAGGTTTATTTTTTAAAAATAACAAATATGTCATACTTACCTGCAAAATGGTTTTGCACAGAACAGTCACGATCCTCCTCTTCTCAGGTCTCTTTCCAGTGCTCCTGGCTCCTCCCTCCTACCAGGGGCCTCCATAGCAAGCAGCTTGCTCTAAGGGCACCCAAGCAGGTGCGCTCCTGACCCACGGCTCTGTGTGAACATTCACACACAGAGCCACGGTTCGGCCCCATCCCAATCTCCTGACTGGGTCACTGGCTGTGATTGACAGCAGCTCTTGTTGCTGACTAAAGCCAATCATGAGTAGGAGTATTTAGAGGCAAGGCACTATTGGACATTGCTGGATCGAGAGGGGGCTCAGGTAAGTAACATGTGGTCTGGGGGAATCCTGCACATAGAAGTTTTTTTGTGCCTTTACAATCACTTTAAAGTGGTTCTAAAGCCTAAAGGTTTTGCTACCTTAATGCATTATATGCATTAAGGTAAAACACCTTCTATGTCTAGGATCTCCCCCCTATATTTAACTGAACCCATTCTCGAGCCAGCACTGTGCATGATGTCAGCAGATTTCTCCCCTCTCTCCCTCCTCAAAGGGTAGACTGATATTAGTCGGAGTGAGCCATGCTGTTTATGTGAAAAGATGCAAACAGGGTGGCTTTCTATTGGGGGGCTCTGCAGGGTAGAGGAGCCAGGAGCACCGGTGGAAGACTCCAGAACAGGAGAGCTGGGGCTGGTCTCTGCAATACTATTACACTGAGCAGGTAAGGATGACGTTTGTTATTTTAATAAAAAAATCTTCAAATCTTAGCAATCACCTTAAGATTAAGCACATGCACGAGTGAATCATGTTACAGGAGCGTGGCTTGGGAGGAGACAAAACCTTTACATGATACTTCTTTTTTTTTTTTTTTTTAGTTTTGCATTATAAAAAATAATACAAAACAAGGTATCACAACATACCAAAAAAAAAGAGAGAAAGACAATAATTACTGGCTCAGCCAGATAGACAAAACAGTACAAAAACATTACCAAAATCCCCCTAGTGTAACATCTCCCAGGAATACATAAAAAATACTGTATCCTCATAATGGGGAACTGCATAATATAACAAATGGATAACAGCAATATGTGTAATCGCCCAGGCCTCATTCATAAAAGTTTCTATTGGGACCAGGTGTCAAACCAAGGCAGCCTCATGTAAGTGTAGAAGTATTAAAGACCCAACTATGCCATACCTTTTCAAATTTTGTGGGACAACCTCTATTCAGGTAAGTAGCTTTGTAAAACAGCAGCGTCTTGTTGATCAGGGCTTTCCAGACATTTAGAGAAGGGGCCTCAGCTTTTTTTCCAATGTAATAGAATCACTTTACACACATAAAACAAGGTAGTAGAAAGCAGAGTTCTCTGTGCCCTGAGAGGCGACAGTTCCTCCACCGAGCCAAGTTAACACCATTTTCATCATACTTAATCAGATGGTCTCTCAGTTTATCCTTTTTACACATCATCACAATAGACTAAGGCTAGGCTGGGACCAGAAAAAAGAAAATGTTCTTCTTTCTAAAAGCAGCATCCCTATCAGAGGAATGCTACTTAGGGCAATAAAAGTTGTGCGCCCGCAAAATCCAGACAGGGAAATCGGGTCCTAGCTGCTGGGGAGGGGGGAATTAAAGGGTTAGTAAAGGAAAAAAATGTTTTCCTTTAAAAAACAAACATGTTATACTTACCTCCACTGTGCAGTTCGTTTTGCACAGAGTGGCCCCAATCCACGTCTTTTGGGGTCCCTCGGCGGCTGTCTCTGGTCCTCTCCGCAAGTACTGACCACAGTCATGCGAGAGAGCTCGCATGGTGGTGAGTAATTGCGTGCGCACTACCGTGATACAACAGATTTGTAAAAAACAAAAATGAAAACCATTTATCATTTTCCTTCCACTTCACAATTACCGTATTTATCGGTGTATAACACGCAGAGGCGTCTAACACGCACCCTAAATTTAAGAGGTAAGTTTCAGGAAAAAAAACTTTCCACAGCCCCCTGCGTATAACACACATGCACAGTTTACCCTCTATTTTCAGGGTAAAAAAGTGAGCGTTATATGCCAATAAATACAGTATGTACCACTTTGTGTTGGTTTATCACAAAAAATCTGAATAAAATCAATTTTTGGTTATAACATGATAAAATGTGGAAAATTTCAAGGGGTAAGAATACTTTTTCAAGGCACTATAGTTATACATATTATAAATAAAACAATACACCTGATGTGAGAGAAATATGGGAACCACTGGGTTCCTTCTGGTTTAAGAAGGATAGGACAGCATTGGCAATTCCATATTTTGTTTATAACAGGTTCTCTTTAAAGCAGACATCATATGTCAGAATCTATTTATTTTTTATAAATAATTTTGAAGACAGACATGTAAGATGACATTTTTTAATAATTATTAAACAATATCCAACATTAACCTTTTTAGCAAATCATTTTAAAGGCCAATTTATTGAATTTTAAATTCCCTGCAATCCTATTTGCATAAGATGAGGTACATTGGGAAATGTACAGTTACGTCAATGGGGATTTGGGCTTTATTAAATTTCACATGCAGATGTTTCTGTTTTAGTAAATCGAAGTAACGTATCCCTGATCTGTTGCCTAACACTGACAGTCCAGTAAATGAGCTTAGATAATATATTCTTAAAGGGGTTGTAAAGGTAAAAAAAAAAAAATCCCTAAATAGCTTCCTTAACCTTAGTGCAGTCATTCACTTACCTCATCCTTCGATTTTGCTTTTAAATGTCCTTATTTCTTCTGAGAAATCCTCACTTGCTGTTCTTCTGTCTGTAACTCCACACATTAATGCGACACTTTCTCCCTGGTGTGGAGGAAGGAGGGTCAGGACACTCTCTACTTTGCAGATAGAGAAATGAGCTGTGTGTTAGTGTGCGTCCTGACACTCCTGCTTGCCCCCTCTCCCCTCAAGAGGCTTTCTCCACACCAAGAAGAAAGCCTTGCATTACTGTGTGCAGTTACAAACAGAAGAACAGGAAGTGAGGATTTCTCAGAATAAATAAGGACATTTAAAAGCAAAATTAAAGGATGAGGTAAGTGAAGGAGAACTGCACTAAGGTACAGGAAGCTATTTAGGGAAAACAATTTTTAACTTTACAATCCCTTTAAATCCAAATCACCTATACAGGCTGCACATTCTTGGAAGCACTTTGAACTTTTGCCACTCTATAAATTTACTGGTAATGCACAGACGAGGTTTGTTTTTTTAGACTGTTCAGTATGCAGTTCAACCCCAATATTTAAAGATTTGTGACATCTCTGACCTATGCAGCTCAGTAGCAAGAGCCTGCTCCTGTTTTTTAATGTAACCAGTTAATGGTTAAATCATTCTCACTGAGCACCCATCACAGCTGTATTAATCATTCTGCTGTTTGGTATTCAAAAAAGAGGCATACGGTATATTAATGGATGCTAACCTTTGCAGTGCTGTTACAATAACAGAAGGAGAAAAAAAAGGCATCAAGTCATTTTCTGTATAAGCTATTCCTCAAGGCAGTCCTCCATGACAGAGAAATGTTTAATCATAGTGAACTATTATCCCCCTCAAATGTGTATATCATTACTAAGAGAACGTTTCGTTTATAGTGTGCATGTGGTTTGAGAGAAAATGTTATGTTGTAAAATTTGAGTAGTGATAAAGGTAGGCACTATCCTTTTTTTTTTTTTTTTGGTTATTTATTCCTTTAAAGTGTTTGTAAGCTCAAACAGTTAAATGTCAAAATGTCCAGAAATGTTTAATATTTTTAATATTTTTTTTTTCTAAATCTGCTGATTTCATTAGGGCTAGTTTCACACCTACAAGTGCGACTAAGCATGTACATGTCTGTGCGCATTGTGTGTAGGGCAGATTATTATTTCAATGGGCTGCCCTACACGTGAGAAACATGGAATGGAATGGAAATTTTGGGCGTAACTAAAACCTAGTAAGCGTAACTAGAACCTTCAGGTCCCCGATGCAAGGAACCATGAAGGGCCCCCCCTGACCTCTGGTCCCGGAGCCCTTTCTTATGATCCTGGTGTCCTTTTCTCCCATCACGGGGGCCTTGATTATGGTCCTGCAGCAGGACCCCTTTTACACATTTGAACCGATCGGAGCACCCATTGATTTGTATGGGGAGCAGTATTGTATTTAGGTTTTGTGCTGCCCTAGGCCTGGCTAAACTTGTGACCCCCTAATTTAAATATGACCCACCCCTCCCTGTCAAAGCCCCGCCCCTTTCTGTTTAAGACCTGACCCTGAAATTTGAGTGGGGACACTAGTTCTTAGGGCTTGTGGAGAGGCATTGGATTCCCTTAATTTGCATAGATTTCCTCTCACTTCCTGTTTGACTATGGGACAGGGAGTGAAGGGAAATCTCTGCAATGGGACAGGGATGGTAAAGAATAAACTGACAGGGGCTATAACCCTCCCTTACTCTATCCAAAATGAAAAAAAAAGTGTTGCCTATAGTTCTACTAACGCCCGCCCACTGTATATATACGTCCTGTGCAGCTGCTGCCACAACCGAGACATCCATCTCTTCAGTGGGCGGTTCTGTCAATGATAATGACGGTCTCCGCGGTGGATTCACTGCGAGATCGCCGTTATCGGTGGCGGGAGAGGCCCCCCCCCCCCGCTGCTCTCCTGCGCCCTCCGCCGCTTACCGGAGCCGTCGGTAGCGGCGGAGGCGATCGGGTCCTGCCGTCTGCTGTGTGGGATGTGAGTGAGGGCAAAATGGCCCCCACCTGTCACCATAGCTCTGCTGGGCGGAAGTGAAGTCAAAACGTCATTTGAAAAAGTGACAGTTTCCATTTTTTTGACCCCAGATCTCATAGTTAAGAGGACCTGTCATGCTTTTTTCTATTACAAGGGATGTTTACATTCCTTGTAATAGGAATAAAAGTGATAATTTTAATTTTTTTTAATTTTAGTGTAAAAAATGATAAAATAAATAAAAATAAATTTTAAGAAAATAAAAAATTTTTTTTTTAAAGAGCCCCGTCCCGATGAGCTCGCGCACAGAAAATAAACGCAAATAGCGCCCGCATAATAAAATGAACAAAAGTGAGGCATTTTTTTAAAGAGCCCCGTTGCTAAGAGCGAGCCCCGTCCCGATGACGCAAGCAAGTCTAGCGCATCTGTGAACTCAAAAAATACGCAAGTAGCAATCGCCGCGCATATTGTAAACGTGAGGCATCGAAAGCAATAATTTTTAAGGCGATTGTTAGAGCGAAAGCAATAATTCTAGCTCACCTCCTCTGTCAACTCAAAATAACCTATAGAATTTTAGAATTTAAGCGTCACCTATCGAGATTTGACGTCACCTAAAAGTTTCGAGATGCCACGCGCGGGCGCAATTTTAAGGGTAGTTTGACGCCATGCCACGCGCGGGCGCAATGTTGGGTAGCGTCATGTTGGGTACTTTTACTCGGCATAACATTATCTCTCACAATATATAAAAAAAATGGGCCTAATTTATTGTTGTCTTATTTTTTAATTAAAAAAAGTGATTTTTTTCCAAAAAAAGTGCGCTTGTAAGACAACTGCGCAAATACAGTGTGACAAAAAGTATTGCAATGACTGCCATTTTATTCTCTATGGTGTTAGAAAAAAATATATATATAGGGCCAGATTCAGGTAGAGTTAGGCTGGAGTATCAGTGATACACCAGCATAACTCTCACTTTGAGCTAGCGTTTCTGTTTTCTGTAAGCAGAAAACAAGAAACGCCGGGTTGGAGTTCCTATACGAGCGGCGTAATTGTATTTCACCGTGTGTTGCGGGAATACCCAGATCTTCTCCTGATGAAACGGTTCCAACCGCGAAACTAGTAGAGAATTTGTGACAGTCTTCAAATCCATCGTGCCTGTTTCCCCTTCCGGGGACCTTGACGTGATGTTACTGGATGATTGTCATAATTTTAATATGTTAATGTGTCTTGTTTGTACTTTGTAATAAAATTTTGAACATTTTACATTTTTCTTCTCTATCGTTTATCTGTATACAAGTACCGGAATAGTCCTAATTGGCCCAAAAAAAAAACCCTTTCTTGGCTCTTTGGTCCGGGGACCTTAGACCCAAGTACCCTACATCTGTATTCCACCGTCGTATCGGAACTGCAATTTTAAAAATGGCGCTCGGGGCGTTCCCGCTGATTAACGCCGAGAATATGTTAATCAGCGAGAATCGGCAATTCACGATCGTACTCTGGCCCGACACAGTGACTTTCCGACATTTCCGTAAGCGATACGCGGTGTAAAGAAAAACATGCCCACTAGTGGAGTATCCTATGTTAAGTATGGCCATCGTCATCGCGTCGAATATAAACATTTTCGCGTCGTTTGCGTAAAACGTCCGTGAATGGAGATTGACGTCATTGACGTTCACTGACAGAATTTGGAGCATGTGCACTGACAGTCGACGCATGCGCAGTACGTTCGCCGCGGGATCGCGCGTAGTTTAAATAATACACGCCTCCTACCCGCCCAATTTGAATTCCGCCGGCTCATTTTTGCTACGCCGCTGCAACTTTAGGAGCAAGTGCTTTGTGAATAACAGTACTTGCTCCTAAAGTTTCGGCGGAGTAACGTAAATGAGAAACGTTACTCCAAAATAAAGATTCGCTCTCCTACCTGAATCTGGCCCATAATGTTTGGGGGTTTTAAGTAATTTTCTAGCAAAAAAAATGTTTTAGTCTCGTAAACACCAAATCTGAAAAACAGGCTCGGGGTTTAAGTGGTTAAACGCAAATTTCTGATAATTTTAGGGCTAAGAAGATATAACCATGCCAATGGTGCAGCAGAAAACATATAGCACAGTGAGGAAGGTTTGTGGTCCAGGATGATAGTACAGTCAAAATTAGTAACAGCTTGCGTTACACTAACAGTGTAGCACAAGCCGGTGGGCACTCTTTCCTTGCTGCCCCCCTACAAAGTGCTGCCCTAGGCCTGGGCCAGGATACTGCGTTGATGGGGAGGCAGATGTAAACAGACGTGTCCATTTATACCTGCCTGCATCTGCTCCTATGAAAACAGATGGATGAAGATCCCCATCTGTCTTGAATGACAGTCAGACTGGTCCATAGAGAACAGCCGTCTGTGACCGTGTCCACTCTGCACAAGTAAAGCAGACACAGACCTGTCACCCGCCTGCTCAGCGGGGATCAGCGAAGAGTTCCTCCACTGAGCAGGTGGATTTTCTTGGCAGAGTGCACTCATGTGAAAGGGCCCTAAGGGAGAGCTCTGTGGATTGTAGTGTAAAGGGAAACTGATGTAAGAGGTACTCTTGGAATCCTGATATAAGGGGGTCTCTGATCACCAAAGCCCCCACATACATCAGAATCCCCCTTTACATTACAGTCCACATAAGTGTGCTCAGAGGCTGGTGAGATAAGAGAAAAAGGGGGGTAACATTTCCCTTACCATAGATGAAGGCTTGGGTTCTGGATTGGTCAGCAAACAAGGCCTACTAGCCTGTGCTACATACACATAGGTTGGCAGAGCATACTGGGGCTTGTAGTGCACCACACTAGGGAAACCCCAGTGGGCTGCTGTGTTACTTGAGGGGCTCTAAAGGTGACGACACACTCTATTCAATCCCATCAATGACTGACCCACCTGTGTGCTGCTTTCTTTTCAATCACTGAGAAGTTTCATTAGGAAGCAAGGCGTTTGGCTGACCTGGTGAGCAGTGGATCCTCTGTGGAGGGTTGCAGCATCCATAGTACAAGCTGGCCTTCCATCCACTATCTACCTGCAGGCTGCTGGAGTTTCTCTTTGCGAAGCAGAGGATCTGCCGAGGATTGGAACGTGGGCGGGGCCACAGGGACACACACAAGGGGGTGGGAGGAGAAGATCTTGCTTTCTGTATCTTTTTTTCTCTTCTATCCGACATCCGTGTTGCAGAGAATTAGCAGTGTTGTTATGCTTAGGCTAGAAAATGGTGCATATAATATCTTATTAATGAAAATGAACATGGATTTTTATCATACACAGTGCTTTAGCAAACTAAATGTCATTCTGTTAGAATTTACATGTACTGTACATAATGTAATTATGAAGATGGTATTAAAGTGACATTAAACCCAAAATCAAAAATGCATATATTGCAGCTTACTGATTCTGCAATGTATTTTTTATGTACCAAGTCTGTTATTTTTTTAATTTAACAGACCAAGCTGTCAAGAAAAAGTGATAGTTACACAGTGTTGAGACAAACCATTTACCTCTGAGAGGGGTGCTTACAATGATCAGCTTTTATTCTTAAAACTTTAACCGAAGAAGAAAATAAATAAAACTGTTGCTGAAATGTTAGCTGCAGTTTGGCTTTAATTTGTTAGTCAAGTCCACCTAAATTTGCTATGGCAATTAACACTACCTTCCCCAAAAGATTTCACTTTTGCTCAGCAAAACTGTCAGGGCTCAGATTTCTCAGCATAGTCAGAGCTCAGATTACACAGCACTGTCAGGGCTCAGATTACACAGCACTGTCAGGGCTCAGATTACACAGCACTGTCAGGGCTCAGATTACACAGCACTGTCAGGGCTCAGATTACACAGCACTGTCAGGGCTCAGATTACACAGCACTGTCAGGGCTCAGATTACACAGGACTGTCAGGACTCAGATTACACAGCACTGTCAGGGCTCAGATTACACAGCACTGTCAGGGCTCAGATTTCTCAGCATAGTCAGAGCTCAGATTACACAGCACTGTCAGGGCTCAGATTACACAGCACTGTCAGGGCTCAGATTTCTCAGCATAGTCAGGGCTCAGATTTCTCAGCATAGTCAGGGCTCAGATTACACAGCACTGTCAGGGCTCAGATTACACAGCACTGTCAGGGCTCAGATTACACAGCACTGTCAGGGCTCAGATTACACAGCACTGTCAGGGCTCAGATTACACAGCACTGTCAGGGCTCAGATTACACAGGACTGTCAGGACTCAGATTACACAGCACTGTCAGGGCTCAGATTTCTCAGCACTGTCAGGGCTCAGATTACACAGCACTGTCAGGGCTCAGATTACACAGGACTGTCAGGACTCAGATTACACAGCACTGTCAGGGCTCAGATTACACAGCACTGTCAGGGCTCAGATTACACAGCACTGTCAGGGCTCAGATTACACAGCACTGTCAGGGCTCAGATTACACAGCACTGTCAGGGCTCAGATTACACAGCACTGTCAGGGCTCAGATTACACAGCACTGTCAGGGCTCAGATTACACAGCACTGTAAGGATTCAGATTACACAGCACTGTCAGGACTCAGATTACACAGCACTGTCAGGGCTCAGATTTCTCAGCATAGTCAGAGCTCAGATTACACAGCACTGTCAGGGCTCAGATTACACAGCACTGTCAGGGCTCAGATTTCTCAGCATAGTCAGGGCTCAGATTTCTCAGCATAGTCAGGGCTCAGATTACACAGCACTGTCAGGGCTCAGATTACACAGCACTGTCAAGACTCAGATTACACAGCACTGTCAGGGCTCAGATTACATAGCACTGTCAGGACTCAGATTACACAGCACTGTCAGGATTCAGATTACACAGCACTGTCAGGGCTCAGATTACACAGCACTGTCAGGGCTCAGATTACACAGCACTGTCAGGGCTCAGATTACACAGCACTGTCAGGACTCAGATTACACAGCACTGTCAGGATTCAGATTACACAGCACTGTCAGGGCTCAGATTACACAGCACTGTCAGGGCTCAGATTACACAGCACTGTCAGGGCTCAGATTACACAGCACTGTCAGGGCTCAGATTACACAGCACTGTCAGGGCTCAGATTACACAGCACTGTCAGGACTCAGATTACACAGCACTGTCAGGGCTCAGATTTCTCAGTATAGTCAGGGCTCAGATTACACAGCACTGTCAGGACTCAGATTACACAGCGCTGTCAGGACTCAGATTACACAGCACTGTCAGGGCTCAGATTACACAGCACTGTCAGGACTCAGATTACACAGCACTGTCAGGGCTCAGATTACACAGCACTGTCAGGGCTCAGATTACACAGCACTGTCAGGGCTCAGATTACACAGCACTGTAAGGATTCAGATTACACAGCACTGTCAGGACTCAGATTACACAGCACTGTCAGGGCTCAGATTACACAGCACTGTCAGGGCTCAGATTACACAGCACTGTAAGGATTCAGATTACACAGCACTGTCAGGACTCAGATTACACAGCACTGTCAGGGCTCAGATTACACAGCACTGTCAGGGCTCAGATTTCTCAGCATAGTCAGGGCTCTGACAGTGTAAGCAGGGAAAGGGGAAGATTCTGTGTGGGGATGGAGCATTATTATCAGCATCCAGACAGCCCAACCCCCACCCTTTCAAAGTTAGACAGCCCCCCCCCCCCACTATCATACAACTTCTTTCCTGTATTGTCAACTCCAATCATCTAATCTTTGAACTCTTATGCAGCCCCCACTGTGCTCTCAACCAATCCCCTCAACCTGTGCCTGCAGCCTCCTGTCTCACAGCACCCACAGTGCCTGCTCCTGTATTTCTCTCCTAACCCCTCTTCTTCAATGTCAGCCAGTCCCCCTTCCCCACACCACCTCTGATAAAGTCAGCCAACCCTCCCTCCCTCCACACTATCATTTAACTCACTTCCTACTATGGTAGCCAGCTCCTTCACCCAACTCCCCTTCCTGCAATGTCAACCGGCTCCCCTCTCCCCACTATCACCTAAACCACCATCAGGTGGTCAGGATCGGAAGACCCCGCCAGAAAGGTGTCTGCCCCCTAAGTACCCTCTCCCAGAATTCACAGTGGTTTGACCACGCCCACTGGGCTGTTTCTGGGAAGAAGGCACCCAATGTGCCCAGCCTATTGCATTCCCAACCTTGACTCCCGGGGACAGCGACACTTGCAGGCAAGGGGAACATGTGCAACACAGATGGACTAGAACACAAACCCACAATTTGGTATAATATTCTGAGCTAAACTACAGCTCAGGTAACTAAATTTACAACATAGTGCCTACTCAACAGGAGCAGGGCGCTACACAAGCTTTGACAAAAAACTTGGAAGCTGATTGGTTTGTTTGCAGAGCTGCACCAGTATTTGTACCCTACAGTTTTAGTAAATTAACTCCTATGTGCTCTCAGGTAGTTTGAAAGTGACATATTTAATCAATCTGGAGTATACCTTTAAGATGTCCACTGCCTGTCAGTACAGAAACTTTCAGAGAGGATACATAGCAGTGGTCGACTTTTATTCAGTAAAATAATAGCAAATCATGAGCAGTGTATGGATATCTGAGAAACTGGGTAGAGACGACCAAACAAAACAGGTCAATATCTCTGGTATCTCATTGCAGTTTTCTTGCATTATACAGTAGAAATCCGATCTATTAGAATTGATGTGTTTCTTCTTTTTACAGTTATTTTCCTTGTATGGATTTCAGGAGGAAAACAAATACATTTTATGTGTTCTTGACTTTCTTCCTATATCATTGCTTCTCTGCTTGTCAATACATTTGATACTATTCCACATGAATAATCATAGGTCATTTCTTTCCGAATAGATTTGCATTTATTATTGTGAAAAACATGGGCGAGAAGAAGGGACCTGCTAAACAAAATCCAAAAACACAGGTTTACTGCAAACCATTAAATGACTGATGGGGACACTTAGATCAGTCAGTCCAATGTTTTCCTGGCAGATCTTTAGAATTTTGGTTTCCACTTAAAGCGGTGGTTCACCCTAAAACTACTCTGTCCCATCCCATCCAGCATACTGGCGTCAGCGCCAGTATGCTGTTTTTTTTTCCTCTTAATTGCTCAACTTACTGTTTAATAAATAGTTTTCTTTTTTGTCCACCGAGGGTGAATGGCGCAGCTATGCGCGTCACGCCTTCCGAAAATAGCCGATTTAGGACTCGGCTATTCCCGGCGCTATACGGCGCCTGCGCATAGACCTAGGAGCTGACTGCGCAGGTGCCGTATATAGAGTCCTATTTCGGCTTTTTTCGGAGGGCGTGACGCGCCATAGCCATAGGACTCGGATATATACGGTGCCTGCGCAGTCAGCTCCTAGGTCTGTGCGCAGGCGCCGTATAGTGCCGGGAATAGCCGAGTCCTAAATCGGCTATTTTCGGAAGGCGTGACGTGCATAGCTCCGCCATTCACCCGCGGTGGACAAAAAAGAAAAATGATTCATTAAACAGTAAGTTGAGCAATTAAAAAAAAAAAAAAAAACAGCATACTGGCGCTGACGCCAGTATGATGGATGGGATGGGAGAAAGTAGTTTTAGGGTGAACCACCGCTTTAAAGCCCCACTCCAACAAAACCAATAATCACTAGTCTGTTAGGTACATACAGTGTATATACCTTACACTAATTTTAGCACCATTTACCTTTTAGCAGCACCATTCTTGTCAAATGCTCCATCAAAGTTATCGTTTAGAGGCTCTTTCTTTACAATATCCTGTTCAGAGGACCAGATATTTAAAGCTGCTCTATCCTCACCTGGATGTTCAGTCGCCTCACCGCCCCTTTGTAGTCTGAACGGCGATTTTGCTAAGGTCATCACATCGCCGAAGGGAAGAGTGAGCAGAGTGTGCATTGTATCATTCTTTGCAGATATGAAGAATTTGCAGAAACGTATTTCTTTTTTTCTTTTATTCATACTGTTTGGAAACCTTGCAGACCATGATATTTGCTTTCTGTTCAAGTAACAAAAGTTCTGTCGGAGGAATTGGAAATGCCCATCGCTATCATTGGGCACCCAGGACACGTCTGGGTCCTGATGCCATAAATTCCCTACTATGTTTTTTTTTTGCCTGCCAACCCCATGCTTCAACCTGTCCATCTGGTACAGTATATAACATCTGGGCAACATTGTCCTTCATTCAGTTCCATGTCCTGTTTTTTTAAGCTGTAAATACTTTCCAAGCACCATAAACAGGCATATGTTCATGTTATTAAGGCCAGTGACAAAAGACAAGATTACTGCCCCCCTATTGCCCACAGCCCCGCCAAATGAATGACAAAGGCAACTAACATCCCAAAGCATGATGTTTAGTTCAATGTGGGGCACACTCCGCTTGCGGATCCGCCCACTCAGCAGTGGCTCTCTTCGCTGATCCCCACTGAGCAGGTGGATGACAAGTCCGTGTCCTCTCTGCTAATACAGAACAGACACAGCGGTCGGATAGAAATGGACCATTTACACCTGACTGCCATTTGATCCACCAGACAGATGGGATAGGATTCCCATCCATCTGCATAAATCATTAAAGTCTGAGCCAACTATCGGCCACCCCCTAAATTGAGCATAGCGCCTGATCAATGGGAGCAGGGTGCTACATTAACATCAACTTTATCAGTGCCTAGCAGTGCAGCCTCACCTGTGCTGCTAAACGCAGCCTCACCTGTGCCCATCAATACAGCCTCACCTGTGCCCATCAATGCAGCGTGACCAGTGGCCATCATTGTGGTGTGACCTGTGCCCATAATTGCAGCATGACCAGTGCCCATCATTGCAGCCTCACCTGTGTCCATCATTGCAGCATAACCAGTGTCCATCATTGCAGCATAACCAGTGCCCATCATTGCAGCATGACCAGTGCATTTTCACATGGATTCTTATTTGTTTTGTTGTAAAATGTGTGTTGTTTACAGATCTCCATAGATACATAAACAAGTGAATGAGTCAGAGTAGTGACTCCTACCTCTTCACATTATGGTTATGTCCAAGGTTTCAGACAGTTTCCATTAACACCAGAGCAGTTCACTACGTTTTGTTTAATATATTCACATCATGTTTTGGTTTACAGGTTACATTAAGACAGCCCATTTGAATGAATGGGCTTCCAACACAACTCAACAAACCAAAATGTGTGTTGTAGGTCACTTATTGTGGTTGTAAACGTAATTGTTTTAAATTTAATAACAAACAGGTTTATACTTACCTGTTCTGTGCTATGGAATTGCACAGACAGATCTTGAACCTCCTTCTTGCTGGTCCCCCACCAGCACCCCTCCATACTCCATGTATGGGCAGGGAGGTTGTACAGAAGTTACCCTACTGGTGAGTCCCCCTCCCCCTCGATCGGCACTGCAGGCTTTAGCTGGCAGCACTGATCAGAGTATTCTGATGGTGGGAAAGTCTCCCGCTGTCATAATACAGAAGCTCAACAGGAGGATTCCCCCATTCACATTGAGTGTGTGGATGGGAGAATCTAATCAATTTTTTTTTTTTTTTTCAACTGGTTTCTCTGGTTGAAAAAAAAAGAAGACTCATCTATGGACAGCCTTAATGGCACTTCAGCATATGAATGCATGTATCATTTGCACTGGTGTGAATGGCCCCCAGAGATAGTCTGAGGGAAAGGAAACTTCTCTTGTGCTTTCCTATCCGCACGGAAGCAGAAACCCATGTGCTTCTATCATAATGCATGTGGTGTGGTTTATAATATGAGATAGAGGGTCGATGTCACGTTCTGTGGCTGCATTTATTTTTTTACTTTTTTGTTATTGCAGTGTGTTACTATTATACTTATTTTAATAGAACAGTGGGTAACCTGTAGCTTTATCTTTATATTTTATGAAGCATGAGGTTGTCAATGAAACAACATAATAATGAGCTTGAATTGATGATTCAAATTAGAAAAACAGTTTACTGTGATCTTCGTGAACAGTGATGGAAAACCTCCTGTCCTCTATATTTAAATTACAAGACAGAAATCAAGTCAGCCAACAGGTTGTAAACACATCAAATCATATAAAGACATAATTGAACTGGGTTACAGCTTGGAATTCATATTACTCTGTATATTTCCATAAAGCATGTTATTCCACATCTGATGGGGCTTAGCCTGTCATGTGTCATCTACTACATGGTCTGTAAGGAGCAAGGATGGTCATTTAAATTTGTATTTATTTTCAGTGGGTATCTATGACATTCAGCATTGGCAGAATCTTTTATATTTAAAAAGTTACTAAAATGGGTAAGAATTGTATGCATTATACCACAGCCAGTTCACCAAGGTTTTCCAGGTAGACATTTTTTTTTCAGACCCTTTATGTCTGGAAAAAAAAGGAATCTCATTTGGTATCTATCTATTCTTAGCCAGACTGGGAATTAAATAATTTGATTACATTTGCAGTACCAGCTTTAGACAGCCAAACTCTCCCAATAAAAGGACATATTTACAGTATAACAAACAGAATGGATAGTTTCCAAGATTCTCATTTGTATTTTTTCCATTTTCTTTTTTATTCGTTTTACAAGATACAGTAATACAGTTCAGTATATGTTTTTACATTGTTGAGACTATTTAGAACTATTCAGAACGCTAAAGGCATACAGTAGTATCAAAATCAAGGGATATCAATATAGTCCTTGCATTACTTCAATGAAGAACGTCTGAGGCTCTATGCAGTCTTTCCACAAGTCCAGTGTGAGTATAACCCTTTTCAGGGAGTCGACTAGAAGCGAGGGACAAATCCAGGGGTACAAACCAAGCGTGATCCTATTTATAATATTTATAATGTAAATTTGAACATATAACAAGTTCCATATTGTGATAAAAAATCCAATAGGACTAAAAGTGAGGATATAGGACCCGTCATTATTATCAAAAACAATTTAGAAAGAAAGTCTCAAAAGAGCAAAAGCAGGAAATAAAGGCAATGGTGAAGAAGGGGAATAAGAAACGTCCATCCAGAGATCCAGGGATCCAACACCATCTAGCCAAGAAGATCGCCTCTAGGTATCCAGGACCTGTAAATAAGATAGCCATGGGATCCATATGATATCAAATAGCGGTTGTTTATCTCGTAAGACATTCACCATCTTTTCATGAAGCATAATCCAGGTTAGCTTACACTTCAGCAAGTCAAGATCCACCACCAGACTTTTCCACGCAGTTTGTGTATTTGTGTGTGTCTGGGGATATTTTCAACTGGTTCATTTAACAACGCTATGCGGGTATCTTTGATGATATTGACCATGGTGACAGAGTAAACTAAACGAAATGGACCGCTATCCAGAAGGGGTTCCATATTTTATCAAATAGCGGTTGTTTATCTCTTAAGACACTCACCATCTTTTCATGAAGCATAATCCAGGTTAGCTTACACTTCAGCAAGTTGAGATCCACCACCGGACTTTTCCACGCAGTTTGTGTGTGTCTGGGGATATTTTCAACCGGCTCATTTAACAACGCTATCAGGCATCTTTGATATTGACCATGGTGACAGGGTAAACTAAACTAAATGGACCTGTAGAGTTTTCCCCACTTGACCACAACCTCGGAAACAGGCCTATTTTTTTTCCATTTTCACATTATACCTATTTATAATTTTTTGACTAAAGAAATACAAGTAGTGGCGCAAAAACAATCAGTAGTATATAGCAGCTACAGAGTCCGCTGTTTTTAAAAAATCCTTCATAAAACAAGTTATTAAAAAGTTATATATGTGAAAATAAAAAGGACCTGAAAATGAGAGGTGGAGACATGGAGACATGGAGGGGAGAATGCTGATCTATTTAAAGCTGTTGGTCCTGGTCGTTGTCCCGAGGCAAGCCTTCAAATCTTTTGGTTAAAGATTTCTATCGTACCCCTTACTTTTACCATATTCCAAAAATTCATAAAAGCCTAATAGACCCTCCTGGCAGACCCATAATAGCTGTCATGGACAGTATAACCTCAGGTCTTTCCAAATATATAGATTTTTATTTACAACCTATGGCCCAGGCACTACCTTCCTATATTAGAGATGGCACCCATCTTTTAGAACTCCTAAAACCTTATTTTTGGAATGAAGATTATATGTGGATGTCCCTTGATGTCAGCTCTTTGTACACATCAATTTCCCATATTTTTGGCATTACTGCCGTACAACATTTCTTATGTAAGAATCCTTCAATGAACAGCAGACAGGCATCTTTTATCCTTGAATGTACTGAATATTGTCTTACACATAATTATTTTGCATTTGACGGCCAATTTTATGTGCAGACAACAGGAACAGCAATGGGAGCCAATTTTGCCCCCTCATACGCAAACCTCTCAATGGGGTTTTGGGAGGAAAGACACATCTGGAGTAACAACCCTTACTCTAAACATCTTGTCTTCTATGGTAGATACATAGACGACATAATCATTATATGGAGTGGTAGCAACAAAGACTGTGAAGACTTTGTCCTCTATTGTAATGATAACAAGTACGGTATAAAGTTCACTCATGTCACTCAATAACCCATTATTATTGTTTTTCTCCCCCCCCCTTTTTCTTTCATATATCACTATTTTTCTAAATTATTATTTCCTTATCTATCATTTAAATGACATGCCATATATTTGTCATTTATATATATATATATATATATATATATATATATACTTGCACTTGGTTTTATTTTCCCAATACTTCCTCACTCTTCCCTTGGCTTTCTAAGTGCCTTCAAAGAGTTTCTTCATGCAAACTCCAAAATTAGCTCAGTTCCGTTTTTCTCCACTAGATGGCACACTCCCCTTTGTTTAAATAGGCATCCAGTTACTGTTAGTCTTTCATGCTTGAGAAAGGAGCGTGCCTAGTCACTCACAGGCGCAAGCTCCGAAACGTCGTCGCAACCCAGTGACGTCACCGCGACTCAGCTGCGCTCCTGGCCTCGCTTCCAGTCAGTCTCTCCATGCCAGCCGGTTTACCGACGATCTGAGCAGACGGACACCGTAAGGCTTGCGAGCACTCTCAGCCAACAACCAGCGCGGAAGGACGCCACAATAGAGACTTTTATACAGGATCTACATACTGGACTCCCAACTTTTCATATGTAAGTGGTTGCTGTGATCTATAACCAATTAAAGCTATCTGTCGATTAACCCATTGGCGCCCTCTTCTTTTTTCTTTCTATATAATTTTTTGACTGATTACAGAAAATAATACCTACATTTATGAGTTATCCACTTGCATATTAATTTCCATATTTAGTAAGGAAAAATAAGAATTTAGTAAAAGTATGTGATCAAATTAGCGCAGCATTTTAAACGTGGTGCAAATGAGGATTCCAAATACTTGTATAAGCTTCTTTCTTTCTCTCCTCTCTAAGCTATCTCTGTGGTTTTGTTCCAGCTCGCCAGTTTTGAGAAAGTCTGCCAGTTTTGTTTGCAGCTTTTGCAAAAAACATGGTAAAACTACTCTCAGTTTGCAAAAGCCCCTTCATGATTCTTCTGGTTTGCTGGCCTATAGATCACAGCTTCATAACTGTAAAAAAACAGTTGGTGAACATGTCAGGATACAAACAAGCAAGAAAGCAGGTCTTGAAAGGTACAACCTATGAGTGCCATCTTATCTGTCTGTCCAGAAAATGTCATTAACTGTTGACGATGGCCCTGTTGTTACGTACAATTGCTTACTGAGGAAATCCATCCATGGACTTCAAAAAAAAAAAAACACAATTTTTTTTTCTGGAAAATCAATCATATACTTTATAGTGGATATACTGTAGGACCTAGTATGGATTAGTAGCCCATTGTATACTTTATAAACAGTAGGGCAGTTTACATTTTGTTTCTCCAGTATATAAAAATAAATGTTTTACATTATATAGCCATGGGTAAAGACAGCACCACGGAATGGTATCTTATTAAAATACAGGAAAAAATAACATGTCACGATAACTTCAACATTAGGACAGATAATGGGATTAATTGATTTCCTGCAAGGATAACTTGGGGCTGACATATGTACTCTTTATCTCGGGATTTCATTTCATTCAGGTCTAATGACAAGTCTTTATCTCTCTTGACTGGCTACAGCGAGAATACAGTCATGAAATCAGAAGTATGCCATGTACGCTATGTATGAACTAATATCAGGTCTTGCACAAATACATTACATTTATCACTCTGGAAGATGATTTTTTGTTGCTTTTTAACATATTCACCAAACATTATGTGTGCTGTTCTGATTTCGAAGCTGTTTTTTATTAGGAGCCTGAGTTCCTTGACTTCTGAGACAATGTCTGCCCACCTGCCTGTATTCTTTTTAATAACAGTGCATTTAACAGCTACTGTAGTGCAAATTATAACAGGCACATTGTGCTGTCTGTTCTGAAGCTAAAAACCTACATGCTAAATGTTTAAAATGCCTGACAGGTTCACTTTAAAGGGACGTGATGCTGTGCAGATTGCAGCAACCCATAAGCAAGCAAGCAATAATAATCTCTTCTTAACTGATATAACAACAGTAAAGTAGAATGTGATTGATTCCTATAAGTTATTGTTCTTTGTCCATTATTGTGTGCCAGACCTTAAAGAGAACAAATCACCAATTAGTATCTGTTATAATCTGAAACCGCAAGTCCATCCTATCACTTGACTGAACACATCAATGAGGATACATTATCTTTTGCAACAAGCAAATTAAAAATGTGGACAGCACCACCCAAGTGTGCTACCTCAGGGCTCAATATATACAGTGTCTTAAATACGTTTTTATACCCCTTGACATTTTTACCTTTTGTCCTGTTTCAACCAAAAACGTAAATGTATTTTAGTGGGATTTTGTGTGATAGACCAACACAAAGTGGCACATAATTGTGAAGTGGAAGGAAAATTATAAATGTTTATAATGTTTTTTTACAAATAAATATCTTAAAAGTGTGGTGTGCATTTGTATTCAGCCCTCTTTACTCTGATACTCTCAACTAGAATCTAGAATAGCGTACACCTGTGTGTAATTTAATCTCAGTATAAATTCAGCTGTTCTGTGAAGCCCTCAGAGGTTTGTTAGATAACCTTAGTGAACAAACAGCATCATGAAGACCAAGTAACACACCAGACAGATCAGGGATAAAGTTGTGGAGGAATTTAAAGCAGGGTTAGGTTATAAAAAAATATATATCCCAAGCTTTGAAGATCCCATGGAGCACTGTTCAATCCATCATACAAAAATGGAAAGAGTGTGGCACAACTGCAAACCTTCTAGGACATGGCTGTCCACCTAAACGGACAAGCCGGGCAAGGAGAGCATTAATCAGAGAAGCAACCAATAGGCCTCTGCTAACTCGGAAGAGCTGCAGAGATCCATAGCTCAGGTGGGAGAATCTGTCCACAGGACAACTATTAGTCGTGCACTCCACAAATCTGGTCTTTATGGAAGATTGGCAAGAACATATTTCACATATTTATTTGTGAAAATTTTTGATAGTCCACCATAAAGATGAAATCACTGTAGAAGAAAGTACTGTAGAAGAAAGACACACATGTAAGGGCACAGTAGAGTTATACTGTAACTTTGCCTGTGATTGTGAGATCCACCACCATATGATAAAATTGTCACGCTTACCAGAGAGTGTGGCCGCACATACCGATAAGTATCAATACCGATAAGAGTCAAATGAGCGTTTGTGAGGTCTACCAGTTTCAGATGGATGGTTGGAGATCCCCCCCTCATGATGTGAATGGAGAAGTTTCACTTAAGGCAAACAGACTCCCACAGACAGCAGACATCAATGGACATCAATGGGAAAGGCTGCCATCATCCAAAATGGATTTTGGATGGCGGCTTGCAATACACACCCTCTAAAGATAATTGTTCGGGAGCGACCCTCCCCCAGTCTGACATGACATTTCCAATTAAACAAACTTACAGCATTTAACACGATTCAACTTTATAGAAACTTTCTTAAATTAGCTTTCAAAGGCAATGTAGAAACTATAACAAAGGACCTTCTTAAGTATATGACACAAAATAGGTGATAAGCACACTGTGCATAATTAAAAGTAGTAAAAAAAACTAACAAATAATAAAAACTGAAATCACAGTTCTTAGTAAGCTAATTAAAGATGCAACACCATGCCGCCAAGTGAAAATGAATCCTTCCTACATTTGTCATACATCAAGGAAACTGTAGTGACGTTTATTAGGCTATATCTTTTAAGAACATTCTTTAGCCATATGTATAATTATGTTCTTTGTGTCTTTGCATCATGTGTGTCTTTGTATATTTGTATTACAATTAAGCTGGCCATAGGTGGATCGAAATTAAGGCTGCTGAGAAGGGACCACCTGAATTTACATTCATTTATGGCCATCAGGGCAAAGACAAGCAATGTGCAGAAGGGCCGGCTGCCCTGGGCGCAATGCTTTCTCGGGGACAGGCTGACAGGGATAGTGACAGTGGCAGTGATTTTGAGAAGTGATTGCTGGGTGTAGGACCCCCTAAGCTTGCACATCATAAATGGGGAGGGGGAGCAGTTTGAAATCTTTGCCCTGGGCACTGGATAACCTTGTCCCAGTACTCATGGCTATTCCCACTCAAGAGAAGTCGATCTAATGAACAGTTTCTTGCAAATGGGAATTTTTTAAGTTTTTCCTGTGATCAGTGGCTGCAGGCAATCAGCTGCAGCGCTGATCACTGTATTCAAACAGCAGCGGAGTCCCAGCTGTCAGAATACAATAGCGCAGTGGGGAGGATTATTCCATCCACTTTGCTTATGTGGAAAGGGGAATTCATTTGTTTTTTTCCAACAGCCAAAAAAACATCCATCTATGACCAGCCTAAATCCACTTCAAAAGGGTTTTGTACATATAGGGCCAGATTCAGGTATACTCCAGCCTAACTGTCACTTTAAGCCGGCGTTTTTGTTTTCTGTAACCAGAAAACAAGAAAGGCCGGGTTGGAGTTCCGATGCGAGCGGCGTAATTGAATTTCGCCATCGCAACTTTAATTTAAAAATGGCGCCGGGGGCGTTCCCGCTGATTTACGCCGAAAAAATATGTTAATCAGAGGGAATCGGCAATTCACGATCGTATTCGGGCGCGACGCAGTGACTTTCCGACGTTTCTGTAAGCGATACGCGGCGTAAAGATAAAGCAGCCCCCTAGTGGAGTATCCTATGTTAAGTATAGCCGTCATCATCGCGTCGGAAAAAAAAAAATCGCGTCGCTTGCGTAAAACGTCCATGAATGGGGATTTGACGTCATTGACGTTCACTGACAGAATTTGGAGCATGCGCACTGGGATGCATTGACACTCGACGCATGCGCAGTACGTTCGCCGCGGGATCGCGCTTAGTTTAAATAATACACGCCCCGTACCCGCCCAATTTGAATTCCGCTGGCTCATTTGCGATACGCTGCCGCAACTTTAGGAGCAAGTGCTTCATGAATAACAGCACTTGCTCCTAAAATTCCGCCAGAGTAACGTAAATGAGAAGCGTTACTCTAGCTTAAAGATGCTCCCATCTACCTGAATCTGGCCCATATTGTATTAACATAGGTCTGTACCTGATTTATGCAGTACATTGTATATGTATATACATTATATACATTATATATATATATATATATATATATATATATATATATATATATATATATATATATATATATATATATATATATATAAAATTATAAATGCATACTGACATGGTAATTTCAAGGTAATATATTTTCTAAAGAATGCAATAATTTGGGGTCTAGTTAAACTTTGCCAGGCAAGCCATTATCCAATTCAAAATAATAATAAAATGAGCTTTACTTTTCAATGTCTATGTAATAAGTATCATTTTCTGTAGCTTTCTAAGTTGAATTCAATTTTGTTTTTATTGCACCGTGGCAAAAAAACTGCACAAACTACAGCAGAAAGAATTTCCCAAAAGACTTATCCCACTGCTCCTGTAAATGCTGCACTTCATCGTTCAAAGCACTACAGACAGAATCTGAAGTCAGATCACATGCATCCTGTGATATGAAATATTACTTTGCTGCCAGTTACTTATGTATGAATAAAACGAAATATCCTGGTGCATTAAAACATTCTAGTGAGCCAAGTGTCCTAAGCATAACCTTGTTAAATCTAAGAGGCTGAGTGCTCTAGGTGATATACAGTACATGCTCTTAATATAAGTGGATTCTGGGCATAAGATATCTGCCAATATTAAGGCTAAGCATATGTTACATAGTTACATAGTTAGTCAGGTTGAAAAAAGACACAAGTGCATCTAGTCTAAATCATATAATCCCATAAACACAATCCTTTACCCATAGTTGATCCAGAGGAAGGCGAAAACACCCAGAAAAACATGATCCAGTTTGCTACAGCAGGGGAAAAAATCTTTCCTCATCCTCCGAGAGGCAATCAGATTTTCCTTGGATCAACTTTACCTATAAATTTTAGTATCCAGTTATATTATGTACATTTAGGTACATTTCAGACCTGTCATCAATCTCTAGTAATACTTTCATGCTTATCTCTGGTTGTGTATCAGCCTTAGGGCCTGCACTCTCACACCTGTCTGCCTAAGTAATCTTCCCTCAAGCAAGGGTCCACCCCAGCCTCTAACTAGGAACACTATATTAACCTGTGCACTGCAAGCCAGCCTCACTGATTAATATTGTGTGTTTGGCTTCCTGTGTGTGTCTTGCTTTGTGCTCTACGTCTGATTCTATTTACCAACCTTGGCTTGTTCTTGACTGTCTGTCTGCTTCATATGCTGACCTTTATGCATGTTCTTTGACTATACCTGCCAAGCTTGTTTCCCCAACCCTTTGTCTTATCTCCTGACTATACCTTGTTGTTCCAGTCTGCTGCTTCCTCTCTAGCCTCCAGTAGCCTACCATGAACGTGAGCTGAGAGACCCTGGGGGCCGCGACCTGGAGCCAGTTGCAGGGAAGTCCATCCCCATCATCAGGGGCTCTGATGAACACCTGCTGGCTCTTAGATTCCGCACCTGGGAAATCTTATGCTCTAGCTCCCAGTGTGATACTTGTTGGTGCTCTATAGGGCCTGCTTTGCTCCAGGCAGTCAGCCATAGGGTCCACTACCTTAGCAGTGCACTTCTGAAGCCAACGGGGTGCATCTGTCACCTACCATCAGTTGACCTGACAAGGCCTTTTTTAAAGCAATCTACTGGGCTTGCCAGAACCACCGCTGGAAGGAGTCTATTCCACATTTTCACAGTTCTTACTGTGAAGAAACATTTTAGTTTTTGGAGATTAAATCTTTTTTCTGTAGCGCTACCCCCTCAGGAGCCGCTGGTTGTTTTTGGGATCTACTCTCTTTGATTTGGCTCGCCCCTACTTAAATAGTTTGAACCCTCCCTTGACACATCAGAAGTCTGGTGGGTGTATTGTGACCCCTGCTGAGCTGGGGGCACAATGGCAGGCACACAATATTTAATGACAATATATTGATAGTATTACCTGAGTAATGGATGGTCCCTCCGGACTAGAAAACATATGCTCCACACAGTTGTATATTTAAATCAAAGTAAGTGAGTTTACTTAATAAGTACTCAAAAAGAACAAGTTTAGGTTATAAAATGAATAGTTGCTATGCAATAACACAATATGATTTCGCAAGGGCCCTTGCAGAAATCCACAAATGGCATTTATGAGAGAAAAAAATCTATCCTAAAGAATGGTACCATTCGGCTAAACTAGTGAACAATCTGTGCTCGCGAGCTCCCTCTATCGGGCGATCCTGCGAACAGCTAAAGTCCACGTTGCGGCCGGGAGGTGCACATTAAAGTTAAAATCCACAAGGAGCAGATGATAATGGGAAATTAATCCGGTAAAGTGTGATGAACATCAACGTTGGTGAGCTGATCGCTGGGCAGCGTCAGTCATGTCTGTATAAACACTATGAACAGTGAAAGGCCTCTAAGTTTAAGCTGGGGCCAAACAGAGGCGGGCGGCCTGTCAGGTGGCACTAAAGTGTCTGTCTAGAGAGAGAGTTAGAAGTTGAGAATGTGCTCTCTCACCCGACAGGCCGATCCGCCTGGGTTACTCTCAGAGGGTGCGTCTGTTAATTGCTGCACCACAGCACAAGGGTCCCTGACGAGGGCGTTCCACTGTTTCAGTTGTCAGCTGGGTTGCCTCTTCAATCTCCGGGTACATGGGCTGGATACTGGAGTCTTGCTTCTTTCCAGGTGGCTGGTCTCTTGATGAATTTAGGCCCCGGCTTCTGGGCCTAGCAGTACGGCTGTCTCTGTCAGTAGCTCCGCAGGGGAGAAGAAGCTGGTCCCGAGAGAGCGAACTGGCGCCACACCCTCTCCTTAAGTAACCTCCCCCAGAAGTCTGTGCGGAGGTGTCACATGTTCAAATCTTGCAGGGCATTGTGGGAACTGTAGTCCGTTTCTCCTCAGAGTCAATGGAGTCCATATCTCCCGCTACTCGTAGTCCCACAATGCCTAACTCCTTAACGATAACTTTAGTATTTACAAACGTGAATAAAGTCCCAGCGGGGATAGCCTGTCATTAGACAGGGGGACGCCGCTACATCTATTATAAATAAAGAGTGCCCCCTTGTCCTCTGTGATGACCCTAAAGTGAATAACTCAACACCAAGTTCACTATATGGACCACTTTTGTATTTGTACATGTTGATCATATCCAACTTAATCTCCTCTTCTCAAGAGAGAATTATTTCAATTCCTCTAATCTTTCCTCCATGCTGAGTTCCTCCATGCCTCTTATCAGTTTTGTTGCCCTTCTCTGCACTTTCTCCAGTTCCCCAATGTTTTTTTATGAACTGGTGCCCAAAACTGAACTGCATATTCCAGATGAGATCTTACTAATGATTTGTACAGGAGCATAATGTTATCTCTCTCTCTCTGGAATCCATACCTCTCTTAATATGAGATAGGACGTATTAAGAAAGTTCGCTTTGGAAACCACAGCTTGGCATTACATGCTATTATTGTGCTTATGATCTACCAAAACCCCCAAATCCTTCTCCACTACGGATCCCCCCAGTTGTTCTCCCCCTAGTATGCATGATGCATGCATTGTCTTAATTAACTTACATTTATCAACATTAAACCTCAATTGGCACTTAGTTGCCCAATTAGACAGAGCATTGAGGTCAACTTGTAAATTGGCGACATCCTGTAAAGACGTTATTTCACTGCATAGCTTGGTGTCATCTGCAAAGACAGAAATTGTACTTTTAATCTCAGACCCAATATCATTTATAAATATATTAAAAGGTAAGGGTTCCAGCAGTGAACCTTGGGGTACACCACTGATAACTTTAGACTATTCAGAGTAAGAATCATTAACCACTACTCTCTGAATTTTGTCTTTTAGCCAGTTTAGACTTTGCCTTACACATTAGCTGTGTTTGTCTGGAACTGTGTCAAATGCTTTTGCAAAATCCAAGTATACCACATCCACAGCCACCCCTCTGTCCAGGGTTTTATTTACCTCTTCATAAAAAGAAATCAGGTTTGTTTGACAACTTGTGTCTTTCATGAATTCATGTTGTCTGTTGCTTAACCACTTCCATACCAGGCACTTACTCCCCTTCCTGCTCAAGCCAATTTTCAGCTTTCAGCGCTGTCGCACTTTGAATGACAATTGCGCGGTCATGCTACTCTGTACCCAAACAATTTTTTTATAATTTTGTTCCCACAAATAGAGCTTTATTTTGGTGGTATTTGATCACCTCTGTGGTTTTAATTTTTTGCGCAACAACTAAAAAAATACCCCAAATTTTGAAAAAAAAATAAGCTTTTATTTTTTTCTGTTATTTTTTTGTAAATAAATACGTTTTCTTCTTCAATTACAGGCACTGATATGGCGGCACTGATGAGGTGGCACTGATGGGCACCGATGAGGCAGCACTGATGGACACTGATAGGTGGCACTGATGGGCACTGATAGGTGGCACTGATGGGCACTGATAGGTGGCACTGATGGGCACTGATAGGCGGCACTGATGGGCACTGATAGGCGGCACTGATAGGCAGCGCTGGTATGCGGCACTGATGGGCACTCATAGGCGGCACTGATGGGCACTCATAGGCGGCACTGGTGGGCACTCATAGGCAGCACTGGGCACTCATAGGCGGCACTGATGGGCACTCATGGGTGGCACTTATAGGTGGTACTGGTGGGTACTTATGGGTGGCACAGATGGGCACTGATAGGTGGGCACTGGGCATGGATGGGCACTGAGAGGTGGCACTGATGGACACTGAGGGGTGGCACTGATGGACACTGAGGGGTGGCACTGATGGCATTGCTGGGCATCACTTGTTTATACCATATTGTGCCAGTCAGTGCCCATGTTGCTAGTCAGTGCCCATTTGTGGGCACTGATTGGCATCTATTGTTCTCATTTTTTGTATCTTTTTTTATTGTTGCACCCTTCCCTGGTGGTCCTGGTGGCTTCCCTGGTGGTCCAGTGTGCGCATCTGAAGGGGGACTGCGTTGATAAACAATCAGCGCAAACCCCCCCCCTGTCAGAAGAGCCGCCGATCAGCTCTCCTCTGCTCGCGTCTGTCAGACGCGAGTGAGGAAGAGCCGGTCAACGGCTCTTCCTGTTTACATCATGATCAGCCGTGATTGTACATGGCTGATCACATGGTAAAGAGCCTTCGTCTTGTTTTGCAGTCTCTGCCCTAATTCATCCCAAAGATGTTCTTTCGGGTTGAGGTCAGGACTCTGTGTAGGCCAGTCAAGTTCCTCCACCCCAAACTCGCTCATCCATGTCTTTATGGACTATCTGGAGCTCTTCCACAATGGACTGTATCCTGTGCAGGTATGCTGGGGCAGCCATAAACTCTGAGTTACTGATTAGGGATGTTAGGGGAAGACTATACACTTTGCCATGTATGCTGCAATTTCCTGGTAAAAGTTTTGAAACTTTTCCTGGTCTGAAGTTACTTAAGGGGCGTAATGCAAGTAACTGGCACACATAGTCTACCGTTGGGTTAGTTAAACATGCTGGGGTATGAAGACAACAGCACAATATTTTACACAGTGTGAAGACTCTGATCGGACAGACCGATTTGAACAAATCTGTCTGCTGGGGACGTATTGGTTTGATCGTGTACACACGATCAAACCAAAATCCCCGCCGGCAGGCGGCACGCTGACTTGGCGGTGACGTTGAAGCCGCCACGTCTCCGCACCAGGAAGTAAAACACTTCCGCGCATGCGTCGAAACCATTCGACGCGTGTGCGAGAAGACATGTCTGCTGTTTACCGTACTAACCAGCAGACATGTCGGGCGGATGGGTTCCCAGCCGACAGATTTAAAAGCATGCTTTTAAATCTGTCGGCTGGCCAAATCCGTCGGCTCAACCGTACACACGATCGAATCTGTCTGCTGGGACGGTCGGGCCGACCGTTTCCAGCAGATAGATTTGATCGTGTGTACGCGGCCTCACTGCTTGCCAAGGGTAATTAAAGGGGTTGTAAAGGTAAAAGTTTTTTTACCTTAAAGCGGATCTCCACCCTAAAGTGAAGATCCGCTGATCGGAACCCTCCCCCCCTCCGGTGTCACATTTGACACCTTTCAGGGGGAAGGGGGGTGCAGATACCTAAAGACAGGTAACTTCACCCACTTCCGGCCCGCAGTCTCAGGCAAAAGTCGGGTTTTTCCCGTTGTGTGCTGGGAACTCTCGGCTCCAAGCACACAGCGGGAGCCAATCGGCGGGTGCAACGCGACTCGCGCATGCGCCGTAGGGAACCGGGCAGTGAAGCCGCAGCGCTTCACTTCCTGGTTCCCTCACCGTGGATCGAGGGGGGAGCAGCAGAGAGACGAGTGATCGCTCGTCCTCTGCTGCGGACGCCGCTGGACTCCAGGACAGGTAAGTGTCCTATTTTTAAAAGTCAGCAGCTATAGTATTTGTAGCTGCTGGCTTTTAAAAAAAAAATTAATAGGCTATCCGCTTTAATGCATCCTATGCAATAAGGTAAAAAAACATCTGACAGCACTGCCCCCCCCCCCCCCCCCGAGGCCACATTTTACTTACCTGACCATTCGAAATTCCCGGCACGTGCTTGTCATCCTGTTCGGTTCCCAGCCTGGCCGTTGATTGGCTAGGCTGGGCGGATTGATAGCAGAGCAGCCATTGGCTGGCGCTGCTGTCAATCACAGTGGATGATGCGGCGTGCCAGGGGGCGGGGCCGAGTGATACAGTCATCATGGGAGCGCGCTCGCAAAAGTTTTCCACCATGCAAGCTCGCTCGCATGAAGGTAGAAAGCTTTTGCGAGGAGGAGCCGAGACAGCCGCTAAGGGACCCCAGAGGACAGTGTTCGGGGGCACTCTGTGCAAAACGAGCTGCACAGTGGAGGTAAGTATAACATGTTTGTTATTTAAATTCTGCCTTTAGTGTTTCTTTAAGGTTTAACATGCGGCCTGTTGTAAGTGTGTAAATGTGACAGGTGGGGTAGCCGGAGGAGTTGTCAGCATTCTCCATGAGCAGGTCTGTCTCCCATAGCGATGGGACCAGATCAGCACCACAGAGGTCCTCAACCTGTGCACAGGTATGGAAGAGGAAGCGTAAGTGAGTGCGTACATGCACCCCGGGGTAGGCATCCTATGTGATCCACACTTGGCATCCAACGAGGAAGGGAACATGGAGGAGGTACCACACACCTACCTCCCCTACAGGCTGACTATATCTCTGGACACATTGATCATAATGACTTTGACAAAAGGTAACCTCTGGCTATGTATATTTGAATTCCCAAGTTTTCGTGATAAGTTTACTACTCTTTAGCGTGAACTGTATTATTTTGCTGTTGTTTACCATATTACTATTAGTTCTGTTTTCTAAGGATTCAAATCCTACATTTTTCCATGTCTGTCTAGTAAGGATGAGCTCTGGCGTGTTAGTACAGCCCACGTGCAGAGCCCGCCAGGAAGACATTGTCCCTATGCATGGCTGCAGAGATCGGGAAATGTCTCACTGCCTGTTATTAGCGCAGCACAATGCCGACTTCCTGGCGAGCTCAGCATGTTGGGTGTGCGAGCACGCCGGAGCTCATCCTTATGCCTCGTACACACGATCAGATTTTCTGTCAGAAAAACCTTGCATGGCTTTTCCGACAGGATTACACTCAAGCTTGGCTTGCATACACACGGTCACACAAAAGTTCTCTGAACTTTCGACCGTCAAGAACGCTGTGACGTACAACACTACGACGAGCCGAGAAAATTAAGTTCAATGCTTCCGAGCATGCGTCAAATTGTTTCTGAGCATGCGTCGGAAATTGCTACAGACGATCGGATTTTCCGCTAGGAATTTTTTCCGTGTGAAAATTTGAGAACCAGCTCTCAATCTTTTGTTGGCGGAAATTCCGACGGAGCATACACACGGTCGGAAGTTCCCCTAAAATGCTCACATTGAACTTTTGTTGTGGGAATTTCCGATTGTGTGTAGAAATGTCAAATGATTTTAATTAAGCAGACATCTGCTACAAATTCTTCTTGTGTGTTTTTTCTTCTTTTATAAGCATACAGGATACACTTGTCACCTCACCATATAAGACCCATCAAAAAATGTATTTATACTAAATATTACTTTACAAAATATTGTAGGTATGTTTGATAAAAGAACATTCAATGATATTTGCTTATTTGAGAGACACAAAATAAATGATAGAAAGCAGAACAGTAAAGTTAGCATGTTGCTGGTAAATCATAAATCTTCATTGAGTATAGGCATGAATTTTCCTCTGGAAAAAAAAGAATAAATCGTGTACTACATTATAAAGTGCTGATGGGTCAGATGCAAATGAAATTTTACCTATACTAAGCCAGTTTTTGTGCCACTGGGATTTTAGCAAGTGTGATAATACATTAATCTTTATTACAGTGAAGAGTAATATTTTAAAGGGACCCGATCAGTTGCCTAAAAAAAATCAAGTGGTCAGCTTCTTGAAAAAGAACAGCAATTATGCTAATCTGTCTGTCTCCCTGTGTCTCCTACCTTACATCCATTCATTTGCTGAAGCCTCAGTTTAGACTCTTCATCATTGCACATTTTTTGTCGTGTTGAATGTTTGTATTGCCCCATGCTGAGGTCCCTTCCTACAACCCCTACAGCCACAGATCATAGTGGGGGGACACAGGCATCTGACACTCCCAGAAGTGTCAAATGCTGAGATATCTGAGGGAACGTAGGAAACATAGACTGCTGGAAATGTGACTAAAAGAGCCCCTCAATTGTGACCACTAGATTTTTTTAGGCACATGACAGAAGTTTCTTTAAAATGTTAATTTGTTAAGTATTGTTACTATCTGACAATAGGCTTGTCTTAAATTGACTATGTGATCAGTTCTGCCAATAGCCTCTGCCAATAGCTTCTTCCAAGCTATTAGCAAAGCCAAGCTTGTAATGACATTGAGGGTAATGATTTTTGATGGAGACTTGTATCCAAAGGCAGCATTCCAGCTCACTCACAGTATAACCCTTTCATGCCTAAGCCTATTTCTGACATTTGGGCCCAGATTCACAGAGCAATTACGCCTGTCTAACTGGTGTTAGACAGGAGTAATTTCAAATTTCGCGCGCCGTATCACTAGTTTGAATCCTCAAACCATGATACGGCGGCTTCGGGCTTCGATCCGAGAGGCTTACGTCTTCGTAAGCCTTCGGATCTACGCTGCGATATTTTTGCGGTCGCTGGGAGGAGTCCGCGTCGTTTTCAGCTTCGGATATGCAAATTACTTTTTACGGCGATCCACGAAGATACGAGTGGTCTTCGCAATCGCTTACGTCATTTTTTTGCTACGTACTGTTAGACCAGCTATTTGCTGGTCTAACGGTGCGTAGCCCATGTTAAGTATGGCCGTCGTTCCCGCGTCGAATTTAATATTTTTTTCTTTTTTTACGTAACTCGTTCGGGAATAGGAATGTCCGTAAACGACGCTACTCAAACAACGAATGACGTAACGACGTGATTTCGCGCAATGCACGGCGGGAAATTTCTGAACGGAGCATGCGCAGTTCGATCGCCGCGGGAACGCGCCTATTTTAAATGCTTCACGCTCCCTACTCGCGTAGATGGCTTGCGCCGGGAGAAATACACTATGCCGCCGTAGTTTACTGGACAAAATCTACCGGGATTCCACATAGAGCCAGGTAAAATACGGCGGCGTAGTGTATTTCTGATACTCTACGCGAATCTAATTGTATGTGAATCTGGGCCTTGGTGTTTATAAGTTAAAATCCTTTTTTTTGCTAGAAAATTACTTAGAACCCCCAAACATTATATATTTTTTTAGCAGAGAATCTAGAGAATAAAATAGTGATGGTTGCAATATTTTATGTCACACAGTATTTGTGCGGCGGTGTTTTCAACGCAACTTTTTGGGAAAAATTTACTTTCATGAATAAAAAAAAAATGAAAAAGTAAAGTTCGCCCAATTTTTTTGCATAATGTGAAAGATGATGTTGCGCCGAGTAAAGAGATACCAAGCATGTCACGCTTTATAATTGCACGCACTCGTGGAATGGCGACAAACTACGATACCTAAAAATCTCCATAGGCGACGATTTAAACTTTTTTTTACGGTTACCAGGTTGGAGTTACGGAGGAGGTCTAGTGCTAGAATTATTGCTCTCGCTCTGACGATCGTGGCGATACCTCACATGTGTGATTTGAACACCGTTTTTATATATGCGGGCACAATTTCCATATGCGTTTTCAGCGCTCAAAGGTTATCAGCGGTGTACCCCAAGGTTCGGTGTTGGGTCCCTTACTTTTCAATATATTTATAAATGATATTGGGTCTGAGATCAAAAGTAACATTTCTGTCTTTGCAGATGACACCAAGCTATGCAGTGGAATAACGTCCTTGCAGGATGTCTCCAATTTACAAGCCGACCTCAATGCTCTGTCTAAGTGGGCGACTAAGTGGCAGATGAGGTTTAATGTTCATAAATGTAAAGTTATGCACTTAGGGGCTAAGAATATGCATGTGTTATACATGCTAGGGGGAGTACAACTGGGGGGAATCTGTAGTGGAGCACAAACTGTCATAAATTGGGGGCACAAACTGGCGGCAGTTGGGGGCACAAATTGGCAGCAATTGGGGGCAACAGACTGGCTGACATTGGGGGCACAAACTGCCTTAAATTGGGGGCACAAACTGGCTGCAATTGGGGAGAAAAACTGGCTGCATTTGGGGGCGCAAACTGTCTGCATTTGAGGGGACAAACTGGCTGCATTTGAGGGGACAAACTGGTGGCGTTTGATAGGCACATTGGCTGCGTTTAATAGGCACAGTGGCGGCAATTTATGTTTTTGTTTTTTTTAGTTTGTTTGCACCCCCCAATTTTTTTTAGCACCAGCCGCTACTGGGTCTGATTTAGCATGGGGTGTGTCAGATCTGTAGAGAGACCACTGCTTCCACACAGAGATCAAGGGTCCTTTTATGCAGCGTGTCCTTTACTGAGTAGTTTTATAGTTCCCATTAAAATGGGAATCGGCGTTTCTTACTCATTTGCATATTTTAAATGGGAACGCCGAATGCTCAGAATCAAGTCGACACATGCATGGAAGCATTAAACTTAATTTTTCTCGGCTTGGCTAGTGTTTTACGTCACCGCGTTTTGGACAGTCAGAATTTAGTCTGACAGTGTGTATGCATGACAGCTTAAACGGAATTCCGATGAAAAAATCCATCGGATTTTAGACCATCGGATACTCCGATCGTGTTTACTCGGCATAATAGCTGCTAGCAATAGTCACATGTAAAATTCAACAAGCTGGTTGTACCCAACTTTATTAATAGATCAACTTGGGGACATTAAGCCTGCCCATACATGGTTCGAATCGTGGCAAGTCCCTGCTGACCGGGCCGAGATTTGAAACGTCTATGGCCGGCTTTACCCTTTTTGGTTCTGTTTCTGGATCTGCTTAAAAATTTGTATAATTGGTCAATCAAAGCAAAAAACAAATAAACAGTATTTTTTCCTGTTACCCCTCTACCCAGGTTGCCCAAGCCAGTTTACAAGTGCCATACGGCAAATACAACCTTACCATGGAAGAAGACAAACACTGTCATACGTGAAGCCCATAAGCATTCCAGGTTAAGCTATTAGCTTGTCTCTTTTCTTATGATTGCATTTCTTAATCAGGCCTTTAGACAACGTTACAAGCTCACTGCTCCTTTGATTCCCAATAAAATCTATTTTTTAAACTTCATTTGCATATCAATACCTTGCTTGATTTTCTACCACCATATGATGAAAATTGTATCTGTTTCAAAAGCCCTGAGAATACATTTGCAAATATAATTTCCCTAGAGGGAGAAGGCCTTTTTAAAGCAACTTTGATACATTTTTCCTTCTACAGTTCCCATCTTGTCAGTGTATTTTTATTCATATTTTTAGTTTTTATTTGCATAACAAGAGCTTGGCTGTGCTTTTGTAAGTGACTTTACCCACATCTTGAAGAATAGAATAGAAACTTAAACTAAATTTGACAAGCAGAAAAAAGTACCCAAAACAGCTCTGTTTTATTTGACGTTTTTCTCTGCTGGCAGCACACAATTATTATGCTTAGTACAAAGAAACAAGCACAATTCTTGCATTGTTTTGTATTATTGGGTATACTGTAGTCTTTAGTATTACTGATATTCTCCTTTCAATTTTATAATGCTAATTTCTGTCTACAAAGCAACATTTCTTCTTTACTGTAAAGTAGGCATGTCATTGTTCTACTTGAGCCCAGAATTTCATAAAGCTGTTTTTTTAAGGGACCCCTAGATGTAACTTTTGAAAATTGTCTTTTCTTGAAGAACAAACATACTTTTGTAGTGTATCCAGGTCTTTAACTTCAGTCATACGTGCAGGGTTTTGAGGATATGTGTGGCTTGCCCTAGGTGGGGAGGTCCGAACAAGGAAAAATGTTTCAGCATCTTTGATTCAACAGAAGATTCTCCTTTCTTCTCTGTGCATGTGGTAATATAGGTCAGTAAGCGGCATGTGTCATAATAAGCTGTTAAAAATATAATATTTTTAAAGGTTGCTAGGAATGTATGAAAATAATTATTTTGGCAGTAATTTTATTTTAAATCAACTTGCCTTCCAACCTTTTGATGTGCAAGGCCAACCATGATGAAAACACTCCAAAAATATATATAACCCGACTACAACCAAAACTTTTTTTTTTCTTTCGATTTTAACAGGAGGGTAATGAGTTAAAAGTTCGGTCACATTTTTAGTGCTGGCTGTGTCCTTATTTAGTGGAATTTTAGTGGAATTTTATCTTTTTGGGTTTTGGTGGCTGCCAGAAAGAAACTGAATGTGAAAGGAAATCCACCAAGCAAACTGTAGCACCCTGCTCCTGTTGAACTGCTTTAAATTTAGTGGGGGTCTGAGCTGTTATTTGGCTCAGACCAGAGTGATTAAGGGCAATTTAGCCTCTGTTCCAGCCATGGCTGTGCTGAAGAGTATCCACCATTGCTCGCCTGGGGGTGTCTTTGCCACTCCAGGCCAAGGGTGGCAGAAGCAAGGTCAAGGTGTATTGAGTGTTCCCCTCAGCAACAAATCAGTGGGAGTGGTCACCAGCTGTGCATGCTGGGGAGGGGTACCAAGGGGCAAACGCCATTGGTGCGGGGTCTGTCATCCCACGCACCTCGTGGCTCACCTGGCCTGAGGTGTGTGTCCTGAATCCTGGTTTCAGGACCACGTTGGCCCAGGGCTGTGACTTTGTTTGTGGGCCCAGTAGTCTGGCTGGGGCCTGCTTTGTAGGGTGATCCTGTACTGTCCGTCCTGCGGGAGAAAGCCACTTGATGAAGGAAGCCAGGGGAGGACCTATCCTGGAGAGGGCCATGCAAGAGCCTGGTACCTTGGATCAAGGCCTGAAAACTTAATCGAAGGATGCACCGTACACCGAAAGGCTTGACATTGTCGCCTGTTGCGTCTAAAAGTTCTAAAGAAGCCAGGCTAGAGAGATCTGGGTGCTGAATCTTGTGGTAGGGGATTCCGGACGTCTCACCTACAAGGGAAGGTCTGTGGCAGAGACTGTACTTTGCTTTGTGTGTCATCCTGGCTGCCAGGCCAGTGAGAGGGACCCACTCTGGCTAGAGTGGCGACCAGAACTTTTTGCTGGAAACAGGAGTGTTTCCTTACTTTGATTATGCACCCGAACCTACCTACCCTTCCACCCCTCATCCTTCAGTCCTCCCAAATAAATCCAAGAAAAAGAAGTAATTGTGTGGACATTAAATTTTTTAGGCTCTCCTTTCACCCTGAACAGCGAGAACATAGAGGTTACGTTCCACCCAAAAATAACCAGCAGCTCCTACAGGGGTAGTGCTACATAACAATAGTAATCATTTTATTAATTAAGGTTCATTCAGCTTGAGGAATCAATAGATTATCCCATCCACACTAAACAGGGCAGGTGAAGAAATCTCCCCTGCTGGCTATTGTATTTGAAACAGAGGTTGCTAACGCTATTGGTCGGCTACCTGGCCAATGACTGCATCTGATTGGCTGCAATCACTGTCTGGCCAATATTCTTTTATGTGTTTTGATTTTTTTTTTTTAAGTTTGTCGAGCTAGATTGTGCTGTCAGGGTTATCCATTGCTTGAATGTCGGTTGATCCATCCTACTGCCAACATTAGTGGAAAAGGTTTACCCCTACTATCAAGACTTTACTACTGTCTGTTTACATGAGGGACATTTTCCCTCATTTCCTGTCGAGGTGACAGGTGTTAGACAGAACAAGAAGAAAAGAGAAATCTCCTTCACGGGGACACAAACAGCTTTACATCTAAATCAGAGGTTCTAACTTTTGGCTCTATTATTAGGCTCTGTGCGGTTGGAAATGTTGTACTTGTGAAGTCTCAATTTAAAGCAGAGGTCCGTCAATTTTTTTTTTTTTTTTTTTAAGTACAGCCCTTTGAGGTGCACCATTATTGAATGTGTGGTGGTTTAAAATAGGTTAAAGCAAACTTAAAGCGGAGTCCCCCCCCCCCCAAAAAAAATATTAAAAGTCAGCAGCTACAAATACTGCAGCTGCTGATTTTTAAAATAAGGACACTTACCTGTCTAGGGTGTCCGGAATGTTGGCACCCAAAGCCAATCTTTTTCTCGGCTCTCGTATCCTGCCGCCACCATCTTCGGTTAGGGAATCAGGAAGTGAAGCTTTGAGGCTTCACTTCCTGGTTCCCTACTGCGAATTTGCAACTCGCTCTATCCCACTGGTCCCTGCTGTCTTCTGGGACCTGCGTGTCTGACGGACGTTGGCTCCAACTTGCCTTGGATACACACGGTCACACAAATGTTGTCGAAAATTGTGAACGTCAAGAACGCGGTGACGTAAAAAAAAACACATACGACGAGCCGAGAAAATTTAAGTTCAATAGCCATCATGGCTCTTCTGCTTGATTCCGAGCATATGTGGAATTTTGTGTGTCGGAATTGTGTACACACGCTCAGAATTTTTTAATTTTGTTGTCGGAAAATTTGAGAACCAGCTCTCAAATTTTAGATGTCGGAAATTACGACAGCAAATGTCCGATGGAGCATACACACGCTCGGAATTTCCGACAACAAGCTCCCACTGAACATTTATTGTCGGAAATTCTGAGGTCCCGTACACACGTACAAGAACCTCGACGGGCGGAACACATCGTTCCGCCCGTCGAGGTTCTCGGCCGGCCGGCAGATTCGGCAACCAGCCTGTCGGGAAAGGCGACGAGCCATTAATCCCGACAGGCCGTCGAGAAAATAGAGAACCTGCTCTCTATTTTCTCTCAACGGCTTTCCCGACGGGATGCTCGCCGAAACCGTACACACGGCCGAGGTTCTCGGCAGAATGAGGATCCCAGCGAGCTTCTCGCTGATTTCTGCCGAGAATCTTGGTCGTGTGTACGCCGCCTCACCGTGTGTACACAGGATTAGTTGTTGGATTTTCTTGGATCCGTGCCAGCTTAAATTAAGCCTCAAAAAAAGATTTGCTTTTATATACACTTTAAATAATAGCTATATGTGACCTAATCTGCAGTTATGGTGTTATCAGAGGCCACATTGCCATTAATGAGCCCTAATTAACATTGGAAGCTGGAGATATTTTTTTATGCACAACAATGTCCTTTCCAGTAGACACATTGGGGCAGATTCACAGAGAAATGGATTATCGTAGCGTATCAGAAATACACTACGCCGCCGTTTTTTACCTTGCTCTACGTGGAATTCAGGTAGATTTTCTATGGTAAACGACGGCGGCGTAGTGTATTTCTCCCGTCGCAATCCATATAGACGAGTAGGGGGCGTGAAACATTTAAATTAGGCGCGTTCCTGCGGCGATCGATCTGCGCATGCTCCGTTCGCAAATTTCCCGCCGTGCATTGCGCAAAATCACGTCGTGACGTCATTCGATGTTTATGTAGCATACTTTACGGGCGATCCACGTCCCGACGAGTTACGTAAACAAAAAAATTTTTTAAATAAATTCGAAGCGGGAACGACGGCCATACTTAACATGGGCTACGTAAAGTTAGAGCAGCAAAAAGCTGCTCTAACATTACGTACAAAAAAATAGACGAAAACGATTGCGACGACCGCTCGTATGTTCGTGAATCCCCGTAAAAACACATTTGCATATCCCGACGCATCAAAACGACGCAAACTCCTCCCAGCGGCCGCAAATAGATGGCAGCGTAGATCCGAAGGCTTACGAAGACGTAAGCCTCTCGGATCGAAGCCCGAAGCCGGCGTATCATGGTTTGAGGATTCAAACTAGTGATACGCCGCGCGAAATTTGAAATTACTCCTGTCTAACCCCAGTTAGACAGGCGTAATTGTTTTGTGAATCTGCCCCATTGATGTCCTTTTTAAGCCTAAAAAAAGCTGATAGCATAGAACAACATGCACAGCAAATTAAACCAAATAAAACCAATGCAAGACAATTCACTTTTTACCATGTTATAGCCACTTTAATATGCATATTTAGAAAAAGATTTTGATAGCTATTTTATATAAAGTAATGTTTTTAATGCTTAGATGTCTTTTTTTTTTCATTATTATGATTTTTGGATTACTTTAGCACTAATTTAAGCTACTAATAGTTAATGCTTCACTCAGGTTTACCTTTCCTCTGTTGTATTCATTATTTTTAGATTTAAGCTTGTAAACACAGTTAAAAACAATAGATCACAAACATAAAAGTAGAAAATGGAACAAAAATCCACATAAAACACCAAATTCAAGGTACACTGCAATTGCTACATAAGCAAGAAGAAAATGTCAATGGAAAGAAAAAGACATGTACTGTAATAAGTAGGAATGATCAAACCAAGCAAAGCTTGGTTTGTAGGAGGTTTGTCAAGCCCAGCAGGTTGTGCACAAATCCTAAACATAAACCCTTTGGCCACGTACACCGCAGACCAGTTTCAGCGGACAGATTCGATTGTCTGTACGGGCTAGCAGACAGTTTCCAGCAGACAAAAGTTTTAAAGCATGCTTTAAAACTTGTCTGCTGGAAAGCCATCTGTCCGACATGTCCGCTGGTTAGTACGCCTAACCAGCGGACAAATATCACCCGCATGCGTCGAATGTATTTTACTTACTGGTTCGGTGACGTGGCGGCGTCAACGTCACCGCCACGTCACCACGCTGTCTGTCTGCGGGGATTTTGGTTTGATCGTGTGAACACTGATCAAACCAAAATAGCCCAGCAGACATGCCCGATGAAAACGGTATGTCAGACCATTTTCATCGGATAAATCTCCTCGTGTGTACGCGGCCTTTTAAAGACTAATGCCACGTACACACGATAATTTTTCGGGTTGTAAAAAAAAAGGGCCAGATCCACATAGAAATAGATGGACGCAGCGTATGTGAGATACGCTACGCCTCTGTAACTTACTTTTTAAATCTGTCAATCCTCAAAGAATTTGCGCCGTAAGTTACGGCGGCGTAGTGTATCTCTTGGCACGTAATTCAAATCAGCGAGTAGGGGCGTGCTCCGTTCCGAAATTTTGCGCTGTGCATTGCGCTAAATGACGGCGCAACAACGTCATTTTTTTAACGTAGACGTGAATAACGTCCATCCCTATTCATGGACGACTTACGCAAAAAAAAAAGAAAAATTCAAATTTCGACGTGGGAACGACAGCCATACTTAACATGGCAAGTCTAACTATACGCCGCAAAATACCAGCTTTAACTATTCACCGGAAAAAGCCGACTCGACGCGGAAAACGACGAGAACTCCACCCAGTGGACGAAGTAGACGATCTGAAGGCGACGAAGCCGCATGCCTGCGATCAAACCCAGATGCCGTTGTATCTTGGTTTGAGGATTCGTACGACGGGTAATTTGAAAGTACGCCGCAGTAGATACTCTGCATCGTGGTGGATCGTGTGTGGGCTTCGTCGGAAAACGTTTTAAACAGGGTGTCAAACTATTTCATTGTGGGCCGATCAGCATTATGATTGCCCTCAAAAACTGTAAGATTAGATGACGCATCCCCTCCCTTACATTAGAGAGCCCCACCATCACAAGTGGACGCCGAAGTATTGCATCTACGATCTAAAGGCGTACGAAGCCCCATGCCTGTCGGATCAAACCCAGATGCCGTTGTATCTTGGTTTGAGGAACTTCCTGTTTATAGTACCGTCGTACGTGTTGTACGTCACCACGCTTTGCTGGAGCATTTTTTTTTTTCATGATCGTGTGTAGGCATTGCCGTTTTAATGATCAAATTGAAAAAAACGTAATTTTTTCTAGAGCCTGAAAAACGTTGTTTTTTACAAACTGAAAAATGATCGTGTGTACGCGGCATAAGGGAGATAAAACTTATTTTTTTTCATTTTTTTTTCAATTTTTTTCTGGCTTTTTTTCAAGACTAATTGCAGCCTATTGGAAAAAAAGTAATAGATAGCTGAGCACTGCCATGGGTGACATATATCAATGCAAAAAATTAAATAAACACCAATTTTATGCGACATGGCACTGCATTATTTTAACTGACAATTGCACGGTCATGCGACATCGTACCCAAACAAAATTGACGTCCTTTTTTTCCACAAATAGAGCTTTATTTTGGTGGTATTTGCTCATCTCTGCGGTTTTTTATTTTTTGCGCTATAAACCAAAAAATCGACAATTCTGAAAAGAAAAACAATATTTTTTACTTTTTTGCTATAATAAATATCCCCCAAAAAAGTAAAAAAAGTAATTTCTTCATGAGTTTTGGTCAATATGTATGCCTCTACATAGTTCTGGTAAAAAATCGCAATAAGAGTATATTAATTGGTTTGCGCAAAAGTTATAGCGTCTACAAAATAGGAATAGATTTATGGCATTTTTATTTATATTTTTTTTTAACTAGTAATGGCAACAATCTGGATTTTTAGCCGGTCTCCGACATTGCAGTAGACAGATCGGAAACTTTTGACCCTTTTTTTGGGACCCCTGATATTTACACAACAATCGGTGCTATAAAAATGCACAGATTACTATATAAATGTCACTGGCATGGAAGGAGTTAATACTAGGGGGTGATCAAGGGGTTAAGTGTGTTCCCTCAGTGGGTTTATAGCTGTGAGGGGATGGGACTGACTAGAGGAGGAGCCAGACCACTGTTCCTACTTAGTAAGTACACACTGTCTGGCTTTCCTTCTCAGTCACACACACACATTCCTGTTTTAGTTCTCATGCCCACGATCGTGGGTGACCGGTGGCGATCGCACCCACCGGCCACACACATCGGGTCCTCCGCTGTGCAGCAGGCGTGCATGCACCTGCTATGGCTATTAAAGGATCCGCCGTACGGGTACAGAGATTTTAGTTTTGGACAGAGTAGAGATGGATTAGAATACCTATGAGGCTTTTTTTGCTGTATTTGCCCCCGTTAAAGAGGGCGATTCACCCTCTCTATTTGTCCTGTTTATCATTGAATAGAAGTGATGAAAAATCTCCTCAATGGAACACAGATGGGCAAAAAAAAAAATGATGGGTTATAATCCTCTTATGCCACGTACAAACGGTTGGAATTTCCGATGTGAAAATGTAGACGGAATTTTTTCAACGGATATTCCGACAGTGTGTATGCCCCATCGGACTTTTTCCGTCGGAAATTCTGACGGACTTAGAAAGAGAACATGTTCTCTTTTTTTCTGACCGAAACAAAATCGGAAATTCCATTCGTCTGCATTGAATTCCAACAGAGAAAAAAACATGCATGCTCGGAAACAATTTGAAGCATGCTTGGAATCATTGAACTTCATTATTCTAGGCTCCTCGTAGTTTTGTACGTCACCGTGTTTTCGACGGTATTTGGTGTGTCCGTGTGTATGCAAGACAGCTTGAGGGGAATTCCGTCGGAAAAACCCGTCAGAGTTTATTCCGACTGGAAATCCGATCGTGTGTATGGGGCATTACTCTCCAAAATAAAAATAAAAGTTTTGCCTATAGTTCTTCTATATTGCTTAATTCTTCTTAATGTCTTAAAGCTGCACATGGCCACAGAACAGTAGAACCCAACCATGTGCCCCTTTGTTCTCCCGAACCATACCTGATCTCATGCCTTCAACATTTGGAGACTACCTTGCAAATGGGGGCAGTAAAGCCTCACTACTTGCAAGGCACCTTGTCCCCATGTTTAGAAGACAAGGCCTCATCCCCACATTCATGCCCCAATAGGATGTGGGAGCCTTTATGGAGGGAGGTGCTCCTATCAGTCTCTTAAATCCCCCTGTTGTAATATTCCCTTTGGAAATGAATACACCGGACATTGGCATCCCTTTTTAATCATTCACAGAAAGCGTTCAAATTAAATAAAGAAACCAACAAATAAACAGTGTTGCTCAGTATAAAATAAAATCAATGTCAACCATGTTGTCCAGCAGTATAACTCTTCCTCAATCATGAGGATGTACCATCAGGAAGACTCACCGCATGACGATGTTGCCCCACTACTACGTTGATCCACTGCCCACATCTTCTTCGTTCCACACTACTATTTGGTCAATGATGTCACTCAGGATGCCTGTCTAATTTTTTTTTGTAAACAGAAGCTACAGCCCTAAGACCTGGTTCACACTGGGGCGACCTGGGATCCGACTTGAAGTTGCCCCAAGTCGTCCCAAGTCGTGTGGTTGAGAAAATCAATTGAAGTGAATGGAGCCATCTTAATACACACTACTGAACTCGCTCCGACTTCAGATTTCATTGGAAGTCGCCTCCAAGTCTGATCACTGTCTTAACTAAAGCAACTTTCTAGAAAGATAAGATACATTTCTCAGGCAAACCTCTCCCTCCCCCTCCCTCCCCTAGAGCCGATTGTTGTTTGATTGGCCACTGGAAAGTCTCCTGTCCTGGAGACGACTTCAAGTCGTGTTGTAAATCGCCCCAGATTGCCCTGTGGTTCATGCTCAAGTCGTGTTGGAGTTGCCTCTGAAAGTCGTGCTGGAAGTCGTGTCGCCCCAGTGTGAACCGACTATAAATTACACATCCCTGGCCTGTTCGTTTACAAACAGCAGCCAGGGACTTGCGCCAAATCTGTCCAAACTGTACAGTTTGGCAACATATGTTTGACCCAACCCCACAGCTTATTCTAAAGCAACTTAACTATGCCCTTTACCTCGGACTCCCCAAGTACCAAATCGCTCGTCTACAAGTCATTCAAAATACGGCCGCTAGACTTGTGACTGGGAAAAAACCCTGGGAATCAATCTCACCTTCACTGAGATCCCTTCATTGGTTACCAGTAAAAGACAGAATCATTTTTAAAGCACTCTGTCTAACGCATAGATGTATTCATGGGAATGCTCCCCATTATCTATGCGAAAAAATAAAAGCTCATAATCCCAATCGCGTTCTGCGATCCACCAATCAAAATCTACTCCAGATACCGAAAGCCAACTACAAGTCCAAAGGAGATAGAAGATTCGCGGTCCAAGTTCCCAGACTATGGAACGCTTTACCAACCAGCATTCGGTTGGAGGAGAACCACTTAGCATTCAGGAGAAAGATCAAGACTCATCTCTTTTGATTCCAAAGGAGACAGGAACAACAAGCGCCCAGAGGCGATTTACTTTGCATGTGCTATATACGTTTTCATTTTCATTCATTCATTCATTCATTCATTCATTCATTCAACTACATATATTTGCAGAATAGGGACCTATTTAAATCACAATTAATAATTCTGCGACCGGTCGGCTACAGTACGCACGCCCGTGCAATCTAACAGCGGGACGTATCGCATGGTGACGTCAGCACTTCGCTCCTTTTGGGAGGAGCAACCTGCCTTTTTTCTTTTTTATAATAAACCAACCAGGCTTTACGTATGGAGAATTTTGTATGTCATTTTTTGAGACAAATTGCTACCAGAGTCATCATCTGGCTGGTAGAGGAGGATTTCTGAGCTGTGACCCCGCTCGGACGGCCCTGCTGGTGGAGTGATCGGACTACCCTTTGGAATCACCGCAAAGAAAAGTCCTTGGCTGGGTGTAAGCTACAGGCTATACTCGTCTGTGCAGCTGGTAAGCGCACACTTCTTTCAGTGGTGGATTCATGGTGTTTTGAGAGTCACATGAAGTTTGATAAATTCACATGCGGATTCACTGTCGTATTTGAGCTTTCTCCTGCAAAAGAATTTGTATCTCGGATTTGCTTGGATTTCTTTTTTGAAAAAGACCTTGGGCCAGATTCAGGTACATCTGCGCATTATTGGACCGGCATAGCGCACCGCCTTTACGATAGACTTGCGCAATGTAGCCGCGCAATCACCCTATTCTCGTTGCTTTTACGCAGAAAATTGCACATGCGTAACGTTATTTCAGAGGCGTAAGGCGGAGTAATACAAATTGGGAAGGACGTGGGCGTGTTACATTGAAATGAGCCGTGACCCCATGCAAATGAAGGGCCGGCCGGCTCACGCATGCGCGCTTGAAGCAGACCATGTCAGCACCTCTGTGCGCATGCTCACAACTCGGGAACAGCGCAATCAGTGAAATTGGAAATGGACTAGGGCAAATTTGAGAACTACGCAGACAGCATAAATAGACACACACAAACGCACTTCCATTGCAAAAGTACATCCCTTTGTTTCCCTTCCCATATAGCAAAGTGCTTTTGTTCTGTTGTTAGTTGCGTTGTGATTTGTATTTGTCAGATTTGTGTACTGTGTGATCTAATGTTTGTTAGAAGATATTTGAAAGTGATTTTTGCTAAGTGTTTGTATGACTTTTTGTTTGATAGTTTTCTGTTTGTTTGTTTTCTTGCTTGATTGTTCCTGTTTGTTTTTGTGACTGCTTTTTGCTGAGTGTTTGTGAGACTTTTTGTTTGATAGTTTTCGGTTTGTTTGTTTTCTTGCTTGATTGGTCGTGCTTGTTTTTGTGAGTGATTTTTGTTGACTGGGAGTGATTTTTGGTCAGAGTATGACAGAGAGGAAGAGGAAATTACTTTTTTCTTTGAGAGAGAAACAAATTCTTGCCCGGGCCATTTCCGACTATGGGCGATTCCTCCACGGCCCGGACAGTGCCAACACCACCCCGGCCAGGAGGAGAGAGATTTTGGACATGATTACTGACCAGGTGAATTCAGCGGGGGAGGGGGAGACACAGAACCGGTCTGGGATTGAAAAAAAGATAAATGACCTCCGGCGTCTGGTCAAAAAGAAGCTGGGCAAAATGCTTGCCCATGCCAGGGCCACAGGAGGGGGCCCACCATGCCCTGTTAGGCTGACAGCGGAGGAGCGTGCGGTGGCCCAGACCTTTCATCGGCAAGAAGTGGAGAGCCTGCCCGGCTATGACTCAAGTCATGAAGGCGTGATGCCAGGTAAGGTTTTTTTTTCTATCAGGTGTGTAGCATGTGTGGGGGAGGGGGTGAAAGGGAATATGTGGCAAGTGTGTGGATCCTCCAACCTGTGAATGTTTTGTGTCATCCACAGATGTGCAGGAGGGTGCTGGGCCATCTGGCCTGACCGCACCATCCCCAGGACAGCAGCCTAATGAGGCCCCCCCGACAAGGCCGGAGTCCGTGGAGGAGGTTGAAGAGGAGGAGGAGGTTGAAAAGGAGGAGGTTGAGGAGGAGGTGGAGTCCATGTCAGGCACTGGCCTATTGTTCTTGGAGGACCGTTCCCCTCTGATTCCCCTAAGGGGGAGCCCCCCCTCCTCCCCCAACATGGCTCCCCTCCCAAGGGCCTCCCCTTCTCCCCGGCCACAAGCATCAGCTGGAGGCAGGAAGGCGACCCAGAAGACCAGGGGGGTGGCCGATCTCCTTCCCACCACTCTGAGAAGGGACCAGTTCCTCCAGACCCGCCATCTGGGACAGGTCAGCCAGACATTGGTGCGGATGGAGGAGAGCCTGTCCTCCATCAAGGATACGCTTGGGAACCTGGACTGCCACTCCCGGGCTTTCACAAACTGCCTTAACGACCTGCAGACTACATCAGCAGGCATTGGGCAGGATGTGAGGGCCCTTACCCAGGCTATCCAGGCCAACACGGCAACACTAGGTGCTTCCCTGGACAGAATTGCCGTGGCCTTGGAGGGCAGGCCGCCAGGTGGGCAGAGACCAGGGGCTGCTCCTCCTTCCCCCGGTTTACCCCTCCTCCCCATGAGTCTCCCCTGAGGAGCCGGGCCGTGGCCGGGGGCGCCCCAGGCATGGCTCACGTCAAGGGCACTAATTTCTTTTTCCCCTTTTTTTTGCGCTTTTTTTTTTTGCTGGAAATTTTTTGATTTTGCTGGTAATTTTTTATTTTTTTTTGGGTTGTGAATGCTGTTTAAATGTGGGGGTGACATTCCTGCTGGAAAAGGGGTGTCACCCTCAATTTTGGTGGAGAAGGGTTGAGATTTTTGGAGAGTGATTTGGAGAGTGTTTTTTGCTGAGGTTTTTTTTTGCTGTGTTTTTTTTTTTTCTGTTTTTTTTTTTTTTTTGCTGGGCATTTTTTTTTTTTTTGCTTGGCATTTTTTTTTTGATTTTTTTTTTCTGTTTGTGAATGATTTTTGAATGTGGGGGTGACATTCTTGCCACCACTCCACTTGTACGCTGAAAAGAGCCACTGGCGGGGCGTGGCCGGGATGTGAACGAGAGCAGACGTGTGCAGGCAGAGCTCCGCTCCTTCTCTTATCCTTACCTGATTTCAGCGCAGATTCCTCCTTTCAGCGTCCGACCTTCAGACACCCTGGGGCGGAAGAAGACATCCAGCACCCCGAGGCCACCTCCGCTGTCTCCGGGTAAGCTCCGTTCGTCCTCGGTGTCCAGGGACGGGTCCTCCGCGGCCATCTTGCCCACGAGACTCCCAGCAGGGAATATGTCAGCCGGCTCCATGGCTTCCCCTAATCCACCTGCATCCCTTGCCTCCTCGCATGCGGAGCTCCTGGCGGCCATCAAGGAGGGTCGGGACTCGGTGATGGTCAAGATAGATCACCTCGTTGCCGATGTCAGCTTGATCCGGCATGACATGGACAAATTTAGGGCCCGGTTTACCGAGGCGGAGGGCCGCATCTCTCAGCTGGAAGATTCCACCAGGGCTGATTCCAGGGACCTTCATGCCTTACAGCTGCAGGTTAAAGCCCTGCAAGAGAAATCAATAGACACCGAAAATAGGCTCAGGAGAAACAACATAAGGGTCCTGGGCCTCCCTGAAAAGGCAGAGGGCCTCAGGCCTGCAGAATTTACAGAGGCCTTCCTGATCTCCCTCCTGGATCTGCCTGCGATGCCGCCTACATTCGTGGTGGAAAGGGCCCACAGAGTCCCCCTTAAACCACCGATCCCGGGGGCTCCACCTCGACCCTTCCTGTTGCGCCTGCTAAATTACAGGGACAGGGACCGGATTCTGGCTGCTGCCAGGGAAAAACGGGACCTCCTCTACAATGGTACCAGGATCATGCTGTTCCCAGACTACTCCCCGGAGGTTCAACATCGCCGCAGATCCTTTACAGAGGTACGGAGACGCCTGAGGGACCAAGGCCTCAAGTTTAGCCTACTCTACCCCAGCAAGCTCAGGGTGATCGATGGAGACCGCACGCGCTTCTTCATGGACCCTGAGGCAGCGATGTCGTGGCTGGATGGTCGCTGAGGGGCCGCATTCCGTTCACCCCCGTGCCTCTACTACCTCCCGTCCCCCTGGTGATCTAGAAGGGACCCCGCTGCTATGGTGAGATGTTCCTGTTTTGTCAAGAATTTTTGTTTTTAACCTTTTGTTTTTATTTTTATCTCCCCCCCCCCCCCCCCCCCCTTCATTTTTCCGGTAAATGGTACTGTATTCTTGCCATCCCAAGCTGGCCCTTTTTCAATATGGCCGCAGTGTGCCTTTACCCCCCCGGGCCCTACCACTAACTGATGCGAGGTGGCTGTCATGTCCTCACGGGGTCATCCTGAGCTTGGAGACCCGGAACTACTCAACCCTCCTTTGATTTGACTCTCTGATTTGTTTTATTGGGGAATCCAGCCCAACTGTACCAAGAGGAGTTTTGATGCTCAATGCCTGATACGAGATACACACGACTTTGGTCTACTGACGTAGCAGCACACCAGGACTGCTACACCTGCCCCCCCCTTGTCCTCCCTCCTTCTTTGTTGTACCCCCACCCTTTTTTTTTTTTTTTTTTTTTTCTACTTGGACTCCGGACCCTGACCAAGTGGTCATTTGATAACCGCTGTCGTCCGGCTGTAGTAGCAGGTGACCTGGCGCCTGCCGTGTAGGGCCCCTAGTTCCGGGGCTCATTTACACTATGTTCTGTTTTCTGTTTGGGAAAATAACTATTCCCACCCCCCTGACCGTTGTTGGAGGGATGGGACATAGTAGGATAGGCACCTGGTGCCTGGGAAGTTTGTTTCTTTGTATGTTTGCTATGTTTTTTTTGTTCACTGTTTTTTTCTGTTCTCTAGCTGCTATATGCTCGGGTGCTATCAATATGCAATGCAATGTGCTCGGTTTCTTGCTGCTCCTGGGGTGCTCCCGGGTGTATCTACATAAATATCCTTCCATTCCCTTACCTCCCTTGCCTGATGGCTGACCGCTCATTTGACTCCTTTGCCATTCTTTCCTGGAATGTCAGAGGCCTTAACTCTAAGTTCAAACGTGCCCTTCTCTTTCAATATCTGAAGTCCCACTCTCCCCAGCTTGTTCTCCTCCAGGAGACTCACCTCATGGGCAGCAAGGTCCTGACTCTTAAGAAGCCGTGGATTCAGCGTGCTATACATGCCACATATTCTACATATGCTAGGGGTGTATCAATCCTAATCCACAAAAACTTTCCATGTGTGATAGAAGAGGTCCGCACGGACCCCCTGGGTAAATATGTGATATTAATTTTCACACTTTGGGCACAGAAGTATATTGTTGTCAACCTGTACATCCCCCCCCCCTTTTTCACCTGCTCTGTTATATGACGTGCTTGAGAAGGTTGCACCCTTCTGCCCAGGAAAAGTGTTGGTAATGGGTGATTTTAATGCCATCTTGTCACCTGACCTGGATAGGCCTGCGCCGCCCAGGCATAGATGTATGGACCTGCTGACCTGGGCTCAGGCAGTGGGTCTGGAGGAAGTTTGGAGGTGGAAGCACCCTGGTGTGCGGGCCTATTCTTGTTTTTCGACCTCGTACAAAACCGCATCCAGGATAGATTTGGCCTTCTCCAACCCCGCACTGTTAGCGGATGTGTTGGAGGCAGACTATCTCCCTAGCGGTCTGTCCGACCACAGCCCTTTAAGGGTGGTGCTCCGCTCGCCGGCAACGCGCAGTGCTGCGCTTTGGAGGCTGGGCGCGCAGTGGGTTACTCATCCTGAGGTTGCAGAGGTCTTGCCCCCCTTGCTAGCTGAATTTTGGGAGAATAATGAGGGTTCCACTCCCCTGGATAACGTCTGGGATACCTTTAAAGCATACACCAGAGGGCAGTACATTTCTTCCATTGCCAATGTCAAAAAGCAACTTTCAGCCAAGACACTGGAATTGGAACGTTCGGTCATAGAACATACTGATGCTTATAATAAAGACCCCACCTCGGATCAGTTTGATCGGATGATGGCAGCTCAGAGGGATTTGCATCTGCACTTAGCTGAGGTTACCCGCCTAGACATATACAAGGGCAAGCAGAGAGCCTTTGAACAGGGCGATCGCAATGGCCGCCTGTTGGCCATGATGGCCCAGCATGACCAGCCCCTTACAACGATTTCGACTCTGCGGACTCTGGGGGGCGGGACCGTGTCCTCCCCCCCGGACATCCTTCAGACTTTTAGTGAATTCTATAAGTCGCTGTATTCCTCTAGCCTCCCCGCGGACTTCCGGCCGGAGACGCTGAATGATCTGCTAGATCCATTGGCACTTGGCTGGCTCTCCGACCAAGAGAGAGAAGCCTTAGTGCAACCATTCACGGCCTTGGAGGTACAGGGGGCCATCCAATCCTTCCCGTCGGGCAAGGCGCCTGGCCCGGACGGACTTCCACTAGACTTCTATAGAGCCCACTCCGGACTCCTAGCCCCCTTGTTGGCACGGCTCTACACTGCGTGTTTGACGGATGGCAGCCTACCTGCCTCCATGTACCATGCCTACCTAACGCTTATATACAAGCCCCCCAAGGACCCCTCTTCCTGTGCCTCATACCGTCCCATAGCACTCCTTAACTCAGACTTTAAAATACTAACTAAGCTCCTTGCCCTTCGGTTATACCCCATGTTACCCTCAGTGATAGACCCAGACCAAACGGGTTTCATGCCCCGGAGGTCCACAGATGTCAATCTTAGGAGACTTTTTACCAATATCCATACTCAGCATCTTAATGTGGGAACGCGAGCAGTGGCCTCATTGGATGTCGAAAAGGCCTTCGACACTGTGGAGTGGCCCTTTCTGTGGGAGACTCTGCGCAGGATGGGCTTCCCACTGCTATTTATCAAGTGGCTTCAGGTGATATACAGGGCCCCCACTTCCTCAGTACGGCTGGGGGGGGGCTGTCTGCCCCCTTCAGACTTTCCAGGGGAACGCGGCAGGGTTGCCCTCTCTCTCCGGCTTTGTTTGCCCTTGCCATTGAGCCGGTGGCGGAGGCTCTCCGCACATCACCACATATCAAGGGTCTCCGAGTGGGTCTGCTGGAGGAGAGGGTGGCCCTGTATGCGGACGACATGCTTCTCTTCCTTAATGATGCGGGCCCCTCGCTGCGGGGTGCACTGACCGTCTTGGACACGTTTGCCTCGGTCACTGGACTGAGGGTGAATTGGTCCAAGTCCCTTCTCTTCCCTATAGATCAGACGGCTAGGTCCACCACCCCTCCCGACAGTCCCCTTAGCTGGGTCACCACCTTTAAGTATCTGGGGGTAACCATCTCTGCCTCGGCGACCGAATACATTTCGCAAAACTTGTCCCCGGTGCTACTAGAGGCCCAATCCAGGCTTAAAGCCTGGAGCAACCTCCCCCTGTCTGTTTGGGGAAGGGTGAACCTAATTAAGATGAAGATTGTCCCTAAACTTATTTACCTTTTCCGCCACTCCCCGCAGTGGGTGCCCAAGTCCTTTTTCAAAAAGCTGAATCAAATTTTTTCCTCCTTTATTTGGGGTCCCTCCCCACCCAGATACAAGCTGACAACCTTGATGAGACCGCGGACGCAGGGTGGTATGGCTTTCCCTGACTGCTACAAATACTACCTTGCCACGCAGTTGGTGACTGCGGCATGGTGGCTGCGGCCAGATGGGATGAACACCTCCACTGCACTGGAGGCCTCGGTGGTCGGTTCACTGGAGGCCCTCCGGCTCCTGCTCTATCGGGGCCCTCGCGCCCCGTATCCCCTGACCCCCTCCATGCGCACCACCCTGCGGGCGTGGCGGACTGGTTTGGCCATTGAAAAATGTAAACCCACCGAAATATCCCCGAATGCCCCTATCTGGATCAACCCTACCTTATCACACTTTTATAAGCTCTCAGACCCCATTGCCTGGTCTAGGTATGGCATTAAGCTTGTTTCGCACATAGTCTCCCAAAACGCTCTGATACCATTCTCGGACCTCTCCTCCATGTTCAACTTACCCCAGCACTACGCTTTTAGATACCACCAGCTGTCACATGCCTTCGCGGCTCAGTTCCCCTTGTCGTCCTGCATTGTGGCCCAGTCGGAGTTGGAGAGAACACTAAAGTTTAATTGTGACGCAAAACCCACATCGCACTTGTACTCGTACCTGATCTTTGTGTCTCTCCCCCCTCTGGATGGGCTGCGGTCCAGATGGCAGGGGGATATCCCCACGCTAGATACGGACGACTGGGACGAGGTCTGGGATCTCCCTTTCTGCTCACTTGTCTCCATTCGAGACAGGATGGTGCAATACAAGATAGTTCACAGAGCTTACTTCACTCCATACAGGCTCCACAAGATGAACCCGGCGCATTCTCCGGAGTGTTGGAGATGCAGGGCATCACCAGGTGACTTCTCCCACATTTTCTGGCAGTGCCCCGAGGTTCAGCGGTACTGGGTAATGGTGCTAGAAGTGATCAATGCAGTCGCAGCGACCCAGTTGCCGGTAGCGATGGAGGTGTGCCTCCTGGGAATAATTGAGAACATCGTCCCAACCTCCACGGGGCGCACGTTGGTCAGTCTGTTGCTTTTCTATGCACGCAAGAATATTGCCATGCATTGGAAAAAACCTTCACCCCCTTCTCTGATGCAGTGGAGGCGTCTGGTGAATGCCAGCCTTCCCCTGTACAGAGACACATACATCAACCGTGGCTGTCCACTGAAATATGACAAGGTTTGGCGTGCATGGCTGGCAGAGTCTAGTACTGCTGGCTAAATACATATGGCTTGAGTTGGCAACCACTGCCATGGTCCTGGCGAGCGGTCCCATAGAGCTGCCCTAGAGGCACCTTGAGGCCGATACAGTAAGGAGAACTGGTACACCCCCACCCTGCCGCATCCTGGTCCATGCACATTGCTACAGATGTTTATTAAATCATTGTGTTGCTGTATGTTGTACGCACTTGAGTACTGTATGTCGTTGTTGTTGAGTTGTTTCTTTCTCTTGTATGTTGTGAAATACCTTAATAAAAAGAACTTTAAAAAAAAAAAAAAAAAAAGAAAAGAGCCACTGGCAAGGAAATGGAGTGTTGCCAGGACCTTGACCAGTGGCTGCACTGCATGTGAGCGGTGTGTTGGGCTGGTGATGTCCTCCTGCAGGGTTGTGGTTAATTCCAGGATGGCATGAGGGCTGAATCTGAAGATGCGATACACCACACAATCACTCATGCCAAACAGGTCTATGCGTGTGCGGTATATCCCGTGCCACCCTCCGTGCCCTCCTCCTTCTTTGCTCATCTAAAGTCAGTAGTATAGCTATGCGCGACGATGCCCCTGGCATGTTGGCATACAGATTGTTGTGCAACACGTGTGACTGCTCAGCTCCTCACTAACAGTGTTGCTTTATCTGACATGTAGACGATTTTTCTCATTTTAGACCAGCTTTTATATGGTGTAATTTTAGACAGGACATTTTGCTGTTGCGCACACTGCATAGCCTGCGCTGCACCAACGTTCTTTTGTGGATCCCCGTAAGTCCCTCATTAGCATATTTGACTAGCAAATCAATGGTGTGTCTAGCGCAGTTTTGCGCGGACAGATGCGCCTGTCTAACGAAATTACGCTGGACAAAAAAAAGAAGATTTCTTGCGTATCTCGTTCTGGGAATTCCGTGAATCGAAACGCACGCGCACATTTAGACTTACGCCGCGCATCTCCTGTTACGCAGGCGTAATCGCTCTCTGAATCTGGCCCCTTGTGCCTTGGATATTTTGAATTATTTTTTACAGGATTTTTACACAGGATTAGAATTCCTTTTAATCACTGGGAATTCTTTATATTTCACGTTTGGACTTTCTTTAATTTACAGTTTATTCCACAGTCTATTCACTGGATCATATATCACATATGTGGGGATATAATTATTTATAGATTTTTTATGTGTTAGGTTTCCGCTATTTATTTATTCATTAATTAATTAGAGCGCAACTATTACTTATTTCAATTCATATGCATGCACTTATTAAATTTAACAATGACAAGGAAATGTTCAAAATACAGTCATGACAGCTAATTTCATCTTTTACCAACCTAAACAAAATTTTAATTAGAAGCTATTTGTTCTTGGGGAGGAAAAGATTACAGCGCACACATAATAAAATGACATTTAAATCCTGCAAGGCTATTTAAAACACCTGAACATATTCAGCAAAAAATATGGGGATTTGGCACAACAATATGGCCACATAGTGCTTAAAGTGATTGTAACCCCCCCCCCCCCCCCAAAAAAAAGAAAAAAAAAACCCTGCAAGACAAAGGCATAATGAGCTTGTATGACTAGCATACTAGCTCATTATGAATTACTTACCTTAGATCGAAGCCCCCGAAGCCGTCCTTATGTCCCCCTCCGGCTGCAGACATCTCCCCCGGAGGTTACTTCCGGGTATCGCCGCTCTGGCGCTGTGATTGGCCGGAGCGGCGATGACTTTACTCTGCCCTTGCACGCAGGAGCCGACAAAACCAGCATTATCCATTCTAAAAACCATCATTCTCAGTGTGCCTGCGCCTATGTCTACCTTAGCCTTAATCTAGGCTTACCTGTAGATGCAAGTGATTAGAGAGGGTTTACAACCACTTTAAGCCCACTACCCCATCAAAGTACCCCATTGTTATTTGCTATTTATTCTGCAATGGACTTCATTATGTAAGGAACAGATGTCAAACTGGCGGCCCTCCAGCTGTTGTACAACTATAAGTCCCATGAGGCATTGCAAGGCTGATGCCGCGTACGCACGACTGTTTTTCGGGTTTTAAATGTCATTAAAAACGATCGTGTGTGGGCTCCAGAGCATTTTTCACAATGTAAAAAATGGCCATTAAAAATTTCGAACATGCCCAAATTTTTCACGTCGTTTTTAACGTTGTCGTTTGTTAAGTCGTACAAAATGGTCGTGTGTGGGCTTTAACGACGTGAAAAAAACACGCATGCTCAAAAGCAAGTTATGAGACGGGAGCGCTCATTGTTGTAAAACTAGCGTTCGTAATGGAGTAAGCACATTCATCACGCTGTAACAGACTGAAAAGCACGAATCGTCTTTTACCAACACAAAATCAGCAAAAGCAGCCTAAAGGGTGGTGCCACCCGCATGGAACTTACCCTTTTATAGTGCCGTCGTACGTGTTGTACCTCACTGCGCTTTGCTAGAGCATTTTTTTTTTCACGATCGTGTGTATGCAAGGCTGTTTTAATGATCATTAAAAATGTCATTTTTTACAACCCGAAAAACGGTCGTGTGTACGCGCCATTACAGTTACAAACATGACTCCCACAGACAGAGGCATGATAGGACGCGTAGTTCTGCAACAGCTGGAGGGCTGCCAATGGTGAGGCTGCATTCATAGCAATGGTGAGTCATCAGATGAGAACTGATTAAACTGCATTGATGGGCACTGACCCTTATCTTGCTTCACATTTCTTTATTTAAAAATATTATTATTTTCCTGAAACTTCCCTCCTAAAGTGAATATGTGTGTTATACATCGATAAATACAGTGAGCCATCTCCTGATACGCCGGCGTACTTTCAAATTACCCGCGTCGTATCATTAGTTTGAATCCTCAAACCATGATACGGCGGCTTCGGGCTTCGATCCGACAGGCTTACGTCTTCGTACGCCTTCGGATCTACGCTGCAATCTTTTTGCGCCCGCTGGGTGGAGTTTGCATCGTTTTCTGCGTCTGGTATGCAAATTAGCTTTTTACGGTGATCCACGAAGTTACGATTGGCCGTCGCATTCTCTTACGTCGTCGCTAGTCAGCTTTTTCCGGCATATAGTTAAAGCTGCTATCATCCAGTCTATGTTAAGTATGGCCGTCGTTCCCGCGTCGTTTTTTTTTTTTTTTTGCGTAAGTCGTCCGTGAATAGGAATGTAAGTAATTTACACTACAAAAACAAAAACGAGGTTTCGACGTAATTTCATGCAATGCACAGCGGGAAATTTCTGAACAGAGCATGCGCAGTTCCATCGCCGCGGGGACGTGCCTCATTTAAATGATTGACGCCGTCTAATCGCATAATTCGATTCCGCCGCGAGAAATACACTACGACGCCGTACCTTACTGCCCGAAATCTTCCTGGATTCGACTTAGAGCCAGGTAAAATACGGCGGCGTAGTGTATCTCTGATACACTGCGCCAGGGCAATTCTCTGTGGATCTGGCCCAGTATATCCAAATAATATGCCCAAGCTCATCCTTAGTCCTGAGCGGCACTCTGGGATTTGTTGGAGGCCACAAAAGATATATATACACAAATAGTATTCCTATAGCCTAGAATTCACATCAGTTACTTTACTATTTTTTACAACATATTTGTTTAATTTGCAATCTAATAGCCTGGTGTTTTTTTTATAGGCCAATATACTTGGTAATATTCTAAACGCCTGAGCTAATGTAGACTTTCGCAGTATGCTATCAGGTAACCAGGTCAGTCAGAGGGGACAAAGCGGTTCACAGAGTCAGAGAGCAGAAGACCTATGATTCCAAGTCTCTTCTTTAGGGGTAAGCACTACACATGGTTGAAAAGATGGTGACTAGTGCCCCTTTCACACAGACAAACCGATCAGGTCTGCCTGCTAGTATTTCAGGCGGACCTGATTGGACCATGCATAGCTCTCTATGGAGCAGCAGATCTGATCCTGTCCACTAAAAACAGACGGATGGGGATCCCTTCTATCTGGCAGGTCTGACTGGATGACAGCCGGATGGAAACGGACGGCTGTCCATTTCCATCCGACTGCCCATAGAGACCAGTGGGCTGTGTCTGTGTCTGTATAGTAGAGCAGACACAGACCTGTCATCTGCCTGCTCAGCGGGGATCACCGGATTCACTTGACAGGGTCCGTCCAGTCTGAAAGGGGCCTTAGGCTGGTATTAAAGCTTAGCAAGGTGAGTCTATCATGCAGGGCACTTAATAAACTGGTAAGCAATGAAAATGTAAAGCAAATCATAGTAAGCCAACTTATCTAGACCCATTTATCTACTCAGATGACTGAGTTCCTCCTAGGGTTTGTTGTTTGCTTTAACTGTACCTACTGAAAAATGTTGTAAGTCCAGTAGCATAGCATAACATAATTAATGCATCCACATCGGATCATTTATTTCCGAGTTTTCATGATAACATTAGCTTTGGGGATTTCTCCATGTCAATAATGGTCCTATTTTTCTCTCTATTGATTTTAATATTCCTCTGATGGTTAGGTGAGCTTCCTACTACAGTTTACCACTGTCTAGACTATGGCAATTGGCTTTTGGCTCTTGAGACTCCTTAGCACATGCTTCATTGCAAAGGTGACAGGCCTTAAAGGGGCACCATAACTTTTCACAAATACATAAGTAGGCACACCAAACTCAAACAAAATATACAGAAAACCTTATATGGATGCTATGACAGATATATATATATATCAATTAGACATGTGCATTCGTTTCCATTAGAATGCATTTTCGTCCGAAAATCTTGTTTTTTTCGTTATCGTTTTAACAAACGATAACGAAAGTGCAAGAAACGAAAACCGAAAGATCCGACAAAAAAAATGCTTTATTTTCTTCTTCGTTGCGGTAAAAATTCGATATAGAGAGATTCGACATTATAGGGAAAAGATTCAACATCATAGAGAAAAGATTTGACACTATAGAAATAATAGATTCGACATTACAGAGAATAGATTTCGATTTATGAGAAAATAGTTTCGACATTATAGAGAATAGATTCGACATTATTACTAGTCATACAACATTAGAATTCTTGTAGCTGGAATATTCGAACGGAAAAGTACGATTCAACATAAAGATTCGACTTTCCATCGAATATTCTTTTTTGACCATTCGGCAGCAACCAAAAATATTCGACGTTCCGTCGAATATTCTTTTGAGCATTCGACAGAAACCAATATTATTGGATTTCCGGACGAAAGCTATTCCCCAATGAAAAACGAAATAAATCAAAACGATTTTCGGGAGTAACTAAATAAATTTATTTTCCAAACGAAAACGAAAAAAACGAAACAAAATATTCCAGTCTGCACACATCTAATATCAATATACATACAGATATCTGCCAATAACACACACATAAAGTATAAAAGCAGCACAAATTGACATGCAAAGTGCAACAATATATTTAAAAACTGTAAAATACTTAAAAAATATATATTGTGAAATGCAATCAAAACTGTATTGAATATACACATCTCAAATAGCCTATAGATATGCTGACATAATCTCAACTGAAGAAAGGATCTGCCAATCGGAGCTCTGATCCTGCTTTTCTGCAAACATTACATGACAAAATGACTAGGCTTATAATCACATGAACAGAACAGGAGAATTGACGGTTGAGTATGATGCCTCGTACATACGACCATTTTTCTCGGCAGGAAAAAAAACAATGTTTTTCCCGACGTGATTCCTTCAGCCTGACTTGCATACACACATTCATGCAAAAAAAGTCTGACCAAAGCACGGTGACGTACAACACGTACGACGGGGCTATAAAGGAGAAATTCCTTTCAAATGGCGCCACCCTTTGGGCTGCTTTTGGGCTGCATACTTGCTTCTGAGTATGTACGTTCTTTTCCCCTCGGAAAAGCATACACATGACCATTGTTCGTGATGAGAAAAAGACTGACGGGAAAAACGACAAGAAAAAAGAGAGCTGGTTTCAATTTTTTTCCGGGCAGTTTTTTCGTTGAGAAAACTGCTAGGGAGCATACACACGACCGGTTTTCACGACCAATATAAATGTAGCGCCCCCTTGCTTTCAGCATGGGCACTACGCTAAAGTTAGTTGGAATGGGAGAGTTACATTGCTCCCATTCGTGATTTATCTAAATTGTGACTTCTGTTACTCCAGAAAGGTCAACTGGGTCAGTCTGCATTCTAGGGATGTGGTATCATCTCTGGCCAGCAGTTGGCGCCAGAGGGGTTTCTAGCAGAGCAAGTCTTCCCCAGCAGCCAATTGGAGGAGTTCTTCCCTCACAGGGCATGCTGGGGAAGGGTATATCTGTGACAGGTGTCATGTGTTCTAAAATCTTTGCGGGGTCCCGATTCCAGGTGCGGCATCCACCTTCAGGGTGCGCGCATCCATGGACCCCGCTGGTGTAGCCCACCTGGCCAAGCTCACAGGCTTCACCGAGCCTTAACCGGAGGCAAAAGGGGACCCCCGTGACTTACTGGGTTCCCAGTCCTATTGAGTGGATCCCAGGCTGGGTGCCGTGCGATTGGGAAATCCGCTCAAGGGGAACCCGGAGGCAGGTTGTCCACAGGGCCCGAACGAACCAATCGGGGATCCGGTGACCGGGATGCTGACAGGTACGCTTTACTGTCTCCCGGTGACCTGTGCTAGAATTTACTGGGAGGATTCGCTCTGTTCATTCACCTAATCTCATCTGAAGTAATTGGCCTGTGGCAGAGGCTCTAGAGCCAGGTCTGTGTAAATGACATATTCCACCCAGACATCTAAAGTGACACCTCGGCTGCCAGGTTAGAGAAATAAAACCTGTCCGTGGGCACTTCACCCACTCAAGCAGGAGTGGCGACGAGTTTACAAATTGGTACTGGTAAGGGCAGGCTTGCCCGTTCATATCCAGGCCTGACACCGCAAGTTCTCCTCTTCTTTTATCAACCTGTCTTTCCTTCCTAACTGAAGTTGATGTTGGCTGTGTTGGCCTGGAAATAAAGCATTGAAAAACCTTTATTGACTGTCTGGACCTCCGCTCACTACTTTGTTCCTGCATCACACCCATAGACAACGCTAGGGTAACTTAATTTGCCGATCCCAACAATCAATCATCGGCTCCTTCGGGGGTAGCGCTACATAATTAATGGCAGTTATATCGTCGTGAAAACCGGTCGTGTGTACAAGGCATAATGCCGCGTACACACGATCATTTTTCGGGTTGTAAAAAAAATGTTTTTCAGGCTCTAAAAAAAACTTCGTTTTTTACAACCCGAAAAATGATCGTATGTACGCTGCATAAGTCTTCTTTAATTGCTGGTTGCAGGACAATAAACAGTAACAATTATTAGTATTATTTTAATGTTGGTATTTATTCTTCCAAGATATAAATATAGTATATATAAACAGCACATACGTTATATGTATACCTTTAAAACTTGTGTGTGGATAATCTTTCCTTAAACACTTCTCCTATCTCACGCAGCTAAAATACAATATACCAAACAGGTATAGGATATGTTTAGGTTTTAGTGTCATGTGAGTATGTGTTGCTTGTCAATGTCTGCAGTAACTGATGACATTATAACTATTAGAAGAACTCATGCTGATTTTTTATCAAACACAGAAGGTAGATAAAGGGAATGACAGTAATTACAAATAAACCAGATTCATGAGCTTATTCTTAGGCCCCGTACACACGACCGAGTTTCTCGGCAGAATCCAGCGAGAACCTCGATGGGAGACATATTCTGCCGAGAAAACTAGTCGTGTGTACACTTTTCGCCGAGCATCCCGTCGGGAAGCTCGTCGAGCCAAAAAGAGAGCATGCTCTCTATTTCCTCGTTGTTCTATGGGGAAATTTGGCTCGATTAGCTTTTCGACAGCTGAACTGGAACCTCGACGGGCGGAACGATGAGTTTAGCCCGACGAGTTTCTCGGTCCTGTGTACGCGGCCTCAGACAGAGAAGGAACACTGAAGGCAGAAACCTTCAATACCTACAATTTCCTACAATAAATAAAGTAGGAAATTAATTTCACATGTGGGCTATACCTAGTAAGTTTTACATAGAGTGTGTATAGGTGTGTGTGTATATATACTGTGTGTGTGTGTATATATATATATATATATATATATATGTATAGATAGATAGATAGATAGATAGATAGATAGATAGACAGACACAGGGATTTTTTTTCGCAGAAAATAGGTGCTGGAACTCAACCCCGACCCCCCAAAACCCCCCTCCACCACACACACCCTCAAACCGTACATAGTGCAGAGTTCAGGGGTGCACTGCATACAAAGTGCAGAGTTCAAGAGTGCGCTACACACAGAGAGCAGACCCCAAATGCACCCATCTACTCCTTAGAAGCTCCACCATCTTCCACATATTTAACTTTTGTTGCTGTTTTACCCTGAAGTACTCAGCTGGCTATAGCATCTCCCAAAGCACTGTAGGTGGCTCTGCCTGTCTCACTTTCAGGGAGATCATCCAGTGGGTGGGTGTTGGCATCCACACTGCACCCCAGGCACCTGCATCCCCCTCGTCCTCATCCTGCACCAAGTGGGAGCCACTCAGGAGATCAGATCTGTAGGAGCCGATAGGAGTCAAGTTGTCACTTGTAAACGCAGAAGCAGTGATAATGGTGAGCAGGGAGCAGAGGGTCTGAGCCAGAGGTGGTGTAACACAGTTCCACCAAGTCCCACCTAAGAAAAAGCCCTTTATAGACACACTGTAAGAGAAGAAGGCTCAAATGGTGGGGGCAGTAGAAATAAGATGCACAAGACATGGACACCCAGAAAGATCCATGTAGGCTTCGTCCTTTGCTTTTTTCAGCAAGGCAGTAAACACACAATTTAATGCAGGAGCACTTTGTAAAGTCCATAGTATAAACAAAACAAAAATCTACTTGTCTGTGCCACAAACAAAACTTATGTCGGGTTCTGACTAACAGAGTATGCACTAATAGGTTCCCCAAGACAAACAGGCAGCATGTTTACTTTTAGTGCATTATGTCAGCTGTCAGCCTTTTCACCTAGCAGCAGGCTCTTACAGCAGAGGAGAGAGAGAGAACACCGTCCTCTAGTATAAGCCTTCTCAAATATCAAATGATCTGAGCTGACTAATTAGTGACATATGGCTAACTGGTTAACCAAGAAACAAGGATGTAGGAGGTTTTATCACACCAAAAGCTCTACAAAGCCTCCTGGCTCCAGGAACTAGGCAGAACTTAAAGTGGTTCTAAATTCTTGAAGCGTTTGTTAATCCAAAAAAAATTATATTCGGGTCCCTTAAAGCAGATAAAACAGCACAACGCATGTGCTGTGTAATCTGCCCCCTCTAAACTGTAAAAAAAAAAAAAAAAAAAACTGAATATGCCACTTCCTGTAAGTCCTCTCTAAACAGACCACAATAACCAGGGCTGCTCCGCCCTGATCACTGTGGTCAAAGTGCCTCCCTCTGTGATAGGCTGCCCTGCTCTGCTTTATTCTCTCCCTCCTCACCCCCTCCTTCCTACCGGTCACCCCCCTCTCTGTCTTCACTCAGCCCCACCCCCACCGCTATTATTGAGAAGAAAAAACTATAATTGTCACTGCCAGACACCCTATTAGAGACTGGCATACCACACAGTGTTAAGCATTTTTTTAAATGAGAGCTGGTCATGTGACTCACAGCCGCTTTACAGCTGAGACATTGCTTTTGCGGGTAGAGCCGAGCGGCCAAGTGATCTCCATGGCTGACGCTAGAGGGAGATCACGGCTCCTCCACAGAAGCAATCCATCGAAGGTGGAAATCGGCCTGAAGACAGCTGGAAATCTGTATTTACAGCACTCGTTTTTTTAAATGCTTAACACAGTGTGCTATGCCAGCCTTTAATAGAGGGGCTGGCATAGACTTTTACAAATGGGTTCACAAACCCTTTAAAGTGTTTGACCTTAATGCATTATACACATTTCTCCGGCATTGCTGACCATTGTGTCTATCAAGAGGCGGTCCAGAGCAACGAAGTGCAAGCTGATACAGGAGCACGTGTATGTAGAAAGAAATAGGCTATAGGAAGCTGGATGAGATCAGCAGTGCTGTGTTGCAAAAACACACACATTACAATTGTTTGTAATGCACAGTGCTTTGGCAAACTAAATGCCATCATTTTAGGTTTTTAGATCTAAGAGGCAGTTCAGAGATTATGGTTTTGCCCATTATGTTTTTGTCTATCTTTGGAAGAATTTACATAGGCACTGCCCTACAAATACAAATTTAAAATAATTTTTATATTAATGATTTACAGTGTGAACAACTAGAAAAAAGTTTATGATCCTTCAATAACCTTTCTAACATATTATAATATTATTTATGTTGGGCCTTTACTGTTATAGCGCCTTGTGAGATTGTTGCTTCAATTTCCTATTAACTTTTGTGCAGATTTCTTCAAGATACCTTCCTGTAAATGATAATAAATTCATGTGGTAATAGATTTCTTGATGGCATCTTAGAATCCTATACAAAGGTTTCCAAGAAGTTAAAGTGAAGGCATGCTCTTGCTCCTTCATCAGATTGATTTTGAAGCATGCATTTATTGATCTGTGGCTCAGCTTTTATCAGCACATAGAATACCAGAGATGTTATTTTGATAAATCAGATGCTAGAGGTCAAGTGCGCAGGGTAGCAGTTTTGATATAGTCATTCTGAAGTCAACTAATTTTACTGAGAATAATAACATTGTGAGCAATAATTATATTTCCAGAATGGTTGCTAATGCTGTATGCAACTAATTCATATCTTTCTTCCCATCTCTGTAGAATGATGATGTACAGTTCTACCTTCATTAAAAACTGACAAAAAAAGGAAATCACTAATTGGCAGTTTGAATTACGAGTTACAGTATTAAGGAAATTATAGTGTGTTATTGTGCTCTGCACATCTCTTTTTTTTTTTTACATTCTGCCAAAAATGTAGAGGCTGATCTGCTAGCAGCCTTAAGATTTACTGTTGGTCGGGGGCTCTGAGCTTCAGCAAAATGGCAGCCTTCAGAAAAAAAGCAACAAGAACAATGCTAGAAGCAATTAACAGCACACACTAATTTTGGTAGCATAATTAGTAATGTGGAATGTTACATAGTTAGTGAGGCTGAAAAAAGACACAAGTTCATCCAGTTCAACCATAAAAAAATAAACAAACAAAATAAAAAACACAGTACAATCCCATACATCCAACTCAATACCCACAGTTGATCCAGAGGAAGGCAATTTGCTACAGGAGGGGAAAAAATTCCTTCCTGATCCCCCGAGAGGCAATCAGATTTACCCTGGATCAACTTTACCTACAAATCTTAGTACTCAGTTATATTGTGTACCTTTAGGAAATAATCCAGGCCTTTCTTAAAGCAATCTAATGAGCTGGTCAGAACCACCTTTGGAGGGAGTCTATTCCACATTTTCATAGCTCTTACTGTGATGAAACCCAGGGCCGGCCTTTGCGGTGTGCGGGTTGTGCGATCGCACAAGGCGCCTTGGACAATACAGGCGCCGTGCGGCTGTCACATCTCGCAGTCAGTTCACTAAAAAAATGTGTTGAATGTGGCAGGAGCAGGGGCGGCCGCCACCCGTGTCACTGCTCAGCAAGAGCTCGGCACCCCAGCGCTGCGAAGGGGGGGGGCGCGTCGCGCCCGCTGACACTCATGCACTGGTCCCCTTGACCCTCCCTCCTCCTCCTCCTCCTCTCCTCTCCGCGCAGCGCCGTTGCGTAAAGCGTGCATGCGTGATGCATGCCGCTCAGCTTCAAATTCGAATGGCGCCAGGAGCAGCAGAGCACCGAGTCTGACCGACTGAAGCCAGGACCTGCCTGACAGACAGCCGCCGTAAGTCTGAAGAAAAGTAACGGTAAGGCAGCCCATCCCCTCCCCCTTATCTAGCAGGCTGACAGCTTCATACCTGTCATTCCCTCCTCCCCCCTCACCTGTACACCAGATGTGAGCCTGTAAAAAAAAATGTATATGTTACAGCAAAAAAAAACAAAAACACAGAGGTGATTAAATACCACTGCGCAGTTGTCAGCTTAAGTTAAAGTGGAGGTTCACCTAAAAAAAAAAAAATTATTGCATTATGGCTATTTAGTAGAATGAAAATCGGCGTTTGTTTTTTAAAAATGCTAGCGGGACATACCTTTGATTGACAGGCATCCTGAGCGGCGCATACAGCGCGTCACGAGTAGCAGAAAGAAGCCGAACGTCGGTGCGCAGGCGCCGTATAGAGCCGCACCGCCGGTCAGGATGCCTGTCAATCAATTAGGAATGCCCAACCCCGACGACCATACCAGGAAGCCGCGTTGATCATCTATATAGAAAAAGGTATGTCCCGCTAGCATTTTTAAAAAACAAACGCTGATTTTCGTTCTACTAAATAGCCATAATGCAATCATTTTTTTTTTTAGGTGAACCTCCACTTTAAGCAGCGCACATAGCAAAACATGGCCTATCATGAAAGGGGGGGGGGGGGTAAATCTTACAGAGGTCCAATTTTTTGCCCAGAGTTTATTTATACTTCAGGCAGTCTGTAATTGGCCTGTACTGGTACCATGTACCCCCAGCTATGTCTGCACCTCTGTCATATGGAAAACTCCTACAGAGGATCACTTCATGTTTGTGGCACCTCAGGTTTATTGCCTGAAGTATAAAAAACTCTGGGCAAAAAAAAATCACGGTTTAACCACGTGACCTCTGGAAGATTTACCCCCCCCCCCCCCCCCCCCCATGACAGGCCATTTTTTGCTATGTGCACTGCATAACTTAAGCTGACAACTGCGTGGTCATGCGACGCTGTACACAAATAAAATTAGTATTTTTTTTCCTCTGTGGTATTTGATCACCTCTGTGTTATTTTTTTTTTCTGTGTTATTTTTTTTTTTGTTTTCACAAAAGACCAAATTTGAAAAAAATAATAAAAAATGTTACTTTCTGCTATATAACATATCCAATTTTTTTATTTTTTTTTTCATAAACTTAGGCCAGGGGTCTCCAAGCTTTCTAAACAAAGGGCTGGTTTACTGTGCTTCGGGCTTCAGGAGGGCCAGACTGTGGCCATTTGGAGTACAAAAGGTCCTGATGTCAGTGGGGAAAAAAACAATGCTCCATTTTTGGTGTCAATGGGAGAAATTGTGCCCCATAATTGGTGTCAATGGGAGTAATGGTTGCCCCATAATCGATGTTGTCAGGAGAAATTGTGTCCCATCATTGGTGTCATTGAGAGAAATTGTGTCCCATCATTGGTGTCATTGAGAGAAATTGTGTCCCATCATTGGAGTCATTGGGAGAAATTGTGCCCCATCATTGGTGGCAGTAGGAGGAATTGTACCCAAGGGCTGGAATAAAAGCAAGCAAAGGGCCACATCTGGCCCCCTGGCCGCAGTTTGGAGACCTCTGATTTAGGTCAATGTTGTTGGTACAAAATATCCTAATAAGTGTCTACAAACTATGGAATATATTTATGGAATTTTTTTTTTCTAGTAATGGCGGAGATCATATAGACTTATAGCAGGGCTGCGATATTGTGACTGACAATCTGATACTTTGTGGGAACCAGTGACACTAATACAGTGATCACTGTACTAATGACACTGGCTGGCAAGGGGTTAATCATCTAGGGCAAGGGTCTCCAAACTTATTAAGCGAAGGGCCAGTTTACTGTCCTTCAGACTTTAGGGGGCCGGACTGTGGCCACTGGAAATAGCAAAAATGTTCCGGTATCAGCAGGAGTAAACAATGCCACGTTTTTTGGTGTCAGTAAGAGGAGGAATTGTGCCCCCTTTTTGGTGTCATTAGGAGGAAATTGTGTCCCTTTTTTGGTGTCATTAGGAGGAATTGTGCCCCATTGTTGGTGTCATTAGGAGGAATTGTGCCCCATTGTTGGTGTCATTAGGAGGTATTGTGCCCCATTGGCGTCATTAGGTGGAATTGTGACCCATTTTTTATGTCAGAAGATAAAATATTGCCCCAAGGGCCAGATTAAAGCAAGTAAAGGGCCACATTTGGCCCCTGGGCCGCAGTTTGGAGACCCCCTGATCTAGGGCAATTAAAGGCTTAACTGTTATTTGAGCGTTATTGAGGCGTTATTCAAGCGAAGCCTCATCTGCAATCCCAATGTGCTGGTAAAGCACCGCTAAGACCCTAATGTTTTAGGGCGTTTTTGCAGTGTCTCAGTGTGAAAGGGTAAAAGGCGTTCTTACAGCGCTTTCAATTCATTTCAATGGAGAGGGGCGTTTTTGGAGCGTTTTTTCAGTGCCCAAAAGCTGCTCCAAAGATGCTGCTTGCAGGACTCAGTGTGAAAGGGTCCATTGAGACGCACTTAAATTGTCTGTTTATTAAAACAAATTATTAGTTACAAATATTTTTTTCCTCTTTGTGTATGTTTAGGTGACCAGGGGGCAAGGGGGTGAAGATGGGGGGGGGGGGGCGCCACAAGATTAGCTCGCACAGGGCGCCTGAACACCTAAGGCCGGCCCTGATGAAACCTTTCCATATTTGGAGGTGAAATCTCTTTTCCTCCAGACGTAAAGAGTGCTCCCTTGTCCTCAGTGTTGACCTTAAAGTGAATAACTCCAAGTTCACTATATGGACCTCTTATATATTTGTACATGTTGATCATATCCCCTCGTATTCTCCTCTTCTCAAGAGTGAATAAATTCAGTTCTTCTAATCTTTCCTCATAGCTGAGCTCCGCCATGCCTCTTATCAGTTTGGTTGCCCTTCTCTGCACTTTCTCTAGTTCCCCGATATCCTTTTTGAGAACTGGTTCCCCAAAACTGGACTGCATATTGCAGATGAGGTCTTACTAATGATTTGTACAGGGGCAAAATTATCTCTCTCTCTGGAGTCCATACCTCTCTTAATACAAGAAAGGACTTTGCTCGCTTTGGAAACCGCAGCTTGGCATTGCATGCCATTTTTGATCTATTGAGCTTATGATCAACTAAAACCCCCAGATCCTTCTCCACTACAGATCCCCCCAGTTGTACTCCCCCTAGCATGTACGATGCATGCATATTCTTAGCCCCTAAGTGCATAACTTTACATTCATCAACATTAAACCTCATCTGCCACATAGTCGCCCAATTAGACAGATCATTGAGGTTGGCTTGCAAATTGGAGACATCCTGCAAGGACGTTATTCCACTGCATAGCTTGGTGTCATCTGCAAAGACAGAAATGTATGTTCCTTGCTAAAGAATAGTATTGAGCAGAATATGCCATATTCGATTTCGCGATATATCTCGAATATATAGTCGAATATTCGAGATATATTCGTTAAATGCGAATATTCGCGATATTTTTTGTAAATGAAATGATTGCGAAATTTCGCTATTGCGAATGCGAATGCGAATTGCGAATGCAAATGAAATTTCGAGAAATGCGGAAGGAGCACTCTGATTGGCTCAGAATATTCGTGATATTTTATAATACAAAATAATTGCGAAATTTCGAGAAATGCGGAATGGAGCACTCTGATTGGCTCAGAATATTCGTGATATTTTATAATACAAAATAATTGCGAAATTTCGAGAAATGCGGAATGGAGCACTCTGATTGGCTCAGAATATTCGTGATATATTACAATACAAAATAATTGCGAATATTCGGCAAATGCGGAAGGAGCACTCTGATTGGCTCAGAATATTCGTGATATTTTATAATACAAAATAATTGCGAAATTTCGAGAAATGCGGAATGGAGCACTCTGATTGGCTCAGAATATTCGTGATATATTGCAATACAAAATAATTGCGAATATTCGGCAAATGTGGAAGGAGCACTCTGATTGGCTAAGAATATTCGTGATATATTACAATACAAAATAATTGCGAATATTCGGCAAATGCGGAAGGAGCACTCTGATTGGCTCAGAATATTCTTGATATTTTATCGTAATTTCGCAAAAATGCGAATGAGAAATTGATTGCGGAATTTCGACAGTAACACTCTGAAATCGAATATATGTGTTATTTTAGCTAAAAACAATATTGCAAATTTCTCGAAAATAATCGCGCGATATCGCTATTGCCGAATAATCGCATTGCGATTTTTCGGCAATATAAAATGATCGCTGCAGCTACTCGGCCCAAGGTCTCTGATCATACCAGCAATGCTTTTAGACGTCGATGGTGATCTCTAGGATGTGATCTGTTCTAAAAAAAATATGAAAAAATACGAATATTCGAAATAGCGAATATTCAACGCGAAATTCGGAATATATCGCGAATACTCGAATATGCCATATTCGAGCCGAATATTCGCAATACGAATATTCGTGAGCAACACTACTAAAGAACATTATTTTTATCAAGTTGCTATTGGTAAAGTTTTACTTTAATTTCTTAAAGGATCACTAAAGGATTTTTTTTTTAGCTAAATAGCTTCCTTTACCTTACTGCAGTCCTGGTTTCATGTCCTCATTGTTAGTTTTTGCTTTGAAGTTGCTGTAATTCTGCTCTGATCTCCACACTTCCTGCTTGTCTGGCTCCTTATGAAAAATCTCATGGCAGCTTTTCACTGTGGTCCAAGCTGTCATTACTGTGTGTTTAAAACTCCTCAGAACCAATCAGATTCATTTTAAAAACAAAACACTGCCCTGTATTTGTTTGTTTTTGTTCTGTGTGTCTCTCTACTTCACAGAAACATTAAAACCAGTTTAAAAGTGAAACTAAACTGCAGGCACATTATATGAATGTTTTTTTTTCTATTTTTAATCATTTTTAAAAGGAATCAGTTAACTTATGTCTCTATACCCTGTAAACAGTAATTTCAGCAAAAACAAAATGTTTTCCTTTAGTGACCCTTTAACTAAACCTTGCCCCTTTATCTAAACTTTACCAATCCTCTATTCTATGATAATGACTATTAAAGCTGTATTTTTCAAATCGTTTTGCACTTTCTTTATTAACTTTTTATTTTTTGTTTACAAAAGTTTATTAAAAGAATATAGGAATACAGAGTCATTGCGTACAAGAATATAGTTCAAAAGTCAAAATATTATAAGAATAACAGGTCAAGCATAGTAACATGAGAAGATATATGAATGATTTGTGAAGGTGAGGTAACATCATATGGGTATACAAACTGTACATAGAAAGGAAAAGGTTTATAATACATTTCGGTAAGGAGGGAGGGAAAGAGGGAGGGAGTGATGATGTTATAGCTGTTGGGCTGCATACCAGTAAGACCATTTAGTGTCATAGATATGGATGGTGTCATTCAGTGTATGGTATATTCTTTCCGAAAGCTTAAGCATCTCCATTCTGTCTAAGACTTGAGACCAGGGTAGATTGTCTGTTTTCCAATTGAAAGCTAACATCCACTGGATGGAACTGCAGAGGGAGTGGAACAGCCTAGAGCATGGGGCAGGGATATCAGGGACCTTGGCATAGAGGACGCAGATTTGGGGTGAAATGGCAATCCTCTGGCCCGAAGAACTCTCAAATCTGGAGACAGCTGCATCCCAAATCTGACCCAGCTTAGGGCAGCTCCAGAATGTATGCAGTAGAGTACCCTCAGCTTGGCAACCTCTGAAACAGTTGGGGGGAATCGAGGGGTAAAAAACATTTAGCTTGGAGGGGGTGAGGTACCATCTGGAAAAGATCTTTAAAGGGGTTTCTCTAAATGAGATAGCTCTGTTGCATTTACGGAGGTTCTCTGCCATGCAGTACCACGTTTCCGATGGGACATCACAACCCAGATCTTTTTCCCATTGTAACATCGGGTTAGATTTCTCTTGAAGAGTTAAGTTGTTGAGAAAATGGTATAGTCTGGAGATCTTACCTCTGTCCCTGGATGATGATAGGCAGATCCTCTCGAAAGGTGTGTTCGTAGAGGGTGTGGATAATGAGAAATATGTATCATAGAAAGGCTTAATCATTCGATAGTGTTCGAATTCCGTATTAGGAAGTTTATGTTCTTTTTGCAATGAATCAAAGGATCTAAAGACCTATTTAGATTGTAGTGATTGCAGTGTGGTTAGGCCTTTGTCAATCCAGGATGAGAATAATGATCTATTTGTATAAGCTAAGTTAAACCTAGGGTCTCCCAGGAAGGATGTCAGTGGGGAGACTGGGGAGGAAAGGGAGTGTGTATCATTAATTTTAAAACCATAGTTGAAATAGATGGGCCACTATGATGTTATGTTTTAAAAGGGGGCGATAGAGAACGTAATTAGACCATGGAATACCTTGAAGGTGAAATGGTTGTACTGACGTGGATTCAAAGATCTTCCATGGTATGTTTTGGGAGGAGGAGAACCACTGGGATAGTTGTGAGAGTCTCGCAGCAAGAAAGTAGTGCCATAGGTTGGGAAGGCCCAGGCCACCTCTAGACTGTGGTCTATGCATCAGGGCATAGCGATATCTGGGCTATTTATTTGCCCATATAAATTTATTGATTATCCTCTGCAGGTGATCTAATTTAGATTTGGATAAATTGATGGGTAGCGTGCGGAAATAGTAAAGCAGTTTAGGTATGATGTTCATTTTTATGGCGCATAATCTACCTAAAAAGGAGATGTGGTATGATGACCATGTATTTAAGAGGGAGCTGATGTGAGCTATTAGGGGAGGGTAGTTAGATTTAAATAGGAGTTTATGCGAGGAGGTAATATTAACACCTAGGTATTTAAAAGAGAGGGGACACCACACAAATGGAAAATTAGCTTGTAGAAGGAGTTGTAAGTTATGGTCGAGGTTTAGGGGGAGGGCAGAACATTTATTGGAATTAACTTTAAGGCCTGAGATATCCTGGAAAGTGTTGAGTACGGTCAGAAGGACAGGAATGGACAGGAGGGGATCGGTGAGAAAGACGAGGGCGTCGTCAGCGTATAAGCTGATCTTAAATTCGTGTTGACCCTTAGAGTAACCCCTGATGTCTGGGTTGGATCTTATGGCTTGAGCTAGGGGCTCAATAGCCAGGGCGAACAATAGCGGGGATAAAGGACATCCCTGCCTTGTTCCGCGACCCAGTGGAAAAAATTCTAAATTACTACTGGGGATTTTAATACGGGTCTGGGGGGAATGATAAAGAGTGTTAAAACCTTGGAGAAAGTTGCCCGAAATTCCGTATTTGGGAAGCAGATAGTTCATATACGACCAACTGACACTGTCGAATGCCTTATGTATGTCTAAGCTGAGAAGACAAGCCTGTTTTGCGTGCAAGTTGGCGTCTTGAACAATGTTGGTGACTAACCTAATGTTGTTGCTTATTTGTCTGCCCGGAATAAAGCCAGTTTGGTCAGCCTGTATCAAAGGGGAGATAACTATCGCTAGTCTATCTGTGAGAACTCTACCGAAGATTTTCAAGTCATTGTTTAGTACTGAGATAGGGAGGTAATTTTGGGGAAGCGTATGGTCCTTATTGGGTTTAGGGATCAGTGAGAGGTTGGCTAACAACATTTCCTCCGGAAAATGGTTACCTTTATTAACTTTTTAATGCAATCCAATTTGTGTTTTCCACTCTATTATTGTAAAACTTGTTTCTGTACCTTTTAAAGGTTGAGGTAAACCCATTACAGTTTACATTAACCTCCCTGGCGGTATGATTCTGTCTGGAATTACGTACCAAAAGCGGTACAATTATTTGCATTGAAATTTGGCGTTTTATACTGTAGGCCTGCAATTCTTAGGAATAACTTGCTTAAATCTGTCCAAACAAGACATATAATAAAAAAACTATAAATAATTATAACAAATTATAATGTAATTATAATAAAAAATATTCAATAATTTAATCAACTCAAAAACACTGAAATTTGCTCAGTTGCAGAATTGTTGCAGTCATTATTATTTATTTTTTTATGACAAATTTCCCCACAAATCGCTATCGCTCAATTCTGCAAGTGATTATTATTTATTATCGCTGTTTTTTAGCTAATCTAAAATCATTTTTGACATAAAGGGACACTTTTGGTTGCTATGGGCAATCTACAGTTTACAGGGAGAAAGAACAGTTTTTATTATATAAAAGGACATGCAGGGTACTGGGCAGACCACTAGGGACAAGGGGTGTGTGTATTTTTTACATACAGTACTGTAATCTATAAGATTACAGTATACTGTATGTAAAGTGTTTGTTTACTTTTTTGAATTTGGCGCCGTTCTCCGCTTCCGTGCGTCGTAACGTCACAGGAAACGGAGATCGGCGGCACACGGCGATGCTGTGTGAATCAAGCGAGCACCCGCTCGCTCACACAGCGTGGATGCATCGCTGGATCCAGGAAGAAGGTAAGCCAGCGCGCGCTGCAGGCTCTGCATGGCTACCCCGAGCTTGACTCGGGGATACCGTTCTCAGCCCAAAAAAAACACCCCGAGTCACGCTCGGGGATACCGCCAGGGGGGTTAAATGAATTGCCTTACAGCAGGTGATAAGAGGTGCCTGAGCTTAACTATTTAGGATTCACAGACTTTCTTTGGAACTTTCTGGGATCCCTTGCACTCATGCATGCTATGTATAAATGTTTACTCTCTAGGTCTCCAGAATACTATTTACTTTTAACAAATTGTTTCCATTGTCATTGCCACATGATACGTAAAATCTAGCACTTTGTAAATCTGCCTATTACATAAGGAAATGTTAAATGTTTTTTTTTTTTAAATGTTAACTTTGCATCAGAGCTACATATATATCTGACTCATTCCTTTTCCTTTTCTGTATTCTTTCTATAGGAGACGGATCTTATGACATTTAATATCTCCATCCATCGTTCATGGTGGAGAGAACATGGGCCTGGTTGCATAAGAAGGGTAGTGCCTCCCCCAGCCAACAGAGACCTTGGAGACCACTCGTTTATCTCGGTGACAGGATGCATCATTGAATTTCAGTTCATAGAGGTCATCCACAGTGCTTTTCAAATACTTCTTTCTGTAAGTCACTTAATTTTAAACAAAGTATTTTGTAAAGATACTGGTTAATTATTGTAGCACTTTATGCTAAAAGTTGAGCCTATATGCATTTTTCCTTTTATTTAGAATAATATTATATTAATGATTAGAGATATGATAGGCATACTTTTAATATACTGTCTAGGAGACTAGGTAACAATTTAGATCTAAGTTGCATTTTTTTTTTTTTACAAATTCAATTTAAAATGACATAAAATAATTATACCTAAAGTCACCTCTTGCAGTTATAGTTACAGTTTTTAGTGATATACATCAGCCTTGTCTTCTAGGGTTGAAAAAGATGAAAGGGTTATTTCTCAGTAGCATTGTTTTGAGTGTTGATGTTGTTGCTGCGCAAAATGACAAAAAATATTAGCTGAGATTTATACTCTTGCATATCTTCTTGTCCCAGTGTGTATGCAATCTTTTCATAGTCGTGCATGTCAAATCTATGCTGTTATGTTTTCTGAATACAGCTAGTTTTGTTCTCAGTGCCGTTTACAGAAATCCTACATCTAGCACCACTATCATTAGTTATGGGTAGAGTAACTAGGAAAATAGCCAGGCATCGCCCTGATCCCTGTCCCCCCACTTCAAAAACCTCAGCAGTCATGACCAAGCAGCATTTGAACTGTGTATAATGCTAGCAGCACCTACCATAAATTAAAATACACTTAAATAATTCAGACTTCACATGCCTCAAACGTGTTTAGAACAGTAATTATATTATTGCTAGACTATTACAGGTGCTGCCTGTCTGTGGCTATGAACATCAGTCCTGGTGTGTCTATCTCCCTCTTCCCAAATGGCAGATTCAGGGAAGTGAGAATTTAACCTTTGTAGCTCATAAAGTGTTTGTTTGGTCCATTCTTCTTGCTTTGTATCCAAGATGCGTTTTCCTCTGGAAATCAACTGTTCTATGCCAGCTGGAGGGGGCAAGCAACCTGTTTTGAGTATTAAAATTCATGTAGTCATAGGGTTCTCTGGTTTGTAAATGGTGTCCAAGTTGAGACTCCCTTGATTTCCAAAGACTGGTAATTCATGAATATACTATATTTAATGTCTAAGCAGTTGTTGGTTTCCATTAATCACAAAATACATTTTACTTATAGGTTTCTGATCATAGAACATTGTTTTCTGTTTATTAATATCTATGAAGCAGTGCTGTTGATGCGTAGTACCTGAAACTCTTGAAAGTCTCAACAACATGTCAAAAAGATCCTAAATATTTAATAGTGTATATGTCAGTAGCACCTGTTTGTAGCATTTAATATTTGTGCCACTAAATACACAAATTCATGTTCAAGGTTGCTCTTCTGAAGAGTCTAGCCTGTGGCGATGGTTGTGTGTTGAAATGATCTCATCACAAAGTTTGAGATTGCACACACGTAAGGCTGTGCTCCAATCTTTCTCCCAAGGCCACACACAATGTTCCTTTCAATTTATATTATATGTCATGACCATATCATTCACTGTACTGCTATCTGTGTTATTTTTATAAGATGGAAACCAGAATGCTTCTGAAAGTAATGTAAAATACAGCGGAACTCCTGGTTTACACCTTTCAAGGAACTATTGCACATTTGGAGAAGTTGAAAAATGCAGGAAAAGGTTAAATATTTATCAGCATCTATGAAGAAAACAAAGTAGGATTGTAGTGTTTTGACACCATGCATACCATGTATTGCACAACATATGTTTGCAGAATTGTTACAATGTTTGGGGATGTGGTTTCTGGTTAGCATGGGCAGAAAAAACACTGGAACTGCTTTACTAAAGACTTGTCAATGCAAAAAAATATCAAACTGCACAAACAGGGGATATAGAAGGCATTATTGAGCCACCATGAAGAGAAGGTCTCCCTAATGACCGCACATCCATGCCATCCCTGAGATGAGTGTAAATGACAACCTCAGCTTGGACTCTGACCAGACCACGCCCCCAATGCATTTAGTTATGGGGATTATTGAGCCACAGCAGCCACACATGTGACAATCAACACATGGCTTTGTACAGAGGGAATGGTCTCAGTGCCATTAGTACAGTGACAGTGTATAATATTATAACTGATCACAGTGATAGTGTTACTGGTGATGTCTGTGGCAATTATTGATTCACCCGCATTAGTTAGGCCGCGTACAAACGAGGAGACATGTCCGCTGAAACTGGTCCGCAGACCAGTTTCCGGACATGTCCGATCGTGTGTACGGCCTAGCGGACAGGTTTCCAGCGGACAAAAGTTTCTAAGCATGCTTAGAAACTTGTCCGCTGGAAACCTGTCCGTCGGACATGTCCGGTGGTTAGTACGCCTAACCAGCGGGCCGAAATCCCCCGCATGCAACAAAATGATTTGACGCATGCGTGGAAGCATTGTACTCCCTTGTTTGCGCACGTCGCGGCGTCAACCTCACCGTCACCGCGTTCTCTGTCCGCAGGGATTTTGGTCTGATGGTGTGTACACACATCAGAACAAATTATCCCAGGAGACATGACCGATGAAAACGGTCCGCGGACCGTTTTCATCGGACATGTCTCCTCGTGTGTACGCGGCCTTAATGTCAGCTTGCCTTCCGCACTATCACAGTAGCTGATTACTGCCATTAGTAGTATAAAAAAAATTCAATATATAAACCATAGTTTGTAGACGCTATAACTTTCACGAAAACCAACCAATATACACTTATTGGAGTTTTTTTTTTTACCAAAGACATGCAGCTGAATACATTTTGGCAATTTTTTTTTACTGGCTGTTTTATAGCAAAAGCAAAAAATATAATTTTATTTTCCCCAAAAATGTTTTTGTTTATATATTAAAAAATAAAAAACTCAGTGGTGATCAAATACAAAAGAAAGCTTTGTTTGTGTGTAAAACAAATTATACAAATTTTGTTTGGATACAGTGTTGCATGACCGCACAATTACTAGGTAAAGTAGTGGAGTGCAAAAAATGGCCTTGTAAAACCTTCCTGAGCTGAGATGGTTAAAGAGTAATTCCAGGTATGGATATTTTATAAATAGCTACATTGGTCCAGCTTGCATTTTATAAATTCATGAAAATCATTCTCTGACTGGAGGAGAAGCGGGGCAATGATGTCATGCTCTCCAACTTGTCTATGTCTTGTCTATGTCTATAAGACAAATTGACCACTCTCATGCATCCTGCTCTGGACAGGGGATTGACTATGCCCGATTGTCACAAATATTACATGTAACTGGGGACAGCGCATTGGGGGCTCTGTCCAGGTACCTCCAACCTGTCCACAGTGTTGGAAGCTGCCATCTTGGGGTCTTTGGAAGCACTGCAGTCCCTACTATATTGTGGACTAAGAGCGTCATACACTTTAATCCCCTCTGCGAATACCACTACACAACCATCACTAATACACTTAGAACAGTTGTCTCCCTGCATACCCCTTTGTGGAATAACCCCTCTTTTTCAAATTTTTGCACAATACCCGATCCCCAAGGTTGGGCCAAATTCAAAATCAAATATATCTCACATATTGTTGACAATCGTACTTTGATGCCCTTTGCTCAGCTTTGATCTACATATAAATTGATAAATTGATTCTAAGAACAACAGAGCTAGATAAACCTATGTCAACGTTATATAACCATCTTCTAAAGATATCCCTCCCACACCTATCCTCCCTCAGGCAAAAATGGTTGGCGAATATACCTGAGATAGATGGCAAGGATTGGGAGGATATGTAGAACTCACTTTTTAAGCAGCTTGTCTCCATTAAAGATAAACATATTCAATTCAAGATCCTAGATAGGGCTCACGTCATGCCTCACCATCTACATAAGCTTAACTCAATGATTTCTTCAGCCTGTTAGAGATGTGATCATCCATTAGGAGACTAAAGGCATGTCTTTTGGACATGCCCCGATATTGCATGTTATTGGAGTGATATCGTTTCTGTTATCAATACGGTAGCAAGTACTTCCATCATTCCAACCCCCAGGATGTGCTTGATCCTACTATAGTAGGGAGAACTCATCTTAGATTACTTATTTTTTACATTGGAATATTATTTTATGTTGGAAGAAACACTCTCCTCCCTCAGTCCAATACCGGCAACAGTTAGTGGATGCTACTTTACCCCTATTTAAGGACACGTATGCCCACAGAGGCTGCTCGCAGAAAGTGTGGAGGAGTTGGTTGAAAAGTACCTAGACTGTATAGACACCTAATCTTGTATATTGGATTTGTATTGTTGATTTGTGTCTCAATGGTTCAAACAATTGGGGACAGCCTTTAGGACCCTATTGCATCTTTGAGCGTCCCTGGTTGGGTGACCCATTTCATGGGCTAGTTCTGTTATCTCTAATGCTAAAGCGTAACTCCACTTTTCATGAGAAAAAAAGCATTCCCCTCTGGGTGATCTATGTACATTGCAAGGATTATAACAACCTGTGTTGCAGATTCCTACCTTTTGTTATTCTGAAGTAATCCATGTGTGTTTGTCTGTGCCCCTGTACTTAGTGGGTCTAAGTAGAGTGGTTTCATAATTAACTGTCAGGTATGCAGCTGCAGGAGAATAATGAGGACATTGGCTGGGCCTGCATCCCTTTAGATGTGCTCCTATTGAAAATATTTCTCCAAAAATAAAAATGTTGTTGCAGGGGATGCCTAAAATCTGACTTGTATCTTAGGCAAACTTCTGGGAAAATTGGTGAGCCAATCACACAAGCAGGAAATTATGTTTCTGGAGAGTGGTCAGTACAGAACAATTCCAGGTAGCCATATTTTAAAGCATTCTCAGAAAATTACAGTGGCTGCAGATTGAAAAAGAAAGGTCATTTTTAATGACATTCAATTGCAATATGATTAGTGTCGTAATTATATGTGATAGATTATTTTTTCTTTATTTGCTATTTTTCCCCCCCATGAAAGTGGAGTTACCCTTTAACTGTTATCTCAACACGATGTATAGCGTGGACAATCCGCGCTTCCTCCCAAAGTGCAAAGTGCTTCAAATGCAAACAAATAAATAAATAAAAACTGTGTAAAAACTTAAAATACTAATGAGGGTGCTGCATCTATTGAAATTAGTTAGAATATAAAATAATAAAAATATGTTAAAAGTAAAGAATAAATGCGTATCCAAAAGGTAAATGCAAGAACAAACTGCAAAAATTAAAATAAAAATCAGCTGTAAAGTAGCAAACTGTGATATCAAAAATAAATGCGATACAACAAAAATACAAAAATGTCCATATTACACAAGTGTCCGTAAAAGAATAAGGTGCAAGCGCATCACTGTAACCAGAAAAGGTATGCCAGATATACAATCTTCCTCAGATATACTTCCACTGGACAGAAAATACACCAAAAAAACGCGCTCATGGCTATCTATAGTTCATTAAAAACCACAAGTTTGGGAAAAAAAAGGTTCAAATAGAAAGTGTTAGAAAGAAATCCATTTATTGTAGATGAACTCCAAATGTATCTTAAAAAGTCTGTATGGAGATAATAATACTGTATAAACAAATATAGGATCCACAGACAACTACCATAAAGTATAAGGGGTTAAAACCTCATAGGTTCAGAGAACATATCCTCAAATGGGAATAACAGAAACAGTACCTTCGGGACAGATGGTAGAATGGCAGTGGTGAGGAGATGACAATAGTGACCTCTAACAGAGCCTGTCACCGAGCGTTCCACACAGCTAGGATTAAAATTCCATAATATAGGGAATTATGTGGTAGCATTGACGTCGCGTTTCGCGATTCAAAGCGCTTTTTCAAAGGAGTTTGAAAAAGCACTTTGAAGCGCGAAACGCATCGTCAAGGCTACCACATAATTGACCTATTTTATGGAATTTTAATCCATTGTTCAACTTCTTAAGATTTATTTTATTTTATTTTATTTATTGTCGATTTTCCGCTGGCAACTTTCACCATACTACATGTGAGCGTGGACTCTACAGTTTCTCCACCAGAGGGCAGCAACTACAACGTATGTATCCTGATAGCGCATATTCGACACTGTCAGCTTCAGTAACTACATCGTATGCATTGTGACAGTGCACATTCAACACTGTCGGCTTCAGCCTGTTTCACCATTCGATAGAGAGCGACGTCTCAGACGTGTGACGTCATCCCTGACGGACGGAACAAGCGTCTGCCACTCTAGACCTAGCTGTGTCCCCAATCGGTTGATTCATCAGGGACACTCCAGCAACGTGGAACGCTCGGTGACAGGCTCTGTTAGAGGTCACTATTGCCATCTCTTCACCACTGCCATCCTACCATCTGTCCTGAAGGTACTGCTTCTGTTATTCCCATTTGAGGATATGTTCTCTGAACCTATGAGGTTTTAACCCCTTGTACTTTATGGTAGTTGTCTGTGGATCCTATATTTGTTTATACAGTATTATTATCTCCATACAGACTTTTCAAGATACATTTGGAGTTCATCTACAATAAATGGATTTCTTTCTAACACTTTCTATTTGAACCTTTTTTTCCCAAACTTTTGGTTTTTAATGAACTATAGATAGCCATGAGCGCGGTTTTTTGGTGTATTTTCTATTCTATTGGTACTTCCGGGTACCACGATTCTCGCAGCTCTGGACAATCTCTTTCACACCCTACTTATGAATAATAAGCACCGTTTATTACATTAGGAATTCTACTATCCCTGTTTAGCGCCAGTGGACTTTGTTGTGTTTATACTTCCACTGGACAGATGACAAGCAGTTAGGGATATATAAAGTGGCCGCTTACCGAATAAGTAGGATCTCTATCACAGAGATCAAACAAGCTCAGCATACAGGAATCACTCCAACACCGACAGCTGGTCTCACTCCTCCACTAACAATCCACAGACTGCACCAGGGATCTCCCTCCAAATCTTTTAGATGTATGGGATCACTCACAGGGCATAATGTAGTGAAATAAAAGAAGGATACTTCATCGTGCAGTATATGTTAAAAGAAAGTCCCTTTATTCATAGATAGCTGGGACACTGACATCATACAAGTTTTTTGCGAGCAGGGAAAGTTAATCACACAAAGCTACAATATAACCAGCCACGGCTCGAGCCAGCCAGCTGGAGCGTGGTGACGTCAAATTCTATCGCTCCACTCGACGCTGCATTTCTCCGTATGAGGCATCGACAGGGAAAGGAGTAATCTCTACACGTTGCAAGCTGTACACACTGTTTGGGAATGCTTTTGTTGGTTGTTCCGCCTAAGGCCCCTTTCACATGGATGTGTCCGTGTACGAACTCCGCTTTGCTCAGCTGGGGTCGATTCCCGCTGAGCAAGCAGATGACAGGTCTGTCTCTGCACACTGTGCAGCGACCTACCTGTCAGAGCGGCGCTCTCCTCTATGGAAGATCGGATGAAGGCGGACCGTAGAGTCACCGCTGACATCCGTCGCTCCATAGAGGTGCACGGAGCGTCCGTTCAGGTCCGCCTAAAAAACTGACAGGCGGACCTAAATGGTCCACCCATGTGAAAGGGGCCTAACAGTTCCACTTTTGTTTTGGTTTTGTTTTTTGTTTTGTTTTGAGTATTGTGTGCCCTCTGGTTTTGTTATAGATTGGTCAGTACACCCCTGTGTGGGATGTGTTGCCATAGGCCTCTGTACCCTTTTTAAAACCTTCAATAATCATAAATTTAAAAAAAAAAGACACTGGAAGTTGACTTGGCAGGGCATGGCTAAACATACCCTACAGAGTTTTAAAGATAATCCCACAGTAAGCCAGAAAAACACACTCTCGAATAATGCTGTGACACAAGAGTGGTGGGCCAAAAAAACTGCTGTCTGTTTTTTTTTCTACCTAAGCAATAAAAAATAAATAAAAAAAAAACTAAGAAAATTCTTAATCAAGTGAGCAAAAACTGTTGTTTTCAAACACACCCTGGTAAACACAAAATCCATTCTTATTTAGAGCCCTGTAGCACTTTGTGTTCTTTGAATATTTTACCAAGAAGCCTGTGGAGTTCTATCAACGCCAGGGCACAGGTGAGTTTTTACTTTGGCGTATTGCTTGACTTCAATCAGCCTCATTTAAATATACAATGACATTCTCAGTCCACAATCTATAATTGGTACATATTTCCTTCCTTATTTGCCATTATACTTTACTATAAATAGCCTTCCAAGCATAATTTTAAAGCCACTACGAAGATTAGTGACACTAATTTTCTTTCATTGGTTCCGATTTGCTGTGAAACAACGAGGACAATTAGACAATTTGTTTGCCCGATTTTCTTATAGTGTGTACCCCACTTTAAGCTTAGTTTACACTTGCGGCTGGAGGCAGGAAAAACAAGCTTAAACAATAAGGTTTAGCCCTTTCCCCCAGTAAAAATTGCAAAAGCGTTTTAGCAAAACTACACTTATACAGCTTTCTAATTGTCCTTCAAATATCAAGTCACATCCATTAAATAAACAATAAAGTCCCAACCACCAGTGTGAATAATATTATACCCATTTGTGTTAATAATATTAACACAAATGGGTCTTTCTCCACTCTTCTTATTTTGACAGTGTTATACCCCACATGTGCCACTCCAATGCACTCACTACCCCTGGCAAACAGGAAGGTCATAAATCATAGGTGGCAAACACAAGGCCCGTGGGCCGAATCTGGCCCTCCGGGCCATTTCATGTGGCCCTCGCACCTCTCCTGCAGCTGCAGGAGAGCTCCAGCCCTCCTCTGGTCCTACTCCAGACCTCTACTTTCTGCTTTCAAGCAATACATCCAGATTCTTCCCAGCAGTAGCATAAGGAAAGGGGGGTGTACTGTGATGTAAGGGAGGGTGGGGGACTCAACTTCTGATGGTAGAGTGGCTCTTGACATTTAATGTAAAGGGTTAGGAGATGCGCTGGACATCCAATCTTACAGATACAACCGGCCCTTTTGAGGGCAATCATAATACTGATGCGGCCCACAATGAAATTGAGTTTGACACACCTGTAAATAAATGCTTAATTCAAAATCTAAGATACAGAATGCTCTCCAAATAGTAATCCATCAACAGACCTGCTTCTTCTCCAGCGATGCTGCTAGTTACTCTCAGTGGAATAGAAAATGCACACCAGCTCCCTGGGAGCTTCCTGAAGATGCCGTTTCCAGCAAAACATATAGAGTCAGTAACCCGATCGCCATATCTGGTTCCGGTGGTGGCGTTACTTCCAGTCTCGGTCTTCGGAATGCATGCCGACTCCCATGAGCGGAGCGGCTGTAAGGATACATCTTACAGGCTGAGTGTACTAATGCCAAGGAATTGGGCACCCGAAAATGTAAGTACATATTTTTATACTTTGTGGGCACTTTTATTTATTTAATAAATATTGAGAACTTTAATTTTTTCTGGTGTGTATTATCTAGTACACTTATCCAAACCAGTGGCATCACTAGGGTTGGTGTCACTCGGTGTGGTAAAACATGGTGTCACCCCCCCCTCCAGCAACTATAGTAGCCCCTCAGTAGTATAGTATAGTATAAACCCCCTCCCTCATTAAAGATTCCCTCCCTCAGTAAAGACCCCTCTCCCTCAGTATAGACCCCATCCATCAGTATAGACCCCCACTCAGTATAGACCCCCTCCTTCAGTACAGACCCCTTCCATCAGTACAGATCCCCCTATTAGTGCAGACCGCCCTCAGTAAGACTTGTGACAAGAGGCAGCTGTGGCAGCAGTAAGAGTGAGACTGAGGAGTCTCATTCAGGGCTAGTGCAGTGCTGGCATGTTCTGGCTTCGATACTCAGGACCCTCTGCCATCCTCAGGATGGTTTCAGACCTCAGCAAGTGTCACCCAGATGGGGCCGCACCCCCCCATAGCGGCGCCACTGATTCAAACCTCCTTTCCTCTGATGTTTAATCACATATTTTCTGCAAGGGCTGCTATTGCCATGGTCAATATTTTTCCTGCCAATAGACATTCGTTTTTTTTTTCCAAGCAATCTGCAGAGCTGGCTAGAGCTCACACCTGTTGAAGTCTTTTTCACATTTCATAGCTCTAATGCCGTGTACACACGATCATTTTTTTGATGAAAAAAAACGATGTTTTCTGTGAAGTAAAAAAGGACGTTTTTGAAACGTCACTTTTCAAAGACGATGTTGCATACACACCATCGTTCTTTTCACAAAAAGCGAGGTTACGTTCACCGCTCTTTTCCATTGAAGCTCGCTTCATAACTAGCTTCTGGGCATGCGCGGGTTGAAAAACGTCGTTTTAAACGACGTTTTTGCTACACACGGTGACTTTTTGTGAAACAAAAAACGACGTTTTGAAAAACGACACCAAAAATTCAAGCATGTTGGAATTTTTTTTTGGTCGTTTTTTTTTAAGACACAAAACAACGTTTTGCCCACACACGATCAATTTAAATGACGTTTTAAAAAACAAAGTTTTTTTTCATCGCAAAAAACGACCGTGTGTACGCGGCATTACTGTAAAGAAGCCTTTCAGTGTGCAGAGGTGATACCTGTTTTGCTTCATTTGCCAACTTGTATTTTACAGTGACATTAAAGGGTGCAACTTTGTGCCAATTTCCCTTTATAGGCAATATGGCATTACAGACAATTTTTTGGACTGTTTTTATCTTAATAACCATCCTATTGGAAGTAGGTTATTTTTATTTATTTTTTGCTCCTTTGTGGTCCTTCTTTGGAAAAACAGAACTTAAAACCCTGTACTTCTTCCCAAACTAAGTGCCCATACTTTCAAAAACAGCTGTGTTCATGAGAGGTGGGACCTGATGTGGTTGATGGGTATCTTGTGGCAGTATTAAGCATAGAAACGTTCCTGGCTATAGTTCAGTCCAACTTTGTTTCTGCAAATAAAGTATGTAATGGAGTCTTGATTAAGCTGCAAAAAGAAAAATGCTGACCAGCCAGAGATGCTTTCTAGAGTGTCTAATTATAGTAATTCTGATTTCTTTCTAGTTCTCCTGCAGGTTCTCTCTGTTCCTCTCCTATAATCTATCACCGCAAGATCAGCAGCAACATGTTTTTAAGCAATCTGTAGAAAAAAATTCCAAAGGCTCATGGGGTGCAGCATTGCTAGAATGCTGTTTGATCTCACTTTACTACTGTTCTTTATCCCAATCACTGTCCAAGGAGCTTCTTCCTCTCTGCAGGTACCAGACACAGCCAGGGATACCATTAAGTCTAGCTGATATACTAAGGAGAGCTGAGGTCTTGTTCACAAGTCCATGCTTCATACTCTCTCTCCTCCACTAAACTTTAAATCCTGCAAAAAATGTTATGCACACACACATGTGTATATACAGTGTGTATATATATATATATATATATATATATATATATATTTATTTATTTATTTATTTTTTTGCCTAAGAATGTGTTACCTGTAAGGCAAAACTGGCAAATTTGCTAAAAAATTGATTGTACATTTATGTCTCCATTCAAAACTTAAAATAATCAGCCGTGGAAGAAACACCAGCATGTTGAACAAGCAAGGACCATCATTTTTATTATTTTCAAGCAGAAAGGTTCACAATATGCAGCTTACAATGCCAACCAACTGTCATTTGTATAAGTATTTCATTACGTTTGGCTTCGAATTTTAAGCAGCAGTCATATCTCCAATGCTGCATTATTTCAACGGGGGCCCTGTGTACAGTTTGAAATTGCTGTTGGCAGAGATGTATTGCAAACATTACTTATGTATATATATTCATCCAGAAGTCCTAAAAGGCATGGTTTACATATATGCAAATAGCAACTGAAGTTGTAGAAAGACAGAAAATGAAGATGTATATGCACCTCTCATGCTTTGTGCTTCATATTCCTGATATGTGCCTGCTGTACCATGTACTTGTATGAGAAAGTATCCTGTTCTCTTTGTATTGCTTCCTTTGTGTGAAATAACTTGTGTTCCTGCAAGATTTTAAAGATACAAAAAGCGGTACTTTAACCACTTAAAGACCGCCTCCTGCACATTTACGTTGGCAGAATGGCACGGCTGGGCACATGCATGTACAGGTACGTGCTAGTACCCAGCCGTGTGTCGCTGGCGCGCGCCCGCGGCGCGATACGGTGACCTGGTCCGAAGCTCCAGGACCGCGGGACTCGCAGACCCGATCGCCGCTGGAGTCCGGCGATCGGTCCCCGGAGCTGAAGAACGGGGAGAGCCATGTGTAAACACAGCTTCCCCGTTCTTTACTGTGGTGGCGTCATCGATTGGTGATCCCTTTTATAGGGATACACAATTGATGACGTCACACCTACAGCCACACCCCCCTACAGTTGTAAACACACATTAGGTCCCACATAACCCCTTCAGCGCCCCCATTGTGGTTAACTCCCAAACTGCACTTGCATTTTCACAATAAATAAGAAGGCCAGTATGGTGGCCTGAGTTTATGGGAGGAGCCCGGAGGGTATTTAAGCAGCCCACTCACACATGCTCTTTGTCGGTTCAGTGTGCAGTACTACACGTCACTGGGCCGACTCTTCCCAGCTCACCTCATGTCCGTGAGTCTGCGCATTCAATCGCATTCGACATTGCAATCGCTTTGCGGCTTCTCCCTTCATGGTCTTCGCCGGCGGTTCCCGCTTACTGTCGCAGGTAGGATTCAAACCTTTTTGTATCTTGTGCAATCTTGCAATTCGTTATGCTTTCTATCCTGCATCCCTTTTGGAAAAAAATCTGCCTCTGAGTTACTGTTGCTCATGTTCCAACATCATTTGGCTCAGGCGTAGTACATTTGTAACTTCCTTCTGCCAAACATACGATTCATTTGTAAATCCATTTGGAGATTAGCATGTGTTTGTATGGGTTCTTTGGCAGATTGAGGTGGTAAATAAAATGGTGCCTTGTCTGCACTTGATTAGCCTGGGGGATGGGTGGTTGGTAGGTGTTCGGTTTCAAAGCAAGGGGTAGCATACACTCTACAACCAATTCGTATCAGATTCGTTTAATACTCCTTACTACCGATTCGTATCGAATTTGTTTCATGCGTTTTACAACCGTTTTGTATCAGATACATTGCATGCTTTTTACCGTTGTCATTCATTGTTCCCCCATGCCGTGTGTTTTTAGTTCTTGCAGCGGAACTTACGAATTGTTTGTTCACGGTTCTTCTCTCTCATTTATTTACCAAAGTTATTGCCTGTGCGTCATGCATGGTGTCACACCACACTCTTCGAATGTGTTGCACATCCACTCCAGTCCAAAGCCCCAGTCGCACGTTGACTGTCCCAGGTAGGATTCGTTAGCTTGTTTGTCATGTCAAATTCGTGGCCACTCATGGTGTCACCCGTACCATATGTTTGGTTCCCGCAGTGGAGCTTACAAAGCATTGATACACACTTCTCGTGTTCTATTTTCTACACCAAACCTCATGGCTTTGCCCCATGCACGGCATCACGCTACACCTTCCCGACATGTTTCACTCCAGCCACAGTCCGCCGCAAACTCACTTGCATGGCCCACTGTCGCAAGTAAGATTTGTTATTACATTCTTTATGTCCTATCAATTTGCTACCATTCGTTGTCTCCCATATCGTTCATTAGTGGCCCCTACAGAACCTACGATTCAAACAGGCGTTGTCCTTCTACCTTATACTGCTTGCTTAAGGTACAAACAAACCAGGTGTTTCTACCCTTTCTCAGTAACCCAATTCTTATTGATTGAGACCTTGCAACAATGCAAATCATCTCAGCAGCCTGACACCCTTGTTAAGACCCTTGCAACACATGACCTTTACAAAACGCAAAATAAAAAAATAAATATAAAAACGCAAAAAAAAAACACAAAAAAATAAATTAAAAAAAAACTTTGCCACCACGCAATCTCAGCCCCTCAGCAACCTGACACCTGTTGAGACCGTTGCAACCACGCAAAATCGTCTCAGCAGCCTGACACCCTTGTTGAGACCCTTGCAAACGCAATATCATCTCAGCAGCCCCACACTCATTGAGATCCTTGCAACCACGCAAAATCATCTCAGCAGCATGACACACTTGTTAAGACCCTTGCAAAACATGACCTTTACAAAACGCAAAATATAAAAAATATATATATAGAAGCGCAAAAAAAAACGCAAAAAAAAAAAAAAAACGTTGCCACCACGCAATCTCAGCCCCCCAGCAACCTGACACCTGTTGAGACTGCTGCAACCATGCAAAATCGTCTCAGCAGCCTGACACCCTTGTTGAGACCCTTGCAAACGCAATATCGTCTCAGCAGCCCTCACACTCATTGACATCCTTGCAACCACTCGCATAGCATCTCAGCAGCCTGACACCCTTAAGACCCTTGTAACACATGACCCTTACAAAAGGCAAAAAAAAAAAAAAAAGATATATAAAAAAAAAAAAAAAAAAAAGAAAAATGAAATATTAAAGTGCAAAAAAAAAAAAAAAAAAACTTTGCCACCACACAATCTCGGCCCAGCAACCTGACACCTGTTTAGACCATTGCAACCACGCAAAATCGTCTCAGCAGCCTGACACCCTTGTTGAGACCCTTGCAAACGCAATACCGTCTCAGCAGCCCCACACTCATCGAGACCCCTGAAACCACACAAAATCATCTCAGCAGCCTGACACCCTTGTTAAGACCCTTGCAACACAAGGCCCTTACTAAAACTCAAAAAAATAAATAAATATAAATATATATACATATATATATATATATATATATATATATATATATATATACATATATAAAAAAACGCAAAAAAATAAAAAAACGTTGCCATCACGCAATCTCGGCCCAGCAACCTGACACCTGTTGAGACCATTGCAACCACGCAAAATTGTCTCAGCAGCCCTACATTCATCAAGGCCCTTGCAACCACGCAAATGCATCTCAGAAGCTTGACACCCTTGTTGAGACCCTTGCAAACGCAATACCATCTCAGCAACCCCACATTCATCAAGGCCCTTGCAAACGCAATACCGTCTCGGCAGCCCCACATTCATCAAGGCTCTTGCAACCACGCAATACCGTCTCGGCAGCCTCACACCATTGTTGAGACCCTTGCAAACGCAATACCATCTCAGCAGCCCCACACTCATCGAAAGCCTTGCAACCACGCAATACCATCTTGAGCAACCTCCCACTCATCAAAGACATTCACTGAGACCCTTGTAGCCAGAAAAATGGGTGTTTTTCAGCCACCCCTGATCTCTCCTCTATGTTATCTTATCAGTACGTCTACACAGGATCCCCAATCACTCCTCTATGTTATCTTATCAGTACATGTACACAGGATCATTTATAGTCATTTCTAGGCAGTTGAGTTCAGAAACCTTCTCGAAAAAAAAAAATGGGTTCAGACGGATGTTCAAAGGCATTTGAAACGCCAATGCCTCTAACAGCATGTAAACACAGCCAGATGTGGTAATGTTTCATTCACAGTCGTTTTCATAAAAAAAAAAAGGGGGGAATATTGTCTCAGCAACTTGACACTCATTTGAGACCCTTGCAAAATGTAATATCATCTCAGCTACCTCACACTCGTCTAGACCTTTGCAACCACACAATCTCGTCTCAGCAACCTAACGCCTGTTCAGACCTTTGCAGCCATACAAAGTCGTCTTAGCAAACTGACACTCATTTGACACCATTGCAAACGCAATATCGTCTCAGCAACCTGACACCCGTTCAGACCTTTGCAGCCATACATAGTCATCTCAGCAGCCCGACACTCACTTGAGACCATTGCAAACGCAACATTGTCTCAGCAACCCCTCACTTGTTGAGACCCGTGCAACCACACAAGGCCATCTCAAAACAAACCTCATAATCATCGAGACCTTTGCAACCACGCAATATCGTCTCAGCAAACCAGACTGAGACCCTTGCAACCACACAATATTGTCTGCAGCAGTATAAAACACTTTGCAGCACGACCTTACGTGCAAACCCGAATACAAACTAACCTTGCAAACACACCTCAGTGACAATCAGCCAAACAAACACACAGTGGCACCCAGTTGGCCCCATCATCTTTAGTGGCACGCGGGCCACTCATCTTTTCCCTGTCTTTTTCCCTGCAGTTAGTTCAGGTTTCCATCCAGCACCAGCGAGTGCACGTTGGTCTGCGAGTGCACGTTGGTCTGCGAGTGCACGATGGTCAGCGGGTGCACGTTGGTCAGCGGGTGCACGTTGGTCAGCGGGTGCACGTTGGTCAGCAAGTGCACGTTGGTCAGCGAGTGCACGTTGGTCAGCGAGTGCATGTTGGTCAGCTGGTGCACGTTGGTCAGCGAGTGCACGTTGGTAAGTGAGTGCACGTATATCGTCTTGTTGAGCACCTGTGTATTGTCTTGTTTTTCTCACACCAATGCAAGATCCAGTCCAAGTTCTCAAACTAGACCAAGCATCAGTAGCAGACTTAGCTATGTGGGACAACTTCCCCACCTGATAGAACAGCATTTCAATCTTCATCCCAGCAGTGTCAGCCGAGCCAAGCTTTTGCATGCATTTTTCGTCCGCCACTGGTTCTCCAAACCTTGGCCCCCAGAAATTCTCTTAAATTTCTGCTTCACCCAGTCTTCATCACGCCTCGTGCTGTACCCCATTGTGGCAGCTGCCCAGGTCTGGGGCCACACTTGAACTGGACAGACAGTGTTCTTCACCACAGACAATCAAGCCACAGCCGACTTCATCAATTAAGGTAGATCAAGCCTCTCCCCATCACGTCCTTCCTGTGCAGGCTCGCGCAGCTGTCACTCCGTCACCAGTTTAATATCTTCTGTAGACATATTCCAGGCAAATGCAAAATTGCAGCTGATGCTCTGTCCCATTCCAACCTTACTTTGTTTTTCCAGCAAGAGCCTGGAGCTGACCCAATAACCATCCCTGTCCCACCCTGGTCATTGCTGACGATGGACTGAAGTAGCATCTCAACAACTCAACCCAGCTTATTAACCACTCCTTGGCACGCAACACACTGAAGGCCTATTGCACTGCTTGGAACACTAACTGCTAATTTTTGGACACTTGCCTCGGAGCAGCAATAGGCAACGTTAGACACGTCCTAGCCTTCATATCGTATTGCCACACGCAGCTGACCCTTTCTCACAATACTATCACGCCATATCTAGATGGCGTCCAGCATTTCCTGTCCCTGCAGGACCCCAGTAAACTGTCAGTATTCTCGAGCCCATGCAGTCAAGTCCCTCCTACAGAGCATACAGAAGCACCAACCTGTAGTCAGTGGCAAGCGCCTACCTTTCAAGAGTGCCCTCTTTAGGAACATGTCTGAAATCCTTACTCGTTCCCCATTTAGGGCCTTGCCCAGTATAGTCATCCAAGCAGCCATCTACCAGGCCTTCTACGGTTCCCTTCGACCTAGTGAATTTACAGTCAGTTGCTCCGGCAGTCAGACACTGCTCCGACGCCACCCGACTCGCTTTCGAACCCCTACACTCTCAGTCTGCAAACGCAACAAACCAGCCCCGGGGGTTGACATCAACCTGTTTCAGACTAACAGTGCCTGACGCCCAGTGACGGTGCTCGACCGACTACTGCTCCATCTACCCAGCCAATCTGATGGTAGCTTGTTGCTACCCTTTCTAAACCAGCTCCCTGAGTGGCAGCCAGTTTGTCAAGCATGTCAGAATCCTAAGTAACTTGGGCTTCAAATCCCAGTCGGTTCTCTGGACATTCTTTCCGAATTAGAGCAGCCTCAACTGCCTCCCAACAGGGAGTACCAGACCACGTAATCAAGCTACCAGGCTGATGGGAAGTCTCCTTGTTTTGCCACATACATCCCAAATCCTCAGGAAGAAATGGCACAAGCCTTTACCAAGCTGGCTCAATAAATACAAGAAATCAATATAAGCTATTTCCCTATCTGAGTCTTTTGCCCCCTTTTCTTGGCATACTGACCAGACCACCAAGGCACACTTCAGGTCTATTTATGTTGTAAGTCTTATCGCGTGTTTATGTGATCCACATCACTCTCGGTCAGAGGGCCACGACCATAACTAAGAAGGCCAGTATGGTGGCCTGAGTTTATGGGAGGAGCCCGGAGGGTATTTAAGCAGCCCACTCACACATACTCTTTGTCGGTTCAGTGTGCAGTACTACACGTCACTGGGCCGAGTCCCAGCTCACCTCATGTCTGTGAGTCTGCGCATTCAATCGCATTCGACACCCCCCCGCCCTTCTCTTTTTTAGGGCACTTCTCAGCATATCCTTCTTCAATTAACTACCCATTACTTACTTTGGGTATGCCCCCTTTTCTTGGCATACTTACCAGACCACCAAGGCACACTTCAGGTCTATTTATGTTGTAAGTCTTGTCGCGTGTTTATGTGATCCACATCACTCTCGGTCAGAGGGCCACGACCATAAACAATGCATTCTAAATGCATTTTTTGCTGTGAAAATGACAATGGTCCCAAAAATGTGTCAAAATTGTCCGAAGTGTCCACCATAATGTCGCAGTCATGAAAAAAATCGCTGATCGCCGCCATTAGGAGTAAAAAAAATAAATAGTAAAAATGCAATAAAACTATCCCCTATTTTGTAAACGCTATAAATTTTGCGCAAACCAACCGATAAACGCTTATTGCGATTTTTTTTACCAAAAATAGGTAGAAGAATACGTATCGGCCTAAACTGAGGAAAAACATTTTTTTTATATATATATTTTTGGGGGATATTTATTATAGCAAAAAGTAAAAAATATTGAATTTTTTTCAAAATTGTCGCTCTATTTTTGTTTATAGCGCAAAAAATAAAAACCGCAGAGGTGATCAAATACCACCGAAAGAAAGCTCTATTTGTGGGAAAAAAAAAGACCCCAATTTTGATTGGGAGCCACGTCGCATGACTGCGCAATTGTCTGTTAAAGCGACGCAGTGCCGAATCGCAAAACCTGGCCGGGTCGTTTAGCTGCCTAAAAGTCCGGGTCTTAAGTGGTTAAAGGTGCCAATTAACTAGACAGTTTGTTTAAAAAATTATACATTTTATTTAATAACAGTGGGCCAGATTCAGATGCAATTACATTGGCGCAGAGTATCAGAGATACACTACGCTGCCGTATTTTACCAGGCTGTACGACGAATCCTGGTAGATTTTGTCCCTTACGGTACGGCGGCGTAGTGTATTTCTCGCCGCATAATCGAAATACGCGATTAGGGGGCGTGAAGCATTTAAATTAGGCGCGTCCCCGCGGCGATCGAACTGCGCATGCTCCGTTCAGAAATTTCCCACCGTGCATTGCGCGAAATAACATCGATACGTCATTCGTTGTTTGAGTAGCGTCGTTTACGGACATTCCTATTCCCGGACGTTTTACGTCAAAAATAAAAAAAGACGTCGGAAAACGTTGATATTCGACGCAGGAACGACGGCCATACTTAACATGGGCTGTCTAATATTAGACCAGCAAAAAGATGACTAACGATGCCTTAAGAGATTGCGATAGACGTTCGTAATTTTGTGGATAGTCGGCAAAAGCTCATTTGCATTCCCCGACGCAAAAAACGACGGGAACTCCACCCAGCAGCCGCAATTTTATTGCAGCGTAGATCCGAAGGCGTACGAACACGTAAACCAGTCAGGTTGGGGCAGTACCCGTGTCCCCATACACTGTTTATGACAATAACTTGCAAATAAGCGTTTAAAATGTGTTCTTTTGATTTTTCATGTTCGTGTCCCATAGACTTTAACGGCGTTTACATGTTCACACAAATTTTTTGCCTGTTTGCACGTTCTGGTGCGAACCAAACCGAACCGAAGGGTGTTCGGCTCATCCCTACAGGCCGCTTACCTTCAACATGGGGAGGGTGCGTTGGGCCTCCTCCCAACAGATGGCCGGTGGTTTTTGGGGTCCACGGGCGGGGGGCTTATAGGAATCTCAAAGCCCCCTTTAACAAGAGGGACCCTGGTCCTGGCCCTCCCCTGTGTGAATGGGTATCGGGTACATTGTACCCCTACCCATTCACCCAAAAAAGTGTCAAAAAGTCAAAACCACAGAAGAGACAGTTTTTGACAATTCCTTTACTTAAAAATGTAAAATTGAAAAATAGAAAACATTTTTAAAAACTCCACCTCCTCCCAGGGACTGATGTCTCTTCACTTTGACAGCTCTTATATAGGCAAGGGCAGGATGCAACATGCGTCGGGGTAGGATGGCCTGTTTTTGGACGTATGTTGGTTTTTGACTCTGGCGCACACATACGCTGGGCGAACATTTGCACTACGTCGGCGTAAAGTGAATCCGGGCCAATATGTACTAGAATACATATCAGCCTAAACTTGGGAAATTATTATTTTTTCAAATGTGGGATATTTATTATAGTAAAAAAGTTAAAGATATTGGGGGTTATTTACTGAAGGCAAATCCACTACAAGCTCAAACTACAAGTGCAAAGTGCACTGGGAAGTGCAGTCACTGTAAATCTGAGGGGTAGATCTGAAATGAGGGGAAGCTCTGTTGATTTTATGATCCAATCATGAGCAAGCTCAAATGCTGTTTTTATTTTCCCTGCATGTCCCCCTCGGATCTACAGCGACTGCACTTCCATGTCCACTTTCAGTGCAATTTCAAGTGCACTTTGCACTTGTAGTGCAAAGTGGATTTGCCTTTAGTAAATAACCCCCATACTGTTTGTTTTTTCAAAATTGTCGCTTCTTTTGTTTATATCGCAAAAAATAAAAACCGCAGAGGTGATCAAATACCACCAAATGAAAGCTCTATTTGTGGGGAAAAAAGGATGCAAATTTTGTTTGGATATATGACCGTGCAAATGTCAGTTAAAGAGACACAGTGCCAAATTGTAAAAAGTGCTCTAAAATTTTCCGTGGCTGAAGCGGTTAAAGGAATATTTTATTCTTATCATTTCACTTTAAGCGACATTAAAAAAAACATTGTTTTAAAAACTTTTGTTTGCATTGATACATCTCCCCTAGGGCAGTACCCGTGTCCCTATACAATTTTATGGCGATAACTTGCATATAAGCCTTTAAATTGAGGACTTTTTATTTTTCATGTTCATGTCCCATAGACTTTAATAGGGTTTGCATGTTCGCTAGACCTTTTTGACTGTTCAGGGTGTTCTGGTGCAAACTGAACGGGGGGGGGGGGGGGGCTGTTTGGCTCATCCCTATTTGCATACAGCATCATGTGCTTTGAGGAACCTGGGATGTTTTACAGTAAACATACATGTCCTTTTAGTGCATACGCAGTTTAAGTAATTAAAGTTTGCTAAATGTGGAGTATTTTATATACAGATTGGTTTTTCATCAAACATCACAGACTAAAAGATCCAAAAGGAGAATAGGAAGCATAGACTACCATTCTGCACTTCCAATGCCTCAATTACACCAACCGATATCAGTAGACACAGCATCTAACTTTGATCTTTGCAGATAAACAATATGCTATATGCAAAATGCTCTTCTCTGATTGAGTATGAGGCCCTGTACACACGACCAAGCTTCTCGGCAGAATCCAGCGAGAAGCTCGCTGGGATCCATATTCTGCCCAGAAGCTCGATCGTGTGTACACTTTCGTTGAGCGTCCCGTCGGGAAGCTCGTCGAGCCAAAATAGAGAGCACGTTCTCTATTTGCTCGACGGGCCATCGGGACTAATGGCTCGACGCCTTTTTCGACAGCCTGGTCGACGAACTCGCCGGCCGGCCGAGAACCTCGTCGGGCGGAATGATGGGTTTAGCCCGACGAGGTTCTCGGCCGTGTGTACGCGGCCTCAGGCCGCGTACACACGGCAGAGAACCTCGACGGGCGGAACACATCGTTCCGCCCGTCGAGGTTCTCGCCCGGCCGTCAGATTCGGCGACCAGCCCGTCGGGAAAGGCGACGAGCCATGGTTCCCGACGGGCCGTCGAGCAAATAGAAAACCCGCTCTCTATTTTGGCTCGACGGCCTTTCCGACGGGATGCTCGCCGAATCCGTACACACGGCCAAGGTTCTCGGCAGAATCAGGATCCCAGCGAGCTTCTCGCTGGTTTCTGCCGAGAACCTCGGTTGTGTGTATGGGGCTTCACTCTTTTGAAGGTTCTCACTTCCTCCGACTTTATATCCAAATTATCATTACCCAATCCAATGGCATTGCTTTTATTGGCCACTGTTGCACACCCTCTTGACAATGAAGGGGCAGAGCTTAGACATAAAGTCAGAGACATTTAAGACATAAAACAAAGCAAAATTAAATCATGGAGGGGCATGAAAATGTAACAGCAAGTATCTAAGACATAAATGTAAAATCTAATTTGTGTTAAAGTGGAAGAAAAGTTTAAACACTGACTATTATTAAAAACTTTCACTTCCTCTCCTCCCATCTATTCTGCATACCCTGTGTAAAAAAAGATCTGTGTACTTACCTTTAAGTCCAGTCCAGTCTGGTCATGTGATCCAGCAGCTTCCGCAGTGTAAGGGAACTGTGGCTGTGAATTCCAGTAGCCGTGAGGTCACCCAAAGGCTCCCATGGCCCAACTGTGGTAGGCGCTCCCTCCTGTCCCCTGCAGCTGCTTACCGACACAGGGAAGCTGAAGCTGCAAGATCATGTGACCAAACCGGAGCGGAATAAAAAGAGGTAAGTATACAAAACTTTTATTATGAAGGATATGCAGTATAGGTAGGGGAAGGGAGGAGGTATTGTTTTAGGCTTTTTTTCTGCATTAAGTATCCATGATAGCTTCCATCTATCTCTGTGGACGAACAGAGTTGCCAATCAGACACATTAGGGGTCAATGCAGACACAGTCACTAGCAGCTGAAAAATAAACAGGAAAGGGTCCTTGTGCAGAGTAATGCTCATACCCCTGTTAATCCCTGCTGCTTGTGAATGACAGCTCCATTTATCTATCCTGATGAATTGACATTGTCATGGCTGCTTACAAATTCACTTATATACAAGGAATTTGCAATGAGCATCTAGTAATGCAGACTGCTGGCTCATGTGAAAGTCCCAAGTTGGAAGCCCAGTGTGTATATATTATAAGCAAATATGACTACATCAGATACATATGTACTGTACATAAGGAGTATAAATAGAACAGTGTCTTGTAGCATTAACATACACAATTTTTTTTTTTTTTTATGATTTATTTATTTATTTATTTATTTATAAAAATGCTTTTTGGGAGCGCAGTCATTACCCGAAGGCCTCGATGCGCTCATAGAACCACAGATACATGTAAAAACACATCATACAATATAATAATCACTTAAAAATCACATGATAACATCAACAGCTAAAACTGATAAAACTGCTAATATCTAACCCTAATTAAGACCATACGCCTGAGAAAATAAAAACGTTTTTAAAAACTTCCTGAACTTTAACAAATCCTTCTCCCGTCTTAAATGTAAAGGTAGAGAGTTCCAGAATAATGATCCTCGTACATCCAGAGTCCTCCCTCCACATTTAGTTTTCCTAAATTTAGGGACCGTCAAATTACCCTGATCAGCAGATCTTAACGATCTGCTGGGCACGTAACAGGTAAAAAATTTTTGCAGATACCCTGGGCCTATCTTATGGATGGCTTTGTGGACCATACAGCCCACTTTGAACGAGACCCGTTCAGCAACAGGTAACCAATGCAAGGCTTTTAGAGATGGTGTGATATGGTCCCGACGGCCCACTCCTGTTGCTAACCTAGCTGCCGCATTTTGGATCAACTGAAGCTTATGCAGAAGGGCTTTTGAGCACCCCATATATAACGCATTACAGTAGTCCAACCAACTGCCAATGAAAGCATTAATCACGTGGACTCTGTCTACCTCATCAATGAAATCCAATGTAGAACGCAGGAGTTTCAGATGGTAATAGCACCCGCTTACCACCTGGTTTACCTGCGCCTCCAAAGACAGTTTGGAATCTAAAATTAATCCCAAATCCCGGACCTTAGTGCCCGGGACCGGGTAAGGCTTAAAGGAAACCGGCCAAGATGGAAAATCTGTCGAACTGGCTTTACTCTGAGTACTAATGATGATACATTCCGTTTTTGAGCCATTAAGTTTTAAATAATTTGATCCCATCCAGGACTGTATTTCCTCCAGACAGGCTGACAAATCCACCTGAACTTCCTTATTTTTTGGCAACTTAAAATAGATCTGCATATCGTCTGCATAGACGTGAAAGCTGACGGTATGGTGCCGAATAATATAGAGCAACGGCCTTATGTAGATATTAAATAATATCGGCGATAACGCCGAGCCCTGAGGAACCCCGCAAGACAAGGAACTATTAGATGAATAATACGTTCCTAGTCTTACCCTCTGGGCCCTATTCTGCAGGAATGAGGCCATCCATGTCAATGCCATGTCCTCAAGCCTGGCCACAGACACCAGCCTTTCCAGAAGTCTGGCATGATCTATAGTATCGAATGCGGCCGACAGATCAAGCAGTATTAACGCTGACGCCTCATCGTTGTCCATAGCCCATAGGCAGTCGTCCTTAACCTTAATGAGAGCAGTCTCTGTGCTTCTACCAGGACGGAATCCCGACTGATATTCATCAAAAATTTTATTTGATTCCAAATGCGGCTGAAGTTGCCACACAGCAGCCCTCTCCATTATTTTAGCTAAAAAAGGCAGCGTCGAAATTGGCCGATTATTACTTAAATCTGACCATGTCAAAATACTTGGCACTGTTCCAATAGCAAAAGACATATTAATAATGTCTGCTATAAACGGTGCCAAGGTAACCGCAGAGTCCTTCACCAACTGCGCAATGCATGGATCAAGCGCTGAAGACGAAGCTCTGAGCGACTTAATAATCTTCAGTATCTCTGCGTTAGTTACTGCTGAAAAACGTGTAAAACGTATCCCTTTGTATACAGGAGAACTTTCTGTATAACAGGAATCAGGTATATTATTTCGTATATCAAGAATTTTTTTCATAAAATATTCTGCTAAATTCTCACTTAATTCTGGAGAGAATTCCTCCTTGATATCTAAACAACTTGGGTTTGCAAGAGTATTGGCAACTTTAAATAATTCTGCGGCCTTATTTTCCGCCAACCTAATTTTCTCTGTTAGATATATTTTTTTGGCTTTTTTTATTTCAGCTTTATATTTTCTTAAAGCCGCTCTATATGTCTCTCTAGTGATGGGATTAGGGTCTTTCCTCCATATTTTTTCTAACGCTCTGCAGCTCCATTTTAACATGCGAGTATTCTGATTAAACCACAGCGGATTATTTGTTGGGGATCTTATGTTTTTACTCTGTTTTTTAGGGGCCAGAAGATCTAAGGTTTTCCTTATCACTGAATTAAATGTTTCTACCTTATCCTCAACTCTATGTACTTTTTTAAATACCTTAATATCTGCATTCTTCAGAAATATTCTGGAGAAAGCATCTGCAGACACGTTCGCATAATTACGAGTAAGACATGGTATAACTACTCTATTAGGTACTGTATATGAGGTTTTTTTTTTTTGTACATTGCCCATTATTTTAAAACCTATAAAGAGATGGTCACTCCAAGCCACCTCCAGAGGTAATTCCGTCCTAGTTACACAGCCAGTATGCAATATCCAATCTAAGGTATGCCCAGCCCTATGGGTGGGTTTACTTACTTCCTCTGTGTAACCCAGGCTATTAGCATAGTGCAGAAGTTGCTGAACCTCTGCATTACTAATATCATCAGCCCACAAATTAAAGTCCCCCAGAACTAAAGACCTGGGAAACTGCAACACTGAGGCCGATAACAATTCTGTGATATCCTTTAAGACCGTCACATTCATACTCGGCGGGTGATAGATGATAGTGAGGCCAACAGTCTCTTCCGGACTTTTCTTCCATCTTAGAACTAAGCTTTCTAATGAAGCATAGATTTCCGTGCAAGTTATGACCTCAATATCAAATACCGCTCTAAAGATAAGGGCTACACCTCCTCCCCTTTTTGACTGACGATCACATTTCGCTATTTTATATCCCCCTGGAACTAATTCATCCAGCCGTGGGGGAGAAGCAGCCGAAAACCACGTCTCCGTCATGGCAAGTAGATCCAGATTATGTTCCGTTATTAGGTCATAGATGGCCGCTGCATTTTTTATAGCTGAGCGAACATTTATGAGACCTGCCTTTAAAATTTTTGGCTTTTTTTCTAATACATCATAAGGTAACCTTTTGTGCTTTACTGCTAGGTCAATATATGTAGGTTCAGACCAATAATCACCATTCTTTCCTGTAACACTGCCCATAATATTATACTTTATAATTTTTTCCTTAGTACGATCGTTTAAGGAATAGCACTTATTTAACTTTTTTAGATATTCAGAAGAATAGCACATTGTTGATACAGCCAACGCTCCAACCTCTGCCATATCCAAAAAAAAAAAAAGTTTGCACCTTGCACCACCCAAATAAAATAAAATATCCCAAGCTGGCCTAAGTTTTAAATATCAAATAAAAACCTTCAACAATAAAATCACAATAATTAAGGTCAGTTTCAGTTAAAAAAATTAAACTTAATTATATTAATTGTCTCTTCCACCACTGCTCCACTTCCACCAGATGTTCTTCCGTGCAGGGCTACCGGTACCTCTCACGTGCCTGTTGCCACTTAAGTTCTCTATCCACGGAGTAGAGAAAGTAGGCTTTAGTCTCTCACACCATTGCCATCACACCACTTCCAAAAGCAGGTATTCCCCCAAATATTCCTTTACACAGGGCTACAGGCGCCTCTCACAAGCCTGTTGCCACTTAGCCACTGTTAAGGGGGGGGGGGTCGGCTTCAGTCTCTCACACCACCGCCACCTCACCACTTCCAGAAGCAACCTTACACTCTGCCTCCGTCACCAGTACTTTTACTGTGTCTTGTCAAACTTTCCCAGCCCCACTGTCTCTATAGGGAAAGCTTACCAGTGTCTCTGGGTGTAGAAAAATGGCCACCGTAAGAAGGACTGGGCCACAGCCGTAGATCTAGGGACATCTGCCGGCCAAACACACACCACGGTGGCTTCTAGGAGCAATCCAGGATTGTAACCAGGAAAACTGGTTACTCTGCAGGCCGAGAAATCCTGCTGTACGACCGCCGGGTGAAGCAAGATGGCGGCTATGTCCCGGACTAGGCCGAAGCCGCAGTGTTTCCTAGTGCGGCTGCCCAGCGGGGAGCAAAACGAGGAAAAAGACGGCGGCAGCGGTGGATCGTCTTTCCGGGCTTCCGGGCCTTTCTTTCCAGGCACAATAGGGTCCAGTGAACCGCACTGTCTGTGTAAAGTATCTCTTGGTGACAGTCATACGGGACTGTGTCAAAGCGTGGGGATAATCTAATCACATTTGTATACGTATCTTTTAACCAATTAAGGACCGGAAGGATTTGCCCCCTTAATGACCAGGCCATTTTTTGCGATATGGCATTGCGGCACTAACAATTGCATGTGCGGCGTTGTACCCCCAAAAAAATGGTATTTGAGCACGTCTGCAGTTTTGATATTTTGCGCTTTAAACGAAAAAAGACCAACAATTTAAAAAAAAATATATGTTTTTTACTTTTTGCTATAATAAATAATCTTCCCAAAAATGTCTTCATCAGCTTATGCCAATATGTATTCTTGTACATATTTTTGGTAAAGAAATCGCAATAAGCGTATATTAATTGGTTTGCATACAACGTATAGCATCTACAAAATAGGGGGATATACTGTATTTATGGCATTTTTTATTACATCCTTTTTTTTTTACAAGTAATGGCGGTGATCACTGATTTTTAGCGGGAATGCAACATTGCGGCAGCTAGATCTGACACTTTTGAATTTTTTGGGGGATAATTGACATTTATACAGCGATCAAAGCTAAAAATAGCCACTGTTTACTGTATGCATGTCACTGGCAAGGAAGTGGTTAACACTTGGTGGCGATCAAGGGGCTAAATGTGTTCCCTGGGAGGTTTTTCTAACTGTGGGGGCAGTGTACTGACAGGGAGTAGAGAGAGAGATCGCTGTTCCTAAACACTAGGAACAGCAGATCTCTCTCTACTTCCTTAACAGAACAGGGATCTGTCTGTTAACAGATCCCCGTTCTGGCTCACTGAGGATCGATCACGGGTCACTGGCGGACATCTCGGCAAAGCTCATCGGCTCCGGCATTGCGCTGCCAGCATGTGCGCACCCCTAGAACTCTTGAAGCAGCCAACGTACAGCTACGGCGATTCACGCAGCTGTGCAGTGTAGACGCACAGCACAGTGCAGTGTAACAATGCATGATTGACTAACAGTGTGGCCCTTTCCTGTCCCAGTCTAATTGATGACATACATACACAACATTAAAGGAAACTAGTACAAAATTGAAAGTACATTTAAACACATGTTATTTATTTTCTATTATATGTAGAAAGATAAATGCTGTTATGAATAATCGCCAGCTGATGATAGCCAAGTTTGTGTCCTTATAATATTTTGCCAATGGGTAACATATAAATTGCAAACTGTAAGTGTGAAACGCTTTGTGGGATACTAAAGGAAAGCTGGAGCACCAACTGAGATCTGTACACTTTAGATCAGTGTTTCTCAACCGGAGTGCCATGAGGAGCCCTCAGGGGTGCCGCGCCAACAGCCCGATCTGAGCAATGCTTTGTTAGCTCCTATACTTTAAGAGAGAGAGAAGAACTCTGTTAACTCCTGTGTACAGAGGAGGGAAAGCACTTAGTTCATTCCTCCCCTGCTGTCTGCTCCTTGCTGTACTCTTATCAGCAAAACAGGAAGCTGAGCCGGCTGCCTGACCGCATCCTACCAGCCAATGGTGTCATTGGTTGCTAAGAGCACAGAAGGCAAGGGTGGTACAGGCTGAGCTCATTGACTCCTCTGTACACATGGTGTTACCAGTGCTGTCTCCCTCCTGTAGCACAGGATTTAACAGTTAACATTGCTCAGATCCGAATGTACAGGAAGGAGAGGAGCAGGGGGGCACAACCCATACCCCCCAACCGGCTCTCTCCTCCTTTCTACTGCTGTCAATTTTTGCTAGGAAGAGGGGGGATTTGGAGGATGTTGTGCTAGGTGGGGGATTTGGGAGCAGGTGGTGGGGGTGTGCTAGGAGGGGGGATTCTGGGGAGGTTGTACTAAGAGGGTGATTTTGGTGGAGGGTTGTGCTGGGAGGGGGGATTCTGGAGAGGTTGTACTAAGAGGGTGATTTGGGTGGAGGGTTGTGCTGGGAGGGGGGATTCTGGGGAGGTTGTACTAAGAGGGTGATTTGGGTAGAGGGTTGTGCCGGAAGAGGGGATTTGGGGGGGTCGTCCTAGGACTGAACTCTGCCTCACAGAGTGCATTTTAGGGCTTGTTCACAGCAGGGGCAGTGCGGTAACAGGTGCAAAATCAAGTTTTTGCACAAAAATGCACTGCCTTTTGCAGACGTGTGTAAGTGCCATTAATTCTTAATGACACCCACATGCATCTAACAAATGCATGGTGCGGAAGTACCATGTGTTTTTTTGTGTGCGATTTTCAAAATCCTGTCAGCACCCTTTTTCATGTTTCATGTGCATAAAAAAAAAAATGTGACGCGTTGGAATATAAAAAAAAAGCTTGTGCTGCAGGGAGCTGCAGTGGCTCAACGCGATTAGCACTGCGCTGACAAGCCGTTCACCTCTGCAGCTAATGGTTCGGATCCCGGTCTCGGCTGCATGTGAATTGAGTTTGGTGGTCTCAGCCCTGCTCCCGGTGGGTGTGCTATGCGAGGTAAGCCTGCGCTTAGTACGCCCACCCCTCTCCCACAAAACCACCACACTTACACACACTCGAAATTGGGTTAACATGCACGCACTTTGGCCACGGGGTCTCTAAAAAAGAGAGGCGAAGGACTAACAGGGCTGGCTGAGCGGGCTAGGTCCTCTCACTCCCTCATAGGGGAGTCCCTCTGCCCCGTTGGGCTTCAAATCGGAGCAGGTAGGGCGGGATGTGCGGGAGGACCCCCTCACACCCACCATTGCCACCCGGGGGCATGGAGAAAGATGGCAGATTGCCTCTGGGGGAGGCCTGCCTACTCCCAACTCCTGCAGTCCGGCTCCTCTCTCGAGTACACGCACAAAAAAATACACCTAAAAAAACAAAAACAAAAAAAAAAGCATGTGCTCTCAGATGCACTTCTTAGTGTGAACGAGCCCTCAAACTGGGGTGCCCTGAGATGTATGGTTCTAAAGTGTGCCCTGAATGAAAAAAAAGGTTGAAAACCACTTTTCTAGACTACAATGTTTTGTATTCTTTGTTTTTTTTTTCAATTTCTTTATTTTTCAAATAATTTTCCAACATTTATACAAAACATGGGAGATAACATTCATATTGGCTAAAAAACAAACGCAAAATACATTCTGTTATCTTAATACAATGCAGTCTCTCTTTTTCATTTATCTCAACTACAAAAAATACAGAAGAGAGAAAAAAGAAAAAAAGAAAAGAAACCAAGCAATAACATTCCTACCATTGGGATCTATTCTCCCTCCGCTCCCACCCTACCGAGCCGAGAGCTTGGGCCATTGGATCCCAATTTTGGTTCATGGCGAGAGAAAAGAGCTCCCTGGAAACGACCTCTAATCTCGCTCAAAAATGACCAGTGTCTGGTCATTGGGGGACGCTCTCCCATGTCCTTCCAGAGTACCTTGACCCACTCCCCGTTCTCCCTTCCGCCTTAGTACTAATAGTTCCTTATCCACATGTTCCTTCCCATGTTCTCCCTACCCAATCCTAACCAAAGTCAAATCAAAGCAACCCCACAAACAAAAAAACAAAAAAAGGAAAAAAAAAAAAACACCAAAAAATGTTCTTCTCTTTTCTCATCTCTCCCTCCCCCCCCTCCCCCACCGTCTCCTACTCCCCTCCTTCATTCTCCTCAGACTGAATCAAATCATTCCATGGTGTCCAAATTTTACAGTATATTTCTCTTTTTTTTCTACCTGTCCAAATCAGGTATTCTTTGTATTAGTGCACAATATTAAATGCTTAGAGAGCGTCTCACCTTAGAAACTGGTAAGTAGTTAGTCACCCACTAAAGCCGCGTACACACAATAGGTTAACCAGACGACAACGGTCTGAAGGACCGTTTTCATCGGTCAAAACCGATCATGTGTGGGGCCCATAGGTTATTTAACCATCGGTTAAAAAAAAAAAGCAAACTTGCTTTAAAATTTAACCGATGGATTGATAACCGATAGGTCAAAACCGATCGTTAGTATGCAAAACCATTGGTTAAAAACCTGTGCATGCTCAGAATCAAGTCGACGCATGCTTGGAAGCATTGAACTATATTTTTTTCAGTACGTCGTTGTGTTTTACGTCACCGCGTTCTGATACGATCGGTTTTTAAACTGATGGTGTGTAGGCACATCAGACCATCAGTCAGCTTCATCGGTTAACCTAAGACAACTGTCCTTCAGACCATTCTCATCGGTTTGACCGATCGTCTGTACGCGGCTTAAGGGTCCATTGTAGGCTTTAAAGAAGTAGTTGTCTCCTTTAATGGTTCAGGGAATAACCCTGATTGCAATGAACTTTATCTTATTTAATGGAAAACGGGAGAAATCAGTTGAATGCACTGCACTAAAGTGACCTGTTATCCATATTCCTGATGTTGGGCAGTGGCCTCTGATTATTCTTATTACAATAGCGGCCTGATTCCCAATGCCAAAGTTTATCCATAGAGACAATAAATGAATCACTTTCCTCAGGATCTGTACCCTCTAGAAGCACTTGACCTCCAAATAGACGTGGTCATAAAATTTCTAGATAACTTCTAATTTATTCAAAAAAATCTGATCTCCTGAGCATAAAAACGCATATAATGATCCACATAAGTATATTGTATCCATAATATCTCATTAAAATGGACTTGTCATTGTGGATTAGCATTTTCTGAGTTAACCATACTGTAAGGACTGCCTCTGTTTCTTCATAATCATTCGATCATTTGTATTTCCTAGAAGCTGCTGTGATAGAGTCCAGCTTTGCACAGTCAAGGAGCATGAGTAACGATGACAAGATTTCCTGTTTAATGACATTTAATGCCTGAAGTTTCTGTAAAAGAATTTGTAGAAGGTCAGGCGTATTTTACAAGAACTGTCACAGAGGGTGTATAGTATGAACTACATGGTGTCAAGCATCTTTAAATATCAGAGAAAAAGTGCATGTTCATAGCTTTTAGGAATGTGTCATACAACCTTCTATTTGCTCTTTGTAAAGTTTTCTAATGATATTTTATATAATTTTTAATTTCACGAAAAGTATCCGGCAAAGATCATATTACCGTATGTAAAAATTAATTTAAATATTTTGTGTAATAGTGAACACAATTAAAAGTTTCAGACTGACACTAAAGAAATGTTATTATATAATAGTGGGCATACTAATTAGAAATTGCTTAATATTTGACAGTTTGACAATAATAGTTGTAATATACAAAATATATAGTGACATAATGAAAGGCAAGGTGATTGAGGGATGGTATGTTTCACCCTGCATGCTTTCTTCTGTGGGAAACTAAGGTGGAATCCAGTTCGGGTTTTCCGGTCCACCTTGGCAGTGTAGGGTCCAAACTGCGTTTTGCTTCCCACCTGTGACCAGCAGGTGGTATAAATAAGGAAGAAGTGGAGCAATAGGTCAGATTTTTTTAAAAGAAGCAGCCATTTGGACTACCTTTTTTCTAGGGAAGGACTGCCCCACTTGAGCTAATCCCCACAATATATATATTGCCTTTACACGCACAGTAACTTTAATAACATCCCAGTCTTAGTCCATAGGGTTCAATATTAAGTTGGCCCACACTTTGCAGCTATTACAGGTTCAACGCTTCTGGGAAGGCTGTCCAGAAGGTTTAGGAGTGTGTCTATGAGAATGCTTAACCATTCTTCCATAAGCGCATTTGTGAGGTCAGGCACTTACAGTATGTTGGACGAGAAGGCCTGTCTCACAGTCTCTACTCTAATTCATCCCAAAGGTGTTCTATCGGGTTGTGGTCAGGATTCAGACTCACTAATCCATGTCTTTATATTGCTTTGTGCAGTGGTCCAAATCTTTTTTGGTGGAGGGGGGATTCTTGTGTGGGGTTGTTTTTCAGGGGTTGGCCTTGGCCCCTTAGTTCCACTGAAGGGAACTCTTAAGGCATCAGCATACCAAGATTTTGGACAATTCCATGCTCTGAACTTTGTGGGAACAGTTTGGGAACGACCCCTTCCTGTTCCAACATTAATGCACAATACAGGCATACCCCACTTTTAAGTACACAATGGGGTGTATTCAATAAAGCTGGAAAGTGAACAATCAGGCTCGCTTCTGCATAGAAACCAATGAGCTTCTAAACCCCAGCTTGTTCAATTAGGCTTTGGTAATAAAACCTGGAAGTTCATTGTTTTTTATGCAGAAGTGAGCCTGATTTTGCACTTTCCAGATTTAGTAAATAAACCCCATTATGCACTTAAATGTGGGGTATGTCTGTATATATATATAGAAGACAGGTGCATCTCATAAAATAAAATATCACCAAAAAGTTTATTTATTTCAGTAATTCTATTCAAAAAGTAAAACCCATATATTTATATAAGCATTTCATTCTTTTGATTTTGATGATTATGGTTTACAGCTAGTGAAAATCCAAAATTCAGTATCTCAGATAATTAGAATATTACATAAGACCAATGCAAAAAAAGATTTTTAATACAAAAATGTTGGCTTTTTTTCACTTCGGAGGTGTTATGGAAGACATTAGTACTTTTGGCAGTGTGAGCAGGTGCCAAGTCCTGCTGGAAAATGAAATCAGCATCTCAATAAGGCTGGTAAGCAGACGTTAGCATGAAGCATTAAGTGCTCCAGAATCTCACAGACTGTGGAAAAGTTTGCATTTCATTTAGAAATAGAGGTCCCATAGTCTCAGGGAAGAGTGAATAGGCACAGAATCCTAGTTGCATGAGGTCCAGTGTAAAGTTTTCACAGTCTGTGATGAATTGGGGAGCCATGTCACCTGCTGGTGTTGATCCACTGTGTTTTACCAAATCCAAAGTCAGTGCAGCCATCTACCAGGAAATTCTAGAGCACTATATGCTTCCTTCTGCTGACTGGATTTATGGAAATGCTGATTTAATTTTCCACCAGGACTTGGCAATTGCCCACACTGCCAAAAGTATCAATGTCTGGTTTAATGATCATGGTATCACTGTGCTTGATTGGCCAGTTTGCGCCTGACCTAAACCCCATAGAGAATCTGTGGGTTATTTTTAAGAGGAAGATGAGAGACACCAAACCCAACAATGCAGATGAGCTGAAGGCTGCTATCAAAACAACCTGGGTTTTCATAACATCTCAGCAGTGCCACGGGCTGATCCCTTCCATACCACACCATATTGTTTGCCGTAATTCATGCAAAGGGACCCCAGACTAAGTATTAAATGCCAACATTTCTGTATTCAAATTTCCCTTTTCTTTCTTTCTTTTTTTTATTGGTCTCATGTAATATTCTAATTGTATGAGATACTGAATATATGAGTTTCAGCTTTTGAATTGAATTACTGAAATAAATAAACTTGTTGTTGATATTGTAATTTTATGAGATGCACCTGTATGAGAAAGTATCCTGTTCTCTTTGTATTGCTTCCTTTGTGTAAAATCATTGTAAGCCATATTCATTAAAATGAAAAGCAAGAAATGCTTGAAATATATCACTTTGTGCGTAATTGGATAATAAATCTATATAAAATATACGAGTTTCACTTTTTGAATAGAATCACTGAATCACTGAAATAAATTAACTTTTTGATGATGTTCTAATTTTATGAGATTCACCTGTGTGTATGTATATATATGTATGTACATGTAGCACTACCCCCAAAGAAGCTGCTGGTTTAGATTTGGGCCTGCCGTTACCTTACTGTTCCATGCACTCGTCTCAGGGGTTCTCCTTGAAGAGTTATCCATAAGAAATGTCTGCACCAACACAAAGTCTCTTTCAAGGATTTTATTGAACAACAGTTCTCAAACAGAGGGGTAAATAAAGTACGTACCCTCCCCCAGAATGCACATCGGTTTGACCACGTCCCCTGACCCACTTTCTGGAAAGAGGTACCCAATGCATCCAGCCTGTTGCCTTTCCAACCTTGACCTACGGTGACAGTGACACCCACCGTCAAGGGGAAAATCATGCAACCCAGCTGAACTGAAACAGAACCGTCAATTTAGCATAATCTTTCTGAGCCAAACTATTGCTCAGACAACTATAATTTAACACATAGCGCCCCCCAATGAGAGAAAGGCGCTACATATATATATATATTAGGGTTGTCCCGATACCACTTTTTTAGGACCGAGTACAAGTACCGATACTTTTTTTCAAGTAGTCGCCGATACCGAATACCGATACTTTTTTAAATGTGTCCCCAAATGCAGCCATGTCCCCCCACATATTGCAGACATGTCCCCCACATATTGCAGCCATGTCCCCCACATATTGCAGCCATGTCCCCCACATATTGCAGACATGTCCCCCACATATTGCAGACATGTCCCCCACATATTGCAGCCATGTCCCCCACATATTGCAGCCATGTCCCCCCACATATTGCAGACATGTCCCCCACATATTGCAGACATGTCCCCCACATATTGCAGCCTTGTATGTCCCCCACATATTGCAGTCTTGTATGTCCCCCACATATTGCAGCCTTGTCCCCCCCACATATTGCAGCCTTGTATGTCCCCCACATATTGCAGCCTTGTCCCCCCCCACATATTGCAGTCTTGTATGTCCCCCACATATTGCAGCCTTGTCCCCCCCACATATTGCAGCCTTGTCCCCCACACATATTGCAGACATGTCCTGTCCCCCATACCTGATGGGTCGCAAAGCTGCCGCATACCGCCGTTAATCCTGGTGCATGACAACGGCGAGCATTACAAGCTTTCGCTTGTATACTTCTAAAGCCCGCGCTGCCATGTATAGACACTTCCCCTCTCGTGATTAGACGGATCCATCCAATCACGGCGGCGGGGGGGGGGTGAGTATTCTATTTCGGTATCGGGGGTATTTGCGGGAGTGCAAGTACTCCCGCAAATACTCGGTATCGGTCCGGATACCGAGTATAGTATCGGTACAACCCTAATATATATTGATTAATAATGAAATACAATTAGCTTACTAAAATCTAAGCCCTAAAGCTTTAATATATTTCTCAATAGAGGTTTGTTTGGCTCAGGTTACTGTGTATGTGTATGATAAATCAGATGACGGTACTTTATAGTTGACACAGAGCTATCCTACAGAATGCCCACGTAGAAAGCAGCCTGTTATGGGGGCACTTGGCAAGGGGAAGGGATCCAGAGCAAGTGGCTTGCTATGGGTGCACTCGGCAAGGGGAAGGGACCCAGAGCAAGCAGCTTGCTATGGGGGCATTCGGCAAGGAGGAGGGATCCAGAGCTAGTGGCTTGCTATGGGGGAACTCGGCAAGAGGAGGGACCCAGAGCAATCGGCTTACTATGTGGGCACTTGGCAATGGGAAGGGACCCAGAGCAAGATGCTTGCTATGGGGACACTTGGCAAGGGGGAGGGACCCAGAGCAAGCAGCTTGCTATGGTGGCATTCGGCAAGGGGGAAGGAACCAGAGCTAGCGGCTTGCTATGGGGGCACTTGGCAATGGGGGAGGGACCTGAAGCAAGCGGCTTGCTATGGAGGCACTCGGCAAGGGGAGGGACCCAGAGCAAGTGGCTTGCTATGGGGGCAAGTGGGAGGGACCTAGATGCAGGTTTTGCACAGAGCAGGTAAATATGACATGTATGTCCTTGTGTTTTTCCTTCTTTTACAATCACTTTAAATCTGAACTGTAGACAAGTATAAAAAAACACAATGAATACAGCTCTTTATTTAATTGTATTTATATTTATTATATTATTTATTTATTTAAATTATTTGTTATGCAGTATATAAAATATATATATATATATATGTCATTTTGTTATTGCAAGCAAAGCAAGTACCTTAATCTCACTTTCTATCAGCATCTGTCTTGGACAGGGAGTGGGAAAAGCAGCACTATGAGTATGAGCTGATAATTTGGGCTGGAGTTTGAAGAGCACACTGATAGGAAAGGACGGCAGAGTGACAGAGATATGAGCTCATCTGGTCTGCTGCTTCTCCTTTCACTGTCTATTCACGCGGTGGGGATAGGAAGGGACCTGTAAATGTTACTGAACTGCAGCAGAAAATAAATCGGGTCTCTTTACCTACCAGAAAGGACTATACTGTGTTGCAAGGCTGTGTAAATCTCAGTACTGGAGGGCAGTGGCGGCTAGTGCTCAACATTTTTGGGGGGGCGCAAAAAAAAAATCGCAGCCTCACTGTGCCCATTAAAATGCAGCCACTGTGCCATGCCATCAAACGCAGCCCCTGTGCCATGCCATCAAACGCAGCCCCTGTGCCGTCAATTGTCACCACTGTGCCATCAAACACAGCCGCTGTGCCATCAAACGCAGTCACTGTGCCATGGCATCAAACGCAGTCACTGTGCCATGGCATCAAACACAGCCACAGTGCCATGCCATCAAACACAGCCACAGTGCCATGCCATCAAACACAGCCACAGTGCCATGCCATCAAACACAGCTACAGTGCCATGCCATCAAACGCAGCCACAGTGCCATGCCATCAAACACAGCCACAGTGCCATGCCATCAAACGCAGAAACAGTGCCATGCCATCAAACGCAGAAACAGTGCCATGCCATCAAACGCAGAAACAGTGCCATGCCATCAAACGCAACTACTGTGCCATGCCATCAAACGCATAAACAGCGCCATGCCATCAAACGCAGCCACTGTGCCAATTGTCACCACTGTGCCCATCCATGCCGCTGTGCCAATTGTCCCCACTGTGTCACTGTCCAGACATCCATCCACCTCAGAGCTTTATATTATAACCTGCTGGGACTTGTAGTTCTCCATCGTCTCCTGGGGCTCAGGTGAATGCAATCCACCATCTTTGTCCAGTTATTCTCACTGCTGGGACTTGTAGTCCCATAGATGGTGGATTGCATGCACCTGAGCCCCAGGAGAGGATAGAGAACTACAAGTCCCAGCAGGTTATACATACAATAAAGCTCTGAGGTGGATGGGTGTGGATGGCATGCACCTGAGCCCAGGAGAAGATGGGGAACTTCAAGTCCCAGCAGGTTATAATATAAGGCTCCTATCTGATCCTGCCCCCCCCCCCCCCCGGATTGATAGGTGCATGCAATCTACACCCATCCACCTCAGAGCCTTATTGTATGTGTAACCTGCTGGGACTTGTAGTTCTCCAATCTCCATCTTCTCCATGAGCCCCAGGAGAAGATGGAGAACTACAAGTCCCAGCAGTCTAACTACAATAACAGGCTCCAAGGTGGATAGGTGGGGATAAGGCTGATGACCTAATGGGGCGATCAATGATACAAAAAAGAATCCTAGTCACTTGGCTAGTTGGCTGGCTTACCTTACCAGCGCCAGCTCCACTCCGCTCGAGCAGTGTGAAGTTCAGAGAACGTGCCACGTGACGTCACTTCCGGTTTTTCGTCTGTAAGACGAATGGCCGGAAGTCACAGTAGTAATGCTCCCGGCGCCCATAGAGAGGCACGGGAAGCATATCAGCATATCAGCGCTTTCCAATGCGCCCATAGGAAACCTAGAAACCCTCAAATGAAGCGCCGTGTCTAGATTGCAGTGACATGGCACTTCATAGGGCAATGGTGCCCGGCGCTCAGAGTACATTAAAGAATTTTTTTTTTAAGTGTATTTCTTAAAGGGGCAAAAAAAAAAAAATATATATATATATATATATATATATATATATTTATTTTTTGCCTAGAGGAGGGGGGGCGGCGCCCGGGCGCCCCTATGGGCGGGCCGCCACTGCTGGAGGGACAGCTGGGTATTTAGTTATTTTTCTGGACATTTCCTTCTCATTTATTAAATATAGACATATTTAAAACATATATATATTATTATATAAGCTCATACCGTTTATATCCTTCAAGCATATTGTTATCTTACCACATGGTGTTAAACTCCCCCTTCCCATTTCAGGGTCCATAAAAAATCAGGACAGAGTTGATATTGTAAGGACAATGGGAAGATATTGTATGATAGCACGCTACTAAAGAACAGAACAAAAAAAGTATATTTTACCCTCATTATAGGAGCTCATAAATTGCCATGATACATGATATTCCACTGTTAAATAAATTAAATATACTTGGTTAGAACACATTTGTCTTCTAATAATTTAATGTTTCATACAGAACAAATCTGAAACCTTGTCAGAGAAATTTCATATACATGAGAGAGATTTTAAATGCACAGGCTTCTTCCGTGATAGGCAATTAATTTTCTGCCAGCTTCTAGGTCATTATTAATCTGGAAGGGCAGAATGTTAATAAGAAAAGCTCCTGTATAAAGGCAGGACATAGAAGCCATATTTAGACACAGTCTAATCATATAGTATGCTTATGCACAGTGTGTGACTGCAGATTGAGATGTTGGATTGCTGCAGTTTATACACATCAGGTACTATGGAGAAGACTGGAGGAAGCAACATTTTTCCTAGCAGCATCCCTGCTGTTAAAAATATGCTCAAAATTATAGTGTGACTTTTCAAGATCTACAGCCCCACATTTGTTTCAATTGAAAGTATTAACACTTATACCTGGAGTGTATTTAATGCTTTCTCCTAAAGGGCCAGGCCTCCAAAAATGGATTAATTCAATGTGGCTGTTTATCCCCCCCCCCAATACTTGATCTCAAAGAGGAAGCAGGGGCAGGACCAAGCCACACTATGGCTGGTATTCAGATACATTGGCGTATCTTTGTGCGGGCGTAGCGTATCTTCTTTACACTACGCCGCCACAACTTAGAGAGGCAAGAGCAGTATTCACAAAGCACTTGCTCCGTAAGTTGTGTCGGCGTAGCGTAAATTGGCCAGTGTAATCTCGCCTAATTTAAAGTAGGAAGGAGGTGGGCGTCATCTATTTAAATTAAGCGTGACCCCATGCAAATGAATGGCCAATTGAACGTGAACGTGAACGTAACCTACGTACAGCCCTATTCACGTAGTACTACGTAAACGGTGTACGTGATGTAAAATTCGACGGTGTTGTTCCCTGGCCCATACCTTTGCATTACCTGTGCCTGCTATATGAGGGGTAACTTTACGCCGGACGTAAGCATTAGGCAAATCGCATATATGAAGCGGCCGGGCGCATCTACGTTCATGAATCTGCGTATCTTACTCATATTTAAAATGGGAACGCCAAATGCGTCCAGCATAACTATGCACTCAATATACGCCGGCGTAGGCAAGTTACGTCGGAGGGCTGAAGCCATGTTTTTTGACGTATCTCGCTTTTTGAATCGGCGCAAAGATGCGACGGCGCACATTTGTACTTACAACGGCGTATCTTTTGATACGCCAATGTAAATCGTTTGTGAATTCGGGCCTATGGACACACAGGGACACACAGGGACACACAGAAAAGGGAAAATATAGTGATGCACCGAAATCAACTTTTGCTAATAATATGTGTACAATATGTGCAGAATTGATACCAAAATACACACTCAGGAGGGTATCAATAAAAAAACACAATACAAAACAAATAAATTGTGAGATGATCCATATGTGCAAAAAACAACCTCAAGTGTGGCAAATGTCCAGTTCTGAGTAGTAGTACTTATCATACAAAAAGGGTTCCACACCCACTTGCTATCACAGGCTGACGTGTTGTTGAGCTTTTTCAAACAAAACGCAGGCAGACACCTTAAAACTTAAGATTAATAAGTGTGGACTTCCAAATGGCCCAGCATATGAGAACGCCTTGCTGCTTCAGGGCGATATAACTCAAAAGGAAAAAAGGAAAGAGATATGGTGCAATACTGTGGATCACAGATTAAGCATGATCAACAGCTGCCGGGGAGGAGCCTAGTGACGTGATCAATGGACGTTCATCCGTGTGAGGAGATCTCTATACTGAGCGGCTTGTAAGGCTACCGTAGCGTAAATGGGCTGGCGTAAGAGCGCCTAATTCAAAATAGGCAGTTGGGGGCGTGATCCATGTAAATGAATCGTGACCCTGCACAATTGACGCTTTTTACGAACTGCGCATGCACCGGCCGTGAACGTATCACAGTGCGCATGCTCCAAATCACGTTGCAAATAGTAATTGAAAACGACGTGAACGTAACTTACGCCCAGCCCCATTCTGAATCGGCTTATGCAAACGACGTACAATACGACGCTGTCCCGACGTCCATACTTAACATTGGCTGCGCCTCATATAGCAGGGGTAACTTTACGCCGGACTTACCCTTACGCAAACTACGTAAAATACGACGACCGGGCGCAAGTACGAATCGGTGTATCTAGCTCATTCGCATATTCAAAGCGTAAATCGACGGAAGCGCCACCTAGCGGCCAGCATAAATATGCAACTAAGAAACAACGGCGTAAGAGACTTACGCCGCTCGTATCTTAGCTAAATTCCGGCGTATCTTGTTTTATGAATACAGACAAAAGATACGCCAGCGCTTCGTAGAAGTTACGTGGCGTATCTTTAGATACACCGACGTATCTTTTATCTGAATCTGGCCCACAGAGCCCAGCTCGAGGATGGGTGGCTTACTATGGGGGCACTCTGAAAGTCTGAAGGGGAAGGAGCACTGAAGAGGGAACCCAGAGGAGGAAGTTTGATGCTGCTCTGTGCAAAACCATTGCACAGAGCAGTTAAGTATAAAGCCCCATACACACTATCAGTTTTCCTGACGGTTTTCTCATCAGGTTTACCAAAACCATGTAGTGCAAGGGCCTGCCTGATTGCATACAAATTGAAACTCTTGAGATTTGACCTCATATTAGATGGTTTTCGGTAAATCTGAAGAGAAAACCGCCAGGAAAACTGATAGTGTGTATGGGGCTTAACATGTTTCTTATTTAAAATCACTTTATGGGTGGATGTGGATAGGCCAATTTATCTACCAGAGTTATTATGCCTTTAAAAGATGCCGGAAGCTGACTTTTCCTGCTCTAGTTTCAAGCTTTATATAAACATATAGACATATACAAGTACCCTACTGCATCAAGGGATATCATTATAATTTCAAATTAATTAAAATTCCAACAGAGGGAAAGAATTCCTTTTGTAACCTGCAAAGACAGTTCTCTTGAGCTAAGATTTCAGTTTTAGAAATCCCACTGCTGGAGATCAGAAGAAATTTAAGAAGCAGGCAAGTTTGCTTTATTTAGGATTTTACAACTGCCTGCCTGCCTTCTAAATAATTAGAAAACAACCTTATACAGAATCCTTCACCCGCAGTTGATACAGAGGAGGGCAGAAAGAAAAACGTATAAACATGATTTAATTTGCTCCTATTAGGGAAAATATATTTCTTCCTCATCCTGCAGAAGGCATTGGATATTCCATGGATCAAGAAGCCCCAGTGCTGCTGCCTGTTGATTTCCAGTTGTGTTTTGTTCATTTAGGAATGCATCCAATATTTCACAGTTCTTACTGTGAAGAAGCCTTTCCATATGTGAAGGTTAAATCTCTTTTTCTCCAGATAAAAAAAAGTGTACCCTTGTTCTTTGTGATAACCTGAAGCCATGTGCACATGGCCAGGAATACCATCAGGAAAAAAAAACGCTGGTTTTCCTAATGGGATTCCTGGCAAGCTTGCCTTGCAAAGCCGTGCATACAGATGGGCACTCAAAAGAATGAGAAGTGTACCGCTCCATAAAACAAATAATCCACGTTGCTTCCGTCCCAAACAAACCAAGAGGGTGCTGGCTGTGCACAATTAGCAAAAATCCTGGATCGCCACACTCCTCGGAAAACAATGTCTTTATTAATTTCTTTTGAATGGCAAGAATGTGGTGACACCATCGACTAAGACGAGCCGGCACTCCTCACATTCGCTACCGTCGCCGCCATCTTGCTACACCCCATACTAACCTTGTATGCTACCGCGCATTCATCAAAGTCTTATCGAGCATGCGCAGGTTTACCTCGGACAGGTAAGCATACAGACGACCAGATTTCTCTGCAGGAAACATTCTGCCGGGAATCCCGACAAGAAAATAGAGAGCAGGTTCTCTATTTTTCCCAGGCAGGATTCCCGGCCAAATGCTCTCCTGACAGTTTCCCTGCCGGGAAAAACAGTCATGTGTATGAGGCTTTAATGTAAATAAACTCTACAAATTCACTATATGGACCACTTATGTATTTAGGGACCATTTATCTATATATAGTGATCATATCTCCCCGTCATCGCTTCTTCTCAAGAGAGAATAAATTCAGTTCAGCTCTTAGTCTGGCAAGGTCTGGCAAGGTCTAATAATAATTTATTTCATTTAAAATTCACAATGAGTTATGATATGAACACCGTGACATTTTTGGACATGAGGATCACCAAAATGCCAAAATGGCAGATGGACATCTTGCCAGTGGTCTCTATTGCAAGAGTACTGTTGGCCAGGGGCGGACTAACCATTTGGGGCACTCGGGCATTGCCCGAGGGCCAGAGATGTATTATGACCTAGGCCAACAAGGCCCAGGCCTAGGGCGGCACTTTGTGGGGGGCGGCTCAATGTTCCTGTGTGCACAGCCAGGAGGAGGAGCTGAGGAGAGACACAACAGAGAGCTGTGCTGCTGGTATGTGGGACAACTTCAGTGAGAGAGAGAGAGAGAGGACACAGTAACCAGGAGGGAAGGAGGGGGGCAGGCAGATATGAGGTAAACGAATGAAGTGATGGGAGAGGAGAGTGTGGTATGGGTATATGCTGGGGAGTGATTTGAGAAGGAAGAAGATATGTGCTAGTGGGGGGTCTGATTTCTTCTCAAATCACTCCCCAGCACATATCCCGATACCACCCTCTCCCCCCAAATTAAAAGATGCTCTGCCCCCCTGTCCTCATCCCACCCTGTCCCCCTGTCCTCATCCCACCCTGTCCCCCTGTGCTCATCCCACCCTGTCCCCCTGTGCTCATCCCACCCTGTCCCCCTGTGCTCATCCCACCCTGTCCCCATCCCACCCTGTCCCCATCCCACCGTGTCCTCATCCCACCCTGTCCTCATACCACCCTGTCCTTATCCCACCCTGTCCTTATCCCACCCTGTCCCCCTGTCCTCATCTCACCCTGTCCCCCTGTGCTCATCCCACCCTGTCCTCATCCCACCCTGTCCCTCTGTCCTCATCCCACTGCATCCCTCTGTCCTCATCCAATGAAAATGACAGGACGGGTCTTAAAAAGGAAGGGGTGCGTCATATACAAAGTAGGGGGTGCGTGAGTTTCACCAGGCCTAGGGCAGCACAAAACCTAAATACACCCCTGCCGAGGGCCCCATGCCACTAGGGGGCCCCATCAGGGTTGCCAGCCTCAGTAAAACCAGGGACAGTATGTCAAAATCTTTTTTTTTAAAGACCCCAAGATTATAGCTGCCCCGCCTTTCCAGTACCTTTTCAGTGTATGTATGTGTATTCTGTTTGTATGTATACTGTATGTTTGTATATTGTGTGTATGTGTGTGTATACTGTGTATGTATACTGTATGTGTGTGTGTGTATAGTGTGTGGCCCCATAATCTGTTGCCTGGGGGCCCAATCTCCTATTGCCCGGGGGCCCTATAATCTCCTATTGCCCAGGGGGCCCATAATCTTCAATTGCCCGGGGGCCCAATGAGTTGTCAGTCCGCCCCTGCCGCTGGCAATAACATGCAACAGTTTCCATCCAGCCAATCTTGTCAACTCAATATCTTTCAGTCAGTATCTGCAACAGAAGAAATTGTTCCCTGGATTCCACTTTTAAATTATAAACTGACAAACTAAAAAACTGATTTCTGGAAAGAGGTTACAGCAAAACTTTTCTCCGAAAGGCCTTTAATAAAGCAAATAGATTCCTTCATGAGGAGTTACTTTTCAAACATAATAAAGCCCCAAATGATCCTTCATCCATATGTGTCATTTTAGAACACACTAATCAACAATCAGAAATAAAAAGAATCCTAAATAAGCACTGGCCCATTTTAGCTGAAGATACCATAATTAACCACTTCAGCCCCAAAGGATTTGGCTGCCCAATGACCGGCCATTTTTTGTGATTCGGCACTGCGTCGCTTTAACCGACAAATGCGCGGTCGTGCAACGTGGCTCCCAAACAAAATTTATGTTCTTTTTTTCCCCATAAATAGAGCTTTCTTTTGGAGGTATTTGACCACCTGTGCGGTTTTTATTGTTTGCACTGTAAACGAAAATAGAGCCACAATTTTGAAAAAAAAGCAATATATATATTTTTTTTTGCTACAATAAATATCCCCCAAAAATATATATAAAAAAATAAAAAAAATTGTCAGTTATGGCCGATACGTATTGTTCTGCATATTTTTGGTAATCGTTTATTGATTGGTTTATGCAAAATTTATAGCGTCTACAAAATAGGGGATAGTTTTATGTCATTTTTATTAATATTTTTTTTTACTAGTAATCGCGGCGATCAGCGATTTTTATCATGACTGCGACATTATGGCAGACACATCAGACACTTTTGACGCTATTTTGGGACCATTCACATTTATACAGCGATCAGTGCTATAAAAATGCACTGATTACTGTGTAAATGTGACTGGCAGTGAAGGGGTTAACCACTAGGGGGCTAAGAAGGGGTTAAGTGTGTCCTAGGGAGTGATGATTCTAACTGTGTGGGAGCAGGGGTTACTGTGACATGATACTGATCACTGTTCCCAATTACAGGGAGCAGACGATCAGTGTCCTGTCACTAGGCAGAAGAGGGAAATTCCTCGTTTACACAAGCACCCCCCTGTTCTGCCTCTCTGTGACCCGATCGCGGGACACCGGCAGAAATTGAGTCGCGGGCACGGTCACGGGGAGTACTGTGTTCGCGCACTCTTAAAGAGGCCGTGCGGTACGCCCATTTGCCTACTGTTGCCATTCTGCCAACATATATCGGCATACAGCGGTCAGCAAGTGGTTAAACAGTTTATTAATGAAAGGCAAACTATTCCCATTATAAGGGCTACCTCACTGAGTGATAAACTTGTGAGCAGTGAATTTCATGATGGGATGAGCTATCCATGTCGACATGGGGGCACATTCCCCTGTGGTGGATGCTCTTACTGCACATACATGCTAATCCTTCCAGCAGTAAATCCTTTAAAACATTTTTTTTTTGCAAATTGACGCACACAAGGGGTGGTGTATGTGATCACATCTGATTGTAGATCTTTTTACGTTGGCAACACTAAACAAGAACTATGGCAACGCCTATATAGATACATTCGGCGCATGCAAACATCCAACCCAAATTTACCACTGGATAGACATGTTACTAAGGCCCATGGGGGAAAATTTCCAATAATTAAAGTTACAGCGTTGGATAGGATAAATATATCTCAAAGAAAGGGGGATTTGAATAAGATACTCTTACAAACAAATCAGAGATGGATATACAAATTAAAGGCCACTTTTCCTTCCAGGGTTAAATGATACAATTACTTTTCTGAAGGGATTTGTTTCGAGAAAAACCAATGAATATTTAAATCCTTTTTTTTTTTTTCTTTTGGTTGTTAATAATTTCAATATTAACTGTCCCAGTATGAGGAATTCTAATGTATGCAACCAGAAGTTACTTTACCACTCTTATGCAGATGACACACAACTATATTTTCGCATCTGCAACAATAAGGATCATTATCTCGGACTAGAGAAATGCCTTTCTTTGATAGAAAATTGGATGAAAAAGAGTTATCTTAAACTCAATGGCTCAAAAACAGAACTTCTCCTGTTTTAGGCCAATCGGAAGATTCATCCCGCAACAACATGGACGCCTCCGTCCATTCTGGGTCAAACCATCACCCCTAGCACCAAAGTCAAAAGTCTAGGAGTCATCTTCGACACCTATTTGACAATGGATGCACAAATAGGGTCAGTAGTCAGCAGATCTCACCATCTGCTGTGCCTACTACGCAGACTCGCTCCCTTTATACCAAAAAAAGACATAGCAGTCGTGGTGGGAACAATTATCAACTCCAGACTTGACTATGCAAATGCCCTCTACCTCGGACTCCCAAAGTACCAAATCTCTCGTCTGCAAGTCGTTCAAAATACGTCCGCTCGACTTGTGACTGGGAAAAAAACATGGGAATCAATCTCACCTTCACTGAGATCCCTTTATTGGTTGCCTGTAAAAGACAGAATCACTTTCAAGGCACTCTGTCTAACGCATAAGTGTGTTCATGGAATATCAATGCGAAAAACTAAAAGTTTACAACACCAATCGCATTCTGCGATCCACCAATCAAAATCTACTCCAGATACCCAAAACCAGATACAAGTCCAAAGGAGAACGAAGATTTGCAGTCCAAGGATCCAGACTTTGGAACACTCTACCAACCAGCATCCGGTTGGAGGTAAACCACCTGGCCTTCAGGAGAAAGATTAAGACCCATCTCTTCTGAGGGCCCAGAGAATGGATACCAAGAACCCAGAGGCAATTCATTTTTTTCCCAAATCATTTTATTGGGATTACAAACGAATACAAACAATATGAGATGACAGGAGCTAACTGGATCCAAAAGTAGAATCTAACCAGTTTACAGGAACTATATGTAGCTGATTAAACAAATGGGAGGGAAAGGCAAGGGAGGGGAAAGAAAAGAGAGAAAAGAGAAAAAGGGGGGAGTTGGGGGAGAGGAGAGTGAAAGGGAAGGGAGGAGGGGGGAAGGAAGGTGTTCAATAATGAGAGAAACGAGAAGATCGATCAGGGGTGGTAGGATGGAATGGATAACATAGCGGGGAGACCTAAATTCAGTACATGCAGCATAGAAATCAGTAGAAGCACTATTCGCTTTGTGAGGGTGTCACGCCAGGATCGGACAGGGTTTACCACTCAGGGACTTGTGGGGGGGGGGCAATACCATTAGTGTGGGATGCCAGTCAGGGCCGGTGTTTCAATTTAAGAAAGCAAAGGGTGAGGAGAGCAGAGCTCGTTGCTCAGTCTCAGACAGGCTCTATCTAATAAATGCGTCCCATTTCTTGTCAAACTTGTCCCTCGATTGCGTTGGAAAGGACTGTAAGTCCAGGTTCTCCCTATATAGCGAGGACTTCATGTGTCTTATTGTTTCCGCCAATGAGGGGCGGGTAGTTGATATCCAGTGGTTGAAAATGGTCCTGCGGGCCACTAGAAGCAGAAGGAGGATCCAGTGCTTAATTCCTCGGGAAGTATGATGAACTCCTCATCCGATGCTAGGCATTGGGGAGGGCAACCAAACAATAGAAGACAGGGATCTTTCCTCAAGGGGTGCTCTGTCACATCATTTACGTATCGAAGAATCGACGTCCAGAAAGCATCAATGGGAGGACAGTTCCAGAGGCGGTGTAGCAAAGTAGGACTATGGGTTAGGCACCAAGGACAGGCGGGACCGATGTCAGGGGATTTTGAGGTGGAAAACGGGTAGTAGGCCCTATGCATTAGCTTGAATTGCATTTCTCTCCATGTTTCACAGGGGGTGATAGACCTTGTCGATCTGGTCGGGTAGGTCCCTGGTCCAGGAAGACATGGAAGTGCAGTGTAGGGGTTTGACAAACTCCAAGGATAGTGGTCGATAGATGTCCGATATAGAGTATTTCTTCTCTGTAATAAGTCTGTCTATGAAGGAGGGCTAAAATCTAATGGTTTTGTTGGGGCAAAGTTTGTTGACAAAGTCCACATACTGTAGGATCTGATAATAATGGGTAGGGGGTAGAGTGTATTCCCTCGCAAGTTGAGCAAAAGATTTGGAACTGCCAGCTGAGATCTGGAATAAAGAGCACACTCTGACTAGGCCCTTGTCCTTCCATTTTGAGAAGGGTTCATATTGGAGGCTAGGCGTGAACATGGGGTTACCACATATTGGAAGGTGTCTAGAAACGTAGGGGGATAGACCCAATTTTTTCCTCACCTCCCTCCGTGCCACAATAGTGTCACGAAAAAGCAAATTTTGCTTGACGGATTTAGATAATTTTTGGAGCGAGCTGTGAAGAAGAGCTGCCAGGTCCAAGGGGCCGACCATAGCCGATTCCAGGTCAAAGTTAGAATAGCGGGATGATCTTAGTATCCAGTATCTTATATTGGGGAGACCCGCCCCCCCCCCTCGCTCCCCGGGAGATACAACTTTGAAAGAGCAATTCTAGGCCTACTCTTTTTCCATATAAATTTGACAAGGGCTTTATTCAGAGATTGTACATCCTTGTGTTTCAGGAGAAGGGGTAGGGTTTGTAGAGGATAGAGTAGGCGGGCAAAGCTAATCATTTTGAAGAGTGCGCATCTCCCAAAGAACGAGAGGGGCAAGCCAGCCCATACTTCCATTTCAGTTTAGTAATCAGAGGTGGGTAATTTAAATAGTACAGATAGGATGGTTCCTTACCAATTTTCAGGCCTAGGTAGGTGATATGTCGTCCCGCTAACCGTAGGCAGGAGGGGGGGAGCTGAGATCGTGAGGTGTATGTTCCTAGGGGGAGAGTTTCACTCTTGGAAAAATGTATTTTCAGGCCAGAGCACAGGCGAAAAGAGTCAAAGATGGTTTGTATGGCAGGGATGTCTGTGTGAGGGGAAGTGGAGAATATGAGTATGTCATCAGCAAATAGAGCCACCCTCATGTCCTTGCGTCCAAACGGTATCCCATGTAGTAGGGGGGTGGTGCTAAGAAGGCGTGCCTCTGTATAGCCTAAAGGGGGAGATTGGATTCCCGCTGCCGTAACTGTAGCAGACGGGGCAGGCAATTCATTTTGCATGTGTTGCGCTATATAAGTTTCTCACTCGCTCACTATGATTTTTAGTAAATGTTGTACTTATTCAACTCTAATAGCATTTGCTGTGACCCCAAGATTGCATGTGTTGTTGCTGCTGTTCGCATATGGCCCTTCTAGATTTCCCAAGTCCCCCCAGCACAGATGTGGAGGGTTGTGTCTGCCCTTAGGGACGAGCTTAACCCTATTTTTTGTCTTTCAGCCTGCTTAGTTTTCAGGCTGTTGGTGTCCCCCATCTCCGCCATCTTCTGGGTGGTTTGCCATCTAGTTTATCGGCGCTGCGTGGAGCCCATGATGTCAGTGTCAGCAGCCTCTCACACCCCCTGGAGGAGGGGGCGGCGGGAGAATGTGCCAAGGGGGATCAATTTTAATGCCATCAGCTAGGGGTGGTAATGCAAGCCTTCACCCATTACACAAATATAAAGAGCCCCTTGTCTTTCAGCATTCAGCTGCTGGAGCTCAAACCGTAAGGCCATGCTGAGTGTAAGTGAAAAAAGCCTTTATTCCTAACACACTTAACCTATGGAATGCTAGTATATAGCCTTTCTTTTGTTTGATTATAGGGGATTTCCTTCCCTTTTGTTGCATTTGATCATGAAGTGCATACTTAGATGATCAGTAATGTTTTAATCAGGTATGTTTCTTTCACATAATGCTATGGTAATATACTTGTCTGGATAATTGTATTAAATATATATACCTGTTTCATTCATCCTAAATTCTTGAACAAATAGATATGTTTATAAAATGTATAAAACTTCAAAATTCAATATCTGATTGATGAGTGATCGAGTACCCCTATCATTTGATTCAGCTAATATGAGTGAGGTGGCCTTTGTTGTCTTTTTCTGATGACCATTGATTATCTGTGGGACTTGGATTGGGATTTTCTTTTTCTATGTATATATGATTGCATCCACTTTTCCTACCCCTGAAGAAGACTTTGTATAAGTTGAAAAGCATTGGGTTGATTTGGTGGATATGCAATTTATGTAAATTTTCGCTAACTGCATTCCTGCTCCATGTGAGGTCAGCAGGAAATATTTTACAGAATAGGACATGAATTGTATAGATCAGCCTTTCATCATAGTAAGCTCATCCATGACTCATATCAGTTTGGTTGCCCCTCTCTGCACTTTTTCCAATCTACCAATATCCTTTTTGAAAACTGGTGTCCAAAACTTAAAAGTGGAAGTAAACCCATCCATAAAACAGTTTCATTTGCGGCACGTGCTGGAAATGTAACACTCCCATTGGTTGTGCCTCAACCAAACTGTCGAACCATCCAATAGCTGGTGTCATAACTGATCACATATGAAGCATCATGGCAGTTGTAGTTTAAACAGAGGCAAAGGTGGCGGCTTCCTTGGCTGAAAACTATAGAGGAGTTTACTTACACTTTAACTGCATATTCCAGATGAGGTCTGCTTAGTGCTTTGTATTGGGGGGGGGGGGGGGGAGGGGGAGCTATACTGGACTTTTATGAGTTTTTTTAGTAGCTCATATAATTTGTGAACAACTATTTTAAAGGATGAAGCACATGTGAGACAAAATTCGAACTAAAATATCTGATAACCTTGAAAATTCATTGAGAATTGCTACTACATCCATCAAACCAGATATTGATGCATTTATCAAAAACCAAGTCAAATATCGTACTAGTTTTACGTTGCCCTCTTTTACTTTTATAATAAAAAATGTACCTAAAAATATTTAAGTTTTATTACATTATCTATCAGTGATCTTTAAATTGTGATCTGCCCAACTGTTTCTGCTTATCTGCTCTCCCTATTGTTAGTATATTTTATGTTTAGCCCAAGACAATTTCTCTTCTTCCAATGTAGCTCAGGAAGGTCAGAAGGTTGGACACTCCTGCTCTTTATCGTTTCAAAATAGGTTAAAAACGAACATTGGGTATACCACTAATAACTGTAGACCATTCAGAGTATGAATCATTATCACTACTCTCTGAATACGGTCTTTTAGCCAGTTTTTTTTATCCATTTACAAACAGAATTTTCCAAGCATATGAACTTTAACTAACAGATTAGCCATGTGTGGGGAACTGTATCAGACGCTTTTGCAAAATCCAAGTATACCACGTCCCCAGCTACCACTTTGCCTAAGTTTATGCTTACTTCCCCATAAAAAGAAAGAAAAGATTTATTTTAAAATCTTTAGTCTTTCTTGAATAGTCTGTTGGTTAAAATATGCGTTTCTTTATCGTACATCACGGGACACAGAGCGCATAGCCATTACACTTGGGTTATATGGGTACCTTCAGGTGTGGACACTGGTGTAATCAATTTCACAGGAAGTTTCCTCCCTATATAACCCCCTCCCACTGGGAGTGCTTCAGTTTTTTCGCCAGTGTCTTAGGTGTTGGTCACGTCTAGCTGTCCCTCGGAGGTCTCGGGACCCAGGATAGCTAGCCGGATCCGTCCGAAGTGCTTCAAAGCCAAGGTGTACGGTACCCGGGCCCTGCTGGAGTGGGGTTTTGCCTATAATGCCTCTCCTTGGAGGGCTGGATTCTGGGCTCCAGTGCCTTAGTCTCTTCCAAGAACTAAACGCTACTGATGCCAGGATGCTATATAGGTCCAGGGGTGTGGGTTCCTTAACACAGGACCCCGGTCCCTGAAGGTCCAAGACAATACCCACGGAGATGGGGGAAGGCTGGGCCTCTTGCATTTTGCAATACCCTGCGGCGTGGAGCAGGTAAGAGGGAACCTGCGGGACTTGGTTCGACAGTAGGTATCCCCCTGGGGGTTCTGGGTTGGCTAATGGTATGCTTGTGCATCAGCCACTATCTCCACTATGTCTGTTGAGGCAGGATGGGATGTACTAATGTTTACCCAGATAACATGTAGATATATATATGCTTTTAAAAGATATGTATTTTGCTACTCCCCCCAGACTTGCCTGTTAGCATGATACTGCAGCCCCACGTGTATAGAGAGGAAGTGCTGACAAAACTCCTGTTTCCTAGGAAGCCTAGGGAGACAGCTTCCTCTATGTGTGCACTACAAAGATTAGTGGCTTACCAGGTGTCTGTGTTTCTAGCGCTGGTCCAGGCTTCTCCTCTGCTCTCTGCTTCCTCCATGTTGGTTTCAGCGTGGGGGGGGCGGGGGCGCGCGCGCGCGCGCCGCCTTTTACAGCGTCAGTGGCGTGGGGGGGGGGCGGGCCAGCAGCGTCAGTCTCAGATAAAGCAAAAAAGCATTTCCTGGCTGGTCATTCCCTCCTGAGAGCAGTGGAGAGTGAGGACATAGAGCGCGCAGCTGAGCCAGTTCTGGCTAACAGTGACACCCAGTGGTGGTTTGTGGATCTTCAGGTCTGGACTTAAAAGTCCACACTGACCAGAAAAAAAAAAAATATATCTTTTTTTGCTTAAAGGGACTCAGCCTTAGATCTGGCAGTATCTGAGTCGGTGCAACCTTGGACTCCAGCTAACGGGCATTGGTGTGGCAATACTCACAGGACTTTCCTCTGTATTGCCGCCTTCTCAGGTGTATGAAAATTTTGAAAAGATTTTACCATAGCCTGTCCTTATTAATGTTTCACTTCTAGCTACAACAGTTGGGTGTTGGCTGTAGGGGTGTCTCAAGGTTGTGCAATGGCTCCCAAGGGATCAGGACCAGCTAAGGCTGCAAAAGGTGCCAAAAAAGTAAAGGGGTCTCCAACGGGGTCAGAGGATTTGGGCCAGGCTCCAGTGGTCCCACCCTCACCAGATAGACCACCGAACAGCATCGTGCAGGAGCCATTGAGGGTGCTAGGGGCAGAGGCGGCCCCCAATCAACCCATTCCCGTTTATGTTACGGAAGAAATGCTAGAATCCACCCTGGGTGGGCTAGAGAAAAGGTTAACTGCTTTAATTGCCCGCTCTTTGCCGGGTGGCAAACGGGCTAGGTCCCCGTCACCTAAAACGGTGTGTTCAGATGCAGAGGTCCTCTCTTCGGAGGAATTGGACCCACAGGGGGATCAAGCGGACCTGAGTCCTGACGGGTCAGACATTGAAGATTCCACTATAGATGAAATTTTTTCGGTTTCTCAAGCAAAGAGTCGTGTTAATCCAGTCTCTGACGGATATGGTTCGCACTGCTTTTAAACTTCCAGTGTCAGAACAATTAGCCCCCGCGGTATCCTCGTTAGGTTCCTTGAAGGCACCATTGAATGGTGCGTCTTTCCCGGTTCACCCCCTTCTGGAGAGCGTGATTTTTCAGGATTGGGCTCGACCTGATAGAATTTTTATCCCTCCTAAAAGGTTTACCATTCTCTATCCTATGGAAGAAGAATTTGCAAAGAAATGGGCACTCCCTACCGTGGACGCAGCCATTTCCTGCGTAAATAAATCCCTGACTTGTCCGGTGGAAAATGTCCAGGTGTTTAAAGATCCAGTCGACAAAAAATTGGAGACCCTACTGAAGGCTTCTTTTACCACAGTAGGTGCCGTGGTTCAGCCAGCAGTGGCAGCCATTGGCGTTTGCCAGGCTTTAAAGGATCAGACTAAACAGATATTAAAGGACATACCGGCTCAGCAAGCTCGTGAATTGGCTGACCTCCCAAGAGCTCTCTGCTTTGCAGTAGATGCTATTAAGGACTCCATTCAACAGGCGTCCCGTTTATCTCTGCTGTTGGTTCATATGCGTCGCCTTTTGTGGCTAAAAAACTGGTCAGCAGAGGCACCCTGCAAAAAGCTTTTAGCAGGATTTCCCTTTCATGGTGGGAGACTATTCGGTGAAGACCTAGATAAATATATCCAGACCATATCAGGTGGTAAAAGTTCTTTCTTGCCCATCAAGAAAAGATCACGTGGGCCCGCATTTAAGCGACAGGCCTTCGCAGGCTCGGCCCCTTCAACTTCCCGTCAGTATCGACGGCCTCCCGGGCGTTCGGCATTTAATAGCCGCCCACAAGGACAAGCCACGACAGGCAAGAGGCCATGGTCTCGCAAGCCGGTTAAACCAGTCCTTAAGTCAGATTCATGAAGGGGCGCCCCCACTCTCTTGGGTGGGGGGAAGGCTTCGGTTCTTCTCCGAAGTGTGGAAGGCCAGAATTCCCGACTCTTGGGTAAGATCCGTGGTAACCACGGGCTACAAGCTAGAGTTTCGGGAAGTCCCCCCTCCTCATTTTCAGGGGTCAAGTCTTCCAAGCGACCCATTAAAGAGGGCCTCTCTTGCAAAAGCATTGGATCGTCTCTTACTCCAAGGAGTAATTGTAGAAGTACCAACCCAGGAATGGGGTCTGGGATTCTACTCCAACCTTTTCATCATACCAAAGCCCAATGGCGACGTCAGGCCTATCTTGGACCTCAAACGCCTAAATCGCTTTCTAAACATTCAGACCTTTCGTATGGAGTCCATACGTTCGGTGGCAGCCAGCCTACATCAAGACTTTCTAGCATCTATAGACATAAAAGATGCGTATCTGCACGTGCCGATCTACCCGGCACATCACAGGTTTCTTCGTTTTATGATACATCACCGCCATTACCAGTTCGTAGCCCTCCCTTTCGGGTTGGCAACAGCTCTGCGGGTATTCACAAAGGTGTTAGCCCCGGTGCTAGCCGTCCTAAGGACAGAAGGCATTTTAGTCTTGGCATACTTGGACGATCTTCTGGTTATCGACAGCTCAGCCTCCAACCTCAATCAGGCAGTAGGTCGCACAGTTCAGCATCTAGAGGAATTCGGATGGATTGTAAATCTAGAAAAATCGGTATTGAAACCCACAAGGCAGTTGGAATATCTAGGCCTTCGGCTAGATACAGACTGCCAGAGGATAATTTTACCTCAAGCAAAGATCAGATCAATAGCTCAAGCAGTTCAAATGATCTTAGGCAAGAAGAGGCCGACTATTCGCCTATGTATGCGACTGCTGGGGAAGATGGTGGCCGCCTTCGAGGCTGTGCCCTACGCCCAGATCCATACCAGATATCTTCAGGCAGCCATTCTCTCTGCTTGGAACAAGTCCATTCAGGCGTTAGATCGTCCGTTAGTGCTCTCCCCGAAGGTCCGGCGCAGCCTGTCTTGGTGGCTGATCTCTCAAAATTTGTCAAAAGGGAAATCCTTTTGCCCCATCACGTGGAAGATAGTATCCACGGATGCCAGCCTGGTAGGTTGGGGGGCAGTTCTAGAAGAACAGACCCAGCAAGGGCTGTGGTCGGGGGCAGAGAAACTGCTTCCCATCAATATCTTGGAGATCAGAGCTGCTCGACTGGCCCTGATCGCCTGGACTCTCCCCCTTCAGGGTCTGCCAGTAAGGATACAGTCCGACAACGCCACTGCGGTGGCATACATAAACCACCAGGGGGGCACGAAGAGCCCAGCAGCCCAAAGAGAAGTAAACCTGATTTTCTCATGGGCCGAAGCCCATGTACCCTGCATCTCGGCGGTGTTCATCCGACAATTCGCAGGCAGATTTTTTGAGTCGTCAACAGTTGCTCCCGGGGGAATGGTCACTTCACCCCCAGGTATTCCAAGAGATTTGCCAAAGATTCGGAGTCCCAGACGTGGACATTATGGCAACGAGATCCAACAAAAAGTTGGACAAATTCATATCCCGAGCCAGGGATCCCTCGGCCTACGGGACCGATGCCTTGGTTTGCCCTTGGCACCAGTTTTCTCTTCTGTATGCGTTCCCTCCACTGCAGATGATTCCCCGCCTTCTACGGAGGATCCGGGTGGAGCGCAGGCCTGTGATCCTGGTGGCCCCAGCCTGGCCCAGGAGGGCTTGGTACGCACTCATCGTAAAGATGTCAGTCGGGGCGCCGTGGCCGCTCCCCCTGCGCCCAGATCTGCTGTCTCAAGGCCCAATCTGCCATCCTGCTTCACAGCAGCTAAATTTGACGGCTTGGCGGCTGAATCCCTAATTCTTAAGGGCAGAGGCCTCTCAGATCAGGTCATATCTACGTTGATTCAGGCTAGGAAACCGGTCTCCAGAAATATTTATTACAGAGTCTGGAGAACCTATGTGGAGTGGTGCGAGTCTCAAAAATGGCATCCTCGAAAGTTTTTTATTGACAGGATCTTGCGATTCCTCCAGGTTGGCGTTGACAAGGGGTTGGCTCTTAGTACTCTAAAGGGGCAGGTGTCGGCTTTATCAATATGGTTTCAAAGACCCTTGGCCACCCATTCGCTTATGAAAACCTTCTTGCAGGGGGTCTTGCATGTGAATCCCCCTATTAGAGCTCCCCTCTGCCCCTGGAATTTAAATCTGGTCTTGTCAGCTTTACAAAGGCAGCCGTTTGAACCTCTGACAGAAATCCCTCTTGTGCTACTAACCCGAAAGTTGGTTTTCTTGGTGGCTATGGCTTCAGCCAGAAGGGTTTCCGAGCTGGCAGCCTTGTCATGCAGGGAGCCATATCTTATTCTGCATAAGGACAGAGTTGTTCTGCGGCCTCAACCTTCTTTCCTTCCTAAGGTCATATCCAGTTTTCACTTGAATCAGGACCTAGTCCTTCTTTCCTACTCCCCAGTCCAGAGAGGAAAGACGGCTTCATACTTTGGACGTGGTTCGAGCCATGAGGGTCTATCTCAAGGCTACAGAGAAGATTCGGAAAACAGATGTGCTTTTTGTTCTTCCGGATGGCCCCAAGAAGGGTCAGCCGGCTGCCAAGTCTTCCTTGGCTAGGTGGATTAAGCAGCTGATTTTTCAGGCCTATGGTCTGAAGCGCGTTCCACCTCCCTTATCAGTTAAAGCCCATTCTACGAGGGCCATGAGTGCCTCCTGGGCGGCACACCATCAGATTTCTATGGCACAGGTTTGCAAGGCGGCAACCTGGTCTTCCGTACATACGTTTACTAAATGTTATAAGTTGGACGTTGCAAAGGGTACGGATGCAGCTTTTGGGCAGGCGGTCCTACGGGCAGCAGTATAGAATCCTCTGGCCCGGTTCACGCCCCCTTGTTTTTCTGTTGGTGGAGCCATGTTTTCTCCTGACAATGTTTTAGTTGGCTATTCTTGGCCTTACGGTCTCCCTCCCTTCATAGAGCATTGCTTTAGGACATCCCAAGTGTAATGGCTATGCGCTCTGTGTCCCGTGATGTACGATAAAGAAAAAAGGATTTTTAATAAACAGCTTACCTGTAAAATCCTTTTCTTGAAGTACATCACGGGACACAGAGCTCCCACCCCTCTTTTGGGGAACATTGTGTAACCTCGGGAGAATTGCTTGCTACAAAACTGAAGCACTCCCAGTGGGAGGGGGTTATATAGGGAGGAAACTTCCTGTGAAATTGATTACACCAGTGTCCACACCTGAAGGTACCCATATAACCCAAGTGTAATGGCTATGCGCTCTGTGTCCCGTGATGTACTTCAAGAAAAGGATTTTACAGGTAAGCTGTTTATTAAAAATCCTTTTTTTGTGTAAAAAAGTTGTATTTTAAAAAAAAACCTCTCAAGTACCCTTTTGACTACAGAAGTTAAACTAACCGGTCTGTAGTTACTTGATAAAAACATTTATCCATTTCTAAATATAGGCACCACATTGGCCTTGCACCATTCTAGTGGTACCAAGCCAGTCATTAAAGAGTCTCTACAAATTAGAAACAATGGCTTTGAAATAACGGAGCTCAGCTCTTTGAGGATATATGAGTGTAACCCATCTGGTCCAGGTGCTTTATTCACCTTCATGCTGTGTGTTTCTGGACCATATCAATTTTGAGTGTTTGTGGATTTTTAGTAAATACTATCTTAAATATGGGCCTGAGCTCCTCCATGCTCCTTTGTATACACAGAGTTGAAAAAGGTAATTAATAAATGTACCTTTGTTTCCATGTCACCAACTCTAAATTATCTTGTAAAGGGCCTACATGCCTGACTTTTTTTACTATTCACATATTTGAAGAATATTTGGAGGTTTACCATACTCTCTTTCACAACCTGTCGTTTGTTATGAGTCTGTACATATTCTGTTACAGTCTTTGCCTTCAAACGGTAATAGTGTTCCTTAAAGGAGTTGTAAAGGAAAACATTTTTTTTTTGCTGAAATGACTGTTTACAGGGTATAGAAACATAATAGTTAACTGATTCCTTTTAAAAATGATTAAAAATAGATAAAAATCAATCATATAATGTGCCTGCAGTTTGAGTTTAGTTTTTCCTCTAGTTTCATGCTTGTGTGAAGGACAGAGACACAGAGCCAATACAGGGCAGTGTTTGTTTTTAAAATGAAACTGATTGGTTCTGAGGGGTTTTAGACACACAGTAATCACACCTTCTTGATTACTTGATTAAAGACCACAGAGAGAAGCACAGAGAGAAGCTCCCAGTACTTTTTTCATAAGGAAACAGACAACCAGGAAGAACAGAGAAGGATTACAGCAACAATGAACAACGAGGACATGAAACCAGGACTGCATTAGGGTAAAGGAAGCTATTTAGCCAATAATAAGTAACAAATATTCACTTGTTATTAACCATCTATTCATGGAGCTGCCTTTTGTTCACAACAGGTTGCTAAACTGTTTGAAAGAAGAATAAAGAACTTGTGTTTATGTAAATCATTTTTAGAACTCTACATCCAGCCTATGCACTGGAAACTTGGATAAATAATTATTGTGAATCGAATCTTGTCCCTTCCAAAAAGTCACCCCATACATCAGTTCAGTTGATGTGACAAGTTTCTGTGAATGTAGACTCAAAAGTGTTGTAAATTTACTCATATGGAGCTGCAGGATGACATAAAATAATGCAACTTTGCTTGGCTAGAAAACAAATCATTTGAAACTTGATGGTTGTAATATAGTAATTTACTGACTGCATCTTCTATGTAGGTTACTGGGTAGACAGTGCAAGATTTAAAGAAAACCATTCTTGAGAGAAACAAATCTCTAAGGCCTCCTACACGCAGGCAAGAATCTCTTCAGGAAAAAAACATTGTTTTTCCAGATGAGATTCTTGGCAAGAATCTCTTGCCGCCCGAGTGGACACACTGACCTTTTCAAAAGAACCGTGGTTCTCTTGAAAGGCAAGAACGCGGTGACATAATCGCGTACAACGAGCGTGCGCTCTTCACATTCGATGCCGTCGCCTCCATCTTGCTTCACCCTACCTATGCCGTGGAAGCTACCGCACATGCGTCACAATCATTTCGAGCATGCGCAGGTTTCCACAGCGACAGGTAAGTATACACACTCTCGGGTTTCTCGTCGGGAAACAGGCCGACAAGAATCTCGACGAGAAAATAGAGGGCGGGTTCTCTATTTTTCGTGTTGAGATTCTGGCCAGATTTCCCGACAAGAAACCTGAAAGCCTTTGTACACTCAAACGGTTTTCTCAGCAAGAAAGCTCTGCCAGCAGTTTTCATGCTGATTCTTGCCGAGAAAACTGGTCGTGTGTACGAGGCCTTACTGTTTTCCTCTCCTTCTGCAAATGCTACTTGCCTGGCCGTCAAGCTGACCTTTTTGTTTTAATACCTTCTGGAGAATTCATAAAGATTGTCTGCGACACGTTAGAATTCTGTCCTGCGCGGCAAACATTGGTGCTTGCTCCAGTTTCATGTACCTGTTGGAAGCATGTACATGAATTTGGGGCAAGCATCAACATTTGTCATGTGGAGGTGCAATGAGGCTGGAATGGTCATACAGACACTCTATCTTCACTGGAGCTAAGCTCCCTTCCACCACTGACCTGTCACATAGACAGTAGAGCAGATTGAGTTTACCTTTGAGTGAAATGTAATGTTGTTCATCTTCTAATTTCTTGTTAAAGATTAACCACTTGACCACCGGGCACTTAAACCCCCTTAATAACCAGACCAATTTTCAGCTTTCGGTGCTATCACATTTTGAATGACAATATCTCGGTCATACAACACTGTAGCCAAATGAAATTTGTGTTCTTTTTTTCCCACAAATAAAGCTTTCTTTTGGTGGTATTTGATCACCTCTGCGTTTTTTTTTTTTTTTTTGCTATTAATGAAAAAAGAACGAAAATTTGGTAAAAATATGAATTTTTCTTCATTTCTATCATAACATTTTGTAAAAAAAAGGATTTTTAATAACAGCTTACCTGTAAAATCCTTTTCTTGAAGTACATCACGGGACACAGAGCGCATAGTCATTACATATGGGTTATATGGGTACCTTCAGGTGTGGACACTGGTGTAATCAACTTCACAGGAAGTTCCTCCCTATATAACCCCCTCCCACTGAGAGTGCTTTAGTTTTGTAGCAAGCAATTTCTCCGAGGTTACACAATGTTCCCCAAAAGAGGGGTGGGAGCTCTGTGTCCCGTGATGTACTTCAAGAAAAGGATTTTACAGGTAAGCTGTTATTAAAAATCCTTTTTTCTTTATCGTACATCACGGGACACAGAGCGCATAGTCATTACATATGGGATGTCCCAAAGCAATGCTCCATGAAGGGAGGGAGACCGTAAGGCCAAAAATAGCCAAACAAAAACATTATCAGGAGGTAAAATAGCTCCACCAACAGAAAAAAGGGGGCGTGAACCGGGCCAGAGGATTCTATACTGCTGCCCGTAGGACCGCCTGCCCAAATGCTGCATCCGTAGCCTTTGCGACGTCCAACTTATAAAATTTAGTAAACGTATGTACGGAAGACCAGGTTGCCGCTTTGCAAACCTGTGCCATAGAGATCTGATGGTGTGCCGCCCAAGAGGCACTCATGGCCCTCGTAGAATGGGCTTTAACTGATAAGGGAGGTGGAACGCGCTTCAGACCATAGGCCTGAAAAATCAGCTGCTTAATCCACCTAGCCAAGGAAGACTTGGCAGCCGGCTGACCCTTCTTGGGGCCATCCGGAAGAACGAAAAACACATCTGTTTTCCGAATCTTCTCTGTAGCCTTGAGATAAACCCTCATGGCTCGAACCACGTCCAAAGTATGAAGCAGTCTTTCCTCTCTGGACTGGGGAGTAGGAAAGAAGGATGGTAGGACTAGGTCCTGATTCAAGTGAAAACTGGATATGACCTTAGGAAGGAAAGAAGGTTGAGGCCGCAGAACCACTCTGTCCTTATGCAGAATCAGGTACGGTTCCCTGCAAGACAAGGCTGCCAGCTCGGAGACCCTTCTGGCCGAAGCCATAGCCACCAAGAAAACCAACTTTCGGGTTAGCAGCACAAGAGGGATTTCTGTCAGAGGTTCAAACGGCTGCTTTTGTAAAGCTGACAAGACCAGATTTAAATTCCAGGGGCCGAGGGGAGCTCTAATAGGGGGATTCACATGCAAGACCCCCTGCAAGAAGGTTTTCACAAGCGAATGCGTGGCCAAAGGCCTTTGAAACCATATCGATAAGGCAGACACCTGCCCCTTTAGAGTACTAAGAGCCAACCCCTTGTCAACGCCAACCTGGAGGAATCGCAAGATCCTGTCAATAAAAAACTTGCGAGGATGCCCTCCTTGAGACTCGCACCACTCCACATAGGTCCTCCAGACTCTGTAATAGATATTTCTAGAGACTGGCTTTCTAGCCTGAATTAACGTAGATATGACCAGGGCTGAGAGGCCTCTGCCCTTAAGAATTAGGGATTCAGCCGCCAAGCCATCAAATTTAGCTGCTGTGAAGCAGGGTGGTAGATCGGGCCCTGAGACAGCAGATCTGGGCGCAGGGGGAGTGGCCACGGTGCCCCTACTGACATCCTCGCGATGAGTGCGTACCAAGCCCTTCTGGGCCAGGCTGGGGCCACCAGGATCACCGGCCTGCGCTCCACCCTGATCCTTCGTAGAAGGCGGGGAATCATCTGTAGTGGAGGGAACGCATACAGGAGAGAAAACTGGTGCCAGGGGCAAACCAACGCATCGGTCCCGTAGGCCGAGGGGTCCCTGGCTCGGGATACGAATTTGTCCAATTTCTTGTTGAATCTTGTTGCCATGATGTCCACATCGGGAACTCCTGAATCTTTGGCAAATCTCTTGGAATACCTGGGGGTGAAGAGACCACTCTCCCGGGAGTAACTGTTGACGACTCAAAAAATCTGCTTGAGAATTGTCTATCCCTGGGATGAACACTGCTGAGATGCAGGGTACATGGGCTTCGGCCCATGAGAAAATCAGGTTTACTTCCCTTTGAGCCGCTAGGCTCCTTGTGCCCCCCTGGTGGTTTATGTATGCCACCGCTGTGGCATTGTCGGACTGTATCCTTACTGGCAGACCCTGCAGGGGGAGAGTCCAGGCGACCAGGGCCAACCGAGCAGCTCTGATCTCTAGGACATTGATGGGAAGCAGACTTTCTGCCTCTGACCACTGTCCCTGCTGGGTCCGTTTTCCTAAGATTGCCCCCCAACCTGTTAGGCTGGCATCTGTGGTTACTATTTTCCACGTGATGGGGCAAAAGGTTTTCCCTTTTGACAATTTTTGAGGGACCAGCCACCAGTACAGGCTGCGCCTGACTCCTGGGGAAAGACCTAATGGACGGTCTAATGCCTGTATGGACCTGTTCCAAGCAGAGAGAATAGCTGCCTGGAGAACTCTGGTATGGATCTGGGCATAGGGCACTGCTTCGAAGGCGGCTACCATCTTTTCCAGCAGTCGCATGCATAGGCGAATAGTCGGCCTCTTTTTGCCTAGGACTATTTGAATTGTTTGAGTCAATGACCTGATCTTTTCTTGAGGTAAAAATATCCTCTGGCATTCTGTATCTCACCGAAGGCCTAGATATTCCAACTGTCTTGTGGGTTGCAACCTCGATTTTCCTTGGTTCACAACCCACCCGAATTCTTGTAGATGCCGAACTGTGCGGACTACTGCATGATTGAGGTTGGAAGCTGATCTGTCGATAACCAGGAGATCGTCCAGGTATGCCAGGACCAAAATGCCTTCTGTCCTTAGGACGGCTAGCACCGGGGCTAACACCTTTGTGAATACCCGCGGAGCTGTTGCCAACCCGAAAGGGAGGGCTACGAACTGGAAATGACTTTGATCTATCATAAAACGAAGAAACCTGTGATGTGCTGGGTAGATCGGCACATGCAGATATGCATCCTTTATGTCTATAGATGCTAGAAAGTCGCCTTGATGCAGGCTGGCTGTCACTGAACGTATGGAATCCATACGAAAGGTCTGAATCTTTAGAAAGCGATTTAGTCGTTTGAGGTCTAGGATAGGCCTGACGTCGCCATTGGGTTTTGGTATAATAAAAAGGTTGGAGTAGAATCCCAGACCCCTTTCTTGGGTTGGTACTACAATTACTCCTTGGAGCAAGAGGCGATCCAACGCCTTTACGAGAGAGGCCCTCTTTAACGGGTCGCTTGGAAGACTTGACCCCTGAAAATGAGGAGGGGGGATTTCTCGAAACTCTAGTTTGTAGCCTGTGGCTACCACGGACCGAACCCAAGAGTCGGGAATTCTGGCCTTCCAGACTTCGGAGAAAAACTGAAGTCTTCCCCCCACCCAAGAGAGTGGGGGCGCCCCTTCATGATCTGACTTGATGACTGGTTTAGCCGGCTTGCGAGACCAGGGCCTCTTGTTTGCCGCGGCTTGTCCCTGTGGGCGGCTATTAACTGCTGAACGCCCGGGAGGCCGTCGATACTGACGGGAAGTCGAAGGGGCCGAGCCTGGAAAGGCCTGTCGTTTAAACGCGGGCCCACGCGGTCTTTCCTTGACCGGTAAGGAAGAACTTTTACCACTTGATATGGTTTGGATATCTTTATCTAGGTCTTCACCGAATAGTCTTCCCCCATGAAAGGGAAACCCTGCTAAAAGCTTTTTGCAGGGTGCCTCTGCTGACCAGTTCTTTAGCCACGAAAGACGATGCATGTGAACCACCAGCAGAGATAACCGGGATGCCTGTTGGATGGAGTCCTTAATAGCATCTACTGCAAAGCAGAGAGCCCTAGGGAAATCTGCTAATTCACGAGTTTGCTGAGCCGGCATGTCCTTTAATATCTGTTTTGCCTGATCCTTTAAGGCCTGACAAACGCCAATGGCTGCCACCACTGGCTGAACCATGGCACCTACTGTGGTGAAAGAAGCCTTCAGTAGGGTCTCTAATTTTTTGTCGACCGGATCCTTGAACAACTGGACATTTTCAACCGGACAGGTCAGGGATTTATTCACGCAGGAAATGGCCGCGTCCCCTGTGGGGAGTGCCCATTTCTTTAAAAATTCCTCTTCCATAGGATAGAGAATAGAGAACCTCTTAGGAGGGATAAAGATCCTATCAGGTCGAGCCCAATCCTGGTAAATCACGCTCCGCAGAAGGGGGTGAATCAGAAAAAAAGACACACAAGTTAATGGAGCCTTTAAAGAACCCAATGAGGATACCACAGGGGCTACTAGATCTGGCACTGGAAGTTTAAAAGCAGTGCGAACAATATCGGTCAAAGACTGGATCCACAGGCTCTCCGCTTGAGAGGCCGAAAATATTCATCTACAGTGGAACCCTCCATGTCTGAACCTTCGGGACTTGGGTCTGCTTGATCCCCTTGTGGGTCCCGTTCCTCCGAAGAGGAGACCTCCGCATCTGAAAACACCAAACTAGGTGAGGGGGATCTAGCCCGTTTGCTACTTGGCAAAGGGCGGGCAAACAAAGCAGTTAACCTTTTCTCTAGCCCACCCAGGGTGGTCGCTAGCATTTCTTCCGTTACGTAAACGGGAATGGGTGGATCGGGGGCCGCCTCTGCCCCCAGCACCCCCAATGGCTCTTGTACTATGCTACTCGGTGGTCTAACTGGTGAGGGTGGGGCCGTTGAAGCCTGGCCCAAATCCTCTGACCCCGATGGAGACCCCTTTTGTTTCTTGGCACCTTTTGCAGCCTTGGCTGGTCCTGATGCCTTTGGAGCCATTGCACAACCTTGAGTCACCCCTCTAGCCAACACCTGACTGTTGTAGCTAGGAGTAATTAATATGAGAACAGGCTGAGGAAAATGAAAAATTTTGTATATATATATTTTTTTTTTTTTTTTCACGCCTGGGAGGTGGCAATACTGAGGAAAACCTGTGAGTATTGCAACACCAATGCCCGTTAGCCGGAGTCCAAGGTTGACTCAGATACTGCTGGATCTAAGGCTGAGTCCCTTTAAGCAAAAAAACTCTTTTTTTTTTTTTTTTCTGGTCAATAGTGGAACTAAGTCCTAGACCTGAAGATCCACAAACCGCCACTGGGTGTCACTGTGGCCCAAAGACCCAGCTGCGCGCTCTGTGTCCTTCTTCCTCTGCCTCCAGGAGGGAAAGACCAGCCAGAGAAAAAGTTTTACTTTTAAACAGACCCTGACGCTGCTGGCCCGCCCCCCCCCAACGCACGCCGACGCTATAAAAGGCGGCGTGCACGCGCGCGCACGCGCACACGCGCGCGCACCCCCCCACGCTGAAAACAACATGGAGGAAGCAGAGCAGAGGAAAAAACATGGACCAGCGCCAGGCAGCACCAACAGACACCAGGTAAGCACTAATCTTATTGTAGTGCACAGAGAGAGGAAGCTGTCCCCATGGGCTTCCTAAGAAACAGGAGTTTTCACCAGCAATTCCCTCTTTAAAACATGTGGGGTTGCAGTATCAATGCTAACAGGCAGACCTGGGGTGAGTAGCAAATATACCGTGTTTCCCCGAAAATAAGACACTGTCTTATATATTTTTTTCCTCAAGAAATCACACTATGGCTTATTTTCGAGGGGTGTCTTATTATTATTACCGGCAAGTATGGTACAACAGTATGGTACAACAAAAATAAAGGTTGCCTACCTGAACCACACTTGCGCTTCTTAGCATTTCCTCTGTCCACCTGTAGACTGAGATTATCGTATTCTGCACGCCATTTTTGGACCATTCGGATATCCAACTTCTCTTTGCAAAAAGCCGTAAGATTCTTGCCTCGGGAGTCCTCCACAATTCCTTTCTTGTACTCAACAGAATAACTCTTTCTTGTTGCACTCATCTTGTCTGGCTGTACAGAAAGATAGGCCAGCAAAGCTGATGTGGAGCTGGGGTGATTTCTTTGGGCTCAGTACGGTAGCAGCTTTTCCCCCTATCCCCAGGTGTTTGTGTGGGGTGAGAGACTGTTGCTGGTCAGTGCTGGGGAGAAGCTTTACAGCTTTACAGAGCGTCCTTCTCCTCACTTCTTTACAGCTCCTGAGCTCCGCACCAGTACAGTACGCCTATCACGTGTTGTTTACCGCTCCGCGCCACTACGCATACGACACGCCCATCGCTACGTCTTATTTTCGGGGATTCGACACGCCATCGCTACGTCTTAATTTCGGAGGGGTGTCTTATATTTCGATCTTGTGTCGAAATCCCGCTACGGCTTATTTTCGGAGTACGTCTTATTTTCGGGGAAACACGGTATATCTTACACAAGTATACATATATCTACATGTTATCTGGGTAAACATTAGTATCCCATCCTGCCCACACAGACATAGTGGAGATAGTGGCTGATGCACAAGCATACCATTAGCCAACCCAGAACCCCCAGGGGGATACCTACTGTCGAACCAAGTCCCGCAGGTTCCCTCTTACCTGCTCCACGCCGCAGGGTATTGCAAACTGCAAGAGGCCCAATCTTCCCCCATCTCCGTGGGTATTGTCTCGGACCTTCAGGGACCGGGGTCCTGTGTTAAGGAACCCACACCCCTGGACCTATATAGCATCCTGGCATCAGTAGCGTTTAGTCCTGGGAGAGACCAAGGCACTGGAGCCCAGAATCCAGCCCTCCAAGGAGAGGCATTATAGGCAACACCCCACGCAGGCAGGGCCCGGGTACCGTACTCCTTGGCTTTGAAGCACTTCGGACGGATCCGGCTAGCTATCCTGGGTCCCGAGACCTCCGAGGGACAGCTAGACGTGACCAACACCTAAGACACTGGCGAAAAAACTAAAGCACTCTCAGTGGGAGGGGGTTATATAGGGAGGAACTTCCTGTGAAGTTGATTACACCAGTGTCCACACCTGAAGGTACCCATATAACCCATATGTAATGACTATGCGCTCTGTGTCCCGTGATGTACGATAAAAAAAAGAAATTTTTCCTCATAAATTTGGCCTAAAATGTATACTGCTACATATTTTTGGTAAAAAAAAAAAAAAAAAAATGGATATTATTTAGTCGGTGTGAAAGTTATAGGGTCTACAAGCTATGGTACCAATTTCTGAAAATTGATCCATTTGATCACACCTGAAGTACTGACAGCTTCTCTCATTTCTTGAGACCCTAACAAGCCAACAGGCGGCACTGCAGTGGTGCAGATGGAACTGGTGTGGCACTGGTGGGCACAGATGGCACCGATGGGCACAGATGGCACTGGTGGGCACATTTGGCACTGGTGGGCAAATATGGCACTGATGGGGTGCAGATGAGCACTGATTGAAACTGATGGGCACAGGTGGCACTGATGGACACAGGCGGCACTGATGGGCACAGGCGGCACTCGTGGGCACAGGTGGCACTCGTGGGCACAGTCGGCACTCGTGGGCACAGGCGGCACTGATTGGCACTGATGGGCACAGGTGGCACTGATGGGCACAGGTGGCACTGATGTGTCAGTGTTGTGGCACTGGTGGCACTGGTGGGGCACAGGTGTGGCACTGGTGGGGCACAGGTGGGGCACTAGGGGGCACTGGTGGCACTGGGGGGGCACTGCTGGGCACTAATCTCTCTCCTCTTCTCTCACGCTGCAATGTTGTGAGGAGAGGAGAGAGGTGCCCCACAATGTTTACATTTGTGATCGCGCCGTCATTGGACGGCGCGATCACGTGGTAAGGAGCCGCTGGCATTGGCTCCTTACGAAGATCATTGACGCTGCGGGTCCCGTGGACCCGCCGAACGCCGTGACCGTGTGTGCGTGCCCGCTCACCCGCTCGAGCGCGCGGATCTGACGCACGCCGGGTTTGTTTACACACGTAATCGCGCCGTCATTGGACGGCGCGATCACGTGGTAAGGAGCCGCCGCCATTGGCTCCTTACCGCGATCATCGATGCGATCATTGATGCTGCGGGTCCCGTGGACCCGGTGAGCACCGGGTCCACCGGGCATCCGGTCGGGCATGCACACCTGACTCTAACGGAGGACGTCCATGGATGTCCTGTTAGAGTACAGAAACCGCCTTATAGACGTATTTTGTCTATAGGGCGGTGACTAAGTGGTTAATATGTTAGTGTCCATCATCAAGTTTCATCATCACACAGCCTATGTACATTGGGTAGCCCAGTAAACCTCAAGTCAAATTTACATAATAAATTAGGAACTCTTTTTTATTCTTTCATAGCCATTTGTGATGGAGATGGGCCTAGACATACGGTAGCATGGTTTCCGCTGACTCCAAAAAACATCAAAGCATATCTAAACTGAAAACCCAAAATGTAATCTATTGCAGAGTACATGTTCTTAGCTGTGGTGGCTACATTCGTTTTCTTTTCCCTTTATTTTTACATGGTGGTGACTCTATCAGAAACACACTTACATTTTTAGGATGACACAACTTAGTTGCCCTTCTGCATAAGGGCAACCAAAGATTATAGGACTACAGAACCTCACTCCTCTAATATTGTCCATTACATAGAGGGATAAGTAGTTTTCAGATGACAAAGTTACTAATGACAATAAACACAGGCAGAAAACACAAGAAGTTATCTGTTCAGACTTTTTGCAAGATGAGCGGGTATATTTTATAAAAACAGATATTACAAAATGCTTTTAATGGAATATTTAAAAGGAGAAGCTCGTTTAGCAAGGCTTCCTCTATGGGCCACAAGAGTGCAATTAGTTTTGCACTCCTGTGACTCGTTTTCATCAGAGAGCGGTCTGAAGATGGCCTCTCCCGCCCCTTCACAGCTCAGCGCTCCAGTGAGCATAGAGGAGCAGAGCAGGAGAGCTGCTGATTGACAGTCAGCAGCATTCTGCTCGGGGAGATGGGAGAACCGAGCCATCGGCGATGTTCAGTGGCTTGGTTCTCAGTGCAGAGATGCCGGGGGGATAAATGCAGCATCCAAACAATGCTGCATCTACCTAGGTAAGTATTATTATGGGGAAAAAAGCCAAACCCATACTTCTCCTTTAACAGATAAAAAAAGGGACCGGAAAAAATATGTTAATTGTTTGGCCGCGTACAGACGATCGGTTCAATCCGATGAGAATGGTCCGACGGACCGTTTTCATCGGTTCAACGATGAAGTGGCCTGATGGTCTGATGTGCGTACACACCATCAGTCCAAAATTCGATCGGGTCAGAACTCGGTGACGTAGAACACAACGACGTGCTGAAAAAACAAAGTTCAATGCTTCCAAGCATGCGTCGACTTGATTCTGAGAATGTGCAGGTTTTTGGACCGATGCTTTTGCGTACTAACCATCGGTTTGGACCGATGGTCAGGCGTTCATCGGTCAGGTTTTAAAGCAAGTTTTAAAACTTTGGTCCGACGGACCGATGGGCCGTACACACGGCTTAAGTCCATTCTCATCGGTTTGAACCGATCGTGTGTACGCGGCCTTCGAGTTTACTTGTCAGGGAATATTAATAAGTTCATTTTATTTTCCCTATCCCCAGCACCATACACAGCTTTCTTTAACTTCCTCACCTCTCTGTTCATTCGCCTCTTTAGCAAGGAACAGAGACTACATTGTTAATAGGATATACTGTATAGTGATCCTAAAGAAATTATTTTTTCTTTAGACCAGAGTTCTTTATCACAAAATACTGTTTTATCTCCTTCCTTTATAGTGAATCTGTTTCTAAAATAAAAGTTTCAACTCTCCCACAACCTATGCCACCAAGCTCAACGCAAATAAATTCCTCAAACACTTCCAGGATTGCCAATTTGCTGGTCCTCCATTGTTCTCAGCGGTTTGATCCACCTGCACCAGCATCACTTCTTTCTCCTGCATGGATGTTGAGGCCAGCAGAAGGAATCAATGGAGTGGGGTGCCAGGAACTCAACATGTAGTGAGGCCGCGTGGTGGGCACCAAAGAGGGAAGGAATGACACACACGGAAGTCTGGTTTAAAAGGAAGTATATTGTCCAGAACATTCCAACCACACTGTAACAACATTTTATTCAGTGGCTTCAACTGTCAGAAACACTCACAGACGATAATGCAGCACTTTTGGAGAGTGGTGCTCGAGGACCGACAGCACCTGGCATAGGAGGCAGCAAGCAGGCTGCAAAATGGCACTAGAAGCAGGGAGGTTCCACACAGCAGTGATACAGAACAGTCCCTATACTGTCCCTCCTCCTCTGGAACTTTTCCATACGCTATGCTCACTCTCCCTATCCAGCTGTTTCCTGTCCCTAACTGCCAACTGCAGTGGGCCAGTGCTTTTTATGAGCACTGTCTTAACTAAAGGTGGCCATGGAGATCATCTGGGGCAGCATCATTCGACCGTACCGCTGCTCACCTGATGACACATATGGAGGCCTAAGATAAAAATGATTTCTTCCTGTCCTCCACCCTCCCTGCATGGTGGATGCAGACAGTGTCACCTGTGTAGGGAGGTAGACCTACATTCCCCCCCTTTGACAGATGCTGTCCTTGGCAATGACTACCATAAAATAACAATAAAATTGTTATATACAACAGCGTGAACACATACATAACCAAAAAACACAAAAACAACAAGTACATTACACAACATAATTAGAATACTTGGCTGGCAACTACTCCTGATTAGACCAGATAGGGCGATGCTGGGATTATCACACTCGTTTGGGATTATAATTTACTGGAGTTTGCTCAGGTGCTTGGGGATTATTGTGGTGAGACATACTACCCCCACCTGGGTTATCCTTTGCATCATCCAGAGAGTCCACAGGTCCCTTTAAAATTTCCAGTACACTCCCAATTCTCTGCATCTCCCAAGGAATCAGCAGGATTTTCATCCTCTGAACTTGTGGGATCCATAGGGATTGCTTCAAGGGGTGGCAAATACCATTTGGCTGGAAGCTCCTGCACAGGGGGAAGATCGGTAGGGTTGAAACACCACAAATCTGCAGAGGCCCTGATGGGATAGTCACCTCCCAGCACACAGGGCCATAATAGATTCTGATAGAGGCACTTCCTGTTGTCCTCTGGGCCCTTGGATACAATGACATAAACCGTGAGTGGTGGGAATAGCTGTTTCTCCACCTGATATGGGGTTATCTTCCACCAGGGCTCCAGCTTGCTTCCCCTCTCAAACTTTGGGTTTTTCACTAACACCCAGTCCCCCAGCTGCAGGGGCAGCAGGTTCAAAGTCATTTCCTCGGGCACATCTTTATGTCGCTTAAGAACTAGCTGTTGAGCCTCCCTCAGCCATTCCCACTGCTGTTGTACCCATCATTGGGTGTTCAGAGGCTATTCGTTCAAAAATATCCAGAAGTAGGTCCGCAGGAAGCCACACACTATGTCCAAATATTAAAAAGGATTGTGTGTGCCCCGTGGCCCAGTGTACGGTGTTATTGTAGGCCCATACGATGTCCCCATGTTTTAGTGCTAGCAGTCTCAGTGTTTTTGTTCTAGAGCAGAGTTTCTCAACCTTTTTACCTTCTAGGAACCCCTGGCAGACAGTTTGAAATCTTAAGGAACCCCTGAAATAATGTTCACATCTACAGTTCACAGAACATCGCTATGATCAGCGAGCTGTTGATAATAACAACAATCATTTTTAGAAGTAGCATTAAATAATAAACAAAAATATTAAAGCGTACCTATTAATTGTGAAACTGGTGCTTTCTTTGTCTGCACAAATGCTCAATTCTGGGTCGAACTTGAGATAAACAGTGTGTGTGTGGGGAAGGGGAGAGCAGCAGGCAAGGTACAGGGGCTCAGGAGGGCACACTACATGAGGCAGAAGCAGGGCACATTATGTGGGAACAGGGCACATTACATCAGGGCAGGGCACATTACATGGGAGAAAGGCAAATTAAAGGCAAAGTCCAAAGACATGCTGGTAGGTTAATTGGATCTTGGCCAAATTGGCCCAGTATATATATATATATATATATATATGTATATATGTGTGTATGACTGTGTGTCCCAAGCGTGTCAAGATCCTACGGGGTAAAATGACCGCACCAGCCAGGAAGACACTGGCTGCAAAAAGCGCCCAGAGGCGATTCAGTTCGCATGTGTAGCGCTATACAAGTCATTCATTCATTCATTCAGGTGGGGGTAGGCACATTACATGGAAGCAGGCCACATTATGCAGGAACAGGGCAGATTACAGGGGACAAAGCACAGGGCACATTACATTGGGCTTTGTGTGCTAAGTTGTGGTATTACCATTGTTAATACATTTGTTAATACCATTGTTAATACATTTTAATACATTTTATGCTTGCCTGGTTACCAACCATATTGGGTGATAATAAATTAAGTTTACCTTTTATTACCTGCTTTGATATAGCACTACTATACTGGGTACTAAGTAATACTAACAGAGGACTCATCCTATCCAGTGGCTCCTATAGGGGTAGCACTAAATACTTGAACTGATATTTGGCTATAATTGTATTTTTTAAAGTAATACATAAACTGCAAGAATTTCAATAGTTACTCGTACATGGAAAGTGCTTTCAGATTTAGGGTTAGATGTTAGCAGCTCGTAGTCTGGAAAAACTGAGAGGACACTAATGCGTTCACACTTATGGCCCCTTAGACATTAAATGTGTTCTAATGTCAGAACATGATAATGGGGTTTTAATCTCCATGTATAAAGCCATGGAAACCAAGACACGTTAGTATTTTATTTTGTTAGTACATAATGTGCCCTACTTATTCATTCTTGTGAGAGTGATTAGCAAATGTGTGGTTAGTAATAAATAATTTGTTAAAAATGTAAATGTTAAATGTTTTCATTTTTTACAGAGGTTTAATAAAAGAGTTCACAAAGCACAGATAATTGAAGATGATAGTAAGGCAAATTAAATCCAGTCTAAGCCTATTTATCAGTTTTGAAAATGTTGTATTTTAACAAACCAGATATCGGTTTAATTAAAAAAAAAAAAGTTTTGTTTTCCAAAATCTTAGGCCGCATACACACGATCAAATTTATCTGCTGAAACCGGTCCAACGGACAAATTAGATCGTGTGTACGGGCGAACAGACAGGTTTTTCCAGCAGACAAATTTTAAAGCATGCTTTAAAATCTGTCTGCTGAAACCCGTCCGTCCGACATGTCGGCTGGTTAGTACACTAACCAGCGGACATATCTGGAAGTATTTTACTTCCTGGAGTGGTGACGTGGAGGCGTCAACGTCACCGCCACGTCACCACGCTGTCTGCCGGCGGGGATTTTGGTTTGATCGTGTGTACACGATCAAACCAACATATCCCAGTAGACAAATCCGATCAAAACGGTCTGTCAGACCGATTTGATCGGATTTGTTCAGTCGTGTGTACGCGGCCTTAGAGGGGTTTTGCCACGTACACACGATCATTTTTTGGGTTCTAAAAAAATGGGCAATTTTTTTTCCAACATGCTCTATTTTTTAACAACGTATTTAACGTTGTCGTTTTTCTTGTTGTAAAAAATGGTCCTGTGTGGGCTTTAACGACATGAAAAATCTGTGCATGCTCAGAAGCAAGTTATGAGACGGGAGCGCTCGTTCTTGTAAAACTACCATTCGTAATGGAGTAAGCACATTCATCTCGCTGTAACAGACAGAAAAGCATGAATCGTCTTTTACTAACACGAAATCAGCTAAAGTAGCCCCAAGGGTGGCGCCATCCACATGGAACTTCCCCTTTATAGTGCCGTTGTACGTGTTGTACATCACCGTGCTTTGCTAGAGCATTTTTTTCACGATCGTGTGTTGGCAAGGCCGTTTTAATGATTAAGTTGAAAAAAACGTTGCTTTTTCTAGAGCCTGAAAAACGTAATTTTTGAGAACCCGAAAAATGATCGTGTGTATGCGGCATGAGTTTACATTTAATGGTATTTTTTTAGAACAGTCTATATGTATTAGCATTACAACTCTGTTGGTACATTACCCTGCTGCCCCCATTTCTAGAAATACTTATTTTCACACACTTCTACTACTGTGTGCAATATTTCCACGTTAGCAGCAAAATTTGGATAACATCTACTTTTATATTTCTTACGTGTCTCCATCCACATAACATAACACAACTTAAAGTGTTTAAAAAGTCTGAAAGTTATATAATCTTTATTTTATGACTTAAGGTTAAAATCTTCTAAGATTAGCTCCCTCCAGCCCCCTCCCAATTACTTTCCTGAGCTTGATCTCAATCCAGAGAAGATAAATGTTAGAAAGACAGGCACAAAAAACACTTTGTACAGAATGCTTTACCACCATCAAAATGAAAGCCTGCCTGCGTCACTGCTATGTTATGAGACACCAATTTAAAAAAAAATGTTTCATTTTAATGCCCATTTGCAAAGGCATATAAGGTTTTCCTTCTTTCATTGACCAGAGTAGAACATTGCAGGGAGTATACATATGTGCAATCACATTATAGAATATTATGTAGAACTTTTGTGCAGTACACAAACAATCAACCAGCCTGATATACTGTATGGTTACTTTGTTTATCTCCAGAAACTTGCCATTCAGTCCCTGGCTAAGAGTGCAGGTTTCAGCTTGTCTCAGCTGCCCAAGCATATTTGCTAAGGAAAGTAAGGAAAAAGACACTTATACCGCATACACACGACTGTTTTTCATGACGTGAATTTTTTTTTTTATGTCATTAAAAACGATCGTGTATGGGCTTTAATGACGTGAAAAAAAATGCGCATGTTTAGAAGCAAGTTATGAGACGGGAGCGCTCGTTCTGGTAAAACTACCATTCATAATGGAGATAGCACATTCATCACGCTGTAACAGACTGAAAAGCACAAAGACTGAAAAGCGCGAATCGTCTCTCACCAAACTTTTACGCACAAAATCAGCAAAAGCAGCACAAGAGGTGGCGCCATCTGAATAGAACTTCCCCGTTATAGTGCCGTTGTACATGTTGTACGTCACCGCGCTTTGCTAGAGCATTTTTTTTTCACGGTCGTGTGTAGGCAAGGCAGAATCGGGTTGAAAAAAAACTTTTAAAAATGGTCGTGTAGGCTCTATGTACGCTTGGTTTAAAAAAACGCCAGTTCCCTTGGCAGAATTCACATGGGTTGAATGTTAGGTGATATTGGCCGGTTCAAAAAAAACAGACATTTGGTCCGTGTGTATGGCAGCCGGTCCAACAAAAGCCAGCAGTTTGGCCAGCCTCTGTCGGACGAGCATGCAGGAAAACAAGCAGCTGACTGACTCCCAATTAGCGCTGTCAGCGAATGGCAGAGAACGCTGATCGGAGTGTTTTGGCAGGGGGCGTACCGCTGTCAGAACACAATAGCTCAGTGGGGAGAACACTGTACTAACTTTAGATCATTAGCACAGTAGCTCCACTGAACAAAAAAACCCCTCATAGTGTGTACCAGGCTTTAATACACGCCCAATACAGACCAGTCCAGCTAAAACTCCCTAGGATCTCAGGGCATCAGGAGTGGGTTATGCACAGAGTTCAAGGGTCCGGTGTGTGTAATGTACATAGTTTAGGAGTCAAAATGATATACAGTCCAGTGCATAGTACTCCCTGTGATTCTTTTCCACACCACCCTCCCATACATAGCACAGCAATACCACCTGTGACCATAGCATCATGGGCGTCCGCTCCATAGGGCAAGGTAGGGCGCTTCCCCCCCCCCCCTAGAAACCAGTGGCATGATCCTTGGGGAGAAAAACAGTGGGCAGGAAGCAAGGCGGCGGCATGTCGAATCCAATTAGAGCCGCTCTTTCTCTTCTAGCTCCAGCTGACAGAAAGGGGGAGGGGGGCGATCGGGGGAGATATACAGTACAGCCAGCCCGCGGCTCTCAATTACTTTCATAGTGCTGCTTCCAAGTTGTCTGGTAAATGGAGCAGCGGCGCTGTGACAGGGAGAGGAGAGCCGCACGCTGGCTGTACTGTATATCTCCCCCAATCGCCCCCCCCCCCCCCCCTCTCTGTCAGCTGGAGCTAGAAGAGACAGAGAGCTGTTTTAATTGGATTTGCTGTCCTGTCGCCTTGCTTCCTGCTTTCCTCGCCATGATTGGCCACAGCAGAGGGCCAATCAGAAGATTCTGGGGACTAGGGGCATCATGGGAAATGTGGTCCCCTAAGAGTGGTGGCCCCAGCGTGTCCACAGACACCATGCTAAAGCCCCCAGCATGCAAGCACTCTGCTGGGGGGGGGGGGGGTTACAAGAGGAAAAAAGAGAATACTGTGCTCATGCTGGGGGAAGCCAGAGAGAGAGCCATGGTGTGCCCGCACCAACCAGAGAGCCACGCTGTACCCGCACCAACCAGAGAGCCACGCTGTACCCGCACCAACCAGAGAGCCACGCTGTACCGCAACAACCAGAGTAGCCACGCTGTACCTGCACCAACCAGAGAGCCACGCTGTGCCCGCACCAACCAGAGAGCCACGCTGTACCCGCACCAACCAGAGTAGCCACGCTATACCCGCACTAACCAGAGAGCCACGCTGTATCTGCACCAACCAGAGAGCTACGCTGTATCTGCACCAACCAGAGAGCCACGCTATACCTGCACCAACCAGAGAGCCACGCTGTACCCGCACCACCAGAGAGAGAGTCCAGCTGTACCCACACTACCAGAGAGGGAGCCCCGCTGTACCCGCACGACCAGAGAGGGAGAAAGACCGAGCCGCTGCCAGGGTACAGGCATGCTACACTACTGACTAGAGTCACTCCAGGCAACCCAGAGTAAGCGAACATCCAGCCAGAGGAATCACTGTTGCGGTTTCACCAGGTCTGGTAAAAGGGCCTATTGGCCATTATCCATTACTGTTCCTAGGGACTGAGCCATTAGGAAGTGTCTAACCTGATATCCTCCCATCTATTCTGGGGGCAATTATTGCAGAAAGTGACACCAAATGCTGGGAGTTTTGAGTGAGGAAACTGACACTAGTGCTGAGGGTCATTATTATGTACATCAGTACAAATGCTGAAGTTTTTATTCTAGAAATCTGCACCGATGTGGGGGGTTATTATTGTTGCTACTGACACCAATGCTGGCGATTTTTTATTGCGGAAACTGACAGCAAACCTGGAGATTGTTATTGCAGAAACTGGCACTGATCCTGGGTGTTGTTACAGTATTTCCTTGGGGGGGGGAGGGGCTCCATTTTTTATGATATTGTTATTCAAAGTTGCTAGTTGCTTTATAGTTGCATCAACATGAGTCTGCATGAGTGACATCATGCAGGCTGCGTTTTGCTTACATCTCTGGAATAGAAATTCTGGGTGATGCAACCATTCCAGTAATGGCACAGCAACCAGAGCTAATTCCAGTATTGCCAGGTCAATTCAGGTTTGGTTGTATTTGTGGTCTGACAGTTAGTATACTACTGATAGTGTAGGTAATTAGAAGCTTGCCAAAGCACAGCATTTAGGGGTCTTAAAGTCATGGAACAAGGGGGCCCACATCAGGGCTCTTTGTAGCCAATCCAGTACTAATATTTATAGATGTGCTGGTCTGAGGCATTGCACTTGGTGTGCTTCCAAAATGACCATCAACTAGCAATTGTCCTGCTCTGTGTTCCTCGATAGCTTAGCTATTTTAATATTGCCTGAACTGCTAGTGTAGTCAATGATTAGTTGACAGTCTGTTGGGAGCTGATATTGCAGATTCTTGTAGGACTGGCAGCCTTCTATTCATAAAATTTGTATTGGCACAGACCAACCGAAAGACTCGGGGGGCAAATGTACATTTAGAGAGGCATCAAAATCAGAAAAGTAATTTGGGATTGCAAGTCTAGTAATAAAAATCTGAAGGTGTCTCCTCATCGCTCTTTTATCATAAAACAGCTCACCTCTCTCAGACACATTGCTGATAATATAAATCATACAAATTGCCCCTAGGCAAGCATCGGACAGGGCCCTGCAATTTGACATGACTAGCAATGACATAATTTATAATTATGCTGAATTTTAAAAACTGTGCCTTCAACTAATGTAAATCTATAAAAGAGGTCACTTCTGCACATTCATAAATTACTTCTATTGAATTTTTATTTGCAAAGAAGAAAATGTTTTGCAGAGCAGATGGCTATTGTAATGGTACACAATACTTTAACCACTTAAGGACCGCCTACTGCACATATACGTCGGCAGAATGGCACGGCTGGGCACATCAACGTATATATATGTTGGTTTTAGTACCCAGCTGTGGGTCACGGGCGCGCGACCGCGGCGCGCTCCCGTGACCCGGTCCGAAGCTCCAGGACCGGGACCACGAGACTCGCGGACCCGATCGCCGCTGCAGTGCGGCAAACCGTCCCTGGAGCTAAAGAACGCGGAGAGCCGTGTGTAAACACGACTTCCCCGTGCTTCACTGTGGCCGCAGCATCGATCACGTCATCCCTGTTATAGGGGGACGTGATCGATGACGTCACACCTACAGCCACACCCCCCTACAGTTGTAAACACACACAGGGAACACTCAAAGTCACAGCGCCCCCTTGTGGTTAACTCCCAAACTGCAACTGTCATTTTCACAGTAAACAATGCAATTTAAATGCATTTTTTGCTGTGAAAATGACAATTGTCCCAAAAATGTGTCAAAATTGTCCGAAGTGTCCGCCATAATGTCGCAGTCACGAAAAAAATCGCTGATCGCCGCCATTAGTAGTAAAAATGCAATAAAACTATCCCTTATTTTGTAAATGCTATAAATTTTGCGAAAACTAAGCGATAAACGCTTATTGCGATTTTTTTTACCAAAAATAGGTAGAAGAATACGTATCGGCCTAAACTGAGAAAAAAAAAATTATATATTTTTGGGGGATATTTATTATAGCAAAAAGTAAAAAATATTGCATTTTTTTTAAAATTGTCACTCTATTTTTGTTTATAGCGCAAAAAATAAAAACCGCAGAGGTGATCAAATACCACCAAAAGAAAGCTCTATTTGTGGGGAAAAAAGGCCACGTCGCACGACCGCGCAATTGTCAGTTAAAACGACACAGTGCCGAATCGCAAAAAGGGGCAAGGTCCTTTACCTGCATTTTGGTCCGGGTCTTAAGTGGTTAAGCATGTTTTACAGGTGTGTCTTCAAGTGTTTTTTTAAGATGTTTTTGTTGAATCTAACAAAACATAACTAATATTTATTTCAGAGCTCCTGATCTTTATTAGTATGTGAACCAGTCAGTTAAAACAGGTGGCAGTCAACATTGTCATGTGCAAAGAAAAGTGTGAAACCATACATTATAAGTCACTGACAATTTACACATTTTAAAGGGGTGTTCCAGCCCTAAGTTGTGTTTATTAAAAGTCAGCAGCTACAAAAAGTGTAGCTGCTGGCTTTTAATAAACACTCACTTACCTGCTCCTGCGTTCCAGCGACGCGCCGACCGGGGCTCCGCTCCTCTCCCCCCCTCCCCGGCCGGCGTCTCAATCCTGACTGTGGGCACCCAGCCGTGACAGCCTTCGGCTTCACGGCCGGGCACCCACTGCGCATGCGCGAGCCGTACTGCGCATGCGTGCGCGGCGCGGCTCGCCGCTGATTGGAGAGGCGATCGCATGGGACCTGTCAGTGTCCCATGTGATCGCCTACAGGGAGGGGCTGGTGTAGGCGATTAAGGCTTAATCGCCTAACCAGCCCCTCGGCGGAAGCAGGAAGTGGGACAGGAAGTCCCACTCCTACTGAAGCCCCCACTCCCCCCCCAAAAAAATTACATGCCAAATGTGGCATGTATGGGGGTGAGGAGTAGAGTAAGCAAAGGTAGTTTTTTTGGGTGGAACACCCCTTTAAAATGAGCATGTCAGAATATGTAGTTAGACCGTTAGTTATTCCAAATTAATATTTTTTTTTCATTAAAGGTGGCCATACAGTGACCAACCTTTGCAGAGGTGTGTCAGATTTTAGCACTACTTGAGTAAAGATACACATACATACATTTTTTTATTTTTTTTTGCAATGTTCAACTTCAGTCAAGAGCAGTAATTTTATTCTGTCACTGCCAGGGCCGGACTTACCATTGGGCTTGACTGGGCACAAGCCCATGGGCCCCGCCCAATAGGGGGCCCTGGGAGGAGGAAACATGTAGAGCCCTGCAGCACGGGAGGGGAAAACGGGAAGCCATGCAGTTGTGGATGACAAGGTACGAAGTCCGTCCAGCGCCAGCTCCCCCTCCGCACAACTACAATCGGCACCCCCCCCGCTCAACAACTCTGATAGCCCCCCCGCTCAACAAATTAGATTGTCCCGGCTTCTTGGCTCCATGGGGCCCCTTCAATCAACACTCAAGTCCAGGGGCCCCCACCACCCTAAGTCCTAGCCCGGTTACTGCATATCTCCAGTTTTCTAGATTGAATGACAGCCAGTGTCATTCAACCCACTTCCTCCAAGCCCAGGTCATTCTGAATGAATGGGAAAATGTCAGTATGTCAGCCTGTTACCACTGCACTCAACGGCGTCCACACATCTTTATGTGAGCACTGTGAAGTACAGAAGTAAGAGCCGTCCACTTCCACTGTTGGAGAATAGGAGCAAGGACCCTAGTTGTCACCAGACAAAACAGAGTCTTGGGGGGGGGGGGGAAGTATGTAAAAAAAACATATATATATATATACAATTGTGCTCATAAGTTTACACAGAATTTATGATTTCTTGGCCATTTATCAGAGAATATGAATGGTAACAGAACATTTTTTCTTACACTCATGGTTAGTGTTGGGCTGAAGACATTTATTATGAATCAACTTTGTTTACTCTTTTTAAATCATAATCACAACAGAAACTACACAAATGACCCTGATCAAAAGTTTACATACCCCAGTTCTTAATACTGTGTACTGCCCCCTTTAACATCAATGACAGCTTGAATTATTTTTGGTACTTGTGGATAAGCCTCTTTATCTTCCCAGATAAAAAGCAAAAAGCCTCCAGTTCCTGTAAATTCTTGGGCTTTCGTGCATGAACTGCACATTTGAGATCTCCCCAGAGTGGCTCAATGATGAGGTCAGGAGACTGAGATGGCCAATCCAGAGCCTTCACTTTATTCTGCTGTAGTCAATGACAGGTCGAATTAGCCTTGTGTTTTGGATCATTGTCATGTTGGAATGTCCAAGTACATTCCATGCACATCTTCCTGGCTGATGAATGCAAATGTTCCTCCAGTATTTTATGATAAAATACTGCATTCATCTTGCCATCAATTTTCCTGTGCTTTTGTAGCTCTAACATCCCCAAAACATCAGCGATCCACCTCCGTGTTTCACAGTAGGAATGGTGTACCTTTCATCACAGGCCTTGTTGACTCCTCTCCAAATGTAGTGTTTATGGTTGTGGCCAAAAAGCTCAATTTTGGTCTCATCACTCCAAAAGACTTCATGCCAGAAGGGTTGAGCCTTGTCTCTGTGCTGTTTGGCATATTGTAAGCGGGATACTTTGAGGCATTCCCATAGTAATGGCTTTATTCTCGCGACTCGACCATGTAGCGTGTAGCCCATCTTTCTTCAAGTGCCTCCTTATTGTGCATCTTGAAACGGCCACACCACATGTATTCAGAGAGTCCTGTATTTCACCTGAAGTTATTTGTGGGTTTTTCTTTGCATCCTGAATAATTTTCCTGGCAGCTGTGGCTAAAATTTTAGTTGGTCTACCTGACCATAGTTTGGTTTCAACAGAACCCCTCATTTTGCATTTCTTGATTAGAGTTTGAACACTGCTTATTGGTATTCTCAATTCCTTGGATATCTTTTTAAATCCCTCTCCTGTTTAATACAGTTCAACTACCTTTTCTCACTAATCCTTTGACAATTCTTTTGCTTTCCCATGACTTAGAATCCAGAAACGTCAGTGCAGCACTGGATGAAAGATGCAAAGATCTGTCAGGAGTCCAGAAACTCATTCACCTTTTATACACACACACTAATTACAAGTAAACTGATCACAGGTGAGAATGGTTACCTTTAATAGCCATTCAAACCCTTTTGTGTCAACTTGTGTGCATGTTATCAGGCCAAAATCCCCATCCTCATCATTCATATTCTCTGAAAAATTGCAAAGAAGTCATAAATTCAGTGGAGTAGCTAGGACAGGGTGATGAGTGTACCCTGCTCCGATACAGCTAGCTGTGGTGTGCTATTTGAGTTTAGGCAAAGATTGGCAGGCAGTGCCCTGCACCAGCAAAACCTGCTCCACACAATACTGGTAATGGGGGTTCCTGAAAGCAAAGCCCCTCAGAGCAGAGGAATGTTCTTCCAAGTTTCTCCTCAGCTTTGATGTCACATGACAAAACATGCAGGGGGGGATAAAACGTCCCTTCATTCTACACTCAGTGCTGATGAGGAAAATATTTGCTGAATGGAGGGGGGGGGGGGTTGCTAGGGGACGAGGGGCTGATTTTTAAGAAGGATTAGATGAACTCATTTTGAGGGTGCTGTCTGCATGTTGTCATGTTTACCTATTTGTTATCTGTGTACATCATGGCCGGGATTCAGACACATTGGCGTATCTTTGTGCGGGGGTGACGGCGTAGCGTAAATTGACCGGCGTAAGCCCGCCTAATTCAAAGTAGGAAGGAGGTGGGCGTCATCTATTTAAATTAAGCGTGACCCTATGCAAATGAATGGCCGGTCGAACTGGGCATGCGCGCTCATGCTCAGTATAACGTTGCGTATACTCACTAAGATACGTCGGCGCAATGCCTACGACATGAACGTAACCTACGCACAGCCCTTTTCATGTAGTACTATGTAAACGCCGTACACAACGTAAAATTTGACGGCGTCGTTCCCTGGTCCATACCTTTGCATTAGCTGCGCCTGCTATATGAGGGGTAAGCCATACGCCGACGTAAAACGTTTCTGAATCCGGCCCCATGAGTCTATTTGTTGCCCCTGTATTCTAACAATTAACTGTTTGCTGCTTAAACATTGTATAGGTATTGTTGCCCATTTGAATTGTCAGAACTGCAATTTTTGCCTACATATTGTCAAGTCATCAATGTTTAGAAAACCTGACTATATATTGTCATCAACAACAAGGAAAGAGGCGCCTCTAGAGTAGATGTATAGAAAGACACATTAATATGCACTCACATTTGGTAGAAGTAAACAGAGCATATCGGTCCCAATGGAGTCAAGGTGGCCGCTCCTGCAGACTGCATTCTACGGTGGTGTAGCTCCGTCGCTTGCAGAGATGGCTTCACTCCGTGTGAATGGATGCCGGCTACTGCGGAGGAACTCGATATCAGAACGAGGCTTGGAACTCAGAGCAGAGATGGCAGCAGGGAGATGGCGTCACCAATAGTGGACGCGTTTCAACCACTATTTTAATGAGTAGATAAATTAGTCCTAGCTTTATATACCTGTATTTGTTATATAATGTCATCCCCTGCTGACTTGTCATTTTAAAAAAAAACACACCACCATTATCCCCATTTTTGCGGTTATTTTCCTTATGCATTCCTGCACTAGTGCTTCCTCTATCGAGTACTTCCGGATTTTACCTGGGATTTCGAGCCCATGGCCATTCTAATTTGTGAGAAGTTGATCTAATACTCAACTTCTCACGAACAGGCTTGCTGGAATTTTTTTGTGTTCAATCAGAATACTACAGCACAGAAGGGGGAGGATTTCTCCATCCACCTCAAATGTGTGGTGGGGGGAATCCATTCACATCTCCACCTCTACCGAGGTCTCTGCTTGAACCACAGTCAGATCATGGATAAAATTTAAGGATATACTGTATATATATATATATATATATATATATATATATAGATATATATATAGATATATATCTATATATATATAGTATTTACAGTGTATAGTGGATGTGTACACTTGCTTTGCTTTATTGGTGATCTTTGTTATTGTATCTGAAATGCAGAAATAGATTGTTATTTTTTAAAGCCTACAATTTGTATTGCAATATTTTTTAGCCAGCACATATTAAAAATGTAATTTACTACTCATTATAAATGTAGAGCAAAACAAAAACAATTGTTAGAAAAAAAAATTGAAATAAATAAACACGGAGTGTTTTCTGTCTTCCCTGCACACTGACAGCAGATGGAAAACTATTTTTCCTTAGCGATTGTGGCAATTTTCTGGCAGCCTGTTAGCTCTCTCCATTTATAGGGTAGAAACTTAAAATGCTCTCCAAGTACAATCTTTAAATATGTTCCAAAACAAAAGATTACAACAGTGCTCTGTCATTTTTCTTTAAGGTGCCAGACGATGGAAATCTGTTCTTGCAATCAGGCGCTCCTTGTATTTTAAATCTGATGCTATAATAAATGTGTGTGCTACTGCTAACCACATCAAGGGTATTCATACATTTGTAGAGACTTTAAAGTAGATACAAACTCAGATCACTTTATTGTAGGCATGAAAAGATATTTAAATAAAGAGAGAAATGTCTTTTTGTAATGTGTTCTCCATGTATCTTGCAGCAATTGCGCTGAGCTAGAGCTGGACCTGCCAGTAATTTTCCTTGTTTCCTTAGACTAGTAAAAGCCATAGGCAAAAAATGTTTTGGATAGATTATGGGAGGGTCATAACCCGGTCAGTATTTTTTGCCATCTGTGTTCCATCAGAGAGATTTCCCCACGCTTCCTGTTCCATAGCCAAAACAGGAAGTGAGAGGAAATCCCTGCAAATTAAGGGAATCCATTTACTCATAGGAAAGTTTCCACTCTAATACTTTTGTAGGAAAACCCCAAATTTGTGATTTCCCTTTACTTTTCAATGATAATGCTAAACAGGACAATAAAACCTGACAGGTGTTCTAATCCATCTCCAGTCTAAAACATAAAAAAAAAGTTGTACTTTAACCACTTGCCTACTGGGTACGTTTATCCCCTTCCTGCCCAGGCCAATTTTCAGCTTTTTAGTGCTGTCGCACTTTGAATGACAATTGCGTGGTCATGCAACACTGTACCCAAAAAAATGTTTTCACAAAAATAGAGCTTTCTTTCGGTGGTATTTATTCACCGCTGTTTGTTTGTTTTTATTTGCTGAAAAAGCAAAAAAAAACGAACCTTTTGTTTTGTCATAGATTGTTATCAAATATAGCAAACAGGTCATTTTTCTTTTTCACTGATGTGCACTGATGAGGCAGCACTGATGGGCACCATAGAGGCAGCACTTATAGGTGGCACTGATAGGTGGCACTGATGGGCACTCATAGGTGGCCCTGATGGGCACTGATGGGGAGCACTGATGTGCACTGATAGGCAGCACTAATTGGTCGGCACTGGTAGTCAGCACTGATAGGTGATACTGAGGAGGAGGCACTGGTGGGTCCTGTTTGGACTGCACTGATAATTAGGACACTGATAATCAGTGCCCTGATTATCAGTGTACATGTCTTTTCTACACAAGCCACTTATCGGCTCCCTTCTACTCTCCTCACACTGTTGGTGTGTGGAAAGGAGTGCCGATAAAAGGCTTCTGTTTTCCGCCGTGATCAGCTGTGATTTGACACACAGGTCACATGGTAAAGAGCTGCTGAATGACTCTTTACCCCAATCTGTGATCAGCAGTGTCCAGAGGATATTGCAATCACAGAGCACGCCACCCACACGCAGTGGGCTAGATCACGGGAGGCCGTCATATGATGGCCTCCCAGAATTGAACAACAGCACTGTAGCCGTCATTCGGCGATAGCGTGGTCGGAAAGTGGTTAATGTGTATTTCCACTTTTGCAGGTACATTTGTGAAAACCCAGCTATGGGCCAGATTCAGGTAGATGAGAGCATCTTTGCTCCAGAGTAACGCTTCTCATTTACGTTACTCTGACGACCCTTTCAGCGCAAGTACTGTTATTCACATAGCAGTTGTGCGTAAACTTGCGCCAGAGTAACGATAATGCGCTGGCGTAACCCGACGCAAGGGGAAGTGGGTGTGATCATATGTAAATGATGGGCGGAGCCCAGCGCAGAGGCTTACGTTCAGCGCATCAACCACGGAGCATGCGCAGTGAGTGAGGCTCCACTCGCCCCCTTTGTGCGCATGCTCACAACTTCCGTCGGCATCACTTCACGGGAAACGTTAGCGCAATGCCTTCCGTTGGGCGTTTAAATGCGCCCGTAGAAGCGCCATTCCGGCACTAAAGTATATCCTGCTCCCCCTCCCCGCAGTGATGTTACTTTTGTTCTGAGATGGCTGCTCCCGTTCCCCGCAAACACACAGGAGAAAGCTGAACTTTAAAGGCCAGGAGCTGTCAGCCGTCATCTCGGCTATGGAGACCTATGATGTCTTCCTCCATGGCTGTAAAATTTGACAGACAAGCATGGACAGAGGTGTTGTCCTGCAAGTGGGGGTGCTCAGCTAGCTCTTCTCGTCGGTAACGCTGCTGTAGCTGCTCTCCTGCTGACCTGTGGCCATCTGGAGTAAAGATAAAGCAGCCTTTTGTAGAAATAACTTTGCGCCGGACGGACGAGATACGCGCGGCGCATGTAGCCAGCGTATGGTGCTAATCCATTCGTGAAATGGGAAAAATCCCTCATTTGCATATTTGCAGGGGAAATCAATAGGCGCGACTGATGCGCCAAGCGAAATTAAGCGCTGACGATACTCTGGCGTCGGAACGTTCCGCCGGTCGCAAATGGCCCGTTATTGGGCGCATCTAGTTTGGTGGGTACGGGCACATAGAAACGACGGCGCATCTTCACAATTACGCGGCGCATATCGAAATACTCCAGCGCAAGTGTTGCTGAATCTGGCCCTATGTTTTTTTTTATGCGCTCCTATTCATACAGCATACAAAAATGCTTTAAAAATGTTTCTTACCATTTCATTTTAGTCTACTTTTGAATAATGTCAGAGTGAGTCTGGCATAAGGACAAGTTTAGGCAGGCCATAGATGGTGCAAATTTATTTTCTGCAATTTGGGGTAGAGGGGAGCAGGGAAAATCTGGTGCAGCTGTGAATGGTAGCCAATCAACTTGTGTAAAATACAGAAGTTGGCTGCTGTTTACACTTTTAACTTTAGCACCCTTAGCACTTTGTTATTAATAACTATTTTTGAACACGTTGGTAGCGCATTAGTACTTTATTGTTTATTCAAGACATCAACTTGTAACTTCAGCTTGTTCAATTAATGTGGATGTTAACCCACCACTCATCCTGTATAAACTAATGGCACAGTATTAACCACTTAAGGACCGGACCAATACGCTGGTAAATGACCCAAGGGGTTTTTACAATTTGGCACTGCGTCGCTTTAACAGACAATTGCACGGTCGTGCGACGTGGCTCCCAAACAAAATTTGCGTCCTTTTCTTCCCACAAATAGAGCTTTATTTTGGTGGTATTTGATCGCCTCTGCGATTTTTATTTTTTGCGCTATATACAAAAATAGAGCGACATTTTTGAAAAAAATATATATTTTTTACTTTTTGTTATAAGAAAAATCAAATAAACTAAATTTTAATCAAACATTTAGGGCAAAATGTATTCAGCCACATGTCTTTAGTAAAAAAAAAATCGCAAAAAAAAATAAAAATAGCTACCTAGCAGGAACAGTGACACTAATACAGCGATCAGAAAAATGATCGCTTAGTGACACTGGCAATAGGGAGTGAAAGGGTTAACTAGGGCGGTGATCAAGGGGTTAAAACTTTATTAGGGGGGGTACGGGGCTACCCTGGACCTAACACTAACTGCCTGTCACAGTAACTGTCACACTGACACTAAATGCAGTGATCAGTACATATATGATCACTGCATTTAGTGACACTGTGACAGGGGGGTGGGGGGGGGTGATCACAAGGGGTTAATGTGCCTATGTGTCACTGGTGTCAGTGTAGTGTTGTGCAGACTCACTGTGTGATGTGATCTCTCCTCAGCGGCGGTTAAAAATACCGCAGAGATCACATCACTTCCCTCTTCCTGTGTTTACACAGGAGGAGGAAGTGACACGCAGGGGAGCGCGTGGATTGGCTGGGAGCGATCCGGAGGGGGCGGACAAAGACGAATAGCCGCCCCCTCGTCCCGGATCGCTCGGACAGCCAGGGAAACCACTGCATGTACCGGGGGGGTCCCGATCGGACCCCCAACCTGCGTCTAGGTAGGGACGTACAGGTATGCCAATGTGCCTGTACGTGCCATTCTGCCGACGTAAATGTACATGTGGCGGTCCGCAATTGGTAATGTATATATACATGCAAGCCTCCTGCATGTTTCCCTACCTTGCAAATGTCACATTGCAAATTTCACCCCCTTCAGCAGTAGGAGCCCTGCAAGACTCTGGAATCGGTGGGTGGGTCTTTTTTTTTCTGTAGCTCGGTGGGCACAGTCATGATTTCACAAGACTCCCCTCCCACCACTACACTCTCCTACTCTTCAGTCACACTGATCATGCCCCATGATGAGTAATATCCAGTCAAAACTCAGAAAAGGCACCACATGCCCAATCATGCTGAGGTGTGGAGCAGCCAATCCTGGGAGAGCTGGAGAAGAAAGGAGGGGGTATGTGAAGCTGGAATCATAATACACACTCTACTCTCTGCTCGTTCCTGAGATAAAGAAATGAGATGTCAGTCACAGCAGTGGGGGATGTGGCAAGTAGTAGGAAATTGTTAAAACCACTGCCAAATTTAGTTTTTTGTCCCACTGATGAGATTTTCTTTTACTTCCTGTTATATAAACACAACATGACCCCTCTACACCACCTCTAGCACAGTGGTATGGTATGGGTTACATAAACCGATGAAGGTGTTTGTATACTGCAGTGGTTCTCAACCCGGGACCCCCTCTGGGGTCAAATGATGATTTGCCAGGAGTCACCAAATCCTGGGCTGTTCCTAAACCCTGCACCACTCTCCCAGCTTTCTTGCGTCTGCCCAGCAGGGCTATCTCTGGAGCCCACGGCCGGCCACTCAGCCTCTTCGTAGACTCCTATTCAGTTCACGGCATATTTGGGGGGCAGAGACTAGAGGTCCGCTGACTGGTGAGGATTGTGAGGTGGGAGAGGCTGGAGGAGACCCTATCTCCTGGTTTCAGCATAGGGGTCACTGCTATGAGACACCACAAAGTCGGAGACACACTAAGTAACATTACCTCTGATTATAGTTGCCCTAAAAGTCCCCACTACAGTTCTTGGGTCAGCAAATGACCTTGATCAAGAGCACCTAAGTTGGCTGATCAGAACTCCCCCCAGCATAGCCACTCATCCCATGCCCCCTCCACCGAGTAAGAGAAGGAATACAAATAGAAAATTTATGAAAGGGAGGCGAAAAGAGGGGGAGGAAGAAAGAAAAAGGGAGATAAAGAATAAGAGAAAAAAAATAAGAAAGACGGCTAGAGAGAGGGATGGGGGGGGGGACAAGAAATTACGATAGCGAGAGATAAAAGGGAAAGAAATGAGAACAAAGAGAAAGGCGGCGTACACACGACCGAGGTTCTCGCTGGAAACCAGCGAGAACCTCGCTGGAAGCTGCATTCCAGCGAGGACCTCGGCCGTGTGTACGCTCTCGGCGAGCTTCCCGTCGGGAAGCCCGTCGAGCAGAAATAGAGAGCACGCTCTCAAAGGGTGAAACATCCTAAAATCTACCATATGAGGTTTTAATACTGTATGAGTGGAGAGGACTCAGGGAGCGTTACATTTCCATGGGTTAGGGGCGCAAATTACTTGTCTTGCCTTGGGTGCTGACAACACACGCTACAAAAATAATTTTACTGTTAGGGGTCCCCCAAACTTGGGAAATGTTATCAAGGGGTCACGGCACTAAAAGGTTGAAAACCACTGATATACTGGGCCTCCCCCACTTGTCAACGTATTTCTCTTTTATGAGTAGCTTCTTCAAGACCACTATTGGAGGATGTCACATTAGCAGGAGTGGCGGAGGGTATCAAAGGTTGAAAAAAAACATCTGGAGGGGGCGGACACAGGGCTATCACTCAATCCAGAGACAGCATATTGTGTTTTGGTGGCCAAATGATTTTTACCCGTTGATTGGAATATATTTCCCACAGGATTCCCTAGATATTTGTTATGAGAGGGCGGTATCCGATAGTATGACACACCATGTATATTAACCACTTGCCGACCAGCTCGTGCACATATACTGCAGCAGGTCAGCTCTCCTGTGTGAACCGACATACCTGTATGTCAGTCAGAGCAAGGAGGATAGCGGGTGTCTGCCAGTGACCTGCGATCGCTGTGTACAAAGGCAGAACGGGGAACTGCCTATGTAAATAAGGCGATTCCCCATTCTGTCTAATGACATGTCAGATCTTCTGTTCCCGGTGATCGGAAACAGTGATCTCTGTGTTGTCCCAGTAAACCTATACCCCCTACAGTTAGAACACCCCCAGGGAACACACTTAACCCCTTGATCGATTAGTTACATCGATCAATGCATTTTTATAGCACTGATCAATGTAATAATGTCACTATCCTGTAGTTTGTAGATAACTTTTGCGGAAACCAATCAATACATGCCTATTGCGATATTTTTTTACCAAAAATACTTAGAAGAATCGGCCTAAACTGTTTTTTTTTTTTTGGGGGGGGGGGGATATATATATTACAGACATTTAAAAAAAAATGTTTTTTAACAATTGTTGGTCTATTTTTGTTTATAGCCCAAAAAATAGAAACTGCAGATGTGATCAAATACCCCCAAAAGAAAGCTCTTTGTGTGCGTCAAAAAAGGAAATTTTTTTTGGGGTGTCAGTTAAAGCGACGCAGTGCTGTATCGCAAAAAATGGCCTGGTCGTTAAGGGGGCAAATCCTTCCCGGGGCTGAAGGGGTTAATCATGAAAAACTGGGCAGAATAGCAAAACCTTGTTGGTTGTAATGTGCCTTGACTGGGTTGGGTAAAGAGGAGATTTTCTACCTGTCCTGGTGAACCGGACTGTAACCGGCCAAAAGAGCAAGTGCCTGGGCCCAGTTGATGGCGGTATTGGACTCCAAACGGGAATCTATATTTATATATTAGGGGCCAGATTCTCAAAAGAGATACGATGGTGTATCTCAGATACACCGTCGTATCGCAGTTTTTTTCAATGGGTATCTATGCGAGTGATTCTTAGAAGCACTTACGCATAGATACACTAAAGATCTGACAGGTGTAAAGCAATTACACCGTTGGACGCTTTCCGACGTGAGCTGGAGCATGCGCACTGGGCTTTTTTCCCGGCCGGCGCATGCGCACTTTGCTTGACGCGGGGGCGCGCTTAATTTAAATACAGCACGCCCCCTCCTTGAGTATTTGAATTACGCGGCCTTACGACGCTGCATTTACGCTACGCCGCCAAAAATTACGGAGCAAGTGCTTTGAGAATACGGCACTTGCTCCAGTAATTTGCGTAGATGTAGTGTAACTGCGATACGATACGGAACGCCGCCAGATACGCCATTTTTTGAGAATCTGGCCCCCGATATTTATATACACTTTATTACTGCCTCTGTTCCTGCCCACCAGGAACTTTTTTGTATACCTTCACATCATCTTTGTGTGTTCCACAGTATCTTCTGCTATATAGTCCATAATGTACTCCTGATCTCAATTTTATACACTGGCACAACATACAAAATAAACTACTAAATTGAGAATATAAGAATATAAGCATATGTATACAAAATACCAGTAAAAAAAAATGAAAATCAGGCAAGTAAAAAGTGGCATCATGAATGGTACTGACCTTAAATTCTAATAAGTTCAAAAATATATACCGCAGTTTCTTTTTATTCTATTACAGAGATTTTTTTAACATGTAAAATCTGTGCAAGCAATAAAGAAACACTTCTGATGCTTGCATGTGTTTGTTAAAGCTTAGATGTTAATTTCTACACTGCTTGATTACTATTACCACAGGCGGTACTTGGATCCGTTTCATCATTTGTGACTATCAGGCTGTGCATGGGTGGCCTAAAACAACAGATGACAATTTCTTCTATGCAGATTAAAGAGGAAAATTATGCAATAACTAGAATTTTGCATTTGTATCATAAATCCCTCATTCTTATTTATTTATTTTTACTGCAAAGATGCAATTTACAGTATGGCTTTATTGCAAATTTAGATATTTATTAATCTGGAGTGACCCGGCATTGCTATGGGCACCAACTTTTGTTCCTGTTTTCTATATTTTATGGTGTTTAGACACCTAAGAGGAGACAGAAAAGTCAGTTTAGACCATAGAGAGCCCATGAATTATTGTTCCTCTAATCTGCACAAGAGTAGAATTGAAAGTTTTTATTTTCCAAATACAGATCCACAATAGAGAAAACAAATGTGAAAAACTAAATTAAATACCGCAAACCAAATTACAATAAATCCACACAAAAATCCACACATCTAGAAAATAATAAAATGAGTGGATCTTTTTTTAAAACAAATTTAGCCTAAGCAGCTCACCAGAGTCCACTGACACTTTTCTACAACAGTATCAGGACAGGTGGACTGCACTCAGGGGCATAGGTAAAGGAAAGGGCAATTCATGACATTTGAGCTGGGTACATATATCTGCAGTATTTTTTTATGTCTCTTCAATGCTAAGTCCTTTAACTCTCTCCTGAACTGTTCATCTGTTATCAGCCTGATAACTCCTGACAAATTCTCACATCAGATAAAAGCAGCCTGAAATTTCTGATCCGGGGAGGTTGCTATAAATAGATTAGCAGGCAGCTGGTCCTGTTACAAACACCTCTGAGGCTGTGTACACGGCAGAGAACCTCGACGGGCAGAACACATCGTTCCGCCCGTCGAGGTTCTCTGCCGGCCGTCGAAATCGGTGACCCGCCCGTCGGGAATGGCAACCAGCCATTCATCCAGGCGGGCCGTCGAGCAAATAGAGAGCGTGCTCTCTATTTCTGCTCGACGGGATTCCCGACGGGATGCTCGCCGAAAGCGTACACACGGCCGAGGTCCTCGCTGGAATGCGGCTTCCAGCGAGGTTCTCCCTGGTTTCCAGCGAGAACCTCGGCCGTGTGTACGCCGCCTGAGAGTCTCTGCCTATGATGAGAGGCATTTCCTCCAATCAGCAATTTTAGCTATCTTGACTGTTTGCCCAGACATTACACTCTGTTTCAAAGTGAAGCTATTGTGAATTCCATTGGAAATTCCATAAAATAAATTAAATCAGATATTCGTGACTTTTCCACCCATTGTGTCACCACCACCTCTTTACAAAGTATGCGCTCACCAGACCAAGCTGTAATTAATGCCTATAACGATATCAGCCAGAGATGTTTCTCCTCTTTCCGCAGCACTCCTGCTGCTTACTTTCCCCAATGAGATTCTTAAAGTAAAAGGCTTGATATGGTGTAGTATATTCAAAATAGTAAATTTATTCATACAAAAGCCATAAAAAGTTTACACTCACATATTCTTGTGCCTGTCCTGACCGGCACTAGTCTGTCTAGCTTTACCGCTCTCTGTGTTGTCCCATTTCCAATGGAATTCGCAATAGCTTCACTTTGAAGAGAAATGGACTGTTTCTTGGCACTTCTCACCTATTAATTTTATAGGCTGGAGCACTTGTTGTTTGTTTTTTGGTGCACATTGGTTATTTATTTATTTATTTAATTTATTTATTTGGCGGATTACATCTACAATTATATATATATATATATATATATATATATATATATATATATATATATATATATATACACACTTTGGATTATATACATGTAGCGCTACCCCCTCAGTAGCCGCTGGTTGTTTCTTTGGGATCGGCGTATTAAGTTACCTTGAAGTGTGTCTAGGGGTAGAAAATGGATTCTCAAATACTTTATTTCAAGGCCCAACAACGGCGAACATCATCGGGAGATAGGAAAGGTTGATAAGGCAATAGAGAACAGTGCGTTATCAGGCCTGGATATGAAATAGAGCAGTCTCGCTGTCAGTAGTAGTAGATACAGTTTGTCGCCACTCCCGTTAGAGTGGGTGAAGTGCCCCCGGACAGACTCCTGTTATAAGCCTGGCAGCCAGAATGTTACTTTTAAATTGCTGGGAGGAACAGGTCTCTATTACAGACCTGGCTCGGGCCTCTGCCACAGGCTTAGTACTTCAGTACTCAAGAGAACAATTTGGATTGAGAGAATCCTCCCAGTAAATGCAATGAAAGGGGTCACCGGTTGACAGCTGACATGTACCTGTCAATTCCAGTAACCAGATCCCCGATGGTTCGTTCAAGCCCTTTTGGATAACCTGCCTCCGTGTTCTCCTCAAGCCGATCCCCCACCGAATGGCACACAGCCTGGGATCTTCTCGGTAAGGCCGGGGACCCAGTAAGTCACTGGGGCCCCCATCGACATCTGAATGGGTCTCCATGGAACAGGTGGTTCTGGCCAGGTGGGCCATGAGAGCGGTTTCGATGGATGCGCGCACCCTGAAGGTGGATGCCGCACCTGGAACGTGGACCCCGCGCAGAGAAGAGGAACCGACCACCGACCCAAAACACGTGGCAGCTGCCACAGATATACCCCTCCCCAGCATGCCCAGCGAGGGAAGAACTCCTCTAATTGGCTGCTGGGGAAAAGTGGCTCCGTCAGAACCCCTCTAGCGCCAACTGTCGCCCAGGGGTGTAATCAAACCTCGGGCCGAAGACCGGCCTACAGGACATTTCTGAAATAGCAGCAGCCTGCAATTTGACAAATTAGGAATGGGAGCAAAGTAAGTCTCCCATTCACCCGCTAACTTTAGCGTAGTGCCCATACTGAAAGTAAGGGGCGCTACATACAAGTTTGCAGGTGTATCATATTCACATTTTTTACAGGATCAGCGCAGTAATATATGTACACACATATACATTTTTTTCTTACAATTCTACACTTATTTTTAGAAGTGTTCAATAAAACTGCAGCAGACCACTTGATAAAAATAAAAATAATATTGATGAGCGCCGGTGACACAACGCATATACATTTATAAACAAAAAAAACTACTTTTTGCTATAATAAGTATCCCAAAAAAAAGAAATCTTCATCAGTTTAGGCCAATATGTATTCTTCTATATATTTTTGGTAAAACAAAAATCGCAATAAGAGTATATTGATTGGTTTGCGCAAAAGTTATAGCGTCCACAAAATAGGGGATATGTTTATTTATATTTATTATTATTTATTTTTTACTAGTAATGGTGGTGATCAGCGATTTTTAGTAGGACTGCGATATTGCAGCGGACAGATCGGACACTTTTGACACTTTTTTGGGACCAGTGACATTTATACAGCGATCAGTGCTATAACTAGCCACCAGTTACTGTATAAAAGACATTGAGAGGGAAGAGGTTAACACTAGGAGGTGATTAAGGGGTTTAAGTATTAGTAGTAGTTTAGTAGTAGTAGTAGTAGTTTAAGTATTCCCTAGGGAGGTGTTTCTAATTGTAGGGGGAGTGGACTGACTGGGAGTAGAGAGAGATCACTGTTCCTGAACAGACGATCACTCACTACTCCCCTGACAGAACGGGGATCCGTTTGTTTATACTGACAGATCCCCGTTCCGGCTTTCTGAGGAGAGACTGCCGGTCATGCGCATCTTTCCTGCTATTGCTCTTAAAGTGCCCGACGTACACCTACAGCAATTTGTGCAGCCGAGTCAGCGTGCTGCAGTATAATGATGACGGCTGGACGGCAAATGGTTAAAGTAGAACTATACTTTGTCAATCAACATTGACTATTTAAATAATCATGCTGCTTGCTAATAAATAGACAAGGAAGTACATTGTATTTTCTTCTTTTAAACCTTTTTTTTTTACATTTCTCCAGTTGTACCTGTTTTCTGGCCTTGTCCAAAATTACTGTATATACTCGAGTATAATCCGAGTTTTTCAGCCCATTTTTTAGGCTGAAAAACGACCCCCTCGGCTTATACTTGAGTCAGCAGTAAATCAGCATGTGTCTCCTGCTGTGTAATCCATATGCAGCCATACCTTTCATTAGTAAAACAGCGTGTGTCTGCCGCTGTGTAATGCAGTCTGTTCGGTCGTCCATTGTAAGACAGCCCCGCCTCCTTCTCGTCTGTGATAGGCAGAACACTGATACAGTTTCCCAGCATCGTATCAGTGTTCCTCTACCACAGACGGACGAGGAGGAGGAGGGGCTTTCTTACAATGGACGGCCGAACAGACTGGATTACAGTATACAGCGGCAGACACACGCTGTTTTACTAATGAAAGGACGGCTGCATATGGGCACAGTGAGTGACTGCATATGTGCACAGTGAGAGACTGCATATGTGCACAGTTAGCGACCTCAAATGGGCACAGTGATAGACTTCATATGGGCACAGTGATAGACTGCATACGGGCACAGTGAGAAACTGCATAGGGCACAGTGAGAGATTGCAAATGGGCACAGTGAGAGACTGCATATGGGTACAGTGAGAGACTGCATAGGGCACAGTGAGAGACTGCATAGGGCACAGTGAGAGACTGCAAATGGGCACAGTGAGAGACTGCAAATGGGCACAGTGAAAGACTGCAAATAGGCACAGTAATAGACTGCAAATGGGCACAGGGAGACTGCAACTGGGCACAATTAGACCACAAATGGGCACAGTGACAGACTGCAAATGGGCACAGTGGGATACTGCATATGGGCACAGTGAGAGAGTGGAAATGGGCACAGTGAGGCTGAAATTGGTCACAATTAGACTGCAAATAGGCACAGTGAGGCTGCAGATGGGAATTTTTTACCCAGTGGCTGCTGTATTTTCCCACCCTAGGCTTATACTCTAGTCAATATTTTTTCCCATTTTTTTTGTGGTAAAATTAGGTATATTTGAGATAAAGGCAGATGAATTCGAGGAAGTAAATGCAACATGAATCATACTGTATGCCCTTACTCAAGATGGCCTAAAATGCCAGCGGGATGTTTTTCAAAGTGATTTCTCAACAAAATAAATCAGACGATTTCCCAACAAAGTAAATCAGCGCTGCAGACATACATGGCACTGGATCGAATGAGTTCTTAGGTAAGTAAAAGGGGAGGGGGGGGTGAATGGGGATGCTGACACCGAAATATTTTTTTACCTTAATGCAAGGATAAGTGATCTTGATGTAAATATTAAAAATTAATTACATTTTCAGTTTGTGGTGCTCAGACTCATTTTTTTTGCCCTGTGGAGGTAACTGAGGAGGTCTCTGTAACGGTCAGGGGTTAACACCGTTCACGATTTCCATTCCACCAACCCACGACAGCTTATCCGACACCCCAACAGCAGTGGCGTCTTCAGCTTTCATATTTAGGGGGGCACATGGGGGGACAGGGACAAAAGTAGGGAGGCCAACTATAAAATGCAATTTTATATATATATATATATATATATATATATATATATATCCTGGGCCCTTTACTACGATCCCACAACAAGCCCTTTCACATGTTCTGCACTGAGCTTCCGTCCTACTATACTGGGGCCCCCCAGGGTGGCAGAAAACAAGAGATATATGTCACCAGCACACCCAGAAAATATAAGGGTCCAAAGCAGTGGGAGAACTCCCAGGGTTGCAAAGGTTGTCTTGCCATCGGGCCCTGGTGTTCTGCCACTGTGGGGTTCCCCAGCTGTCCAGGCTCGCACTATTGGTTATAGAGAGCTGAGCCCCCAGCTGGTCACCTAGCAGCAGTAATGCTGTATAACCTTGTCTGTTGACATGATGATCAGGATGTGATCGAGGTGATGCTCCCAGTCAGATCTAATAAACACAGTATTTATTAGCATCAAGAGTACAACCACATATATACAATCAACCGTATGTTCCGCAGCCATGTGGGCTCTATGCCTGTAAAGTGTGGGCTTTGATCACTAAAATCACTGATATTTAACACTAGGATTTGACTAGGAGCATCACCTGCCAAATAAGCGGCAATTGCCACCAATGGCACCATCCGAATGGGTGCAATGCCGCATTTGCAGCATTGCACCATTTCTGTCCACACTGGGAGTATTCCCCATCCACCTATAATGTGTAGATCATGGGTCTTCAAACTACGGCCCTCCAGTTGTTCAGGAACTACAATTCCCATCATGCCTAGTCATGTCTGTGAATGTCAGTGTGTTACAATGCCTCATGGGATGTGTAGTTCTAGAACAGCTGGAGGGCCGTAGTTTGAGGATCCCTGGTGTAGATGGTGGAATTGGATCATTTTTTTTTTCATTCAACCTAACAGTTGAATGAAAAAAAGTGATCAATGTATGGGCTGCCCAAGAGCTAAGACCAGTCATAGACAGTTTAAATCTCAGCTGATCCAGCAGGAATTGGCTGAGATTTGAACCATTAATGAGCAGATTCTCTGCTATAGCCACTAGTGATAATCACTGTTTGTCGGGAGAATACAATTGCTGGACAGGAGGGATATTCCCCTGTTAGCACTGTCTGTGTTCATGGGGGACTCATGCAAGTTTCTTTCCTGCAATCTATGGATGCAGGAAAGAAATTTGCACCGTATATTACCTGCCTAACTGAAAGTGAAATAAAATTGTAACTGTCTTGAAAGAACAGGAGACGGGGAGGGAGACAGGTGGGGGAGAGAAGAGATGCAGTGCACACACTTACCCACGGTCCAGGCTAGAATCTCAGGCATCATTCACAAACAGCCAGGAATGCTGCTGTCAATGAGGATGCAGGGGAAGAAGCGAGTCCCCGTTTTACTTACCTTACCGTTCGAAACTCCCGGGCGCGTCCACGTCATCCTCTTTGGTTCCCAGCCTGGCCGTTGATTGGCTAGGCTGGGCGGATTGATAGCAGCGCAGCCATTGGCTGGCGCTGCTGTCAATAACAGTGGATGACGCGGCGCGCCGGGGGCGGGGCCGAGTGATACAGTCGGCTATGGCAAAAGCTTTCCACCGCGCGAGCGCCCTCGCATGAAGATGGAAAGCTTTTGCGAGGAGGAGCCCAGACAGCCGCCGAGGGACCCCAGAAGACAGCTTTCCGGGCCACTCTGTGCAAAACTAACTGCACAGTGGAGGTAAGTATAACATGTTTGTTATTTTTTTTTTTTTTTAAACCTGACTTTAGTGTTCCTTTAATAATTCTATGTAAATGCATTTGGGCATACATTAGAGGGCTGTGTTTGTTTTGAAGCTGCTTTTCTTTACAATATAAATCTATTTGAATGCAAAAACAACTCCGAAGGAGCTTAAAGCGAGTTCCTGAGCAACTGAAATGCAAATCAAAGCAACTCGAACATAAATCTGAGTATCTCTGAAGCTCCTGGAGGAATATTGAATTTGACTTGCTTCAAAGTCTGAAGCCCATCTACACAAGTTCTTGTTATTGTCCAGTGCCCCAGCAGGAGAAGTGCTGCCACTCGTGTGTCTGTAGTTTTTACCGGAGAAATGAATGCAAGCTCTAATGCACAGGGCACAGGTCAATGCAAAGTGCATGTTACCATGTCTGTGCTGAGTACTACACTGGCTGGAACACACAGATTGTGGTTTAAATTTAAACTATCAGATCAAACTTACCAACAACTGTGTAGAGTGAGGCTCTTGTTAAACACGTATTATTTGAATTCATTATTTAGGCAGAATACAGGTTACACTGGTCTCTTCAACAGCCAAATCATCTTTTTTCTTCAAAATCGGGGCTATTACCTAGAGATAGGTACATTTCCCAGTGTGCCTCTTACTCTTCTTCTAAACCGGCGTTCTTGCAGATTCCAGCCTTTGTTTTGAGTGACAACATTTCCCAAGTGGCGTCCTTTGCCGGAGAAAGTCTCCTGATCAGGCTATTTGAATTCTATGACACAGCAGTGCTGACTTACAGGGCATAGAGAATATGTGTCAGGCCGTGTACACACGGCAGAGAACCTCGACGGGCAGAACACATCGTTCCGCCCGTCGAGGTTCCCTGCCGGCCGTCGAAATCGGCGACCCGCCCGTCGGGAATGGCAACCAGCCATTCTTCCAGGCGGGCCGTCGAGCAAATAGAGAGCGTGCTCTCTATTTCTGCTCGACGGGCTTCCCGACGGGAAGCTCGCCGAGAGTGTACACACGCCCGAGGTCCTCGCTGGAATGCAGCTTCCAGCGAGGTTCTCGCTGGTTTCCAGCGAGAACCTCGGTCGTGTGTACACGGCCTCATAGACCCCAATTAAGTAAATCTGCAGGATTCTTTAAAAATAATGTTTTGCATCTTCAAGATTGTTCATATTATTAGGAGTAGGCTAGAAATACTTCAAATACAATGAAAAAATAAATACAGTAAAACCTTGGTTTGAGAGTAACTTGGTTTAAGAGCATTTTGCAAGACAAGCAACATTTTTTCCTAAATTTGGACTTGATATACAAGCGATGTCTTGATATAAGAGTAGCATCAAGTCACAACTGAGTATAAAAGAGAAGAGAGGCGCCTCTAAGGCAGAATCCAGCAAGAACCTCGATGGGAGATGTATTCTGCCGAGAAAACCAGTAGTGTGTACACTTTTCGCTGAGCAACCCGTCGAGGAACTCGTCGAGCCAAAAAGAGAGCAGGTTCTCTATTTCCTCGTTGTTCAATGGGAAAATTTGGCTCGACAAGATTTTTGACTGCCGAATTAGGAACTCGACGGGCGGAACGATGAGTTTTTCGCCCGACGAGTTTCTCGGTCGTGTGTACGCGGCCTAAGTGTGGAAATATGCTTACATTTAATGAAGGTACAACATTTAGCAACTCACATCCTCCCAACTCATCATCCTCCACACCGCCATCTACGTCATCCCTTCCATGCTGCGCTTTATGAGCTCGTCAAGCCTCGCTTTCAGATCCCTTTACTGCAGAGTAGTCTTCCCGGTCACGATTGCAGACTGACAGAGGTGAGAGCCGTTGGTGCGAAGGATGGTCTATGTGGACATCTTTACCCCGGATGTCTGCATACTTTAGGTGTGCCAGTTTTAATCATCAACCATGCTTTCCAAGGTCCCAGACTATGGAACGCTTTACCAACCAGCTTTCGGTTGGAGGAAAACCACCTAACCTTCAGAAGACGGATTAAAACTCTGCTCTTTTGAGGTTATGAGATACTGGAACAACGAGCGCCCAGAGGCGATTTAGTTTGCATGTGTCGCGCTATATAAGTTTTTCATTCATTCATTCATGTGAGTTGCTAAATGTTGTTCATTAAATGTAACCACATTGCTACACTTATGCCTCTCACACTTATGCATCTCCCTGATGGGAAAACTGCCATGTTTGCTTTTAGTTGGGAAAAACGGGCGTGCGTATGCTTCATAGCAGTTTTCCCGACAGAAATTTTTTCTGCGAGCAAAAAAATTAGAACTTTCTCTTTTTTCTCGCTGCGATTCACTGTGGTTTTTCGCTCAGCAGTTCACACAGCCAGTTTTCCGACCAAAGCTGTTATGGCAGTTTTCCTGTTGGGAAAACCGGCCGTGTGTACACGGGAAAAGCAACCGAGCAGGTTCTTAATTTAAGTCCGCCGGGAAAACCGATCGTGTGTACGAGGCATTGGAGGCGCCTCTCTTCTATTTTATGCTCTGTAGATCCTGCTGGATTTTGCTTCTAAGTACCTTGTGTAGGCTTCTATTTGTGGATGGACATTTTATGGTTTCACAACCTTTCCCATTGCTATGATCTTTTTTATATGGACTATAAACTAAAAGAACTATGAATAAATGGTTGTGAAACGAATCATCTGAGTTCCAATTATTTCTTATAGGGAAATTCGCTTTGATATACAAGTGCTTTGGATTACAAGCATGTTTCCGGAACGAATTATGCTCGCAATCCAAGGTTTTACTGTATATGATTTTAAATGTTAACATAGGTACGCTTTAAAGTGATTGTAAAGGTATTTTATTTATTGTTTTAAATAACAAACATGTCTACACTTACCTACTCTGTGCAATGGAATTGCAAAGAGCAGCCACAAACCCCCCCTTTTTGGGTTCCCCACTGGCGCTCTTGGCCTCTTCCCTCTGTCCAATACCTCCATAGGAAGCTGCTTCCCATGGGAGCACTCGTGCGTGCATGCACCCGAGACCCGCTGCTGCGCCCATTGATACAGACAGCTGGACTCGGCCCTGCCTCTCATTCCCTTTGTCAATGGCCTTGATTGATAGCACTGGGAGCCAATGTCCCCTGGTGCCCCAGCAAAGCCAGTGAGACCCAGAAGTGAGAGGGGAGAAGAGCTGCAGATGTGCACATCACTGGATCGATTGAGTGCTCAGGTAAGTAAAGTGGGGGGGGGGGTGAGGGTGTGATGCTAAAACCTACACATTTTTTACCTTAATGCAAGGAATGCATTAAGATAACAAATGTTTAGACTTTACAATCACTTTAAGACATGTAATACTTCTGCCACAGACCACTGGTTATTTCAATAGAGACTGACACATAATATAACTCCATAGCACAGCAATGTGAAAGAGCCTAGGCCAAACAGCAGACAATTACAGCTTAAAGCAGGTAATTTACCGTAATTCCTACAGCATCTAACACCACCAGTATACTTCTCCCATCCAAACTCTGTGCTAATTTTTTTTTAAATTACCACTAAAGGTTTTTATTTTAGGTTGTACTGCAGACAAAGCTTTTTACATATCACTTGAATCTGTCCTGCGCAGTACTTCTTTTATACCCTGTTTAATTTAACCTGGAAGACTCAGGAAACACTGTAAGTGCAGGGTGTCATGGCCATGCCGCCTTAGCAAAGTGCCCTGCAGTCACAGTGCTGACATCACTCTTCTTCATCCAAGGCATCCCACCGCCAGGAAAAGATGAGAAATATTTTTTTTTTTACTGCCCACCCAATTCTGTAAAATGAGGCACCTTATACAGGTAGAATAATGCATTTGTACACTTATATATCAACTATGCCTGTGTGCCAGGGACGTAACAGTGACTGAAATGGTTCATCTTTAAATGAGAAGTATGGCCAAAACTTTCTTGGCCAAACTTCTTATGTGGGTCCTTTAACCCAAATTCAGCAGACAGCAGGCTAAAGTCTGCTGTTGGCTGATGTCACAGAGGTGGTCCAAGCTCTGCAAGGATCCCGACTTTAATTTTGGGATCAACCTAGATCTTGACCTGTAGCTGTCTCAGCTTCTAAGCACGCTGCTAAGAGCCTAAAACAAGCCACTCACCCGCCCCCTTCACAGCCCGGTGCTTCAGTGAGCGCTAGAGGGGCAGAGCAGAGAGGGCTGTCTGCCTACTGAAGACTGAGAACTTAGCGATCAGTGGTCATGTGATTGCTCAGTTCTCAGTCGTAGAGTTGGCAGGGGAAAGCTGCAACACTGAAATTATGCTGCAGCCATTTAGGTGAATATGAATTTTTTTGCTATTCCACACTTCTTCTTTAAGCTTCAAATATATAACTTAAAGTGGAGTTCCACCCAAAAATGGAACTTCCACGTTTTGGAATCCCCCCCCCTTCTGTGTCACATTTGGCTCCTTTCAGGGGAGAGGAGGGAGCAGATACCTGTGTAATACAGGCATTTGCTCCCACTTACGGGCATAGATCACTTCTGTGATCGAGGTGACCTACACCACTTCCGGCGCCTACTCTGTCCTCCCTGCTGTCTTCTGTGAGACACACAGGTCCCAGAAGACAGCAGGGACCAGTGAGGATGTGCAGTGTGACTCGCGCATTCCTCTACTGAGGATGGCGACGGCAGCAGCCGAGAGCTGACTGGCAGATCGACTTCGGCTGCCGACATTGCGGGCGCCCTGGACAGGTAAGTGTCAATATATTAAAAGTCAGCAGCTGCAGTATTTGTAGTTGCTGGCTTTTATTTTATTTATTTTTTCGTCAGACCTCCGCTTTAAATACAATATATGACTGGCTTTAACACACCTATTCTGAAGAGTTAGTGTTTTGAGCTGTATGTATAGTATCATACAGAATCTTTAAGATAATAACATTTACCAGAGAATAAGCTACAATAGCACAATGTATTTTGGTGCTCTTTGAGACTTTTCATCCTCCTGTTATCTACAGTTTCTTATTTCCCAACTCTGCTGAGAAGCAAAAGCCTCAGATCTCGACCATTTTATTATCAGCTGCTATAAATTATACATCAAAAATGATGGCACCTTTTGTGACATTCACAATATTTTAAAAGAGTGCTTGTAAAAAAGATTCAACGAAAAGACTGTGCACCATCCTGAGTGACCTCGGGAAATACTATGCAATCTATCAATTTATTTTCAGCTGGATTTTCTTTTGTAGCAGAATCATGAAGCACAATGAATGGGGTGCAGACAAAATAAAAAAGATCTGGTTTTAAGAAAAGCAATGTTCTTTAAAATACAAGGAATTCAGAGAATCTGCTTTTCACATTAAAAGCTGCACATAGCTCAATGTCTGATATATTTTAGAGTTTTGCCGAGTTCTGCATTTAATGGGGATTCTTTTTCAGCTTATTTTTTTTGTTCAATTATATTTTCAGATTTCTAACTTACGGATAAAGAAGCATGTACTTCCTACTGTAAAATTGTAACCTGTAGCTTCGGTCTTTACATGAGAATAACAAGGTTCCTATTAAAGGATCAGTCCTTCCAAAACATATTCATTAGTTTAATTCAGATGCCAACATGTTCATGTGTATGCCGATTGCCTGTATTCGGGAGTTTCCAAATCAGTGTCTCTCTAGCTGAATGTATAGATGTGCCCACAAGCCATTGCATTAATGGGGTTGAAAAACAAGCATGTTATTCAATTTATTTATGTCAAGCCTCGTACACACGACCGAGGAACTCGTCAAAAAAGACACATCGTTTTCCTTGACGAGTTCCTTGTTAGGCTTGTCGAGAAACTTGACAAGCTGTCTTTGCGTACACACAGTCAAGACCAAATCTCCTCATTCTCAAACGCGGTGACTTCAACACATACAACAGCAGGGGAAGTTCGATTCCACTGGCACAACCCTTGGGGCTGCTTTTGCTAATCTCATGTTACTGCGTGTAAAAGTTTTGTGAGAGACAATTTGCACTTTTCAGTCTGTTACAGCGTGACAAATGTGCTATCTCCATTATAAACACTACTTTTACAGAAGGCACGCTCCCGTCTCATACTTTATTTTGAGCATGCGCGAAAACCAGTCCAACGAGGAACACGACGAGGAAATTGAGACTCCCGACGAGGAAAAAGAGAACTTGTTTTCTTTTTTCCTCGTCAAAGTCCACGTCAGTTTTCTCGATGAAAAGCATACACATGACAGTTTTCCTCTGCAAAAAAGCTCTGCCACCAAGTTTCGAGGAAAATGGTCGTGTGTACGAGGCCTAACATTTAAATACCTGTAGTATTATAGAATCGCAGTATAATAGCAATGAAAATTCTGCCCTAAAAGGGTTCCTACATAGATGTAGTGGTGGGACTTGCATGATGATAAAATCCCATGAGCTAAACAGGTGTCCAATCACGGTTGATCACAGTGTAAACAGGAAGAGCCATTTATCGGCTTTTCCTCACTCGCGTCTGACAGATGCCAGTAGAGGAGAGCCGATAGGCTGCTCTCCTGACAGGGGGGATCCTTGCTTATTGTTTATCAGAAAACCCCCCCGTGGATACCTACCCAGGACCACCAGGAAAGCCGGTTTTGGCTAGTTCCAAATACCTGGCAGAGACCATATCTGCGTATGCGCAGGAATATCGGGAAGTCACAGCAAGGAGCTTCAAGATGGCAGCATGGAAAGTGGGCATTCCATGGAGGACTTTGCATGCAGGGAAGACAACATTGGACTCCACAGACTATTATGCTGTTTTATTATATTATAAGACAATAATTATTGTGTGAATGTAAATTTATGTCCATAGGCTAATGCTCCTCTTAACCAAAAGTAAGAAAGAACAGTACACATACATTATCAGTCAGCACTGTAATGTTTGCAGTGTTTATATAGCCTCAAAGGTATAAAAATAAACGTGTAAAAAAGAAATGCACTGTATACCTTCTACATTGGCAATGATTGAAGATAATATTGGACAGGTAATTGTGGGAAACAAAGAATCTAGTGGAAATAAATGATTCATGTACTTAGAATAATGTACAATGCACCGGAAATATCAGTGTGTAGGAACAGGATGCATGGAGAAAGGTTTGTTATAATAGCATCAATGGAAAGGGATCAGTATGTACAGTATTACCAGGTAGATGAGATCATGAGAGTCATATAAAAAGTGGAAGCAGTGTATCCAGATGGGCAGTAAGAATATATAACAATCATATGAAAAGTAGAAACATTGGGATTAATTTACAAAATCCAAATACACTTCACTTTGCAAGTGCAGTTGCACTCTGCAAGGGAATTTGCTCCATAGCTTAGTAAATTAGGTAAAGCTCTGCTGACTTCTATCATCCAATCATGTGCAAGCAAATAAAGTTTAAAACATTTTTTGTGCTTTATATTTTTCTTGAATGTGATTGGGTATTCTTTGCAGAGTGCAGCTTCACCACATTCACTAAGCTGTGGGGAAAATTTCCTTTTCAGAGTGCAACTGCCCTTTAAAGTAGTGAACAGTCAATTTCCGATTGGTAAATCAACCCCAATGTATCCAGATGAGTAGTAGGAATATCAAACGGTGTAGTAATACTGATATAAGTCGGCAGAGGTCAGGCTACAAATACTGCAGCTGCTAACTTTTAATAATCAGACACTTAACTGTCCCAGGGTCCAGCAATGCGGGCGTACAAAGCCCCGCTCCTCTTCCCCTCCTCTCCACGGTGCCGGCATTACTACTTTGGGCGCCCGGCTGTGGCTTCACAGCTGGGCACACACTGTGCAAGCGGGAGCTGCGCTGCGCACTGTGACTGGCCGGGCAATCATCTGGGACCTGTGAAGTGTCCCAGATGATTGCCGAGTGGGAGGGGGGAGAGGTGAACTTCCTTCCGGCGCCACAGTTCCCCCTGAAGGAAGTGTGAGCTGAAATCCTCTAAAAAGTGGCCTGTCAGGGGGTAACCTTCCCTTAAAACTTAGGTTCCAGTTTTGGGTGGAACTCTGCTTTAAGCAGTTTGATTGACATCATGCAGTCCCTACTTTGTAAAGTTGATTTACTAAAATTTGAGAGTGCAACATATGGTGCAGCTGTGCATGGTAGCCAATCAGCTTCTAACTATAGCTTGTTCAATTAAGCTTTGACAAAAAAAACAAAAAACTGGAAGCTGATTGATTACTATGCAGAGCTGCACCAGAATTTACATTCTCCAGTTTTAGTAAATCAACCACTGTGTCCGATGTGAGAAGTTGGACTGGGATAAAAGTAGACAGCTAGAAGGTGTGAGATGAGAAGTGAATTGTAAAACAGTATTATTTGTGGCACTAAAGCTGGCCATACTCTATACAATCTGATTGTACAATTTCTGTACAATCTCCTTAAAGCCCCATACACACGGTAGGACTTCAAGCAAACTTTTCCGTGGACTTTTGTTTGAAGGGCATAGGCCTGGAACACCCATAGCATAAACACGGCAGGACTTTTTCTGCAAACTTTCCTAAAATCAATTTCTGCTCTTTATCGCCACCCTTTGGTCAACTTCTGCTATTGTTGGTTGATTTAACATTGGTTCTGAGCATGCGTGCATGCATGGGGCTTTAGACTTACCAAATTTATGTAATTGGAGAACAAGCTGTAAGAAGCCATTCAGTTTGTATCAAATCAGGCAGGCCCTTGTACTATATAGTTGATTGCTCTCGGTACCATGAGATTATGAAATCAGATCACATAAGGTAAGGCAGGGCACAGACAGCTTGGCAATGATAAGTGGAATGCACAAAGAAAGGCAAAGTTTGAATGCGGAGTGATCATATACAATAGCTGTTACTATAAAAAAAGAAAGAATTTGTAGGCAGTGATGGGGAGGGCTTCAGTGAGGATAGAACTAGCAGTTATGGTACAAAAATAAAAATAAAACTGTAGTCTTATACAGAAATGTATTGGAGAGAGGTGAAAAAGGTTAGGAAGCAAACGACTGGGTTGGGGTGTAATTTTGACCATATACAGGAGTATTGCAGCCAGAGTTATAACTACAGTGGAAAGAACAGCAGGAAACATGACAGAATGTAATAAGGGTGAGAGACAAAGATATTACTCCAGGATGTTAAGGGATATACAGTACAAAGCTACCATGATATTAGTTGTGTGGGATATCTCTGTAATCATGTGCTTACCCTAAGACATAAAGTAAGAGTGAAAACATCTAGAGAGCTGATATAATTGTACAGGGAAAAAACAGGACATAATAAAAAAAAGCAGGTATATGAAAAGTGATATGAGTCTTAGATCTATGTGACAAAGGAAATATGAATAAAGTAACAAAATGTATTTTTACAACAGGAAATGTGTGTTGTGATGTATTTTTTAGACTGATAGATTTCATAGACTACATTAGGCTGTCATAGAATTATAGGAAAAAATGAAAAACGGTAACAAAGTAAAATGTATTGGTGGTTTTCTTTAATGGTAATAAAAGGCACCAATAGAAACATGAAAGGGGACTATGGTACTCAATGGTTTCATTTTCGTCGTCTAGGGTGAGAGTATTTATTTGAGAAATCCAGAATGTCTCCCTTTGACAAAGTATAAGGGATTGAAAAAGACCCTTGCTCAATGATTGTAGCTCTTAAAGGGTTACTAAAGGATTTTTTTTCCCTTTAAAATAACAAACATGTCATGCATACCTCCACTGTGCAGTTTGTTTTGCACAGTGTGGCCTGGATCCACGTCTTCTGGGGTCCCTCAGCAACTGTCCCTGGTCCTCCCTGCAATTACTCACCACAGTAATGCGAGAGAGCTCGCATGGTGGTCAGTAATTGCGGGCGCGCTCCCGTGATACAGCGAGCGGCCATAGCCTGACGGCGCGCCACGTCACTGGATGTGATTAACATCAGCGCCAGCCAATGGTTGCGCTGCTCTCAATCCATCCTCTCTAGCCAATCAGTGGCAAGGCTGAGCAGTGAATAGGATCTCGGGACCGCGCGTGGGACTTTGGAGGGGTCAGGTAAGTATAAGGGGGCTCGGGGGTGGCAGCATCGGATGTTTCTTTCTCGTACATCACGGGACACAGAGCGGCATATTCATTACTATGTGGGTTATATGGAGTACCTTCAGGTGTGGACACTGGCAATCTCAAACAGGAAGTCCCCTCCCTATATAACCCCCTCCCCTAGAGGGAGTCCCTCAGTTTTTTCGCCAGTGTCTTAGGTGTTGGTCACGGAATAGCTTTGCTCCACATCCTTGGGATTAAGGGCGGGCTAACCGGATCTGTCCAAGGAGCCTCAGTGCCAAAGTGGACAGTACCCGGGCCCCAAGCCGTGGGGTTTTGCCTATAATGCTCCTCTTTGGAGGGCTGGACCCTGGGCCCAGGACTTGGAGTTTGTAAAAACCATAAGTTCCTGTTTGCCAGGGTGCTATATAGGTCCAGGACAGTGGGTACCTTCATAGGACCCCAGGGCCTGAAGGTCTACTACGCTACCCACGGAGATGGGAGAAGATTGGATCAGTTTGCTGGACAAACATCCTGCAGCATGGAGCAGGTAAGGGGGAGCCTGCGGGACTTGGTTCGACAGCAGGCTCTCCGGGGTAACCTAAAAGGGGGGATAGCCTAAGTATGCTCTGCATGGGCAACCTTGTTCACTATGTCTAAAGAGAGACAGGATGACACCTTTTCTCCCCCATCACTAGGTCCCCCTGTCTAAATATGTGTGCTAGCTAAACCTGCTGTTTCTTCCTAGGGCTAGTAAGGATCCCTAGGGGCCTTTGGAGAGTCCTACCTGGCCGGGAGTTTGAATCTGCCGCCTGTTTCTGCGTTCCTGGATCTCCAGCAGCGCGGCTCCTCCATGTTCCTCCTGTTTCCGGCATACGCGCGCGCGTGCGCGCGCACGTCTTATTGACATTTTTCGCGCCGTTCAGACAGGAGGGCGGGGGGGGGGGGCGTGCCTGCGGCGTCATAGAGGGGCGCGCCTTTGTGCTGTTATAGACAGCAGGCATGGTCAGTGCTCAGTCTGAGGCTGATTTTCACAGGAGAGGACGCAGAGCGGCAGAACAGTGACTCCCGGTGGCGGAAGAGGGGTAGTACATCTGGACTTTGTTCCAAATACCTTTTTTGTTAAGCCAAGAAATCCCCCTTTTTTGCAGCAGGTTTGGAGGCTGGCAAACTTAGTTTGGGGTCACGGTATGTTGTCAAAAGAAAATATATAATATATTTAAAAAAAAAAAAAAGAGAACATACGGGATCCCATCAGTTTTTGGGCATTAGTGATCTATTGTCCCCTAAACTCTGATTTTTGTACTCCTGCCCACTACAGTCTGTTGTGTGGGCGGAGTCCCTCGATTTTGTATTATGGCTTCCAAGGGTTCGGGGTCAAAGGGTACAAAAAAGACCAAAAAAACAAAAGGGTTCCCTTTCTGATTCTGATATGCCGATACTTTCCCCGCAACTTATTAACATAAGAAGCGCCTTGGATAAGCCATTAGGGGGATCTGGTGCGGAGGCTGGCCCAGATCAGCCCAGCCCTGTGTTTATCACAGAGGAGATGCTAGCCGTATCCCTAGGGGGGCTAGAAGAGAGAATAGCAACATTGATCGCTAGAGCTATTCCTGGTAAGAAACGGGTTAGATCCCCATCACCAGGAGGGGTATCCTCAGATGCTGAGATTCTCTCTCCAGAGGAATTGGAATCACAGGAGGATCAACTAGACCTGAACCAAGAGGGTTCAGGGATTGAGGGATCTGCCTCTGAGGAACCATTTTCAGACTCCCAGACAGAAAGACTGTGGGTACAGTCTTTGACGGACATGGTCCGCTCGGCATTTAGTTTACCATTGCCAGAGCCTCAGGTTCCTCCGGTATCCTCTCTGGGCTCTTTGAAAGCTCCGTTAAACAACGCAGTTTTTCCGGTCCATCCTCTCTTGGAGGAATTGATCTTTCGGGATTGGGTACGGCCGGACAGGATTTTTCTGCCACCGAAAAGATTTGCGGTCATTTACCCCATGGAGGAAAAGTTCTCCAAGAGGTGGAGGCTCCCAGTAGTGGATGCAGCCATCTCATGTGTGAATAAATCACTAACTTGCCCGGTGGAAAACATACATATGTTTAAAGATCCAGTTGATAAAAGATTAGAAACACTTTTAAAAGCATCCTTTGCTACGGCAGGAGCAGTGGTACAGCCAGCTGTGGCTGCAATTGGAGTTTGTCAGGCATTAAAAGACCAGACAAAGGAAATGTTAAGGGACATGCCTACCCAACAAGCAGAAGAGTTTTCTGACATTCCCAGAGCTCTGTGTTTTGCGGTAGATGCTATAAAAGATTCCATCCAGCAGGCCTCTCGTTTATCACTATGTTTGGTGCACATGAGAAGGCTCTTATGGTTGAAGAACTGGGCGGCGGAGCCCCCATGCAAAAAGCTTCTGGCAGGGTTTCCCTTCCATGGAGGACGACTCTTCGGAGAGGATCTGGATAAATATATTCAGACTATTTCAAATGGCAAGAGTACCCTTTTACCGGTCAAAAAGACATTCCGGGCTCCTACATTTAAAAGGCAGCTCTTTCCTGTCTCGGGGCCCTCAAATTCCAGGCAGTATCGACGGCCGCCTGCACGATCCAACGTTAACAGTAGATCGCAGGGACAGACCCCTGGGGGTAAGAGGCCGTGGTATCGCAAGCCGTCAAAGACAGCCCCTAAGTCTGCCTTATGAAGGGGCGCCCCCACTCTTGCGGGTGGGGGGAAGGCTTCGTTTCTTCTCAGAGGTTTGGGAAGCCAAGATCCCCGACAAATGGGTCCGGGCATCTGTAACCACAGGTTACAGACTGGAGTTTCTAAGGTATCCTCCGCCTCATTTTCAAGAATCAAGGCTACCAAGGGATCCAGCAAGGAAGGCCTCAATGCTGGCAGCTTTGGATCACCTGCTTGGCCAGGACGTAATTATAGAAGTGCCAGCCCAAGAGCAAGGCCTAGGTTTCTATTCCAATCTCTTTGTCATACCAAAGCCCAACGGCGATGTCAGGCCAATCTTGGTCCTAAAGAGGTTAAACGGTTACCTAAGGGTTCGTTCCTTCCGGATGGAATCCATCCGGTCAGCAGCCGCCGCGCTTCAGAAGGACGATTTTCTGGCCTCCATAGACATAAAGGATGCTTACCTTCATGTACCAATCTTTCAGTCGCATCAAAGATTTTTACGCTTCGCGGTGGGGCAGCGACACTTCCAATTCAGGGCGCTCCCCTTCGGGCTGGCCACGGCCCCCCGGGTATTCTCGAAGATCCTAGCCCCAATTCTGGCCAATTTAAGGATCCAAGGGGTCACAGTCCTAGCATACTTGGACGACCTTTTAATCATAGATCACTCACGGCCGGGTCTGCAAAAGGCAGTAAACCTCACGGTTCGGTACCTCGAAGAATTCGGCTGGGTCCTAAACCGGGGAAAGTCAGCGTTCCAGCCTACAAAGCAGTTGGAATACCTCGGCATGAGGTTAGACACAGAACATCAAAAGGTGTTCCTGCCCCTTGTAAAGATCGAAGCTATCAAGGGGTTGGTTCAGTTGGTTCTAAACAAGAAAAAACCAACTATTCGCCTGTGTATGCGATTACTAGGCAAGCTAGTGGCCACATTCGAGGCAGTACCATACGCTCAGATCCACACTCGCGTCCTACAGGCAGCCATTCTAGCAGCCTGGGGCAAGAGAGCACATGCCTTAGAGTCCCCTTTGACGCTATCATCAAGGGTCCGACAAAGCCTGGCCTGGTGGTTGAACCCTCAGAATCTTCTAAAGGGAAAATCCTTCAGCCCTGTTGTCTGGAAGGTAGTTACCACAGACGCCAGCCTGGCAGGCTGGGGGGCGGTCTTCGAGGGGTTCTCCCGCCAGGGAACTTGGGTGAAAGCGGAGAGGCAGCTCCCCATCAATATCTTGGAGATCAGAGCTGCTCGCCTAGCCCTTCTGGCTTGGACCTCCAGATTAAAGGGGTTCCCGGTGAGAATCCAGTCAGACAATGCCACGGCGGTGGCATACATAAACCACCAAGGGGGAACCAGGAGCCAGGCCGCTCAGAGGGAGGTGAACTTGATTTTTCAATGGGCAGAGGTTCATGTACCCTGCATTTCAGCGATATTCATTCCCGGAGTGGACAACCTGCAGGCAGACTTCTTAAGTCGCCAGAGTCTGTTGCCAGGGGAGTGGTCTCTGCATCCCCAGGTCTTTCAGACAATCTGCCAGAGGTGGGGAATGCCGGACGTAGATATAATGGCATCCAGGTTCAACAAGAAACTAGACAGGTTCGTGTCGCGAGCGAGGGATCCTATGGCCTGCGGAACCGATGCGTTGGTTTGCCCTTGGCATCAATTCAGACTTCTATATGCATTCCCTCCACTACAGTTACTCCCGCGCCTGTTGCGCAAGATCAGAGTGGAGAACAAGCCAGTCATTCTAGTAGCTCCGGCTTGGCCCCGGAGGACTTGGTACTCACTAGTCCTGAAGATGGCAGTGGGAGACCCTTGGACTCTTCCTCTACAACCAGACCTACTCTCACAAGGCCCGATCCTCCACCCTACATTACAGCGTCTAAATTTGACGGCCTGGAGGCTGAATCCCTGATTCTCAGGGGTAGGGGTCTGTCTAGGCAGGTAATTCCTACCCTGATTAGGGCTAGAAAGCCGGTCTCCAGGGTGATTTATTACAGGGTGTGGAGGAACTACGTAGGCTGGTGTGAATCCAAAAGATGGAATTCCCGCAAATATACTATTGATAGGGTGTTAAGTTTTCTCCAGCTAGGAGTGGATAAAGGCCTGGCACTAAGCACAATCAAAGGACAGATCTCAGCTCTGTCAGTGTGGTTTCAGAGGCCGCTGGCCACCCACTCGCTGGTAAAGACCTTCTTACAGGGGGTCTTGCGTATTAATCCTCCTGTCAAGTCACCAATTTGTCCATGGGACTTAAATCTTGTCCTGTCCACTCTACAAAAACAGCCTTTTGAGCCGTTGGCTGAGATTCCTTTAGTCTTACTGACAAGAAAATTGGTTTTTCTTGGTCGCCATAGTTTCGGCCAGGAGAGTGTCAGAATTAGCAGCCTTATCGTGTAAGGAACCATATCTCGTTCTGCATAAGGACAGGGCAGTTCTCCGGCCCCATCCTTCCTTTCTACCAAAGGTTATATCCAAATTTCACTTAAACCAGGATTTGGTACTTCCATCCTTCTTTCCAAAACCTACATCTAGAAAGGAGGGGTTGCTGCATACCTTGGATATTGTCCGGGCCATGAAGGCCTATCTTAAAGCTACAGAAAAGATCCGGAAAACAGATGTGTTATTCGTTCTACCAGATGGCCCCAAGAAGGGGCAGGCAGCTGCAAAATCCACCATCTCGAGATGGATTAGACAATTAATCATTCAAGCCTACGGGTTGAAGAGGTTGCCTCCTCCGTTGTCGGTAAAGGCCCATTCTACCAGGGCCATGGGCGCCTCTTGGGCAGCACACCATCAGATCTCTATGGCTCAGATATGCAAGGCGGCAACGTGGTCATCAGTCCACACGTTTACAAGGTTTTATCAACTAGACGTGAGAAGAAATGCGGATGCTGCCTTTGGTCAGGCAGTACTACAGGCTGCAGTTTGAAATCCTCGGGATCAGAAACACCCTTGGTTATAAAAAAAAAAAAAAAAAAAAGTTTTTTTCTTGACTAAGTTAGAATTATTATTATGATTTGAGTTTATCTCTAAATTGAATCCTTCTTTGGAAGATGTCTCCCTCCCCTCATTAAAGCATTGCTTTCGGACATCCCACATAGTAATGAATATGCCGCTCTGTGTCCCGTGATGTACGAGAAAGAAAAAGGGATTTTTAAATACAGCTTACCTGTAAAATCCTTTTCTTGGAGTACATCACGGGACACAGAGCTCCCACCCCTCTTTTGGGTGACCATTTTGGGAGGCATACTGCTTGCTACAAAACTGAGGGACTCCCTCTAGGGGAGGGGGTTATATAGGGAGGGGACTTCCTGTTTGAGATTGCCAGTGTCCACACCTGAAGGTACTCCATATAACCCACATAGTAATGAATATGCCGCTCTGTGTCCCGTGATGTACTCCAAGAAAAGGATTTTACAGGTAAGCTGTATTTAAAAATCCCTTTTTTTTTACCTTAATGCATAGATTGCATTAAGGTGAAAAAAAAATTCCTTTAAAACTCCTTTAATTGGTTAACGTCATTCTCATTAGTCTTCGCAAAGTGGCGGGACGTACTGTGGTCTTTGTAGCCTGTTTTGATGTTGAACCAATATTTGTTGCGCCAATTTATAAAGGTTTGTTTATGGTTTTTCAAATGCAATTTTTTAGGAAAAAATACACTTTAATGAATTGAGAAAAACTTAACAGTAAAGTTAGCCCAACTTAACAGTAATGTTAGCTCATTTTTTTTGGATAAATAAATAGATACCCAACATGTCATGAGACAAAAATCACCATAGGTGGCTCCTTCAGTTTAACAGCCGAGCAGATTTTAGCCGCATCGGTTGTTATCCCTGAAGAGCCAAAAAATGCTCTAAAAAAACGGTACCGGGATGACCCCTGAAAGCCGAGGCCACATATGTGCGTAAGCTCGGCGGGAAGGAGTTAATCTACTTTAGAGGCCATCAGCAGTACTTTAGGAGTCCATGAGCAGGGATATGACCAGTGCATTACAAAGAAGAAATACCGTATGTTATTGCAAAGAATACCTTAAGAGAAAACCTTGATAATATAAATGATAATGTAAGGATAAGAAATAGGAGGCATGGGAATAAAGAGTTTTAGTTATTTTTACCACTCATGCGTATTAAGGGGGATTTATCTTTATATATTTATTACAGGTATTTATATAACAGCAACAATTTACACAGTGCTATAAAAATATATTGTACATTCATATCAGTCCCTCTAAGGAGCTTACAATCTCAGGTGCCTAACGCATATTCATACATGCACACATACTAAGGCTAATTGAGACAGAAGCCAATTAACCTACCAGCATGTCTTTGGAACATCAGAGGAATTTGCATTACCAAAAAATCTCCAAGACACCCATATTTAAAAATGTATTATACATCTAGATCATCCAGTAAAAACATTTATGTCATGAAAACCATATACATTTTATTTAAAAACACAAACATAATCTAAAATATTTTATCCAAAATTGTACACAGAGATACAAACATACAACAATAACCATCATCTCCCTCTCTCTGACCATTTTTATATGGATATATGTATGTCTCATTAACTTCTGTAATCAATGGTATAATCAATTCTAATCATATGACTGGACATTGGATATTCTGACTGTGTGTATGCACCATTAGACTTTTTCTGTCGGAATTTCCAATGGACTTAGATAGAGAGCAGGTTCTCAATTTTCCCGACGGAAAAAAATTCCTATCGGAAAATACGTTCATCTGTATGGAATTGCGACGGGAAAAAAACCCTGCATGCTCGGGAACAATTTGACGCATGCTCGGAAGCATTGAACTTCATTTTTCTCTGCTCGTTGTAGTGTTGTACGTCACGTGTTCTTGACGGTCGGAATTTGGTGTGACCGTGTGTACCCAAGACAAACTTGAGTGGAATTCCGTCGGAAAAAAAAATAGGATTTTTTTCCAACAGAAAATCCGATCATGTGTACACGGCATAATTGTCCAAATTCCCTCTGAATGAATGCAAGTTGTTATTAAAGAATTCAAAATGTCCCAGGTCATACGTTACACTGAAAAAGACTTCTATGCAGACATATATTGGGCTTAAAGGGGTTGTAAAGACAAAAATATTTTCCTCTTAAATTAAAGTCTGACAGTGGCTGATAAAGTAAAAAGTAATGTTTTGCATTATAACTAGTTTGATACCTGTTGAAATAAAGCTGTTTTATTCACCTTCGTCACTCCTGAATCGTTATTCCTACGTTTGCGGTGCGCATTCATTCTTGCTACATCACGGCCTAATGGGAACTACAGTTCCCATTAGGCTTAGCCTCCATGCCTGTGAGGCATAAGAGAGCATCTTCACGCAGGGCTGTAGTCATAGGGAGGGGGTGAGCATATTCTGCTTTCCACAATGCAGATGCTGGTGGAAAGCAAGAAGAGGAGAGACAGGAAATGGCATTTTCAAACCTGGATTACTGTGTTTTGGAGGTCAAAAGGAAAAACGAGGTAAGTGATATTTAAATGCTCTAGCTTACAGCAATCAATTGATCTAATAAAAAATGAACCTTTAGTGTTCCTTTAATCCACCAGTACTGTGATAACCACAAATGCATTTGTATGATTCCCACTGTTTAGATGGTTATTGTGTCACTAACACCACTATATATAATTCTTGTTGTCAACTGTCATAGGGGACATGCGTTTCCAGAGAGGATTAATCTTAGACACCACTAGACATCACCAAGATATGCTCTTGAATCCATTTATGAATGTAGCAATTATAGAAAATACATGTTCCATATAGTGGTTCTGTTTTAACCCCCCTCAACCAGCACAGAAGATAAATTTGAATATGGATAATAAAGAATGCAGTGCCAAGTCCATATATATAGAAGAAGGCCCAAAAAAATTGTAAGGATGGAGTCCTTGTTAAGCATCCAAAAAGATGCAACTGCCAGTAAGGCTAAGGCTACATTTAAACAGGTGATTAGCTGTCCTTGCCTTCAAAATAAATGAGAATATATTCTCCATGAGAATGTTTGCATTTACTGTGGAAGGTAAAGCTGACAGTCTGCACGGGAATTAACATATTTACCCCCAAAAATATATATATATAATTGCTATCTGTGGGAAGTAAATGAGACATTCCTCATCAAAAATTGTGGCATGTACTTTTTTTTGTGGGAGGTAAAGCAGCCATTCCACATGGGAATGAATACATTTAGCCAACACACAAAAAAAGTGTAGTTTTCTTCAGGGGGAGGTAAAGCAGCCATTTTGCATGAGAATGGACATATTTACCCCACACACAAGAAAAAGTGTAATGGTATTCTGTGTGAGGTAAAGCAGCCATTCCACATGGGAATGGATGCATTTATCACACACAAGAAAAAGTGTGACTTAAAGCAGCCATTCACACACATACCCTGGTACAGGGCTAAACCTTGAGGAGAATCCATGAGCCTTCTCTCCTGTCACACCTCCCCAAACAATTATATAATTGGATAATTCTGCCTCTACACGCACTTGCCTCTAAATGTCTTTCAACCCCTATATGTGCATGGACACATAGGCTAACATAAAATCCCTGTAAAGTTGGCATTTTTGATGCCCAGTATGCATGAGGCCTTTATCTTTTATAATATAAAACTTGCATTATTTCTATACTGTGTACATCGATATACTTATGGTTAAAGTGGTGCACATTTTTATCCTAATGCATTCTATGCAATAAGATAAAAAACCTTCAGTGTGCATAAGCCCCCTAACAGTTGTCTGAGCCCCTTATCGATCCAGCGATGTCGCACGAGAGTCGAGCTGTCCGGGTCTTTCCCTCCATTGGCCCTCGCTGCTGTCAATTAAAGTCAGTGAGCCAATAAGGAGAGAGAGGGGGCAGGGCTGAGCTGTATGGCTGCCTGAATTTACACAGAGCAGCAAATGGGCTGGGGTGCCCCATAGCAAGCTGCTGGCTGTGTGGGCACTCGGCAGGAGGGAGGGGCCAGGAGCGCAGATGAGAGACCTGATTTGTATTTTTTTTTAAACAAAGAAAAACACGACTTTATTATCACTTTAATGTTGCATGCAGGTTGCAGTGGTTCTTCTGTTCCCAATTACTATGATTAAATTACTGAGTAATTTCATAGGAAGCAAATCCCTTCTGTTCACAGAGGGGATTCGCCCCGTCTTGGGTGGAGGCATTGCCAACCTTATTATCAAACCTACTCTTCTTTGTAGCAAAGATTCTGGTTCTGTTTTTTTACCTACGTGTTTAATGCAATCTCTTGTTTGAGGTAGGCAATTTATTAAAATCCTCCCCCTCCCCATGATGGGACTTCAGTGGCAACAAGCTAAATTTTATGGATGTTGGCAACCATTCAGCTACTAGTCCTATTTCATAAGAGGGCTACAAGACCAACCCAACAATAGGACACAAAAAAAACACAAATGTTGCAAGATATTTTGTATGTCAACAAGGGTTCAGTTTTTTTCCCCTTGTTTAACCCAAGATAAGTATGTGTGTGTGTATATATATATATATATATATATATATATATATATATATATATATATATATATATATATTTATATATATATATATATACACACACTATTGTGCTCATAAGTTTATATACCCTGGCAGAATTTTATGATTTTTTGGGCATTTTTCAGAGAATATGAATGATAACACACAACTTTTCTATGACTCAAGGTTAGTGTTTGGCCATTTATTATCAATCAAGAAATCATAGAAATCCAAGAAATCATAAATTCTGCCAGGGTATGTTAACTTATGAGCACAACTGTGTGTATATATATATAATTGTAAGGGGTTAGCTCGATAGCGGTGGTGTGTGGCCCCCTTGGTGGGTTCACTGCACACTGAACTATACAGAGAGGCAGCCGAAGACGGTTGAAAACAAAGAGTTTGGTTTATTCTTCCATATTGCTGGAAACAAGTGCAAGCATCCAAACAGCATAAACAAAACAAAACATAAAATAAACCCTGGCCATTTAGGGTGTCTACCTTCACCACACAGGAACCTACCTATGGAGTCTGGCACAGCCTACTGCTGGGCAGACACTGCTGGTCATACAGCAGAAAAACAATAGTCTTTTTGATTTTTTTATCACACAGAAAGATCAACACCACCTCACCTCTTCAGAAGTCTTTTGGCTCACTGCTCTCTTTAACCACTTTAGCCCCAGAATACCAGAACACTTTTTGTGATTCGGCACTGCGTCGCTTTAACTGACAATTGCGCGGTCGCGCGACGTGGCTCCCAAACAAAATTGTCTTCCTTTTTTTCCCACAAATAGAGCTTTCTTTTGGTCGTATTTGATCATCTCTGCGGTTTTTATTTTTTGCACTATAAACAAAAATAGAGCGACAACTTTGAAAAAAATGCAATATTTTTTACTTTTTGCTATAATAAATATCCCCCAAAAATATATAAAAAACATTTTTTTTCCTCAGTTTAGGCCGATACGTATTCTTCTACATATTTTTCGTAAAAAAAAAATCACAATAAGCGTTTATTAATTGGTTTGCGCAAAAGTTATAGCGTTTACAAAATAGGGGGTCGTTCTATGGCATTTTTATTATTTATTTTTTTTACTAGTAATGGCGGCGATCAGCATTTTTTTTCAGTACTGCGACATTATGGCGGGCACTTCGGACACTTTTGACTCATTTTTGGGGCCATTGGCATTTTTATAGCGATCAATGCTATAAAAAAAGGATTTTTAATAAACAGCTTACCTGTAAAATCCTTTTCTTGAAGTACATCACGGGACACAGAGCGCATAGCCATTACACTTGGGTTATATGGGTACCTTCAGGTGTGGACACTGGTGTAATCAATTTCACAGGAAGTTTCCTCCCTATATAACCCCCTCCCACTGGGAGTGCTTCAGTTTTGTAGCAAGCAATTCTCCAGAGGTTACACAATGTTCCCCAAAAGAGGGGTGGGAGCTCTGTGTCCCGTGATGTACTTCAAGAAAAGGATTTTACAGGTAAGCTGTTTATTAAAAATCCTTTTTTCTTTATCGTACATTACGGGACACAGAGCGCATAGCCATTACACTTGGGATGTCCTAAAGCAATGCTCTATGAAGGGAGGGAGACCGTAAGGCCAAGAATAGCCAAATAAAAACATTGTCAGGAGAAAACATGGCTCCACCAACAGAAAAACAAGGGGGCGTGAACCGGGCCAGAGGATTCTATACTGCTGCCCGTAGGACAGCCTGCCCAAAAGCTGCATCCGTACCCTTTGCAACGTCCAACTTATAAAATTTAGTAAACGTATGTACGGAAGACCAGGTTGCCGCCTTGCAAACCTGTGCCATAGAGATCTGATGGTGTGCCGCCCAGGAGGCACTCATGGCCCTCGTAGAATGGGCTTTAACTGATAAGGGAGGTGGAACGCGCTTCAGACCATATGCCTGAAAAATCAGCTGCTTAATCCACCTAGCCAAGGAAGACTTGGCAGCCGGCTGACCCTTCTTGGGGCCATCCGGAAGAACAAAAAGCACATCTGTTTTCCGAATCTTCTCTGTAGCCTTGAGATAGACCCTCATGGCTCGAACCACGTCCAAAGTATGAAGCCGTCTTTCCTCTCTGGACTGGGGAGTAGGAAAGAAGGATGGTAGGACTAGGTCCTGATTCAAGTGAAAACTGCATATGACCTTGGGAAGGAAAGAAGGTTGAGGCCGCAGAACCACTCTGTCCTTATGCAGAATAAGGTATGGCTCCCTGCATGACAAGGCTGCCAGCTCGGAAACCCTTCTGGCTGAAGCCATAGCCACCAAGAAAACCAACTTTCGGGTTAGTAGCACAAGAGGGATTTCTGTCAGAGGTTCAAACGGCTGCCTTTGTAAAGCTGACAAGACCAGATTTAAATTCCAGGGGCAGAGGGGAGCTCTAATAGGGGGATTCACATGCAAGACCCCCTGCAAGAAGGTTTTCATAAGCGAATGGGTGGCCAAGGGTCTTTGAAACCATATTGATAAAGCCGACACCTGCCCCTTTAGAGTACTAAGAGCCAACCCTTTGTCAACGCCAACCTGGAGGAATCGCAAGATCCTGTCAATAAAAAACTTTCGAGGATGCCATTTTTGAGACTCGCACCACTCCACATAGGTTCTCCAGACACTGTAATAAATATTTCTGGAGACCGGTTTCCTAGCCTGAATCAATGTAGATATGACCTGATCTGAGAGGCCTCTGCCCTTAAGAATTAGGGATTCAGCCGCCAAGCCGTCAAATTTAGCTGCTGTGAAGCAGGATGGCAGATTGGGCCCTGAGACAGCAGATCTGGGCGCAGGGGGAGCGGCCACGGCGCCCCGACTGACTTCTTCACGATGAGTGCGTACCAAGCCCTCCTGGGCCAGGCTGGGGCCACCAGGATCACAGGCCTGCGCTCCACCCGGATCCTCCGTAGAAGGCGGGGAATCATCTGCAGTGGAGGGAACGCATACAGAAGAGAAAACTGGTGCCAAGGACAAACCAAGGCATCGGTCCCGTAGACCGAGGGATCCTTGGCTCGGGATATGAATTTGTCCAACTTTTTGTTGGATCTCGTTGCCATAATGTCCACATCTGGGACTCCGAATCTTTGGCAAATCTCTTGGAATACCTGGGGGTGAAGAGACCATTCCCCCGGGAGCAACTGTTGACGACTCAAAAAATCTGCTTGAGAATTGTCTATCCCTGGGATGAACACCGCCGAGATGCAGGGTACATGGGCTTCGGCCCATGAGAAAATCAGGTTTACTTCTCTTTGGGCTGCTGGGCTCTTCGTGCCCCCCTGGTGGTTTATGTATGCCACCGCAGTGGCGTTGTCGGACTGTATCCTTACTGGCAGACCCTGAAGGGGGAGAGTCCAGGCGATCAGGGCCAGCCGAGCAGCTCTGATCTCCAAGATATTGATGGGAAGCAGTTTTTCTGCCTCCGACCACTGCCCTTGCTGGGTCTGTTCTTCTTTAACTGCCCCCCAACCTGACAGGCTGGCATCCGTGGATACTATCTTCCACGTGATGGGGCAAAAGGATTTCCCTTTTGACAAATTTTGAGAGACCAGCCACCAAGACAGGCTGCGCCGGACCTTCGGGGAGAGCACTAACGGACGATCTAACGCCTGAATGGACTTGTTCCAAGCAGAGAGAATGGCTGCCTGAAGATATCTGGTATGGATCTGGGCGTAGGGCACAGCCTTGAAGGCGGCCACCATCTTCCCCAGCAGTCGCATACATAGGCGAATAGTCGGCCTCTTCTTGCCTAAGATCACTTGAACTGCTTGAGCTATTGATCTATGCCAAGACTAAAATGCCTTCTGTCCTTAGGACGGCTAGCACCGGGGCTAACACCTTTGTGAATACCTGCGGAGCTGTTGCCAACCCGAAAGGGAGGGCTACGAACTGGTAATGGCAGTGATCTATCATAAAACGAAGAAACCTGTGATGTGCCGGGTAGATCGGCACGTGCAGATACGCATCTTTTATGTCTATAGATGCTAGCAAGTCGTCTTGATGTAGGCTGGCTGCCACCGAACGTATGGACTCCATACGAAAGGTCTGAATGTTTAGAAAGCGATTTAGGCGTTTGAGGTCCAAGATAGGCCTGACGTCGCCATTGGGCTTTGGTATTATGAAAAGGTTGGAGTAGAATCCCAGACCCCATTCCTGGGTTGGTACTTCTACAATTACCCCTTGAAGCAAGAGACGATCCAATGCTTTTACAAGAGAGGCCCTCTTTAATGGGTCGCTTGGAAGACTTGACCCCTGAAAATGAGGAGGGGGGACTTCCCGAAACTCTAGCTTGTAGCCCGTGGTTACCACGGATCTTACCCAAGAGTCGGGAATTCTGGCCTTCCACACTTCGGAGAAAAACCGAAGCCTTCCCCCCACCCAAGAGAGTGGGGGCGCCCCTTCATGAATCTGACTTGAGGACTGGTTTAACCGGCTTGCGAGACCATGGCCTCTTGCCTGTCGTGGCTTGTCCTTGTGGGCGGCTATTAAATGCTTAACGCCCGGGAGGCCGTCGATACTGACGGGAAGTTGAAGGGGCCGAGCCTGCGAAGGCCTGTCGCTTAAATGCGGGCCCACGCGATCTTTTCTTGACAGGCAAGAAAGAACTTTTACCACTTGATATGGTCTGGATATATTTATCTAGGTCTTCACCGAATAGTCTCCCACCATGAAAGGGAAATCCTGCTAAAAGCTTTTTGCAGGGTGCCTCTGCTGACCAGTTTTTTAGCCACAAAAGGCGACGCATATGAACCAACAGCAGAGATAAACGGGACGCCTGTTGAACGGAGTCCTTAATAGCATCTACTGCAAAGCAGAGAGCTCTTGGGAGGTCAGCCAATTCACGAGCTTGCTGAGCCGGTATGTCCCTTAATATCTGTTTAGTCTGATCCTTTAAAGCCTGACAAACGCCAATGGCTGCCACTGCTGGCTGAACCACGGCACCTACTGTGGTAAAAGAAGCCTTCAGTAGGGTCTCCAATTTTTTGTCGACTGGATCTTTAAACACCTGGACATTTTCCACCGGACAGGTCAGGGATTTATTTACGCAGGAAATGGCTGCGTCCACGGTAGGGAGTGCCCATTTCTTTGCAAATTCTTCTTCCATAGGATAGAGAATGGTGAACCTTTTAGGAGGGATAAAAATCCTATCAGGTCGAGCCCAATCCTGAAAAATCACGCTCTCCAGAAGGGGGTGAACCGGGAAAGACGCACCACTCAATGGTGCCTTCAAGGAACCTAAAGAGGATACCGCGGGGGCTAATTGTTCTGACACTGGAAGTTTAAAAGCAGTGCGAACCATATCCGTCAGAGACTGGATCCACAGACTCTCTGCTTAAGAAGCCGAAAAAATTTCATCTGTAGTGGAATCTTCAATGTCTGACCCGTCAGGACTCAGGTCCGCTTGATCCCCCTGTGGGTCCAATTCCTCCGAAGAGAGGACCTCTGCATCCGAACACACCGTTCTAGGTGACGGGGATCTAGCCCGTTTGCCACCCGGCAAAGAGCGGGCAATTAAAGCAGTTAACCTTTTCTCTAGCCCACCCAGGGTGGATTCTAGCATTTCTTCCGTAACATAAACGGGAATGGGTTGATTGGGGGCCGCCTCTGCCCCTAGCACCCTCAATGGCTCCTGCACGATGCTGTTCGGTGGTCTATCTGGTGAGGGTGGGACCACTGGAGCCTGGCCCAAATCCTCTGACCCCGTTGGAGACCCCTTTACTTTTTTGGCACCTTTTGCAGCCTTAGCTGGTCCTGATCCCTTGGAAGCCATTGCACAACCTTGAGACACCCCTACAGCCAACACCCAACTGTTGTAGCTAGAAGTGAAACATTAATAAGGACAGGCTATGGTAAAAAAAAATCTAAATTTTCATACGCCTGAGAAGGCGGCAATACCGAGGAAATTCCTGTGAGTATTGCCACACCAATGCCCGTTAGCTGGAGTCCAAGGTTGCCCCGACTCAGATACTGCCAGATCTAAGGCTGAGTCCCTTTAAGAAAAAAATCTTTTTTTTTTTTTCTGGTCAGTGTGGACTTAAGTCCAGACCTGAAGATCCACAAACCACCACTGGGTGTCACTGTTAGCCAGAACTGGCTCAGCTGCGCGCTCTATGTCCTCACTCTCCACTGCTCTCAGGAGGGAATGACCAGCCAGGAAATGCTTTTTTGCTTTATCTGAGACCTGACGCTGCTGGCCCGCCCCCCCACGCACGCTGACGCTGTAAAAGGCGGCGCGCACGTGCGCGCGTGCGCGCCCCCGCCCCCCCCATGCTGAAACCAACATGGAGGAAGCAGAGAGCAGAGGAGAAGCCTGGACCAGCGCTAGTAACACAGACACCCGGTAAGCCACTAATCTTTGTAGTGCACACATAGAGGAAGCTGTCCCCCTAGGCTTCCTAGGAAACAGGAGTTTTGTCAGCACTTCCTCTCTATACACGTGGGGCTGCAGTATCATGCTAACAGGCAAATCTGGGGGGAGTAGCAAAATACATATCTTTAAAAGCATATATATATCTACATGTTATCTGGGTAAACATTAGTACATCCCATCCTGCCTCAAAAGACATAGTGGAGATAGTGGCTGATGCACAAGCATACCATTAGCCAACCCAGAACCCCCAGGGGGATACCTACTGTCGAACCAAGTCCCGCAGGTTCCCTCTTACCTGCTCCACGCCGCAGGGTATTGCAAAATGCAAGAGGCCCAGCCTTCCCCCATCTCCGTGGGTATTGTCTTGGACCTTCAGGGACCGGGGTCCTGTGTTAAGGAACCCACACCCCTGGACCTATATAGCATCCTGGCATCAGTAGCGTTTAGTTCTTGGAAGAGACTAAGGCACTGGAGCCCAGAATCCAGCCCTCCAAGGAGAGGCATTATAGGCAAAACCCCACTCCAGCAGGGCCCGGGTACCGTACACCTTGGCTTTGAAGCACTTCGGACGGATCCGGCTAGCTATCCTGGGTCCCGAGACCTCCGAGGGACAGCTAGACGTGACCAACACCTAAGACACTGGCGAAAAAACTGAAGCACTCCCAGTGGGAGGGGGTTATATAGGGAGGAAACTTCCTGTGAAATTGATTACACCAGTGTCCACACCTGAAGGTACCCATATAACCCAAGTGTAATGGCTATGCGCTCTGTGTCCCGTGATGTACGATAAAGAAAATGCATTGTATTACTATAAAAATGCCATTGGCAGTGAAGGGGTTAACACTAGGGGGCAGGGAAGGGGTTAAGTGTGTTCCTGGGTGTGTTCTGACTGTATGGGGGGGTGGCCTCACTAGGGGAAATCACTGATCTTCTGTTCATACATTGTATGAACAGAAAATCAGCGTTTCCCCCACTGACAGGAACGAGAGCTATGTGTTTACACACATAGCTCCCGTTCCCCGCTCTGTAACGAGCAATTGCTAGCGGCCGCTTTAAAGCGGACGTATTGCTACGGGCTCTCACCCAGGAGTGCCGCCGTCCCGCAGTAATATGATGGCGGGCGGTCGGCAAGCGGTTAACTCAAAAAGCCGCAGGATGCAGCAATCAGTAGTAATCCTCTGGATTACTTATAGAGGCCTTAATTGCCTCATTTTGAACAGCTGAAGCTTTCCAACGTCCTTAAATCTTTCTGGCTACTTCTGCAGCCGAAAGCTGATAGTAATTGGTGTATTTTCTAAACAAGGCAGAAATGTATCTCCCGTCTGTGACAACACCCACAGATTTACCTGACTTCCTGTCACAATAGATAGATAGATAGATAGATAGATAGATAGATAGATAGATAGATAGATAGATAGATAGATAGATAGATAGATAGATAGATAGATAGATAGATAGATAGATAGATATTTTTTCCTGACCCATATTTCAGGGCCTGATTTAGGTTCTGTGAAATGTAAACAAAGTTTACATAACATCCTATTCCTACCATGCTGTACTACATCCGCAGCAGTGAAGAAGTTTATCTTGTATTCATTATTACAAAAGTTGCATTAATTTGTGTCTTTTATATCTGCCTTTAACTTTACAGAATGTAATTTATTAACAGCATGTTGTTGATATTAAATATACACAATTCTTTGTTTCTAGGTTTCATTTTATCAACGTTCAATCACACATTGAAATAATTTTAATTCGAAACACTTCACACTAGTAAACAAAGCAAAACATAATAAATGAAACTAGCGCAATAAGAAGTGTGAGCTGACTGAAAAGAAACAGTGAATTTGAGTAGTGTGTTGCTTATTGCCTATTTCTTCTCAATGATAAGATCATTGAGAAGAAATAGTCTATGCTTGGTGCTCTGGATGAATAGAATTAAGAATGATGGTAATTATACATATTTTATTCTCTTCTGTTTCTAGTGGATATTGAGTTTATTATCTATAGCAGAATTTAAGAAACTTTACAAAAGTAATGCAGAAGTATTTAAATAGCATTTGTGCTGTATAACGAAATGCAAAGCACCAGGATTTACATTATTCTAGTTTAGGATTTACTAAAGCTAGACCTACATATATAATAAAGTTCAGATATGAATCTGTGAAACCATTAATTTTAAAGGGAATCTGTATTTTTTTAACATTTTATTTTTCTTTATTGTGTTCTGCACTAAAAAAATGCATTTTTAAATAGTTCTTAAAGCTCAATTTAATTCTCAGTTTAAAGTGTACCTCTTCCCAGACTATGCATACTAAAGCTGGCAATAGATGGTTTGAATGCCGGCCAGTTCAGCAGGGACCAGCTGAGATACAAACCATCTATGTGCAGGCTGATTGTACCCAAGTAAATCCATCGTTCGACTTGGGTACAACCAGCATGTTAGATATTCACATGCAATTATTGGCAGATAATTTAGTCAATATCAATAATCACTGTGTTCTCCCGGCAGGGATGGCTCCTCGTGCCCCTCCACCGAGAGAACACAATAACTCCACGAGAGGGATTATCCCATCAACACAGCCAGTGGTTGCCTTAAGATTTTACTTACAATTTACTTAACAGCCAGTAAAAGCACTTTAAGGGTGAGTTCACACTTATGCAAATTGGATGCGGGTTTCCATGCATCCAATTCACATGACAGGAGACTATAAGTGTCTCTCTATAGAAACGTATCGCACATCTCAGGGGCAGCCACGATTCACACTGAAAAAGGTTCCTGTGCGTCTTTGGCTCTGTTTCATTTGCACCAAAAACGGTGTACAGGGACGCACTGAACCCCATGCTGTGAGCCACGGCTAGTGTGAACCCAGTCTAAAACAAGGTTCTCATTCATCTTTGTAGCTAAAAGCTTTGTGGACAAATTCTTCTTTACAACAGAGACACTGAAACCTTAGGTCTTTCATTATTGCTTTCTGTAAGGCCTCGTACACACGACTGTTTTCCTTGGCAGAATCCATCAAGAAACTTGGTGGGGGAGCTTTTTTTCCGAGGAAACCGGTCGTGTGTACGTTTTTCATCGAGGAAACTGTCGCGGAATTCGACAAGCAAAAAAGAGAGCAAGAGAGCAAGTTCTCTTTTTCCTCGACGGGAGTCCAAATTGGCTCATTGTGTTCCTCGTCGGGCTGCTTTTCGACAAGAAATTAGAGTGTGTGTATGCTTAGAAACCCGCGCACCTTCGGTAAAAGTAGTATTTGTAATAGAAATAGCACATTTGTCACGCTGTAACAGACTGAAAAGTGAAAATGTCTCTTACCAGACTTTAACTGAACACGCAGTAACATGAGATTAGCAAAAGCAGCCCCAAGGGTTGTGCCAGTGGAATTGAACTTCCCCTGCCGTAGTATGCGGTGAAGTCACCGTGTTGTTTAGCAGTTACAGCAAACTGTTGAGTTATTTGTTTTGAGATAAATGTTTTATATGTATGCATAAAAATTGATTATTGTAAATACCCCTGTAAGTGTTAAATTGCTTATCTCAACCCTTTCATTTCCACTTGTGCTGGACATCTTGGTCTGTATATGCAGTAAAGCATGCTTGTGTAGCACCCTGCTCCCAAAGATGGGGGCACTATTTCAAATGTAAGGGATGGTTGGGCCCAGACCTGTTGAATTATATGGAAAATTGGAAAGAAACTGCACTAAATACTAAACAAACAAGAAAGAAATAAAGAAAAACTGCAATGAAATCGCAGTCTATTCAATCTGAGAGCTGTGATTACCATGTAAACAATAGATACAAAAAACAAACAGTGAAAAAAATATAAATCGAGCTAGCTCTAAACCATGTGAAGCAAATGTTTGAATCACAAAACGATGTGATATATGTTGATATAAATCATAAACGATGTGATATTTGTAGCGATAAAGTCCATAAATGTTTAACACATGAAATAAAAAAACACCCGTGCTCTGTGCCAAGTTCCAAAATCAGTTGAAAACCTGTCCAAAGAAAAGTGATGTATCCTCCACCGAACTATAGATTGGCTCCCTACCGAATCGCCATGATCCCTTATGACAGGGGATCATGAACAGCACATAATAGGTAGTCACTCCCAGTCTTGCAGTTCAGACAGATACGATCCTTAACATTGGGTCTCATCCACAAGTGATTAAACTTCACCAACATCAATGCCCACCATGTAAAAAACAATAACAGCTCCACATAGCGCATTAAATGAGTAAAAAATATTTATTAAAAGTTGTATTGCACTTTGAAACATGCAGTAAAAAAATGCCTCGTATCTGATGTGCCGGCCGGTACACAAATTCCCAGACACCCGTCCACTGGGGGAACATTTGGAGCTCTTGGGTGACGACAGCGCGCTGCTCCACCCTACGTTCGTTTCGTAAAATATTACTTCTTCCATAGTTTTGTGTGTTTTGTGATTCAAACATTTGTTTCACATGGTTTAGAGGTAGCGCGATTTATATTTTTTTCACTGTTGAATTATATACAAATGTGCCTCTGTTCTGGCTGTGGTACTGCCTGGTAGTATTTTCCCTTGTTGCCTGTGGGTGACATTACCACTTCAGGCCCATGTTGGAACATATTGGGTGTCCCTCATCGGCAGCGGTACAGTGGGAGTGGTGACCCCACTGTGCATGCTGGGAGAGGATACTTAAGGGGCAGAGACTGTTTTTCAGGGTCCTTCACCTTGTGGCCCTCCTGGCATGTTGTGGGTGTGCGTGATTTTTGGTTTCGGGACCATGCTGGCCTGAGGCTGCATTTCTGTCTGGTAGGCCCAGTTATCCTGGCTAGGGCCTATGCTTGAAGGTGATCCTGTGCTGTCTGTCCTGTGGAAAGAAGCCACTCAATGAAGTAAGCTAGGGGAGGACCTTTCCCAGAAAGGACCGAGCGGAAGGCTGGTACTTTGGGAGAGACCTGGTAACTTATTGAAAGATGCATCGTAGCCTACAACACCTTACAGTCTGCCGGATTGGCCTAAAGGCTCTTTGGCTGTAAGGAAGGAAGTTTGGGACTTTAAATCCTGTGGCAGCGGATTCCTGACCATCCACTCTGTGTTCTAAGATGGTCTGTGGCAGAGACTGTTTCTATACTGTCCATGCATCATTCTGGCTGCTAGGCCATGTGAGAAGGGTCTATCCGGGTAAGCAACACCCACTCAGGAGTGAGTGGCAAATATTGTAACTTTGAATACTATTGTGCATTCTGTACTGCGTGCCTGAACCTTTCCAATGAGTGAGAGGATGCTATATTCTCCCTGCAGCAAATATGCAGATGTGATTGCTGTGGTTTGTGTTGCACTGTCCTGGGACACTCACCCTGTGGATAATCGGTACACACCAGGACTCATGTGCACACCTCAGTTCCTTCGCTGTAAAGAGGAAGTGGTTTCTAGCACAGTATGGTAAAAGCTGTTCCACCACTCCCCTTCTTCCTCAATGTCCTAAGGGAACTGTATTGTAAAGCTGGCCATAGACAGGGCAATTTTTCCTCACCAGGAGAAGTTAGTTCATTACATTTTCTCTCCTAGTCTTTGTTTCACTGATAATTTTGTTGCTATATGCTTTTTGTTTAAACCCTTCTCAAATGTATCTTTTCTAACTTTTCTACAACCTTTTCTAATATGTAAAGCAGAACTATATAAGATTGTTTAAAAAGTGCTTGCCAGAAAGGCAGTTGCCTAGACAGATAGTAATAATACACTGTATTTAAATTAATGAAGTGCTGCAGAAAAGACATCTAGTTCAGCTTTTTCAAAACATTTAGTGATAAATTCTTAATAAGAATGGCATTACCTTGCATTAATAAAATAATTTCAGCAGAATATACCAATTGTGACTTGAGAGACCATTTCACTAGTGTGCACTTTTTGAGACAGGATATAAATCTCAGATAGCTTATGGGCAGATAAAGTAGGTTTTGGAAAAAAAGACCTGTAAAATATAATTTAGACCTTACCCAGCATGGTAATGAAACGTATGAATATTGTACTATTAGAAGCATGCTGACATCTTTACCTAACATCTACAGAATAAAGCAACATTCAGTTTGTTAAACCAAAAATGATATATTCCTGGTTGTTCAGTGTACTGTAGCAGTGTGTTTTGCTGTGTGACTAAAGTTTTGCTTTAAATCAAACCCTTCTATATTATAACTGTAAGGCCCCTTTTACACATGCAGACTGTGGCCCAGATTCAGGTATATCTGCGCATTATTGGACCGGCGTAGCGCACCGCCTTTACGTTAGACTTGCGCAATTTTGCCGCGTAATCCCCCTATTCTCGTAGCTTTTGCGCAGGAAATTGCGCATGCGTAACATTTTTCCCGAGGCGTAAGGAGGAGTAATACAAATTGGGAAGGACGTGGGCGTGTTACATTGAAATGAGCCGTGACCCCATGCAAATGAAGGGCCGGCCGGCTCGCGCATGCGCGCTTGAAGGAGACCATGGTCAGCTCCGCTGTGCGCATGCTCACAACTCGGGAGTGGCGCAATCAGTGAAATTGGAAATGGACTAGGGCAACGTTGTGAACTACGCAAACAGCATAAATAGACACACACAAACGCACTAGCATTGCAAAAGTACATCCCTTTGTCCCTTCCCATTTAACCTAGTGCTTTTGTCCTGTTGTTCGTTGCGGTGTGTTTTGTAGTTGTCAGATTAGTGTTCTGTGTGATCAAGTGTTTGTTAGTAGATCTTTGAAAGTGTTTTTTGATAAGTGTTTGAGAGACTGTTTGATTGATATATCTCTGTTCGTTTGTTTTCCTGCTGTATTTTTGTTTTGTTTTTTTGTGACTGTTTCTTGCTGAGTATTTTTCTCTTTGTGTGTGTTCTTGCTTGATTGGTTGTGCTTGTTTGTGTGAGTGAATTTTGTTGACTGGGAGTGAGTTTTTTTGGGAAGTATGACAGAGAGAAAGAGAAAGCTCAATTTTACAGTTGGGGAAAAACAAATTCTTGCCCAGGCCATTAGCGAGTATGGGCGTTTCCTCCACGGCCCAGACAGTGCCAACACCACCCCGGCCAGGAGGAGGGAGATTTTGGATATGATCACTGAGCAGGTCAATTCAGCGGGGCAGGGGGAGACACGGACCGGGTCTGGGATTGACAAAAAAATCAATGACCGTCTGGTCAAACAGAAGCTGGCCAGAATGCATGCCCATGCCAGGGGCACAGGAGGGGGCCCACCATGCCGTATTAGGCTGACAGCGGAGGAGCGTGCGGTGGCCCTGACCTTTCATCGGCATGAAGTTGAGGGCCTGCCTGGCTTTGACTCAAGTCCGGAGCCCGTGGTGCCAGGTAAGTTTTTTTTTTAATATCAGGTGTGTAGCATGTGTGGGGGAGGGGGTGAAAGGGAATATGTGGCAAGTGTGTGGATCCTCCAACCTGTGAATGTTTTGTGTCATCCACAGATGTGCAGGAGGGTGCAGGGCCATCTGGCCTGACCGCACCAACCCCAGGACAGCAGCCTAATGAGGCCCCCCCAACAAAGCCGGAGTCCGCGGAGGAGGTTCAAGAGGAGGAGGAGAATCATGAGGAGGAGGAGAATCATGAGGAGGAGGAGTCCATGTCAGGCACTGGACGTTTGGTTTTTGAGGACTCTTCCCCTCTGGCTGGCAGCAGGCAGCCTTCCCTAAGGGCAGGCCACCAGGTGGGCAGAGATCAGGGGCTGCTCCTCCTTCCCCGGTTTTACCCCTCCCCCATGAGTCTCCCCTGAGAAGCCGGGGCCGGGGCCGTGGCCGGGGGCGCCCCAGGCGTGGCTCACGCAAGGGGCATTAATTTGTTTTTCCCCTTTTTTTTTTTTTGCTGGAAAATTTTTGCTTTTGCAGGTAATTTTTTTTTATTTATTTTTTTGGGTTGTGAATGCTGTTTGAATGTGGGGGTGACATTCCTGCCGGAAAAGGGGTGTCACCCTCAATTTTGGTGGAGTAGGGTTCCCCAGGACCAGGGAGAAGTGATCCCCAGGTCCGTGTGAATGGTGTATGAATGTACAGTGACATAATTGGAGCCTTGGCGTGGCGTTGCTGCTCACAAGTCCAGCATGGTGGACTGGTGCCAATCCAATTTGATGTTGATGTGATGTGTCTGTGCTAGGGACCACAGTGGTGTGCATGCATGCATTCTCATTGTGCCATGATTAATGTGTGTGTTTAACATGCAAAGATGCCCAATGTGAGTTGTCTCCTGGTTGCTCTTCCCTCAGAAGACGGGGTAGCCTCGGTTAGGGGGGGATTGTCTGGTTCAGGGGTCAGGTCATCACGTAGGGCAATCTGCAGGCCCTTTCTTACTGCGAAGTTGTGCAGCATGCAACATGCACCGATGACCTGGCACACGAAGTTTGGGGAATACAAGAGGGTACCCCCAGACTTATCCAGGCATCGGAAACGTGACTTTAGTAGGCCAAAGGTGCGCTCCACCACTGCTCTTGTTTGGGCATGTGCTTGATTGTATCTTTCCTCTCCTGGAGTTTGGGGGTTCCGGATAGGAGTCATGAGATGGGGTCCCAGTGGATATGCAGAGTCACCTGTAAGGGAAAAGACAGGAGGATGTTAGTCATGCATGTGCCACTTGTGATGTGTGCATCATGGGAGGGGATAGTCATGCCTGACTCCCATGTCACTCACCAACCAGCCAGGTGTCCCCATACACGTTCTGTTCGAATTCCATTCGGATGTGGCATTGATTGTATATGTAGCTGTCATGGCTGGACCCTGGGTGTTTGGCACGGACGTGCCATATGAGGCCTTGGGCATCGACTATCACCTGTACATTGATGGAATGCCAATGCTTCCGATTGCGGTACATGTGCTCTGTCTCCTGGGGGGGCTGGAGTGCCACATGTGTGCAATCAATGGCCCCCACAGTGCGTGGGAATCTGGCAATTCTGTAGAAATCTGTCATTGCCTTCAGCCGCAGGTCCTCAGTGGTGGGTTTGATGATTTGGTTGGCCATGCGTCTGAGGATTGCAGGGACAACCTGGTGCACACATCTGCTCATGGAGGATTGTGACATCCCAGCCACCACTCCACTTGTACGCTGAAAAGAGCCACTGGCAAGGACATGGAGTGTTGCCATGACCTTGACCAGTGGCTGCACTGCATGTGAGCGTTGTGTTCGGCTGGTGATGTCCTCCTGCAGGGTTGTGGTTAATTCCAGGATGACATGAGGGGTGAATCTGAAGATGCGAAACACCTCAGAATCACTCATGCCAAACAGGTCTATGCGGGTGCGGTATATCCTCTCCCGTGCCATCCTCCGTGCCATCCTCCGTGCCCTCATCCTTCTTTGTTCATCTAAAGTCAGTAGTATAGCTATGCGCGACGATGCCCCTGGCATGTTGGCATACAGATTGTTGTGCAACACGTGTGACTGCTGAGCTCCTCACTAACAGTGTTGCTTTATCTAACAAGTAGACTTTTTTTCTCTTTTTAGACCAGCTTTTATATGGTCTAATTTTAGACAGGACATTTTGCAGTTGCGCACACTGCGTCGCCTGCGCTGCCCCAACGTTCTTTTGTGGATCTCCGTAAGTCCCTCATTAGCATATTTGACTAGAAAATCAATGGTCTGTCTAGCGCACTTTTGCGCGGACGGATGCGCCAGTCTAACGAAATTACGCGGGACAAAAAAAAATAGATTTTTTGCGTATCTCGTTCTGGGGATGCCGTGCATCGAAACGCACGCGCACATTTCGACTTACGCACGCGCATCTCCTGTTGCGCAGGCGTAATCGCTCTGTGAATCTGGGCCTGTATGTCCACTTTTTCATCCATCCGTTTACGAATGAAAAAGGGACATACATGTTTCCCTATGAGATAGCGGGTGTCAGCAGATGAATATCCGCTGACACCCAATCTCATCGGTGTCCACAATGCTCCGATTCTGCAGAAGGAGGAAAATCCTATTCGTCTGCAGAGTGGATCGGGTGAACACGGACAGACGTTCCGTGTTCCTCTGATCCCCCCATAGGGGAGAGAGCGGAGATCTGACAGGATGGTCCCTGGACAGTGTGCGGGGACCACCCTGTCATCTGCTGGGATCAACAAAGTGAGCAAGCGGATATAAAAGGAACAGAACCCTACGGGATCCGCATCTCTGAAAGGTCCCTAATGCAGTAAAACAGTAATGTATGTTGGCTTAATTTATTTAAATTGATAACAATATTATTGGCTGCAGCAAAGATTAAATACCCTGTTTCAACAGCACGCTAGGGAGCCCAACCTTTGTTAAACACAGAGCGTGGCAGTCAAGGTCTCCAATGATCTGGCAGGCTCACTTCCCAGTACTCCAATAAACAGCGCTGCTCAGGGAGCATAAATACATTTGATTGGAACACTAGGCAGGGAATATGTCACAAAAAAATTAGGGGAACAAATTGTACAACATACTTTGGACAGTTGGGGCATTCAACCCCACCACCGGATTTTGGCAAAGCTGAGAATTCCAAATCTTCCTTCACTATTTTCTGAGTTGAGGGGTGAGAGATGAAAACATAATACGTAACGATGTGTACCACAAGAAAAATTGTTTAATTTTGGATTCATTCGTTAAATCATTTTGTTTCGTCTTATTCATTTGTTAAAATGATTTGTATTCGGATTCTCTGTTCCGAATTGATTCGTAATTTTTGGAAGTTATTTCAGATTCATTTGTTATGTTGTTTGAAAAAATAAACAGCCCAGAATTATCTGCTGTCAGCAGGAACCCCAATGACAGCAGATGAGTCATGGTTTATAAGGACGCAGCAGCTGCCCACTCCTTAACAACCAGCTATTCACAAATCATTTCGGATCATTTGTTATTTCAGATGCTTCAAACATCCAAATGAAACAAATAAATGTTGTGTTGTTTTATTATAATTTATTTCAGATACATTGATATTCTTTACTATTGTTATTCAGAGATTCTGATACATCTAAATCTCCAAATAATAAAAATTTGGTCTGAATTTATATTTGTAATGAAATAAACCACACATGTCAAATAATAAGGTGTATGAAGTTTTAGATGAAATGTCCACTGTAAGCGATGTATCTACACATTTCTATGAAAATAGAAAAAACATCCCTTGCTATGCCATAAGTGGATGAATAAAGAGGTCTTACATCTGTATGCTTTGTGCTATAGAAGGCTAGCCTAGCTAGACTGGAGTATGCCTCTAACATCTTTGCCATGCCTAAAATTATATTCATCCTATATAGTTTATTCTGTAAATCTAAGTTAAATAAAATACTATGGCCCAGATTCACGTACATCGGCGCATTATCGGTCCGGCGTAGCGCACCGCCATTACGTTAGACTTGCGCCATCTAGCCGCGTAATCCCCCGATTCACGTAGCTTTTGCGCAGGAAATTGCGCAAGCGTAAGATTTTTTCCAGAGGCGTAAGGAGGAGTAATACAAATTGGGAGGGACGTGGGCGTGTTACATTGAAATGAGCCGTGACCCCATGCAAATGAAGGGCCGGCCGGCTCGCGCATGCGCGCTTGAAGGAGACCATGGTCAGCTCCGATGTGCGCATGCTCACAACTTGGGAGCGGCGCAATCAGTGAAATTGGAAATGGACTAGGGCAACTTTATGAACTACGCAGACAGCATAAATAGACAGACACAAATGCACTTACTTTGCAAAAATACATCCCTTTGTATCCCTCCCTCTACAGCAAGGTGCTTTTGTTTGTTTGTGACGTGTCTTTGAGATATTTGAGGACTGTTTTGCAGAGTGATTTTTGTCTTTTCTGTGTTTTCTTTGTTGTTATTTTGTTTAAATTATATTTTTGCTGGGCATTTTTTATTTTTGCTTGTCATTTATTTAATTTTTTTGGTTCTGTTTGTGTATGATTTTGGAATGTGGGGGTGATATTCCTGCGGGAAAAGGGGTGTCACCCTCATTTGTGGTGGAGAAGTGATCCCCAGGTCTGTGTGAATGGTGTATGAATGTACAGTGACATAATTGGAGCCGTGGCATGGCGTTGCAGCTCACAAGTCCTGCATGGTGGACTGGTGCCAATCCAATGTGATGAGGATGTGGTGTGTGTGTGCTAGGGACCACAGTGGTGTGCATGCATGCATTCTCATTGTGCCATGATTAATGTGTGTGTTTAACGTGCAAAGATGCATAATGTGAGCTGGCATGAGATGGGGTCATGAGATGGGGTACCAGTGCATATGCAGAGTCACCTTGAAGGGAAAAGACAGGAGGATGTTAGTCATGCATGTGCCACTTGTGAGGTGTGCATCACGGGAGGGGATAGTCATGCCTGCCACCCATGTCACTCACCAACCAGCCAGCTGTCCCCATACATGTTCTGTTCGCAATCTGTGGGGATGGGGCTCTGATTGTATATGTAGCTGTCATGGGTGTCATGGGTAGTGCCATGTGTTGGGCTGCTGATGTCCTCCTGCAAGGTTGTGGTAATTCCAGGATGGCATGAGGGGTGAATCTGAAGATGCGAGACACCTCAGAATCACTCATGCCAAAGATGTCTATGCGTGTGTGATATATCAAGTGAAGAGTGAGGGGCTTGTATCAGATAAGAATATTGTATTAGATTAATTTAAATTGTAAATTTTATATAAGCAAATAAAAAAAAAAAAAACATCTCCCGTGCCCTCCTTAGTGCCATCCTCCGTGCCCTCCTCCTTCTTTGTTCATCTAAAGTCAGTAGTATAGCTATGCGCGACGTTGTCCCTGGCATGTTGGCATACAGATTGTTGGGCAGCACGTGTGACTGCTGAACTCCTCACTAACAGTGTTGCTTTATCTGACAAGTAGACTTTTTTTCATTTTTTAGACCAGCTTTTAGGTGCTCTAACTTTAGACAGGACATTTTGCTGTTGCGCACATCGCGTAGCCTGCGCAGCAACTGCGTTTTTTTGTGGATCCCCGCAACTCCCTCATTAGCATATTTGACTAGCAAATCAATGGTGTGTCTAGCGCATTTTTGCGCGGACGGATGCGTCTGTCTAACGAAATTACGGCGGGGAAAAAAAAGTAGATTTCTGGCGTAATTCGTTTTCTGAATCGCGCGCATCTAAACGCACGCGCACATTTAGACTTACGCACACGCAACACCAGTTGCGCAGGCGTAATCGCTCTGTGAATCTGGGCCTTTATCTTCAGGATATATACTGTACCTGAACTCAATTCAAGAAAGGTCTGTTATCAATAGATGCAGAATGTCATTTGTCTAGAGTTAATTTCTTTCCTAGGGTTCCCAGAGGTTCTACCACAATCCAATGTTGCAGCAGTTTTATTTCTGTTCGATATTGTCTTCAGTGCCTCTCCGGTCTGGTCACATAATCTCCCCTGTGTCACCCAGCACCAGCTACAGAGAAGAGAGCACTCAAAAATGGCTAGTAAAGCCTTGAGTTGTGACATCACCCATAGGCTTATTATGACCCATTCATTGTCAGCGTTCTCGCCTCTCAACTTGCAGCACTGCTGGCTGACACAGGGGAGACGGGTTGAAATGAAAATGGGTAAGTATATGCATTTTTTTTACACAGGTTAGTAAGCATAGGTGTTAGGAGGGGACAATTTTATGAATAGTTAGGGTTATATCAAAACTCCACTATATTACAAGTGAGTTAATACAAGTAATGTACAGGATACGGGCCCATGTCCTCAAAACTATCCAAGGTGCAAGTTATTTCACCTACCAGTGTCCCTTAGCATCATCTTTCTGCTCTTATTGTGCACAAAACTTTTTCTGGTCATACCAAGAGTGAGGCCGCGTACACACAACCGGTTTCCTCGGCAGAATCCATCAAGAAACTTGGTGGGAGAGCTTTTTTGCCAAGGAAACCGGTCGTGTGTTCATTTTTCATCTAGGAAACTGTCGTGGAACTCGACGAGCAAAAAAGAGAGCAAGTTCTCTTTTTCCTCGACGTCCAAATTGGCTCGTCGTGTTCCTCGTCGGGCTGCTTTTCGAAGAGAAACTCGAGCAGCCCCTGCCATTGTATGTGTTGAAGTCACCGCATTTGAGAACGAGGAGATTTGGTCTTTACCGTGTGTATGCAAAGCAAGCTTGTCGAGTTCCTCGACAAGCCGAACAAGGAACTCGACGAGGAAAACGACGTGTTTCGCCCGATGAGTTCCTCGGTCGTGTGTATGAGGCCTGAAAAGACCATAAGTGACATGTTCTGGGACTCCTGGAATTCTGGGACTCCTGGAATTCATGCAAATTCCAGGTCAAGGACAAGGTAGGGCAATATGAAAGGTGTTTTCTATTAGGATGAGTTTATGCTAAATTGTCCTTAAGTTACATAGTTCGCCTGGCTGAAAAAAAGACACAAGTCTATCTAGTTCAACCAAGTTTGATGCTTGCTTTTGATAATTGCTGCTTTATGGTTGCTTTTGATAACTGCACACATGCAACACTTCTTGAAAATGGGAAAATAGCATATTATTGTAGTGAACACTAAAACACAGTGGGCCAGATTCACGTACATCTGTGCATTATTGGACCGGCGTAGCGCACCACCTTTACGTTAGACTTGCGCAATGTAGCCGCGCAATCACCTTATTCTCGTCACTTTTACGCAGAAAATTGCGCATGCGTAACGTTATTTCAGCGGCGTGTTACATTGAAATGAGCCGTGACCCCATGCAAATGAAGGGCCGGCCGGCTCGCGCATGCGCGCTTGAAGCAGACCATGTCAGCACCTCTGTGCGCATGCTCACAACTCGGGAACGGCGCAATCAGTGAAATTGGAAATGGACTAGGGCAAAATCATGAACTACGCAAACAGCATAAATAGACAGAGACAAACGCACTTCCTTTGCAAAAGTACATCCCTTTGTATCCCTCCCTATACAGCAAGGTGCTTTTGTTCTGTTGTTTATTAGCGTTTGTTTGTGACGTGTCTTTGAGAGTGATTTTTGTCTTTTATGTGTTTTCTTTGTTGTTATTTGGTTTAAATTATATTTTTGCTGGTCATTTTTTTTTTTGTTCTGTTTGTGTATGATTTGGGAATGTGGGTGTGACATTCCTGTGGGAAAAAGGGTGTCACCCTCAATTTTGGTGGAGAAAGGTTCCCCAGGACCAGGGAGAAGTGATCCCCAGGTCCGTGTGAATGGTGTATGAATGTACAGTGACATAATTGAAGCCTTGGCGTGGCGTTGCTGCTCACAAGTCCTGCATGGTGGACTGGTGGCAATCCAATGTGATGAGGATGTGGGGTGTGTGTGCTAGGGACCACAGTGGTGTGCATGCATGCATTCTCATTGTGCCATGATTAATGTGTGTGTTTAACGTGCAAAGATGCATAATGTGAGCTGGCATGAGATGGGGTCATGAGATGGGGTCCCAGTGCATATGCAGAGTCACCTTGAAGGGAAAAGACAGGAGGATGTTAGTAGTGCATGTGCCCCTTGTGATGTGTGCATCATGGGGGGGGCCAGTCATGCCTGCTACCCATGTCACTCACCAACCAGCCAGCTGTCCCCATACATGTTCTGTTCGCAATCTGTGGGGATGGGGCTATGATTGTATATGTAGCTGTCATGGGTGTCATGGGTGGTGTCATGTGTTGGGCTGGTGATGTCCTCCTGCAGGGTTGTGGTTAATTCCATGATGGCATGAGGGGTGAATCTGAAGATGCGAGACACCTCAGAATCACCCATGCCATAGATGTCTAGGCGTGTGTGATATATCCTTTCCCGTGAAGAGTGGAGAGTGAAGATTGAGGGGCTTGTATCAGCTAAGAATATTGTATTAGATTAGATTAAATTGAAAAGTTTATATCAGCCAAAAAAATAATTTAGAAAAAAAAAAAAAATCCTGTGCCCTCTTCAGTGCCCTCCTCCTTCTTTGCTCATCTAAAGTCAGTAGTATAGCTATGAGCATGGTTGACACTGGCATGTTGGCATACAGTTTGTTGGGCAACACGTGTGACTGCTGAGGACACTAACAGTGTTGCTTTATCTGACATGTAGACTTTTTTTCTCTTTTTAGACCAGCTTTTATATGGTCTAATTTTAGACAGGACATTTTGCTGTTGCGCACACCGCGTAGCCTGCGCTGCCCCAACGTTCTTTTGTGGATCCCCGTAAGTCCCTCATTAGCATATTTGACTAGCAAATCAATGGTTTGTCTAGTGCAGTTTTGCGCGGACGGATGCGCCTGTCTAACGAAATTACGCTGGACAAAAAAAAGTAGATTTCTTGCGTATCTCATTTTGGGGATGCCGTGCATCGAAACGCACGCGCACATTTAGACTTATGCCGCGCATCTCCTGTTATGCCGGCGTAATCGCTCTGTGAATCTGGGCCAGTAGGTTTTGCACTGAACATCAATACTGTACATAGTGGGTTTTGCATTGAGAACTTAGACAGAGTTGGCTTTGAACTGAACACCAATGGAGCGTTGGAGTTTTTCACAACTGCAAAGGGGTACAATTTAAAATGTATTCTTTTATTTATCGTTATATCTACACATAACTTTTGTTATATCTAAGCTCAATGATCACACTAAAGATGTAGAGCAAAAACTTATTTCAGGGGTTCCCTGGCATTAAAATGTTTGAGAAGGTTGAGAATGGTTGGTCTAAGGTTGTATTAGCAGATGGAGAGGCTATTCTGGCTATTTACAAAATAACAATAAAGGTAAGAAATGGAAGGGGGAGATTTCACTGGACTTTTCAGGTACAATTTAAGTCAAATAAAACAATATAACAGGCAGCAAAACTTAATTAAAAATTATTTAAAATATTGTGATTTTTTTAAGGAAGTTTTGCTACTAGTTATGATGCACCTGAAAAGTCCAGTGAAATCCCCTATCCATTTCTTACAAGTATTTAAAGGAGTTGTAAAGGAAAAAAAAAATCTTTGCTAAAATAACTGTTTACAGGGTATAGAGACATAATAGTTAACTGATTCCTTTTAAAAACAGATAAAAATCAATCATATAATGTACCTGTAGTTTCTGTTTTTGCATGTTGTTTCCTGCCTGTGCTGTACAGAGCCACCGCGCCAATACAGGGCAGTGATGGTTTGGAAAAAAAAACTGATTGTTGCTGAGGGGTTTTAGACACACAGCAATCACACCTCTTTGATTAGTGACCACATAGAGTAAGCTCCCAGTACTGTGGTTATCAGGAAACAGACAACCAGGAAGTGTGGAGTTCAGAGAAGAATTACAGCAACTTGAGAGCAAAAACAAACAACGAGGACATGAAAACAGCACTGCATTAAGGTAAAGAAAGCTATTAAGATAAAAAAACTTTGCAAACCTTTTAAGGGATGTAGTGCCCCACCTGCTGTCTGCTAATGAAAAATATTAAATATTTTTTTATAGGAAGTCTGTATTTTCTGAGGAAGGGCTCCCTGGTTATTTAGCAGTGGTTCGCAGTGACCCAATAAAGTTTTTAGATTTATTTACTGGGTGCAGTTAATTATGGTAGAATATATTGCTTTCTGTTAAATCAGTGGGGTGCAGGGAGCCTGAAACCAAGAACAGGACTTTAGTTGTCTAAGTAAACTAATGAGGGTTTTAAGGAAGTACCGTATTTGCCGGCGTATAAGACGACTGGGCGTATAAGACGACCCCCTAATTTTCCAGCTAAAATTTTGGTTTTGGGATATACTCACTGTATAAGACGACCCCTCACTGTGCCATCTATATACATGCCTCACTGTGCCATTAGTAACATGCCTCACTGTCCCATCTATACATGCCTCACTGTGCCATTAGTAACATGCCTCACTGTGCCATCTATACATGCCTCACTGTGCCTTTCAATTCCCTGCCTCAACGATCTCCCTACCTTCTCCTGTTTGAAGAGTATGTCATCCATTATTCAAAAGCTGCGCCTCCTCCTCAGGCTGTTCCGTGATAGGACAGTGATAGAACAGTAATTTCGTAACTGTAACTGTTCAGTGTTTCGCCTATCACGGATGTCCTCTCGTCCGAGGCTGAGGATGAGAAGGCATCCGTGATAGGCTGAACACTAAACAGAGGCTCTGCTGGGAAAATTAGTGTTCCGCCTATCACGGAACAGTCAGAGGAGGAGGCGCGCTTTTTTAATAATGGATGGCCGACGTCTGACACAGGTACCCGGCGTATCCGACTTTTGGGGCATGATTTTAGATGCAAAAAGTCGTCGTATACGCTGGAAAATACGGTAGTTTACTACCATATAGTGTACTGTTCCCAGAGAAAATTTCGAATATCTGAACTTCACCCTGATATTTGTGATATTCACAATATTGTTTAATGAAACTTTCAATAAATCGTCCCTCTATTTAAGGAATACATCTAGCAGTCAGCTCAAGATGGCTGATACATGGGTATGAAAATAGTGCAATTTACTTTTAAAAATATGTATATATAATAAAAGAAATTCATTGTGTTGTCTGAAATTAATGAGGATAGATGTGATTTTTCCATTAAACACTGCTGTTTTAGAAAAATGAAAAAAGAGGAGCTTTGGTCTGCTTTCATCTGGAAAGGAGAATAATTAGTGATTAAAATGATTGCTTAGACACATTTGTGGGTATTCTAATATTAATGGAAAGAAAGGAAAGCCTAAACATTTAGCCACTCACCAATATGAATTATCCATTATTCATTTATGTAGCAAATGTAAGGTAAATGTTGCAATTAAATCCTTAGGAAAAAAAAAAAAACAGAATATACTTGTATTTTTTTATTTTATTTGTGATTGGTCAAGAGAAGTTATGTGTAATACTTTGCCAAATACAACCAGGTGACAGCTGGGATAAAAGAAAAAGAGAGTTGAGACTTTAATTGAAACATCCAACTGCAATATGGTAAAATGATGGATATAAAATATCACATTTATTAATTCATACTGTATATGTACTTTTTTTTTATCATGGCATAATACAAAAATAATGCTGATTTGTAACACATTTATTATTTCAAATCCGTACACATGTTCCAACATAGCACAATACAATTGTATATAAAATGTTGATTTGTATACTAAAAACTCTCTAATCCACATCAACATATTGATGTAAAGATGATCCACGATTGTAAAAAATTCATGTATGTGGTCTACATGATAAGCACATGATTATGATAATGCAGCGTTATCATAATCATGTGCTTATCATTTAGACCACATACATGATTTTTTTGCAATTATGAATCATCTTTATGTCAGTTTGTTGATTTTTATACAATTGTTAACATTTTTTATACAATTGTTTTGTGGTATTATGGAACATGTGTACATATATGAATAAACACAAGTGTCACAAATCAGCATTACTGTTTATAACATTATTATGCCATGATGAAACGTGTACATATATGAATTAATAAATGTCATATTTTATATCGATCATTTTACCATATTACAACGGCGCGTAAGTCCAATTTTCTTTTATCTCACACATAGGGATAGAGGCATATGACTCCAGCTGGGGCGGGGCTAAAATGTCAGTCCTGCATAATATAGGTGTCAGCTGTGACCTTCCACCACTCCGAGTTCCAGCTAGTGTACATTGATGTTGTTTGCTCTTCCCCTTCCTCTCTCTTTATCCATTCACAAAAAGCCTTGTATTTTGTGACTGAATACAAGACATCCTGTGATTGCATAAGAGGAGGGTAAACCAAAGGATTTCATTGAATCCATACTTTGTATTCAGAGGAGGAATACTTAGTTGTTTGTGAATGGAGATCAAGAGAACAGATTAATAGGAGGAGGCTATAAATGATTGAAAAACAATGTGGACATGAATATGAAATTTTACATTATGACTGTATCCCTTTAAATATAACTAAAGGCGTTTTTTTTTTGTTTGTTTGTTTTGATATGTTGAGAGGGATTAGAACACCTGTCTGGTTTTTATTGCTGTCTATGTCCCCATTTGGGGGATTTGCTCTCTCCAAGTTTACCAAAATTACCAAGCATGAAGTTAACCACTTCAGCCCGGACCATTTTGCAGCTAAAGGACCAGGCCACTTTTTGCAATTTGGCATTGCGTCGCTTTAACTGTAAATTGCGCGGTCGTGCGATGTGGCTCCCAAACAAAATTTACGTCTTTTTTTTTTTTTTACCACAAATAGGGCTTTCTTTGGGTGGTATTTGATCACCTCTGTGGTTTTCATTTTTTGCACTATAAACAAAAATAAAGCGACAATTTTGAAAATAATTTAATATTTTTTACTTTTTGCTATAATAAATATCCCCAAAAAATCTATTAAAAAATATATATATATGTTTTCCTTAGTTTAGGCCGATACGTATTCTTCTACGTATTTTTGGTAAAAAAAAAAAAAAAAAAAACGCGTTTATTGATTGGTTTGCGCAAAAGTTATAATGTTTTCACAGCGATCTATAAAATGCACCGTTTACTGTGAAAATTACACTGGCAGTGAAGGGGTTAACCACTAGATGGCGCTGTAGGGGTTAAGTGTTCCCTGTATAGTGTTTTTATTGTAGGGGGATGGGCTCTGTGTCCTCTGTGAGACGATCACGAGCATGCGGCAGGGTCGCGAGCGTGCCACCGGCAGCACGCGTGTGATCACATGGACAGGCTTTAAAGAGGACGTATAGGTACTTGATATTCCTGTCCGTGCCATTCTGCCGACGTATATGTGCAGGAGGCAGACATTAAGCTGTTAAAGAAAGTCCCAAGAAAGTCTAAAGAAAGTCTGAAGAAAGTTGTCATCAACACAGAAATAATTTGGAAATGGGGATCTATTCTAAATGAGACACTAGTTCTGATGAACCTCGTGACAACCAGGGATTCCTTCACTTATAAGGAATCTTCTCACACTTCCTATTTCAGGTATGAGACAGGAAGTGAATGGAAATCTCCCAAATGGAAAACAGATTGTATTTTTTTAAATAAATTGATGAGGGTTATAACCTTGCTCTATCCAAAATTAAAAAAAGTTATTTTATTAGTTCTACTTTAACCAGCAGTAATTCTCAAAGATCAAAACAGACACTGTTCATTTAAGTCTATTTTTAGAAGGTTTATATCTAGTGATGAGCGGAATACGCCATATTCGATTTCGCGATATTTCGCGAATATTTCGAAGAATATTCACAAATATTTGTTAATATCGAATATTTGTGATATTTAAAAAAAAAATAAAAAAATTGCGAAATTTCGCCAATGCGAAATTTCGCTATTTTTTTTTGGGATAAAATATCACGAATATTCGATATTTACAAATATTCGCTATATTTTATAAATAAAAAAAAAATAGCGAAATTTCGCATATGCGAAAGCGAAAATGATTGCGAAATTTCGCTATTTCTTTTTGGATAAAATATCACGAATATTCAATATTTACGAATATTCGCTATATTTTATAAAAAAAAAAAAAATTGCGAAATTTCGCTAGTGCGAATGCGAAATTGATTGCGAAATTGATTGCGACATTTGAAAAAATACGAATATTCGAAATAGCGAATATTCGCCGCGATATTCGAGTTATTCGCGAATACTCGAATATGCAATATTCGTAGCGAATATTCGCAATGCGAATATTCGTGAGCAACACTATTTATATCACCTGCTGTTTGTTTGTGTTAGAGGGCTGAAAGGGAATTGTTACTTCAGTGTTACTGTTTTGACATGTGAAAATGTATTTCTCTGTAGTGTCTGCAGCTACCGAGTTCATTAACCACTTAAGGACCGCCGCATGTACATTTACGTCGGCAGAATGGCACCGACAGGCACATCAACGTATATATACGTTGGTGCCTTGGGGGGATCGGGGGTCCGATCGGACCCCCCCCCCCGTACATGCGGCGGTCCGCGCGGCTGCAGGAGCGATCCGACAAGTTGGGGCGGCTATCCGTTTTCATCCGCCCCCTCCGGATCGCTCCCAGCCAATGCGCGCGCCCGCCTGACCTGTCACTTCCTCCTCCTGTGTAAACACAGGAAGGAGGAAGCGACGTGATCTCTCCCTCGGCGTTTGTTTCAAGCGCCGCTGAGGAGAGATCACAACACAGCAAGTAAGTCCTGCACCAACACTACACTACACACACACAAAATCACATTTAACCCCCGCGATCGCCCCCCCCCCTCCCCCCTGTCACAGTGTCACTGAATGCAGTAATCATACATGTATGATTACTGTATTTAGTGTCAGTGTGACAGACAGTGTGACAGTCAGTCAGTGTTAGTGTCAGGGTAGCCCCCCCAATAAAGTTTTAACCCCTTGATCACTGCCCTAGTTAACCCTTTCACTCCCTATTGCCAGCATCACTAAGCGATCATTTTTCTGATCGCTGTATTAGTGTCATTGTTCCCGCTAGGTAGCTAATTTTTTTTTAATGCGATTTTTTTTTTACTAAAGACATGCGGCTAAATACATTTTGGCCTAAATGTTTGACTAAAATTTAGTTTATTGGTTTTTTATTATAACAAAAAGTAAAAAATATTGATTTTTTTCCAAAAATGTCGCTCTATTTTTGTATATAGCGCAAAAAATAAAAATCGCAGAGGCGATCAAATACCACCAAAAGAAAGCTCTATTTGTGGGAAAAAAAGGACGCGAATTTTGTTTGGGAGCCACGTCGCACGACCACGCAATTGTCTGTTAAAGCGACGCAGTGCCGAATCGCAAAAACCCCTTGGGTCATTTGCCAGCGTATTGGTCCGGGTCTTAAGTGGTTAAGAGAGTGTCTCCTCATTTGTGGTCAAATTTAGGATTAAAATTTTAATAATTTCCCATTTAGCAAAAGTAGTAATATACTTTAAAGGGGTTGTAAAGGTACAAGTTTTTTTACCTTCATGCATCCTATGCATGAAGGTAAAAAAACATCTAGCAGCACCGGCCCCCCCGAGCCCCTGTTGTACTTACCCGACCGTTCGAATCTCCCGGGCGCGTCCACGTCGTCCTCTTCGGTTCCCAGCCTGGCCGTTGATTGGCTAGGCTGGGCGGATTGATAGCAGCGCAGCCATTGGCTAGCGCTGCTGTCAATCAGGGCGGATGACGCGGCGCGCTGGGGGGCGGAGCCGAGTGATACAGTCGGCGGCTATGGCCGCCGCTGTATCACGGGAGCGCGCTCGCAAAAGCTTTCCTCCATGCGAGCGCCCTCGCATGAAGAGGGAAAGTTTTTGCAAGGAGGAGCCCAGACAGCCGCCGAGGGTCCCCAGAAGACAGGTTTCCGGGCCACTCTGTGCAAAACGAACTGCACAGTGGAGGTAAGTATCACATGTTTGTTATTTTTTTTTAAACAAAATCCCTGACTTTAGTGTCCCTTTAAGGCTGAAAACAAACATGTTACTGGGTCTGAATTATGGTATGGGAGCAAGGGTATGGATCAGGTGTTCTGATTTCAATGGCTGCATGCTTGCTCTGGATCAGTGAGTGAGATCGTTTTAAACTCAGAGGCAACCAGGAAATTAGCAATCTGTACAAGCTTCTTTAAAGAGGAGTTCCACCCTAAAATTTTACTTTTTTTTAATCCCCTCCCCTCCCCCTTACATGCCACATTTGGCATGTAATTTTTTTGGGGGGGGAGTGGGGGCTTCAGTAGGAGTGGGACTTCCTGTCCCACTTCCTGCTTCCGCCGAGGGGCTGGTTAGGCGATTAAGCCTTAATCGCCTACACCAGCCCCTCCCTGTAGGCGATCACATGGGACACTGACAGGTCCCATGCGATTGCTTCTCCAATCAGCGGCGAGCCGTGCCGCGCGCGCATGCGCAGTGCGGCTTGCGCATGCGCAGTGCGGCTCGCGCATGCACAGTGGGTGCCTGGCCGTGAAGCCGAAGGCTGTCACGGATGGGTGCCCACAGTCGTGTTAAAAAAAACTCTTCAAAAAACAAATGGAATGGATTTTGCAAATGAGAACTGTACAATCAAAAGGTTAATATTGACATAGACCTAAAACTGTTTAGAGATGAATAAATGGTACGGTTTATCACACAATAGTTGATAAACTTAGTTGTTTAAACTTCATATTTTGAAGTGTTAATTGGTTATATATGTATATCATTTATATAGCTGTAAATGTTTTAAGGATGGGTGGTTTGTATGGTATGTGATGTTCACTTGAGTGTCTGTAAAAAAAATAGCCTTTTTTGGAGAAACCTGGGTTGGGATATAACATCTTTAATTGTAATCTGAATGTAAGTATATTCACATTTTTAGGTTCTAGACTAGGGGTGGCCAACCCGTGGCCCGGGGGCCACATGTGGCCCGCGGAGCCCTCTGATGTGGCCCGCGACCTTTTGCTCTGGAATGGTGGCTTGGCAAGCCTAGATTGCAGGTTGCTGACCCGCCATACCACAGCATCAGTGTTGTGAATGAAGCTGGTGGTAGAGGAAGAAAGCGGCTGTGGAGCAGAGCCCCATAAGCCGATGCTTCCTCTACAGTGCTGGCTTTTTCCACAGGCGATGTCTATGGTAAAGTTCAGCTAACCCGCAGGATAGACACAGGTGCCCTACACTGCACCCATGGTGTGGGTAAACCGCAGCACATCAGCCTTACAGTCTTAGGCCCTTTTCACGCGATCAGCCCGATCAAATAGGACCCTCAATTCACCTCTATAGAGTGACAGATGTCCATTTACGCCCACCTACCTCAAATCCGAAAAACAGGAATTTGTCCCCTTCCATCTGAGCCGATCTGAGGGCCTATAGAGTAGCCGTGACCTGTCATCCCTCCGCTCTACTCAATGTGGCCCGCGACTGGTTACCAAGTTGCTTTAGTGGCCCTCGCTCTTCAAAAGGTTGGGCACCCCTGTTCTAGACCCTTTTTCATTCCAATTGCAATGAGTTCCAGCTGAAGGACTTTGGACATGGCCAAGGAGGGAGCTTGAGAGTGGATGTGCTACTGAGAATGTGGCTGCACTGACAGTGTATGGATGCAGGAATCTTGTATTCCTCTGTGCAAGCCTGCACTGAGAGAGCAGTGGATCTGATTTATTACGCAGCAGGAAATTTCAGTTAATAGCAGAGCAGAGAAACCCTTATTTCTTAGGAGTAATAGACAACATCTTTGCTGCATAAAGAGATATCAGGCTGTAATTAAAATCTACATTCCTGCAGACTTTTTTTTCAGTTTTTCCCAGTTGCTACACCAACTAGATACTTCTAATAAGGAACACGTTTGTTATTATTAGTAAGCCAATAATGTATTCATGAGGACGACTTTGTACTGTAAAAATATTCTTCTTCTTTTTTTTTTTTTTTTTTACACACTAGATTTAAATGTGCTCTGATTTCCATAAAGCAAGAGTTTAATCCCCGCACATGTGCACATCCACACATGTAAACTGACTGGCAAGTTCCTCTGGGCGTGTACTGAAGCATGGACACATGAATTTTAATCAGCATTTTTTTAAATATATTTTTTGCGGCAAACTACATTAAAATACATAAAAACATATGGATCTAATTACAAATAATGATATACTTCCATGATTCCAAACATATATTTTTCACAGGCAATGCAAAGTTGCCAGCTGTTCAATATGAACAATCACAAATTAAAGCGGAGCTCCACCCAGGAAAACAAAATTTTCCCATGTTGTTTAAAAAAATTAAATAAAAAAAACCTGAAAAAAAAAAAATACTACCTGTTGCTATGCAGAAGTCCGTAATCTGCCTTTTCCACTCCGCGGTGCCTTTTCTTCTTGTCCTTCTCCTTGTGAATGGGGCGCGCTGCTTTCTGGGAACTGTGTGTGTTCTCAGAGAGCAGCGCGCCCATTCACAAGCCAGCGTGAGACTCACGCAGGCGCAGTAGGAAATGGGCAGTGAAGCCGTACGGCTTCACTGCCTGTTTCCCATAGTGTGAATGGCGGCGCGGGACCCGGAGCGATCGTGGGACCGGCATCGGGGGGCCCATCAGCGCGGGCAAGTAGGACAAGGTAAGTGTCCTTATTTAAAGTCAGCAGCTACACTGTTAGTAGCTGCTGACTTTAAAAAAAAAAAAAATTGTGGCTGGAGCTCCGCTTTAATCAGTTTTGAAGCATCATAAAAGAATGCAAAAATTATCATAAACAGAGTTATTTACACTTATGTTATAAATAAAATTATTGATTGCTACAAGGAAAGCCAATATACTGTATATTTATAGTATAACTTGTCACATATAGAAATGTTTAGGTCGAAATAATATACAGTAATCAGGAATCAAATTTCAGTGTGACAACTGCATTAAAACATTGCAAAAATGATTTTTCAATTATAAAAACATGGGCACCAACCTTACCAACAAACCTTTTTTTTTCCTTGACTAAGCAGTCAGTTTATAAATATATAGGTGTAAAGACCAACTAAACCCAATAGGGGTGAAAAGCATCAGGTGGAATGGCTACAGGCAACTTGGCAGTTCGCCAAGGCCACTGCCTACTGCCAAGTTGGTCAAGGCCCCTTGGCAGTAGACAGATGGCTGGAGCGTTATGGTAATATTTAAATTTATAGACTTTTTGAAACATTTATGTATAAAACAGTAAAGAGTAAAAACAAACTATAATTATCTCAGATAAATGATCAAGCAGAATAAGTCCAGAATATTTATAAAGCAATAAAATATCCTTAAAACATGTTTGAGAAAAGAAAAAATGGTTGGGACTTTAAAATGAGACCATGGCTTGCATAGCATACAGGTCTCCATCCCCGACAATATATACAATAAGGGACAAATTAAGGACAAAGGGACAGCAGGACTTTATATGAAACACAACACTGGGATCGGAAGAAATGATCAATATATAATAAATCAGTTGTTTATTTCATAACATACGGGAACAAAATGACATCAATAAATCAGTACAACGTAAGATACAAACATGATTGGTAAATCATAATAAGGAGATCATACAGAAAATAGACCATAGTAAACAATGTAGCATATGGTTAACATAAATGTCAGCAGGTTACCCAAGAATGTATGAAGAGGTAGCATAATATAGTAAATTGATAATTCAACCAATTGTTTTAAAACCCATAAGAACCACATGATTGCTGGAGTAAAACATATATAAAAGGCCCATGCTTAACTCTCTGGGCCAGATTCACGTAGATTCTGCGGCGGTGTAGCGTATCCTATTTACATACGTAGCGTAAAGGGGACGGCGTATCCTCGCGTAATTTAAATAGGGAAGGAGGGGGGTGTGCTGTATTTAAATTAAGCGCGCCCCCGCGCCGAACGAACTGCTCATGTGCCGGCCCTAAACTTAGCCCACTGTGCATGCTCCATAGTACGCCGCAAATACATTGATTTAGACGGCAACGTAACTAACGTAAAGGCCTATTCGCGATGAGTTACGTAAACGACGGAAAAACACGACGCTGTCCCGACGTCCATACTTAACATGGCTTACGCCGGACATACGCAAGGTTACCCCTCATATAGCAAGGATAACCTTACACGTACGCAAACTACGTAAACTACGTCGACGGCGCGCAACTTAGTTCGGGAATCAGCATATCAAGCTCATTTGCATATTCAACGCTGAAATCGACGGGAACGCCACCTAGCGGCCAGCGTAGAATTACATCTAAGATCCGACGGTGTAAGTGACTTAAGCCAGTCGGATCAACGCCAAATCTATGTGTAACTGATTCTAAGAATCAGTCGCATAGATACCCAGGGCTAGAAACAGAGATACGACGGTGTATCTGGAGATATACCGTCGTATCTCTTTTGAGAATCTAGCCCACTATCATTATTTATTTACAGATGCCCTATGGCTCTCTTTCACTATCATATATTGGAAGGGGGATCCCCTCCAAGTCTTGTCTCTCCACTCTTTACTGGATTGGCCTGCCGCCTCATCTTTCCCGCCTCAGTTCCCTCGGGGGTCGGTCATTCATCCGCCCCTAGGCATTGCTTAGTCTCAACACTAGCAGTAACGTGGTATTTCAACATTTTAATTTACTTCCAGGTAAGAGAGTTAGGAGTACAGTAATTGTCACCTCTCTTCCTGCTATAATTAATCACCATTAATTATATTATTTTACATTTTAGGTGTCCCCAACTAGCTCCTGATGAGTGGATATCACTCCACGAAACGCGTAGAGCCTTTTATATATGTTTTACTCCAGCAATCATGTGGTTCTTATATGTTTTAAAACAATTGGTTGAATTATCAATTTACTATATTATGCTACCTCTTCATACATTCTTGGGTAACCTGCTGACATGTATGTTAACCATATGCTACATTGTTTACTATGGTCTATTTTCTGTATGATTATACAATACCAATCGTGTTTGTATCTTACGTTGTACTGATTTATTGATGCAACAGAAATGTCATTTTATGCACTTGGTTCCCGTATGTTATGAAATAAACAACTTATTTATTATATGTTGATCATTTCTTCCGATCCCAGTGTTGTGTTTCATATAAAGTCCCGCTGTCCCTTTGTCCTTAATTTGACCTTATTGTCCATCCTTAAAACATGGCTGGTTGTTGGAATAAACATTACTGAAATGACATCATCAGTGTGCAGTCTTTTCTTCGGATGACCGCTGTGGATACAAAACAGAGATGGGTTCTACAGACCAGGCATCTGAATCACCAATAATCTGGAAAGGCAAAAGGGGTCTTGAGTGGCATAGGCATCAAGGACTTTTTACAGGGCTTTTTTTAACCAACACAGGTAGAGAAGGCTAAAGATTGTGGGCGATAACTTTCACTGGTTTACAAGATTACATGCAAGCCCCATTTTTCAGCCATAAATAAAAGCTGAAAAATAGAAAATACAGTATATACAGGTTATGAACAAGAAACTAGGTTCAGATGTAGAGTCAACAAATCTGAACTAACAGAAGTACTACATGCAGTTACATTACATAAGGTGTCATAAATCTTGACCCTCATGCCACGTACACACAATCACTTTTTTTGATGAAAAAAACCTTCATTTTATCTCACGAAACAAAACAACGTTTTTCAAACTTCATTTTAAAAAACGACGTTGCCTACACACCATCGTTTTTCCAAAAAGCTCTAGCAAAGCGCGGTGACGTACACCACGTTCGACGGCACTCTGTTCCATTGAAGCTCCCATCTCATAACTTGCTTCTGAGCATGCACGGGTTTAAAAACTTTGTTTTAAACGTCGTTTTGCCCACCCACGATAATTTTTTATGACACAAAAAATGACATTTTGAAAAACGACACAAAAAATTCAAGCATGTTCAAATTTTTTTTTTTGTCGTTTTTCAGAAGAAATAAAACAATGTTTTGCCCACACACAATCATTTTAAATGACGTTTTTTAAAACAACGTTTTTTTTTCATCACAAAAAGTGATCGTGTGTACGCGGCATAAATCTAATCCTTGTCATATAGTGAACATTCTATTGGGTTTGTACTCCCGGATTTCCCTCTCTACTTTTAGTATAAGCACTTTTTTGTATTCTTTAAGATGGCCCAGTATGCAGAAACAACGTCCTAACAAAGTGTCACATTGGTATTTTGTGCACAGTCATGTATACAGCATCTGAATATAGAGAAGATAATTTATTTGAAATGTAACGGTACCATTGTGAGTTTGGCATTTCTATTTGATCACTATCTCTATATTTTTGGCCCAATCAAAGTACTTCTGGCTACCTTCTTTCATAAACTGGCATGTTGTTTGCCAACAGGGGCAGATGTGGGAATATTTCCTTCAGATGTCTGTCTTTGTGCAGTATGTGTTTCCTATGCCTCTTAGATCATTTAATTTAGGATTGCAGATAACTCCAGTTGAGATTTTGTTGTTTCCAGGCTGCTGATTTTATTGCCGGAGATTGCCCCCGTGTATTTGAGTAACCTTGTGGATCTGATCTGCGGCTAAAAATATGACAAAATTAAAAGCACTGTTTGCCTCTGTGCTCAGGGTGTGTAACATCTAGGAATATACCTGACAGCTTGGCTGTACACAATAGATATTTTGGTGTGTTTTGGGGGAGGCTGTTTCTTCAGACATAAGCTAAGCAGCTCATAGGTATAGAGTAAAAAAAAAGCATCTTTCCAGTAAATTGATATCCCAAGAAAGCTTAAGCTCCTACAAATAATAATAATAATCTAAAGTCAGATTTAAAATAAAAAAATGTAATTTAATTTAAAAAAAAAAAAATTATAGCAAAGAAATGGGAATTTCACTACTTCTTTCATCAATGTTCTTTCCATTTCACCTTCGCCTTTTATTATCATTATTTTAAAACATATTTTCCTAATGTATCTTTGTATTGCATAGAGACAAACCTTTTGTTTTGTCTGAACATTAGTGTCCCTACTTTTTTTTGAACACTGAAAGTTTTGGTGTGGACAAATGTGAAAGCTTGTGGCTTTCAATGGTTTCTAAGGAAGCAGAAGCAGCCTGCAGCTGCTGTATCCTTACTAGGGTTGTCCCGCTACCAATACTAATATCGGTATCGGGACCAATACTGAGCATTTGTGCAAGTACTTCTACTAGCACAAATGCTCCTAATGCCTAATCCGATACCTGCAACCGGAAGTCAGTCAGCGGAGGGCAGAGCGGAGATCGGGGTCTGGCAGCAGTAGAACTAATGGGTAAGCTGCCCCGGGTAGAGATGCAGGGTGCCGCTGCATAATCTGTCCAAAACTGTGACCAAAGCCATCACTTTTGGTAAAGAAAGCAGCATTCTTTGTCGTCGGAAGGGAAACATCATGACGCCCATCTTGGTAGCACCCAGCCCATATAGTTCGGGCTGGGTGCAACAAGATGTTCCGCTGCTCCTTACTGTAGCCAAGTGCAAGGTGTACCAAGATGGGCATCACAGCATAATTAGTAGATGATAAATGTTAAAGGATATGAACGATGAGAGGCAAGAAAGGATTTTGCAGTGCTATATGCCATATAGCATTGCAAAATCCTTCCTTTCCTCTCATCATTCATGTCATTAATTATGCAATTGCCAATCAGTGCTGCATTTCAGTGCCCATCAGTGCCTTCCTATAAGTGCCGCCTATTAGTGCCCTCTATCAGTGCCCATAAGTGCAGCCTATCAGTGTCCATTAGTCAGTGCCAGCCATCACTGACACCCACCTGTCGGTGCCATCTATCAGTGTCCATGAGTCAGTGCCATCTATCTAATCTGTATTGTGCTTTGAAAACTGTCAAATGACAGTACATAAAAGTCAGTAATCGGTATTGGCGAGTACTTTAAAAATGATCAGTACTTGTACTCGGTCTTAAAAAAGTGGTATCGGCACAACCCTAATCCTTACCAACCACTGACCTCACTCAACCTCTTCACTAGCTGTTATTTCGCTAGTGTTACTATTAGGGATCCATCGTGTGCAGCGGGCATTATGATTGATGATGGATTTATAACGAGGGACATTTTTGGGGGATCATTGGGGGAGCATACATACGTTTGAACATGAAAAAACACGTGTGATTGCGCAAACAATCTGTGGCTTGCATCTATTATTTACACCACTTCAGCCCCGGAAGATTTCCCCCCTCATTGACCTGGCTATTTTTTGTGATACGGCACTGAAGCATTTTAACTGACAATTTAAAGGTAATTTTTATTTTAAAAAAAATTTGACTAGTAATGGCGGTGATCATCGATTTTAAACGGGACTGCGACATTGTGGCAGACACTTTGACACTTTTTTTGGGAACATTGCCAATTATATAGTGATCAGTGCTATAAATAGCCACTGATTACTGTATAAATGTCACTGGCAGGGAAGTGGTTAACACTAGGGGGTGATCAAGGAGTTACGTGTTCCCTAGGGAGGTGTTTTGAACTGTGGGGGTATTGGACTGACTGAAGGAGGAGAGAGATTGCTGTTCCTTATCATTAGGAACAGCAGATCTCTCTCTATTTCCCTGTCAGAACAGTAATGTGTCTGTTAATAGATCCCCGTTCTGGCCCTCTGAGGAGCGATCATGGGTCGCAGGCGGATATCGCCACCGCTGGCCACGCGCATCGGCTCTGGCATTGCGTGGCACCGTGCAGAGTCACACGCATCACCCTAGAGCTTAAAGTGGTCGACATTCACCTACGGTGGTTTGCGCAGCCGTGCCAACCTGCCACAGTATAATGACGTGGCTGGTCAGCAAGAGGTTAAGCAGCTTTTATCCTGCCAGGAGAAAAGGCATTTAGCGGAGCTAAGCAAACACTCATGTTCATGTGTTGTTGAAAAATTTCCAGTTCTTGATTAAATAATTATTTAGTTAATTAACTAATTAAAGAAGCTACATTTTAAAACCTTTTCTCAATTTGGCACATGTTTAACGCAGTCAAAAATGTTTACACTTCAAGATTTCTCTTCTGAGTGCCTTATAAATAGCATACTTTGAAAAAAGGGGAATGTGACTTTAGGAATAGGACCCTATTTGAATTTCCAGCAAGTAATGTATTGATAATGACATTTACACTAGAGGATCTGGCATAAATTCACGTTGAACCTTTAATCAGAAATTATGCATATGCAACAGCATATGGTTCTGTAAAATATATATGTGAAGTCAAAGTGAATAATTCTCCATAATTCCCCTTAAATATCACAAGCAGAGAGAACAGGTGAAGTGTGTAAATCTGGAAGGTTAATATTCTCCTATTTAAAGATGTGACACTTCATTATTCCCACAGGACTCACAACTTTTTACTTTCTCGCTGTTCAGAGTGCATTATACTAGGATGGAAATTTATAAAGCTGACAGTCAATTGAACTTTTAAGCTCAGTATAAAAATCCATATTAAAAGACTAAATTTTACTGTGCATTTTTAGAAAAAAAAAATCTCATTTGCACTGGAAGACGTGGTACACAGTCTATAGGGATTACATTATTCTGTCTTGGAAGACCAGAAGTAGAACAGTTATGAGGATATAGCTGCAATATTTAAAATCGTATCTACTCCCAGATCTGATATCATCCATTCTAATGTGCAGCCTAGCCTTATCCAATCAAAGGGGCTCCCCAGAATTATTTAAATCTGAACTCCATGTGAATAACTAAATACACATATGAAATACATATATTGGAGCTGTTTTATCTACCTAAAGGCTCGTTCCCACAATTTCTGGTCTCTGATGAGCAATCAGCATTCTCTTCAGAAAGCATGTGACAGGTGGTGGGGAGGTAGTGTATTGCACCAGCTTTGGTCACATGAGCTTCTGGTTCACATTGGAACGTAAACATGGATCGCATTTCCAAGAGTATTTGACAGGCATGGACGAGGCATTGGGGGAAATTTACTAAAACTGCTGAACACAGAATCTGTTGCAGCTGTGCATAGTAACCAATCAGCTTCCATGTTTTATTGCCAAAGCTTAATTGAACAAGCTGAAGTTTGAAGCTGATTGGTTACTATGCACAGTTGCATCAGATTCTTAGAGAAATGAACATTCAATTCAAGGGCAATAGCTCTGGTGGACATTCCTGCAGTCAGCATGCAAATTGCATTCTCCCTCAAGACTTGTGACATCCAAGGCATTGTGCTGCGTGATAAAACTGTACATTTCAGAGTGGCTTTTTATTGTGGCCAGCCTAAAGCACACCTGTGCAATAATCATGCTGTCTAATCAGCATCTGGATATGCCACACCTGTGAGGTGGATGGATTATCTCGGCAAAGGAGAAGTGCTCACTAACACAGATTTGGACAGATCTGTGAACAATATTTGACAGAAATAGGGCTTTTGGGTACATAGATCACAGTCCACCTGTCAACTGGTGACAGGTGGACCATGAACAGGTTCCTGCACCGCCAACCCCCACCTTCTTAGTGTGCCGATCCTTGTCTCCTCAGGCTTCCCTCCCAACCTCCTGCCTCCTTCGCGGCGCGGCGCCATACATTTCCCTGGTGTCTCTCTCCCCCTCCTGCCTCCATCCTCCTACACCGCTGTGATCAGTGAACAGTGAAGGGAGCTGTGGTGGCTCAACGTGATTGGCACTGCGCTGACAAGCCATTCACCTCTGCAGCCAAGGGTTCGGATCCCGGTCTCGGCTACATGTGAATTGAGTTTGGTGGTCTCAGCCCGGCTCCTGGTGGGTGTGCTATGCAAGGTACGCCTGTGCTTAGTACGCCCACCCCCCCCCCCACAAAAACCACCACACTTGCACGCACACGAAATTGGTTTAAAACACATGCACTTTGGCCATGCGGTCTCTTAAAATAAAGAGAGGCGAAGGACCTACGGGGCTGGCTGGGTGGGCTAGGCCCCCTCACTCCCTCATAGGGGGAGTCCCTCTGCCCCATTGGGGTCCCATTGGGCCCCAGTTGGGCTCCCAAGAGGAGCAGGTAGGGCGGGGTGAGTGGGAGGCCCCCCTTCACACCCGCCATTGCCACCAGGGGCATGGAGAAGGATGGCGATTGCCTCCAGGGGGAGGGTCTGCCTACTCCCAACTCCTGCAGTCCGGCTCCTCTCTCTCGAGTTCACGCACAAAATACACTTTAAAAAAAAGAAAAAAAAAAAAGACCGGTAGGAAGCACAGTTCAGGACAGAGGGCGGAAGGAGGGGCTGGCCAAACAAAATGTTTATGTTTAACCACCGGTGATTGGTTGCTAGCACACAGGGTGGTCCTAAGCAACCAATTCACCAGCTTGCTAATGCAAAAAGTCTCTCTGCCAGCTCCTGCCCCTCTGTCCAGAACTCCTGAACCCTGCATTCTGACTGCAATGCACTCCTGATCTCTGCATTGACTGCAATGCACTCCTGAACCCTGAATTCTGACTGCAACACACTCCTGATCCCTGCATTCTAAGCATAATGCACTGGTGAACCCTGCATTCTCTGCATAATGCACTCCTAAACCCTGTACTCTCTTGTAGTACTTATTTTTGTTCTGAGTAAAAAAAGGTTGGTCTTGCAGTAATTTTGTTCATGCCAAAGAAAAAAGTTTAATATGGTTTGCATTTTCAAGTGTATCTGGAAATAGTTCAACAAAAATGGCTTTATGCTGACCTACTGGGCTGCCCATTGATAAATGTGGTCATCCATAACAAGAATGGTCTGACAGATATGGATGGCCAAACTGGAGCTAAATTTCCTCCTGTGTATGAGACAGTGACCGTCATCTAATCACCATATCTGACCTCAGAGTTGTTTAAAATGAAATTATTATCTGTCAGTTTCAGTCTATACACAATTATCATGAGATCTGACATGACCTTTTATCTGGGAGAAGCTATGTACCCGGCTTCATTTGTTTTGAAATATAAAGAATTCAGTGTTTGGACTAATGTCTTAATTTATCAACACGAGCAAAGTATGAGCTATTTTTTGTTGCCCACAGCTACTTATCAAATTCAGATTTTCATTCTCTAAATGTCATCTTCAAAAGCATTAATAGCTGCTGTGGGGCCAAACATTTTTTTGAGCATACATTTCTTAGAGGGCAAAATGGTAAATTTTGCCTTTCAGCTTGTACAGTATGTAAATGCTTACTCAGTGGTTTTGTATGCTGTTTTAGTTTGTAAATTCATTGCTTTCAGATTCAGATCTTTATGAACTATTTTCAAAAATGTTACAGATTTTGCTACATTTACAACTGGTAGCTCTGAAAGCATAAACTAGCTGCCAGTATGCCATCGTACCTCAAGACAGGGGAGCCTAACCACTTTAGCTGTGTTAGGCCGCGTACACACGATCGGTCAAAACTGATGAAAACAGACTGAAGGTCCGTTTCATCGGTCCAAACCGATTGTGTGTGGGCCCCATCGGTCAGTTATCCTTTGGTCAAAAAAAAGAGAACTTGCTTTAAAATTTAACCGATGGACGCCTAACCGATAGGTCAAAACCAATCGTCAGTATGCAAAAGCATCGGTTAAAAAGCTGCGCATGCTCAGAATCAAGTCGACGCATGCTTGGAAGCATTGAACTTCATTTTTTTCAGCACGTCGTTGTGTTTTATGTCACCGCGTTCTGACACGATCGTTTTTTTAACCACTTGTCTACCAGCCGCCGTCAAATGACGGCGGCAAGGTAGCTCTGTTGTTCTGACAGGACGTCATATGATGTCCTGTCTTTTAAAGCCACTAGGGGGCGCGGGTGCCGTGCACCCGCCACTTTGCTGGGATCACGATGCGCATGCCCGGTGGCAATGATCGCCGCCGGGCACCCGCGATTGCCCAGTAACTGAGCAGGGACGTGGAGCTCTGTGTGTAAACACAGAGCTCCATGTCCTGTCAGGGAGAGAGGAGACCGATCTGTGTCCCTTGTACATAGGGACACAATCGGTCACCTCCCCCAGTCACCCCTCTCCCCCTACAGTTAGAACACAAACTAGGCTACACATTTAACCCCTTCCCCGCTTCCTAGTGGTTAACCCCTTCCCTGCCAGTCACATTTATACAGTTATCAATGCATATTAATAGCATATTAATAGCACTGTTGATTGGTCCCAAAAATGTCACAAAAGTGTCTGATGTGTCCGCTATAATGTCACATTCCCAATAAAAAAATCGCAGATCGCCGCCGTTACTAGTAAAAAAATAATAATAATAAAAATGCTATAAAACTATCCCCTATTTTGTAAACGCTATAAATTTTGCGCAAACCAATCAATAAACGCTTATTGCATTTTTTTACCAACAATAGGTAGAAGAATATGTATCGGCCTTAACTGAGGAAATTTTTTTTTTTAGATATATATATTTTGGGGAATATTTATTACAGCAAAAACTAAAAAATGTTATCATTTTTTTTCTAAATTGTCGCTCTATTTTTGTTTATAGCGCAAAAAATACAAACCGCAGAGGTGATCAAATACCACCAAAAGAAATCTCTATTTGTGGGAAAAAAAGGACGCCAATTTTGTTAGGGAGCCACGGCGCACGACCGTGCAATTGTCAGTTAAAGCGACGCAGTGCCGGAAGCTGAAATTTCGCCTGGGCAGAAAGGGGGTAAAACCTTCTGGGGCTGAAGTGGTTAACCGATGGTGTGTAGACACATCAGACCATCAGTCAGCTTCACCGGTTAACCAATGAAAATGGTCCTTCAGATCGTTCTCATCGGATGGACTGATCGTGTGTACGCGGCCTAAGATTTCACCCCCTTTATGACCAGGCCGTTTTTTGCTATTTGGCACTGTGGTACTTTAACTGGCATTTGCGTGGTCATGCAACTCTGTACCCACACAAACGTTCTATAATTTTTTTTCCCTCACAAATAGAGCATTCTTTAGGCGGTACTTGATCACTGGGTTTTTATTTTTCGTGATATACAATTCCTTTAAAAAGCATTCATACCCCTTGAAATTTTCCACATTTTGTCATGCTACAACCAAAAACGTAAATGTATTTTATTGGGATTTTATGTGATAGACCAACACAAAGTGGCACATAATTGTGAAGAAGAAGGAAAATTATAAATGGTTTTCAATTTTTTTTATGAATAAATATCTGAAAAGTGTGGCATGCATTTGTATTCAGCCCCCTTTACTCTGATACCCCTAAATAAAATTTAGTTGAACCAATTGCCTTCATAAGTCACCTAATCAGTAAATAGAGACCACCTGTGTGTAATTTAATCTCAGTATAAATACAGCAGTCCTGTGAAGGTTTGTTGGAGAACCTAAGTGAACAAACAGCATCAAGGAACACACCAGACAGGTCACGGATAAAGTTGTTGAGAAGTTTAAAGCAGGGTTAGGTTATAAGAAAATATCCCAGGCTTTGAACATCTCATGAAATCTATCATCTCAATCCATCATTCGAAAATGTAAAGAGTATGGCACAACTGCAAACCTACCAAGACATGGCTGTTTACCTAAGTCGACAGGCGGGCAAGGAGAACATTAATCAGAGAAGCTGCCAAAAGGCCCATGGTAACTCGTGCACTCCAAAAATCTGGCCTTTATGCAAGAGTGGCAAGAAGAAAGCCATAAGAAGTCCTGTTTGCGGTTTGCGAGAAGCCATGTGGGGGACACAGCAAACATCTGGAAGAAGGTGCTCTGGTCACATGAGACCAAAATTTAACTTTTTGGCCTAAAAGAAAAACGCTATGTGTGGTGAAAAAGTAACACCGCACATCACCCTGAACACACCATCCCCACCTTGAAACATGGTGGTAGCAGCATCATGTGGCAATGCTTTTCTTCCCGAGGGACAGGAAAGCTGTCAGAGTTGATGGGAAGATGGATGGAGCCAATAAAGGCCTTCTTAGAAGAAAACCTGTCTGCAAAAGACCTGAGACTGGGGCTGAGGTTCACCTTCCAGCAGGACAACAACCTTAAACATACAGCCCAAGCTACAATGGAATGGTTTAGATCAGGGGTGTCAAACTCAATTTCATTGTGGGCCGCATCAGCAATATGATTGTCCTCAAAAGGGCCGGTAGTATCTGTAAAATTAGATGTCCAGCGCATCCCCTCCCCTCACATTAGATGTCAAGAGCCACCCCACCATCAGAAGTTGAGTCCCCCACTCTCCCTTACATCACAGTGCACCCCTTGTCCTTATGTTGCTGCTGGGAAGAATTTGGATGCATTGCTTGAAAGCAGACAGTAGGGGTCTGAAGGAGGACCAGAGGAAGGCTAGAGCTCTCCTGCAGCCGCAGGAGAAGTGCGAGGCCACATGAAATGGCCTGGAGGGCCGGATTCGGCCCGCATGCCTTGTGTTTGACACCTATGGTTTAGATCAAAGCATAATTGTGCGTTAGAAGGACCAAGTCAAAGTCCAGACCTAAATCCAATTGAGAATCTGTGGCAAGACTTAAAAATTGCTCTACACAGACACTATCCATCCAATCTGACAGACCATGAGCTATTTTGCAAAGAACAATGGGCACAAATTTCACTTTCTATATGTGCAAAGCTGGTAGACATCCCCAAAAAGACTTGCAGCTGTAATTGCAACAAAAGGTGGTTCTACGCAAGAATATCTATAGCCAAATCTTGGAGGTCCCCTATGATCCCTTTTTACCTGCTGAAAGCTAAATTATAATGGATAATGGTGAATGAACGCCTCTTGGCAATTTTAACTGATAAGGTTGCATGGTTCTACAAAATATGGGACCCCTGGATCAACTATCTCACAACTACATAAGGAGATGAGATTGGCTTGGGGTGTCTTCTTCCAGGGCCGAAGGCCGAAGTGCACCCCCCCCCCCCTTTCCTATCCTCTATTCTTTTCTCTGATATCTCTGTTTCTCCTTCTATCCTCTCTCCATCAAAATTTGCCCTTTAATGGATTTTTGGACCAATTATGATCCCTGATATAATGTGGAAGTTCAGCTAGTGGGTCACAAGTTTGGTTTAGGTTTGACCCTAATAGGTGAATGATGCTATTATTAAGTCTCAAGTGCATACGTATAGGTTTAACAGTCATGTAACTGAATCTTCAACGACTTGTTAATGTACAATTACCCATTACAATGGAAAATGCTGATATTGTATTTGTTAAAATTTGAATACAAACATTGGAAAAGAAAGGTAGTTCTACAAAGAATTGACTCAGGGAGGCTGAATAGAAATGCACGCCACACTTTTGAGATATTTATTTGTAAAAAATTTGGAAAACTATTTATCATTTTACTTCTACTTCACAATTATGTGCCATTATTTGTGGTGGTCTATCACATAAAATCCCAATAAAATACATTTACGTTTTTGGTTTTAACATCAGAAAAGGAGTATGAATCATTTTTCAAGGCACTATAAATGAAGAAAAATTGCAAAACAATATTTTTTACTTTCTGGACATTTTTCACATTGTAGGATTTTTATTTACTAATCACGTTTTATTGTAAAGCAATATATCTGGGGCTCCTCTTCTAAATGGGGCTTCCAGATTTTGATAAATCCTTGCCCACAGGTTCCCACATCCCTTGTGCAGCACAGTATGTGACGATGAGGCCCTAGTCCCCATCTGCATGAAAGCTTTGCAAGGTACCATCCAAATGCTGGGGGTGCGTGACTTTGTATGGTTTAGGAGAGAGGAGAACACATGATCACTGCCCCTCCCATACCTGGACAGTCAGGCTACATGTCTATATGAGGAACATAATTTCATGTTATGGGGGTGTTTCTCTGCAGCAGTGACTGGAGCACTTCTCAGGATAGAAGAAGATATGGTGGGGAAAAATAATTTCAAATTATTGAGGAAAATTTGCTGTCCCTGCCAGAAAGTTGTCAATGGGAAGAAGGTTTACCTTCCAACATGACAATGACAACATGACAATGACCAAAAAAAAAAAGGGGTGAATGTCCTTGAAAGGCCTAGTCAGAGCCCAGACTTTGATCCCATTGAAAATCTGTGGAATGACTTGGAGACTGCATCCCTCAAACGATCACTGTCAAATTGAACTGAACTTGACCAGTTCTGCAAAGAAGAGTGGGCAAATGTTGAAAAGTCTAGATGTGCAAAGTTAGTAGAGTCGTATCACAACAGACTAAAGGCCGTAATTAAAGCAAAAGGTAGTTTAACAAAATATTGACACAAAGGGGTGATCTTTTTTCCAACTCAGTGATTCTGTTTTTGATTCTTTTTTTCTTTTTTTCTGACGTTGGTGTTATATTTTTCACTTGGATGTTATAAATTGCACTCTGTAAATACAGGTGGATAAGACAAAATATGTGTCCGTCTTCATTTTAAAGGCGGGTGATTTTTTTGTTTACCCACTGTATTTATTTTGATTATTATAACTGAAGAACATTTCATATCATCTTGTATTATAGAGCAGCCTTGAGTGAGTGCTAAGATTCCGTATTTTTTTTTTTCTGATTTCCTTAAGTTACTACGTTGTTAAAATAAGCTGTGGATATAATTATTAGCAAGGAATGTTTTTTCAACGGTTCTTCTTTGTTAAAAGGTTGAGAAAGTGTGTTCTAACGTTTCTCTACAGTCTATTTTGAGAAAATGCTACATTCCATACAAGCATCAGCAAACACATCTGGGAAAGTGCAAATGTAACCTAATCACATTATTAATATGCATAGAGATAACAGGTGTAATCTGCATATTTAATGAGTATGCAGACAGACTGCCGTAGACCGAACTAAGTTATGATGCACTGAGGAAGTAAACAACAGTACTATACAAGCAGGTTGCTAGAAATATTCTTTCCTCATCAATCTAAAGGTGGCTTGGTTTTTACAATGATATCAATGTAAAAGAAGACCTGTCACGATAATGTACAATGTTGTCCGATCTGATGAAAGGATATGCCGAGCTGGCTACATGAAAAACAGAAACTGAAGTCACTTAAAAGGCTTTATTTCTAAAAAAAACGTGCACAGCTGTTCACCCATTGTAAATTTGTTCTGTACAAATGAGGAAAACATCTAATGTTTTGGGAGTAAATGTTGTGCAGTTCGAATGCATGAATGTGGAAAATACAGTGAAGTAGATTTACTAAAACTAGTGCACTCAAAACCTAGTGCAGCTGTTTATGGTAGCCAATCAGCTTCTAACTTCAGCTTGTTCAAGTAAGCTCTGTCAATGAAACCTGAAAGCTGGTTGGTTTCTTTGCAGAGTTGCACCAGATTTTACACTCTCCAGTTTTAGTAAAAAAAAAAGAAAAACAGTTATAAGCACTAGATGGTGCTGAACATCATAGGAAATAAGTATGCCCATTAGCACCATCTCGTGGTCAAACACAGTGTATTCCACAATTGAATAGCAGAGAATTTAAAGGAGAAGTATGGGAATCCTGTTTTTTTACTTACCTAGGTGGATGAAGCATTGGTCCGATGCTGTATCTGTCCCCTGGCGCCTCTTCACTGAGAAAAGAGCTGCTGCCTGTCAATTAGTAGCTCTCCTGCTCTGCTCCTCCACACTCACTGGAGAGCTAATAATAATAATAATAATAATGCAAGTCTTATATAGCGCTGTCCTACCCTAACTTGCCAGGCAAGCTTATAGTAACATAGTCACTATTACCCAAATCAATGGTACTCATTTTACCGACCTCAGAAGGATTGAAGGCTGAGTGGACCTTGCCGGGATCGAACCTGCGACCCTGAGGGCTCAGGTGATCACAGATTGCTGCAATGGAGCATTAGCCCACTGAGCCATCTTACCAGCTGAGCTGTGGAGGGGCAAGGGGCCCCTCTCAGCAAGAGGCTGAGAGTGCCATCAGTCTAGGCACCAGGCAGATCCAGACTTCCAGAGTCGGGATGATGCAGTGCCTTGAAGGATCTGTCTGACATCAGCAGAGAGTGGACTTCAGACTGCACTCCTGTTCTCGGGAACAGGAGTGTAAAACGATTTGCATGCCTGTGATCCATAGGAGAATCCCAGCCAAACAAGCTCAGCCTGGACTTCTCCTTTAAAAAAAGGAGCAACAAATGTAAGTCCATACAATAAGAAAAGTTAACTGGTTCCACAACTTGGGGTCATAGAGTAATACTTATCCTTTCTTGACATGTAGGCACTGTCATAGAGAGACACTAATATATAAAGGGGATCCGTGTCCCTCTCCCCCCTAACTTAGGATGGTCTGGTAAACAGTCTGGCAATCTCCCCCTATAAGAGGCCCATAATTTTACTCTTTGATAAAACTGCCTTCCCCCCACCTACACATTGTTCTATTTGTGGAACAAAACCTCACACAGATGAACAACACAAACTTTATTTAGCGTGTTCAGCAGGAGCTGGACAAATTTTGATCCATCTATGGGCAAGCTGGTTGTACTGAAGTCGATCTATTGACTTAGTACAGCCAGCCTGTCAGGTTTTTCTCGTGTGATCACTGCCAGAGGCTATAACCACCAGCAGTGATCATTGTGCTCTGAGGGCAGGGAAAGCTCCCATTTTCAGAATAAAATAGCACAGTGGGATGGATTCCCCCATCAAAGATGATGGAAGAATCAAGTGATTTTCTTTCCTTCAACCTCTGGTTGAAGGAAAGAAAATTGCATAATCTATGGCTTGCTTAAAGCGGGGGTTCACCCTAAAAAAAATATAGACTGTTATATCCAGCATACTGCTGACATCAACAGTATGCTGGATTTTTTTTTTTCGGTCTGTACTTACGATTTTCTGTCGTTTTCACCCTGCTTCCGGGTTCTCGCTCCCCCGGGTAGTAGGCGTTCCTAAGCTCTGCATAGATGATTAACGTGCGCGTCATCGCCTTCTGAAAATATCTGAGTGGGACTCGGCACTTTACGGCGCCAGCGCAGTCGGCTCTACACGGCAGGCGCAGGCGCCGTATAGCGCCGTAAAGAGCCGAGTCCCCGTTGGATATTTTCGGAAGGCGATGACGCACACGTCAATCATCTATGCAGAGCTCCCCGTCGGGGAAAAAAAGCGACACGCCCACTCCCCGCAAGGAAGAAGACCCGGAAGTGCGGCTGAAGACAGGTAAGTGTACACAAAAAAAAAAAAAAATGACAACGCTACAAGCCTTTATTAAGGATACAGATAGGTTAGCTAAAAAGTTCATTTTGAGGGTGAACCTCCGCTTTAACAGGTGAATTATCCCTTCTTTTCCCAGATCAGAAAGGGACCCCTAGTGGTGATGTCTCAATGGCCAGTCCATCAGAAGATCAGACTTGTATTGAAATCTCACCCCCATTGTTTTTGCTTGGCATTCGAAACAATTTATTTTAATGACCCCCTCTTACAAGACTCCCTCAGCCCATGTAGTCTCTCAGTTATATAATATTCTTTTTTACCTTTCCCATTTTTCCCTGCCACACTACACAGAAGCATGGCCCAAGCAATTGAAAAAAAAACTGCAGACCCAACAAACTGGGAAAAGGTTTTTATACTCATGCAGAGTTTGTCTTTTGCTAGCAAAACCTAAAATATTCCTAACAAGATGGTAGGAATACCCCACTATCCTCCACAACCTATTAATTTCCCCATGCGTCCAGGGGCATCTGCCCATTTGCATATGCAAGGTTATGCTTAGAGCTGCATTTACCCAAATACAACCATATTAATTTGTACAGGCATCTGTAAGCAACAGCTGTGGTTCCTGGGCAATTAAATATGGGTATATTTTTTAATAGAATGCCGCAATATACCTTTAAAGCATTAAAAAGTATTTTATATTTAAGATGTGTTGTAACAAGCAAAACCATTGAAGCAAGATTCAATAAATGGATTAATGGAATAATATTCAAGCTGCTGTATGTTGTAGGCTAAATACTGTACATATCAGAGGTTATTCTAATAAATATGTGAACGCCAACATAATTATATACAACAAACAGGTACAAGAAAAACAAGCAGTTCCTCGGCAAAGAAATTGCCTGTTAAAAGTCAGCTGGGAATAGAATAGCTAATAAAATATTATGAATCACATTTATATACTTTTTTGATCAACTAATGTGATGGACTATAGAGGTGACCCTCATTCATTTGTATGCAGTTTTACAGAAGACATGCCGCGCTGTGCTAATGAAGAAAATCTGAGATAAAATAAATGAATAGCCTTCCTCTCCTTGCTAGTTACCTGGCTGTCATGCTGCCTGGCTGTCATGCTGATCCAACTCTGCATGGCTAAAGCACAGGTCACATACACTCTCTGGATGCTATTTTCACCCAATGAGAGTAAAAAAAGACAGACCTCTGAGCAGGGGCGGACTGACACCTCATGGGGCCCCCGGGCAATAGGAGATTATGGGGCCCCCGGGCAATAGGAGATTATGTGCTCATACATTTACATATTGAATGACAACACAAAAACATTTCTTTCACTCATGGCTAGTGTTTGGCTGAAGCTGATTTATTATTAATCAACTGTATTTACTAATAATGATAACAGAAATTACCCAAATGACCCTGATCAAAAGTTTACATACCCTGGAGTGTTTGGTCGTGGTACAGACACAGAAGGTGGCACACACAGCTTGAAGGTTAATTTCACATGTTTGTGGCTTTTTAAATTAGAATTAGTGTCCATGTATAAATAGTCAATGAGATTGTAAGCAGGCTAGACACTGATTCAAAAAATAGGGAACGGGAAAACATAAAAGCACTCACATGTAGCCAACATCCGAAATGGTTCAATCAAAAAATGGGGATTACTACAAAAAGTAGTAAAAAGGCGGACTTTGTCAGGCAATCACAAAGACATATACTTTAAGAAAAAAATATTTAATCATATATCATAAAATCCAAAAACAAAAACTAAAATACACAGAGTCATGAGGTGGTAGAAAGAACAGTCAAAAGACATGCGTAACAAGATAATAAACCTTTACAAAGATGGAAAAGGATATGAAAAGATAGATGATTCCTTGTTAGTAAAAGACGATTTGCGCTTTTCTGTCTGTTACAGCGTGATGAATGTGCTTACTCCGTTATGAATGGTAGTTTTACCAGAACGAGTGCTCCCGTCTCATAACTTGCTTCTGAGCATGCGCGGGTTTAAAACGTCGTTTTAGCCCACACACGATCATTTTTTACACCCCAAAAAACTACATTTTTTAAGACGACGTGAAAAAATGCAGCATGTTCGAATTTTTTTTTTTGGAAAATGATGAAAAACGATGTGAAGCCCACACATGATCATTTTAAATTACTTTTTTTTAAAACTTCGGCCCAGATTCACGTTCACGTACATCTGCGCATTATTGGACCGGCGTAGCGCACCGCCTTTACGTTAGACTTGCGCAATTTTGTCGCGTAATCACCCTATTCTCGTAGCTTTTGAGCAGAAAATTGCGCATGCGTAACGTTTTTCCAGAGGCGTAAAGGCGGAGTAATACAAATTGGGAAGGACGTGGACGTGTTACATTGAAATGCAGTGACCCCATGCAAATGAAGGGCCGGCCGGCTCGCGCATTCGCGCTTGAAGGAGACCATGGTCAGCTCCGCTGTGCGCATGCTCACAACTCGGGAGCGGCGCAATCAGTGAAATTGGAAATGGACTAGGGCAAGGTTGTGAACTACGCAAACAGCATAAATAGACACACACAAACGCACTTGCATTGCAAATGTACATCCCTTTGTCCCTTCCCATTTAACCAAGTGCTTTTGTCCTGTTGTTCGTTGCGTTGTGTTTTGTAGTTGTCAGATTAGTGTTCTGTGTGATCAAGTGTTTGTTAGTAGATTTTTGAAAGTGTTTTTTGATAAGTGTTTGAGAGACTGTTTGATTGATTGATATATTTCTGTTCGTTTGTTTTCTTGCTGTTTTTTTGCTGTTTGTTTTTGTGACTGTTTCTTGCTGAGTGCTAGTGTGTTTTTTTGGGTGTTAGTTTTCTCTTTGTGTGTGTTCTTGCTTGATTGGTTGTGCTTGTTTTTGTGAGTGATTTTTGTTGACTGGGAGTGAGTTTTTTTGTAAGTATGACAGAGAGAAAGCGAAAGCTCAATTTTACTGTGGGGGAAAAAATAATTCTTGCCCGGGCCATTAGCGAATATGGGCGTTTCCTCCACGGCCCAGACAGTGCCAACACCACCCCGGCCAGGAGGAGGGAGATTTTGGATATGATCACTGAGCAGGTCAATTCAGCGGGGGAGGGGGAGACACGGACCCGGTCTGGGATTGACAAAAAAATCAATGACCTCCGGCGTCTGGTCAAACAGAAGCTGGCCAGAATGCATGCCCATGCCAGGGGCACAGGAGGGGGCCCACCATGCCGTATTAGGCTGACAGCGGAGGAGCGTGCGGTGGCCCTGACCTTTCATCGGCATGAAGTTGAGGGCCTGCCCGGCTTTGACTCAAGTCCGGAGCCCGTGGTGCCAGGTAAGTATTATTTTTAATATCAGGTGTGTAGCATGTGTAGGGGAGTGGGTGAAAGGGAATATGTGGCAAGTGTGTGGATCCTCCAACCTGTGAATGTTTTGTGTCATCCACAGATGTGCATGAGGGTGCAGGGCCATCTGGCCTGACCGTACCATCCCCAGGACAGCAGCCTAATAAAGCCCCCCCAACAAGGCCGGAGTCTGCGGAGGAGGTTCAAGAGGAGGAGGAGAATCATGAGGAGGAGGAGAATCATGAGGAGGAGGAGTCCATGTCAGGCACTGGACGTTTGGTTTTTGAGGACTCTTCCCCTCTGGCTGGCAGCAGGCAGCCCTCCCTAAGGGGGAGCCCCCCCTCCTCCCCCAACATGGCTCCCCTCCCAAGGGCCTCCCCTTCTCCCCGGCCACAAGCATCAGCTGGAGGCAGGATTTCATCCCAGAACACCAGGGGGTTGGCCGATCTCCTGCCCGCCACTCTGAGAAGGGACCAGTTCCTCCAGACCCACCATCTGGGACAGGTCAGCCAGACATTGGTGCGGATGGAGGAGAGCCTGTCCTCCATCAAGGATACGCTGGGGAACCTGGACTCCCACTCCCGGGCTTTCATAAACTGCCTAAACGAACTGCAGACTACATCAGCAGGCGTTGGGCAGGATGTGAGGGCCCTTACCCAGGCTATCCAGGCCAACACGGCAACACTTGGTGCTGCCCTGGACAGAATAGCCGTGGCCTTGGAGGGCAGGCCGCCAGGTGGGCAGAGATCAGGGGCTGCTCCTCCTTCCCCAGTTTTCCCCCTCCCCATGAGTCTCCCCTGAGGAGCCGGGGCCGTGGCCGGGGGCGCCCCAGGCGTGGCTCACGTCAAGGGCAATCATTTTTTTTTCCCCTCTTTTTTTTTTTTTGCTGGCAAATTTTTGATTTTGCTGGTAATTTTTTTATTTTATTTTTTTGGGTTGTGAATGCTGTTTGAATGTGGGGGTGACATTCCTGCCGGAAAAGGGGTGTCACCCTCAATATTGGTGGAGAAGGGTTCCCCAGGACCAGGGAGAAGTGATCCCCAGGTCCGTGTGAATGGTGTATGAATGTACAGTGACATAATTGGAGCCTTGGCGTGGCGTTGCTGCTCACAAGTCCTGCATGGTGGACTGGTGCCAATCCAATTTGATGTGGATGTGGGGTGTGTGTGCTAGGGACCACAGTGGTGTGCATGCATGCATTCTCATTGTGCCATGATTAATGTGTGTGTTTAACGTGCAAAGATGCCCAATGTGAGCTGTCTCCTGGCTGCTCTTCCCTCAGAAGACGGGGTAACCTCGGTTAGGGGGGTATTGTCTGGTTCAGGGGTCAGGTCATCACGTAGTTCAATCTGCAGGCCCTTTCTTTCTGCGAAGTTGTGCAGCATGCAACATGCACCGATGATCTGGCACACGAAGTTTGGGGAATACAAGAGGGTACCCCTAGACTTATCCAGGCATCGGAAACGTGACTTTAGGAGGCCAAAGGTGCGCTCCACCACTGCTCGTGTTTGGGCATGTGCTTGATTGTATCTTTCCTCTCCTGGGGTTTGGGGGTTCCGGATAGGAGTCATGAGATGGGGTCCCAGTGGATATGCAGAGTCACCTGTAAGGGAAAAGACAGGAGGATGTTAGTCATGCATGTGCCCCTTGTGATGTGTGCATCATGGGAGGGGATAGTCATGCCTGACTCCCATGTCACTCACCAACCAGCCAGGTGTCCCCATACACGTTCTGATCGAATTCCATTCGGATGTGGCATTGATTGTATATGTAGCTGTCATGGCTGGACCCTGGGTGTTTGGCACGGACGTGCCATATGAGGCCTTGGGCATCGACTATCACCTGTACGTTGATGGAATGCCAATGCTTCCGATTGCGGTACATGTGCTCTGTCTCCTGGGGGGGCTGGAGTGCCACATGTGTGCAATCAATGGCCCCCACGGTGCGTGGGAATCTGGCAATTCTGTAGAAATCTGTCATTGCCTTCAGCCGCAGGTCCTCAGTGGTGGGTTTGATGATTTGGTTGGCCATGCGTCTGAGGATTGCAGGGACAACCTGGTGCACACATCTGCTCATGGAGGACTGTGACATCCCAGCCACCACTCCACTTGTACGCTGAAAAGAGCCACTGGCAAGGAAATGGAGTGTTGCCAGGACCTTGACCAGTGGCTGCACTGCATGTGAGCGTTGTGTTGGGCTGGTGATGTCCTCCTGCAAGGTTGTGGTTAATTCCAGGATGGCATGAGGGGTGAATCTGAAGATGCGAGACACCTCAGAATCACTCATGCCAAACAGGTCTATGCGGGTGCAGTATATCCTCTCCCGTGCCATCCTCCGTGCCATCCTCCGTGCCCTCATCCTTCTTTGTTCATCTAAAGTCAGTAGTATAGCTATGTGCGACGATGCCCCTGGCATGTTGGCATACAGATTGTTGTGCAACACGTGTGACTGCTGAGCTCCTCACTAACAGTGTTGCTTTATCTAACAAGTAGACTTTTTTTCTCTTTTTAGACCAGCTTTTATATGCTCTAATTTTAGACAGGACATTTTGCTGTTGCGCACACTGCGTCGCCTGCGCTGCCCCAACGTTCTTTTGTGGATCCCCGTAAGTCCCTCATTAGCATATTTAACTAGCAAATCAATGGTCTGTCTAGCGCACTTTTGCGCGGACGGATGCGCCAGTCTAACGAAATTACGCGGGACCAAAAAAAGTAGATTTTTTGCGTATCTCGTTCTGGGGATGCCGTGCATCGAAACGCACGCGCAGATTTCGACTTACGCACGCGCATCTCCTGTTGCACAGGCGTAATCGCTCTGTGAATCTGGGCCTTCATTTTTTTCTCATGCCGAAAAATGATCGTGTGTACGGGGCATTAGATTATTTGCTACTAACACTTTGAGTAGGCTAATTTTGTAGTAACTATTATTAATATTCAGATTTGGAATACTGTATTATTTTAAATTATTATTTAAATTATTTATTTAAATATCAGGGAAATATTTTAAATTACAAGTACACCCCAAATGAAAAAAAAAATAAAGATCACAGGAGAATAAAGTCAGAATAACAACACAAAATATAGTCTGGGCTTTGAGGTCAGCAGAAGCCCAATGATCTGATTGAATAATAGTTTTTATAGTCTATTTCCAGAACCAGAAATGTCAGGGTTAATTATAAAAGTGGTCATACAATATGTTCTGCATCATTCAACATTTTCAGCTCAGAACCCCTAATATGGCCATGAAGCCGGGTGTAATACGGCTTTATCATGCTTCACGGCTTAGTAATTGACTAGAAGCAAAGCATTATAGTAAAAACAGAGAATCTTACACAGTGATTCATGTCTGCTCAGTGTGAGACAGGAAAATTGATTTGTGCATCACGACTGAGGGTACTGAATGGTGAGACCTTTTTTTCTTTTAAAGTGAAGCCATTTATGTAAATTGAAAGTTTAGATTTCATATACCCCCTAATCCCAAAAAAAAATATATATATATATATATATATATATATATATATATATATATATATATATATACACACACAATTTTTCCAAGTCTTCTTATAGGCATGAGACTTTATTCTTCTCCCGCAGTCCAAGTTACTGCTCTGAACATCATTCATGTAATGATACATTATAATACAGTAATGGACCCGGCGGGGGCAGGTCCATGACAGCCTGGGCTCAGAGGAAGTGGTTTGAATGATGCTGGCTGTCATTCAACCTAAAAGACTAAAGACATCTAATGGCAGAAAATAAATACTGCAGGGGCAGCTCTGGATTGAAAGTAAGTATTGTAGCAAAGCTGTTTGTTTGTTTTTTCAATTTAATCATCTATTGGGCTTTTCTCTTGTGTATTATTGGCTGATTTAATCACTAGATACAACAATTATGTATGGCAATCCTCATCAACCACCGATTCTTAGCTACTGGTTTTAGAAATAAATCATATATTTACACAATGCCATATAGGCAATGCATAGTTACAGTAAGGCCGCATGCACACGATCAAATCTATCTGCTGGAAACGGTCGGCCCGACCGTCCCAGCAGACAGATTCGACCTTGTGTACGGGCGAGCCGACGGATTTGGCCACCCGACAGATTTCAAAGCATGCTTTGAAATCTGTCGGCTGGGAACCCGTCTGCCCGACATGTCTGCTGGTTAGTACGCTAACCAGCAGACATGTCTTCTCGCACACGCGCCGAATGGTTTCGACGCATGCGCGGAATAGTTTTACTTCCTGGTGCGGTGACATGGCGGTGTCAACGTCACCGCCACGTCACCGCGCCGTCTGGCGGCGGGGATTTTGGTTTGATCGTGTTTACATGATCAAACCAATATGTCCCCAGCAGACAGATTTGTTCAAATTGGTCGGCCCGACCGATTTGAACAAATCTGTCTGCTCGTGTGTACGCGGCCTAAAGGATATGTAAACCTAAAAACAAACATGTCATATTTACCTCCTCTGTGCAGTTGCTTTTGCACAAAGTGGCCTCAATCCTCCTCTTCTGGGGTCCCTCAGCAGTGCTCCTGGCTCCACGCCATCTGGAGTGCCCCATCGTAGAAACACTTTCCCTCGGGGCACCCCTGCGGCTCTCAAATGTGCTGCAAACACCCCATATATTTGGTTTGTGTGCGAAGAAACAAACATACGTTCGACTTGAACAACGGGAGTATCTCTAAGCAGGATTATCAAGTATTATTCTAAGTAAAGTAAAAAAAAAAAAAAAGATTACAACAACTTTTAATATGGTATTAACATGTTAAAGCTTACATGAGATTTTGTTTCTAAGATTTTAATCTACTTTAGGAACTTGTATTAGGCCCCTTTCAGACAGGCTTTCCGATCAGGTCTGCCTGATCGGATGCTGCACGCACCTCTTTGGAGTGGAGGATATCAGTAGTGACATGTCCGCTGACATCCACCGCTATCCGATTTGATCCTGTCTGTGAAATCCAGACAGATGGAAACCCTATTTTTCATCTGTCTGGAAAATCGGATCGGATAGGCGGTCCGTTTTCATCTAATCTCCATAGAGGACAGTGGGGCTTTGAAAGGCCAATCTCCGTACAGTGAACTGAGACGATCCTGTTATCCGCCTGCTCAGCGGGGGTCAGCAAAGCATGTGAAAGGGGCCTTACAAATGTGCTAGTATCATAGAAATAAAAGGAATGGGGCATGTTTTTTTATAGATTTTCTTTCTATGCCTATTGCGCGGACCATAAAATTAAATTAAATACTGGAAATATTTTTTATTATATTAGCCTGCAGGTGTCGCTCTCTGATGATTTTTGTCACATGTTTTATGGTTTCTTCTTATTGTACAAAGAAGCCTGATAACACAACTCAATAGCTCACGGTAAAAAAATAAAAACACACACATATATATATATATATATATATATATATATATATATATATATCGTGGAACCTCGGATTGCGATTAACGTGGTTAACAAGTGTTTCGCAATACGAGCACTATATTTTAAAAAATCCTGACTCGGGTTGTGAATGAATGAATGAATGAATGAAAAACTTGTATAGCGCAACCCAAAATCAAAAGAGATGAGTCTTGATCTTTCTCCTGAATGCGAGGTGGTTCTCCTCCAACCGAATACTGGTCGGTAAAGCGTTCCATAGTCTGGGACCTTGGAGCGCGAATCTTCTTTCTCCTTTGGACTTAAAGTTGGCTTTTGGAATCTGGAGCAGATTTTGATTGGTGGATCGCAGAACGCGATTGGGATTGTGAGCTTTTATTTTTTCACATAGATAATGGGGGGCATTCCCATGAATACATCTATGCGTTAGGCAGAGAGTTTTAAAAACAATTCTGTCTTTTACTGGCAACCAGTGAAGGGATCTCAGAGAAGGTGAGATTGATTCCCATGGTTTTTTTCCAGTCACAAGTCTAGCGGCCGTATTTTGCACGACTTGAAGACGAGCGATTTGGTACTTGGGGAGTCCGAGGTAAAGAGCATTTGCATAGTCTAATCTTGAATTCACAATTGCTCCCACCACGACTGGTACGTCTTCTTTGGGGATGAAAGGAGTAAGTCTGCGTAGTAGGCGTAGCAGATGGTGAGATCCGCTGACTACAGACCCTATTTGTGCATCCATTGTCATGTAGGAGTCAAAGATGACCCCAAGACTTTTGACTTTGGTGCTAGGGGTGATGATTTTGCCCAAAATGGGCGGGGGTATCCAAGTTGTCCCCGGGTGATTCGTGCGCTTGGCGTGAAACAGTAGAAGTTCTGTTTTTGCTCCGTTGAGTTTTAGGTAACTCTTTGTCATCCAGTTCTCTATCAAAGAGAGGCATGTCTCTAGATTGAGGTGATGATCCTTTTTATTGCATATGCGGAAATACAGTTGCGTATCGTCTGCATATGAGTGATAAAGCAGTTTTTGGCTGCTAATTATTTCAAAAAGGGGACGAAGATAGATGTTGAATAACACCGGCGACAGAGGCGATCCTTGGGGGACTCCGCACGATACTGTGCGTTTCTCGGAAGTGAAAGATCCCAACTTCACAGTTTGCGATCGGTTTTCCAAAAAAGAGGAGAACCAAGATAAGTCGCTTTCTGCGACTCTGGCTACTTCGACTAGTCGAGTCAGTAATAGCTTATGGTCTACAGTATCGAAGGCTGCGCTTAGGTCCAAGTGTGAGTGTTGTCTCGCAAAACGAGCAGGATTCAAGCCAAAGTGGTGTGCAATACCGCAGTTGGCCTGAGGTGGAGGGGCACCTGAGCCGAGCAGAGCTGAACGGCTCAGATCGGAGACGATCTGCACCGTTCAGAGCTGTTTGGAAATGCTTGGAAAATCTATGAAATACTTTGTTCCCAAGGTTTTCCGAGTTCAGTCGAGGTGTCCTCGGCCCTTTTTGGGTGTTTCCGAGGCTCTCTGGCGCCCCCACATCTGGCCACATGCGGTACTGCATGACATTGAAGTCAATGCGGAATGAATTATTTTTGTTTCCATTGACTTCAATGGGGAAACTTGCTTTGATATGCGAGTACTTTGGATTTTGAGCATTCTCCTGGAACGGATTATGCTCGTAATCCAAGGTTACACTATATATATATATAAATATACACACACACACACACTATATTACAAAAAGTATTAGGACGCCTGACCATTTTTCCAGAAGTGCATTTGTGCAAGGTCCATAAAGACATGGTTGAGCGGTTTTGGGGTGGAGGAACTTGACTGGTCTACACAGAGTCCTGACCTCCCGATAGAACACCTTTGGGATGAATTTGAGCAGAGACTGTGAGCCAGGCCTTCTCGTCCATATCAGTGCCAAAACGTACAAATACGCTTCTGGAAGTATGGTCAGAAATTCCCTTAGATCTAGAGCTATGTATTTCTTTAAAGACTGTTAGCCCTTGGCCGACCAGCTGGAATGTTCTTGAAGCCCGTGGCCGCCCACTCAGCCTCTTCGCAGCCACCCATTCAGTTCACGACATGACTGGGGGGCAGAGACTAGATGTCAGCTAACTGGTGAGAAATGTGAAGTGGGAGGGGCTGGATGAGACCCTATCTCCTGATTTCGGCATAGGTGTTACTGCTATGAGACACCACAAAGCCAGAGACACAGTGAGTAACACTACCTGTGATTAGAGTTGCCATTAACCTCCCTGGCGGTATGATTCTGTCTGGAATTATGTACCAAAAGCGGTACAATTATTTTGCATGAAAATTTGGCATTTTATACAGTAGGCTTGTAATTCTTAGGAATAACTCACTTAAATCTGTCCAAACCAGAGTCTAGTAGACATCCCGGGTATGATAAAGTTTGAAACACAAAATCATAAAATTATAATATAATAAATAACTATAAATAATTATAACAAATGATAATGTAATTATAATAAAAATTATTCAATAATGTAATCAAATCAAAATCACTGAAATTTGCTCAGTTGCAGAATTGTCGCTGTCATTACTTTTATTTTTTTATGACGGATTTCCCCACAAATCGCTATCGCTCAATTCTGCAAGTGATTATAATTTATTATCGCTGTTTTCTAGCTGCTCTAAAATCACTTTTGACATAAAGGGACAGTTTTGGTTGCTATGGACAATCTACAGTTTGCAGGCACAAAAAAAAAATTTTTTTTATTATATAAAAGTACATGTAGGACACAGGGCAGACCACTAGGGACAAGGGGGTGTGCATTTTTACATACAGTACTGTAATCTATAAGATTACAATATACTGTATGTAATGTGTTTGTTTACATTTTTGAATTTGCCGCCGGTCTCCGCCCCCGTGCGTCGTAACGTCGCAGGTAACGGAGATCGGTGGCACGCGGGCACTGTGTGAATCGAATGGAGGACGCCACTCGCTCACACAGCGGGGATGCATCGCTGGATCCAGGGACAAGGTAAGTACAGAAACCTGCCTGGAAAAGGTAAGCCAGCACGCGCTGCACACTCTGCACATCTACCCCGTGCGTGACTCGGGGTTACCGTATTTTGCATAGAAAATCCACCCCGAGTCACGCTCGGGTTTACCGCTAAGGGGGTCAAAAGTCCCCACTACAGTTCTCAGATCAGCAGATGACCTTGATCAAGAGCACCTAAGTTGGCTGATCAGAACTCCCCACATCACTGCCACTCACCAACTGCCCACCAGCACTGCCACTCGTTCTATTTCCAATAATTAAAGTAAATAATTTTACTGTTAGTGGTCCCCACAAATTTTATCAAGGGGTCACTAGTAAGGTTGAGAACCACTGCTGTATGTATATTTATTAGCATGCTTTGTAATAAGTTGTTGAAATACTGTACAAAAATATTAGCTTTTTTTTTTTATTGTATTTCTAGTTTTTCACATTTCAGCTAGGGCATCTTACCAAATACCTGTTCTGTCATTCCTATTCCACCTATTGCACTGCAGACACTAGCTAGAGGCATAAAATAGAGGCATAGGAATTTTTCCATTGTGGTTAAAGTAAACATGGCAGAAGTCAGAGTGTTATACAATGTTTGTCATACTGCAAATTTTAAAAACTGCTCAATCACAGAACTGGTATGAAGAATGTGATGGAATCTCCATTCACTCCTAGAATGTTGTGGTCTGTGATGAGGCATATTTTTTTAATTATTTTAAAGAAGCAAATGCATATTTAACTGCAATACAATCTGTAATGCCCCGTACACATAATCAGAAATTCCGACAGTAAAAGTCCGATGTGAGCTTTTGAAAGGAAATTCCGACCGTGTGTATGTTCCATCGGACTTTTGCTGTCGGAATTTCCACCAATAAAAGATTGAGAGCTGGTTCTCAAATTTTTAGACGGAAAAACATCCTATTGAAAAATCTGATCGTCTGTAGCAATTCCAACTCACAAAATTTCGGTGCATGCTTGGAAACAATTTGACGCATGCTTGGAAGCATTAAACTTAATTTTCTCGGCTCGTCGTAGTGTTGTACATCACCGCGTTCTTGACAGACGAAGGTTTTAGAGAACTTTTGTGTGACCATGTGTATGCAAGCCAAGCTTGAGAGCAATTCCATTGGAAAAAACATCCAATCGTGTGTACCCGGCATAAGAATGAATATCCTTGCTCCTGTCCAAGCACTGCATACAATTGGACAATATTTGCCTGGAGTTTTAGCAAATCATAGACATTGGATGTGTAGGTTGTGCATGCATACGTGCAAAACTGTACTTCACAAGTTTTCTGTATAGATTCCTGCAAAGATACATATGTTTTGTTTTATTTTTTGCCCCAGTGCTTGTATAGTCTCAGATAAATGGCAGGGGCATTTTAGATTGGACATTAAGGTTTTTCACCTATGAATGAGCCGCTGAGTTTACAAAGTGCCCATAGACATCTTGATCATTGGATGATCCTGCTAACATTTTTGCAATCAGCAACTGCCATCTACTGCTTATGCTTATGTTTTTATGTGAATTTTAACTAAATGTTCATTGACATGATTTATTTCTGTTATTTACTATGTTTGCTGCTGCATGAACTGTCTAGCCAAAACCTATACAGCACTCATTACATTGGATTCTCAACAATGAATGCAGATTACCTCTTCAGCTAAAGCCACTTTCACAGATTATCAGAGAGGTTTATTAGCAAGGAACACTACCGATTCACTTTTACAAGAATGTGTAATAGGCTAATAATACCTGATTTAAATTAACAATGCCAGCACACTACAGTTTTTAAATTCCATTTCATAATTGACCTATTAACTGAGATCTCTTTTGCTTTCTCTTGTGCAGCTCATCGGTTTTGTGTACGCTTGTTATGTGATCAGTGTTTTCACAGATGAAGAGGACAGCTGTAAGTACCAATGTATTCATCTATGGGCTTTGTATTTGACAGAAGAATGACCTGCCAAAGTTAATTACAGACAAAGCAATATAATAGGAAAAAGTTCTTGTGGGTGTAATGCAGCATAGAGGAGAAATTGAAACCTAATAAATTCAATTGAGAACCTTTATTAAACACTCTTTAAGGTTCTACCCAATTGCTAAAAATACAGGCTGTTTGATTGACATAATCAGAGATAAAACTGACTACTGCTATCACTAATGAAATAGAACATTAAGGCCCCGTACACACAAGCAAATAGATTTGTTCAAATCGGTCGGACAGACCGATTTGAACAAATCTGTCTGCTGGCCATTTTGGTTTGATCGATGTACACACGATCAAACCAAAATCCCCGCCAGCAGACAGCGTGCTGACGTGGCGGCGACGTTGACGCCGCCACCTCACCGCACCAGGAAGTAAATTACTTCCGCGCATGCGTCAAATCCATTGTGCGAGAAGATATGTCTGCTGGTTAGCGTACTAACCAGCAGACATATCGGGCCGACGGATTCCCAGCCGACAGATTTTAAAGCATGCTTTAAAATCTGTCGGGTGGCCAAATCCGTCTGCTCGCCTGTACACATGATCGAATCTGTCTGCTGGGACGGTCGGGCAGACCATTTCCAGCAGATAGATTTGATCGTGTGTACGCGGCCTAAGGGTTATTTACAAAAGGCAAATCCACTTTCCACTACAAGTGCAAACTACAAGTGCAAAGTGCACTTGAAATTGCACTGAGAAGTGCAGTCTCTGAAAATCTGAGGGGTAAATCTGAAATGAGGGGCAGCTCTGCTGATTTTATCATCCAATCATGTGCAAGCTAAAATGCTGTTTTTTATTTGATTGCATGTCCCACTCGGATCTACAGCGACTGCACTTCCAATTGCATATTGCACTTGTAGTGCAAAGTGGATTTTCTTTTCGTAAATAACCCCCATAGGCCGCGTACACACGGAGGGACATGTCCGATGGAAATGGTCCGCGGACCGTTTTCATCGGACATGTCTCCTCTGGATTTTGTGGTGTGTACACACCATCGGATCAAAATCCCCGCCGGCAGACAGCGCGGTGGTGTGGCGGTGACGTTGACGCTGCCACGTCACTGCACCAGGAAGTAAAAACTTCCACGCATGCGTCGCATCCATACGACGCTTGTGCAGGCAGATATGTCTGCTGGTTAGTGTACTAACCAGCGGACATATCCGACGGACATGTCGCCGGCGGACAAATTTTAAAGCTTGCTTTAAAATTTGTCCGCCGGTCAGACATGTCCGCTAGCCCATACACACGATCGGATTTGTCCGCTGAACTGGTCCGTAGACTCTTTGTAATAAAATGAAACATGGAACACTAGAAATAAAAATATGGAAAGTTCTTTCTATACACAATAAATTCAGGAAAACACAGTAGAGCAGTAGCTACTGTATTTATCACCCTATTACGCGCATTCCTGGAAAAAAAATGTTTTAATACTTACAGTTTTGGTGTCTTGCCCGGTGTCCATCGGCGGCCTTGTCCGGTCCGGCGTCCGTTGTGGTGTCCTCCCGCGCTGGTCTCTGTGCCGATCGCCGCTTCCCGCGCTGTGTTTGAACGCCGCCGCCGACATATACCGAGCGCAGAACACTCGGGTACACTTGGCCAGGCTCGGCTCCCCTCGCGGTTATGCGAGAGAAGCCGAGTGTACCCGAGTGTACTGCGCTTGGTATATGTCGGCGGCCGCGTTCAAACACAATGCGGGAAGCGAGTATCGATCCCCGCTTCCGGCACTGTGTTTGAATCCGCCGCCGACATATACCGAGTGCTGTACATTTGGGTATGCTCGGCTCCTCTCGGCTTCTCTCGCATAACCGCGAGTGGACTGCGCTCGGTATATGTCGGTGGCGGATTCAAACACAGCGCGGGAAGCGAGTATCGGCGAGTATCGGGGAGTATCGGGGAGTATCGCGCGGTATACGCTGATAAATACGGTATTATTCTTTAATCTCACCTCATAAAATTGTTGTAATAGGCATCTATTAGCTTATAACTAGGGTTCCTAAACTTTTTAACTTTAGTACCCAAATAAGACCATTATTATCATACTGGCACACCAAATTATATATTTTTTTAATGTCATGGCCATGTCACAATCAGGGATCAGGCTCAAAGTCCAGTTGCTATAGCAGTAGCAGGACTACCACTGACCATCAGGATAGGTACACAGGCAGTCACCCTTGCAGATAACGCAGGTTCACCTGAGGTGCTGAGTCTAAGTATTAACCAGTGTTCACCAGAGCTCCTGACAGTGGAGATGGATTTTGCTGTGTGTTAGTACCAAGTCACAGTCCTCAGGATCCCCCCATCAGGAGGTGAGCAAGGCAGGGTCCAGAAGCAGATAAGCAGGTAAGGATCAAACAGAAGCGTAGTCAGTAAAACAAGCCAAAGATCAGTAACAAATAATTGCAGGTTGGGATCAGGCAGAAGCGTAAACAAACGGAACAAACCCAGGGTCAATAATGAGTGGTAGCACAATATGAATGGCAGCAGGGAAGATGAGAGTGAGATACTGGCTGAAAAGAGCATAATAATCTGGCAAACAGGAAGTGCAGACGTGTGGCTTAATTTAGGAAGTTTATGGGAGAAACAAAGGGCCAGATTCTCAGAGGCGTTACGACGGAGTATCTCAGATACCCCGTCGTATCGCCTTTTTTTTGTCCTCGTATCTATGCGAGTGATGCTTAGCATCACTTTTGCATAGATACGCTTCTACATCCGACAAGTGTAAAAGCATTACACTTTTGGATCGTAGGTGTAATGACAACTCCGGCCACTAGGTGGCCTTCACGTTGTTTTTTCATTTGCATATGCAAATGAGGCTAGTACGGCGATTCCCGAACGCTTTTACGCCGCCCCGTCGTCGCGTACGTCGTTTACGAAATCGTAAGGTTACCCCAGCTTCTATGTGGAGTAACCTTACGAAGTTCCGTCGGATGCCGTCGGGTGCCGTCAGACGCCATCTTAAGTATGGCGTTGGGTCAGCGTCGGCTTTTTCCGTCGCTTACGTCGTTTTACTAACTCGTTCGCGAATAGGGACTTGCGTAAATGACGCTCACGTCATTTTGACGTCGGTTTCAACGACGCTTCCCAACGTGAGCTGGAGCATGCGCACTGGGCTTTTTCCCCGGCCGGCGCATGCGCAGTTCATTCAACGCGGGGGCGCGCTTAATTTAAATACAAGCCGCCCCATTTGAATTGCGCGGGTTTACGCTTGGCGATTTACGAGACACCGGCGAAAACTACGGAGCAAGTGCTTTGAGAATAAAGCACTTGCTCTAGTACGCAGCGGCGGCGTAGTGTAAATGGCTTACGCTACGCCGCCGAAAATATATGAGAATCTGGCCCAAAGAGTTCAAGGTTCAGTCAAGGCATAAGGCAGGGTTGTCCAATGGATCAGACAGGGCACAGTCCAGCATCTCAGGTAGCTCAGCAAGAAGAGTCATTACCAGACACAGCAGAAGTCCAGGCCCTGACAGGCCAGTATAGTTTAAAAAAAAAGCACAAACAGTAATTAAAACATTGTAAAAATGCATCAATAATTGGGGGTAGTGCACATAAGAACCAGAGCAATGTTTCTTAACCTGGTGGTATGATGCCAACGGTAAGGAAAATAAGTTTTGCACTACTACTCTAGAAAATACAGCATTTAAGCAACACAAATAATAGAGTGTAATTAAATAGAGACTTCTTAAAAAAAAAAAGTATATTGTCATATATAGATTATCATAGCTACATTTACAGTTAGTCAGACTTTATCCCAAATTAGCGCTACTAATACTAGGCAGAAAGTAGCTGACTAAGGTATACATAATGCAGAGATCATAAAGAAGGCATTATTTAGGAGAACATCCATAAGGGGATATTTACTAAAACTGGTGTACACCGCATCTGGTGCAGCTGCGCATAGTAACCACTAATCACTTGTAACTTTGGCTTGTTCAATTAAGCTTTGACAATAAAACCTAAAAGCTGATTGGCTACTATGCACAGCTGCAACAGATTCTGTGTGCTCCAGTTTTAATAAATCTTCTCCATAGAATTTCCAAAAGCACAAGACAAAAAAAAAAGGTTATAGCAGATTCAGGGTACCAGTGAAGGTTAGTATACCATCCCCATTGGTATCCTGAGCCTGTTGTTCCTTCTATAGTGAGCTACTTCTGTTTAGGTAGGGCTAATTAGGGACACGGTCTGGTTCATATGTATATGATGCTATATTGATGTATATATATGACCAGAGCTTTTTTTCTCAGAAAATAGGTGCAGGAACTCAACCACGACCCCGTTCAGATTTCACAAACAGTAGAAGGGTCTTAAAGGGGCATTAAATACCAGAATTGCATTACATACAGTGTGCAGAGTTCAGGGGGTTACAAAGCAGTCACTTGTAAACACAGAAACCAGACTTCTGTGTTCACAAGTGATTGTGGTGAGCGGGCACCAAAGGGTCTGAGCCAAAGGTGGTGGAACTGAGTTCCACCAAGTTCCCCCAGAAAAAAAGCCCTGTATATGACATTATACACATTTGATATGTACCATAGCATGCTGATCCATTTTTGCAATGATGCTAGCAAAATGCCTGCAGTCGTACAAGCTGATTTTTTCTTAAACGACTTACCCTTCCTTGGTCAAAACACATTTTTTTTTTTTTTAAGATTTCTGCCTTACCATTAAATAATTAATTGGGTTTGTTTTCATGCTGTGAGTGTTTTGTTAACAATGCCTTGAAGTTAAATTTAAGGCTTTCATTACTAAAAACTTCTCCACAAAGAACACATTGTGGAGGCTCCTCTCAATTTCTGCAAGCGCTAGGAAAGCCAAGAGCAATAAAATATTCATTGCACTTTCTTTTAGTAATAGACATTTCAAGTAGCACTGGGTCTCTTCACTTCACAGTCTTTTCTCGATAATTGCCTCCCCATTTCACACACATACTAGCTCCCCATGTGTGTGTGTGCTGCCAATTATAGTGCTGCCAATTATAGTGCTATCACTCACCAATGCTGATTTCATGCTTGGACATAAAGTCAAGTGGTGACCCATTCATAATATGGCCTGATTTTGGTCCTGGCCCATAGTTTAGGAAGCACTGGGATTGATTTACTAAAACTGAAGATTGCAAAATCTGGTGCAGCTGTGCATAGAAACCAGCTTACGTTTTTTTTTGTTTTGTCTAAGCTTAATTAAACAAACTGAAGTTAAAAGCTGATTGGTTTCTATGCAGAGCTACATCAGATTTTGCGCTCTTCAGTTTTAGAAAATCAACCCCACTGTTTTATAGTCCTGACTGACAGTTGTAAAATTCCTGTTATCGACAATAGTACTAGTGACTGACTTCTTTAAACTGACCTTGTTAAAATATATGTATAGACCAATTCTGGATAGAGAAGACATTTGTTTTACCTGTTTGTGCTCCTTTTATTACAAGTGGAATTCTCTTCTTAGAGGGCTGTTATGCACCGTACACACAGCCAGGATTTCTAACGGGGAATCTGCGATGAGAGCTCTTGCCCGGGAATCCCGCCCTCGTGTATGCTGCATCGCAGTTTTTCCGACGGGAAAACTGCCAAAAATGTCTGGCAAAAAAAAGAGAACTGGCTCGCTTTTTTTCCTGTCGGAAATCTCGACCGTGTGTACGGGGCATTACTCAAATTAGTTCATAGCTATTTAGAGATATGCGCTCACCTTTTGTTCAAGTGTAATTTCCAAAAATTTGGGATTTTCAATTACTTTATGTCTGACAGTGGTCATGAAGACAGAGAGAGGGTAAATCTACCTAGCAAGGCCACATAATGTAATAAAAACATATACTCTAATGCAAATAATAACTTTTTGAAAGTTGGTATATACATTATTTGATCTTAGCAAGAGGTAATTCCCCAGTAAAAGAACTGTGCAATTTGTCAAGTCTACACCAAGGTCAACAGGCAGACAAAGCGAGCAGAGCCCAGGTAGTCACTTGACACACACTGTGTTGGCACATTAGGATTCCTGCTATGCAAAGTTGAGCATAAAAGGGTTATTATATTTTGTTAAAAGAGGAACTGAAATCTAGAAGCCTTGCCCAAAAAGAGGACAACAGAGTGTAAAAGTTCATGGTCAAAGGTAGCAGTCCCTTGGATCTCATACCAACATACCAAGAATTATACTGTTATTTTTCAGAAGGAATTCAAGAAAACAATTGCATTGAGTACTGCTTATGCACATTTACATTTTCCAAATGTTCCCTATAATGTGGTAAATCTTTTGAGTTCAGTTCAACTTTAAGAAATTCTGGGGCTCTGGTTAAGAAGATTTTAAAAACAGCAAAATTAATTAAATTTAATACCCCACTGAACTAATGTATCATGTTTTTTACAGTGTATTCTTTATTCATTTGTATTGTTTTGTTTGGGTTTTGTATGTATTTTTTTTTTAGCAATACTGTATGTATAAAATATGTGTATAAAATGTCACATTTGAATCTTTTATATTACCCTATTCAGCCAGAGTATGAATTAGATCTCCTGCTGTTCAACTTTAAACAGCTGTATATTACAGAATAGGAACACATCCCCTTCCTCATGTCTGGTTTATTGGGCAACACATCTGTTACAGAGACAGTCCAGAAGTAGCAGCTAATGGTGTCATTGTAACATACTGTCATGAAAGCACCTTGTTTTAAATGCTTATTTCTAAATACATAATCCATCCAGGTCATTTTATACATTTGTAAAACAAAATACATAAATAAATCAATTTTACCATTATAGTTTATAGTTAGTAAGCAAGGGCAGACACAATGATCACTATTCCTAATAGGTTCATATCAGTTTGTGATGATTTCCCATTAAGACCTGCATCGCCCATTTGTGTCTCTAATTTTATCCTAAAGCAGTTCCCTGTACCGCTAGTTCAGAATACAACTTGCTTTCAGGGCAATCAAATTGAGATTCATAAAATGTATATATACATTCAGATTATCCAAATTAATTTACCAAATGCTATTCTTACCTGCCTAAATCATGGTGTAGCAGAACAGATTTGTCCTCTAGGTTTCTGGGCTTCTACACCCCATAAGATCTGCTGTGGCTATTGTTATGCCCTTGATTACAGGGTATCCAATAAAATGGGATGCCTCTTTCAATTGGCATTCATATCTTCTCTCACAGCAGAGAGAAACAGAATTACACTAAAGTGTTCTAAACAGAAAAACCCCTTGATATGCAATATAACCAGTCATGTGAAAAAATCTTCCAAAGGTCTGTTTGTATCTGATCCTTCAGTGTATATTTAATATAGCATTAAACTCTAACCTTCTATGGAAACACATCTAAACTGAATTGACCTGACCTCAGATCCATGCCCTTGTAAATAAGACCCAGTAAAAACAATAAGATTATCGGATGAATAATCGCCTGTTTTTTTTTTGCATGCTCGTCTTCATATCAAAAAACAAATTGGTTACTAAAGTATGAGAATTCTCACATGACAGAATGACAATTTGACTGTGGCACAATTTACAACTGTTATTAGAGCCAGTCTAGTATACCTAAGGCCTGGTTGTATTTTTTTTTTTAAAGCAGCTATGGCCATGGTGAGGCCATACCATTGCTTTATAAATGTTCTCCCTAAAGCCTAGTACACACGATTAAAATATGGTACAAAATATATCATACGGTAATTTAATCATTAGTATGCGGCTTTCATCTGAAATTATCCGAAGGAACAAACATGAAATTTTGTTTGGTATGCTACCAGATCGTATGATTTTAATTTAATCAGTACAGTTTTTATCTGAAATTACAATACAAATACAAATACAATACATCAGTTCTGAAGTTGTCTTCTGTTGTACGAGAATTTTCGTACTTTAGTAACCTATTCATTTTCGATATGAGACTAGCATGGTAAAAATAAAAGCGTATGACCATTCGTCCAATAATCTCATTGTGTGTTCTAAACTTAAAGGGGTTGTAAACCTACATGTTTTTTCACCTTACTGCACACTATGCAGTAAGGTGAAAAAACACCTTGCAGTGTCTGACCCCCCCAGAGCCCCCATTTTACTTACCTGAGCCCCGAATTTCTGTGGGCACGTCCCCACTGTCCTTCTCTTCACAGAGTCCCAGCTTTGATTGGATAGATTGATATCAAAGCAGCCATTAGCTCCCGCTGCTGTCAATCAAATCCAATGACGCGGGCACCGTGGTGTGGGGCCGAGTAATACACTCAACGTCTAGGGACCCCGAGTGTATGACTCAGGAGCATGCCCACAAAGTAACTCCTTCAGTAAAGAGATTCCCAGAGGGGGTTATCTAATGTGTGGAAGAGCCACCGTGGGACCCCAGAACAGGTGAATCGGGGCCATTCTGTGCAAAACGAACTGCACAGTGGAGGTAAGTATGATACATTTGTTTTTGTTTTTTTTAAACGCAAACCTTTAGTGTCACTTTAAGGTTCTTAAACCTTATTCTTTATATTCTCGGGACTGACAAAAGCTTTTTTTTTTTTTTTTTTTTTTACTTGATTATCTTGAATCAAAGTAGTAGGTGTGATAGCTTTAGCCTTAATGTACTTTGAATTACATCTTTAAATTCAGAAATTAGCATTTCAACTGATCACATAGAAAATAGAAGCCATACATTTGAATATACAGAAATCTTTTTTGAAATTCATTTTATTGGATTAATTGTCACTAAGCTATTTCCAGCACAATAGTGATGCTGTTGATCATAATAATAATAGCAATAATGTTAGTAATATTTAAATGTATTTGGTAATAAAAAATATAATAATAAGCTAGCTACTAGTCGTATTAACAATATTGTTTTAATGTCCCATGAAGAAAGCTCATCTTTGCCTTTCATTATCTGCTGCTCTATCTGGAATGAATAAAATGAACAGCATAAGTACATAATTTATGTATACCCAATCATACAGGAAGCTTACAAGATATTACAAAAATAATCTAAAAGTAATTTCCTATGGAATACTAAACAGCACATTTCCATTTTAAGAAAATTAATTTAAAAGGTAATATACTTTTAATATTGCTGTAAAGATGAAAAAAAAAGATTCACAGAAGAGAATACAATGGTTTCTTACCGTAAAGAGCTGAATGCTGTGTTTTTAAAACACGTGACTAAACAAATGGGTCATCTGATACTTTAAAGTTTTAATAAAAATAAAAATGTCATCTTCAACTAGAAGATTTTTTTTAAAACACAAATAATGTTAGAAAGAAATTCCAGGTAAGGCAAATATTAGAAAAACAACTCTCAGGTCTCGTACACACGACCGATGAACTCGTCGGAAAAGACACATAGGGCCAGATTCACAGAGCGATTACTCCTGTCTATCTCGCGTTAGACTGGAGTACTTTCGAATTACGCGCGTTTTTTCACTACGCTGAAGCCTCAAACCATGAAATTACGGCTGCGGACTTCAATCCGACTGGTTTACGTGTTCGTCCATCTTCGGTTCTACGCTGCAATAAAATTGCGGCCGCTGGGTGAAGTTCCCGTCGTTTTCCGCGTCGGGGTATGCAAATGAGCTTTTGCCGACTATCCACAAAATTACGAACGTCTATCGCAATCTCTTACGGCATCTTTAGTCATCTTTTTGCTGCGTAAAACTATACCAGCTTTTTGCTGGTCTAATATTAGACAGCCCATGTTAAGTATGGCCGTCGTTCCCGCGTCGAATATGAACGTTTTCCAATGCCTTTTTTTATTTTTGACGTAAAACGTCCGGGAATAGGAATGTCCGTAAACGACGCTACTCAAACAACGAATGACGTACCGACGTTATTTCGCGCAATGCACGGCGGGAAATTTCTGAACGGAGCATGCGCAGTTCGATCGCCGCGGGGACGCGCCTAATTTAAATGCCTCACGCCCTCTAAACGCGTATTTCGATTACGCGGCGAGAAATACACTACGCCGCCGTACTGTAAGGGACAAAATCTACCAGGATTCGTCGTACAGCCTGGTAAAATACGGCAGCGTAGCGTATCTCTGATACTCTGCGCCAATGTAATTGTATCTGAATCTGGCCCATAGTTTCTTGTTAGGCTTGTCGAGAAACTTGACAAGCTGCCTTTGCGTACACAAAGTCAAGACCAAATCTCCTCGTTCTCAAAAGCAGTGATGTACAACACATAGACAGCAGGGGAAGTTCGATTCCACTGGCACAACCCCTGGGGCTGCTTTTGCTAATCTCATATTATTGCATGTTAAGTAAAAGTTTGGTGAGAGACAATTTGCACTTTTCAGTCTGTTACAGCGTGACAAATGTGCCATCTCCATTACAAACGCTACTTTTACCGAAGGTGCGCTCCCGTCTCATACTTTATTCTGAGCATGCGCGTGTTTTTAAGCATACACACGAACATGTTTCTCGTCGAAAACCAGCCAGATGAGGAACACGACGAGGAAATTGAGACTCCCGACGAAGAAAAAGAGAACTTGTCTCTTTTTTCCTCGTCGAGTTCCACGTCAGTTTTCTCGATGAAAAGCATACACATGACCATTTTCCTCGGCAAAAAAGCTTGGTCGTGTGTACGAGGCCTAAGACCCGGTTCACACTAGACACTAGACACTAGGTTCACACTAGAATGTGGTGCAGAAAACCCGTGATCCATGCATGTGTCCCCCACCGTGTTCAAATTGCACTGACCTTGCGATCTGCAGCAGGTGTCAGTACAATGTTATCCCCAAACACAGATCTCAAACACAGTGCAATTTTCTGCACTAAATCACATGGTACAAAATGACCATGCGAACCGGTTGCAGTGCATTCATGATTATGGTGCAATGCGGTGTGATTTGAGCCCATTCAAAATGAATTGGCTCAAATTGCACCACACTGAATCGCATGTTAATTGCACAGAAATGCAATGCAATTCATATGTGATTCATTAAGTGAACCAGGGCTAAGTCTGTTTACTTGATCTATTCATTAAATAGCCAAATACTGTCAGTATATGTGCCCGCAAGGTGACTGCAGGGGAGATATCAGACTGTAAGTGGGAGGTTCACTATAGTGACCCAGTTGAGTCTCTATTATCTATTATATTGTTCTAGCAATAAAAAAATTATTAGAATTTTTTAGGTGGCTTACAATGGGGACTTCATCTCTGGTAATGTTCACTCATAGTCCAATGAGCAGGTGACAGAGGAAGCAGCAAAGTGGCAGTAAGAAATAATGGAGTCACTGCATTGGTCAATCAATTATTGGTTTTACCAGATCCTTAAAGCATTTGTTAGCCCCCCAAAAAAAAATATTCTGTTCCTTTAAAGCATGTTATATAGCACAGTGCTTGTGCTGTGTCATTTGGCCCCCTGTATATTTTAAATAACCTGGATGATCCTCCCTGACTATACTCTCCCCCCTGCAAACAGACCACGATAATCATGGCTGCTAAACCCCTGACATTGTGGTCTATTTGCGTGATTCCGCCAGCCGCAGCTCTCCTGTCTGTGTCCTCTGTCCTCCTTCCCCTCCCCTCCCTGCTCATAGCTTCATCCCTCGCCTCCTGCTCCTCTCATATGTTTCATAAATCTTCTTATCCCCTCTGTATCATTATAATATCTGTCCCTGGTCTGTGTAATGTAAAAACACCACTGATCTGTACCTGTATAAACGGCTCCTCTCTCCTCCACCTCCCCAGCTGACGTCAGCAGGATGGCTCAGCCCCGCCCACTTTAGCAGTGACCTGACACAGAAGAGAGGAGAGCAATCAGCTGTGCACCTGGAGCAGGGCTTATATTGTTACGGATCTGCATATTTTTTTATATTACACAAGCACAGTGACACATGTTCTTATGATACAGAGGGAATACGAAGATTTTATTACAGTGGATTAACAACCACTTTAAGTAGGTAGAACAGTTCACATAGATGTATTTCTTTTGCAGTAGGTTTTTATTGTTTTATGAGAAATTCAGCAAGGCACAATAACTTTCAGGTTACATTTCCTTTGGAAGCAGACATAAAAGGTGACAACAGTTGGGTACATGAAGTATAAGCATAGCTTTAAAGGGGTGTTCCAGCCAAAAAATGTGTTTATTAAAAGTCAGCAGCTACAAAAAGTGTAGCTGCTGGCTTTTAATAAACACTCACTTACCTGCTCCTGCGTTCCAGCGATGCGCCGACCAGGGCTCCGCTCCTCTCCCCCCCTCCCCAGTTGGCGTCTCCATCCTGACTGTGGGCACCCAGCCGTGACAGCCTTCGGCTTCACGGCCGGGCACCCACTGCGCATGCGCGAGCCGCACTGCGCATGCGCGCGCGGCGCGGCTCGTCGCTGATTGGACAGGCGATTGCCTAGGACCTGTCAGTGTCCTAGGCCATCGCCTACAGGGAGGGGCTGAAATAAGGCGATTACGCCTCTCGCCTTATCAGCCCCTCGGCGGAAGCAGGAAGTGGCACAGGAAGTCCCACTCCTACTGAAGCCCCCACTCCCCCCCCAAAAAAATTACATGCCAAATGTGGCATGTATGGGGGTGAGGAGTGGATTAAGAGGAAGTTCCATCTTTGGGTGGAACTCCTCTTTAAGCATTGCTATACTCTAGGGTACAATGTACCAGCTCAAGAGAACTTTATAATTGGCCTTGACAGCCATCGGATGAATAGAACAGTGAACCACTGTCTCTCAGATCTGACCATTCATGTGGGTCCAGGTGTTTACTGTGCTCTCTTTCCCATTGTTCCACATAGGTAAAAGAGTTGGCCCTCTAGCAAAGAAAAATACATTGCAGAGATAACACCCTTCCTCTGGAGGTCACCGAGACATAAATGTTAACCTCCCTGGCGGTCTTCCCGTGTGTGGCACGGGGTGAGATTTTAAAGCTAAGATCGGTAACCCCGTGCCACACACGCGCTTACCTCGCTGGATGCAGAAAAAAGTTTACTTACCTTTTCTCTGCGATCCAGCGATGAATCCCCGCAGTACACGGCGGGCGGATGTCCGCCTGATGCTGTGTGTTCCGCCGATTCCCTTCCCTGCGAGCGTCGCGACGTAGGGGGGGGAACGGCGCCAAATTTAAAAATGTAAACAAACACTATACATACAGTACACTGTAATCTTATAGATTACAGTACTGTATGTAAAAAATACACACCCCCCATGTCCCTAGTGGTCTGCCCTGTACACTACATGTCATTTTATATAATAAAAACTGTTCTTTCTCCCTGCAAACTGTAGATTGCCCATAGCAACCAAAAGTGTCCCTTTATGGCAAAAATTGTTTTAGAGCAGCTAAAAAACAGCGATAATAAATCAGAATCACTTGCAGAATTTAGCGATAGCGATTTATGGGGAAATTCGTCATAAAAAAAAAAAAAAAAAATGACAGCAAAAATTATGCAACTGAGCAAATTTCAGTGATTTTGATTTGATTACATTATTGAATAATTTTTACTATAATTATATTATTATTTGTTATAATTTTTTATAATTATTTATTATATTATAATTTTTAATAAGAAAAAAAAAAAAAAATCATACCCAGGATGCCTATTAGACTCTTGTTTGGATAGATTTCAGTGAGTTATTCCTAAGAATTACAAGCCTACAGTATAAAACGCCAAATTATCTTGCAAATAATGGTACCGCTTTTAGCACCTAAAATCTGAAAGAATCATACCGCCAGGGAGGTTAAAAGAGGGTAAGCTGTTAAAGGGAAGATAAACTTGAGCTTGTGGAGGTACCATCATTTTTAAAGGGGTTGTAAAGGCAGAAGTTTTTTATATTAATGCATTCGATGCATTAAGATAAAAAGCCTTCTGTGTGCAACAGCCCCCCTCAGCGCCCCTAAGACTTACCTGACGTCCTTCTCTGTCTAGCGATGTCCACGACTGTCTTAGCCGTCCAAAATTCTCCTTCCTGATTGGCTAAGACACAGCAGTGGCACAATTGACTCCCACTGCTGTTAGTCAAACTCAGCTAGCCTATCAGGGAATAGAGGGGCAGGGGCCGGGTTGGGGCTATGTATCTAAATGGACACAGGGAGCTGTGACTCGGTTCAGGTGCCCAAGCTGCTTGCTGTGGGGGCACTCAACAGGAGTGATGGGCCAGGACAACAACAAGAGGGACCCGAGAAGAGGAAGATCCGGGCTTCTCTGTGCAAATCTACTGCAACAGAGCAGGTAAGTATAATATGTTGTTTATTTTTTTAGGAAAAAAATGAGACTTTACAATCACTTTAAGTTGTAAACACCAACTAATCTGAGGGGAAGGCAGTTTACGACTTTTCTATAAGGTATCAAAAGTTAAGCTTTCACGAGTAAAAAGGTAAATAATTTTTTCTCCATAGGCCACATGCTGACCAAAGTCCAAATCTATTTGGTTCATGAAATCAAGGAAAAGGTGAAATAGTGTAGCATGGACGCTAAATTTGTCAGTGCCGAATAGTTTTCAGGAACGTTTGAGAATGGGTTGTCTATGTGCTTGTTAGACATAAGAAATATCTCATAAAAAGGACAATATTTATTACATTTTGCCCATGGTGACCATGTGTATTTGTTTATGTGTTTCATAGACAATCCGCTGTTTCAGGACAATAAGAGCCTGTTCACACTACCGCGACTTGGTGGGCGACTTGTGTGTCGCCCCAAGTCGCGTTACATTACAAATTACATGCAAGTGAATGAAAGCCGTCCTAATGCACACTACTGAAGTCGCTCCGACTTCAGAGAAGGTTCTTGTACTACTTCAAGACGACTTCTAGGCAGCTTGTACCCATTGATTTCAATGGAAGTCGCCTCCAAGTCGGATCCCCTGTCTTAACCAGTGTTGTCAGTAACTGCGTTAAAGTAAATGCCGTTACTTAACACAGTTACCTTTGAGGGTTATGAGTAATCTAACTGATTACTCTTCCCCTCATGGTAACGCTGCTCCCATTATTTGGGCAGCGTTACCGCAATTACATCTACCGCCACTAGGTGGCAGCAGAGTAATTGCTTCTGCACCAGGCACAAGCGAGGACGAGCCTTTCACTTCCCTATCAGATCAGCCTGATGGCTAGCTTCATGCTTTGCTCGATCTGTGATTGGCCAGGACAGGGGGCGTGGCCAACTCGACAGTGCTCATGGACACAGACACCAATAGCAGATCGGAGAGTGCAGCATGGCATGGAGGGTAAGATTCACAAAAACGTATGTGTGCCTACTGACTATGCCTCCTGTGCTGCCTGTAAATTTTAGTTGGACTTTATCTCCTTCTTGGATGGGACTGCCTATTGCATTGTGAAAATGGATGATTCTGGCTGGGTGCAAATGAGTTACATTTTGGAGAGCCAGCTGCCCGCCTCTTCACTATGTAACTCTCATCCCCATCCACAGTCATCCTCATCCATCTTCACAATGCAACTCGATCATCTTCATCCACACCCAGCACCATCCATCCCTCCAGTCTCCCCAACGCACACATCCCCACCCATCCCGAGCACCATCCATCCATCCAATCTACCCAACGCACACATCTCCACCCACTCCGAGCACCATCCATCCCTCCAGTCTCCCCAACGCACGCATCCCCACCCATCCCGAGCACCATCCCTCTAGCTCCAGTCTCCACAATGCACGCATTCCCCACCCATGCCGAGCACCATCCATTCATCCAGTCTACCCAACGCACGCATCTCCACCCACTCCGAGCACCATCCATCCCTCTAGTCTCCCCAACACACGCATTTCCACCCACGCCGAGCACCATCCATCCCTCCAGCTCCACAAACCATTTATCCCCACACAGGCCGAGCACCATCCAACCCTATCAGTCTCTATTCTCTATAAAGAATACATGAAAAGTAGTATCACAGAGGAAATAAGGGATAAGGCAGGGTTGTAATCCCTTACTGTTAAATATTGAAAGCACTGATGACTTTTAATCCACTTTTCATATATTAAGGTGTAAGAGTGTTAAAATAAAAGTGGGTGCACCAAAGTGGGCTGGGGTGGGGTGGCCAGTGGGCTGATTCAGTGGGACAACCAGTGGGCGGGTCCTGGTGAATGTTAGGGGTCAGGCCCCGGGGGGCCCAGGCCTAAAGCTGTGTAAGGGGCCCCAAAATTTCTGATGGCTGCCCTGGGCGTCTCCTAGTCCAGTCCTGGCGTGACATCACTGAGAGGCCGGCTGGGAGGTCGGAGTGTAAAGGAGCATAGAGTGCTGCCGGAGCGAGTGTGGAGGAGGAACCAAACAATAGTAAGCCATCTGCAGATTCATTTGTTAACTCTTTTTTGGGGGGCGGTTAATATATTACCAATGGTATTTTGTTATATTTTTTTAGCATGAAAGGGTTAATGTGTATCGTCAGTGCTGCATAAGTGAAAAGTGGCAGTTGTTTAATCCCTTTGGGCTACATTAGTGACACCAGTGTCAGTGTTAATTAACTGCTGCAGCAAGCAGGGGTTAATTAATCCTGATGCCACTAATGCAGCACAAAGGGGTTAATTAACTGCCACTTGTCACTAATGCAGCACTGACGATACACATTAACCCTTTCATGCATATTAAAAAAATTCCATTGGTAATTATCCATTGAAAACCCATTGCAGTACATATACTGCGACAGGGTGGCAGCTACAAGCACCGTGACGTATCCATCACTGCCTGTTTCCGCCTAGGGTCACACTGTAGCGAACACAGACAGCACATGTGATTTGCACCCACACTGCCAATCACATGCGATGTCTGTGCAATGCAAGTTCAGCTATACAGTTGTATGGCTAAACTCGCATTGGATTTGCACAAAACGGATGCAGGGACTTTTTTTCTCCCCGCACTAGAATCAGATCGCATTTTTGTGTGTTCTCACTAATGCGATCCGATTCCTTTCCAAATCCACAGTTCGCACTGCAATCTGTAAACCGATTTGGGGGTGTCATTAACATTGTATTGACACCCGCAGCAGTTCGCAGAGGGCAGCGAGAACTGCCTGCGGGGAAGATGCGATGCGGGAACCAGTGCTGAAATCGCATTTTTAGTTTTGTTGTGGTGGCGCTTTGGTAGTCTATTTAAATAGGCTGCTTTAAGGCAAGGCACAGCATTGATTTTTTTGGTCTAATAATTATGCCATTAAAAGCATTTTTATATCCGTTTGAAATGTGAAAAAAATATATGTTGATCCTAGCAAAAACCTAGACCTATGTTCTCTGCGTTTGTTATCTCATAGAGCCTAAATTATCCTCTCAGTAGTACTGAACGTAATTGCATTGTAGAATATTAAAAAAAAAAGTCAGTTACTTTGCTGAGTAAATAATTACTTTTTTAATGTAGTAACTGAGTCACTAACTCAATTACTTTTTCGGAGAAGTAATTTGTAACTGTAACTAATTCCTTTTTTGAAGTAAGATGAGCAACACTGGTCTTAACTGAAGCAACTTTACAGGAAGAGAAACTCGTTTTCTCAGGCAAATCCCTCCCTCCCACAGAGCTGATTACTGCTTGATTGGCCACTGGCTAAGTAACCTGTCCTGGAGAGTCGTTTTGCCCCTGTGTGAACTGGTTCTAGCAGTGTTTTAACACTGGAAAATAAATATAAATTCAAAAACATTATACATCTAGGACTGTGATGGCGAACCTTGGCGCCCCAGATGTTTTGGAACTACATTTCCCATGATGCTCTTGCACTCAGCAGTGTAGTTGAGCATCATGGGAAATGTAGTTCCAAAACATCTGGATCTAGGATGTGTAACAAATTAACAAACATGTGTCATAAAGTGTCAAATAACATGTATGAAATACATCAGTAGTGATATACAACTTATCACACAGAAAAAAACTTGTGCACCAAAAAAGAAATTACCCAAACAAACGATATGTGTGATGATGAACCGACTACATCATCCCAGACTGTAGTTACATCAAGGAACTTCACTGAGGGAAGGAAACAAGGCGGAATAAATGTCCATCAAAAGGCCCACATGCAAAAGATTTGGCTATAACTAAATTACAAAGATGTTTTAGAAACATAGGGCCAGATTCATGTAGCCCGCCGTATCTTTAGGCGGCGTAGCGTATCTTGTTTACGCTATGGCGCCGTAAATTAGCGAGGCAAATGCTGTATTCACCAAGCTAAGTTACTTCGGCGTAGCGTAAATGGGCCGGTGTAAGTCCGGGTAATTCAAATGTGAATGAGGTGGGCGTGGTTTATGGTAATGTGTTGTGTCCCCACGTTTTTTACGGGTTTTTTTAACTGCACATGCGCTGACCGTGGACGTATCACAGTGCGCATGCTCCAAATTATGACCCTAAGACGCATTGTTTTCGACGTGAACGTAATTGACGTAAATCACCATTCACGGACGAGTTACGCAAAAGACGTGAAATCTGAAAAATTTGGTGCGGTCCCGATACATAGGATGCGCCATCTTTTTGGTGGTTTATGTTTACGCCGGAAAACGCCTTACGTAAACGGCGTAAATTCACTGCGTCGGCCAGGCATACGTTCTTGAATAGGTGTATCTCGCTGATTTACATATTCTAGGCGTAAATCAGTGGGAACACCCCTAGTGGCCATCTTAAAAATGCAGTTAAGATACGACAGCGTAATACAATTACGCCGCTTGTATCTTAACTCAATCCTGGCGTATCTTGTTTTCTGAATACAGAAAAAAGATAATCCGGCGCATCTAAGAAGTTACGCAGCTTATCTAGAGATAAGCCGCGTAACATCTTACTGAATCTGGCCCCATACTGTATATTAGGAATGAGCCGAATACCCCTGGGTTCGGTTCGCACCAGAACCTGCGAACAGGCCAAAAGTTTGTGTGAACTTTAGAACCCTGTTAAAGTCTATGGGACTCGAACGTTTGAAATCTAAAGTGCTAATTTTAAAGGCTAATATGCAAGTTATTGTCCTAAAAAGTGTTTGGGGACCCGGGTCCTGCCCCAGGGGACATGTATCAATGCAAAAAAAGTTTTAAAAAAACTGCTGTTTTTTCAGGAGCAGTGATTTTAATAATGTTTAAAGTGAAACAATAACATTGAAATATTCCTTAAAATTTCGTACCTAGGGGGGTGTATAGTATGCCTGTAAAGTAGCGCTTGTTTCCTGTGCTTAGAAATGTCCCTGCACAAAATGTAATTTCTGAAAGAAAAATGTAATTTAAAATCACTCACCTTAGGGTCTGGTATGGATATTAAGGGGAACCCTGCATAAAATAAAAAAAAAATATGTGGGGTTCCCCCCAAATATCCATTCCAGACCCTTCAGGTCTGGTATGGATTTTAAGGGGAACTCCACCCCAAATTTAAAAAAAAAATGCCATGGACCCCCACACATTTTTTTTTATGACTTTATAGCCGCGAGTGATTTTAAATGACTTTTTTCCTTCAGAAATGACACTTTGTGCAGGGACAGTTCTAAGCATGGGAAACAAGCGCTACTTTACAGGCATACTTTACACCCCCCTAGGTACGAAATTTAAAGGAATATTTCACTTAAAGGAATTATTAAAATCACTGCTGCCAAAAAAACTGCAGTTTTTAAAACATTTTGCATTGGTACATGTCCCCTGGGGCAGGATCCAGGTCCCCAAACACTTTTTATTACAATAACTTGCATATTAGACTTTAAAATGAGCACTTTAGATTTTAAACGTTCGAGTCCCATAGACTTTAACAGGGTTCTAAAGTTCACACGAACTTGCCGCGAACACCCCAAATAGTTTGCTTTTCGAACTCGAAGCTCATCCCTACTGTATATCCAAACTCACATAAGCATTTCTAAATAGACATCAAAAAAATATAAATCAGTCCGGCTATATCTAAAGTCCCCATTATAACACTTGCTATAAAAATCTCCCAGAGCACATTATTATTTTCTTTCATGAAATGTGTAGACAAATATACATGGAAACCATGGGCAATATGTATTTAATGTGATTTTAAACTGCTGAGCTGATAATGTATTTTTAATAAATGATTTGTAATAAATATTGATCTTTTTATGGGATATATTTTTTATGTCTAGTGGTCAACATTAAACTCCCATTTTTTCTGCAGTATATTCTGTTGAGCATATTCATACTTCATTCACATCCTCCACATAGCTCTTTTTCTTTATAATTGTAGGTTATGTGTTTGCACTGAGATGATAGGATATATAAAAAAGAATTGGCAGAGTTGTCAGCTCCTTGTGGGGGGGGGGGGGGCTGAAGTTTGTTGAATTTCTGGAAGATCAAGGGTAGTTTTCTGTATTTGTGGCATTTTTGTGGAGACAAAGCATATGGGGATGTGCATGTGTTCCAAGGACATACAGAGTATTTCTATTGTTTTTCCCAGACATACATTTTTACAATTAACTTACGAAATCAACAAAAAATAAAATAGTATTTAAGCAGGGCTCTCCAGTCCCTTGTTTTTTTTTTAATCTATCATGATAAGTCCAACATAATCTCAAAAATAAGGAAATATACCTGGTAAAAACATACATGCGGACAGGGGCCAGCTGTTAAAAAAAAAAACAATTGCAGCCACGTAAAAACTTGTAAATATACCCTATGGAAAACACATGCAGCCTGTTATGACTGTAGGTCATGCGGATAAGTCGTGGAAAAGCTACAGGAAATCAATAGCATTAAGAATTAAAAATGGTCCTACCCCCCACCCAAAATTCCCCACATACACAGCACTTTGCTCACTTAAACAGTCAATAATAAGGGTGTATATATAATATAAGGGAACAGTGCCTTCAAACCCCACAATCTATCTCTATGCACTTTAGTAGAAACAGTTTCCAATTCTTTCCCTAGCATGGGTAAGGATGTTGTCAGTATGACTGCTGGGAACCATACATTTTTATAGTTAGGGAGCTGGCTTATACAATCACTCCTTAAGTCCCTTATTGGCCCCTCTAACCAACATTCAAAGGCCAGGAAGTACCTTAGTGGTGGTTAGTTGCTATGGTGGTGAAATCATGCATTCATTCACTAGGCTCTCATGTTGCACCCATATTCAACTCAAACCAAATCCTTTCCCTGATCCTAACCCTAATCTGTAAGCATTGTATCAGTATTAGACTAACATTACTATGCTAAGTAGTGTAGATTGATTGGCTCAAAATGTTGACATTCCCTCTTCCATTATAAGCACTGCCATGATGTGATTTAAGAAAGCCAACGCTTGTGACATATTTAGCTACTTCTAAAAGTTGCATTTAAAGATGTAGCTAAATATGTTTATTTAACAAGGTTAAAGGTTTAGCACTAGGGAACACTTTTTGATAGAGAATTAGTTCATTTTATATACAACTATATAGATCAGACCAACATGAGGGACAGATGAGGAGGAAAGAGAGGGACTCAGGGGGAATCAGAGACAGTCCTTCTAAATCAGGGACATTTAGTAGCTATGTGAATATACTTCAACAGAGTAAATAAACTGATTGTTAAAGGGGTTGTAAAGGTAAAAAAAATAATCCCTAAATAGCTTCCTTTACCTTAGTGCAGTCCTCCTTCACTTACCTCATCCTTCCATTTTGCTTTTAAATGTCCTTATTTCTTCTGACAAATCCTCACTTCCTGTTCTTCTGTCTATAACTACACACAGTAATGCAAGGCTTTCTCCCTGGTGTGGAGAAAGCCTCTACAGGGGGGACGGGGCGAGCAGGAGTGTCATGACGTCCACAGCTTCTTTCTCTATCTGCAAAGTAGAGAGCGTCCTGACCCTCCTGCTCGCCCCCTCCTCCCTCAAGAGGCTTTTTCCACACCAGGGAGAAAGCCTTGCATTACTGTGTGTAGTTACAGACAGAAGAACAGGAAGTGAGGATTTCTCAGAAGAAATAAGGACATTTAAAAGCAAAATCGAAGGATGAGGTAAGTGAAGGAGGACTGCACTAAGGTAAAGGAAGCTATTTAGGGGAAAAAAATTACCTTAACAACCCCTTTAAATGGTAATAACATTTTTAATTTCCTATCAAGTAAACGTTTGGACTCAACATGAAAGTTTTCAGTTTTTAAAAATAATTTGTACTAGGCCCATAAAAGACAATGCAAAAGGTTTAGTTTATTAGCAGCCTGAGTAGGCATTTAATATTTTCGTCCCAGCACTTCTTTACCGCCAGTATAGCTGTGCCCTTATACCAGAATGTACTGGGTGTTTTTACTCTAAAAAGAGGTAAGTACAGGATGTTTGCTCTGTCTTCCATGGGCCTTTCACTTTAAACAAGAAAACTCAGCTTTAATGTATGATTGCAATATCTTACTGTATCAGCTGGTCATTGGCACAGCAGAACGTTTGAGCTAAACACACATCATTATTTAATGACTTGGTTTTGTAGAGCCGTGTGTAGATTAAAAATTTAATTGGTCCAGTAAAATAAAATCTTATGGTCTAGCAAAAAGCTGATGGAGCATAACATATTTGTAAATAGTTCTTCATTGTACGCCAGATGGTGTAAAATTGTACTCACTCTTCGTATCTTGCAAGCGTTTCCAAATGTGCCTCTAAAATTCTTAAGGGTTTTCTTAAAATGCTCTTGGAGCCAAAATTCAATTATTGTATAAATTAAGGCAATTTTATCCTTGTGCATGTAGTCTCATTAAATAAAGAGAGTTATAAATAATTTTGAATAGTGAAATATTAGAATGCATAGCAACATAACATTAGCATATTAGAATGCACAAATAAACTGAAGAAACTATAGTTATATATAACTATGATTTTCAGTTTACAACGATACACAACATAAAGCGTACCTGGATTTGATTTTGTGAGAAGTGTACATTTCAAAGTTAAAAATAGCAGAGAAAAAAAAAAGATTAAAATGTAAGTTGGGCTTCAGATTAATATGGAAATATTTTCTTATTTCCACAGAATAATTGTGGTACTAGTGTACTCTTGTTTATTCACTGGATATTTTTTTTGTGATATTCTGTATACTGTATATCACGTAACACATACATTTCTATAATTTCACCCAACTTTAAATGCTGGAATACAAATATAGGGAATAATAGTAATAAATGCAGCTGGAGGGAGAAAGCTATAGTAATAAAACATCTACCGTATTTTCCGGCGTATAAGACGACCTTTTAGGCCTCGTACACACGATCAAATCTGTCTGCTGGAAACGGTCTGCTAGACCGTTTCAGCAGACAGATTCGATCGTGTGTACGGGCGAGCCGACGGATTTGGCCACCCGACAGATTTCAAAGCATGCTTTGAAATCTATCGGGTGGGAACCCGTCCGCCCGACATGTCTGCTGGTTAGTACACTTACCAGCAGACATGTCGTCTCGCACCGGCGCCGAGTGTTTTACTTCCTGGTGCGGTGACGTGGCGGCGTCAACGTCACCGACACGTCAGCGCGCTGTCTGCTGGCGGGGATTTTGGTTTGCTCGTGTGTACACGCGAGCAAACCAAAATGACAGCAGACAGATTTGTTCAAATCGGTCGGACAGACCGTTTTGAACAAATCTATTGCCTCGTGTGTACGAGGCCTTACACTGAAGAAAAACTTCCAAAATTGAGGGGTCGTCTTATACCCCGGGTGCTGGATGTCATCCCTTTGGATGCTCTGTGAATGTGCGGTAATACTGCATACATACAGTATACACTGCTGAGCGAATCCCAGCGAGCGATGTATTCTATTAATGAATAAAGAGCCTGCTTGGATTGGAGGAACAACCTCTGCCAATCCGAGCAGGCTACATATAGTAATACCACAAAACCAACATTTAAAATTTACAATTAGGTAGTCGTCTTAAATGCCCAGCCATCTTATATGCCGGCAAATACAGTATATTAAATAATAATGGTAACAAAAATAAAACAAATAAAATCCTCAAAGCCCCCTTCGTTTTTATAACTGCTTATTTCACTCAACAGAAAACCTACCGTAATCATATGAAAAGAACAATGGGGGAGTCACCAGTATAGTTGAAATTTTAAGCTAAAAACCTGGCTTATGACAACCAAACCTCTCTGAATACATGAAAACAACGTAGAAAACACACCAAGATAATTACATATTTAAAAGTCTTTTTTTTATTTTTTATTCACTAGCTCATGTTAAAAAATAAGAAAAATCAACAGTATCAAATCTAAAATTCCTGACCAAGAATGATACTTCAAAGAAACACTGCTACTACTGGTAGATAAATATGTATTTCAGTAAAATTAAAAAGAGACTCTTGTACACGATATAACCAGCAAAAATGTTGAGTGTATAAAATTCCCATACGTTGTATATTGCTGCACGGGATAATCAGCTGATAAGTTCACCTTTTATATACATAATGGGCCAGATTCAGGTAGATGGGCGAATCTTTATGTTGGAGTAACGTTTCTCATTTACGTTACTCCGCCGAAACTTTAGGAGCAAGTACTGTATTCACACAGCACTTGCTCCTAAAGTTGCGGCGGCGTAGCGAAAATGAGCCGGCGGGAATTCAAATTGGGCGGGTAGGGGGCGTGTATTATTATAACTAGGCGCGATCCCGCGGCGAACGTACTGCGCATGCGTCGACTGTCAGTGCGCATGCTCCAAATTCTGTCAGTGAACGTCAATGACGTCAATCCCCATTCACGGACGTTTTACGCAAACGACTCGAATTTTATTTTTTTTTGACGCGATGACGACGGCCATACTTAACATAGGATACTCCACTAGGGGGCTGCTTTATCTTTACGCCGTGTATCTCTTACGGAAACGTCGGAAAGTCACTGCGTCGGGCCCGAATACGATCGTGAATTGCCGATTCTCGCTGATTAACATATTCTTGGCATTAATCAGCGGGAACGCCCCCAGCGCCATTTTTTAAATTGCAGTTCCTTTTTTTTTTTTTTTTTGAATCAACATCACATTTATAAAATCAAAACCACATTTTTTCAAGACATTTACAATATAAATTTCTCCATTTAAATACATTCAACATTTCATGTACATACATTCAAGGAAAAAAAAAAAATTACATATATCACAACCATAGAGGACAGATCTACCTCCTCCAGACCTCCTGCCCCCTCCTCTCCCCAAACCCCGGGGAGGAGAAGGAAAAAAAAAAATTGCAGTTCCGATACGACGGCGAAATACAATTACAACGCTCGTATCTGAACTCAATCCTGGCGTATCTTGTTTTCTGACTACAGAAAACAGAAATGCCGGCTCAAAGTGAGAGTACTGATACTCCAGAGTAACTCTACCGGAATCTGGCCCATTGTGTCTAAATATCTTGGAGTGTTTGCTATGCTTTTTCATGTATTCAGAAGGGTGTAGTTGTCACAAGAAAAGTTTTTAGTACCTGAGAAGCTTTAAATAATAATTGCCTTTAGAAATCGTGTGAACTGTTTATAACATATAAATACTGTAGGGGCCATGCACTAATCTCATTAAATCAAGGAGGACCTGTTGCTTCTAAATACAAGATCCACTTGGCCTCTTGCTATGGTGTTTGTAACATGCATTTCATGTATATGTAGCATGGGCAGAGCTTGAGGAATCGCAGGGGGTCACAATGGCACTCATGCTCCAAGAGCCCATGCAGCCTCCCGGGCAAATTAGCTTTTACACAAGGGGTCCGCAAGCCATCAATCATGATCTACCTGTTGATCGAGGGCAGGTGATGGGCAGATTGTGTCCTTTTTATTGCCGACCCAGAACCTGGACAGGAGTGGGAGGGGGAGCATTTACTGGAACCAATCCCCTTTCTTCTTGCAGCAGCGGAAAGCCAGCTTCTCCTTCTCCCCCACCAGCATTCAGTTGTTGTAATAGGAAAGGGGATTGGTTCCAGTAAATGTCATTGCTGCTGCCCCTCCTGTCCATGTTCTCCTTTCTATTTGTTTCCCAGGCCCGCATTTGTGCTACACTGGCCCCTCCCCCCTGCAGCACTAGCAGTTTCCCCCCCTCTCCACTCCCGCCAGCTGCTGCGGGAGATATTTTGGAGTGAAAAAGGAGGAAAAGGGCCAGTAAATATGTCATATTTACCAGCCCCTTCCTTTTTGGTACCAATCTCTCAGTATGTTCATTCAGAACTGGAGCATAGTAAACTGTGAGCTAATTCTGTTCATTCATTCTGTGCAGCTAAGGAAGCAGAGATAAAGATTAAGGACTGTGGCCTCAATCTCCATTCTGCCCAGAACCTTCATATACGCCCACAGAGGTTCCCGAGATGTGCACAAGCGTGTACCATGCATCAGCGTGCTGGCGCGCTTTAGCGCGCAAGTGGCGTGACAAACGCTGCCACCAATGGCCCTATTTAAGCCAGCCTGTGACTACAGGACATTGCTGGATTTTCTCCTCAGCTCCTTGTATACTGTGACCTTGCTTCCTGATCTGTGTCTACCTGTTGTGACCTGGCTTGCCTTGACCTCGCTTCCTAATCTCCCAGTTTGACCCTTGGCCTGCTTCTGGACCCTGCTTGTGTATGACCTTGGCTCGCCCCTGTGTTTGCTCTGGACTGACTTATCTGTGTGTGACACCTGGCCTGGCTCCTGGTTTCTCCTTTACATGAACACAGCAAGTTCAGCTCTGCCTGCTTCAGTCATCCCTCAGTGGCTAAGCTTATCTCACTGCAAACAAGCACCTGGCCAACCGTGCTTCTTTGGGAACCGCACTCCCTGTTTCCAACTCCAGGGGCGCGCTGCACTCAGCCGCAAGGGGAGCCCTCTTAGAATCTCAATCTCCATACATGCACCTGACAGCCCTGCACGCACTTTTATATTTTATACGGTATACGGTTCTTTCTGCCTGAAAACTTGAGATTGTCCATAGCAACCAAAAAGTGTCCCTTTACATTAAAAGTGGTTTTAGACCAGGTAGAAAACAGCGATAGAAAATTACTTGCAGGATTGGATGATAGTGAATCGTGGAGAAATTCATTTTATTATTATATTATTATTTTTTATAATTATTTATACTTATTTATTATATTAAAATGTATGATTTCGTGTTTCAAACTTTATCATACCCGGATGTTTACTTTATTCTTGTTTGGACAGATTAAAGTGTGTTATTACTAAGAATTACACGTTTCTAAACAAAACAATTGTACCAATTTGAGTCTCAAAAATCTGACATAATCATACCGCCAGGGAGGTTAAAGTGACAATAAACCCAAAATCAAACATGTAAAATATTGCAGCTTACCAAAACCTTACACTGTAATCCAGCCAGTTAAAACCTTTCTTTCTTTCTTTTGGTGTCTCCATTCTGGATGGAGGAGCAACATAGGCACATCTGGACAGCAGCATTGTCAATCTAGGGAGGGAGTAGTGTAAGGCCGTGTACACACGATTGGTCCAAACCGATGAAAATGGACTTAAGTCCAGTTTCATCAGTCCAAACAGACCATGTGTATGGCCCATTGGTCCGTCGGACCAAAGTTTTAAAACTTGCTTTAAAATCGGACCGATGGACGCCTGACCATCAGTCCAAACCGATGGTTAGTACGCAAAAGCATCGGTCCAAAAACCTGCGCATGATCAGAATCAAGTCGATGCATGCTTGGAACCATTGAACTTCATTTTTTTCAGCACGTCGTTGTGTTTTACGTCACCGCGTTCTGACACGATCGGTTTTTGAACTGATGGTGTATACGCACCTCAGACCATCAGTCGGACCATTCTTATCGGGTTGGACCGATCGTGTGTACGCGGCCTTAGATGTAGTAGCAGATTTAGATGGACTTGACAAACAAATTAAAGCCAAACTCCTGCTAACACGTTTTAGGAAATCACAGCACAAGTTATTTTTTTCTTTTGGGATAAAGGTTTTACATAAATTAATAAAAGCTGACCACTTTAAGCACCCATGTTAAATGGTTTGTCTCAACCCACTAATTGCCCACTTTGTCTGGACAGCTTGATCTGTAAAAGGGAGTTGAAAAATAACAGACTTACTGGATAAATCAACAGGTTTTTGAAAGTAAAGAAAAAAAGCCCAAGAAAATAAATCGAATAAAGCCACCACATTTGAGAAATAGTAAGCTGCAATATAATACATATTTGTTTTGGGGGTTTAATACTGTTTTAAGCTTTAATTTATTTTCTATTATGGAATAAATTTAAGCTTGACTTCATGTGTCACCTCTCTTTTACCTTAAAGAAAAACTGAACACTGATGCCAAAAATCGTAATTTCTCATATATTCTAGTTTATTTAATGCTAAAAAGGAAAAAGCGATACTGGGAGGTGGGTATAGTGCTGCACACCCCCGATTGTAGTAGACGAAGAAAAGGAAAGTTATCCCAGGGGGCTTTGTGTTGCAGCAAAAAATAAAAATAAATAAATAGATATAATTAAGTAAGTATAAAAGTTTTAATGTAGTTTTCTATGTCTCACAAGGAAACGTATCTGATATATTTTTTAACCAAAACAAGTAAAGGCAGTGAAAAACATGTACATACAAATTTAACCGCATATTGATTGGGCCGTAAGCCCTGATTACTGTATAAATGTGACTGGAAGGGAAGGGGTTAACACTAGGGGGCGATCAAGGGGTTAAATATGTTCCCTGCTAGGTGATTCTTACTGTGGGGAAGGGGACTGACTGGGGGAGGTAACCAATGGTTGTCCCTATGTACAAGGGACACACCATCTGTCTCCTCTCCCTAACAGGACGTGGATCTCTGTGTTTACACACAGAGATTCATGTCCCTGGCTCTGTGACTGCCGATCACGGGTGCCCGGAGGACATCGTGGTCGCCAGGCACGCGCATCGGCACCTGTGTGACGTGGCGCATGGCCGGAGGCCGTATATTGATGGCCTTCCAGCAGATTAGAGCCACCTTGCGGCCGTAAATAGTCGGCTGCCGGATGGCAAGTGATTAAAGCGGGATCAGTTTTTTTCTAAATGTTTGCTTTTTACCTGTTGTATCCTTTAGTTACCTCTACCTTTGCACAACAGATGCATATTCCAAAAGCAAAAACAAGCCATTAGTATTTAAAAATGGCCAAAATGTGGGCTTTGCCATAATTCCACTAATATATAGTCATCTACAAACTGAGACAACTCATTATATTAAACCACAAGCAAGAACTCAAATCATTTTGTACTGTTGTTATATTGTATTGCCAATAATGACATCTTTATAAAATATATATATATATATTCAAGATAAAACTGAATGTACTGATCTCGCAAAAAGTAGCTGTCAATCTGCTTTGCCAGACTGAAGGGATTTCACCATCAAATATTATCATAATTGGTGATGTGTCATGTTTGATGGATTCCGCCACTTCTGCCACATTAGTTACATGACTCATTGGAACTTTGCTATAATAAAAATGTTACGCACAATTCAGTCTATTTCCAGGAAGCTGGCATACAATAAGGTCCTTGATCATTTTAAGAAGAAAATTGTTTCTTAGCCAACCGTTTCACCTTTGTCTTGCCTCAGCTCTCAGCGCCAATTCATAACTGCCAATAGCTACGTTCACGCGCTCACCGCTCTTTAGAAGTTGCTATAATTTATTCAAAAGCAATGTAGAAATAAGCAATGTAGTATCTCAATTTGAGCTCCTGGCTGTTTATTAGATCAGCATTTTCTCAAGAGGCCATCCATGGTCATCTAACTAATCCAATATCTACTGAAACCATAGCATTTCCCAAAGTTAGCTTTCCAGAAGTAGCTACCACCAGGGTGGAAACACATTAAACCACCTAAGAGATTAAAAACATGATATGCCTAAGGGTTGTGTTTAAAGGAAACCTGTAGTGTGAATATATTGAGGAAGCCAGTTCCTTGGCTTTCATACTGACTCAACAGCTTGAGCTTAGAAAACATATCAATTTTAAATGGTTGCTTTACTAAAAGCAAATATACCATTCACTTTATTTTGTTCGCTATACTTTTCACTTTGCTATGAAAATTTTCTTAGCTTAGTGAATGAGGTGCAGCTTTGATAACTTTCATCATCCAATCATGTGCAAGCAAAAATACTATTTTATTAAATTTTTCTTTGCACACGATTGGGTATTCAGGTAAAATTCCATTGTAAAGTGAATAGGTTTTTTGCTTTAGTATACCGTGTTTCCCTGAAAATAAGCCCAGGTCTTATATTAATTTTGGCAGCCAAAAACAAGGTAGGGCTTATTTTCGGGGTAGGGCTTACTATTGTGTGGTCTTCTCTACCCCTCTCCCTCTCTGCCTGACAGGAATCCCCTGTGTGAAGTAAAGTAAAATGTATTTTGTCAGGTACCTTATTATAGCGCTGCTCCTGGCTTCCATAGCCTGCCTGAGCTCTCTTTCACGAGCCAAGCTTTGCAGAGGGAGGGGGCGCCGACATCCCCCACTGACAGGAGAAGGAGATCTGAGTGCCGCTCTGGGCATCCATAGTCTGTTTGAGCTCTCTTCGCCGAGCATTGCAGAGGGAGGGGGGCAGACATCCCCCACTGACAGGCAGGAGAAGGAGGAGAGAGTGCTGTTCTGGGCTTCCATAGCCTACCTGTACTATCTTCCACAAGCCGAGCATTGCAGAGGGGGGGGGGTCGAGTTCCCCCCGCTGACAAGCTAGAGAAGAGGAGGAGACAGCCACTTCAAACTAGGTCTTATTTTCGGGGGAGGGCTTATATTGCAGCCCTCCCTGAAAATCCTGCTAGGTCTTATTATCAGGGTAGGTCTTATTTTCAAGGAAACACGGTATCAAACCCTAACAGTGTTGCCAACCTACCAGATTGAAATTTACTGACACGACACCCAAAATTTACTGGCGCAGCCACACTTTTACTGGCATTTCACAAAAGTTACTAAATTACATTTTTAGGTGCAAATTTCAGTATTTAGGCTACAAACAAGTACGCTAGGCAAATAGCAATGTGATTTAAGGTAGATATTAAGGTAAAAAAACATATTTTTTTTATTTCCCATATAATAAGGGCAAAGTATTTAGTCACATCACCCCCCGCCCCTGCCTCCATCCCCCACTGCCACGAACACCCCCTGCCTTTATCCCCCTCTGCGGTGCCATAATCTTCCTCTGCCTCCAATCTCCCCCAGGCCTCCTGCCTCCATCGTCCCCTGCCTCCACCCCCTTCTGCGGTGACACCAACAACCCCTGTCTCCATCCCCCACCCTCTGCAGTGCCACCAACACCCCCTGTCTCCAATCTCCCCCTGCCTCCATCCCCCTCTGTGGTGCCACCGCAGCCACCATCACCCCCTGCCTCCAATCCCATGCGCAGTTCCAAGCCAAACCAATCTCTGGCACATTTCTGCAACCATGGATATTTACGAACGGGGAAAAAAAGTGCCAGTTTTTACGAACTGTCCGTAAAAATACAGACGGTTGGCAACACTGAACTCTAATAGTTCTAAATTCACTCAGATTTTGCATATGTATTCCAGGCCCGTGGCTCAATTTACTGAACCAGATACAGTCAGAAGGCCAGCATATTTCATTCATACCATTGTCATTTTCACAGTAATCAGTGCATTTCTATATAAATTTTCGCTGTGAAAATGACAATAGTCCCAAAAATGTGTTAAAAGTGTCCGATGTGTTCGCCATAATGTCACAGTCACGAAAAAAAGTCGCAGATCACCGCCATTAGTAGTAAAAAATGTTTTTAATAAAAATGCCATAAAACTATCCCCTATTTTGTAAACGCTATAAATTTTAGCGCAAACCAATCGATTAATCGTATATTTTTTACAAAAATAGGTAGAAGAATACATATCGGCCTAAACTAAGGAAAAAAAAAGTTTTTTTTTAATCTTTTTTGGGGGATATATATTATAGCAAAACGTAAAGAATTGTCACTCTATTTTTGTTTATAGAGCAAAAAATAAAAATCGCAGAGGTGATCAAATACTACCAAAAGAAAGCTCTGTTTGTGGGGAAAAAGGACAGCAATTGTGTTTGGGAGCCACGTCGCACGACTGCGCAATTTTCAGTTAAAGCGACACAGTGCCGAATCGCAAAAAGGGGCAAGGTCCTTAACCTGCATATTAGTCCGGGTCTTAACCGGTTAAAGCATTAGATATCACTTCATGAATGGATCCCACTGTCAGGGAATGACCCCTCATACCCCAGGGGGACATGGCCAACAGTACCATCCTACTCCAGGACTGGGGACACTGTACACTGATCACATGGTTGCAGCTCCAGTCTTTACAGAGCACAATATGTTGTTTCTTACTTTCTGCTGCACACACAGAACTCTTTCTCCTCTCACTGTGTGAATGACTAGTGTCCTTCCTCATGACTGAAGACTATAATTTCTACAATTAAAAGCTAATGCTTTGCTACTTGAATAAACCTCCTAAAACCCCCTTTAACCTATTTGGTTACTATTTCTATGGATAATTATCATAGGTGTGCGCAGCCTATTCCATTAGGGTGTGCACTTGAAAGCTCAAATACACAGTATCGATCACTCATTGTGTTCATTCAGAAAGCGAAGGGGCTAATAAATTATTTATTTACAGGCCCCTTGCCCCACTCATCCTAAAACATCCCCTGTGTGTGCCCACAGCAACAGCCGGTTGGGAGAGAAGAAGAGGAAAGCCATCAGCGCTGCAGGTTGTAGGGGGAAGCCAGGGCAGTAATGGGAATCTGTGCTGCATGTGGTGATTAGGGTGTGCACAGGCACACCTGGCACACCCTGTGCGCACGCCTATGATAATTATATGCACTGTGAATTATACATTTTAAATACAAATGTACATAGAAAACAGCAGGTTCTAGCCTGGCAGCTGGCCATAAACATAGATTGGGCTCAAACTCAAGAAATTCAGGTCTGGTCATACACAGTAATGACTAAATATTTACAACCCAACTATTGAGCACCCCTACCTACTGTATCTTGCAGATTGCGTGTGGAGAATTAGAAATGATCACATAATGACCTCATACAGATGTATGCTTTATATGTGTTTGAGTCATCATTGCCAATAACTGGCAAATGAATGAATGAATGAAAACTTATATAGCACGGCACATGCAAAGTAAATGAGATCTAAAATGGCTAAGGTCCCTTTCACGCGTACGGATCCCTTGATACCTTTATCATCCACTTGCTCAGCAGGGATCTCTCAGTTAATCCATGCTGAGCCAAGAGATGACAAGGCGGTCCGGACCGCCCTGTCAGATCTCCGCTCTTCTCTATGGGGGGATCGGATGAACACAGACCCTCTGTCCGTGTTCATCCGATCTGCAGTCGGATGGAAAAATAGGATTTTCCTCCATCTGCAGGATCGGACCATAGCAGGGACCGATGAGATTAGGCGTCAGCGGATGTTTATCCGCTGACACCCGATATCCCATAGGGATACATGTATGTCCCATAGGTGTTCACAGTCTATTGCATTAGGGTGTGCACCCAAAGCTTAAACACACACTACTGATCACTCATAATGTTAAATCAGAAAAGGGAAGGGTACAGTCAATTACATATTAACCAGCCCCTTCCTCCACTCATCATAAAACATCCTTGCAGCAACAGCTGGCAGGAGAGGAGGTAAGCTGGTAGCACTGTATGGCGAAGGGAGACAGGAAAGTAGGAAGAATCTGTGCTGTAAGGGGTGATTAGGGTGTTCCTGGGCACACCTGGCACACCCTGTGCGCACGCCTATGGTATGTCTGTATTTCATCCAACAGATGGATGAAATACGGACATACGGTCCGCATATGTGAAAGGGCCCTAAATGACCACATTGTTGCTGCTACTGAAACTGAAATACTTGCTTGGCAGAGATTGATGTGATTTTAGAACCAATAATTCATCTATATATCCTACTGTCACTGATATGCTCATAAAAGCCACCAATTGCTTAGCAGTATTACAGCTGACAAAGTTAAATCTGTACAGAAATCACATAGAATTTGTATAGCAACAAGAGTGCCCATTACTTTAGATTGGACAACTGCCAAATGTTCTTTGCAGGCAGTAGAAACAAGAATAAACACCATATGTCATATGGAATTCCTCATGGCAGCTATGCAGGATATTCTGTATTCTTCCACTATACCTAGATGTATAGTTCAATTCTAGTCATATCTAAAACCCACTGCACTGGTATCTCGGCCATCCTATCATTCAGTTACTGTAATTTTCATTTTTAGAGTAATTTAATTATGAGTATTGGTGATTACGTTATTGCTCATGTATATTTTGTACATTTGAAAGTTTAATATTATTAATGCTAGCAAAAGCATACTAAAGTGTATTCTACATTGCATGGTCAACAAAAACGGTTTGCCTGGAGATAAACACTGTTTATTTTCTTATATTTCACTGAAATCCTCTTGGATCCCAATTAACCACTTCAGCCCCGAACCATTTGGCTGCCTAAAGACCAGAGCACTTTTTTGCGATTCAGCACTGCGTCGCTTTAACTGACAATTGCGCGGTCGTGCGACCTGGCTCCCAAACAAAATTTACGCCCTTTTTTTCCCCACAAATAGAGCTTTCTTTTGGTAGTATTTAATCACCTCTGTGGTTTTTATTTTGTGCGCTATAAACAAAAATAGAGCGACAATTTTGAAAAAAAATAGCAATATTTTTACTTTTTGCTATAATAAATATATCCCAAAAAATATATATAATTTATTTTTTCCTCAGTTCAGGCCAATACAAATTCTTCTACAAATGTTTGGTAAAAAAAAATCACAATAGGCGTTGATTGGTTTGCACAAAAGTTAGAGCGTCTACAAAATAGGGGATATTTTTATAGCATTTTTATTAATATATATATATTTTTCTACTAGTAATGTCGGCGATCAGCGATTTTTATCGTGACTGCAACATTATAGTGGACACATCGGGCACTTTTGGCGCTATTTTGGGATCATTCACATTTATATAGCGACCAGTGCTTTAGAAATGCACTGCTTACTTTGTAAATGTGACTGGCAGTAAAGGGGTTAACCACTAGGGGGCTAGGAAGGGGTTAAGTGTGTCCTAGCGATGTGCTCTAAGGCCCCATACACACGAGCAGACAGATTTGTTCAAATCGGTCGGGCCGACCGATTTAACAAATCTGTCTGCTGGGGACATATTGGTTTGATCGTGTACACACGATCAAACCAAAATCCCCGCCGCCAGACGGCGCGGTGACGTGGCGGGGACGTTGACGCCGCCACGTCACCGCACCAGGAAGTAAAACACTTCCGCGCATGCGTCGAAACCATTCGGCGCGTGTGCGAGAAGACATGTCTGCTGGTTAGCGTACTAACCAGCAGACATGTCGGGCGGACGGGTTCCCAGCCGACAGATTGGTAAGCATGCTTTCCAATCTGTCGGGTGGCCAAATCCGTCGGCTCGCCCGTACACACGATCGAATCTGTCTGCTGGGACGGTCTAGCAGACCGTTTCCAGCAGACAGATTTGATCGTGTGTACGAGGCCTAACTGTGTGGGGGTGGGGCTTACTGTGACACTAATCGCTGCTCCTGATGAGAGGGAGCAGTAGATCACTGTCCTGTCACAAGGCAGAACAGGGAGATGCTTGTTTACACAGACATCCCCCGTTCTGCAGTGGACATTGAGTCAGCGGGTCCCACGGGCACGATCACGGAGCCTTTGACATGCCCACACAACGGCAAATTTAAAGGGACGTATATATACGCCCATTTGCCTGTCCGTGCCCTTCTGCCAACGTTAATGTTCGTGCGCCAGTCGGCAAGTGGTTAAAGGCAAACTCCAATGCAAAACAAAGCCACACCATTGCTCTGATCAAGCATCTTCATAGCCAAAATGGAGGCCCATGTCTGTGTAATGTCGGTCGACACAGTCTTTCTTGTCTCCACCAGAGGCATTTGTGACATGGTGATAACACAGAAGCACAAATTGAAGGTGGCTGTCACCCCATAATACGAAGTGTCTGAATAAGAAACTTTATAGCAAAATCATCAGGAATTATGTAATAAAGATTAAAAATTACTCTTTAACATGTTACAGCTTAGCTGAGATTTTAGTGATTAGGTGTTTGAATTATGGGGCATCTTGCATTTTTTGTTATTTATAGGGCTTCCTCCACTAAAGTTGTGCTAACCTTTCCCATCTTTAACAACTTTACCTTAAAGGTCACAGGCCCCGGCCCCCATGTGATTGCATCTAATAATAATTCATAGTATTAATAGCTAGGACTTGCCACTGGGAGATTCAGCCTCCATGCAAACATAGCTAATACATTAACTCATTTAATAGGTTTCTTTTGTAACAGCAATACCTATTTTTCTAGAAATTTACTGTTTTTTCTATTCTCTGCCAGTTAACGCTACTTGAATGTATCTGGTCATCCTTGAAGTGTCGACTATTTGTTATTCTCTGCCAGTTAACTCTAAGTGAATGTGACTGGCCATCCTTGAAGCATTGTTAAATTTTTTGGGGATTCAGTAAAAACGTACTGTCTTAGCTGGATATTACGGTTGATTTACTAAAGGCAAATAGGCTGTTCGTGTTTACATTTTTGCAAAGTGAAACTTTACTACATTCACTAAGTTCTGGGGCAAATTCACGAGCATAATTCAACTCCACTTGCAAAATGAACAACCTATTTGCCTTTCGTAAACCCAATAATCCACAAAAATCCGTCTTGGGTATTCAAATTTCCAATTCACCGTTGAGTACTGTCAGTGGTATTTTTTATTTGCACTAACAGTTACATTTTCAGAACAAGCTTTTGGGGCTTTTCTACCCCCTTCTTCTCCATCTAAGCAGTACTTTTTTTTTTTGCAAACACACTAATATGCCTACAAAAACCTTTATCAAGTTTTCTACTGAATCCATGGTATTGTGTCATTTTGTATAATGATTGAAGCAACAAATATATGAAGTCCTTGAGGTGTCCTACAGAAAAACTCATAAATATAAACCAGTAAATGTACAAAAAAAATTCCATATTCAGATGACTGTACCCCAAAACCCAAACCCACATCTACTGGGTGGAACCAATAAGTAGAAATATAAACACAAAAAATTGATGAAGTTAATTCAAAATACTGTGTTCTTTAGAAGCACTCAACATAACAGGATATGTTGAGCATAAAATTATAAAACAATTGCCAAAAATGATTAGCTACTCATTAGTTCCTCTCTAAATATAATCACATAAATACTAATATATGTCACTTCTAACACAGGGGTGTCCAAACTTTTTTCAAAGAGGGCCAGATTTGATGAAGTGAACATGCCTGAGGGCCGACCATTTTGTCTGACATGCTTTACACCATTAAAATTCAGTCTAAGTGTGTTCGTTCGAGCACTAATACACTGCCCAACAAGAATTCTCTTACCTTTGTGGCTGTGTGTAAGTAAAGAGATCAGCTTAGATGTGTTATTTGGATATACCGTATTTATCGGCTTAAAACATGCACCTTCACTTTAAAAGGGAGGTTTCAGGAAGAAATCTTACATTTTAAATAAAGAACTGTAAAGCAAAATAAGGATCAGTGCCCATTAATGCAGTCTAATCAGTGCCCATCTGCACCCTCTCCATTGCCATGAATGCAGCACTCGCTCCATTGCAATTAATGCAGCACCCACTCCATTGCCATTAATGCAGCACCCACATTGACATGAATGCAGACTCACCATTGCCGTTAGTGCAGCCTGATTTATGTCCATCTGCAGCCTTGAGGAGACAGGGAGGGGCGGGATGAGCGCCGACAGACATTCAGAAAAAAACTCCCGTTTTCTTGGCTGCCTCTTTAATTGAAAGTCCCGCCTCCTGTGATGGACAAAACAGTTGTCCAATGGCAGCGCAGGAGATGGGACTTCCTTTTACACAGGACCCCATGTAAACAGTAAATACTCCTGTATCCTGTACGGCACTCGTCCCATCCCCTCCGAGGCAGTCAGCATTCATGTCTTTTGTGGTATATATGTCAAAATTACCAGACGGGCCATCCGAAACCGGAACGCGGGCCGCAATTGGCCCACAGGCCAGACTTTGGACATGCCTGTTCTAACACTATTGTCTTGGAGTCAAGGGGGTTCCCCTGTTTGTTTGTTTTTGTGTGTATTTTCATTTCTACCCCTCCTCCTTTTTTTTCTGTGTTTTTTTTTGGGGGGGGGGGGGTGTTTCTATTTTTTTTTTCTGTAGAACTATTTACATTCTGACCTATATTGCATAATGGCACTGCATTTCTACACTACTGACCCATCAAAATCGAAAAGAAAAAAAGTCTTATTTCTACTTGGGATAACAAAGGTAACAATAACACAAATCATAATAATTTCTTGGTAGATTTCAGTATATCAGCTTAGCTATAGCATTACATGGCAGAATATTTCATTATATTTTGGATAAAGGTATACAGAGCCCTGTGAAATATTCTTCTTTGGTCCCTTGTTTCCCTTGTTTCTTTAGATTGTAGCTCACAGTCATTTTCTAGATGAAAGGCTGAACAATTGAAAGATGTTATTATAGCTCCCCTACAGTTTTCATGCTAGAAGATGTATCTGGTACCACAGGCAAAACAAATTCCTCAAGTGAATCAATAAATCAGTAAAAGTCCTTCACAGCATAATGTCCTAAATCAAGTGCATAAATCTGAGCAGACGTGAGTAGGGGTACTTCTCAGCTATAGTTTTTCATAGAGCAGAACTCGTTACGTGCTTGTCTATTCAAAGAACCTAATTAATAGGAAGTGTACGCTGCATTATCTTCTGTGTCCTGCACTTGCACTTGAAGGCACATACTAAGTAAAATTCCAAATATATTCTTGTTAGCTGTGTGCTAATGTTGAAGTCCTGTTTTCACCAGTCTAGTATCTATTGCTGTAGTACGTTAGTGGGTCTCCCACCATTTGGAGCCCATGTAGTACTGGTCTGTATACCCCTTCCCAAATCATGCAGTCGATTGGTCCTTTTTTTTGGCTTTTCTGGATCAAATAAACTCACAGTACATATCTTTAGTAAACATAGATAGGATCAGATAGAAGCATTCATCAAAGGTATTTGCCACATAGGCACATTGTCCTATTAACAGCATTGATTGTGTGCCTGTCCTGACTAAACTCACAAGAGGGTGTAAAGAGACTTGGAAAGATGCAGTGAAATTATAATTCTGCCCATGCTGTTACATTGCATCTTCTATTGGAAGCAAATTTTGCAATTCACTTTGGGTAATTAAGTTTTTCCTTTTTTGATTTTTAAACTCAGCAATGATATACTGTAACTCTTGGAGAAGACACCAAAGATGTGTCCTGGACAGGAAATATGTATCCTTATTATGTGAGGTGTGTTTTCTTTAAAGGGAATGATGAGAGACAATTTTGGGTATCCAATCCTGATTACAGGGACTTTGGTCCTGAACAGGTTAACAGGGAGGTTTTAAAAGAGGTGAAGAATCAGCACCTGTCTGGAAATGGTTCACAGATATGAGGAAGTGTGGACTATCTGGAGACTGAGACAGTTTGCTAAGCTCCTGAGGCCTTGGTGGTACCCCCCCCCCCCAGAAGCAGGTGGAGACCTGAAATCCAAGTGTTGGACTGGTATACTTGTGGAGCCATTAAGTTGTCTTTATTATACCAGGAATAAAAAGCTGTTTGTGTTTGCCTGTTTTGAGAGTCTAATAAAGGCTTTTTACTTTTACAAGTGGCTGTCTGATGATCCCAGGCTCTCTCTGTAACAGTAAAGATGGGCCGAACACCCCCCCCCCCCCTGTTCGGTGGGCAGCAGAACACCCGAATAGGGGAAAGGTTCTGACCCAAATGGCAAAGCCCATTGAGGTCCAAGGCCGTGTACACACGATCGGTTAAACCGATGAGAATAGTCTGATAGACCGTTTTCATTGGTCAAAACCGATCGTGTGTGGGCGCCATCGGTTATTTAACTATCGGTTAAAAAAAGCCAATTTGCTTTAAATTTAACCGATAGATTCCTAACCGACAGGACCGAGTACAAGTACCGATACTTTTTTTCATGTACTCGCCGATACCGAATACCGATACTTTTTTTTAAGTGTCCCCAAATGCAGTCATGTCCCCCCAGCCATGTACCCCCACATATTGCAGCCATGTCATGTCCCCCACATATTGCAGCCATGTCCTGTCCCCCACATATTGCAGCCATGTCATGTCCCCCACATATTGCAGCCATGTCATGTCCCCAACATATTGCAGCCATGTCCTGTCCCCCACATATTGCAGCCATGTCATGTCCCCCACATATTGCAGCCATGTCCTGTCCCCCACATATTGCAGCCATGTCTGTCCCCCACATATTGCAGCCATGTCATGTCCCCCCTATATGCAGCCATGTCATGTCCCCCACATATTGCAGCCATGTCATGTCCCCCGCATATTGCAGCCATGTCATGTCCCCCATATATGCAGCCATGTCATGTCCCCCACATATTGCAGCCATGTCATGTCCCCCACATATTGCAGCCATGTCATGTCCCCCACATATTGCAGCCATGTCATGTCCCCCACATATTGCAGCCATGTCATGTCCCCCACATATTGCAGCCATGTCATGTCCCCCACATATTGCAGCCATGTCATGTCCCCCACATATTGCAGCCATGTCCTGTCCCCCACATATTGCAACCATGTCATGTCCCCCACATATTGCAGCCATGTCCTGTCCCCCACATATTGCAGCCATGTATGTCCCCCACATATTGCAGCCATGTCCTGTCCCCCATACCTTTAGTAGATGATGCCGCATACCGCCGTCTATTGTAATCGCCGCATTACAGGCACCTGTTTGAATTCTCAATGCCCGCTGCGTATAGACACTCCCCTTCTCGGGATTGGACGGATCCATCCAATCCCGAGCAAGGGGGAGTGTCTATACACATGGCTCAGTGCATAGACACTCCCCCTTGCTCGGGATTGGACAGATCCGTCCAATCCCGAGAAAGGGAGTGTCTATACGCGGCGGGCATTAAGAATTCAAACAGGTGCCTGTAATGCGGCGATTACAATACACAGCGGTATGCGGCGGTGGCAGCTTTGTGGTATGCGGCGGCTTGCGGTGGCGGCGATGGTGGCGGCGGGAAGTATTCTATTTAGGCATCAGGGGTATTTGTGCGAGTACAAGTACTCCCGCAAATACTCGGTATCGGGACAACCCTAGTGGAAAGCATGTTGTGCGTGTTGAACGCACGCAATGGAAGTGACGTCAGAAAGGGGATGGTGATCCTAGGGTTTTGAAGAAGAAGCTTAGTGCGCATGCTCCAAAATGTGTCACTGCCCCCTTCCTGACGTCAATTACGTGCATTCTACTGCGGTCCCTGAAGAGCAGCGGCCATCTTGACTTGGCAATCCTATCCACCCTCAAGCTGCTGGATGGCACAGAGAGATGGAAACATAGTGACAGGAGTCCGCTAGGAATACATTAATGATGAGCCTACCACATGCTTTTATGATGAGCCTACCACATTTGTGATGAGCCTACCACACGCTTATGCCTTGAAAGTGTTTTTAAACTGTGTTACATAATAAACTGCTGGCATTCTGTACTTACAGGTGCCTTCTCTGCCCTTCTCTTTTCATACCAGAGTCACTTCTACTCCTTGAAGAGCTGCCATAGTGCCATCTCCAGCTGTGAGAACATTCCTTGTCCTGACCCACACTTGAAAGATCCAGCAAGGCCTCGTACACACGACCGGGTTTCTTGGCAAAAAACAGCAAGAAAACTGCTTCTTGCCGAGACTCTCGTTCGTGTGTATGAGGCATTCAGGTTTCTCGTCTGGAAATCTGGCCAGAATCTCAACGAGAAAAAAAGAGAAGCTGCTCGTTTTTTTCTCGTCGAGATTCTTGTTGGCCTATTTCCCAACGAGAAACCTGAGAATGTGTATACTTACTTACCTGTCGTTGTGGAAACCTGCGCATGCTCGAAATGACTTTAAGGGTTAAGCAAGATGGCGGCGACGGCATCGCATCCTTTCCTTTCAAGAAAACCGCGGTTCTTTTGAAATGAAAGTCAGTACGCTCAGACGGCAAGAGTTTCTTGCCAAGAATCTCGTCAGAGAAAACAACAGGTTTTTCTTGACGAGATTCTCGGTTGTGTGTACAAGGCTAAAGAAGAAGCCCCCAACGTTTTCCTGTTAGGACTTTATTGAACTTCCCAGACAATGGGGTCAATTCACAAAGCTTTATTTTCAGATTGCGGGTGTTATTTTAAGGATTTTGCACGTTATTGAAGCTAGTTCAATTCACTAAGCGATTTAACGCTTTGAAAAATCATCAAATAACGTTTCACTACACAGAACCGATATTTTAAAGCGGAGCTCCACCCAGGAAAACAACATTTTCCCATATTGTTTAAAAAAATTAAATAAAAAAAAACCTGAAAAAAAAAATTAAATACTCACCCGAAATACCTGTTGCTATGCGGAAGTCCGTAATCTGCCTCTTCCACTCCGCGGTGCCTTTTCTTCTTGTCCTTCTCCTTGTGAATGGGGCGCGCTGCTTTCTGGGAACTGTGTGTGTTCTCAGAGAGCAGCGCGCCCATTCACAAGCCAGCGTGAGACTCACGCAGGCGCAGTAGGAAATGGGCAGTGAAGCCGTACGGCTTCACTGCCTGTTTCCCATAGTGTGGATGGCGGCGCGGGACTCGGAGCGATCGTGGGACCGGCATCGGGGGGGCCATCAGCGCGGGCAAGTAGGACAAGGTAAGTGTCCTTATTTAAAGTCAGCAGCTACACTGTTAGTAGCTGCCGACTTTAAAAAAAATAAAATTGCGGCTGGAGCTCCGCTTTAAGATGCAATTCACAAAGATTTTTTTGACAGTTATCGATCGTTAATTTAACACCTCCCTCAGGGTGTCGTTATGACATTTCCCAGGCGATATTTCGTTGTTAGAGGAAGCTTTTGGCGATTTTTGTAGTGTAGTGAAGTTTTTAGTAGTGTTGGGCAAGATGGAACTGTGCTCTATTTGAACTTAAAATGATCCAGAGGCGAAGAAGAAGAACACGTTAGAATGTTGTTCAGATTTATAAACGTGTATTCCGTTCACATACTATTTTGGATGACTTTTCTTAAACCCAGGTGATGGCTAAATTCCGATTATCATCTCCCATGATTTATTCTCTGTATGAGGAAATTCACATGGCTTTAGAAAAACACACACAAGAAGTTTTGCACATCACATGCTCAATCTTCACATGTGTCTTGCTTGTCTCTCTCTCTCTCTCTGTATCTGCTCTTTTCCACATGCGGCTGTTCTCCTCCCATTCTGCTCCCAGAATGCATCTCTCCAGCATTATTTAACGATCTTAGACATTATTACGTTTTGGGACGTTAAAATAACTCTTGAGTAGTTAGCATAACGATTGGGTAAAGAGTCAGTTGAAAACCATAACGACTATGTTGAATAACGATTATAGCTTTCGTGAATACCATGTTTGCTAGCGTTAAATAAGAAGTGCTAATTTAACAACTGAAGAAAACCAATAACGTTTCTCTTTGTGAATTGACCCCAATATTTTTGTTTTAACGTATGCTGTCTTTTTTTGTTTTCTTTCCATCAGGTCGGCATAAATAAGGCTTCAGAAAACTATCCAATCCGATTCTGCAATATTTTAAAGAAACGACCAGACAAGAGAAGGCAACGTGAATGAATTGTTACCAGTTTTTCATAGTCTGTGGGAACATTTTATGCAGGAGACTGACTTTGAATATGACAACTCTTACTGTCTTTAATAAGTGAATTCTGTTTGAAGTATCATTTAAGTTCAACGGACAGTGGGAAACACTTGTACATTTTCTTTCTATTGTTCTTTTTTAACATGTAGCATGAAACAAGTGGAAATGTTTTTTTGGTATGGACGGCGGATGTTTTTTCCTCTACAGACATACAAATACAATGTGAAACAAGAGTGTATTCAATTTAAAATTATTTCTGATTTTGACATGAAGGAAGATGTATGCTTCCAGAATGTAAAACCATAAAAAAAAAAATCTAGTGTACTGTACAAAGCTGCGCATAGTATACATCCAGTTATCTGTGTGCGGAGTCAAGTGGTGAGTTTTATTTTTTACACAGGTATACATGTTGGCTTTTAATAATTTATCACCTGTGAAATATACATATCTGTAGATAATAAAATGATTTCAAATTCACACGGCTTTCACACGTGCTTCTTTTGTGAGGAGATAATTATATACAATTACCTCTAGAAAGACTACAAAAAAACAAGTTACTGCTTCAGAGAATATTTAAAAAATGGGGCACATGGAAAATTAATTTCCTCTCTTTGTGGAAAAATGTACATACTGTATTTATAGAGTAAACGCAATAATAAAACATAAAAAAAACAACAGAGTTCTCAGCTATGTGATATAAATAGCGTTAACCTTGACAAAAGAAAATTTATTAAGAAAAAAGCACAATCACATCAGAAACAAATGCATAGCACAAATAATTTTGAAAAAAAAAATGGGTAGTGGCGCTGCTAAATAGTATGACATTTAATACATTAGTCCATCAATAAGTCCTTAAAGTGGTTGTGTAAGCACATTTTAAACTTTTACCTACAGGTAAGCCTAAAAATAAGGCTTACCTGTAGGTAAAAAAAAATTCCCTTCGCAATGAGCCGCTAACTGCAGCGGCGCATGCGCACAGGGGTTTCTCGGCTGAAGGCCCGGCAGACGCGGGCCACATCGCTGGAGCCGCAATACCCGGAAGACACACAGAGGGAAAATGTAATTTTACCTCGTTCTAAGGTAAGTATTTCATAATGAGTTAGTATGCGGTGCATACTAGCACATTATGCCTTTAACCTTACAGGTGGGAAAAAAATTATAATAATTTGGACTATACATATAACCGCTTTAAAATAAATACTCAGTATATGTGGAGAGGGAGAGATAAAGAGGGGAGACCTGTATACAGGGGCGGACTGACCATTGAGGAACTCGGGCACTGCCTGATGGCCCCATGCCACTAGGGGGCCCCTTCAGGGTTGCCAGGCTCATTAAAACCAGGGACAGTATGTAAAAATCTGTGTTTTTTTTTACATCTGTCCCTGATATGTCCAAAACCTACATGCTTTTGATGTGAAAATCCTGAGATTTTAGCTGCCCTGCCTCTGTACTGCCACCTGGTTTGGTGGCCATCTGTAAGCCCGAGGGCCCTATAATCTTCTATTGTCCGGGGGCCCCATGAGTTGTCAGTCCGCCCCTGCCTGTATAGATTACTTTAGCAGTCCAAAACAACCTTGGCAGCCTTTGAGGGGGGAGTTAAAAGCAGACTCCAGATATGCAAATGAGAAGAGAAACACAGGCACCTCTAGGTTAGAATTGTAAACATTTTAATGAGATACAGGTGCATTATCCACTTACATGGAGGTTAAGGAAGTAAGGCACAAGTCAATCCACACTGGCGTGGTGTTCACTGCAGAGCGGCGTTCTGAAGAGCTGATTTTTCTGCCTGTGGGGGAGAAATCACAGCCAGCAGGATCTCTGGGACCAAGGAGATGAAACCGAGGCTTGGATCCGGCCGATGGTGAGGGCTGGAATGCGCCGCCCGGTGTGTTGATGGCATTGGTGGGTTGCAACAGCATTTCGGAGCATGTGCACTGGTAGATCAAACTTTGTACTTTGAGCTTGACAAAGGAGCGCGCCCTGAGTTCCATCATTTTGGCTTGTTTTCAGTTTGTCCTGGTTTAATAACATGTTCCCCCAATATGGGTGCCTAAACACAACACAGCCCTATTGGGCGTAACACGTTAGGGGGAGCAGTCATAAGGACTGTCATGGCTATGCTTGTAGTTCTCCTACACAATAAACATAGAGAGCCCTCTGATGTGTGGCCCCTTTCTTTTCCTGCATGTTTTCCAGTATATTACCAATGGGTGTACATTTCTGAAACATACACAAAGACAGTGTTTATAGATTCTGATATTGAGCAATTAATAACAGCATACTTTCTATTAGAATAATAGCTGTGTTACACAGTAATAACTTAAAGTCCAATTGAACCTTAACTTTAAATCAGCTAAGTACAATCAAATTACATCAAATACAAAGTCGTTCCTTGTCTTACAGATTGTGTACTGACCTGACCGCGGGTAGTTTGAGTGTGACCTATGGGTGAACCAGCTTCACGCCATAGCGCTGTTGAATTCTCGAAGCATGGTAACACTTGTGGGTACAAGGGTAGCTGGGGAGGTGGGCCCTGAAGCAAGGCCCCTAAGGGTGGTGTGCATACACAGGTACACCAAGAATTACCCACTAGCACCAGTGACAACCACCATGGCGTGTAGCAAAATTACCCATGAGATTGGGGTGGTACCTGACCTCAGCCACACAATTATCATGTCAAGGGACTGCTCTTTGTTGAATGTTGGGTCAAAGATGGTAAAGTGATTCAATAATGCCTTAAAAATGCTGTGCAACAAGATGGTAAAGATTGTTTGATGCACAGGTGAAGACCATAGGGACTGCATGACTTAGTGAGAGAAACGTGGGAAAATGAATCCTCTCCCCATGAGACAGTGGTAGAGCATATAACCCAAATGAGAGCGAGGCTCTCCAAGGTAGTGCCCCAAGTAAAGAAACATGCATAGAAAGCAGAAATAAGGGTGTAAAACCCGTCCGCAAAACTTTTTTCCAGATGGGGATTGGGTGGCTGTACTCATACCCACAGTAGAAGGCAAACTCCTGGCAAGGCGTCCGTGGCCTTTTGAGGTGGTAGAAAGGGTTGGAGAAGTCAACTATGTAGCCAAGCCACAAATGCAGGAAGATGTTTTCAGGACTTCCAGGTCTTACCAGGTTAATAAACATTGTTATAGAACCCAATGTGAAGGTCCAAGTAGAATCCTATTGCATTCCCGGGGCACATAGAAAAGCAGTTTCAGAGGAAGTTCAAAAAATGCTTGCACTCAATATCATTGAGGAATTGCAAAGTGAGTGGCCGAGCTCCATTGTGTTGGTACTGAAGCCCAAAGGAACTGTGGTTCTGCAATGATTTCAGAAAACTCAATGAGGTATCAAAGTTCAAATTCAATGCATATTCAATGCCCCAAGTAGTTGAGCTGACAAAGAGGTTGGACCAGCTTTATACATTACCGTGTTAGACCTTTCCAAAGGCTACTGGGAGATAACGTTAACTAAGGAAGCCAGAGAAAAGACCAAATGTTTTACTCCAGAAAGTAATTTCCAATATAAAAGATAGCTGTTTGGTTTTCATTCTGCCCTGGCTACTTTTCACAGAGCGATGGATAAATCCTTACGTCCACATCAGAAATACACTTCAGTGTATTTAGATGAGATTGTCATCTTTAGTACTGACTGGGAATCCCATCCTCCCCAACTACAGGTGGGGTTAGACGGTCTAAAGAAGGAGGAGTTTACTGTGAACCCAGAGAAATGTACATTGTGGATAGGGGTTTGGTGAAACCTTTAGACAAATAAGGTAGCAGCTAATCAGGCTTGGCCCTGCCCAGTTTTGAAGAAACAGGTCCGAGCCTTTTTGAGCATTGTGAATGAATGAATGAATGAAAACTTATATAGCGCGGCACATGCGAACTGAATCGTGGAATACTACAGCAATTTTGTTCCCAACTTTGCCACTATTGCTGCACCTATCACTGACTTTTCCAAAGGTTAAGAAGTCATTTATGGCAACATGGAAAGACAAGGCTACGAAGGCTCTCTGAGAGCTTAAAATAGTCGTATGCCAATATCCAGTACTGGTTGCTCCAGATTTTTGATATAATTTATTGTCCAAACACATGTGTCCAATGAAGGCTTAGGAGCCATTCTGTCCCAAGAGGTTAATGGGGAGGAACACCCTATAGTCTTTATTAGTATACAATTGACAGGACCCTGCGCCCCCCACCTCAAAGCACCTTGTCCCAATGTTGATGGGTACAAGGGCCTCTTCCCAACAACCCTGGCCATTGTCTGCGGGCGGAGTGCTTATCAGAATCTGAAAGACCCCTTTAAGAAGGGGCCCCCACCCTATGTGAATGAGTATGGGTTAAATTGTACCCCTACCCATTCAACTCTAAAAAAAAGTGTCAAAAATAAAACACAATACACAGGTTTTTAAAGTTCTTCTGAATTTCTACTCCCCTCTCCGGCTCTTCTCCCTCCTCCACTGATTTCTTCTGCCTCTGCCGGTTTTTCTCCCCTCTCCGGTTCTCCTCTGCTCTCCGCTGATGTCTTCTAGCCTTCTCAGGTTCTTCTCCCTCTGTCCACTGTCTTCTGCCTCTGCTGGGTCTCCTCTCTATGCTGTCTTCTCCCTCTGTTTGGGGCCTCCATGTGACATCACTAGATGGCCCCGCCCCATGTCTTTATAAGTCATAGCACACAGAGGACCGGGAGAGTACGTCGAGGCATCATCAGAAGAAGAACAGAGGGAGAAGACAGCACAGAGAGGAGACCCGGCAGAGGCAAAAGACAGTAGACAGAGGGAGAAGAATTGAAGAGGGCTAGAAGACATTGGGAGAGGAGAACCAGAGAGGTAAGAAGAACCAGCAGAGGCAAAAGACATCAGCGGAGGAGGGAGAAGAGTCGTAAGGGGAAAATAAATCAGAAGAGACGGAGCTGTGAATGAGTACTCATTCACATGGGGGGGCGGGATCTGGGGGCCCCCTTGTTAAAGGGAGATCCCAGATTCTGATAAACCCCCACCGGCAGACCCAGACAACCAACAGCCAGGGTTGTCAGGAAGAGGCCCTTGTCCCCATCAACATGGGGACAAGGTGCTTTGAGGGCATGTGGCCTGGCACGGTTCAGAAGGCGGGAGGGGCGCTCACCCATCCCCACCAGTACATCTAACACTACCCTCTCCCCAGACTGACAATAATGTTGTTCAAAGGTGTCTCTGTTGCCTCTCAAACTAGAGGGGAGACACCCTGAGATAGGGAATGTGTTATTGGCTGCATCACTACTGTAGGTGAAAATATAGGGAACAAAAACCTTAAAAAAAGACAACTAATGTGGCCACCACATCTAAAGATTGGTAAGCTGCAATATATTACATTTTTGTTTTGATGTTGCCTTAAGTGCTTTTATTCAAGTGACATTTTTGCTATAAAGCCAAAGTTTGATATTTATTTACATTTTATACAGAACATGTAACTATATATTTTTCTTATCTCAGCTCATGCAGGGATGCAGAAAGACCCTTGTTATAATAAAGTAGATATGAACACCTAACTGGATAACATTTTGTTTTCTAATGCAAGAACCTATGCCATATTATTTGCATAAAGTGCTTGGGACTTTTTTCATCCTTTTGTAGCACTTCCCCTGAAGGAACTGCTGGTTTGTTTTGGGCGGCATGTTACCTCTATTTCTTCGCCGTCTAGGGTACTGGATGAGAGCTGTAACAAAGTCAATGTCCACACGTTGCGTTCCTTTTTCTCTGCTTTATTTACCAAACGTGGTAAAAGAACGAAAAGTGGATTGAAGAGGTGAACATAAACTCAGACATAAACTCTCGTCGCCTCTCTCACTAGTCCTAGCAGCCAGGGCGTCACACGGAACTTTGATACAGTCTCTGCCACTGGCCTTCCCAAAGGTGGAGATACGTTCGGTCCAGAATCCTCTCACTTCTCAAAGTAATTACTTGAATTCAGGAAACTGACAGGCAACAACTGCTCAGCCTTTCAGTATTAGTGTGTCATTCAATGAAGTTCAGGCCTCCCTGAGTGTACAAGCCTCGTGCTTGGTGCTCTCCAGAACAGGTACTTCATTCGATGGCTTCCTCCCTCTAGGACGGACAGCACATGACCACTTTCTTAATGCAGACCCAGTCTGACTACTGAGCCTACCCAGCAAATCGCGACTCCAGACCAACTTGGTCCCGGAGCCAGGAACTTTGAACACGCACCCCCGGCCATGAGGGCCACACACAGGGGTGGTGGGACGACTGCCCAGGGCGGACGATGACGACGCAGATGTCTGTCCCTTAAATACTCTCCCCAGCATGCACAGCGAGGAGATCAACCCCCACTGGCCGCTGAGAAAGAATACCCAACACACCTTGATCTGATTGCTGCCACCCTCGTTCTGGGGTGTCCCCAGCAGAGTTTCCCCCATTATCAATGTCCCCAGCATAGATGTCCCAAATATTAGTGTCCCCAGCATGCATTTACCCATGTTCAGTGTCCCCAGCATAGATGTCCCCATTATCAGTGTCCCCAGCATAGACTTTCCAATTGTCAGTGTCCCCAGCATAGATTTCCCCATTATCAGTGTCCCCAGCATAGATGTCCCCATTATCAGTGTCCCCAGCATAGTTGTCCCCATTGTCAGTGTCCCCAGCAGAGTGTCCCCCATTATCAGTGTCCCCATTATAAGTGTCCCCCGCATAGATTTCCCAATTGTCAGTGTCCTCAGCATAGATGTCCCCATTATCAGTGTCCCCAGCATAGATTTCTTCATTATCAGTGTCCCCATTATTAGTGTCCCCAGCATAGATGTCCCCAGCATAGATGCCCCCATTATCAGTGTCCCCAGCATAGATGTCCCCATTGTCAGTGTGCCCAACATAGATTTCCCCACTATTAGTGTCCCCAGCAAAGATTTCCCCATTATCAGTTTTCCCAATTATCAGTGTCCCCAGCATAGGTGTCCCCATTATCAGTGTTCCCAGCATAGATCTACCCATTATCAGTGTCCCCATTATCAGTTTTCCCAGCATAGGTGATCCCCATTATCAGTGTCCCAGCATAGATGTCCCCATTATCAGTGTCCCCAGCAGAGTCTTCTGTACATGTATGTGTGCAGATTTATGCCCATTTTATGCTTACCTGTAAAAGCCGACTTCTTCACTGTAGGAGCCAACTTCAGCTCTCCTGCACCTAGCGCCCCCCCCCCCCCCCCCCCCCCACTGCTGCACAAGCAGGCTGTAAGGTGGAAGGAATAATGTTAACAGCGGGCAGGAAGCCGGGAGGTCCACGCTGATGACGTCACCTCCTAGCAGCCAATCCTCATCTCAGCACAGCAGCCAAACCTTTGGCAGCATGGGAGGGCAGAGTCTGGGCAAGCTGGGGGCCGAACAAAACACACCCGTGGGGCGGATGTAGCCCGCATGTCGGGGGTTTGGAGACCCCTGCTATATGTTATAAGATAATAATTTGTTATTTATCTATTTACTGTGAAATTACTGGTTGGAAGTTATAACTTCAAACTTCAGTAATTTGTCCGTTAACCCACCTGCTTGAGTACAGTTTTTGAAAATATAGTAAATTACCTAAAAACAATATATAATAATTATGGGCTAGATTCACGTAGGAGCGCGTATCTTTGTACGGGCGTAACGTATCCTATTTACATTACGCCTCCGCAACTTTTACAGGCAAGTGCTGCATTCACAAAGCATTTGCTCCATAAGTTGCGGTGGCGTAGCGTAAATTGGCCGGCGTAAGTGCGCGTAATTCAAATTAGGCATGTAGGGGGCGTGGTGTATTGAAATAAACGGTGACCCCGCGTAAATGACGCGCCGAACGAACTTCGCATGCGCCGGCCGTGGACGTATCCCAGTGCGCATGCTCCAAATGATGTCGCAAAGAGTCATTGAAAACGACGTGAACGTAATTTACGTCCAGCCCATTCACGAACGAGTTACGTAAACAACGTAAAATTTGAAAAATTCAACGCGGTCCCGACGTCCATACTTAACATTGGCTGCGCCATCTTTTTGTTGGAATATCTTTACGCCTGAAAACGCCTTACGTAAACGGCGTATCTGTTCTGCGACGGCCGGGTGTACGTTCGTGAATCGGCGTATTTAGCTATTTCACATATTAGATGCGTAAATCGATAGAAGCGCCACCTAGCGGCCAGCGTGAATATGCAACTAAGATACGACGGCGTAGGAGACTTACGCCAGACGTATCTTAGCAAGATTTAAGCGTACCTCGTTTTGAGAATACGCTTAAAGATACGACGGCTCAGATTCTGAGTTACGACGGCGTATTTACTGATACGCCGGCGTAACTCTACGTGAATCTGGCCCTATGTGTATATTACTTATGGTAATTAACCCCTTGCCACCCAGGCCAATTCTGACACTTCTTTCCTACATGTAATAATGTTTTTTTTTGCTAGAAAATTACTCAGAACCCCCAAACATTATATATATATTGTTTTAGCACAATAAAATGGTGGTCGTTGCAACTTTTTATGTTACACAATTTTTGCACAGCAATTTTTCAAGCGCCTTTTTTTGGGGGAAAAAAACAGTTTCATGAATATAAAAAAAACTGATAATTCGATTTTTTTGTATAATGTGAAAAATTTCGGACACTCGTGGAATGGCGCCAAACTTCAGTACTTAAAAATCTCCACAGACGATGCTTTACATTTTGTTTACAGATTACATGTTTAGAGTTACAGAGCAGGTCTAGTGCTAGAATTATTGCTCTCGCTCTAACGATTGCGGCGTATGTAACCTGTGTGTATCTGGCTCTGATACTAGCCAGTGTCTCACCAGCCACTGACCTCACCACACGTCCCTGCAGTATATACCTTGCCTTAAAAATGATTTACAAAGTTAGAAGTAATAGCACCCATACAGCAACAATGCACGATAAATGTTGAAAGAGAATGTTCACCGCTCCAGGTGGGTCTAGATGCAATGCACTAGGCAAACGTGGAAAGTAGCAAAAATGGATGGACAGCCGCACTCCAAAAGACACTTGAGTCTTCTTTATTGATAAAACAAAAGCATGCACCACAAGTACACAGCAAAAATCGTAGAACAGCCGATGCGTTTCACACTTGTTCAGTACTTAATCATGGCTTACGATAAATGTTGACACCAATCAGATGTCATTTCTGTGCTTAAGGAGTAATTCAAATGACTCTCACATCTTAGCTGGGTCAGGAAAATCCTGCAAAAAACACAGCAGACAATGAGTACTGCTCTTTTCCAAAGCCCTCTTGGCAGCAGTAAATGGGATTAACGTTTCGCCACCTATGGTCATACATTTCCACCCATGTAATTAAGGAATTTGAAGGAACGCCGGTGGGTTTGTATTAATAGGGTAAATTGGAGTCTGGCTGAGGGGCTTTGTTTTGCAGCAGCTATACTTAGAGAAATTTGTAGCCATTCACAAAAATGTCCTATCTCTGGATTATAAAGTTAGCCTTGTTGAAGATTTGGTGAAACTGATGCATGATTTCAGTAGTATGATAATGTGATTGTAAGAGGGCAACATAGAAACCTGGTACAGTATTTAATATACAGAATCAGCTTTGATAAAGATGTTGTTAGAGATGCTTTTGCTTCAGCAACTCTTTCTTCTTAGCAACATGTTATTGGATTTTCTCAGCCAATCTAAATAATTGATACTTTTGGTATGCTATGCAGTAAATAGACCTGGTAACACATTATGGGAGTGTATGAAGCTACATTGCCACCTGGTGTCCTGTGTGATCATTACATGTCTATAGGACTTCTAATGGAAATCTATGATGTATTTACAGTCAATGCTGGCAAAGCCATTTAGGAAATACAAATCATTAGTTGGGCTGTAATTAGGGTGACCACGTGTCCCGGATTGCCCGGGACAGTCCCGCATTTTGCAGGTCTGTCCCGGGCACCTCATTCCAGGACAATACAGTGTCCTGGAATGAAACTGACACAGCCAAGCCAAACTAATGCCCCCAAAAAAGGCCGCCACATCACCGCTTTACTCACTGACAGTACTTGTCCTGGCCAGGAATGCCTGGAGGAGCACGGTCCCCACCCCCTGCTTCTGATTGGAGAAATCATAAATCCCGCCTCTTGTGTCCAATCACTGTGCCGTGATTCGTTACACCACAAGCTGATTTTTGGGAAGGAGGGTGTCCCTGAATGGTAGTTTGGAAATGTGGTCACCCTAGCTGTAATTGATGTATGGCACTTGTGAGCCACTGCTAAAGGCACCAAGTTAACAGGGAACATTCCAGTATTCATCATTTGAGCATAAAGCCCAACTCCAGGAAACTTAAAGTGATTGTAAAGATTTTTTTTTTATTTTTTTTAAATAATAAACATGTCATACATGCCTGCTGTGTGCAATGGTTTTCAGCTCCAATTCACCTCTTTTGGGGTCCTCTGCAGGCGCTCTTGGCATGAGCTAATGGCACCCGCTGCTCTTAACCAAGCCTCTGAGAGCAGAGACAGGGGAGCTGCTGCTGCCGACGTGCACATCGCTGGGTCAAGATCGAGTTCAGGTGAGTATGTAGAGAGCCTGTGCTACCAATATTTTTTTACCTTAATGCAGAGAATGCAAACCTTTATAGCCACTTGTACTGGAACTGTGCCCGCACTCAAGGCCACTGATGAGGCAGTACAGCCAGCCCTCCCATACTGGGCCCAGGCCCCATCAGTTCAATAGGGGGGTCCGGCTGTACTGTCTTATTGTAGACACTGATCCTCTTCTGCCTCCCCCTGTGTGGGGCCCTGTCAGGTAGGCTGTATGGGGCAATGTGATTTCTAACAGCAGACCTGCCCGCACTTCAAGGGTTAAATTCTGATTTAGGTCTTGGGGACATATAAAGGAGAGGGATAAGTGACAGTTCACTGCAGGGTGTGTGGGAGAACCATCGTCCCAATCAGAGCTTTTTTTCTCAGAAAATAGGTGCAAGAACTCAACCATGACCCCGTTCACATTTCACAAACAGTAGAAGGGTCTTAAGGGGCATTAAATACCGTTCAGAGTTCAGGGGGGTTACACACAGAGTGCAGAGCTGTCATTTGTAAACGCAGAGCCAGACTTCTGTGTTTACAAGTGATTGTGATTAGCAGGCACCAAAGGCTCTGATCCAGAGGTGGTGGAACTGAGTTCCCCCAAGTTCCCCCTGAAAAAAAGCCCTGGTCCCAATACTTTTGACAATATAGTGTTCATTGAATTTATATTTCTGCCGTTAATACAAGTGAGCAAGTTGCCTATGGTTATCAAACATTTTAAGTATAAAAGAACTAATATCATACAGGTGACTTATTTCTTTCTGTTTCATGGTTTTATTTTTATTCCTCTCAAATTTTCTCCTAATAACTTTATTTTTTATTTTTCAGACACAACTTACATCAGTCAGCACATCAAGTGATAATATATCTAATCTATGTGAAAAAATATATATATAACCTAAGGGTAGATGTTTGTACACAAGAAAGTAAATGTAATTCAAAACTGAAATACTATATAAAACATTTCTTTTGAAAATGTATCACCTGTTCACCTGTATTTCACATTCAAATTTATAAAAAGTTAAGCCGATACACACGATACGATTGTTGGAAGGGGATTGTCTGTTGGCAGTATGTTGTCCTTTTGACAATCGTTGTCCAACTTTCGGCCAACAAATGTTGGATGACAGGTTAGCAAATTTTCAGCTCCACGTCTGATTTTCATATGGTCAGTACACAAATCTGTCACACAAAAGTCAAAAGTACAAACATGAATGCTCGGAATCAATGCTCACCAAATACAAAATTAGCAGAAGGGGCCCAAAGGGTGGCGCTCAAGAGCTGAAATTCCTCGTAGTACGTCACTATGTTTGTGTTTGTGGGATGGCCATTATTTACCATTAGCATGCAAGACAAGATCCAGGCACACGCTCTTTTGACAAAAATCAGACGCTCGGTTGGCCAACAATTCTACCATGTGAACGAGACTTTACTGTCTTAGCCACCAATAATGTGTCATTGACTCAGGGATCACGGAGCGCACCACGCGTACCCCGCAGGCAGCTCATGCATGGGAGGTTGTCATATGATGGCCTGTAGTCATCATTCAGCTATAGCGTGGACGTAAAGCGTTTAAAAATTGTGTTTTGCTTGTTAGCGTACCTAAATCTGCTAGTGTATCTAACGCTCCACTTCCCCAAGACTGACAATGCTGCTGCCAAAGGTGTCTCTGTTGCTCCTTCAACCAGAGTGTAGACACCCTAATACAGTTACTGATCAGATCGCCAGGTAAGGAGAAAAAAAGGGAGAAAATAAAATGAATGCAGCCACTGCATCTAATAATTGGTAAGCTGCAATATATTACATTTTGGGTTTTGCGTTTAATACCGCATTAATCTCAATCACATATTACATTAAACAAATTCTAAAAAGTACATAATAACCTACATAATTGTTTTTAAGCTCCATTCTAAAGGCCCAAACACACAATCCAATTTTATGGCCATAAATGTCTGATGGATGTGTTGTGTCGCATAATCCGACAGTGTGTATGCTCCATCAGACAATTGTTGGCTGAATTAACGACAACAAATGTTGGCTGTTCATGCTCATCGACTGTCTGTTATGTCAGTTTATCCGATCGTGTGTACACAAGTCCATCCAACTAAAATCCAATGTACAAACACGCATGCTCGGAACCAATGCTAAACATCAGACAACAATAGCAGAAGTTGCCCAAAGGGTGGCGGTAAAGAGCTAAAAAAAACACGTGATTTGGTGAATGTTGGCTAAAAATGTTAGGCCGTGTGTATGCAGAACAAGGTCACGGCAAACGCCCTTTGGACCAAAATCCATGGAAAAGTCTGATGGAAGTCCGATCGTGTGTCTGAGGCTTAAGGTTGGTTCAATGGACATCATTGAGTGAATGCACATTGATCTCCAAAGGATATATAGAAACAACATACAGATAACAATGGGAAACAGTTGCTTTGTTCAAATTTTTTTGCCCTTGGTTCTTCCCTCACCAAAAATGTGCTGGTCCTCTGACGTCAATCTTAGCTTCTTAATTAAACAGAAAAAGTATTTGGGTCTCCTGGCTTCTGGATAAATAAAGAAGAATATTTTAATTTTATCAAAGGCTTGGTTGAAGACATTCTGTATTGCTCTACTAAAACTTAAAAATATGGGACAAATCATTTAGGTTCCAGAGTTTTATCTCTCGTTAAGTTGGATAGCTGAACTATTGTTTTAATTATGTGTTTTAACCAGTTAAGACCCGGACCAATATGCATTTTTGCAATTCGGCACTGCGTCGCTATAACAGACAATTGCGCGGTCGTGCAAAGTGGCTCCCAAACAAAATTGGTGTCCTTTTTTCCCACAAATAGAGCTTTCTTTTGGTGGTATTTGATCACCTCTGCCGTTTTTATTTTTTGCGCTATGAACATAAATAGTGCCAATTTTGAAAAAAAAATCTATATTTTGTTCTTTTTGCTATAATAAATATCCACAAAAAATATATTCTACCCATTTTTGGTAAAAAAAAAAAAAATCGCAATAAGCGTTTATTAATTGGTTTACGTAAAATTTATAGCGTTTACAAAATAGGGGATAGTTTTATGGCATTTTTATCAATAATCTTTTTTTTACTAGTAATCAGTGATTTTTTTGTGACTGCGACATTATGGCGCACACATCGGACACTTTTGACAAATTTTTGGGACCATTGTCATTTTCACAGCGAAAAGTGCTATAAAACTGCACCGATTACTGTGAAAATGACAATGGCAGTGAATGGGGTTAACCACTAGGGGGGCGCTAAAGGGTTAAGTGTGTAGTATTGTGTTTTTTTTAAAACTGTAGGGGGCGTGGCTGGACGTGTGATGTCACTGATGGTCATTCCCTATGACAGGGAACAGACCATCAGTGACAAGCCACAGAAAAGAATGGGGAAGGTTTGTTTACACTCACCTCTCCCCGTTCTTCAGCTCCTGTGACCTGATCGAGGGACACCAGCGGCGATCGGGTCTGTGGGTCACGGAGCTTCGGACCCACGGCTTGGCTCTTAAAGGGGACGTACCTGTACGTCCATGTGCCCAGCGGTGCCATTCTGTCGACGTATATCGTCCATAAGTGGTTAAAGTAGAACTAAAGGCAAAACTTTTATTTTTATTTTGAAGAGTAAGGGGGTCAAGTTTCCTAATCCCATTTGGGAGATTTTCCTTCACTTCCCATTCTATTCCTTAAACAGGAAGTGAGAAGAAGTCCCTCAAAAGTGATGGAATCCCTGGTTGTCACCAGAACTAGTGTCCCTATTGGAGGAATTTCCCCTGTATTACTGTTTTTCAGACAACCCAAAATTTGTGATTTTCATTCACTTCTTCTCCCAGTGATAACAGTAAACAGGGAAAATTGAAAGGGTGAATCTCCCTAACTGGGGCACAAAACAGTAATAAAAACTTATCAGGTGACTCTATCCAAAGTGAAAAAACAAAAACATTTTACATTTAGTTATACTTTAATTCTTTGGAAAATGTTTGAAAGTGGAATTAACCATAGCAACATCTTCTCCGGGGGAATCATAGAAAGAAATATAAAGGTCATAGAAGATTGCAATAATTTCCCAGCGCTTGTTATTCTTCTCTACCTAGCTATTGCTTGCAAAATGCACTTGTGAGTACTCTTGGTACTTTTGAAAATATTAAATAATAATTTCCCCATCTTCCTACCCTTAAAATGTTGTTTTGATTAAACATTAATCCAGCTTGTGTTATGCAAGGATACAACAAGTGCTTTGTACTTCATATAAATCTTTTTATTTTCCTTGGAGAAATGCTTTTATTGTAAGTTGTAATACGATTCCTTGTATATTGCTCTAAACTCTACAAGTTGATTTTAACATTATATTCATAATAAGACAGGGATATACTGTATAACCCTCACATAACCAATTAAAAGGCATCTCAAAATATCAATGGATCTGAAAAGAATGTTTTGTTTATCGTTTTCTGTTTACAATTTTCTCAGCTGATCATAAACTGCTAGAACGTTCATATGAAAAATCATCAGAAATGCCATCTGAAATTTCACAAACGTCGTTCGGAAATTACTTAGTTTGATTTTACCAATCAGTTTGGGAATAAACAGAATTTATCAAACAGATACCATATTTACTGTTAGAATTTTGTCCTGAGCTTTTTTCCGTCACTATGGTCGATGTGACCACCATTAACTATATAAAAATGGAAGCGTACTTTCTAAAAATTTATTTTTTATCAACACTCTTCAGGTATATGGCCAGCTTTACTTACCGTATTTTTCGCCGTATAAGACGCACCCATTTTTAAAGGAGGAAAATCTAGAAGAAAAAAAAGATTCTGAACCAAATACTGTAGCCCCCACATTAGTAATAATAGCCAGTAACATTGCCCCCACATTAGTAATAATAGCCAGTAACATTGCCCCCACATTAGTAATAATAGCCAGTAACATTGCCCCCACATTAGTAATAATAGCCAGTAATATTGCCCCTACATAGTAATAATAGCCAGTAACATTGCCCCCACATTAGTAATAATAGCCAGTAACATTGCCCCCACATTAGAAATAATAGCCAGTAACATTGCCCCCACATAGTAATAATAGCCAGTAACATTGCCCCCACATTAGTTATAATAGCCAGTAACATTGCCCCCACAAAGTAATAATAGCCAGTAACATTGCCCCCACATTAGTAATAATAGCCAGTAACATTGCCCCCACATTAGAAATAATAGCCAGTAACATTGCCCCCACATAGTAATAATAGCCAGTAACATTGCCCCCACATTAGTTATAATAGCCAGTAACATTGCCCCCACATAGTAATAATAGCCAGTAACATTGCCCCCACATTAGTAATAATAGCCAGTAACATTGCCCCCACGTAGTAATAATAGCCAGTAACATTGCCCCCACATTAGTAATAATAGCCAGTAACATTTCCCCCACATTATTAATAATAGCCAGTAACATTGCCCCCACATTAGTAATAATAGCGTACACACGATCAGACCGGTCCGATGAAACTGGCCCGAAGACCAGTTTCATCGGACAAAATTGATTGAGTGTACGGCCCATCGGACCGTTGTCCATAGGACCAAAGTTTTAAAACTTGCTTTAAAATCTGTCCGATGGACACCTGTCCGTCAGACCAAAACGATGGTTAGTACACAAAAGCATCTGACCAAAAACCCGCGCATGCTCAGATCAAGTCAACGCATGCTTGGAAGCATTGAACTTCGTTTTTCAGCACGTCGTTGTGTTCTACGTCGCCGCGTTCTGGTCTGATTGGATTTTGGACTGATGGTGTGTACGCACATCAGGCCATCAGACCACTTCAGCGGTGGTCCGATGAAAACGGTCCGTCGGACCAGTCTCATCGGTTTGGTCTGATCGTGTGTACGTGGCCTTAGAGTATTCTTCTTCCCTCTTGTATATATATATGAATATCACGGCATGATTTATTGGAGATGACCTGGTTTACTTGCTAACTAATACCTCTGATTCAAGCAGTCAGTTTGATCCTCTTTTTCACTATAATATTAACAGCCCTTAAAATTTCCACTCGCCTGCTAGCATTTGGCGAGTGGATTTAAGCTGGGGGCGAGTGATGACAGGGATGCATGACCAATCTCCCTCCAATCTGTGCCTACACTTAGAGCCCCGATGCGATTGGCGACCGAAGAGGAAAGGTGCATGCTTGAGAAAAGTAGTCTAGTGAGCCACGCACAGGCAGAGCAGTACACAGGTGCTCTCCTTACAATTCTCATTAAGCCATGGGACCTAACAGTATGACCTCTCTGAGCCTGCCCCCCTCCCCCCGACCAATATAGCTGGGGAGCAGGAAGTAATGAGTGAGGTGGAGGATTGCGAAAATGACCACTCCGGGTGTCCCAGGTAGGCAGTGCAGCGCTCACTAAAAGTTGCCCTGACATGAGAGCGGCAGCCTTCCAGTTTGTGCAGTTTTCTTCTCCTTGTGCTCTATGAAAGTGTCCAGCAGTTCAGCCTGAGCACTGCGAGCAGACTGGTCTCAATGTGTGCTGTGTGGTGTCAGTGTGCGCTGTGCTATGGTGTCAATGGCTGTGCAGTTGGCGCTGGATTGTACTCCCTCCCGCTGTGCTGCAGCTCTCCTCCTGCCAGCCTGAAAAAAAGGGGGAAGTGGGGACATGCAAGCGTGGATCAGTCTTTAATTGTAATGGTAGGTTAGGTTTATTTAAACAGTGAGAGACAGAATAACAACAAAAATATCCAGAAAAACGCATTTCAAAAAAGTTATAAATTGATTTGCATTTTAATGAGTGAAGTAAGTATTTTATCCCCTATCAATCAGCAAGATTTCTGGCTCCCAGGTGTCTTCTTTACAGGTAACGAGCTGAGATTAGAAGCTAATGCTAATGAACATCTGAATGATTTAGAGGAGAACTGGGTGAAAGTGTTAAGCCGCGTACACACGATCGGTCCATCTGATGAGAATGGGCCGACGGACCGTTTTCATCGGGTCACCGCTGAAGTGGCCTGATGGTATGATGTGCGTACGCACCATCAGTTCAAAAACGATCGTGTCAGAACGCGGTGACGTAAAACACAACGACGTGCTAAAAAAAACTAAGTTCAATCCTTCCAAGCATGCGTCGACTTGATTCTGAGCTGGCGCGGGTTTTTGAACCGATGCTTTTGCGTACTAACCATCGGTTTTGACCAATGGTCAGGCGTCCATCAGTCCGATTTTAAAACAAGTTTTAAAACTTCGGGCCGAAGGACAACAGACCGATGGGCCGTACACACGGTCGGTTTGGACCGATGAAACTGAATCTCAGTCCATTTTCATTGGTTTGGACCGATCGTGTGTACGCGGCCTTATGGTCAGATGAGACCAAAATCAAGGTCTTTGGCATCAACTCAACTTGTCCTGTTTGGAGGAGGAGAAGAAATGGGACCGGAACAGAATCTTCCAGCAAACTCCTCTTTCCTTATCCTCATTCTATAGCACTGAAACAAGCTCCAGGAGGGACCACACGAAGGGAGTATATAGTGTAGTATGACTTATTAAAAGTGATAAGTATGCACTCACATTTACATGAAGAAATACATGCATTCAACATGTACAGCTTTTCAGCTGTGACAGTGTGTCTTGCAACGCTGCTCATGGCATCCTACAAGACCGCGGAATGTTCCACTGTTCAGAGGCGTTGAGAAGTAGATTTAGTAAATGGCATATAGGCTTGTTCTTCAATGCATTTTGTGCATGCCTGCATTATCAGGAAGTAGAAAAAGGAATGTCTCCAATGTTTCAGAGAATTTTTTTCAAGAATTGAGACAATGTATGAATTCAGTATTAGACAAAGGAACAGTTTAGTAGATAAATAATGCATTTTTTTAAGGCTACATTGGAAAATAGTGAAGATAGTGGCTGCATGGTATCGACATCTACTAAAAATGTTATATAGCGAAGACTTTCGAGGTGCCACTGATTAAGAATTGAAAGGCCAGAAATCTTCAGGATGGGAGTCCAAGATGTTTCATAGGGAAAGAAAGAGACGGCCAGCTTTATTTCGAATTTTTAGAAGTTGAAGCCTGCAAATGTCCTATGAACTTCCTGTAAGAATCTGCATTTTTGGTATATAGCACCATAATAACAGGTGCACAATCTGAGTGCCATTTAACCACTTAAGCCCTGGGCCAATATGCTGCTAAATGCCCAAAGGCGTTTTTACAATTCGGCACTGCGTTGCTTTAACAGACAATTGCGCGGTTGTGCGACGTGGCTCCCAAACAAAATTGGCGTCCTTTTTTCCCCACAAATAGAGCTTTCTTTTGGTGGTATTTGATCACCTCTGCGGTTTTTATTTTTTGCTCTATAAACAAAAATAGAGCGACAATTTTGAAAAAAATGCAATATTTTTTACTTTTTGCTATAATAAATATCCCCCAAAAACATATATAATTTTTTTTCCTCAGTTTAGGCCGATACCTATTCTTCTACCTATTTTTGGTAAAAAAAAAATGTAATAAGCGTTTATCGATTGGTTTGCTCAAAATGTATAGCGTTTACAAAATAGGGGATAGTTTTATTGCATTTTTATTATTTTTACTACTAATGGCGCCGATCAGCGTTTTTTTTTTCTTGACTGCGACATTATGGCGGACACTTCGGACAATTTTGACACATTTTTGGGACCATTTCACAGCAAAAAATGCATTTAAATTGCATTGTTTATTGTGAAAATGACAGTTGCAGTTTGGGAGTTAACCACAGGGGGCGCTGTAGGATTTGTGTGTGTTTACAACTGTAGGGGGGGTGTGGCTGTAGGTCTGACGTCAACAATCGAGTCTCCCTATTAAAGGGATCACTCGATCGATGCAGCCGCCACAGTGAAGCACGGGGAAGCTGCGTTTACATACGGCTCTCCCCGTTCTTCAGCTCCGGGGAGCGATCGCGAGCGGGCGGCTAGAAACGAATAGCCGCGCCCTCGTCCCGGATCGCTCCCCGCGGGTTTCCTACCGCCGCATGTAGCGGGGGGGGGGGTCCCGATTGGACCCCCGGCCCGCGCAAAGGCAGGGACGTATATATACGTCCATCTGCCTGTACGTGCCCTTCTGTGGACGTATATGTACATGCGGCGGTCGGGAAGTGGTTAATAAAAGTCTACTAAGTTTGTTTCTGCAATTAAATAAAGGAAATCATTTTAAAAAATCAAGCTTTGAAAAGGCATGGCGAATATGACAGTATTATGTATATGATTTATTTTCAGCTTGAAACAATCTCAGAATATCTAAAAGATTATTGCTTGCCAAAATTTCATCCACTAACAATTGTATATAGCGAAGACTTTCGAGGTGCCACTGCTTAGGAATTGAAAGGCCAGAAATCTCCAGAACGGCAGCCTGGGATGTTTCATAGGGGAAGAAAAAGATGGCCAGCTTTATTTAGAATCTTTAGAAGTTGAAGCCTACAAATGGCCTATGAACTCGTGGAAGAATCTGCATTTTTGGTATATAGCACCATGATAACAGGTGCACAATCTGAATGGCATTTAATAAAAGTCTGTTTCTGCAATTAAATAAAGGAAATCATTTAAAAAAATCAAGCTTTGAAAATGCATGACGAATATGACAGTATTATGTATACGATTTCTTTTCAGCTTGACACAATCTCAGAATATCTAAAAGATTATCACTTGCCAAAATTTAGTGTAGCACTACCCCCTCAGGAGCCACTGGTTAGATGTAGGATCGGCATAAGTTAAGTTACCTTTGATGTGTCTAGGGAAATTGAAGGTAGCAACTGTGAGAGCAGCGACAGAATGTCCAAACCAATGGTTGACGTTTTCTGATGCCGCATACACACGATCATTTTTTGTGATGAAAAAAAACGAGGTTACGTTCACCACTCTTTTCCATTGAAGCTCGCTTCGTTCACCACTCTTTTCCATTGAAGCTCGCTTCATAACTAGCTTCTGGGCATGCGCGGGTTGAAAAAACGTCGTTTTAAACAACGTTTTTGCTACACACGGTGACTTTTTGTGAAACAAAAAACGACGTTTTGAAAAACGACACAAAAAATTCAAGCACGTTGGAATTTTTTTTTGGTCGTTTTTTTGAAGACAAAAAACGACGTTTTGCCCACACACGATCAATTTAAATGACGTTTTAAAAAACGTCGTTTTTTTCATCGCAAAAAACGACCGTGTGTACGTGGCATAAGTGCTTTATTTTCGGTCCAACATGACCAACAGTCAACTCAAGGTAGACAGGATAGGTTGGTGAAAGAATAACTATCCAGAGTCAGGCTATGGATAACGAACAGAAGCAGTCCTGATTCTAGAGTATATTCTTTCCTCCCGTCGCCACTCCCGCCGGAGTGGGTGCAGTGCACCTGGACAGGCCTCTCCCACAGGCCTGGCAGCCAGAGTGTCACTGAGAAAACTGAGAAGGAACAAGTCTCTGCCACCGACTTGGCTCTAGTAAATTAGTAAAGGCCTCTGCCACAGGTCTGATACTTGAGAGTAATAGAGCGTATCCTTTCAGTCAAGTCTTCTTGAAGTATGGGGACCCAGTAAGTCACTGGGGCCCCTCAGCAACTCAGTTGCTCTGAGCCATGAGGGCCCAGAGTAAGGAACTCTGCGTAGCACGGGCCCCGTCCAGGTAGGCCATAGTGGTGGGGCCGGTGACGTGCGCACACCCTGAAGGTGGGTGCCGCACCTGGAACCAGGAACCCGCAAAGAACCCTGAATAATGCCGTCTGCCACATATATACCCTCCCCCAGCACGCGAGGGAAACACTCCTACAATTGGCTGCTGGGGAAAAGTGGCTCTGTCTGAATCCCTTTGGCGCCACCTGCTGCCCAGAGATGGAACTGCATCCCTTTTTTTTTTTAACAACAAGGTTGGTCTTTATTAAGGCAAAAGTGGTACAATACATAGTGCAGAAAAAGTAGCGGCCACAACATTAGCATGTATGAAACAGCAGAATGGACATACAGAACATAAAATTAGGGACGACAAACCCCGACAGGGCACACTGAACCCACTGAGCGTAACCCGGAAGTAGAAGAATGGGTAGGAGAAGGGAGGAGGGGGAAGAAGAGAGGGAAGAAAAAAAAAAAAGGGGGGGGGGAACCTGGGTGAGAGCAAATAAGTCTCTCACCCCACTAAATTTACAGATAGCGTCCCTTCTGAAAGTAAGGGGGTGCTACATTAGTGCGGAGCCACCCAATCGGATGAAATCTTCAAACAATTGATAATATGTCCAATGTAACATTTGGGTAGTCGAGCTGACTAGTAATTTGCTTACTTTTGTGAAAAGATTGAGAAAGAAGGATTTGCTATTTCTGTTCAAAACATGAACACTCTGAATTAAACTAATCTATTCATTATACATTATAGTCAGGAAAACATATGGTGCATTAGTTATGGATGAATGGCCTCCTATTGTGTCAGATCTCTCTAGAAATCTCTTCACTTATCATTGTTATTGAACTTTCAAAAAACAACTAATTTATTTTCTTGAACTCTTTTAACACACACTTTTGTCTGCAACGGACAAAAAAATAATGTGGAGTTGTCATCCTCGATCTAGCAGATTGATTGGGGGTTTTAAATCCTATCCTGTGGGCCTATTCCTCAGTGGATCAAATGTGGCATGTAACTCAGATTGCTGTAATAACCATTTAAGGGCCATGCAGAGCCATGGAGCTGAAACATGTTGTATAATACTATTAGCAATTCTTTCAAAATGTACCGCCAGGTACATGCATCGGATCCCCAGCGCTGCGGCGGGACAGTGTTTACCCGCCGCGCGCCACCCAGTGGCGCGCACGGGTAATGCACAAAAATCACGTCCAAAGACGTCTAGTTGGCGCCTCAGGTCCGCGCTGTTGACGTATTATGTCAATAGCACGGGTCTGAAGTGGTTAAACGCCTGTGCATGTTATACGCCGATAAATATGGTATATAAATTGTCTATGTAATGTTGAATGAACATGGAACTATTCTTATTAATACTATACTGTGAAGCATAGTGCCACTGCTCATGTGATATCATATTCAGGCAATACATTATCTTCAGTCAACTGTGTACACAGTAGTTTGTTTAGTGTGAAAGATATTTTATTTCTATTGTATTTTGCGTGATGTATTAAAATGGTTTAAAAAATCTTTGTTGGAAAGAAAAATAGAATGTAATTGACTTAATTGATAACAGATAATAGGTGGCAAAGATAACAGTCCCAGGTCTTGCAGGCTCACCATTCTCCAGAAGGCCTTGACCTGAAGATATCTCGCTCTGCAAGCGGATGAGATGGTCATCACAGCATTTCTCCTATCATTAATCCTCTCTCACCAGACTTAATGTGAATTCCTCATTTATGCTACACAGATCAACAACTAAACAGTCTTCCAGCCTTCCAAATTTGGGACGCTCCTCCAGAAGCTTCATTTATCATGTCTACGTGATTCTCTGTGGTAGTCAAGACTGTTGCTCAGTGAATTCTATTCTTGGCGTTTGTAAAAATCCAAATGAATGACTTGACACAAAGATTAATCTAGCATTACGCTGTTTATGAGCTAAATCCATGGCTCTTAATGAAACCGCAGCCTGGTAAATTCTTCCAAAACCAGCGGTAACAAAAAGTTTATACTCAGACTACAAAAGTATAGGAATGTAAAATATGTATTAAAATATTTGAAATAGGGAGTAATCGGTTGAAAATATGTGTTATGCCGCGTACACACGATCATAAATTCCGACAACAAATGTTCGATGTGAGCTTTTTGTCGGAAATTCCGACCGTGTGTAAGCTCCATCGGACTTTTGCTTTTGGAATTTTTGGTTCTCAAATTTTCGGACAACAAAAGTTCCTCTCGGAAATTCCGATCGTCTGTATGCAATTCCGATGCACAAAAATCCTACGCATGCTCGGAATCATTGAACTTAATTTTTCTCGGCTCGTCGTAGTTTTGTATGTGACTGCTTTCAAACAAAATTTGTGTGACTGTGTGTATGCAACACAAGTTTGAGACAACATTCCTTCGGAAAAAAATCCATGCTTTTGTTGTCGGAATTTCTGAGCGTGTGTACACGGCTTTAGTGTCAGTAGATGCAATAATGGTAACAAACAATGGTGTTAAAGGTCACAATAATAGCCACCAGCATTGGTGTCAGTGGTTGCAATAATAACCTCCGTCATTGGTGTCACTGACATACTATTAAAATGATACTAAACCCAGGACCCTGCATTCTCTATATCTGGTCTCCCACAGTACACAAAACATGGAAATGCAATTATTTTTAGTAAAAATAAACTGCTAAATATCTTTTCTCACCAGCAGTATATAGCAGTCTTGTGACTTGTGTTAGTATCCAGCTGAGCACTGGTTAAAGCTTGTGGAAGGAGTTTTCATTCTGCTCTGACTGTCCTATAAGGCTGCATAACTTCTGACCCTCTGCCTAGACAACACTGATTGGCCCTGTGATGATCACATGCACCCTCCCAAACAAAAACAAAATTCTAGCAGTTTAACACTTTAAACTGAGCATGTGCAGAGTGCCCCCATGGCTCTGCACTATCAGGAGATGGATTGGCAACAGTGTAAGAAGGGGAATATCAGAGAAGACAGGATCAAACAGCTTTTGTGCACAGGATTAACCCCTTAGGTTCCACAGTGAGTATAACAAGTATGCTTTACTGCAAATGCAGACTGATTTTACTGTTGTAGGTCTAGTAAAACTTCCTTCCTCTCTTCACTGGTGATCATTGGCAGTATTGTTTAAGCCCCCTCCCGAATTCCATTGCAGTGCTTTAACCCCCATCATCTTGTATTGTTGGCCAGAGTTGTTAACCCAAACTCCCCAGCTTGCATTGCTTGTCAGCACTTTTTACCCATTAAACTTGACTATGTATTACTGGTTAATGCTGTAACACACACCGTTGCATTGCTGTTAACCCTCTACACCCTCCAAGCCCATTGCTGGTCAGGGCTCTTACCCCCACTTCCCATTACTGCTGATTAGTGCTGCAAAACCCTTACTTTTCCCTTCCTTACTTTTCCCTTCATGCTAGCTCTTGAAATTTGATAAATGCAATCATTTAGAAGTTGGATGAAAGGTTTAGTTCAGTAAAACACTTTTGTATTTAAATAACACATTATTTTAGAGGTCTACACATCAAACCAAAGATTAAATGGTCACTAAAGGGAAAAAAAAATTGGGCTGAAATGACCGGTTACGGGGTATAGAGACATAAAAGTTAACCGATTCCTTTTAAAAATGATTAAAAATCAATCAATCATAATCAACCTACAGTTCTAGTTTCGTTTTTGCTGTTATTTCCTGTCTCTCTGATGTACAGAGCTAGAGAACCAATAGAGGGCAGTGATGGTTTGTCTAAAACCCCTCAGCACCAACCCAGTTTCAGTTTACACACAGTAATCACACCTCCTTGATTAGTGACCACAGTGAGAAATCTCCCAGCACTGTGGTTATAAGGAAACAGACAACCAGGAAGTGTGGAGATCAGAGCAGAATTACAGCAACATCAAAGCAAAAACGAACAATGAGAACATGAAAACAGCACTGCAGTATGGTAAAGGAAGCTATTTAGCTAAAAAAAAAAAAAAATCCTTTAGTGACCGTTTAAGATGACTGAGGAGGAAAGAGGGACAGAGGGGCTTTGTTCCAAAAGAGGGAGTGTCACGATTAGGCATTGGGCTTGAAGACTAATTGCTACAGCAGTGGCAGGACAGGCATACTGGCAGTCACTTCTGGCAGATGACACAGGCTCCCCTGAGGTGCGGAATCTAAGTACTAGATGGTTTTCACCAGAGCTCCTGATGGTGGAGATGGATTTAGCTGCAAGCTAGTACCAGGTCGCAGTCCTCAAGTTTGCCCCACCAGGGTGTGAGCAAGCCGGCGTCCAATAGCAATAAACAGACAAGGATAAAACAGCAGCATGGTCAGTAAACAAGCCAAGGGATCAATCACAAGTGGCTGCAGATTGGGATCAAGCAGTAGAATAGTCAAAGAACAGGCCAAGGGTCAAACACAGGTGGATGCAGATTGGGATCAGGCAGTAGAGTAGTCCAGGAACAAGCCGAGGGTCAAACACAGATGGTTCAGATGGCAGCAGGGAAGGCATAATAACCTGGCAAAGAGGAAGTGCTGAGACAAGGCTTTTATAGGAAGTTCATGGGAGGAGCAAGGGGTTCAAGGTTCAACAGCAATCGAGACACCAGAGTAGTCTATTGGATCAGATAGGTTTATCCAGCAGATCAGGCTGGGAACTGTCCAGCATCCCAGATAGCTCAGTGGGAAGAGTCAATGGCAGATACAGAAGAGGTCCCAGGTTCAAGCCCAGGTCCTGACAGGGAGAGTCACTTAGCCAGGAACAGCTGAGAGCTATGGGTCTGTGTAGAGTGCCTTGCAGCACTGTGAGTTTGTCTAAACAGGGATAAGTATTCCTGTTTTTGAAGAAGTGACAGTTATCTCTCAATGAGATTAAAAATGTAGCCTTGTGCACAAGGAACATATTTCTATCCCTCGGTGTGACTGTTGCAATGTATGCTGCACGCCATGCCTATTTAAACTCACACACAGGTGTAAATATCTTGATGTGCAATAGCCACACTCAGGGTCGCCTGTGCACATGCATGAGTTTATACAAGCATGATGCATACCTGCATACAGCTAGTGCCAGTCATTGCAATAGGTAGCTGTTAGACATTTTGTAACAAATTAAAGTTCGACCAAATTTTGCATCTTTCGGACATTCAGATGCATCCAAATGTCAGAAGAAAAAAAATAAGGAACTAATACGAAAGAAATTATAGCGAAAATAACGAATGAATTCAAAATGACTTGTTCATCCGTTAAAGGTCTAATCATGAAACAAAAGATCAACTCAGAGTAAATCTTAGTGCTGGTTCACACAGGCGTGACCTGTCAGGCGACTTAGCCACTGGAAAAGTTGCTCTCTATGCATTGCAATAAATCCATTCCAATGGGAGCGACTCAAGTCGCTCCGACTAAGAAAAACGTTCCTGTACTACTTTACGGTGCTTGCATTGACTATTATACAGAAGTCGTTTTGCAAACCGCACTGAATTCAAACTGTATGGGGCGGCTTCAGAGTCGGGTGACTTTGAAGCCGTCCCTATACAGTCCAATCAGCTGATTAATTTTGTGCTGGAGGTTGGTTTACCGGCAAAGTGTGAAAGAAGGGTGTTGTATTGTATTTGAGCATAGGAGAAAGGGTATTGTCATTGTGTGTGTTAACCACTTAAGGACCGCCTCCTGCACATTTACGTCGGCAGAATGGCACGGCTGGGCACATACACGTACAGGTACGTGCTGTGCTAGTACCCAGCCGTGGGTCACGGGCGCGCGCCTTTGGCGTGCGCCCGTGACCTGGTCTGAAGCTCCGGGACTGCGGGACTCGCGGACCCGATCGCCGCTGGGGTGCGGCGATCGGTCCCCGGAGCTGAAGAACGGGGAGAGCCATGTGTAAACACGGCTTCCCCGTTTTTCACTGTGGCGGCTGCATCGATCGTGTCATCCCTTTTATAGGGGGACACAATCGATGACGTCACACCTACAGCCACACCCCCTACAGTTGTAAACATACTTCAGGTCACACATAACCCCATCAGCGCCCCCTTGTGGTTAACTCCCAAACTGCAACTGTCATTTCCACAGTAAACAATGCATTTCAAATGCATTTTTTGCTGTGAAAATGACAATGGTCCCGAAAATGTGTCAAAATTGTCCGAAGTGTCCGCCATAATGTCGCAGTCACGAAAAAAATCGCTGATCGCTGCCATTAGTAGTAAATTTTTTTTTATAAAAATGCAATAAAACTATCCCCTATTTTGTAAACGCTATAAATTTTGCGCAAACCAACCGATAAAGGCTTATTGCGATTTTTTTTTACCAAAATAGGTAGAAGAATACGTATTGGCCTAAACTGAAGAAATTTTTTTTTATATTTTTGGGGATATTAATTATAGCAAAAAGTAAAAAATATTGAATTTTTATCAAAATTGCCGCTCTATTTTTGTTTATAGCCCAAAAAATAAAAACTGCAGAGGTGATCAAATACCACCAAAAGAAACCTCTATTTGTGGGGAAAAAGGACGCCAATTTTATTAGGGAGGCACGTCACACGACCACGCAATTGTCAGTTAAAGCGACGCAGTACCGAATCGCAAAAAGGGGCAAGGTCCTTTAGCTGCATTTTGGTCCGGGTCTTAAGTGGTTAAAGGATTCAATGAACAAATGACTTTTCAAACTATAAATTGTTATAACGAATATATATATACATAAAAAGCTAATCAAATATATGTATACATTGTAATAGTGAGAAGCTCTGTCCCTATGAAATTGGAGGTAAAAGGGACACAGGGTTTGCATATCTGCGGACCTCAAGACTACAGAGTGTAGAGTTTAAATGGAGAAAACTGCTCTGTCAGTTTTCTCCAGGTTTTGCTAGTTTAGAATGGGCCTCTGTTGTTTGGAGATCCCTCAGAGATATGGGTGGGACGGGATCTCCAACCCTGTGTCCAGGTTTTATGAATAGCCAGCAGGTTGTGTTCCCAGGTGCACACAACCCAAATAATGAGGGGCTGGTGAGAGCAGAGAGTGGAGGAAGGTGGAGTGTGTGCAGCTTGTCACTGCTGTGGTATGAAGACAGTCCTGGGTGTGGAAAGCTGTCTGTCTGTGAGAGCCTACACCCCTGGTGTGGGGGGACTTCGTGCCTGACAGACTGGGGGGCTGGTAGAGCTGAGGTGAATAGCAAGTCCAAGGGGGGCTAAAGGAAGTCCTGAAGTCTGGGAGACAGTGGGCTGGAGAATCCTGTTGAGGCCAGGAGTGGGCCAGGTTTAGCAGGTAACTGCAAGGCAAAGTAAGCCTAGGAGCCAGGAGGCTTGGCATTTTTGGTTATGTGAACTTTACTGGAGAATAACCCCTGCGTGGGAAATCCTATGTGTGAACTTTTATTTTGTTTCCTTTTAATAAAAATGGACTGCCATGCCCTCAAACCTGACAACTGACTGCTGTGGACTCGCTGAAAAACGCATTTACCACTTGAGTTAAACACCCCCACCTCACAATATATATATATATACAAATTAACCGATTCAGTGTAACGAATATCGACACTCTACGGAAATAACTAATTATCCGAAAACAAATTAACGTAACATAACGAATATATTTGAACTAAATTATGTATTTTTCGAAAGAAAATGAAACTAAACAACGTTTTCTGTTGTGCACAAGTCCAGCAGCTGTACATTGCAGTTTTCTTTCATGGACATCTAATGCCGGAAAGCATCCATATGCATGAGGCCTTACAGTCACACAGTGAAAGGAAAGAGTCTAATCCTTCTATTAAAGCTTTGGAAATTGAGCTTTCTGTGTGACGTACAGAAGACTCCAAATCAATGTCCACACAGATGCCAAACGGGTAAGATTCATCGGAAGGCTGACCACTTTTGCATATGCAATCATAAAAAATAAACGCTTTAATGCCCAATTTACAGAAAAAGGTCAGTATGTGACAGATTTGTCATTATCATATTGGGGTGCACCTTGTGGAGATCTAGACCCTGATTCTTGAGCCAAGTTTGAATGAACAGTTAAAAAAAAAATCCCAGGTAACATATCCCAGGTAACATAAATTCTGCTACATAAAACATACAATAGTTTAATTTTACGTTAATAAAAATGTTATCTTTTTGTTCCCTCCAAACAGCCATATGAAGTTGAATAGCTTTCATTTAACCGTTGATTATCTCCAAACATACACTTGTTATTGTTGATTTATGAAAATGTGCTTTGGCTTGATATTATTTATCTTACACAATTTGGACAATTTATTTAAATGTAAAAACAATATCAAATATTGTGTTTATTCCATAATAGGTACATACTGTATTAAAGCATTCTTTACCCTATTATGTCCGGCATTCCTCAATGTATTCCGTAGGAGCATAATGGCTGCTTAGAGACTATTGGGGGCATTATTTAAAACCCACCATTATCAGTGGAGTCTTCACAGTATTTGTTCAAATAGCATGCTCTGACCTCACATAATGATGAGTATCACACTTACCCCACAAACTGTACTCAGTTTCAAGATCACAGAGAGCAAATGTTACCTTATCGCCATACATGGATATTTGACCAGCTCATCCATCATAAACTTCCTCCGTTATCTTGCTCCAGCACATGTAATCTTTTGTTACTTCACCTTAACAGAACTGAATGATGAGGAAGAGTGAGCAAAATATATCTGGATTCAGTTTGAGGTGGGTTCAGAACATTACTGAAGTTCGGAAGGCAAGTCTGAACCCTATTAAAAATCAATAGAAGCCAAATGTTAAAAAACAGTGTAGCGTTACCCCCTCAGGAGCCGCTGGTTGTTTTTGGGATCTACTCTCCTTGATTTGGCTCACCCCTACTTAAATAGCTCGAACCCTCCCTTGATGCATCAGAAGTCTGGTGGGTGTATTGTGGCCCCTGCTGAGCTGAGGGCACAATGACAGGCATACAATATTTAGCAACAATATAATTATAGTATTACCTGAATAATGGATGGTCCCTCCAGACTAGAAAAATACGCTCCACACAGTAGTATATTTAAATTAAAGGGGGTGAGTTTACTTGATGAATACTCAAAAGAACAAGCACAAGTTTAGGTTATAAAATGAACAGTTGCTATGCAATAACACAATATAATTTCGCAAGGGCCCTTGCAGAGATTAAACAAGAACACTTAATAGATGGAAAAGAAGATTTATGCTAGAGAATGGTACCATTCGGCTAAACTAGGTGAGCAGTCTGTGCTCGCAAGCTCCCTCTAGCGAAGGAAGGCCTTTAAGTTTAGGCTGGGGCCAAACAGAGATGGGCGGCCTGTGAGGTGGCACTAAAGTGTCTGTCTAGAAGGAGAGTTAAAAGTTGAGCATGTGCTCTCTCACCCGACAGGATTCCTCTCAGAGGGTGCGTCTGTAAATAGCTGCTCCATAGCCCGGACGAGGGTGTTCCACTGTTTCAGTTGTCATCTGGGTTGCCTCTTCGAACTCCGGGTACACGGGCTGGATACTGGAGTCTTACTTCCTTCCAGAATGGCTGGTATCTTGGTGAATTTAGACCCAGGCTTCTAGGCCTAGCAGCAGGGCTGTCTCTGTCAGCAGCTCCGTAGAGGAGAAAAGGCTGGTTCCAAGAGAGAGAACAGGCGCCACACCCCTTGCTAAAGAAACCTCCCCCACAAGTCTGTGCGGAGGTCTCACATGTTCAAATCTCGCAGGGCATTGTGGGAATTGTAGTCTGTTTCTCCTCAGAGTCAATGGAGTCCATATCTCCCGCTACTCGTAGTCCCACAATGCCTAACTCCTTAACGATAACTTAGAATTTACAAACGTGAATAAAGTTCCGGCGGGGATTGCCTGTCATTAGACTCTGACAGGGGGACCCCGCTACAACAGTAATGCCCATTTTTTAGGCAAAAGCCCTGTACACACGGCCCAGAATCTCGTCAGGAAAAACAAAGAATCTCTTGCTGGCTGAGTGTACAGACACTCCATTCAAAAGAACCGCTGTTCTTTTGAATTGGAACAAACGCGGTGACGTCATCGACTACGACGAGCATGCGCTCATCACATTCGATGCCGTCGCCGCCATCTTGCTACACCCTACCTATGCCTAGGAAGCTACCGCGCATGCGTCAAAGTCATTTTAAGCATGCGCGGGTTTCCATGGCGACAGGTAAGTATACACACGCTCGGGTTTCTCTGCAGGAAAACACTGCCGAGAATCACGACGAGAAAAGCTCTGCCAGCAGTTTTCAAACGAGGTTGCACCGAGTAAATAGATACCCAACATGTTAAACCCTTGAAACCATTGCACCACTGAAATGACAACCACTTTCAGTACGATAAAAAAAATCTTCAAAAGGTGCTAGAATTATTGCTCCCACTCCCGCTTGGTGATATGTAACTTGTGTATTGCAATCAAAGTTTTTGCTTGTTTTATGTTCATACAGGCGTATATATGTGTAGGTGGGGGCCTCAATTTTTTTTAAGGGGGGTTCTATGTGCTCGGGTGTATTTCCTTTTATGGCTGTTTGTCAAACCTCCAAACAAGAAAAATTCAGTTTGGGACCAAATTGGCAGCTCATCCCTAATGATCAGCACTCCTGGAGTTGAAGACAATATATATATATTTTGCATCATCCTCCTCAACTATATTACCATTTAATTATATGAATGGTAATATAGTTGAGGAGGATGAAGCAAAGTATATATTGTAATGTTGGGGGTTATTAACTCTCGTGGTATGTGTTTTTTCAGCGATTCACACCAGTCAGGAACTATGTTTTAAAGGCATGGTAGCCCATTTTTATTATAAAGGCAAAATTAAAAGTCCAATCCAAGGTTTCCCACGCAGGGGGTTATTCTCGATCAAATGCAAAACAGAAAATACTAGCCCACCTGGCTCTCTGTAGCAGTACTTCTGCACATTATCCTGGTCACCCAGACCAGCGGAGTCCTCAACATAGACAGCTTCCCTTCAGTGTCTATAGCTCTGCCTCTTGCAGTTACCAAAGTTCTGGCTGTCTCCTACAGCCTCTCTGATTTCAAGAGACCTCCTGTCTCTTACTGTGGAGTTGTCTCCAACTGGGAGCCATGAGGTCTTCCCACACACTCAATATAAAGGGCTTTGCTCACCTGAGCACACACCCTGCTGATCATCCACAAAATCTAGATACAGGATTGGAGATTCCGTCCCACCCCAGACATTGTGGAATCTCCACACTACAGAGCCCCATGATGAAATACCAAAACCTGGAGACAGCTTCAAAAGAAGTCTTCTCCAGTCCACAGCTATGCTCTGTAGTCTTGCACCTCTAAAGTGTGCATACCCTGTGTCCATTTTACAGTGACAGTAGCTCCTACTGTTACATACCCCCCCCCTTGTTTCAAACCCGTAGGGGGGCGGAACACACCACCCCGAATCCTTGATTGGGGCACCTCTGCGCCAGCTGTAGGCCCAATCTTTTTTTCGAGCCCTACCCTGGATCGCAACTAAGTCCTACCATTCTGTATCCCCAGCCTACTCCCTCTTTCCTTGGGGTTCCTGAACTCACATTTCTTCTCTGGTGGCCCCCTGCCTTTCCTGCTACTTCCTTTAAACTCAGTTTCTGGATTCTGTAAGGAACTTGCTCCAGACACTACGCCTGATGAGAAACCATCTTTTCTCCAATTACCAATAGTGTCAGTTATTTCTTGCTCAGGGTTTGTTAGGACCAGGCCCAAGGAGGGACAACACACAGGTGAGCAGCTATCCCCTATGGGACCTTCACAAGGCTTCACTTCACCTGTTGTCCAAATCTCTGTGGGCAGTTGTCCTAACAACTGACATTAAACATCGCATGACCCATTCCTAGCAGTACCAATTTTTGCCAGCTCACACTTTTCCATGTCACAACGTTTGTTCCTCTCCATTCTATATTTGAGAGTGTCTCCGGGTACCCCAACTTGTACCTCGTTGTAGGTGAGAGACAAAATATCCGCTATTGCTGCATCCATATCTGGCATTTCCCTCCTAGGAGGTGTAACGGGTAAGGCAATATCCACGCCATTTACTAAACACTGCTCAGCCGTACCTCGGACCGCACTAGCAGACATGTCCATCACCACATCAGGCGGAGAGACCTCTGACATCTCCAGCAGCCCCCCAAAGCACCTTCCGTACTGAACCGTATACGGAAGCACCCTCTCAGGAAACCGAGAGATCACTTGCCACATTATTAGGAAGCACCGTACCAACCAGTTCCACTGGTGACTAATTTTAACCGGCACAGGTTGCACCACCTGGCTCCATCCATTGGTACTACGCAGTACCACCACCTCCGACTGTAATGGAGGCACCCAGGTATACAAGGACTGTGCTTTCACCAGTTCAAGCAAATCCACTAGCATATCTGTAATTTGTATACACTCCACATCAATATGCCAAACATTTTTGGGGACCTTAACCTTATTAGAGATATGAAGGGGCTCATTCACTGCAGCTTGGGGATCCGAGACATTTAAAGGGGCCTCCACCTCACTGGAGGTAGCCATCACAGCCGTATGCTCCCCTGGGACACCGTCAGACACATGTCTCCCACTCATCACCTCCAACTCAACAATGAGCCTCTGCAAGTCAACTTTTGTTACATTGTCACCTTGACACTTGACATTCAGCGGCTGGGCTGTGAACACCACATCTGCCATGCATGCGCCCTGATCTGGTCCTTCTGACTGGAGGGAAACAACCCTTGTAGGGACCAACGCACCATCAACCATCTGTCGCTCTGCAATCTCCCTGTCTGGCATAGCAGTGGTTGTATTCACACCCCTGTCGCCCAACATAGCCTGGTCTAACATGGGTAGTAATTGTTTGGCCCAATTGTCCCAATCTGTTGTACCTCCATTATGAGAACTCAGCAGCACCTCATCACCTGCTGTAGGAGGCACTTGATATTCTGCATCACACACAGTAACTTTGTCAGCTCTAGATAAATCATATTTTGTCAACATGCTATAACTCTTTGCTAATGCTTCATCAAACCGGGCAGGCTGCAATACACCATCACCACCTTGCTCTGGGAGCGCTAACACACTCAGCTGTGTACCTTCAGCTTTGGCCATCTGACTTAACCCCTTACCAGCTGGCTTACACATTGGGTGAGTGGACTGCTCACACAAACTTTCATTTTTCACAGGTTGTCCATGGCAACCTCCAACTCCAATACATGAAGTTCCCTGGAGATTTCTGGGGACAACTGTGCTGTCTTACCACCAGTTGCTACAGGCAACGGCCCATTTGTGACAACAGCTTTTGCTCTGAAAGAACCTGGGATTTTCCCAACAATAGCAAACTTTTCATTAACAGCAACACTTCTAGCATTTTTATTTTTTTCAGGTTGTTCTAGCCCACTGCCTACTTGAGACTGGCAGACATTAGACACAACAATTGTAGTCATCAACACAGGTTCTATTTGAACTTTAACACCTGCATTCCCACTGGGTAGGGAAAAGTCACTCTCAAGTGCACATTTAGTGGCCTCACTAACAGGGGTCACTCTCACATCATCATGGACAGTCTTGTAACCAGTTCTTTTATACCTGCAATCAGCAGTCCCAGCCATCATTTCATTGAAGACAGTCTTACCCACCGCAGTAGTTGTGGTCACCATCTTCATTTGAGTACGTTGTCTTAAGAACCAGTCCTCAGCCGCACATTTACTGGCCAACTCCCCCTGGTGGCTATGGGATGAATTTGCAGCAGCCATTTATGACTCTTTAGCACCCCCTGCAGGCACAACAGAAAACTCCTCCTTGGGTGACGGCAAATATATTTTCACAGGAAACTGGCTCAGCATCATTACCTCCAGGTGCACCCCAGAATCTAGGGCAAGACAATATTTCATGCCCCAGCTGGCCACATTCCAGACATGGAACTGGACGACTTTTCTCCAGTGCGTTTCTCTCCTGATGATTCCCAGCTGGTAAGCACACACAGCGCTCTTTGTGGACACGTTGAGGCAAATCTCTCCTGCAGCTTCTCCCTTCAGGTACAACTTCCATTCTTGTTGTCATGGGAGATCGCACTCTCCCTGCAGAGCTCTGCTGGCGGCCCATGATGCGATGGAACTCTCCTCTAAGAAGGATTTCCTCTTTAAACTGGCGGTAGTCATCGTGGTCACCGTCCATCAAATGGTAAATCGACCGGTACCCTATCAGTAATAAGGGTTGCAGCAATTTTGGCCACTGGTCTCTAGGCCATTTCCTTCTTACAGCTACTTTTTCAAATATTTCCAGGAAGTCTCCAACCTCCTCTGTAGGTAGCATGGGTTGCATGTAATCAGAGGCACAGATCATAGCCCCTTGAACTGCAGCCGACTCTTTACTTTGGTTCCGCTTGAACCACTCATTCACGGTCTCATACACCACTGGCCCCTTTTGACTGGCCCTCCTAGGTGGAGACATCTTCTCAGGCCATGCTGAGCTCTCTTCTCCTTTACCTTGCTTTAACATGAACTTTTTGTGTTTTGACTGCCTCATCCTTGCAGTCGCATGCACAGCAGCTTGTCACACAGTTCACAGCAGTAGAAAAGGAAAAAATCTCACAGGTGCACCACCCGTATGCAACAGTCCATCAAATAATGCAATGCAGCTCACCTGGCTGCCACACACAGCTAGGAGCAGTTTACCGCAGAAAAAAAATTGACTTTTAGTTCACAGGTACCCCACCTGCCACACGCAATGCCTGGCTGCACTTCCACACACAGCCAACAGTTCCTGACCTGAACTCACTGTGGAGCAAGGACCCGGATTCCACCGTCTTGTGCCCGCTGAATCCACCACTTGTAATGTGGGGGTTATTAACTCTCGTGGAATGCGTTTTTTCAGCGATTCACACCAATCAGGAACTATGTTTTAAAGGCATGGTAGCCCATTTTTATTAAAAAGGCAAAATTAAAAGTCCAATCCAAAGTTTCCCACGCAGGGGGTTCTTCTCGATCATCCACAAAATCAGGATACAGGATTGGAGATTCCGTCCCACCCCAGACACTGTGGAATCTCCACACTACAGAGCCCCATGATGAAATACCAAAACCTAGAGACAGCTTCAAAAGAAGTCTTCTCCAGTCCACAGCTATGCTCTGTAGTCTTGCACCTCTAAAGTGTGCATACCCCGTGTCCATTTTACAGTGACAGTAGCTCCTACTGTTACAATATATATTGTCTGTACTATCATTGTATTTTGAATGTTCCTTTTGTTTCTATCTCTGTATACCTACCTTGTATAAAATAAAAATAAATAGAGAATTGAAAAAAAAAAAAGAAGATAAAATCTGAGACTTTATTCCTACCATAAAAACACCAAATACAGGTGCACAAACACTTGTTTTTTGTACAGACTGTACATGAATGCAGTGTTTGTGCACCAGTGTTTAAATGTAATCTTCCACTCCAGGATTGCTGATCACCTTTGACAAGTTGAGCATCCTATCCTCATCCCTACTACAGTGGAACCTCAGATTGCGAGTAACGTGGTTAACGAGCATTTCGCAATACGAGCACTGTATTTTTAAAAATCCTAACTTGGTTTGCGAGTGTTGTCTCACAAAAACAAGCAGGATTTAGGCCAATGCATTGTGCAGTACAGCGTTTGGCCTTGGGGGGGGGGGGGCTGGAGCCGAGTGCAACTGAACAGCGCTGATCCCAGCCGATCGCCGCCGTTCAGAAATGCTCGGAAAGACACAGAAATACTCAAGTTCGGAGCCTTTCCGAGATTTGCAGAGGTCAGCCGAGCTGTCCTCAGGCCTTTCCGGCTGTTTTCTAGGCTCTCCAGTGCCCCCCACTTCTGGCCACATGCAGTATTTTATGCCATTGAAGTCAATGCAGAACAAATAATTTTTGTTTCCATTGACTTCAATGGGGAAACTCGCTTTGATATGCGAGTACTTTGGATTACGAGCATTCTCCTGGAGCGGTTCCACTGTATCTGCATAAGTAACCCACTACACACTAGCAACTACAAATTAACCAAAAGAGAATGGATACATGGTGCTTAATAAGGAACAAGGGAGTCAATCTGTACAAAGGTGTTCTGTTATGCCCTGTACACACGATCGGTTCATCTGATGAAAACGATCTATTGGACCGTTTTCATCGGACAAACCAATTGTGTGTGGGCCCCATCGTTTTTTTTTTCCCATCTGTGAAAAAAAATAGAACCTGTTTTAAATTTTCTGATGGTTAAGAAAACAATCGTCTGTGGGGAAATCCATCGGTCAAAAATCCACACATGCTCAGAATCAAGTCGATGCATGCTCGGAAGCATTGAACGTCATTGTGTTTCAAGTCACCGCGTTGGACATGATCGGATTTTTAACTGATGGTGTGTAGGCAAGACTGATGAAAGTCAGCTTCATCGGATATCTGATGAAAACATCCATCGGTCCGTTTTTGAACCGATCGTGTGTACAGGGCATTCGTTTTGCAAGCCTTGTTATCCAAAATAATACAAGAAGCAATCCGGAGAAGATCTCAGGGTTTTTCTTAGGCAGCGTACACACGATCGGTCCTTCCGATGAGAATGGGCCGACGGACCATTTTCATCGGGTCACCGCTGAAGTGGCCTGATGGTTTGATGTGCGTACACACCATCAGTTCAAAAACCGATTGTGTCAGAACGCGGTGACGTAAAACACAACGACGTGCTGAAAAAAACGAAGTTCAATGCTTCCAAGCATGCGTCGACTTGATTCTGAGCATGCGCGGGTTTTTGAACCGATGCTTTTGCGAACTAACTATCGGTTTGGATTGATGGTCAGGCGTCCATCAGTCCGATTTTAAAGCAAGTTTTAAAACTTTGGTCCGAAGGACAACAGACTGATGGGCTGTACACATGGTCGGTTTGGACCGATGAAACTGAACTTCAGTCCATTTTCATCGGTTTAGACCGATCGTGTGTACGTGGCCATAGACATCTCTTTCATCAACCCTACTCTCAGGTTCAGTGATTTTTTAAATAGATTTACAGAGAGTCAAGGTTACAGAGAATTCGTCAACCCTACTTTCAAGTTATCACTAGGACCTGATATTTCTTTCTTGGTTTCTCCGTACCCCAGAAACGTTCCATTTAATTGAGGACTTAATCGCATGTTTAGCTTTCTAAAGTGTGATCTTGAAATTGCTGAATCCAAAGATGATAACTCTTCTCTGTTTTAGATAATGTATGATGTCCAGCAAAACATCCAAGCAAATAATAGAGACAGGGCAAACTTTTAATAAGAAAGATCTTGATGAATAGAAGAACCACATTGGGAAGCAATCTGATAATGCCAGGGAGTGGATAGAACTACTCTGTAATCATCTTGCCTGATAAAGAGCTATTGAAATTGGCAAATAGTTGTCATTGTGACTAATGTGGATGTAACACATTCATCTGTACTCTTCAGTTTATAGTAAATTGGTTGCTAATCAGTCATAAGTATTTCCCTTTTCAATATATATGTGTGGATTTAAGCTGAAGTGTCCCTGTCAGCAGCCTCTGCTGTGTCTCTTCTTGCTGAGTCACATGAGATGCTGGACATGACCCTATATGGTCCATTACAAAATCCTGCCCGTTGCTTGTTTCTGCTGAACTTTGAACTCCTGGGAACACAACCCAGTATTCACATGCAGCAAAACCCATCTCCACCATCAGGAGTTTTGTTTAGTGCTTAAACTCTGCACCTCGGCTGAGTCCATGTCAGCCACCAGGGTGACCTCCTGCTTCACTTTTTCAGCTGGTTTGTGGAAGCATCTCTACTGCTATGCTACTGGTCTTCGAGCCTCACCCATGACGGACCGTTTTTATCGGACCAGGCTGAATGCGATGACGTAGAACACAACTACGTGCTGAAAAAACGAAGTTCAATGCTTCCAAGCATGCATCAACTTGATTCTGAGCATGCGTGGGTTTTTGGTCTGATGCTTTTGTGTACTAACCATTGAACCTGTCCGACGGACAGGTTTCCATCGGACAGGTTTTAAAGCAGGTTTTAAAACTTTGGTCCGACGGACAACGGTCCGATGGGCCATACACACCATCGAACTGGTCCGATAAAACTGGTCTGCAGACCAGCTTCATCGGACCTGTCTGATCGTGTGTATGCGGCCTGAAAGTCCCTTTGGTTTCCCAGTGTAAAGCGAAACAGCTGCCAAATACAATATGAGCTAGTCAACTCATAAACATCTCATTGATAAATAACCAACCTGCACATTAAAGACAACTCTACTCTTCCTATGACTGTTATGTGCCACTGGTCACAAATCAGTGGCCAGGAGGAATGATTAGAGATGGAGATGAGGGCTAAGCTGTTGACTTTTGATATGTAAGCTCTAATGGGTAGGGCCCTCTGATTCCTCTTGTATTGAATGGTATTGTAAGTGTACTGTCTCTTTCCATTTTGTAAAGCTCTGTGCAAACTGTTGGCACAATATAAATCCTGTATAAAAGCAATCATATTAAAGAGAAAGATATAAAAAAAGGTTTAAATTATTCAGTTTAATATTTGTATTACAATGTTTAATTGTAATGCAGATGGACAAGGTGCATTGGCAGTTCATCTTTGTACACAAATTACACTACAGTTAGTCATCATACATCATACAGCTCGTGGGTGAAATAAAACAGGTCTAGGTTTCTGTTCCTGATAAATAGCAGCCCATATAGCAGCCCATATGTGCCTTCACCCGGCTAGGAAATGTTTAAAGTGGATGTAAACCCACTCTCATGCTTTCTAAACTACTGCCATAGTGCTGATCTATAAGGATATACAAGCCTCCTGCATGTATCCTAACCTGTGAAATGTCTCCCCTCTGTCTGTTATGAGACCGGAAAAACTGCAGATTCTGTGGGTGGCTCTGTGGGTGGAGTCGTGATGTCAGTACACTACCCGCCCTCCTCTACACTCCCCTTGTCAACATGCTTTTTGTCCTGTGTATTCCTTACACTAAATTCTGCTATGATCACTAACATCCAGGCAAAATCCAGAAAAGTAACCACTGTTAAAAAATAATGCCTGTCTCCAGGCTAGTGCATGAGATATGTAAATAACCTGTCACTCACAGCAAGGGGGTGGAACGGACTAATGTTTTTCTCTGTAAGTCTGTTTTATTTCACTGAGCAATAAAAGAGGATTGCTTAGAGCTGGATTAACTCTGTGTGGAAAGACTGGGCACAGATGATAGGAAATCTTATACTGTACATTGTGACATAAAAAAATAATAATTGTGTTTACATCCACTTTAACACAAAGGAAAAGAGAATAGGAAATAAAGATTAGGATAGGATTAGGATAGGTCAATCGGGGAAGCGGGTAACGAGGTGTCAGTGAAAAAGGAAAAAGAATTGCGCTAATCTGAACAAGTGAATAATAAACTGCTACATAACAATGTGACAAAAACTGGACAAGTGATAAGGGAAAAATGTAGCGCTAATAGTGATGCAAAAAACATACAATGTCACCTAAATTTACTGAAAAAACAAATGAATGGTATGCAAATATATGTGAAATGAGAAAACACAAATTATTGTGCAAATGAATGTCCATCAATGAATAAAACGCTGAAAAACATGTGGCCACATCGATCAACATGGACAGGACATTCTTCCCAACTGTAAGGCCGCGTACACACGAGGAGACATGTCCGATGAGACAGGTCCGACAGACCGTTTTCATCGGATATGTCTCCAGGGATAGAGAACGCGGTGACGTAGAAGACACCGACGTGCTCAAACAAGAAAGTTCAATGCTTCCACGCATGCGTCGATTCAATGCTTAGAAACTTTAGTCCGCTGAATACCTGTCCGCTAGGCCGTACACACGATCGAACATGTCCGCTGAAACTGGTCTGCGGACCAGTTTCAGCGGACATGTCTCCTCGTGTGTACGCGGCCTAAGGAGTAGATGAAATACTCTTACTGGATCCAGAGAATCTGCCTGTCAGCAAAGGCAGATCGTGAAAGCATGGACTATCCCAGGGAGGATCAACTCGACTTATCCGAAGGCTGCATGATAGGAACCGCGCGTTAGACCTGGATGTAACCCGATGGTCCTGGACCGGAACCTCTCAGTAGAAGTGAATCAATCTGGATCAAACGGATGGACCCAAAGAAAGAAGGAAGAAAAAAAAACCCTACTTCAAGCTGATGTTGCGTGGTAGAAGGAAATGCCCCACAAAGGGATAGAAGAGGACGATGGTGAAGCTAAAAACTTTGTCCAGCAGGTCATGCAAGGAAAAAGAAAAACAATGCTCCGGATTGAGAATAAAAGCAATATGGGGAGTAGGTGTACCAAGGCTTGGTACGTCTACTCCCCATATTGCTTTTATTCTCTTTTATATTATTCTGTGATCACTTTTATGTCAGCATTTTGCTGATCTGCACCATCCGAAGCATTGTTTTTTTTTCCTTGCATGATGTGCTGGACAAAGTGAACTCAACACAATAACAGGACATTTAAAGTTTGTAAATGAAAGAGAGTGAAGCTAAGAGGCAAGACTGGAGAAACCATGACATTTTAAGTTTATCAATGCAAGTAGGAACTGAGCTTTGTCTTCCCTATTTTTCTCAAAAGTACAAGACTGTATAACAAGTGGTACCATTAATGGGGAAAGGAGTATATTAGGTTTAATCTTTACCCCCCCCCCCCCCACCCCCTCATTCTTTTCTCTGTAGAAGAAATTAAAATTCTTGATAGCATAGCTGGTCTTGTATGTAAATAAGTACTAAGTACATAGAGAAGTGCCATAAATATAGAAAAGATTATTTGTGGTACCTTTGTCCCATCAATATGTAGGTAGAGAGAAGGAGAGGCTACATTTGCACTTTGATGGTACCGTATATTAACTGGTATTAAACAGTCAAGTTTAGAAACCTTTCTAAATGTATTACAAAGAATATTTGAGGTACTGCTTGGACCTTAAAGAAGGGGACACACCCTGAAAGCTCGTCCATGAAAAATTATAGTTAGTGCAAATAAAAAAAGTATCACGGACAGTACTCAATTATTACAGAGAATATAAATAATCACATATTCACAGAATAGAATAGATCATGACAAACATAAAAAAATGTTTTGTGCATCCTATCTTTACAAATAGAGTATAGATACCATCCATATATTATTTAGGTGCTCTACATGTTTTTCGGGTTTGTATTAGCTGCTGCTTCAAAAGCTCCAGAAAGCTAGAGTGCCCGCTTAAATCCTCCAGAGTGCCTCTTTGGTACAGTAGTACTAAGGGGGCACTCTGAAGGAGGATAAAAGGGGCAGTTTGGAGGGTGTAGGTGGGCACTCTGGGAGGTACTAAGGGGGCACACTGGAGGAGGAAGTAAGGGGGCACTCTGGAGGTACTAAGTATCTCCAGAGTTCCCCATTATATGCTCCAAAGTGCCCCCTGTATTCAATACATTAAAGGGGTTGTAAAGGGAAAAAAATGTTTCCCTAAATAGCTTCTAGACATGTGCAGACTGGAATATTTTGTTTCTTGTTTTCGTTTGGAAACTAAATGTATTTAGTTACTCCCAAAAATTGTTTTGATATATTTCATTTTTCGTTGGGGAATAGCTTTCGTCCGAAAATCCAATAATACTTGGTTTCTGTCGAATGGTCAAAAGAACATTCAACGGAACGTCGAATCTTTACGTCGAATCGTACATTTCCGTTCGAATATTCCGCCTACAAGAATTCTAATGTTGTATGACTAGTAATAATGTCGAATCTATTTTCTCATAGATCGAAATCTAATCTCTGTAATGTCGAATCTATTATTTCTATAGCAGGCCTCAAAATTTCCCCTCGCCCACTCGCATTTTGCGAGTGCAAAATAATTTCTGGCGAGGAGCTGGGAGCGGGGGGCGCGGGTACCGACGGCATGCGGGGATTGATGGGGAGCCGTTCTGCCATCAATCACCCTGGGGAAGAGAAAAGCCACGGGATCACATAGCTGATAACCCGCTGTTACAGCCTACTTTACATTGCGGCTCCCTCCGCTCCACTTGCAGTTACACAGCCCCGCCTCCTGACCCCGTGCCTGTATCATACAGACAGAACACGTCCCAGCAGCATTGGACTGGCATTCTGTCAATCTGATACAGGCACGGGGTCAGGAGGCGGGGCTGTGTAACCGCGAGTGGAGCGGAGGGAGCCGCAATGTAAAGTAAGCTGTAACAGCGGGTTATCAGCTATGTCGGGTGTCACTAAACCGCAGCCTCGCCTGTGTGTCTCTGTCGCCGGCGCGGCAGGTTTGTGCCTTCTCTCTTCTCTGCACTCACCCCTCCCCACACTGCCTGTCTGCCTTAAGCATACAAACAACACGAAGCACGACCGCGCTGGACAATGGGTGGGATTTTTTAGGTTGAAAAGTGTGTGATTGGTTGCTAGGCAGCGGGCCGGTCCCAGCAATAAATCACTCACTTTTAATGGTAAAGGTCCCGCCCATTGTCCAGAGCAGCCATGCTTCATGTCCTCTGTAAATAAGGTAGGTTTTCTGTGTGGAGGGTGTGTGCTGTGCAGTGCAGGACAGGGCTTGGGTTTGATATTGAGAGAGGACTGTGATGGGGGGAGTCTGTGATTTGGGGTGATCAGTCTGTGATGAGGGGATCTGTGATTGTGGGGGGGGGTTCAGTCTGTGATGGGGTGATCTGTGATGGGGTGGTCTGTGATTGGGGGATCAGTCTGTGATGGCGGGTCAGTCTGTGATAAAGGTTCTGTGATTTTTGAGGGTCAGTCTGTGATAGGGAGTATGTGATTTGGTGGGTTAGTCTGTGATAGCGAGTCTGTGATTTGGGGGGGTCAGTCCGTGATTTGGGGGGTCCATCTGTGATTGGGGGGGATCAGTCTGTGATGGGGGGTCCATCTGTGATTGGGAGGATCAGTATGTGATGGGGGGGTCTGTGATTGTGGGGGGGTTCAGTCTGTGATGGGGTGGTCTGTGATTGTGGGGGGGGGGTTCAGTCTGTGATGGGGTGGTCTGTGATTGTGGGGGGGTTCAGTCTGTGATGGGGTGGTCTGTGATTGTGGGGGGGTTCAGTCTGTGATGGGGTGGTCTGTGATTGTGGGGGCTCAGTCTGTGTTTGGAGGGGTCCATCTGTGATTGAGGGGGATCATTCCGTTATGGGGGGAGGCCTGTAATGGGGGGTTTGTGATGAGGCAGGAGGGATGTTATGTAAGGGGGTCTGTGATTTCTGCACTGGCAAAACGCAGGTCTCTGCAAGGGCAATAGAAAACAATTGTTCACACTGCAACAGCGCCCCTGCGTGCTGAGCAGTGTGGTGCAAAATGCATACTGTTTTTATGCACCGCAACTGATCTGTGGTGCATAAAAATTTATGAAATGTATGGTGAGCAGAGGCTACAATCGTGGGCACAGTGAGTAAAGGCTGAAATGGTGGGCACAGTTTGTAAAGGCTGCTATGGTGGGCACAGTGGGCAGAGGCTGCAATGGTGGGCAGAGGCTGCTATGGTTAGCACAGTGGGCAGAGGCTGCAGTGGTGGGCAGAGGCTGCAATGGTGGGCAGATGCTGCAATGGTGGGCACAGTGGGCAGAGGCTGCAATGGTGGGCACAGTGGGCAGAGGCTGCTATGGTGGGCAGAGGCTGCTATGGTGGGCACAGTGGGTAGAGGCTGCAATGGTGGGCACAGTGGGAAGAGGCTGCAATGGTGGGCACAGTGGGAAGAGGCTGCAATGGTGGGCACAGTGGGCAGAGGCTGCAATGGTAGGCACAGTGGGCAGAGGCTGCAATGGTGGGCACAGGTATGGCTGCACTGATAAAGTTTGTAACTTAATTTGGCATAAAACATGTAAGTGTCATTTCATGAGATAATTTGAGGGCGTGTTTAGGGACAGAATTAGGGGTGGTGCAGGGTAGGGATTGGTTGGGTCAACTGGTGGCGAGTAACTCTTGAGGCCTGGCTAGTAGTGTAGGACTTGAAATTTTGGGCCCTGTCTATAGTGTCGAATCGTTTCTCTATAATGTTGGATCTTTTCCCTATAATGTCGAATCTCTCCCTGAACCCCATTTCAAAATGAAAGGATGAGGTAAGTGAAGGAGGACTGCACTAAGGTAAAGGAAGCTATTTAGGGGGAAAAAAAATCCTTTACAACCCCTTTAAGCTGTACATAGACCTGACCAAGGTGTTCATAGTTGTTGGTTTTAATATAGTTCTTACTTAAAGTAGGTGCAGAAAGACAAAAATATACTTTTTGTGCACTTAAAACATATGTAATGGAAATGTTTCTTTGTCCTGAAGTTTATTTGTGTTTGTGAGGCTGTCAGTTGTGGTGCAGTAATTTGTATTTTTTAGGTACAAAGACTGTGTAATATGTGTGCAGTGTATACAGCAGGCACAGATTCTGTTCAATCCCCCTTCAAGACCCTCCTACTACCCATACCTACTGTTTGCTGTGGCGAGCTAAGCACACCACAGAACATGTTTTTCTGTTGTTTCCCGGGATGCCCCATGTCTTTCATAAGCCTAGTCATGCTCACATTTTGTCATCCTGTTTTGACTTTTTAATTGAGAAGCCATTCAGATTACTTATGAGTATTGTTAGTGTTTACATTTTTCACCCCCTTCCTGTCCAGACCAATTTTTAGTTTTCAGCGCTGTTACAATTTGAATGACAATTGCGCGGTCGTGCGACAAGGCTCCCAAACAAAATTGATGCTCTTCTTTTCCCCACAAATAGAGCTTTCGTTTGGTGGTATTTTTTTTTTCCAAGTAGTTTTTATTGGGAAAGTGATACAGTACAAGATATACTTTACAACATTAATAACAGTAGAAATAGTAAAGTCGCGGTCGCAGCCGCTATGCTACATGCAAACAATATGGTGCATGGTAAACAGAGTCAGAAGCAATAATCAGTTCGCCAACAGGTATGACGAAAGGCAAGCTACACAGCGTCCAGGGGCTCTCCCCCTGATCCGTGTGAACAGTGTAGAAGGGAGTAGCATGGAGGCATTCCTGAAGCAAAAAGGGGAAGCCGTTGGTAATAGCGTATGGAAGCAAACTATCCCTCCATTTTGCAGGACGGCAAGACCTGCCAGTATAGGGTTTGTGTTTGCGGCTGGTGGGATAGAAGGGATGGAAGGGGAGGGGAGGATAGTGTTCCAGGTTGGAGAGCAGGGGGGGGGGGGGTGAGGGGTACAGGTATTCCGCCACAGCTCGGCAAGGTGTAGGGGGATGAGGAAGTCCGGTCACAGTCGTCAGGGTCTAATTTTTTTGTAATCGTCGGTCGTGGTGAAATGGATCCAGCAGGCCCAAGTCTCGGTGAATTTTGCGGGGCTGTCATTAGAGTTGTGGATGAGTTCCTCCATCTCCATCGTTTTGTGGAGACGGGCGAACCAGTCAGTCAGGGGGGGGGGTGTGGAGAGAGCCATTTGATCGGGATGCACATCTGTGCCGCGTTTACCATGTGGCAGATGGCACCTCCAGCAGGTCTTTGGGAGGGCAGGGTTAATTTTGTGCAACTTGAGCGGGGTTTTGTACCATCTGGAGAGAAGCTTGTAAGCATTCTCCTGTACCTGAACATTGATTGAACCCTTGTGGGCCAGCCAGTAGATGGCTTCCCACTCACTGTCCGTGAGGCTTATCGCTAGGTCCCGTTCCCACTGTTGATTAGCCCAGTGGAGTTTGGAGGAGTGTGTAGTAAATAGCAAACCATAGACTATCGAAACAATATGTCTTTGTGGTTCCTCCTTTGAGCAGAGGTTTTCGAAAGGGGAGCAAGGTCTGGACCAGTGGGCTCTTGGGGCCGTCTTGTCAATGAAGTGTCGCAGTTGTATGTATGTCCAGAATGGGAATTCATTCCTGTTGACGTACTTGGCTAGTTCGGACTGAAGCATGAGTCTACCCTGTGAGAAGAGGTGTCCCGCCCTAATGGTCGTGTGGGGCCAGCAGTCAGAGAGGAAAGCGGGGTGCATGCCCGGTGGAAAGTCAGGGTTCAGCCTAAGGGGGGTCATGGGACCAATTCGGTCCGACAATTCATGCTTAGTGCAGGCCACCCGAAAGGCTTGCAAGGAGGGGAGAATTAGAGGGTGTAATTTGCAGCTCTGTGGTATGTTGTCTTGTGATACCCATGGTAGATGGGATAACGGTAGGGGAGAGAATGTTTGTTCTAACTTCACCCAGTGTTTCCGTCCCTCACTAGCTGTCCAGTCCACTATCCTGGAAAGGCCACAAGCCATGTTGTATCTGCGGATGTCAGGCAAGCCCAGGCCACCTTTCAGTTTGGGGACTGTGAGCCTGGCGTAGCTCAAGCGCGGGCGGGCGTCGTGCCATACAAATTTCGCGCAGGCCGCCCTGTAGGACGAGAAGAAAGCAGGGGGGAGCCTGATGGGAACAGTTTGCATAGCGTAGAGCAGTCGGGGCAAGACGTTCATTTTGATTACCGCGACCCTCCCGAACCATGATAGACGTTTGGGGGACCATCCCTGTAGATCCCTAATCACCGTTTGTAGTAGTGACATGTAGTTAAGGGAGTACAGGTCGGAGAGGGAAGCGGGGAGTTGGATCCCTAGGTATGTGATGGCTTTATCGTTCCATGTGAAGGGGAAATTAGTTTGACATAGGTTGCGCAAGGTCTGTGGCAGCGAGACGTTCAGGGCATATGATTTGGACAAATTAATTTGGAAGTTAGACAGTGTTTTGAAATCTGCAAAGTCTTTGAGCAGGTTGGGGACGGTCGTGAGGGGGTCCTTGAGGAAAAGCAGAATATCGTCCGCGAACGCGGCAATTTTGTACGTGTGGCTCCCGATGTCCACCCCCTTGATTGTTGGGTTAGATCTGAGACGCCTCAGGAAAGGCTCTAGGGTGAGGACAAATAGCAGGGGGGAGAGGGGGCACCCCTGGCGGGTCCCGTTTGTGATGGAGAAGGCGTCCGACAGGTGATTGTTCACTCTCACCCTCGCCGTCGGGCCCGCGTAAAGTGCGGAGATAAAGCTCAACATGAGCGGGGGTATGTTTATGGCCTTGAGAGTAGCTTGCATGAAGTCCCATGCCACTCTGTCGAACGCCTTCTCCGCGTCGAGTGAGAGGAAAAACCCGGGTGAGCCGCGAGAGGTGAGCCAATGGTGGACGTTGATAGCCGTGAGGGTATTGTCGCGCGTTTCTCTACCGGGGATAAATCCCGCTTGGTCAGGGTCTATCAGGGAGGGCATGTGCGGTAATAGTCTATTCGCGATTCTCTTGGCGAACCACTTAAGGTCTACATTGAGTAGTGAGATGGGTCTGTAGTTAGTCACAAGGTTCGGGTCTTTGTCGGGTTTGGGGAGAACCACAATGTGCGCAGTTAGAAGGTCCCGAAGTGGGGCGGAGGTGTCAGGGAGGGAATTGAAGGCTGAGAGGAAGAAAGGTGTGAGAATTTTGGCGTACAACTTGCAGTATCAGGAAGTTAGACCATCTGGACCCGGACTCTTGCCGGGTTTTAGTTGTTTCAGGGCCAGACCCACTTCAGCGCTGTCGAGGGGCTTGTCAAGTTCCGACCTAGCCGATTCCAACAGGCCGGCGGGGCCATACTGGCTCAAAAAGTCATCGATCATGCCTTGTCTGGTGAGTTGTGCGGCCGGCGTGGTCGGAGACAGCAGGTTGTACAGGTCAGTGTAATATTTAACAAAGAGCTTAGCTATGTCTGGTGTGGAGCGTATTTTCGCGCCTTTGTCATCCGTCAGCGAATGGACGGTCGTTCTAGACTTTTTGGCGTGCAGGGCCGCAGCTAGCAATTTGCTCGCTTTGTCGCCGTGTTCGTAAAACGACTTTTTGGTCAGGGCGTAGGAACGTCTGATCTTCCTGCCGATAGCCTCTAGGAGCTCGGCTCTCGCCTGAGTCAAGTCTTGAAGTGTCGCGAGGGCTTGTGAACGTTTGTGCGCGGATTCTAGTCGTTTGATTCTCCCCACGAGATCGTCGTATTGCTTGCGTCGTTCCTTATTGCGTCGGGCGGCGGCGGCCAATAGGAGGCCTCTCACAACACATTTGTGGGCTTCCCAGTTGACCATAGGGGCCGTGTCCTCCGGTTTGTTTTCCCGAAAGAATGATTCCAGGTGTGATTCAAGGTCGGTAGCAAGCGTTGGATCAGTCAGTAGGGACGGGTCCAACCTCCACACACGTGTTTCAGAGCGACGAAGGGGAAGCGATAGTGTGGCCGACATCGGGTTATGATCCGACAGCCACATGGGTTCCACAGTCGCGGATGTTAGTAGGGGGAGGTCTTCCTGGGTCACAAACAGATAGTCAAGTCGGGAGTAGCGGGCATGGGGAGCCGAGTAGACGTTTGGTGGTATTTGATCACCTCTGCAGTTTTTATTTTTTGCGCTATAAACAAAAGAAGAGTGCCAATTTTGAAAAAAACACAATATATTTAACTTTTTGATTTAATAAATATCATAATTTTTTTTTTTTTAAACAATTTTTTTTCCTTAGTTTAGACTGATACGTATCCTTCTACATATTTTTGGTAAAAAAAAATCGCAATAAGCGTATTTGATTGGTTTGCACAAAAGTTCTAGCATCTACAAAATAGGGAATAGAATTATGCAATTTTTTGGTTTTACTAGTAATGGTGGCGATCTGCGATTTTTATTGTGACTGTGACATTGCGGCAGACATATCGGACACATTTCTAGGACCATTCACATTTATACAGCGATTAGTGCTATAAAACTGCACTGATTACTGTGTAAATGTGACTGGCAGGGAAGGGCTTAACACTAGGGGGCGCTGAAGGGGTTAAATATGTTCCCTAAAGTGTGTTCTAACTGTAGGGGGGAGGGGACTCACAAGGGGAGGAGACTGATGTGTGTTCCTCTGTACTGGGAACACACATACAGTGCAGAAAATAAGTATTTGAACACCCTGCTATTTTGCAAGTTCTCCCACTTGGAAATCATGGAGGGGTCTGAAATTGTTATCGTAGGTGCATGTCCACTGTGAGAGACATAATCCAAAAAAAAATTCCAGAAATCACAATGTATGATTTTTTTAACTATTTATTTGTATGATACAGCTGCAAAGAAGTATTTGAACACCTGAGAAAATCAATGTTAATATTTGGTACAGTAGCCTTTGTTTGCAATTACAGAGGTCAAACGTTTCTTGTAGTTTTTCACCAGGTTTGCACACACTGGAGGAGGGATTTTGGCCCACTCCTCCACACAGATCTTCTCTAGATCAGTCAGGTTTCTGGGCTGTCGCTGAGAAACACGGAGTTTGAGCTCCCTCCAAAGATTCTCTATTGGGTTTAGGTCTGGAGACTGGCTAGGCCACGCCAGAACCTTGATATGCTTCTTACAGAGCCACTCCTTTTTTATCCTGGCTGTGTGCTTCGGGTCATTGTCATGTTGGAAGACCCAGCCTCGACCCATCTTCAAAGCTCTAACTGAGGGAAGGAGGTTGTTGCCCAAAATCTCACAATACATGGCCCCGGTCATCCTCTCCTTAATACAGTGCAGTCGCCCTGTCCCATGTGCAGAAATACACCCCCAAAGCATGATGCTACCACCCCCATGCTTCACAGTAGGGATGGTGTTCTTGGGATGGTACTCATCATTCTTCTTCCTCCAAACACGGTTAGTAGAATTATGACCAAAAAGTACTATTTTGGTCTCATCTGACCACATGACTTTCTCTCATGACTCCTCTGGATCATCCAAATGGTCATTGGCAAACTTAAGACGGGCCTTGACATGTGCTGGTTTAAGCAGGGGAACCTTCCGTGCCATGCATGATTTCAAACCATGACGTCTTAGTGTATTACCAACAGTAACCTTGGAAACGATGGTCCCAGCTCTTTTCAGGTCATTGACTAGCTCCTCCCGTGTAGTCCTGGGCTGATTTCTCACCTTTCTTAGGATCATTGAGACCCCACGAGGTGAGATTTTGCATGGAGCCCCAGTCCGAGGGAGATTGACAGTCATGTTTAGCTTCTTCCATTTTCTAATGATTTCTCCAACAGTGGACCTTTTTTCACCAAGCTGCTTGGCAATTTCCCCGTAGCCCTTTCCAGCCTTGTGGAGGTGTACAATTTTGTCTCTAGTGTCTTTGGACAGCTCTTTGGTCTTGGCCATGTTAGTAGTTGGATTCTTACTGATTGTATGGGGTGGACAGGTGTCTTTATGCAGCTAATGACCTCAAACAGGTGCATCGAATTTAGGATAATAAATGGAGTGGAGGTGGACATTTTAAAGGCAGACTAACAGGTCTTTGAGGGTCAGAATTCTAGCTGATAGACAGGTGTTCAAATACTTCTTTGCAGCTGTATCATACAAATAAATAGTTAAAAAAATCATACATTGTGATTTCTGGAATTTTTTTTTTTTTGATTATGTCTCTCACAGTGGACATGCACCTACGATGACAATTTCAGACCCCTCCATGATTTCCAAGTGGGAGAACTTGCAAAATAGCAGGGTGTTCAAATACTTATTTTCTGCACTGTATGTCTCCTCACCGCTGACAGGACATGGATCTGTGTGTTTACACACACAGATCCATGGTCCTGCCGTGATTGCGGGCAAAACTATTTTCATTTAACAATCCAACCTTCTGGCTTTAAAGGGGTTGTAACACCTTTTGCGATGAAGCACCCCCCCCCTCATTTTCTGGCAGGTGTATTTGGAAAACATCAAAGATCATTGGGTCTTAAGCACTGTAGGGTTCTGACATTTTTGGAGATTTCTCAAGCACAAGGGAACATGCTGTGTTCCGACAAAGCTTCCGATTTGTGGAAAAAGAAAGACAAAGACAATTCTCCAGACGTACATGAACACCCTCTTGCAGCAGAAAGCAATAAGGACAGTTACGTGTTCCTCAAGAGTTTACTCCTCTCTTTTTCTGGTTCAGAAAAAGTCAGGAGACTGGAGGCCATTAATGGACCCAAAAGTGCTGAACAAATATATTAAGAAAAACCAGTTTAAAACAGAGTCTTTTCAGACAATCCTAAGAGTGGTGTAGTTGGGGGGTGGGCTCCTCTTGATAGACTTACTGGATGAGTATTCTCATGTGCCAATCGATCGGTCTCAGGTTTAGAGCGGCCTTTTTAAACAGACTATGCCTTCCCTCTGATGCTCATCTTCCAAAAGAGGTAGATGCAGGAGAATGTCATGGTGTGATGCCACGTACACATGATCAGTCCATCCGATGAGAACGGTCTGATGGACCGTTTTCATCGTTTAACCGATGAAGCTGACTGATGGTCCGTCGCGTCCACACACCATGGGTTAAAAAAACGATCGTGCCAGAACGCGGTGACGTAAAACACAATGACGTGCTGAAAAAAATGAAGTTCAATGCTTCCAAGCATGCGTCGACTTGATTCTGAGCTTGCGTGGATTTTTAACCAATGGTTCATGCCTACTAACGATTGGTTTTGACCTATCAGTTAGGAAGTTGGCTTTTTTTTAACCGATGGTTAAATAACCGATGGCGCCCACACACGATCGGTTTTGACCAATGAAAAGGGTCCATCAGACCATTATCATTGGTTTAACCGATCGTGTGTACGCGGCATTAGCGGTGAACCTGGATTGGTCAAAGCACCCATGATTCCTTGAATACCTGAACATGAGGGCTACTCTACCATTACCTGTGAGGCAGGGCCTTCCATCACAAGTGCCCATATTCCACCTAGCACAAGAGAAGATCAGAATGACTGCTCGGATCTTGAAAGGCAGAGGTTTGTAGGTTGTAGGTAGGTTGTTCGCGGAGAATTGTGGATACTCTCAAGAGGTTCCGTAGAAAGAGCACATATAGTGTGTATAAAAGAGTATGGCTAAAATTTCTTGACCTTACAGAGTTTGAACATTTTCCCCAGCTGTGCCTCAAGTTTGCCATATGTTGCAGTTTCTTCAAAACAGTCTTGAGCACAAGTATTGAATAACCAACAAACTAATAGAACAATTCAAGCCGTGGTATAGCGAACTCCTCCCAGAGCCAAATGTTGATAGTTCTGTCCTTCCTGTCTTTCACTAGGTTTACTCAAGAAGTTTTTCTATGGGATCTCATGTTGAAAACAGCATTTCTAGTGGCAGTAACATCAGCTAAAAGTCTTTTAGAATTGGCTGCCTTGGGGTTTTATGCCCCGTACACACGATCGAAAAATCTGGCAGCAAAAGTACGATGTGAGCTTTTGAACGTGTGTACGCTCCATCAGACTTTTGCTGTCAGAATTTCCGCCAACAAAAGATTGAGAGCTGGTTCTCAAATTTTCCGACGGCAAAAAATTCCTATTGGAAAATTCGATCATCTGTAGCAATTCCGACGCATGCTTGGAAGCATTGAACTTAATTTTCTCGGCCCATCATAGTGTTGTACGTCATCGCGTTCTTGACAGTCAAAAGTTCAGAGAACTTTTGTGTGACCGTGTGTATGCAAGCCAAGGATTTTCCTACGGAAAATCTGATCATGTGTACGCGACATAAAGAACAATTTACACCTTTCCTGGCTGACAGTTTCCATTGATTTCCATTTGAGGCAAGGGATAGTTCTACTTTTTTTTTTCTTTTTACAGAAGATGGGCAGATCAGTCTGTTGGATGTGGGAAGTCTATATTCAGTTTCAAATCGCCAGACCTTCGGTTTGTGATCTGGAGGGGGGGTTGCCAAAGCTGGTGAAGGTTATCATGCTGGCGGACAAGGGGTTGTGTTTTAAACTCATGAGCGGCAGCTTGAAGAGTCTCGCCCAGGGGCGGACTGACCATTGAGGCATGCCATGCCACTAGGGGGCCCCATCAGGGTTGCCAGGCTCAGTAAAACCAGGGACAGTATGTAAAAATCTGTGTTTTTTTTTACATCTGTCCCTGATATGTCCGAAACCAACATGCTTTTGATGTGAAAAACCTGAGATTTTAGCTTCCCTGCCTCTACATGGTGGCCATCTGTAAGCCCGGGGGCCCCATAATCTTCTATTGCCCGGGGGCCCCATGAGTTGTCAGTCCGCCCCTGGTCTCGCCAGCAAAGATATGCTAGGAAGAAACTTGACTCTACATACGTTCATTTCTCATTATCATATAGAACCAGCAGCGTTGACAACTTGTCAAGTTGGGAAAATAGTTATTGCTTCAGCTAGTGGCCATAATTAAAGTTTTTTAGTTCTACATTATCCAACCCTTGTACAAGAATTTCCCAGGTGTGTGCTGGTATGGAGCCCTCAGAGAAAATGGAAAATAGTTTTTCATACTTAACACAATTTTCTTGTCTTAAAGAGCTCTATATCAGGACAAACTCCCACCCAGTTTAGAAAAAACTAGTTACATAATGTCGTGCTAGGTGGGGGGTTCAAATTTATGAGTCATGGTCTTGATTAGTGCAGGGAGTGAACAGGACTTTGTCAGGAAAGGAAAATTGCAGTAAGTATGAAAAACTTTTTTCAGTTTTCTCTACAAAACTCAAGCTTTAAAATTGTTAATCAAGTCTCAGCTGCAAAACCAAATCCATCCACTAGATGGCACTTTGTGACATTACCATAGCAAATAAAAACCTTTGTCTGTGAAGCTTTCTGAATGAAGTAGCAAAATGAGATCAGCAGAAAAATCTTTAAAAAAGGAAAAATAAAAATGTGTATCCCCTAGATGTGCAGTAATTACAAATTACAATATTTATCACAGGTATTTATGTAGGGCATCAGTCCCTGCGAAACAGCTTACGGTCTAAAGAATTCCGCCCATCTCATATACATACTAACATATTGGGGTCAATTTAGACAGATTCCATTTACCTTACCAGCATGCATTTGGAATGTGACATGAAACTGGAGTACCTGGAGGAAACCTGTGTAAGCACAAAGGAAAGCATGCAGATAGTGTCCTGTGGGGGGATTCATACCAAGGACCCCAGTGCTGCATGGCAGAAGAGCCAACCTATAAACCTCTGTGCTGATCTTTATGGACTTCTAAAGAAGATGAAGATTGATCAAATTCTTGTAGTGTTACCCCACCACTTCTCTTGCTTATTACACGTTTTTTTTTACATAATGAATGTGAGCCATTTCATTACAATGTAGATGTAAGAAATGATGAGGCTAATTTACTAAAGAGATAAAAAGTTAAATTCGCATTACAGAAAAAAAAAAATGCAAAATGAATAGCAATAAAGTTTTTTGTAGTTGGGGTGATGTGTGGTAGGGGGCGCCATTATAAAGTGCTAAACAAATGTGCAATTCATTATTATTAAAGCGGAGCTCCACCCTAAAGTGAACTGCCGCTGATCGGAACCCTCCCCCCCTCCGGTGTCACATTTGACACCTTTCAGGGGGAGGGGGGTGCAGATACCTCTCTAAAGACAGGTATCTGCACCCACTTCCGGCCACACAGTCAGGTAAAAGACGTTTTTTTTTTCCCACATCACACCCCCCCCCCCCCGGTTGTGTGCTGGGAACACTCGGCTCCCAGCACACAGCGGGAGCCAATCAGCGGGCGCAGCGCGACTCGCGCATGCGCCGTAGGGAACCGGGCAGTGAAGCCGGAGCGCTTCACTTCCTGGTTCCCTCATCGTGGATGGAGGGGGGAGCTGCAGGGTGACGAGCGATCGCTCGTCCTCTGCTGCGGACACCGCTGGACTCCAGGACAGGTAAGTGTCCTAATATTAAAAGTCAGCAGCTGCAGTATTTGTAGCTGCTGGCTTTTAATATTTTTTTTCAGGGGGCATCCGCTTTAAGCATTTGTGATTAGACAAATATAATAAAATACAATAAAGTGCATAATGCTAATTATTGGTAAATCAAATATATACAATTTAACTATTTTGACCATTGATAACAATAAACAAAAAAATCTATAAAAAAAAAAAAGTAACAACAAAGGTGATAATAACAGTTTACTACAGACGTTGAGAATATTCACACAATAAATTGTTTTATGTTATTATGTGAAAAGCAAACTCCTGTGCACTTTTTTTCTGCAAATCATATTTGAAGTCATTTCTCAACTCTTTAATATTTGCCGATATTCGTTGCTGCACTTTTACCGTTCACTGTGCATAATGTACATGTAAGGACTCTCAGACCACGATAAACAAAAATTCTCTGGTTTCAAGAAACAAAGATTGGACTCTTTGGTCTGAATGTCAAGCATTATATTTGGAGGAAACCAGGCACCGCTCATCATCTGGCTAATACCATCCCTACAGTGAAGCATGGTGGTGGCAGCGCCATGCTGTGGGGAAGTTTTTTTAGCAGCAGGAACTGGGAGACTAGTCAAGATCGAGGGAAAGATGAATGCAGCAGAAGGGGCGTGTCCAAGATGGCCACCTGAGCGGCCGCATATCGCTGAGCTCTGCCGGCACTCCAGCCTTTTATCCTTCTTCTGAGCTCTCTGTGGATTCGAACCGGGTAGGCTATCATCCGGATGAGACGCCGATCAGGCAGGACGGCTGCTGGCAGGGGTAAGAGGCTCCGTTTCCCGCTGGCTGAGGAGATACCATCCCCTCTACCTCCCGCACGTGTGCAGGCTGAGACCGCAAGGGGGACAAACATGGCGTCGCAGACGGAGCTGCCGGAGCCAGACGCCTCTCCTCACCCGAGCTATGTGGCTGACATAATGTCGGCGATCACCCTTTGCCAGTCTACACTGACATCGAAAATTGAGGCAGTGCAGTTGGATATGGGCATCATGAGGCAGGATGTGGACAAAATCAGGTCCCGTGTGACTGAGGTGGAACAGCGGATAAGCAACACTGAGGATGAGGTTACTGAACACTCTTCTGCTATCCGCACACTGCAGAGCAAGTTGAAAGCCCTGGAGTACAAAGCAGACGACGCGGAGAGCCGCAATAGGAGGAACAATCTCCGTGTAGTGGGGCTGGCGGAGGGGGTGGAGGGCGCGAATCCTGCGGTGTTTGTGGAGGATCTGCTACGTTCCCTGCTGCCTGACGCTCACTTCTCCCCCTACTTCACAGTTGAGAGAGCGCACCGAGTCCCGCCCAGGCCCCGGGCCCCAAGGGGCTCCTCCACGGACTCTCATCCTTAGGCTCCTCAACTTTAGGGACAGGGATGAGGTGCTCCGCGCCGCCCCAGAGCCCAGGGAGAAATCCGCTATCAAAATGGCAAGCTGTTGATTTTCCCGGATTACTCCATTGAGACGCAGAAACTCCGAAAATCTTTTGATCATGTGAAGGCAGCACTGCGTGCTCGCAACATCCGGTACAGTGTCCTTTTCCCTGCTCGGCTCCGGGTCCAGGATGGAGAGACCGTTCGGTTTTTTTACCCTCCCCGCGAGAGGCCTCGGCGTGGATAGATACCCTGCCACCCCCACCGCTGATGATGAGGTGCTCTGTGCTTCTAAGCCGCCTTCTGGATCCTTGCAGTTTCTTCTGCTTAGGGGGCCCCCCCGGTTTTTGTCTCGTATATGGTGCGATGGGGGGGGGGTCGCCCTCCTTGCCCTTGGCACCGTTGTGCCAATCCTTAATCTAGTCGCAACAAGTTTAAGTACGTGCCCCTGCTTGCAGGTGTTTGAAGTAGCGCATGGATGTACTGGCCTCCCCCGTTGGGACGCTTATCTCCTGGACCTCTACTGATTATTTGTTCCTGTGTTGACTTTGAAAAACATTCTCCTTTTTTCAAATGCCATCTTTATGTTCCTTTTTTTTTTTTTTTTTCCTTATCTTGGTCAATACTTCAATGGCTCAGAGGAACATATGCTGTTATGGGTACACTTGTGTGCTTACTGGCTGCCGGCATCTCCACTGTTCTGAAGGTGCTTCTATACACGGGCCAATCCATCTGGCTCGCGTCCCTCTAGGTTAACCTTTACTGACTGGTTGTTCTGGGATTCATGCTCTCCATGATTGGGATGGGGTGGCGGGGAGGGGGGTGGGATTGGATGCTCCATGTTGGTTGGGGAGGGATGGGAGCGGTGCTGTATTCTGTTTTACACTTTTTTGTTTGTCTGTTTGATTTAGTGCTTTATGATCATATGTATGCTGAGGGTCCAGGGGAACTGCTGTGCTTATCGCATGCTATAATGTCTGCGCTATCTGCATTCATGCTTTTACTATGTTTTTATAGCCTCCTATGTCGCAAATTACTGTGATTTCATGGAATGTCCGTGGCCTGAACTCAGCAGTAAAGCGTTCCCTGGTTTTCAAGTTTCTTCGCAAGTATAGCCCCCATGTTTGCATTCTGCAAGAGACGCACCTCCAGGGTTCTAGACTCAACGGTCTCCGGCGACCCTGGGTGGGTGCGCATTACCATGCCACCTACTCCAACTACTCCAGGGAGTCAGTATTCTGATTCGCAGATCGTTGCCTTTCCGGATACTGGAGGTGCGTACGGACCCAGATGGGAAATATGTTATACTGCATGCTAGTATATATGAAAAGGATGTGGTTATAGTGGGATTGTACCTACCTCCCCCGGCTTCTGTCGCAATGCTCAATAACATTATGCCTTTGATCTTGGGGCTTGATACCCCTGAGGTATTTTTGTTGGGTGACTTTAACATGACTCCGTGCCCTGAAATGGACAGGTTGCGGGGGGGAGGGGCAGGAGGTGCCTCGTTGCTTTCCCAATGGGCGTCCACATTTGCCTTGGTGGATGTGTGGCGTTACCTACACCCGACCGTCAGGGAGTTTACGTGCCATTCTGCCGCGTGCAAATCCCTGTCGCGTATTGACCTGGCCTATGCTTCCGACGCCGCCCTTCGCTGGGTGACGGATGCGAGTATACTCCCAAGGGGTGTGTCGGATCATGCCCCTCTCAGCCTGACCCTCTCTATCTCGTCCCGCTCTGGCTCTAGCTTGTGGCGTCTGTCTAGGTTCTGGGCCACGGATGATAGGTTACAGGAACCGATTACGGAATCCCTGTGCTCGTATTGGGCCACGAATGGAGATAGTAGTTCACCGGGAGTAAGGTGGGATGCGTTTAAGGCATGGGTTAGGGGTGCGTACATCTCCAGAATAGCAATACTGCAGAGAGAGGCGTCCCGGTCACTCGAGTTTCTGGAGGTTGAGGCATCCGGCTTGGAGGCGGACTACGTGTCCTCCCCGACCCCGGATGGGTATCGGGCCTGGCAGGGAACCCTGAGGCAGCTATCCCTTCTTCGGGTAGATAATACTAAAAAAGCTTTGTTTTATTCCCAACAGCGGGTTTTCGAGTATGGGGACAAAAATGGTCGCCTGTTGGCCTGGCTGGCAAAGAGCCAGAACCCTACTACCCATATTACTAGTATTAGGGGGCAAGATGGCCAACTTATTGTGGCCCCAGACCTCATTAATTCACGCTTCGCACAGTTCTTCGAGGACCTATATGGCTCCAGGGCTAATTACACCCAGACTGAGCTGACAGACTTTTTGGGGACGATTGGGTTGCCCATGCTGGACGGGGCAGACAGGGAACGCCTAGAGGCAGATATATCACTGGAGGAGATACAGGGGGCCATTGGGTCATTGCAGGCGGGCAAAACACCAGGGTCGGATGGGCTCCCAGCCGAATTCTATTCGAACTTTGCGGACATTGTGGCACCTAAATTAAAGGCCCATCTGACTGACCTACCTTCTATTGGCAGTCTTCCTGACTCCATGGAGGAGGCGATTATTGTGCTGATTCCCAAACCCGGTAAGGACACCCAGGATTGCGCTTCTTATAGGCCTATTTCACTTTTAAACGTTGATGCCAAAATTCTAGCGAAAGTTCTGGGCGTGTCGACTTTCGACTGTCATTGAAGCGCTGATTCATGTGGACCAGACGGGGTTCATGCCGGGTAAGGGAACAGACATAAACTTAAGGCGCCTTTTTCTTAATCTCTCACTCCCGCATGACAACCAGGGTACTAGGGTCATCGCTTCCCTGGAGGCCGAAAAGGCGTTTGACTCGGTGGAATGGGTCTATCTCTGGGAGGTTCTGCGACGGTATGGGTTTGGTCCCAAATTCCTTCGTTGGTTGCAACTTCTATACAGAGCTCCCAGGGCACGTGTTCGTACCAATGAATGTCTATCGCAGACATTTTCCCTTAATAGGGGTACGCGGCAGGGGTGCCCCCTGTCTCCCTCCTTGTTTGCCCTGGCCTTGGAGCCCCTGGCTATTCTGATCAGGGAGTCTACTGGGGTCAGGGGACTGAAGGTGGGACGCCTGGAGGAGAAGTTGTCCTTGTACGCGGACGATGCCCTTCTCTACCTCAATGATGCGGGTCCATCACTCACTGCCGCCCTTAATATTTTTGATACGTTTGGCGTATTTTCGGGTATACGGATCAATTGGTCCAAGTCTGTGCTTTTTCCAATTGATGAGCGGGCGACCACCTCGGCCTCTTCCTCCCCATTAAAATGGGTTGTAGAGTTTCGGTATTTGGGAGTGCAGGTGACTAGAAAGGTGGCGGATTTTTTTGACAAAAACCTACAACCGCTTTTAACGCTACTTAAAACGTGTTGCTCTTCGTGGTCTGGGCTCCCACTAAATCTTCTAGGCCGCATCAACCTAATAAAAATGATGATTCTCCCCAAATTTAATTATATATTTCGTAACTGTCCTGTCTGGGTGCCGAATTCTTTCTTTCAAGAAATAGACAAATGCATACTCTCCTTTATATGGAATGGGGCCTCTCCCCGTATGGCAAAAATTACGTTGTATCTTCCCCCTCAGTTGGGTGGCCTGGCGCTGCCTAATTTTAAGGTCTACTTCTGGGCGGCAATGCTGGTGTCCGCCTACTGGTGGTTTCAGAGTTCTAGAGCTAATGCGGCCACCTGCTTGGAGGCTGCCTTCCTGGGGTCCCTGTTGGATCTCCGGAACTTTATTTATAGGGGGCCGGGGGCGTACCGAGTCCTTCCGGGTCCGACGAGGGTCACGTGGCGAATCTGGAGGGCTGCGACACGTCACTTTTCCATACCGGGCCAGTTATCCCCTGCTCAGCCTCTGTGGGGTAACCCTGCCCTTTCCCATTTCCGCACTATTCCAGATCCCCAGCTGTGGGCGAGATACGGGGTTAAAACTATTAGTGACATTATGCCCATGGGTACTCTCCTGACCTTTGCACAGTTGTCTCAGCGGTTCCAGCTGCCGGGCTGGATGTTATTTCGATACTTCCAGTTGCGGCATGCTGCTGCGGCTCAGTTTCCTCAGAGTCCTATTCTTAAAATGGATCCTATAGAAGACATTTTAATGCCTGGGGACCTGGACAAGCCATTGTCAACGCTGTATGGAGCTCTCCTGGGCACTGACATACCCAGGATGGAGAAACTTTGGGAATATTGGAAGGAGGACATTCCCTCCTTGGATAGGGAGGATTGTTTAGAACGGGGACCCAAGATTGTAATATCATCCCGAGATAAGTTGATCCAGGTTAAGTTTCTCCACCGGGTTTACTACACTCCTGTAAGATTGCAGAGGATGTACCCTGATCGGGACCCTATGTGTCCTAGGTGCAAACTTCACCAGGGGTCGTACATACATATGTTCTGGGAATGCCCTGTCATTTTGGCATACTGGAGTGCGGTCTTTGATGAAATCAACCTTCGGATGCAGCTTGACCTGGTCCCTACGCCCTCCCTGGCCTTGTTGGGCATTCCTGATGACGATCAGCGCTCTCATCATTCCAAGCTGCTCATTGCCCACCTCCTCTATTATGCCAAAAAAGAAATTCTGATGAAGTGGGTGTCCCCGGATCGGCCGGCATTGTCCGCCTGGGAGGCTATGGTAAACGCATCCCTGCCATTGTATAAAATGACCTATTCCAACAGGGGATGTCATTGGAAATTTGAAAAGGTGTGGGGCCCTTGGATGTTGACTTAACAAGTGTTGGAGGGTGGGGTCTAGATGTTAGATATACCTACTGCTGTTTCTATCAGGGTTTTTTTTTTATTTATTGTTTTTGGGTGAATCTTTAATGGGTTTGGTTTACGGACTTTGTGCAACGTTTCTTGCCCGCAATGATCCACGTAGGATGTACTGCACTAGCCTACTATGACTTTTGTTTGCTTATCTGGTTTGTGATACGCATCTGTCTCTCTGCATATGTTGTCTAATGCATATTTTTCAATAAAGCACAACTGTTTGTTAAAAAAAAAGATGAATGCAGCAATGTACAGACACATCTTTGATGAAAACCTTCTCCAGAGTGCTCTGGACCTCAGACTGGGGCGAAGGTTCATCTTCCAACAGGACAAAGACCCAAAACACACAGCCAAGATAACAAAGGAGTGGCTATGGAACAATTCTGTGAGTGGCCCAGCCAGAGCCCAGACTTGAACGCGATTGAACATCTCTATAGAGATCTGAAAATGGCTGTGCACCAACGCTCCCCATTCAACCTGATGGAGCTTGAGAGGTCCTGCAAAGAAGAATGGGAGAAACTGCCCAAAAATAGGTGTGCCGAGCTTGTAGCATCATACTCAAATAGATTTGAGGCTGTAATTGGTGCCAAAGGTGTTTCAACTAAGTATTGAGGAAAGGCTGTGAATACTAGTGATCATGGAATTTTTTTATTTTACGTTTTTTTATTCTAAACACATTTTCAAAGAAACTTCTTTCACGTTGTCATTAAGGGGTATTGTTTGTAGAAAATAATGAATTTAATTCATTTTTGAATAAGGCTGTAACATAACAAAAATGTGGAAAAAGTGAAGCGCTGCGAATACTTTCCAAATGCACTGTATGTCAATTAATCCAAAAAAACATTTTTTTATATGCACTTGAGTAGTCCATTATTTTTAGCAACCTTCACAATGCAACATCCATCTATTACTATACTTGCATGTGTCTGGGCTGTTCCCGTTTTTAACTTTTGTGGAAGTTTGAAACCAAAAGGCAAAACTTGGGTTCATTCACACTATGGGTGGCCTGCATTTAACTGATAAAGGTGAAGTGTGGGGGAAAAAAGTAGCATGTCTGCATTTTTCCGCAGTGCACTGGATGGTAGATTTGTCACAGCAGTGTAATGCACTGTACAGTGACATTAACCACTTGCCTACTGGGTATCTTTTCACCTCCTTCCTGCCCAGGCCAATATTTTCAGCTTTCAGAGCAGTAACACTTGAAATGACAATTGTGCGGTCATGCAACTGTACCAAAATGAAATTTGTATCATTTTGGGACAGATAGAGCTTTTGTTTTGGTGGTATTTAACCACATCATTACTGGGCACTTAAACCCCCTTCCTGCCCAGACCAATTTTCAGCTTTCAACGCTGATGCATTTTGAATGACAATTGCGCGGTCATACAACACTGTACCCAAAATTATATTTTTATAATTTTTTCACCACAAATGGAGAATTTTTTTGATCACCTCTGCGGTTTTTATTTTTTGTGCTATAAACAAAAAAGTCAGAAAAAAAAAAAAAAAAAAAACAATTTTTTTTTACTTTTTGTTAGAATAATATCCCATTTAAAAAAAATGGGCCGATATGTATTCTTCTACATATTTTTGGTAAAAAATAAAAAAATAAATCGCAATAAGCGTTTATTGATTGCTTTGCGCAAAAGTTATAGCGCCTACAAAATAGGGGATAGATTTATGATTTATTTTTTACTAGTAATGGCAGCAATCTGCGATTTTTGTCAGGCCTGCAATATTGCGGCGGACACATCGGACACTTTTGACACTATTTTGGAACCATTCACATTTACACAGGCAACAGTGCTATAGTAATGCACTGATTACTATATAAATGTGACTGGCAGGAAAGGGGTTAACACTAGAGGGCGGCGAAGGGGTTAAATGTATTCCCTGGGAGTGATTCTCACTGTGGGGGGAGGTGACCAATCTGTGTCCCTATGTACAAGGGACACAGCATCGGTCTCCTCTCTCCCTGACAGGACGTGGAGCTCTGTGTTGACACACAGAGCTCCACATCCCTGCTCTGTCACTGCCGATAGCGGGTACCTGGCAGACATCACAGCCGCCAGGCACGCGCATCGGCATCTCAGCGATGCGCCGGGCACAGTTTTTCCCAGCGGTGCGCGGGGAATGCAAATAAAAGGATATCCAGGGACATTCACTCCGCAGTTGAGAGCCGCGCTGTGGACGTCTTTTGTCTACAGCGTGGGTCTCAAGTGGTTAATCACCATTGTTAATACCAAACATTTAAAAATAAAAAATGTGTTCTAAAATTGTGCAAATAAGGGAACTGACACATGCTGATCAGGCAGCCCTGGCGATTAGTGCCCCGATCATCAGTCTAAATGTCCCCTGTCACAAGATAGCTGGTTATCAGATTTCCTTTCCTCACACAGTGACAGCCGTGGGGAAAGGGAATGCCAATAATAGGCATTTGTTTACATGTGACGAGCTGCAATTGGACACAGCTCATCACATGGTAAAGGGCCGCTGTAATTGGCCCTTTACCTCAATCTGTGAGCAGCTGTCCAACAGACACCATGATCACAGAGTTCGCCCAGAGGGAGCGCAAGGTTCTGGGGAGGACATCAATAGACGCCCTCCCAAAACAGGACGACCTCGCTGCAAGCAGTCTTTCGGCTATAGCGCAGTCAGCAAGTGGTTAACTAGGTGTCATGTGAAACGGAACGGAACAGAAATTCTGCACAAGAGATGGGTGCAGATAAATGGGTACAACGTATGAAGGATTTTTTTTCATCTCTGTATCACTTGATAGGAATTTTAGTGGGTGTATATTTTATTGGGTGTATGTAACGGTTTCCAACCACTGAACAGATGTGTTATTGCAACAGAGTATACTTAGTAATCATGGAGTAGTTTCTCAGCATGCATAAAGGCTAACTAGCTGTCAAAATCCACATGCAGTTTAATGAAAGCTGTAAAGTGTCACCATTTGTGAAATTAGAGCACTGCAACAGTTAAAAACTCAAATCTAAATATTAAAAACTCCCTCTAATTATGTATGCATGAATGTGTTTTGAAATATAACGAGCATACATAATTCAAATCAATCCTGATATCCAAGTTCTGTCACCTGCAATCTGACTGGGGGATGGGTGGAGCAGCATCAAGTAGAGCTGCACAATTAATCGTTAAACCATGGGTCTTCAAACTATGGCCCTCCAGTTGTTGAGGAACTACAATTCCCATCATGCCTAGTCATGTCTGTGAATGTCAGAGTTTTACAATGCCTCATGGGATATGTAGTTCCTCAACAGCTGGAGGGCCGTAGTTTGAGGATGCCTGCGTTAAACAATCGTGATCTCGATTCAACCCCCTTGATGATCTCCAATGCAGAGTTTGCCGATACTTTCATATAACAAGTGGAGAGACTTTATCTGCTCACTCAGCTAAGGGCAGTCTGCCAAGTTTGTAACATAAAACATTGTAACCAACTTTCTTCTTAGGCCCCTTTCACATGTGCGGACCGTATGTCCGCATTTTCATCCATCCGCTGCGGATGAAAACGGGACATACATTGGTCCCTATGTGATTGCGGGTGTCAGCGGATGAATATCCACTGCCACCCGTAATCATCCACCTCTGCAAAGATCCGCTTTTGCGGACGGAAGAAAACACTATTTTTTCTTCCGTCTGCAAAGCGGATCGGATGAACAGGGACATACGGTCCTTGTTCATCCGATCCCCCCATAGGGGAGAGCGGAGAAAAAACAGGGCGGTCCCTGCACAGTGTGCGGGGACCGCCCTGTCAGCCGTCAGCTCAGCGGGGATTTACAGAGGATCCCGGCTGAGCAGACGGAGCGGATCAATACTGATCCGCCCCGTGTGAAAGGGCCCTTAGAGCAAACTTCTGTGTGTAAATGCAGGAAGTTTAACCACTTAAAGTCCAAATCTTTTTCTGACACTTGTTTAAAGCGGAGGTTCACCCTAAATATAGTCTTTCTCATGTGATCCAGCATACTGTGTAATCTTCAATTTTAATTTCTTTCCCCCGCGGTGGATGGCGCCTATACAGCCCGTCACATCTTACGAAAATAGCCGATTTAGGACTCGGGTATTCTCGGCGCAATGTGGCGCCTGCGCACAGACCTAGGAGCTGACTGCGCAGGCGCCGTATTTCTCCGAGTCCTATTCCGGCTTTTTTCGGAGGGCGTGACGCGCCATAGCCGTAGGACTCGGAGAGGCGCCGCATTTCGCCGAGATTACCCGAGTCCTAAATCGGGTATTTTCGTAAGATGTGACGCGCTATACTGGCGCCATCCACCAAGGGGGAAAGAAATTAAAATTGAAGATAATACAGTAAGTGGGGGATTTAAAAAAAACGCCAGTATGCTGGATCACATGGGAGAGATTATATTTAGGGTGAACCACCTCTTTAAGTTAAAAATCAATATTTTTTGCTAGAAAATTACTTGGAACCCCCAAACATTATATATATATTTTAGCAGAGACATTTTTCGGGTTGTAAAAAACAACGGTTTTTAAAAATGTCATTTAAAATGATCGTGTGTGGGCTTTTTTCGAACATGCTCTATTTTTTCACGACGTTTTAAACGTCGTTTTTCGGGTTGTAAAAAAATTATCTTGTGTGGGCTTTACGACGTGAAAAACGCATGCTCAGAAGCAAGCTATGAGACGGGAGCGCTCGTTCTGGTAAAACTAGCTTTCGTAAAGGAGTAAGCACATTCATCACGTTGTAACAGACAGAAAAGCGCGAATCGTCTTTTACTAACACAAAATCAGAAAAGCAGCCCAAAGGGTGGCGCCATCCGAATGCAACTTCCCCTTTATAGTGCCGTTGTACGTCACCACGCTTTGCTAGAGCATTTTTTTAAACGATCGTGTGTGGGCAACGTCGTTTTTTCAAGAGCCTGAAAAACATTGTTTATTACAACCCGAAAAATGATCTTGTGTAGGCGGCATAAGGAATAAAATGGCTATTGCTGCAATATTTTATGTCACACTGTATGTGTCCAGCGGCCTTTCAAATGCAATTATTTGGGGAAAAAATTCACTTCAATGAATAATAAAAATAAATAAATAAATAAATAAATAAAAACAGTAAAAGTTAGCCCAATTTTTTTGGGTTTTAATGTGAAAGATGATGTTACGCCGCAAGAATCGTGACCTATCTTCCAAGCAAAAAAATTTGTGATTCGCATTTTAGCCAGAATGATGCAGCTCCATTAAGGTTATAATGAGTTGCACAGAGATATCAGTCTCGCACTGGTAACATGCATACAGGTCTGTATAGCAGAGAGATAACCTGATCAGTATGCTGCTGCTCATTCATTGTTCAACCAGCAGCCTGGGGGCAAGTTGTGTTCCTTGCCATGTAAAATGTTTTTCACCATCCTGGCTATGAACAGTAACTTTGCTTTTGCTCAATTTGTTGCAGTAACATTAAAAATTGCAATTAAATATCCCAAGATAGAAAAAAAAAAAACACAAGTCAGACTGAAGTGTCATCAGCATTTAATTTTATGCAACAGTCCCATCCAGGATTTAAAAAAAAAAAATAACAGCGGACACAGGACTCTCCACATAGTGCAGATATTAAATATAGGATTACATTCATTCAGCATTACTGATTGCTTACCAGTAACACACGTGGCTTCGAAGACCAATCAATCATCGAAATGGTCAAAATTAAAAAAACAGGATTAGTTGGAAAGAAGTTTGTAAAAATAAAAGAATAAATTATATTGCTTTCCTGTGATAATGCATTGGCGTCATAAAGTACAAAGTGCATAGCAAAAATATGTTCTCACCACAGGCTGCAGCACATTAAAGCAAGATTTAATAAGTTCAGAAAAAATACATTTGTTCAAAGACGGAGATATTTCCAGTGTATGCCGGGCAGTAATTATATATTAATGGGTATGCCGTTTCTGCGTCCTTAGAGTATTGGTGCTGACTTTTTCTAGCTGTAAGAAGAAAATGCATAGCAATTAGTAAGTGTATCACTAATTATTTATAGCATAGACAAAAATGACTGCAGGGGCTTTTCCCCCTGGGAGTCTAAGGTACATTTATTAACGGGGGGCACATTCCCACTGGCCTAAATACCCAAATTTTCTTTGAGTCCAATATGTGGCAAATGTATGCAGTGAGGGACTTTGTGGGATTCAATAGGAAATCTTTAATAAAATCAGTGATTCACCATTTGAAAAACAGCAAATGCTTAAAAAGGGCAACTCCACTTTCGTGGGGGAAAAAAAATAATATAGCAAATAAAGAAAAAAAATATTATAGAGTATACAATTGCGATACAAGTCATATTGTCATTGAATGTTAATGCAATTTTCTGAGAATGCGATGGAATATGGCTACATAGAGTTGTTTGTACACAGAATGTGTACTGACCACTCCCCAGAAACATAATTTCCTGTTTGTGCGATTGGGTCACCAATTTTCCCAGAAGTCTGCCTAAAAAAGTCAGATTTCAGGCATCCCCTGCAACAAAAATATCATTTTTGGTGAGACATTCCCAGTAGGAACACGTCTAAAGGGATGCAGGCCCAGCAGCTTTCCTCATGATTGACCTGCAGGTGCCACAGCTGACTGATAATTATGAAACCACTCCCATTAGACCCACTCATTATTGAGGCTCAGAGGAACATACAGGGATAACTTCAGAACAACAAAAAGGTAGGACAAGTCGCGGTATTGAGATCGTTTGAGCTTTTTTGAGCTTAAAAGGGGTTCTAAAGGTTCGGTTTTGCATTAAGTTGAAAAAAAAAAAAAAAAAAACTGGCAATGACGGTCTCCCCAGCCCCCCGGTTTTACTTACCTAAGCCCCAAAACTCTATGGGCTTGTTCCCATGACGGTTTCCCCCAGCTTGAGTCGGCTCCTCATTGGATATTGATAGCAGCGCAGGCGCAGCCATTGGCTCAGGCTGCTGTAAATCATATCCAATGATGTGGCGTGCTGGGGGTGGGGCCGAGTGATACAGTGAGCGGCTATAGCGGCTCCTCCCCGCAAGAGCTTTCCACAATGCGAGCTCGCATGAAGGTGGAAAGTTCTTGCGGGGAAGAGCCGAGACAACCGCCGAGGGACCCCAGAAGACGTGGATTGGGGGCGCTCTGTGCAAAACGAGCTGCACAGTGGAGTATAACATGTTTGTTATTTAAAAAAATAATAATTCTCTTTAGTGATCCTTTAAGAGTTTTGTTTTTTCACAGAACCTCCCCCATGTTTCCTATATATGTGCTTTTTCAAGCTTTGAACATTTTTGGGAACTTAGGCGTCTTTTGTGCTCAAAAGCTCCTCTCAAAAAGTTTGAAGGGTTTTTTTGTTTTTTTGCCTGTAAGCACATATGCCTTTAAACTCCTGAAAAAGCCAAAGTGTGTATGGACACATTGGCCAACATTTAGGGAGTTTCCAGGCAGAAAAAATAAATTAGAGCTCAAAAGCCTGTGGAAGCCATTTTTTAGATGCTCTGTGTATGAGCCATAGTGCTCCATGCACACTGGGCTTAAGAAAATGTTGCTCCCAGTGTACATGGACCCAAAAAGGTTTTTAACCACTTCAGCCCCGGACCATTTAGCTGGTCAATGACCGGGACACATTTTGCGATTCGGCACTGTGTCACTTTAACAGACAATTGCGAGGTCGTGCGACGTGGCTCCCAAACAAAATTGGTCGTCCTTTTTTTCTCACAAATAGAGCTTTCTTTTGGTGGTATTTGATCACCTCTGCGGTTTTTATTTTTTGCGCTATAAACAAAAATAGAGTGACAATTTTGAAAATAAAATTAACATTTTTTTACTTTTTGCTATAATAAATATCCCTCAAAAATATATATAACAAAATTTCCTCAGTTTAGGCCAATACGTATTCTTCTACATATTTTTGTAAAAAAAAAATAATAATAATAAGCGTTTATTGATTGGTTTGCGCAAAAGTTATAGCGTCTACAAAAGAGGGGATAGTTTTGGGCATTTTTAATAATATTTTAATAATATATTATTTTTTTTTACCAGGGAAGGGGTTGCAGTAAATTTGCACAGAGCAGCCCAGATTCTCCTCTTCTCTGGTCCCTTTTCTGTGATCCTGGCCCCTCCCTCCCGTTGATTGCCCCCACAGCAAGCAGCTTGCTTTGGGGGCACCCGAGCCAAGTCACCAAGTCACAGCTCCCTGTGTCTATTCAGATGGGACTCAGGTAAGTATTGGGGGGGGGGGGCAAGGAGGGACTGCTGCACACAGAAGTTTTTTTTTAACTTGATGCATAGAATGCATTAAGATAAATAAAAAATTCTGCCTTTTAACAACTTTCTGAATTTATGAGTGTATTTTATCACATACAATCTCACATCTGTTGGTGTTTTTTCTGAATGCGATGATTGCAGTATATGTTACCAGTGTTTTAGAAAACGAAACGCGTCGGGAGGATACTTTGACCCTACTGCCTGTCTGATTTTTACATGCATTATGTTCATTCAAATGTGAGTGTAAATTTTTTTCTTATCATGCTAAGTAAACTTTTTATCCAGATTTACGCTATGTGCATTTCCATATTTTTTTTTTCACCACCTTTAATCTGGGTCTTCTGAGCCATACACTGCATTAGTGGCTTGTTGATGTGGTGGCTACAATATCCATCTGGCCTTCTATCAACTATGTACTAATAGACCTTGATGAGTCACTACCCTGTTTTAATACTGGAGTATATCTGGAAGCCGTAACCAATGTCTTATAAGCGTGTCAGACCTAATAAGTATATACTTATCTTGGTCCATATTATCTGGTAAGCCTCTCATCATTTTTACTGGTGGTGGAGCACTTATCTGGATTCTTCAGCACTTAGTCACATTTAATTGAACTGGTTGGAATCTTCAGAGACGTTTATTATCCAAAGTACAACTTAAAGAGGATGGCCCATCAAAAAAGACTTAGTTAGACTTACCGGTGACGGTATTTCTAAGAGCCTTTCAGGACAACCTTGCAGAGAGAGCGCAGCTCCGCCTCTTCATTAGGAAACACATGTAGATCCTTTAAAACCCCTCCTCTTCCACCATGGCCTCAGTTATTGTGGTCCGACTCTCTGAAAGACAAAGCACAGAAAACCACAACACCATGATAGATTTATAACTATTACTTTAACATACATTTATGGTGGGAAATAGCGGTTGTCCTGAAAGGCTCTTAGAAATACCGTCACCGGTAAGTCTAACTAAGTCCTTCTCAACTCGCCTTTCAGGACAACCTTGGAGAGGATAAACAAGTAACTTACCCAAGGGTGGGACTACTGCCTGCAACACCTTTCTGCCAAAGGCCTGATCGGCAGCAGACAATAGGTCCAACCTGTAGTGTCTTAAGAAAGTTGAATAGTTGGACCAGGTGGCGGCCTTGCAAATCTGCTCGGGTGTCGCACCTGCTCTTTCAGCCCAGGATACAGCAGTTGATCTTGTTGAATGTGCTAGAATGCCTGAGGGAGGCGTAATTCCTTTGGCTTTGTAAGCTTCCATAATTGAGAGTTTTGGACGCTTTTTCCCCCTTACGAGGGCCTGAGAAAAGTATAAACAGGGCATTTGTTTTCCTGAAATCTTTGGTGACTAAAAGATATTGTACGAGGCACCTTCTCAAGTCTAAGGTATGAAACGCTTCTTCGCCAGCGTTGGAAGGATTCAAAGAAAAAGTGGGTAAAATAATTTCCTGCGAACGGTGAAAATTTGATGCCACTTTTGGAAGGAAAGCAGGATCCGTCTGAAGAATTAAACGATCTGGAAAAATTCTTAAGAAGGGTTCGGTAATGGCCAGAGCTTGGAGCTCACTAACTCGTCTTGCTGAGGTTATTGCCACCAAAAAAACTGTTTTGAAAATTAAATTTCTTAATGAACTATCCTCTAATGGCTCGAACGGTGCTCCCGTTAAGCCTTGCAAGACAACTGATAAGTCCCAACTTGGAAAAATTTTAAGGGTCACTGGTCTGTTTCTTGAGAGTGCCCTGAAAAACCTGGAAATCAAAGGTTCTCTGGATAGAGTCTTTTCAAAATAAACAGAAAGAGCCGCTACTTGCGTTTTTAATGTACTGGATGCGAGACCCTTCTCCATTCCCTCATGAAGAAATTCTAGCACCGAGACTACATCTTTGGTCTGGAAATTTTTAGAAGAACATCAGGAATTACATTTCTTCCAAACTTTCCTGTAAATAGACCTGGTTATTTCTTTCCTGCTTGACAATAAGGTCCTCACTACTTTGTCGGATAAACCTTTGTTTTTTAAGATGTCTTCTTCAGTAACCAGGCGCACAGGTGCAACCTGTCTGTTTCTGGGTGGCACACTGAGTCCTGCACTAGAAGGTCCTTCCTGGCTGGAAGCTCCCATGGGGGTTCTAAGGTTTAGCACTGAAGCTGGAAGCTCAAGGCCATGGGGGTTCTACGGCCAGATTTAGCACTGAAGCAGAACCAAGGCCTTTTCGGCCAGAACGGAGCGATTAGAATCAGGTTGGTCCTTTCTTCCCTGAATTTCCTTAAAACTAGAGGAATTAGGGGCAGGGGGGGAAAGGCATAGCACAAACGGTAATCCCAAGGATGGGCTAGAGCATCTATGCCTATTGCTCCGTCTCCCCTGTGTAGGGAAAATAATTCTTGGACCTTGGCATTTTGTTGGTTGGCAAAAAGATCCACTTGAGGACGGCCCCATTTCGTTGTGATCATGTTGAATATTTCCTGATTTAGGCTCCACTCCGACTCTAATACCTTCCTTCTGCTTAGCAGGTCTGCTAGTAAGTTCTGGGACCCCTTTAGGTGAATTGCTGACAGCGAGGCTAGATTCCTTTCTGCCCATGCTAACAGTTGGTTGGCCAGTTCCATCAGCCCTTGGCTTCTGGTCCCGCCTTGTTTGGTCATATAGGCCACTGCTGTTGTGTTGTCCGACAACACTTGAACATGATGACCTTTTAACAGCTGTTGGAAAGCCAGGAGACCCATGAAAATGGCCTTTAATTCTCGCCAGTTTGATGACCTCCTTGCGTCCACCTTGGACCAAGATCCTTGTGCTGTCTGCCCGTCCAGGTGAGCTCCCCACCCCCAAGAACTTGCGTCCGTCGTCAGACGCTTGTCCGAAGGGAGGACCCACGAGAGACCTTTTGATAGGTTGGCCTGGTCTCTCCACCACCATAGGGACCTTTTTACTTTTGAGGTTGGCCTGAAAAGTTTCTCCAGAGACTCCTGATGAGACCAAACTTGTAGGATGTTTTTTTGTAGCGATCTTGAGTGCGACCTTGCCCATTGTACAGCCGGAATCGAGGCCGTCAAATGGCCTTGTACTGCCATTGCTGTCCTTACAGATACTGCTAGATTCGTCTGTATCTGGCGTATTGAGGTATTGATTTTCTCTATTTTTTCTTGAGGGAGAAACACCTTCTGGAAGACTGAGTTGATGTTGTAACCCAGGAACCTCGTCTCCTGTGAGGGGTCTAGGTCGATTTCTCCAGATTCAACAACCAGCTAAGGCTCTTGAGGTGTGATTGAGCCAACTGGAGATCTATCACCAACTGGTCTTTTGAATCTGCGAAAAACAGGAGATCGTCCAGGTATGGAACAACCGAGACCCCCCTCAGCTTCAGAGGCTCTAAGGCTTCCGCCATCACTTTGGTAAAGATCCTGGGGGAGGAAGACAAGCTGAACGGCAGAGCCCTGAATTGTAGATGCCAAATTGACATCCCTAGGTTGACTGCCAATCGCAGAAATCTCTGGGAAGCCTGCGCTATTGGTATGTGGAGGTATGCATCTCTTAAGTCTAGAGATGCCATGAAGCACTTTGGTGTTAGTAACTTTGTTATCGTATGGATAGTGTCCATGCGGAAGTGCTTGTATCTTATTGCCTTGTTCAGGATCTTCAGATTTAAATTAAACAAAATTTACCCAAGGGTTTTTTCACTAGGAATATGTGGGAGTAGAAACCCTTCCCCTCCTGGTGTTTTGGAACCTGGATAATAACTTCCTGTTGTATCAAATCCTTCAGAAGAATCATCATCGCGGAAGCTTTCTCCCGATCCTTTGGAAGGGCTGTGACATAAAACCTGGATGGCGGACATTCTGCCCATTTCAGATTGTACCCCTGTGCAATGATGTTTTTTACAAAGGGACTTTTGACCCACAGATTCCACTGGAAAGAAAGCGGACAATCTTCCTCCCACTGGAGTCAGATTGTCATTTGTCTTTAGAGGTCTGTTCTTGGGGGGATCTGAAAAGAATTCCTCCTCTTCCTCTACCCCTCTGAGGAACCCAGCGTTTTTTATTTTCTTCCTTTCTGTAGGTTTGTTGAAAAGGATGAAAATTTTTCTTTATGGGAGGTTTCTTTTTAGGTGGAAAGGCTTTCTTTTTGTCTGCTGTTCTGTCCAGAACTTTTTCTAAATCTGGTCCGAACAACAAATCACCTGAAAAGGGTAGTCCACAAAGCTTAACTTTTGAGGCTGTGTCCCCTGTCCATGTTTTGAGCCAAACTGCCGGATCTGGCTGCCATTTTGATTGACTCCGCTGATGCGTCTGCCATATACCCGATTGATCTTAGAATCAGGGGAAAAGACTCCAATAAATCTTTCCTTGGTGTGCCTGCTTTAACATGGCCCATAAGTTTTTCCACCCAGAATTCTAAATTTCTTGCTACCACTGTAGAAGCCATAGCTGGTTTAAAGCTAAGTGAGGTAGAGTCCCAGGCCTTTTTTAGCAAAGAGTCCGCCCTTTTATCGATGGGGTCCTTCAAAACCCCCATATCCTCGAACGCCAGGTCTGTGCGTCGAGATACTTGGGAGAAGGCCGCATCTACTCAAGGTTTTTTTATTCCACACCTCAGTATCCTCATCATTAAAGGGGAATCTTTTCCTCAAGCTTTTAGGAAAGAAATGACCCCTTTCCGGGTCTTTCCACTCTTTTTTAATCATATCCAACACCACCTTGTGGACTGGAAACACTTTATACCTGGATTCATCCAAACCCTGATACATTTTGTCGTGAAGTGACAACTGAATTTTTTCCTCCTGAATTTTGAGAGTAGTATAAATTGCAGAAAGCAGATCGTCCACTTCGTCTAGAGCAGGGGTGGGCAACCTTGGCCCTCCAGCTGTGATGAAACTACAAATCCCATCATGCCTCTGCTTTTAGGAGTCATGTCTGTGATTGTCAGGGTCCTGCAATGTCTCATGGGACTTGTAGTTTCACCACAGCTGGAGGGCCGAAGGGCCCATCCATAGTACCCCATACTGCTTTTAGATATATTTTTCACGTGATTTTACTCATTTATTTTAAATAAAGCCTTCATTGGTTTTTTGATCTGCACCATTGGGAGCATTTCTTTTTTCTTTTTCCCATGCCACACATGTTGTGTTGATACATGAGCCTGGCCATCCCTCCATTGGCCTTTTGTTATCCGGGTTCCTGTCCCTGAAGTGAGGTATCCGACCAAGATTGAATCCATCATCTCAGCTGGAGTGACCATCGCTGCAAAACCTTTCACGCACAGAGCCCAGGGTCCGCTGTGACCACCATGCCTGATCTGACTTGCTGTTAGTACTAACATGTGAGTTCACCACAGCTGGTAAGAGTATCCATTTCCATTGATTTTGATAGTCTGAAGGTTGCTACAGACAAGCCACCATTGTTGTCTTAATTTCCTTGAACTGGCATCATATGTGAAGATTTCATTCATCCATTTGGGACACACCTATGAACTATTCATTTTTGTTTATTTTGTTTGGTTGGTTTTTTCACTCATCAGTTTGCCAACATATGTATGGACTATATCAGTATTCCACACATGTTGAGTACAATTGTCTTTTACTATGCTTTTACATACAATTTTTGTTTGATTTCACATTGTTATGTCATGTGAATTTGGCAGCATTTTCACGAAACTAATTAGTATAGCGCTGCACTTTCTTTCTCCAAGTGAGAAATTCAGACAAAGAACACAAACATTTAAAAAAACATTTAAAAGGGGAAAATCAAAGGAAAATGTAAGTGACCCAACAACGCACAAGCTTAAAAGGAACCTATTTAGAAAATAAAAAAACAAACCTTTACAACCCCTTTAAGATTGTAGGTACCCTTAGGCCTCATTCACACATGGCGGACTCCGTCGTGACGGAGTCCGCCAGCTCAGCGGGAGATCAGTCCGCAGATCTCCGCTGAGCCGACGGGTGACAAGCTCCTCTCTGCTCACTGAGCAGGGAGGGGCTTGTGCAGCACCGCTGATTCCAATGGAGCGATCTGATGAAAACGAACAGCATGTCCGTTTTCGTCAGATGTCACCTGATCCGATCCGCCATGACGGATAGGGATGTGGCACCTATACGTCTGTTTTTAGCGTATCGGATCAGGTCGGATGTCAGCGGACATGTCTCCGCTGACATCCGACGCTCCATAGGGATGCATGGAGCAGCCGTTCAAGTCCGCCGTCAAAACTGACAGGTGGACCTGAACGGTCTGTAAGTGTGAATGAGGCCTTACTCTACCAAAAATCTCATCACGTGTGGGGCACAACAGGTACTAGGTACTGCTACATGAATTGCCAATATTCCAAAGTTCTAAAGAGTCACATTTATTTTTCAGTGTGAAGTTGTTACCTTCATTAACAAAAAACTCAGCCATGTAAAAAGCCACTTGTACAGCTTCAGCAGTATGGGAAATAGCAGAGGAGGTCTTCCACTCGAATGGATTCTTTTCTGGGTGCCATATAACTCCATAAAATGGGTAATCATATGCTGGAAAATACAGAATACAGGCTGTCAGAACAGTCAACACTCAGAAGAATTCTGGTTATGCTTCTACAGACCAGCATAGGTTACATTCACTGCAACAGAAACAAAGAAGCAAACTGTTTGCAGGGTGAAAAAATTCAATTTTATCCAAACTTTACTACCATTCTGATCTAGGCCTTACCCAACTGCTACTTCAATTAATAACTCGGACAGCTTTCCTTCTGGGATAATAGGTTGCTATTGGACCCATCAAAGCATCCACATCTCTATTGCCTTTGGCGAGAACCCCCTTCTCTTCCAACATGCAATAAAGACCCCGTTTTGTTTAAAATGGCCATCAGCAGCTACCCGATATGATTAAGCACTAAGTATTAATGTGAAACGCGTCAGTGTGAGTCTTATTTTTGCTGTGGCTTGTAGTATTTTTATCCTGTTTTACTATTAAAAGGCAACAAATATTTTTCAGAGTGAGGCTGTCCAAATAAATTTCTTTATCTGCAGTCAGTGTCTCACAAGGAAACGACAAGCTCATTGGCTTGGATGTACATAACAGAGGTTGTGTGGGGCTCGTTTACACCTATGTCTGAAGAATGATCCATGGTGGATCGCTTTTCAGAGAACGATGGAGGCACAACTGACAGGTATTAGGGGAGGAGATACTGCCATCTCCTTGATGCCTTTTTATTTCCTAATAGGGCATTTGAATAAAAATACCTGCACAAAAGCTTAGTGTTTGGTTCATGGTTCCAGACCTTTTCCCTTGAATATATTGCATTCGGTGGCAATACTGCCTCTGAAGAAGTAACAATTTAACAGATGTAATACGCCTACCCCAGTCCATCTGAAACATAAAAGTTTTTAGATGGAATTGTACTTTATGTGTAGATTTATGAGTATTTTGGAGCGCCCCATTTGCCCACAAAGGCCTTTCCTGCTGGGGAGGGCACATAAGCAGTGCCAACTACACTCCATATCTAGCACACAGAAGTCATCCTCTACTTCGTCCTGCGCAAAATACATAAACCACAATGATGTTCTGTATCACAACCTCAATTTTGGAGCAAAAAAACACAATTGTACTGAAGGGAATTGGACTCTTTTAGGAGATCTAATTAAAATCACAAGATCTCCATCTTAATGCCTTGTGTACAGAACAAATTCTCCCCCCTGAGATCTTCCTAATGCAACTAAATCATTCTGGCATTCCCAATTTAGGGATATAATATCTCATATCAACATTACATTCAAAACAAGAAGGGTTTTTATTTTTATTTTTTTAAACAAAACTGAACTTTCACTTTCCATTGGGAAAAAAACAAACAAAAAAATAAATAACATCTCTTCCATATTTACTTCTATATATGAGTGCCTACAGTTTGTTTTTGTTTTTTCATAATGAGAGTTACTACTTTTTAATAAAATGTTATTTAAAAGTACTTTACTATGGTGATTTTTACTATTGCATCTTACATCCGCTGGAGAGAGAGAGGAGTTTCTGCCTAAAGTGATTCTTTGTTTAGGAGAACTGAGGATACCCTGTAGAGCTGCACGATTTTGGTCAAAATGAGAATCGCGATTCTTTTGCTTAGACTAAAGATCACGACTTTCTCACAATTCTCAAAAACTGAATGTCAGAAAGCCCCCCCCCCCCCAAATAGATAAACCTGTCATTTATCTGAAAATATGAATATATAAAAAACAGACCAGTGATATGTCTATAATGTTTAAGACCATATAACTCCTATGAAAAAAGCTTTCATAGGAGTTATATGGTCTTTAACATTATAGACATATTAACATTATAGACATATAACTGGTCTGTTTTTTATACATCAGAAGCAGTACCGCCGGCAACCATTGGGTGGTGCATGCCGCAGTTGTACATAACTGTGAGAGAAGCCCAGGCATCCATCCAGCGGCGCAGGCTGCTGACGTTGGTTCCGATATATATCGGCGCCATTTGCGTTGCACGCTGGTTACGTGGAACGGGCGATGAGAGAAGAAAATCGCGGGTCATCCAGCCTGGAGATTGTGTGTGGGGGGGAGGGGATGTAAATAGAGAAATAGAGGGCCAGATTCTCTAAGAATTCCGGTGGCGTAGCGCAAGCCATTTACACTACGCCGCCGCATCGTACTAGAGCAAGTGCTTTATTCTCAAAGCACTTGCTCCGTAGTTTTCGCCGGCGTCGCGTAAATCGCCCAGCGTAAACCCGCGCAATTCAAATGGGGCGGCTTGTATTTAAATTAAGCGCGCCCCCGCGTCGAACGAACTGCGAATGCGCCGGCCGTGGAAAAAGCCCAGTGCGCATGCTCCAGCTCACGTCGGAAAGCGTCGTTGAAACCGACGTCAAAAAGACGTGAGCGTCATTTACGCAACTCCCTATTCGCGAACGAGTTAGTAAAACGACTTAAGCGACGGAAAAAGCCGACGCTGACCCGACGCCATACTTAACATGGCACCCGACGGCATCCGACGGAACTTCGTAAGGTTACTCCACATAGAAGCTGGGGTAACCTTACGCGGACGAAAACGACGTAGGCGACGGGGCGGCGTAAAAGCGATCGGGAATCGGCGTACTAGCCTCATTTGCATAGGCAAATGAGAAAACAACGTAAAGGCCACCTAGTGGCCGGAGTTGTCATTACACCTACGATCCGCAAGTGTAATGGTTTTACACTTGTCGGATGTTGCAGCGTATCTATGCAAAAGTGATGCTAAGCATCATGCGCATAGATACGAGGCAAAAAAAACGGCGATACGACGGGGTATCTGAGATACTCAGTCGTATCGCCGCTGAGAATCTGGCCCAGAGTAAATAGCGATTCTCTCCACGATTAATCTTGCAGCTCTAATACCCTGTATGAAAAAAATATGTCTTTAGCTCAGGTCAGCTGCTATTTTGCACAGTGTTGGAGCACAGATTTCATCTGTGTTATTATTTAACCACTTTAATACCGCCCATTGTCATATGACGTCCACAGATGGGATCTCCCATCCTGGGTGGACGTCATATGACGTCCTGGGCTTTGCCGGGGGATATCTGAATGATGCCTGCAGCTAGAGGCATCATCCAGATATCCTTTTCTTCAGCCGGCGATCCTGCGCACCATAAGAACGATCATGGCGGTGATTCCGCGATTCCGCCGTTCTTATAGGCGGCTTGTCCGGTGCTTCTCCAGGCTCTCCCGCCGTGCCATCAGGGGGCCCGGAGAATGAATCGTCCGGCGCTTGCAGGAAGCATAGAGATGACTGGTGACCAGATGGTCACCAGTCATCTCTATGACCGTCAGAGGACCCAGGCGCGATGTGATGACGTCACGCCCGGGTCCCCGTAAGGAAACAAAGCCGCGATTGCGGCTAGTGAGCAACACATCAAGAGATCTGTGAATTTTTTTTCAACGATCTCATGCTTTTCAGCCTGGAGGAGAGATATGGGGTCTTATTGACTCCACATCTCTCCATAAAGAGGACCTGTCACACACATTCCTATTACAAGGGATGTTTACATTCCTTGTAATAGGAATAAAAGTGATAAAAAAAAAAAAAAAAAGAAGTGTAAATAAATAAAATAAGTAAAAAAGAAAAAAAAAGCGAACGCACGCGCAAGTCCCGCCGGCATATGTAAACGCTGTTTAAACCACATATGTGAGGTATCACTGCATGCGTTAGCAACAACTCTAGCACAAGTTCTCCTCTGTAAATCTAAACTGGTAACCTGTAAAAAAATTCAAAGCGTTGCCTATGGAGATTTTTAAGTACCGAAGTTTGGCGCCATTCCATGAGTGTGCGCAATTTTAGAGCGCGACATGTTGTTAGGTATCTATTTAATCGGTGTAACATAATCTTTCATATTTAAAAAAAAAATTGGGCTAACTTTACTGTTTTGTTATTTTTTTAATTCATGAATTAATTAATTAATTAATTCAAAAAAAAAATTGAAAAATTATTGCGCAAATACCGTGCAAGATAAAACGTTACAATGACCGTCGTTTTATTCCCTAGGGTGTCTGCTTAAAAACAAAAACATATATAATGTTTGGGGGTTCTGCGTAATTTTCTAGCAAAAGAATGATGATTTGTACATGTAGGAGAGAAGTGCCAGAATAGGCCCGGTATGGAGGTGTGTATAAAAGCCCGGTATTGAAGTGGTTAAGCAACAGTGGACTTTTTTTTCACTTTACGGGACTGTTCAGATTAATTTCAGCACCGGAAAATAGCTACACTATTTAGGAGTAGTGTTGCTCACCAATATTCGCATTGCGAATATTCGCTACGAATATTGCATATTCGAGTATTCGCGAATAACTCGAATATTGCGGCGAATATTCGCTATGGTGAATATTCGTATTTTTTCAAATTTATTTTTAAAACAGATCACATCCTAGTGATCTCCATCGACGTCTAAAAGCATTGCTGGTATGATTAGAGACCCTGGGCCGAGTAGCTGATGCGATCCTTTTATGTTGCCGAAAATTCGCATTGCGAATTTTCGGCAACATAAAAGAATCGCATCAGCTACTCGGCCCTTCTTTTGCATCAGAGCCAATCAGAATAACTTGAATATTCGACAAACGGAATATTGCGCGATTATCTTCTCCGCCCTTCTTTTGCATCAGAGCCAATCAGAATAACTCGAATATTCGGCAAAAGGAATATTGCGCGATATTCCTTTTGCCAAATATTCGAGTTATTCTGATTGGCTCTGATGCAAAAGAAGGGCGGAGAAGATAATCGCGCAATATTCCTTTTGCGAATATTCAAGTTATTCTGATTGGCTCTGATGCGCACTTCTTTTGCATCAGAGCCAATCAGAATAACTCGAATATTCGGCAAAAGGAATATTGCGCGATTATCTTCTCCGCCCTTCTTTTGCCCCCTTATTCTCCTTTCTTTTAAGTAGAGTTAGTGTAGAGTTAGTGTTTAGTGCATATTAGTTTAGTAATACAGGAAATGATCTCCGTTTATGAGAATTTCGCAATCATTTTCGCATTAGCGAAATTTTGCAACATTTTTTTTGGATAAAATATCACGAATATTCGATATTAGCGAATATTCGCGAATATTCTTCTATATATTCGCGCAATATCGCGAAATCGAATATGGCGTATTCCGCTCGACACTATTTAGGAGGATTATTATTTAGCTTTTATTCCACGTATCCATTTACTGGCCCTTACTGAATGTCCCTATGTTATTTGTACTTTCAGATTAGCACTAGTCGGTCATTTTGAGAAAGATTTGCAGCACTGAAAACTGGTATCACTATCCAGTAGGACCAACTCCTTTTGGTTTATCTTATATCATATGATTTTGATATTTTTTCTTTGACAATTTGTAAAAACACATTTGTTAAGATCCTTTTGATATTTATAGCACTGGCACACAACTCACAACCCAGCAGGTTACAATATCATTATTTTATGTGTTATATTGTGTATTGTTTTGCATCTAGGCGTTGGCAGCACTGCATTTTTTAGGTTCATTATCTGAGCAAGGAGTGCATGTATGCTTTTTTATATTATTGCGTTATTTGAATGTGTTTTTACGACAATTTATTTATAAAAATGTATTGAGTGTTTGAGGTAGCGCCACACTTTTTATTGCTACATATAAATAAAAGCATTGGATTTTAACAATATTGAATAAACCTTACTAAATGGACCTTGTTTATATTTTTGCTTATAGTCTAATAGGGTTGTAGTCTAAACTAGGAATTTTTATTGTGTTGGGCATACATCTGTTCTGGGGACTGCTCTTGTACTTTTTGTAAATATCTAAGTGGAATGGTTTGGGAACCTTGAGGATTACAGTCTCTTCAGTGTTGTACACTGTCAGAATACACCGATTAGTGTTGCAGCTGATTGGCTGTAGCGCTGATCTAACAACATTTTTCCAAAAAGCAGGTTCATGAGAAGCCAGTCATTTGATGAATAGGATTTCATTTCATGAATAGGAATGGCCATAGACGGGTTGAAATCTGTCCCTGCTGAACTGGACATATTTTGATCCATCTATGCCTAGTTAAAGTGGTTGTAAACCCACTAACAAAAAAATTAAGAAACCCGCAAGACAAAAGGCATAATAAGCTAGTATGTATAGCAAACTAGCACATTTTGAAATACTTTCCTTAGATCGATGCCCCTGCAGCAGTCCTCGTACACTGTTTCCGGCTCGCAACATCGCTCCCGGAGTTACTGCCAGGTATCGCGGGCTCCGGCGCTGCGATTGGCTGGAGCAGTGATGACGTCACTCGCGCGCATGCACGTGGGAGCCGCCGGTAATGGCACACGAACTGAAGCAACAACACGAAAGAGCCATTGCTTCAGTGTGCATGTGCCGATGATGTTGGCACCTGCTGATACAGGGGATATCTCCTTAACCGTGCAGGTTTAGGAGACATCCGGGGTAGCTACAGGTAAGTCTTATTATAGGCTTACCTGTAGTAAAAAGTGGTCGTAAAGTGTTTTTAAAAAGGGCTTGCTCACATACCACTGCATGCTAAACATTTGTTTTAGCATGCAGGCGCTGTCAGTTCAGGGGCAGTGGGCAGCACAGTTTATCTTCCTTTTCTTCCTTTTTACACATTATTTAGGTCTTCAAGGTGCGTTTCATTACAATGCTGCATGTCTGCATTTTAGTACACCTTACACAAACCTACAGACTGGGGGGTTATTTACGAAAGGCAAATCCACTTTGTACTACAAGCGCACTTGGAAGTGCAGTCACTGTAGATCTGAGGGGAGGATCTGAAATGAGGAGAAGCTCTGCTGATTTTATCATCCAATCATGTGCAAGCTAAAATGCTGTTTTTTATTTTCCTTGCATGTCCCCCTCAGATCTACAGCGACTTTTTGCTTTTTGTAAACAGACTATTCCTGAGATGAATACGACACAAGTATTTCTAATGTAAAAATTCATGCAGCATTTAACCCTCATCTTCCATAATACAGTAAGTATAGTCCAAGGCCTACCTTCCATAGTGGATACATATTCCAAATCGCCATAGAAGTTTGTTGAAAGAACATTATAGAACTTCCTTAGTTTCTCCGTTGCTGTAAAATTCTATGAAATAAAACATTTACATGAAAAGATATACAAACATAAAAAATATAAAATAACTGGCTGTTGGATTCTTTAGACTAGGGGTGTCCAACACACAGCCCAGGGGAGTTTAGCATGCAGCCCTGCAAGCCATGGCGGGCGGCATGTACGAAGGGATGCAGGGGATGGTGTACACATATGCCTAGTAGGCGAGGCAGAACAGAAAATGCAGAACAGGCACAGACAAAGGGATGCCAGGGTGCCGTTTTTTGGAAAGTACAGCAGTGAATGCAGGAATTCCATATAGCGGCAGGTGAGTAAATGCCACATAGCTGTATCGGGGATGCAGATTTCAGCTGTGCCCCCAAAGCCCCCCCCCCCCCCAGCCCATTCCATGGTTCCCAACTGTCATTAAACTCAAGGATTTTTGACATCTGTCCATGAATGTTTGTTATGGACATGCAGTCTTCATGTCCATGACGGATATTCAGACAAATGTAAAAAATCACGGATTTTACAAACAGTCCATAAAATGTAAGCCTGGTTCAGACTACTGCAGGTGGTTGCGGGTATCACAGCTGTTCCAGCACCTACAACCACCCACAGCCGAAAACAAGCTGCTCTATAAAGACGTGTGGGGCTGCCATTCACTCCTAATGGCACCCCCATGTATGTAAAAAAAAAAATAGCACATTTTCAGGTGTGGGCATTGCTGGGAAATGGCATGTTGCAAGAGCACCATGCCCTATCCTGTCTGCTGCAATTCAAAAAGGGCGCAGGAACCTTTTGAATGGGTTGCCGTGCCTGAGCAAATGTGGTCCAAGGGAAATCCTTTACTTCCAATGTGACCTAGGAAGGTCAAAAGGTTGGACAGTTGGACACCCCTGCTTTATACCATCAGTAAGTTGACAATGTAATTACCAAACAAACACAGAGTGTAATGGAGTATAACAAGAAATTGTTCATTAGAAATAGATTAGTGTAGGTAAAGTGTCTTTCTTTTAAACAATATAAGGTTTTTACTCCTATCAGGAGAGATTTTCTCTCATTTCCTATTGTGCTGACAATGTCTCACAAGACAGGCAATGAGGGGATCTCTCCTAATGGCAGCACAGGGAGAAGTAAAAAGGAGTTTTGTAATAGAGTTGTGGGAAGGTTAGAACCCCTGTCAGATTTGCATTTCTCTGTGTCCCTGTTGCACCTTCATACAAAATGTTCCTTTAGTTGGCTATACACATTACAGCTACGTAGTGTATAGGGCCTAAACAAACCATTCAACCTATATCCAGTCAGGTAGGCCCACACACAAAATAAATGTGGATTGTAATGTGTGTAGACAGCTTTTAGGTATAGTTTGTAATTCAGTGTATGTGTAATAGGAAAATAAAGTTCATTAGGTTCAGATTTTGACCAATAAGCACCACATATTAACCAAGAGATAACCAGATGAATTAATAATTTGAGCCCTAGTATAAAAGTTTTTTTTTTTCCCACCCACCTTCATCGACAAGCTCCAGGAATGATAATGTGAAGATAGTGGTTTCTTTGCCAGCGATTGATACAGAGACGGGGAGATGTTTTGGAACAATTTACTGCGTAATGCACCTACAAGACAGTACAGTATAAGGCAGCTAGCTCAAATAAAAAGATACAATTCATAATACAGAAAAAAAAAAAAAGTATAATATAAACAAAAAAAAAAAAAAAAGTTCCACAATTGTACCACCATTAATGAATAAACAAACATATTCTCGAAACTGTTGGCCAGACCACTAATTTCAGAAAAAGTCTTTCCATAAGATTATACTGTGTTTGCGCATTTAACATTTTACAAAATGTTATTTTCCTGTAAAATCCTACATTGTGTAGACATCCAAAAGCACGGAAAGTTCTGCTGGAGGCTATTTTGGATGTGAAATCAGCAGCTCCAGCAGACTAAGGCCGCGTACACACGATCGAACATGTCCGCTGAACGGCCTATCGGACCGTTTTCCCATCGGACCAAAGTTTTAAAACATGCTTTAAACCTGTCCGATGGAAACCTGTCCGTCGGACAGGTTCGATGGTTAGTACACAAAATCATCGGATCTAAATCCCGCTCATGCTCAGAATCAAGTCGACGCATGCTTGGAAGCATTGCACTTCGTTTTTTTATCACGTCGTTGTGTTCTACATCACCACGTTCTGGTCTAATTGGATTTTGGTCCGATGGTGTGTACGAACATCAGACAAGTTCAGAGTTGTCTGATGAAAACGGTCCGTCAGACAAGTCTCATCAGACCGGTCGGATTGTGTGTACAGGGCCTTAGAGATACTCTAGTATTCCCCTTTACTCCTCCCTCAGCAGCTACATGAAAACAGCATGTAGAGAGAAAAGGAGAGAAAATGGAAGAGGGCTATGACATACAAGGAAACTCTTTCAGAAGTAGTCAACCCAACCTTTTAAATTAACTCTTAAAATCCTGCCCATCAGTTATCCCCTAAATCTTTAACTCTGTTTACCCCAACACTTAAATTGCATATATAGCCAAAATATTTCTCTAAGTTTTGGATAGCAAAAAATAAAATCAGGCTTTTTTTATTGTTTGTTTTTTGTCTGTCTGTGCCATTCGTGAAATTCCCACTTTATTGAAAACTCAACAGGCAGCAGGGGGGAATCTCAAAAATGTACATTGATACTATTACTGGTGTTCCCAATGGAACACAACCACTCACCTCTTGTTCTGGCAGGGAGGCCTATTCACACCATTGCAGCATGGTGCTCGTGTCAGTGTGTTATGCCCCACACTAACCTGCGTTGCATTAAGGCTTGTAATTCATTTGGGCTTTGCACACAAACATGCCCGCCTCATTTTTTGCAACACATGACACTACAGTGCGATAATATGCATTGGAATGTCATTCAAAATGAATGGCACTGCAGCACGCCAGTCCACATACCATGCACTACCTCAACGCAATAGTGTGAATGGGCGCTAAACTGTTTGATTCAACCTCACTTTCTGTCTGGGCGGCAATGATTTCCAGGACAAAGAGTACATTTTTTCAATGGGGACACAGGCAGCAATAAAAACGACATTAGGTTCAAAACCATCACCATTGTACTTAACCACTTCCATACCGGGCCTCTTCTGGCACTCCTATCCTACATGTAAAGATCATAATTATTTTGCTAGAAAACTATTCAGAAACCCCAAACATTATATATATTTTTTTTAGCAGACACCCTAGGGAATAAAATGGTGTCCGTTGAAACTTTATCTTGCACGATATTAGTGCAATAATGTTTTTATAACTTTAATTCCTATTACAAGGCATGTAAATAGGAATGATTTGTGACAGGTCTTCTTTATGGAGAGATCTCCTCCAGGCTGCAAAGCATGAGATCGAAAAAATAATAATTACCAGCCGTGATCGCAGCCTTGTTTACAACCGCGGGCCGGATGTGACGTCATAATGTTGCACCCGGGCATCTGACATTCATAGAGATGACCGTTGACCACCTGGTCACCGGAAATCTCTATGGTCGTCATCCGGCCTAGGCAGATTCTTTCTCGGTGGCCCTGATGCACGGGAGAGCCCGGAAAAGCAGCGGATAGCGGCAGGAGGGGGGATGTCCCCTCCCATCACCTGTAAGAACTATCAAGTGGCGTAACTGCCGCTACAATCGTTCCTATGGTGCACAGAAACGCTGGCTGAAAACAAGACATTATTCAGATACTGCCACTGAAAGTCAAAGATGTCATATATGATGTCCTTGGGCTGGAAGTGGTTAAAAGCAAAAAATAAAAAATAAAACCCCACACATTTTGGCTATGGATACACTTGAAACCCCAAATCTATGAGATGATGGATGAAGTCACAGGACTCTCTGAAGTTCAATTAACTTGACAAATTGCCTTCATCTCAGCCATCTCCACAGGCTCCTAAATCATTGGCGTGTAAAATCCAAATGCTAGCTCTGCATATAGCAAATGCTTTCTGGTTATAGTTTTTTCAAAATAAGTAATGCGACATGGCGAATTACGAAAGAGGTGGAATCTGTACAAGAGTGGGCCACCATTGTTATGGTCATTAATTAAACCCAAATGTAAATGAAGGTGTAACAAAAAAAAAAAAAAGACACACGTTTGTAAATAATGAAACAATTTTATGCAGAGCTTACAAAAGAATTGAAAATTATATAAACATTAATGAGTGCAGACATCAAATGAAAAAAAAAAAAGTGAAAATCAAATTACCACCAGAAACAAAATATGAAAAAGTCCATCCAATATAGGAAATTCCCATAAAAATGTGTATAAACAATCCACCACAACGAATGCATATATCTGTAATTGTTCTAAAGTTAAGCGTGATAAATCCTTTAAACAATTTCCTCTGTTAGCCAAGAAAACAGGAAACCCTTCACCAAAACACCACACAGTGCGTAGAACCACGTTACCAGGCACCGATAACACGCTCTTAATATCGCTAGTACCAGGACATCCCAGGGTCTCCAAAGGAACTCCCACATACACCTTGTTCAGAAGACGTCCACAAAAATCAAAGATGGATAGAGAAATAGTGTAGTGATTACCGTGATATTCCAATTTTATTCAAAATGTTTTAAAATACTCAGAGAAAAAAAGTAAAAAGCAAAAAGCTAGCATGATCACAATCCCCTGTAATAAAACAGCATCCAATTCTCTCCTCGTGCTGTGAAAAAGCCCACTTCCCCTGATGACATCTGCTGTGAAGAAACAAGTCGGGCGGAGTCAACGGCGATCACACAAGACGGGACCTGTTGCTGCAGCACGAGTTAATTGTAAAGTAAGGTTAAAACGTAGTAAAAAAAATCAATAAAAAAAAACCCCTATAACAATTAAGAGTGTGTTTGACCAACCTTTATTGGTGGTCTTATCATCCGATAAGGTAGATCTACATGCACCGTGGTGGAGGAAATTTTTGAAAGGATTTATCACAATTGACATCAAAACCATTATGGATACAGTGAGGGGAAAAACGTATTTGATCCCCTGCCGATTTTGTACATTTGCCAACTGACAAAGAAATGATCAGTCTAGAATTTTAATGGTCAGTTTATTTCAACAGCGAGAGAGTGACAACAAAAATATTCAGAAAAATGCATTTAAAAAAAAAAGTTATAAATTGATTTGCATTTTAATGAGTGAAATAAGTATTTGATCCCCTATCAATCAGCAAGATTTCTGGTTCTCAGGTGTCTTCTATACACATGCTTGAATTTTTTGTGTCGTTTTTCAATATGTTGTTTTTTGTGTCATAAAAAATGATCGTGTGTGGGCAAAACAACGTTTAAAACGACGTTTTTAAACCCGCGCATGCTCAGAAGTAAGTTATGAGGCGGAGCTTCAATGGAACGTCACCGCACTTTGCTAGAGCTTTTTGGAAAAACGATGGTGTGTATGCAACGTCGTTTTTTAAAATGAAGTTTGAAACACGTTGTTTTGTTTCACAAGATACCGTGTTTCCCCGAAAATAAGACACCGTCTTATATTTTTTTTTTCCTCAAGAAATCACACTATGGCTTATTTTCGGGGGGTGTCTTATTTTTATTACAGAAAATAAAGGTTGCCTACCTGAAGCACACTTGCGCTTCTTAGCATTTCCTCTGTCCACCTGTAGACTGAGATTATCGTATTCTGCACGCCATTTTTGGACCATTCGGATATCCAACTTCTCTTTGCACTCATCTTGTCTGGCTGTACAGAAAGATAGGCCAGCAAAGCTGATGTGGAGCAAAGTGGAGCTGGGGTGATCTCTTTGGGCTCAGTAGCAGCTTTTCCCCCTATCCCCTGGTGTTTGTGTGGGGTGAGAGAGGGGTTTGCTGGTCAGTGCTGGGAGAAGCTTTACAGCTTTACACAGCGTTCTTCTCCTCACTTCAGTTCCAGTACAGTACTGTACGCCTATCACGTGTTGTTTCCCGCTCCGCGCCGCGCCGTTACGCATACGACACTACGTCTTATTATCGGAGATTCGCCACGTCTTATTTTTGGAGATTCGACACTACATCGCTACGTCTTTTTTTTCGGAGGGGTGTCTTATATTTCGATCTTGTGTCGAAATCCCGCTACGGCTTATTTTCGGAGTACGCCTTATTTTCGGGGAAACACGGTAAAATGACGTTTTTTTTCATCACAAAAAGTGATCGTGTGTATGCGGCATCAGTGTAGCATATAAAAATCATGTAAACATTTATTAAAGTTAAAATAATCTGTGTGGGCAGATAAACCTGCGTTTGAGGCCCAAAAAGTTGCTGCGGTGAAAGCTGCTGAAGCCGGGGCTTGAACCCAGAAGTCAAGCCATTGGATGGAGCCACTCAGCCCTAGCCTTCCATTTAACACTCAGACTCAGGGGTTCTGCATGGAATTATTTGCGCACACACAGATATATACAGCAGAATCCACCCAATAGCAGTCTATACAGATAAAGTGACACATTTTGTGAAAGTGACCCTCTGGGGACAAGTTAACTTTAACCTGAAAACAAATAATTTTTTCTTAAATATAGTTTTCTTTTAGGTTACTCAAATTAGTAGAGGCCCACTTCTATAAAGAACTTACTTTCAGTGAAGTTTAGAGGCAATAAAACACCATTTGTATGAGTTGTTGTTAAGAGGAGTTGCCCACTTGTTAGAACGGTCATTTGTTCAAATCCTAAACACGTTCCCCAAAAGGGAAAATAGTCACCTCGATCATTTGCCTGTAGGAGAGACAATAATGAGAATGTTACACTAATCGTATTTACTAGTTTGGAGCATGAAATGTGGGTGCGAGAGAATTTAGGTCACTTTTAAAAGGTCCGTCTTTCTACAAGAAAACAAAAACGTATATCTAAATAAAATCTAGTTTATGTGTATACAGAGTCAGATAAGTCCAGGAGGTGGCATGCACCTTGTTGGACCTAACCCTTAGCATGCCTGCACATATTTCAATGTAGTTGAATTCCTGGAGTTCTGCTTTAAAAGGGATTGTAAAGCTTCCACTTTTTTTTTATTATTATTAAAACAAACATGTTATACTTACCTGCTCTGTGCAATGGTTTTGCAGAGTAGCCCCAACCTTCCTCTTCTGGGGCTGCCCACAGGCGCTCCTGGCTCCTCTTATTTAGTGAGTACCTGCACAGAATGCCTCTATGAGGGCGCTCATGTGGGTATACCCCAAACCCCCACTGCCTACGTCTATAGACCTAAACAGCAAGGATCAGCCTCGCCACCTGCCATAGAATTTGATTGACAGCAGCTATAAATCTACCCAGTGAGGTGGGAGAGCTGCTGCTCTTGTGCACAACACTGGATTGATATCAGGTAAGTATAAGGAGGGCTCAAAAGCCGACTTCTCAAAAGAGATAATAAATTGTTAAAATGTAGATGTTTATTTTTAGGGAAAAAACTATATATAATTTAGTAATGAGTTACCTCAATGGCCAGGTCATAAAATATCTTGGACACTCTTGCATATTCTGAAGTTTGAAGGTCAACTCCACCACCTGGCAGAAGAACCCTAGGAAACAAAAGGAAAAAAAGTGGTAAACTAAAGTCCCATTATCTTGTTTAACGTAGCACCAAATGCATGTAAGCGTACTCCCATTTCAGAAAGAGTCTACCAATAAAGGATTTTTGTACTCTACTTAAAATTACGGTATTTTCTTGGAATTCATTGAGGGACATAGGAAGGTCACCCTTTGGGTTCTTTTGCTAATCACAGGAGGATTGGACATTGGCAAACAAATCAAATTATAGTCCAGCCCAAGACAACACCTCCCACAATCAGCATGCTTCACTATTGTAGTAAAGCAGTACGGAGGGCAAAAATATAAATAATAATAATAAAAAAAAAAAAAAAGGAACTTGTGTCCCTCAGTAGGCTTTTACAATGAAAACAAAAATCTATTTTCTCATTCACTGGGGGACACAGGTGATTTTTCACCTTTAAAACATAAAACATCAAAGAGCAGTCCAGGGATGGACAGCACAGTCAATCGCTTTCAGGTCAAATGTGTAAAAAAAAAAAAAAAAACACACAAGGGTGAGTCTATGCTCAAGGGCACTTGAAGGAAAAAAAAAAAAAAAACAAGTACACTCGCAACCAGTGAGGTAGCTCTTGACAAGTAAGAAGACACTGATCCAAAAGACAGAGCTTGGAAACTCTGTTACCACTCGACCAGCAAAAAGGTGGAATAAGAAACTGAAACCCTACAGTGTCCATCTGGGATGATTAAAATATTCGGTAGTCGATAGGTAGAGACTCACAGCCTGATCCATAGTCAAACAGAAAGAAGCTCATCTCAGAGAGTGACAAAGAACGGTGTCCTGATTGGCAAGATATGAAACTGTCCTATGACAGGAAAGAGGTCTAGGCCTCAACTCACCTGATCCCATCACAGGCCCAATTAAAATAGAGTTTCCATGCATGAACTCCTTGAGGGTGAATTAAAGTGGTAGTAAACTCTCATTCATTATTTTACCTTACAGATAAGCTTACAATAAAGCTTACCTGTAGGTAAAATTAATATCTCCTAAACGTACACAGTTTAGGAGATATTCTAGCTTGTGATGTCACTGGCACATGCGCTCTGAAGGAAGAGCATAATCATGACGTCATTGCCGCTTGGGCCAGTCAAGCGGCTGCAGCGGATGAACCTGAAAGGAAGACCAGGTAATGACAGAAGTCTTTCATAATGTCCTTCATAATGTGTCTTCATAATGTGCTAGTATGTGATGCATACTAGCACATTATGGCTTTACCATGCCGGAGGAAACATTTATTTTTTTCCCCAGAGTTTACTACCGCTTTAAAAGAGGCCGAATGGCGATTTCTGAAAATGCAGAGAGAACAAAAGTTTGATACCATGGAGTCACAAGGGACAAAACGGGGGAAGGTACATGGGGGTCTCATAATCTGCAAAGCAAACAAGGAAGAAGTATTAACACAGGAAAAGCCTACCACAGCGATCCCTCCAGAGCAGCTACTGCTACCACTAAAGGATTGCTTCACTTGGAGATGGGCCCGTTTAGCAGGTACTGTAGTTGAACCAGGATTTCAGGGGGTCCACATCCTGTATCCTTCACCTGCAATACAGGTCCCGAAACACACTTGGGTGTAAGAATTGCTCCTCCATCTCCAGATGCAACCATTTGTGAAAACCTGTCCACACCCGAGAGGTGTAAAGCAAACAGGATTAGAACATGAAATTCTGCCAAGATCAGAATCCTAATTTGTCACACCAAGAGCTCCTGTTCCTCCTTGATTGTTGAGGAACCCCAGTGTCATGACATTGTCCAACTGGATATAGAGCAAATGACCTGTCAAGAAGATAAATCGTATAGAAGGAACAGCCTCTCTTGAAACTTCAGGATGTAGACCAGAAGATGAGAATTCTCTGATGAGGGCCTTTGCATGCATCGGCAAGATGTCCATGCCTCCTCCCCTCCCCGAGAAAAGGACTTTCGATTACAGGGCCAGCTAGAAGATGAAAAGGGAAAAACTGCATGGCCTTGAAGCATTTTGCCATTACTGTTTGTGATGTAATCTTTTCAATAAAAATGTTTGGACCACTGATTTCAGATCTGACCCTTCCAGACAACATATGTGCTGAGCCATTTGCTCACACGAGACAACATGCGCTGGCAGTTGCTACAGCACCCTCTCACCTCAAGCCTTGCCCAAGAATGTGTGAGATGGGAATATGTTGCGCACAAACAGGAAAACAAATAGATGGATAGCCACACTCCAAACAATCCAATGAGGAGGTCTTTATTAAATGGTCAGCAGGTACAAAACAAGGTCACAGAAATGGGGAACAAGGGGACAGCCGATGCGTTTCGCACTAAATCAGTGCTTATTAATGGCACATATTGCGCACAAAAAAAACTTTAACTTAAGACCTCTAGATACCAGAACTATTTGATCCTTTAAGAACCGATAAGTTGGTCTGCTCAGTAACTCACTCAACTTGTCCCACCTTTTGGGTGCTGCACATCCAAGGTGTTTGGACTTGCAGCACACAAAAAAGGCGGATGTTCCTTTCAGAAATAGATTAAAAATAAAATCAGCAACCAGGTCAGAATACAACTACTGAGACTGATTCGACACAAAAGTTGGGACAAGAACACCTTGGTTTAGGGGACCCAAAAGGGGTAGAGGTAGAGGTGCAGTGACACAGGAAGGTTGTAAGTGAAGAGTCAGAGTTGAAGGTAAAGGTGAATCCCTGGAATAGCACTCTCTGCACCTAAAGGACCTCAAAAGGTAAACGCTCCAGACATCCCCAAAAATTATCCAGTGCCTCCCCTATTTTGGACAGTGGATGTGCATCTTCATTCTGATAAAGCAAGTTTCTTACCCAAGACTTTGCGGGCAGCCAAAGAACCACATCTGAGAGTTCAAGATGTCCATACTCCAGAAATTAAAGCAGGTGGATTGGCGTTCATTGCCATCCTTGATAATGATCTGAAAGGTCAGTCAGAAGGAACATGTTAAAGACCATGCGGGTCGGGTACTCCTTGGTGCAACGTCTGCAGACCAGCACTTTAGCCAGAGTGCTCTGAGCATGTGCATTAAAAAAAGCTCATCACAGCTGAAGGGTAAACCTCGTACACACAAGATTTTTTTTTTTCGTTCAACCCAGTGGCCTGAACGGAAAAAAAAAAAAACAGTTCACCGTACCAACACAAGCAATGTTATTGCGGATCTCCCCCACTGTGCCTTTTGTGTTTTGACAGGGGGATGCTATTGGCTGCTAGAACTGATCGAATGTGGTTTAGATGCCGCTTTTCCAGCATGCCCATTTTACAGAAGCCAGTTGCGAGACTGGCTTCTGTAGAACAGACAGCTGTATACAGGCCAAAAGTTGGCCAGTTCCTGCTGAACCGGCTGATTTTCCACCTGCGTGTACAAGGCTGCAGCCATCTGCACCATCAGTAAAGGAGCCACTGTCACGGTCTTTAACCACTTCCATACCAGGCACTTGCGCACCTTCCCGCCCAAGCCAATTTTCAGCTTTCAGCACTGTCGCAATTTGAATGACAATTGCGCGGTCATGCTACACTGCACCCAAACAAAATTGGCGTCCTTTTTTCCCCACAAATAGAGCTTTCTTTTGGTGGTATTTGATCACCTCTGCGTTTTTTTTTTTTTTGTGCAACAACTAAAAATAGAGCGAAGATTTTGAAAAAAAATAAAGTTTTTATTTTTTTCTGTAAATTTTTTTGTAAATGAGTATGTTTTCTCTTTCAATTATGGGCACTGATATGGTGGCACTGATGGGCACCGATGAGGTGGCACTGATGGGCACCGATGAGGTAGTTCTGATGGGCACTGATAGGCGGCGCTGGTATTGGGCACTGATGGGCACTCATGGGCGGCACTGATGGGCACTCATAGGCAGCACTGGGCACTCATAGGCAGCACTGGGCACTCATAGGCAGCACAGGTGGGCACTCATAGGCGGCACAGGTGGGCACTCATAGGCGGCACAGGTGGGCACTCATAGGCGGCACAGGTGGGCACTGGTAGGCGGCACAGGTGGGCACTGGTAGGCGGCACAGGTGGGCACTGGTAGGCGGCACAGGTGGGCACTGGTAGGTGGGCACTGGGCATGGATTGGCACTGTGGGGTGGCACTGACAGACACTGGGGTGGCACTGATGATCACTGAGGGGTGGCACTGATGGATCAATGTTGCCAATCAGTGCCCATGTGTGGGCACTGATTGGCATCATTTTTTTTACTGCCCCCCTTTTTTTTTTGTCATTTTTTTTTTTGTCATTTTTTTTTTTTGTCATTTTTTTTGTCATTTTTTTTGTATTTTTTTTATTTCCCTGGTGGTCTAGTGTGGCGATCCGAGGGGGGGCTGCGCTGATAAACAATCAGCGCGAACCCCCCCTGTCAGGAGAGCCGCTGATCGGCTCTCCTGTACTCGCGTCTGTCAGACGCGAGTGAGGAAGAGCCGTCGGCGGCTCTTCCTGTTTACATCGTGATCAGCCGTGATTGGACACGGCTGATCACGTGGTAACGAGGCTCCGCCGGAGACTCGTTACCGAGATCGGAGGTGCAGGGTGTCAGACTGACACCCCGCATCACCGATCGCCGCGCTGCGCGCCCGCACGGGCGCGTGCGGCATGAAATCGTGCAGGCCGTTTGAGAACGGCCTGTCACGATTTCATAACCACTTCCCGGCCGTAAATCGGCTATTGGCCGGGCGGGAAGTGGTTAAGGAGGCGTTTGACCATTCTGCCATGGCTTGACAAAACCTAAAATCACAGCCAGAAAAGGACAAAGAATAAAAAAAAAAAGGCTACCAACCATAGATCGGTGGGAACTTTAAAGCTTTTGATACACTTCACATTGTTTATTTGGGCCAACTGGGCCCAAACTGTGTCAATCACTAAAATGTGAGGCCACTGGATGTGCTGCGACCACATACAGCATACCGCACTGTGTTCTGGGTGCAAGTCGAGATTTCCTGTCTCATACCTGGAACACAAGAGTATCTGATCGGTGCTGAGCCATTTAGAGAAAGTTATTTATTCTAGCAATGAATACAAAGTTTCCTCTGATTGGCAGAGTCAAAAAGGCAGACAAATGATGTTACAACCTCTGACTCAGTCAGTCAATCAGAAGAAGCTTTGTATTCATTGCTAGAATACATTACTTTCTCTGAATGGCTGAGCGCCAATAAGATTAATGGAATTTCTTGCAATATGCGGCCACTTATCCATTCCTCTTTTTTAATGGTTTGTTTAAGGGTTTAATCCCTTGGGACAGATCAAATTTCTTTGATCCTCCCTGGGTATATGGTGTCATTCTCAGACACTGATTTAAGCAATGGTGGCAAAGTGAAATAAAGGAAATGTTTGTGTTTGTGTAAGTTTAGACAGGCTATGTGAACTGAATATCTAGCAGATTAAAATGAGAAAGTTCAATATATAATTCATTGCACATTCTTTTAGAGGGTACAAGCACCTTGAAGTATGCTGGTAATGGATGAAGTCCGTTTATAGGGAAAGATTAAATATTGATCGATCGATTTTCCGAAACTTCTTGAAATAAAAGGTTAGGTCTATGCCTTAATTAAATGGAGTCCTTGGCGATTCAAGTGGCAATAGTAATGTTCAATCCTGTTTATACAATTTTGCAGGTGTAACTATAGGGCAACTGTTTTCCTTTCACTCTTTTGGCACAGACGTCCCCCATTGGACCTCATGGGGGGTCTTGGGGAGTATCCAGAATCGTGACCATTTAACAGGGTGAGAAAGTACATTTATCAGGTGATTTATTGATTATGGAAATTATGTTTGAGTTAATTGGAACCTTTGGGGTTCTATAAATGGATGTGTTTGTTTTAAATTAAATTAAAATTAAACTGCATTATGTTTTCTGTTTTAGTGGTAAGGCTTTAAAATAAAGGTCCTACAAAAGCTCCAGAAGAAGCCACGTTTGTGGTGAAACATGTAGAGGCAACCCTTCTTTTGTAATATGACCATTGGGCCAGCTATAGCCCTAACTGTATAAATAGTTTTATACTGTTTATGTATCAACACATTTTGTATTTTGTTTTGATTCTTTGCACCTTAAAACTCCACTTAGTGCCCCCTTGGGGCCTATACAATTTTCTGTTGGCCAATAAGGTTTGTGTTCCGGGTATGAGACAGGAAGTCTCCGCTCAAACCTGGAACACAGTGCAGTATGCTGTATATAGCCTCAGCTACAACCAGTTATACAGCACATCCAGCAGCCTCACATGTTAGGGAGGGACATAGTTCATTTAGGCCAAGCTGGCCCAAACAAACTATGTAAAGTGTATCAAAAGAGTTCAGATTTAAATGCAGGAATACCCTTCATGGTTTACAATCAGATTTAGTCACTGGGACAAACAGATCTATACTAAAACGCCAGACGTTGGGTGAATTTGGCCATAAAGTCGTAAAGTCCCTGCCATGTCCAATTAAGCAGAATTCAGATGTGCCACTCTTAAAGCCATACTGGGACAGGGTCTCTAATCTTGCAAAACAAGATCAATTTACTGTCCTTCACACTTTAGGGGGGCTGGACTTTGTCTAGTGGGGGTAGAAAATGGCCTGATGTCAGTGGATATAACAAATGCCCCATCACTGGTATTATTAAGAGGAATAGGGTGCCATTTTTTGTCCAATTCTCCTACAGGAGGCACTATAACCTGATGGTGAAAACTTTCTATGTCCCTCAATGGATGAGAAAGAACATTTGTTTTGTTTCAGGTATATATATATATATATATATATATATATATATATATATATATATATATATATATATATATATATATATATATATATTTATTAGGGCTGTGTAAATTAACTTTTAATTAATCGATTAATCTTTAATTTTTTTGATCGATTAAAATTCTTTTGATTGGTACTCACCTCCCCGCCGGCTTACGGGCCTTCAGGGAGTTCCGTCGGAGATCCGGTGACGTCACGGACACCGGCGGGGCTTGCCGTGTCCACCTGAAGGGCTCCTTTTCTGTGCCTTCATATCTGCATGCCGGAGGGACCTTACCATCTGCCACACGCAAGGGCTGTTACACTTCCCTCTATCACTTCCCTCTAACACTTCTCTATCAACCTGGTATTCTACAGCCATCCACTGGGAGTTGTGATAGTTCCCTTCATGGGACATCTACATGCCGGCGGACTGATGTTAACCCCTCCTCATCTGGATTCAGCAGTTGTATCATTGTACACATTTTTTATACCAGTATCATACTTAGCTACATGTTTTTATGACTGCTTTTGCTACCGTTTGTTATTTTTACAGTTTATGATTTTATCTCCAGTGCAAGATTTATTTTGTTACCTACTTGAAGAGTATAAAAGTTTTAATGCTATTCCCATTGAGTGCTGCCTTTGTGTGTTTCTTGTATCCTGCTATCCATTTTTCCAGTGGTTGGTAGCTGCACTGGGAATCAGCCTGCAAGGAGATCAGCTAAAAGTAGTTGGATCTGTATGTGCGTTATAATTAATCGAAATTAGTCGATTAATCGATTAAAATAAAAAACGATTAATCGAACACAAAAATTTTGATCAGTAACAGCCCTAATTATATATATATATATATATATATATATATATATATATATATATATATATATATATATATATATATATATATATATATATATATATATATATATATATATATATATATATATATATATATATATTGCCATCTCCATTCCTACTGGGGAGACTCCTTTACTTCCTGGCACAGTGAACGTGGTCAACCGGGACAGGATGTGAGAAGAACCCTTACCAAACAGGAACAACAGTTCCCTCACCTATCCAAAGAAAATACATTACTACTTTTTCTATCCAAAGAAAATACATTACTACTTTTTCTATAAATCTTAACATTAAGCATTTTTTTAATTAAAATTTCTAAAATCAAAAAACAAAAAGGAAACCTTTCTGATTTAAAAAAAAACAAAAAGGGATTGTTTCACCCTGAAATCATTTCCTCAGAGCTAGTAACACTACCCCTAACAATCCACAAGGTAACAAAGTGGTTGTAAACCCTTATGCCACGTACACACAACCGTTTTTCGGGTTCTAAAAAATGAAGTTTTTTTAAATGTCATTAAAAACTGGTTTTCGGGTTCTGAAAAACAGCCAATTTTTTTTTTTCGAATGTGCTCTACTTTTTCACAACGTTTTTAACAGTCATTTTTTGGGTTGTAAAAAATTGTCGTGTGGGCTTTAACGACGTTCGTAATGTAGTAAGCACATTCATCACGCTGTGACAGACAGAAAAGCGCGAATCGTCTTTTACTAACACAAAATCAGCTAAAGCAGCCCAAAGGGTGGCGTCATCCGAATGGAACTTCCCCTTTATAGCGGTGTACTTCACCGCGCATTGCTAGAGCATTTTTTTTTTCACGAACGTGTGTAGGCAAGACCGTTTTTAATGATCAAGTTGAAAAAAACAACCAGAAAAATGATTGTGTGTATACGGCATTACACGCCACTTTTACCTACAGGTAAACCTATAATAAGGCTTACCTGTAGCTACTGCAAATATCTCCTAAACCTGCATAGTTTAGGAGATATTTACCATATACGCTTGCACTGTCGTCATCAGAGCATATGCACCAAAGAAAGGGCACGATTATGCAGTTTCTATAGGGCCTGTGCCGTGACAGTCAACTCCTGCGCGCGAGTGATGTCACGGGACTCCGGCCACTCACAGAGTCGGAGGCCAAGGCCCTGGAAGGAAGAGGGGTTAAGATGGACGTGGCCACCAGCGGGGACATCACAGGCTTCATTTGCAGGTAAGTGCAACATAATGGACTAGTATTCAACGCATACTAGCCCATTATGCTTTTACTTCTAAGGGGAATAAAGAGAAGGTAAAACCCATCAGAGTTTACTTTCTCTTTAAGTAGTCAGGTGAAGGCAGCAAGATGTCTTCTACAAGCCATCCCCAGAGCTGTCTGCAGTGGTTGGTCTTTGATTTGGACCTGCTCATCATCAGTGATACATTTACAAAAGGAGAAACACAAACAGGTTCTTATAGTTTTAGATCTTACATAACTAAACCACTGTTATAGCAATAGAGTTTTTTTTCTCTCTAGGTAGGGTTGGTGGATTTATAAAACTGCACTGTAGTGATTTTGTTATATGGACAGTTTCATTGGAAACAGAGCCGAGTATAGAGTGCTTCTTGAAGCGGAAGTAGCTGAAGACATACCCATTTATTGCATTGAAGATCTTCACATATTCTTCTTTAGGCAAATTGATTCTAGAAAGCAAATATATATTTGTTAATATCAGACATACAACAACAGGTATTTGCCGATTTAAAATATGTGCCTAGACTGAAGGATGATGTGTGTTAAGGCATGCATTAACCCAAATTAGCCATAACATTAAGATCACCGACAGGTAAAGTTAAGAACATTGAGTATCTTGTTACAATGGCATCTGAATATCAGGGGGATATATAAGGCAGCAAGTAAACATGTTGTCCATGAAGTTAGTTTGTTGAAAGCAGAAACATCGGCATTGCAGTTTGTTGTGCATCGGGCTAGGTCAGGTCAGACAGGTCAGGGTGCCCATGCTGACCCTTGTCCAAAGCCTAAAGTGTCTACAATGGGTACATGAGCATCAAAACTGGATCCTGAAGCAATAGAAGAAGGTGGTCTGGTCTGAAGGATCACATTTTCTTTTACAACATGTGGATGGCCTAGTGTGTTGCTTACCTGGGGGAGAGATGGCACCAGGATACAGTACGGGAAGAAGACAAGTGAGACGAGCCAGTGTGATGCTTTGGGCAATGTTCTGCTGAGTAACCTTGGTCCTGCCATACATGTGGGCATTACTTCGACACACACCACCTACCTAAACATTGTTGCTGACCAGGTGCAACCCTTCATGGAAAAACTGTATTCCCTGATGGCAGAGGTCCCTTTAGCTGGATAATGCACCCTGCCACATTGCAAAAATGGTTCAAGAATGGTTTGTGGAACACGATTATAAGGTGACCTCCAAATGTCATTCCAATCAAGCATCTGTGGGATGTGCTGGAAAAACAAAGTCCAATCCATGGAGGTCCCACCTTGCAGCTTACAGGGCGTGCAAGATCTTCTACTGACTGCTTGCTGTCAGATACCACAGCATACCTTTAGAGGTCTAGTGACGTCCATAGGGTGATGGGTCAGGACTGTTTTGTGGACCAAAAGGTGAACCTACTCAATATTAGGCGGGTGATCATGATGTTATGGCTGATAGGTGTATATCACAATTAAGATACATTACCAAGATGTTTTTGAAATTCTATGCAATATGATCAAATGACATAAGAGATCAACAGGCAGTATATAGTGGTTTGTAGAACTGGACTATGTCATGTGTAATATGATCAGGACTAAACAATCAGATAAATATTACCTGGAAGCAGGAGGAACTTTAGGGCTCTTTAGGCCTCATGCACACTGCTGCTCCTAATCCAACGTAACTCAATAAAAGCCTGTGTTTATGCACACATAGACCCTATACACACTATTAGATTTTATGCAGATTTTTGTCTTAAGATTTACCAAAAACATAATATGGAGGTCAAACCTTAAAGGGTTAGTAAAATGAAAAAAATGTTTCCATTAAAATAACAAACATGTCATACTTGCCTCCACTGTGCAGTTAGTTTTGCACAGAGTGGCCCCAATCCACGTCTTCTGGGGTCCCTCGGCGGCTGTCTCTGGTCCTCCCCGCAAGTACTTACCACAGTAATGCGAGAGAGCTCGCATGGTGGTGAGTAATTGCGGGTGTGCTCCTGTGACACAGCGAGCAGCCATAGCCGCTCACTGTATCACTCGGACCCGCCCCTCAGTGTGCCGCGTCACTGGATGTGATTGACAGCAGCGCTAGCCAATGGCTGCGCTGCTCTCAATCCATCCGCTCTAGCCAATCAATCAGGGGTCAGGTAAGTATGACGGGGGCTTGGGGGCGGCAGCAATTTTTTCACCTTAATGCATAGAATGCATAGATTGCATTAAGGTGAAACATTTTTTTACTTTACAACTCCTTTAAGAGTTTAAATCTGTATGCAATCAGGCAATCCCTTGCACTACATGGTTTTGGTAAATCTGAAGTCAAAAATCTGCAGAAAATCTAATAGTATGTACGGGGCCTTAGGCTTTTAGCAAAGTTTAGGAGCAGCAGAGTTTAAAAGGCAGTCAAAGCTCCTATCCTGAACACAGAAGAATTGTGTTCAAGAGAGGCGCTTTTGGGCATAAAATACGCCAAACGTGGATAAACTCGTCTAAACACTAGGCGCATTTAGCACTTCAGCATTGCTTTCAATGGCCAGAATAAATAAAAATTCTAGCCAATGAAACAAACCTCCAAACTCCAAATGCTGCTAAACTCACTTAAAGCGGAGTTCCACCCAAAATGTGAACTTCCGCTAGACCCACTCCTCACCCCCTTACATGCCACATTTGGTATGTAATTCTTTTTGGGGGGGGAGTGGGGGCTTCAGGAGGAGTGGGACTTCCTGTCCCACTTCCTGCTTCCGCTGAGGGGCTGGTTAGGCGATTAAGCTTAATCGCCTACAGCAGCCCCTCCCTGTAGGCGATCGCATGGGACACTGACAGGTCCCATGCAATCGCCTGTCCAATCAGCTTCGAGCCGCGCTGCTCGCGCATGCGCAGTGCCGCTCGCGCATGCGCAGTGGGTGCCTGGCCGTGAAGCCGAAGGCTGTCCCACAGTTGCGATGACGACACCGGCCGGGGAGGGGGGGGGGGGAGAGGGCTCGAACACCCCTTTAAACTGGTAACAAAAAAAAAAAAAAAAAATGCAGCCCTACAGTTTCTACTTGATTAAAAAAAAAAAAAAAATAAGGGGGGGGAGCATGCCTGGACATAAAAAATAAAAAAAACACAGTTCATCTATGTACACTATGCACACTTCCCACGTTTTGTCTAAAATAGTACTAAAGCCTCAGCTTTAGGGGCCAAGTCACCCTGCCCTGGACAGTTGCAGGACACTACATCAAAGTGGGTAGTTAGTGTGGGGCAGCCGTTTGTGCCAGCTGCAGCGACTTTATGGTAGGAGGCGGTGAAGCGTGATGCTTGTTTCAGCTCATTACATGGCTCCTTTTGTTTTGTACCAACTTTCTTTGAAGTGGAAACTTCATTCATGTCACTGTACAGGATTGCGCAAAACGTCTGCATTTTATCACAGCTCAGAATAAGACACTTAGAAAAATAATTGTTTCCCATGTGTCCTAGCGATGACATGCATTCTGTGTGCTTAAAAACACAAGTCACAGCACTATGTGTGAACAGAATCTTAGATATATATATATCCCTCTTGACATAATTATGGAATAATATTTATGAAGAATGCCACTTAACACTCAATTTATTCACTTTTTAATTCACAGCCTCCGGCTTTCTCCATGTGGATGTCCCAAACGTCAAGCTGGGAAGAGTGCACTCTGAATATAAACTTAAGTCTCTGATTAGATTCAAAGGGGGAGATCCACATAGAACGGCGCATCTTTATGCCGCCGTAGCGTATCTTCTTTACGATTCGCCGGTGCAATGTTGAGAGGCAAGCCTGCTATTCACAAAGAATATGCGCTTAACGTTGCGCCGGCGTAGCGTATAGTTGTCGGCGTAAGACGCCTCAAGTCAAATTAGCTGGAAGTGGGCGTGATATATTATAATGAAGCGTGACCCCATGCAAATGATGGGCTGAGCTTCAAAAAACGAACTGCGCATTCGTCGGCTCTTGGGCGCATCCCAGTACGCATGCGCAGAATCACGTCGGGACAAACGCCTAAGATACGTTGAATCACTGAACGTAACCTACGCACAGCCCTATTCATGTAAACTACGTAAAATTTGACGGCTGTTCCGACGTCCATACATTTGCATGACCTGCGCCTCATATAGCAGGGGTAACGTTACGCCGGACGTACGCCTTACGTAAACGGCGTATATTACAGCGACAGGCGAAAGTACGTTCGTGAATCGGCGTATCTTGCTCATTTACATATTCAACGTGTAAATCTTTGGAAGCGCCCCCTGCGGCCAGCGTAAATATGCGCCCAAGATCCGACGGCGTAGGAGACTTACGTTGGTCGGATGAAGCCAAAATGTAGGCGTATCTTATGTCAAGAATAAGGCGCATAGATACGACGGCGCATCCGTGGACTTACGCGGTGTATCAGTAGATACGTCGGCGTAAGTCCTGTCTGAATCCGGGCCCTAGGGACTACATATCTAAGGTCACCATACATCATGACATTGTTTTCTATTCTTCTGACTGCTTAAGCATGTCCAGTGTAGGCAGTGGCAGCACATAAGTGTGGTTCTAGTGGGGCTCCATATGACTCTAAGCCAACCATCCAATGGAAATTGGGGCCAGCGATCAGGATACAGGGTGATAAAGGACAAAATAAAAAAAATCTAGTGAGTGTCCTACTTCTTGTAGTGAGCTGACAATGCCTTTGAAAGTTGGCATGCGTTCTCCCTGCTGCACTAAAGAACACCCCCCTAATGTTATGAAAACGAGAAAAGAAGGTGCTCTATATAGTCTATAAGGGAGAGCTGGGCCAGGCCGACTTGGGATTTCAGTGTAGGCAAGACGGCAGCATAGCCATCAAGCATTGGAAGCGACCCATTAGCGACAAATGTGTAGACTTTACAAGTGGTAAGGGATGGAGCCAAGTACCAACATTTCATACAACGTGTAGATAAAGTCACCATTTTTATTGCACAGCACCCTGGGTTTCAGGTGTGCAAAAAAACAAGAGGCACCTCTGGTATCATAAATTTCACCTACAGGGACCTATTATAAGCCACATTTTTATTCACCATTAGTCTTCACCTTATAGGAATGACTCTGGCTCCAGCTGATTCTAGAGTCTTTATGTAAGAAGCTGCGATGTATGACCTCCCATGTGACATCAGGTTTTCAAAGTGGATCTCCTGAGCGACTACTCCTGCAATGGAAGAAAGGTAGCAATGTGAGAAAAAGGACGTTTTAAAAAGCGAAACCATCCATGCACATCATTTTAAATTTTCATGTATTCATCATGCCAGAGTAACCGTGTGCTGAACAATTGTTGGTGGCGCACACAAAGCTTAGCTCACAAAGATAACACACCAGGATAAAATACTTATTTTCATAAAAGTTACAGTCCAATTTAGTCACATGACCAAAATAAAAGAGATACTTATTCCCGTTTTAAAGCTTTGCGAATATACAGCAACTTGGATGCCTTGCACACTGTAGTCTCCTCAACTTAGAGCATGATAAATAAAACCTCCAGTAACCAAAAACATATGTTGGCAAAGATGAGGGGAATTTGTTACTGTAAAATCCCTTTCTCTGAGATAATTAACGGACACGGCTGACTATTCTCAAAGACAGAAAATAAATTAGGCACCATGTATGGTCAGTCCTGGCTGATATAAACCCCCTCTCTGCTACAGGCAGATCGGAGATCGCGGCGGACCCGCCGGTAATTGAGGCGCGGCTTTGTGGCCTTCTACAGGCCTAAGCTTCCGTCTGTGATCTGGCACCATCTTGTGGTGGCTGTTGGCATTAAAAGTAAAACAGCCGTTTTCACTGCCATCTCCTTCCCTCTAATTACAACCCCCAAACACATACATACATATATATATATATACACATATATATATATATATATATATATATATATATATATATATATATATATATATATATATATATATATATACATATATATATATATATTATATATATATATACACACACACATACATATTTTTTATTCTAACACCCTAGAGAATAAAATGGCAGTCTTTGCAATACTTTCTATCACACTGTATTTGCGCAGCGGTCTTACACTTTTTTAATAAAAATAAAAAAAATAAGACAACAGTAAAGTTAGCCCAATTTTTTTTATATTGTGAAAGATAATGTTACGCCGAGTAAATTGATACCCAACATGTCTGGCTCCTAACTTTTTTAGCTGGCTCCTAGATTCCAAGCATATTTGTCAAACCCTGCTGTAAATATATGCACAGACAACCGGGTAGCCACCTTACAAGCTTGAGACAGACATCTGATACCAAAAGGCCCAAGAGGCACCAAGTGCCCAGGTGGATATGCCACAACAGCAAAGGGAGGAAACCTAAGCCTTAATGGTATAAGCCTAAACTACTGTCTGCCGAATCCTCCAAGGAATGGTGGCAGAGGAGGCCACCATACCCTTTTTTGGCCCATTAGTTATCAAATAAAGGAAACCCAATTTCTAAAAGGACTCTGTTGGCAATAGATACACCTGGACCACATCTAAGGCATGCAATGCAAGCATCTTAGGATGTGGGCATAGGGAAGACAATGTCCTCATTCAAATGATAATCAGACATCACCCAAATAGGGAGACCTACAGGACAAGGCCGCCAGCTTTGACACCCAGCATGCATAAGTGATAGCCACCAAAAAGGTAACCTTCTGCGAGAGAGGAAAATCCCTACTATTCTCAAAAGAAAGGCTTCTGAAAGACCAAGAGAGTCAAGTGCATGTCCCATGGTGGCAGCAGGGAACACACAGGAGGAGCCTTATGTCAAACCCCTTTGGACGAAATTATGGATCAAAAAAAGCGTGGCCAAGTAGTAATAAACAAGACCACCAGGGCCTTTGATTATACTTAAGGCCAACTTTTGTTCAACACACCCCGCTGCAGAAAAACCAATAGCCGAGCCACTGAGAAAGATAGTGGGTGAATTTTGCAGTCTTACACCACAATACGAAGGCCTTCCAAGTACGATGGAAATTCTACCTAGGAGGTAGATTTTTGCACTTTTAGCATGGTAGAAATAACCAATCCCAACAGCCCCCCCTCAGGACCTGGCTTTCTATAATCAAGCCAACAAAGCCAGGGATGGTAAAGGATAGTAATAGACTGGTCCTCAAAACAGAAAATTCTTCTGCGAGAAGCAGCTGCCAGGGGGCGTCCGCTACTAGCTGCACCATGTCTATGTACCAGGGCCAATCTGGAGCCAGCAGAAAGAGTTATTCCTTCAGCTCTCATCTTGCTCACTAGATGGGGTAGAAGCTTGAGAGAAGGAAATACATAAAATGAGATGAAAGTAGACAACATCAGGCCCAGAACTGCATGCAAGAGTGTAGGCAAGATGTTTGTTGTGTACGCGAAAGGATTCCTTGACACAAACCTTGGCACCTTCCTGCTGAAATGAGACGGCAGAAGGTCCACATCCAGAGTGCCCCACCATAGATAGATCTGACAAAACACATCTGGATGCAGAGATCACTTCCCTTGATCCAATGTCTGCCATCTGAGACAGTCCACCTGCCAATACTCTATGTCTGGAATGTACACGGCGGATAAAGCAAGAATGTGACATCCAGCTGTCACCCTCTTTATCCTGCTTTGGTCGAGCATGACCCCAGAACAGGGGGGCATTCTGGCTGGCGTCCCTCGCAATCACTGTCCAATGTAAAAGGACAGGAGACCGAAGCTACCACATTAGAGATACTCTGGTCTTTTGAATCTGGGTGTCCAAGGATGTGGGGGACTTGTCCCATTTAGACAAGATTTCCTTCTGCAGAATTGCATGTACATTACCGCCTCAAAAAGTAGAGAACATCAGGCCCAGGGAGGTGTAACCCTGAGACTCCACGAAGAGAAGGAACCAGCAGAGAGAGCGGGTATCCTAGCACCCAGACACTGAAGAGAGGATAGCAGACAGCTACAGAATGCACAGAGGAGCCCACATGCACCTGAGAATGCAGAAGTCTGGGGGGAGGCAATGCCAGAGGAAAGCCAAGAGGGCCGCCGGAACGTGGCTCCAGGAAAATACCCACTGCATCCCCACCTCCCAAAACCCAGGCACCCAGATAGGGTAGGCTAATACAAGATGGCCACTGCCGGGCCACAAGAAAATGGCCACCATAGAGAGCTACAACAAGAGGTACAACAATAAAAACTGCCTGGCCCCTGAAAAATGGCTACCATAGAGAGGCACAACAAACTGCCAGGCCCTAGGAAAATATTTTCTGCCACCTGAGCACCGATCACCAGGTTTAAAGCTTGCAGCACAAAGACACAAATGGTACCACACCCCCTTCAACTAACAAGCAAAGTCCACGCCATGCCTTGAGTTCGGGAAGGTAAAACAGTGGCTGCAAAAGCCCAGATAGCCACCCCAGCACCGCAGACGATGCACTGCTATGGATGAATGGAAAATGGGGGTAGAGGGAGAAGGGCCTAAAATGAAACCCAGCAGCAACAGAGGGTCTGTATGAGAGGAGAAGAACAAGGCAGAGAAGTTAAAAAAAAAAAAAAGCCTTCAGCAAAGTTCATCACAACATTGGCTGAGAGAGAGAAAAAGAAACAATGTAATATTCTTTTTTTTAGATCAAAGGGATGAACTTCTGTCTGCAAATGAGGTCAGTTTAACCACTTAAAAGACTAACTCCTTTTCTGACACTTATTGCTTAAAAGTTAAAAATCTGTGTTTTTTTTTATAGAAAATTACTTGGAACCCCCCAAACACATAACCCTAGAGAATAAAATGGCGTTTCTTGCAATATTTTATGTCACACTATTTGCGCAGCGGTCTTTCAAACACAATTTTATTCACTTTCACAACAGTAAAGTTAGCCCAATTTTTTTTGTATAATGTGAAAGATGTAACTCCGAGAATTGTGATCTTTATTCCAAGCAAAAAAAAATTAGGATTCTCATTGTATCCAGAAATCGTGCAGCTCTAGCGCCTGTTCACACTAGATCCCAGTTGTACAAGCAATGACTGCTTCTGCAATCCCCCATTTTTCTTTGCAAGCTCTGTGGAAGTGATCCAGCAGCCTAGTTTTACTGAAGCGCCCCTTTTAGTAGAGTGCTAAAATAGAGGAAACAGTAAGACCCACTTCATGTGCCCATTGCATTGCATGCATACACGTTGGAAACCCAGATATGATGACAGGATTTTAGTGCATTTTTATTGAAAATATCGTTTTAGTAAACATTTGCCCAGCTATCATGGGGCATACAAAATTAGCAGCACTCTTAATTTTATAGGCTTTGCACTATAAAGGGTAAACAAAAAAATTAAACAGCAAAACAATTCTTGCCACCTGAGGTGAAAATCAGGGGTCAGGGTCCGGCAGTGAAAGCATTAGAGTGTGTAAAATATATACAATGCTGTGAAAAAATAGATTTTTTAATACAGCTTACCTGTAAAATCTTTTTCTTGGAGTACATCACGGGACACAGAGCAGCATATTCATTACTATATGGGTTATATGGAGTACCTCCAGGTGTGGACACTGGCAATCTCAAACAAACAGGAAGTCCCTCCCTATATAACCCCCTCCCATAGAGGAAGTACCTCAGTTTTGTAGCAAGCAGTATGCCTCCCAAAAATGTTCCCCAAAAGAGGGGTGGGAGCTCTGTGTCCCGTGATGTACTCCAAGAAAAAGATTTTACAGGTAAGCTGTATTAAAAAATCTCTTTTTCTTTCTCGTACATCACGGGACACAGAGCAGCATATTCATTACTATATGGGATGTCCGAAAGCAATGCTTTAATGAGGGGAGGGAGACATCTTACAAAGACGGATTTAATTTAGAGGTATACTCAGATACTAGTAAATCCAACTTAAACGAGAAATGTAAATCTCAAATCAAATCAAGGGAGCCCCCTCAGATCCTGAGGAGCTTGAATCGCGGCCTGTAGTACTGACTGCCCAAAGGCTGTATCCGCATTCCTTCTTACGTCCAATTGATACAATTTTGTAAACATGTGGACTGACGACCACGTTGCTGCCTTGCATATTCGAGCCATAGAGATCTGATGATGTGCTGCCCAGGAGGTGCCCATGGCCCTGGTAGAATGGGCCTTTGCCGACAAAGGAGGAGGCAACCTCTTCAAACCGCAGGCCTGAACGATTAATTGTTTAATCCATCTTGCGATGGTGGATCAAGCAGCTGCCTGACCCATCTTGGGTCCTTCCGGTAAAACGAACACCACATCTGTTTTCCGAACCTTCTCTGTAGCTTTAAGATAGGCCTTTATGGCCCTGACAATATCCAACGTATGCAGCAACCCCTCCTTTCTAGAGGTGGGTTTTGGAAGAAGGATGGAAGTACCACATCCTGGTTCAGGTGGAAACTGGATATAACCTTTGGTAGAAAGGAAGAATGAGGACGGAACCCCGCCCTATCCTTATGTAAAATGAGATATGGTTCCTTACAAGATAAGGCTGCCAATTCCGATACTCTCCTGGCCGAAACTATGGTGATCAGAAATACCAACTTTCTAGTCAGTAAAACCAAAGGTACCTCAGCCAACGGCTCAATGGGTTGTTTCTGTAGAGTTGACAGAACAAGATTTAAGTCCCGGGCGTGACCGGAAGCCAGCCTGGAAGGAAGCATCCCTTGAGAGCTCCTCTCCAGCCCGCAGCTTACAGGCAAAAAACCGGGGGTATACGCCGCCATCCATGGGCGGTTCGCGGACCACCAGATCCAGCAAAGCAAGGGGCTCATCCCAACCCCCGCCAGGCTCCGCTACGACGCTTAAAGATTACTTTAAACCGCCCGACATGCCGCCGGGCGGAGGGGACAAGATGGCGCCGGACGCAGCCACCCTTAGGACAGAGACTTCTCCTCCTCGCTCCCCCTTACCTGACCATCCGGGAGTCATCCCCCGACCCGAGCGCGGACCACTGCTCCATCCTTGAGCCCGGATGGCTCACAGCCGTGGGTGAGTGAACCTCAGCACCCCCACCCCCCGCAGCGGACCACGAGGCACAGGCCGCGGCCCTCCTCACCCCTCCGGAACGGGACACCCCATGCACGGGGGCCTTTCCCCTCCTGCTACACACGGCCCGGACCCTGAACAGCACAGCGGTCCGCAGATCTCTCCCTCACCCACGTTTGAGGAGGATTTCCCGGTCCTGCAGGCCTCCTCACGCTCCCAGACCTTCATGGGACTCCCAGAGCGCAGCAGCTCCTCTGCTGAGGCCAGGCCTGGCTCTACCTCCCCCGCAGCTCAGGGACAGACCCACCCAACCATCCATCTGAGCACTGGGGATCAGCTGGGGAGCTTCTCCCCCCTCATATGCCTCTATGGCCAGCACCAGTGCGCCCTGGCACGGGAGGGCCCCACTCACTCCTGTGGATCAGGCTGAGGCCTGTTCCAACCATGGGACTTACCCCAGCAACCCCCCCTCGAGGCCAGACAGCATAGGGAATCAGCTCCCTTCCGCCATCCATACCCCACGGATCCACTACAGCCCACCTATGATGTCAGGGGACCCCCCCCACCACCCCCCCCCACCATGGCAGTCTTACTTGCAGGCCATGCCCACGAAAGATGATTTTAAACAGCTTGTTGAGGACGTTAAGGCAACCTGCCGCGCTGAAATTCAAGTTCTCCAAACGGGCCTCAAACACTTAACTGACAGAATGGAAATGGCAGAGAAGGAGATCCAAGAGACCAAACTGGCGGTGCACCGCACCCAGACTCAGGCTTCGGACCACCGTCTCATGCTAAGAGACATGCAGCGGCACATCGAGGACCTGGACAACAGGGGGCGCCGCAACAACATCCGCATACGCGGTCTCCCTGAAGCAGACGGGGCTGAAGACCTGCAGCTCACCCTTCAGAATTTATTTAATGAAATACTGGGTGAACCACCAGACAAGACCATCGAGATGGACAGAGCCCACCGAGCCCTTAAACCAAAGAGCCCAGCCTCCAACCCACGTGACGTCATATGTCGCATAAACTCCTACAAGTTGAAGGAAAACAATGCGCAAAGCCCGCCCTATGCGCAACCTGACCTTCGACAACAACCCTCTGCAGCTCTACCCAGATCTTTCTTGGATTACGTTGCAGAAACGACGCCTACTACAACCCCTGCTCCGCGCCTTACAGGACAAGGACATTGTGTATCGATGGGGCTTCCCTTCAGCCTGTCCGCCAACCACCAGGGGACCTCGGCCACTCTACGCTACCCAGAGGACTTGGACGACTTCTGCAGAACCCTGGACATCCCTGTTCCCCGGCTGCCGGATTGGGACCTCGTGGCCACACCACCCCCCCCGCCAGTAGTCTGGCAGAGAGTCCCACCGACCAAACGCCCCAGGGGCCGAAACCCTGCCCGCAACTCCCCAGGCACGGGCACACCTAGGATGGTGGCCCTGGCCACGAGAGTCGCCCTGAGCAATCCATGAAGCCCTCCTGTTTTGCTTTTGGTTTTTGTTTTTGATTCACTTCCTCACCTTACCCCCGGTTGCCCCAGCCTTACCCCTACGCCACAACCTGTCTCGGATGAACACGCCAACTGCCTTCTGATCACGGACCCCCCCATGGCTCATAGTGAGAGTTCTCCCCTAACCCCCACAGTGGAGCGACCACACCCCTGCCCCGACGGGATTTTTCTGCCCCGTCGGGTGGTCCCCCACTGTTGGGCCTGCCCCGGGCCGCTTGGGCCCTCACTGTTGAATCTTAATGTGTTCTCCTTATGTTTTGTTTTTGCTCTCACCCTTTTCTTTCTTTTCAGATATCCCTCTCTCCTCTCCTGTGCAGGTATGCACCCGACAACGCACCCTGGTGACTGTCGCCTCGGCGGTCTTCACCACTCACCCTCCGGAACCTGAGTGCAGCGCGCCTGACTCCAGCTAAGTACAACCCACGATCTCTCCACCTACAGTATGGCTAAGTTGCTATCTTTAAACGTACACGGACTTAACTCCAATAGGAAACGTCATCTAGCACTTAGGGAATTCAGGCAATCAGGGGCGGAGATTATAATGGTACAGGAATCGCACTTCTCCAAGGGCGATTCCTTTTACGTTTGCATCCAGGTATTTTCCCTTAGTATACCAGGCCTTTAGTTCACGTAAACGGGCAGGGGTCGCAATCCTGGTTAAACACGGCACCCCCCTTCACATGCACAGACTCCTACATCGACCTCTGGGCCACTTCATCATCTTGAGGGGAACATGGCACTCGAGACGACTCTGACGTCACTCTATGCACCCTGTATGCTTCCAATGCACATCAGCACAGATTTCTAAGCCGGGTTCTAACCCGCCTGGCCAGATCTCCCCGCGACCTACTGGTGGTGGGGGGGGACTTTAACCTCCCCATTCGGTGACCTGGGACCGCATGGTGGTGAATTCCCGGGCCTCTCAGACAAAAGCCCTGCGGGACTCTAAACTCTTCCGTCAGCTTACAAGGAAACATGCTCTATTCGACGCATGGAGGGCGCTTCACCCAGGGGATCGCCAGTTCACCTTCTACTCATCCCCCCACCACACGCACTCACGTATAGATTACTTTTTAGTCAACAATACTACACTACGCGTCACTGATTCCGCACAGATCCTGCCCATCTCCTGGTCCGACCATGCCCCCATTACTCTGACCCTTGACCTCAAACACTCCCACCCGCAGGCCCTATAACTGGCGCCTGAATGATTTTCTCCTGAAACACACCCCTCCAAAATGGAAATAGACTCTGCCCTGCAACTCTATTTAGCGAAAAGGACACGCAGGACATCTCCACCACCACACTGTGGGGCCGCTCACAAGGCGGTAATCAGGGGACGGTGTATGGCCATCTCCTCGGCCCTCAAAGAGAAATGCCGACTCGGCTAGGAAAACAGGCGGAAGCGCAGCTCCGAGCCCTAGAAACTCGCCTACAGACTTCCCCCTCCCTGACGCTCCTTAAACGTATCGCCCTGGTACGGTCAACGCTCCGGGACCTTGCGCTGGGCCGAGTCGAGAAAGCTCTAGTACGCCTCCGCCAGGTATATTATGACAAGGGCAACAAGGCGCAAGCTCTATATTGGCGAGGAAACTAGCGGACCGCTCGCTCGCGTCCACCCCACACCAGGTCCAGGATAGCTCGGGCAATATTCTTTCACACCCTCAGAGTATTGCAGACGCCTTCGCAGCATTTTACGCTGACTTGTATAACAGGCCGGAAATCCCCCATGACCCCACCCCCCCCCCCGACCTGCTAGATAGGATGACACAATACCTAACACGGGCGGGCATTCCCCGACTACAAACCGGCCGACCCCTAGCCTCCCTCAACGCTCCCTATCACAGACGAGGAGTTGACCATGGCCATTAAGTCCCTACCCGCCCATAAATCTCCGGGCCCTGACGGATTCCCATATGAATATTACAAGACCTTCCTCCCCACACTCCTCCCCCCACATGACGAAGCTCTTCAACACCTTCCTACAGCAGACCCCCATCCCGCAAGACATGCAGCGCTCATTCATCACCCTCATCCCCAAACCAGACAAGGACCCTTCACTATGCGCGAGCTACAGGCCGATAGCCCTACTGAACTCTGATCTCAAGATCTTCACGAAGGTCCTCTCTCCTCCCGCCCTAAATGAAGTTTTACCCTCTTTGGTCCATATAAAGACCAAGTGGGGCTTTGTCCCCTCCGCCAAGCGGGGGACAACACGAGAAAGGTGATTGACCTAATTGACGTGGCGAGCAGGGAGGGCCCGGAGTCTCTCTGCTCCTGAGCCTGGACGCAGAAAAGGCGTTTGACCGCCTTGGCTGGCCCTTCATGTTCGCCACGTTAAAGCATATGGGTTTTAGGGGACCCTTCCTACAGGGCGTCCGACACCTCTATACCGACCCGATCTCACAGGTGAAAACGCCCTTCGCCACTTCATCCCCTTCTTCCCGTTACTAATGGAACCCGTCAGGGGTGCCCCCTCTCCCCTCCTCTTTGCCCTCTGCGTCGAGCCCTTAGCAGCGACGATCCGAGACAATCGGACATTCGAGGTATCCCGGTAAGGGGGAGGGAATTTAAGATCTCCCTCTTTGCCGATGATATTATTCTGACGCTGACGCGCCCCCGCATTTCCCTGCCCAACTTACACAGGGAATTAGAACCGTACGGGGCCCTCTCGGGATACAAGACTAATACGTCCAAGTCCATGGCCATGCCGATTAATATGCCCGAACCAGAAGCCTTACACTTGCAGTCCGTTTTTCCCATACCACTGGGAGCGGACCTCCCTGAAATACCTGGGGGTCCACCTGACCCCAAGCTATGCATCCCTATATCAAGCCAACTTCCCCCCCCTATACAGATCAATAAGGGCGCTGATCCATAAATGGAAGTCCCACCAGATATCCCTATTGGGCCGGATAGCGGCCATAAAGATGGTTGTCCTCCCAAAACTATTTATACCTATTCCAGACCCTCCCTATCCGGTCCCCTATGCTCATCTACGGGCCCTACAAGCCGACCTCCTCCGGTACGTGTGGAACTACAAGCGCCACAGGATCCCACGTTCGGTCATGACGGCGTCACGAACCGAGGGAGGCCTGGCCTTCCCAGACCTGGTCAAATACTACCAGCCTCGCAACTCCGGGCAGTGGCATCATGGTTCCCCCAGAAGTCTTTCAATAGATGGACGGAGGTGGAAAAGATCTGGTTGGCACCAATACACCCCAACAACCTCCTGTGGAACGCGAATGCGGCAGTGGAGCCCGGACGTTTACTGGGCTCCATGCGGCAACTTCAAAGTACCTGGAGGAGGCTAGTCCGAGACGGTCAACTTCAGTCCGATAGCTCCCCGCTGACCTCCTTCCTCTACAACCCTAAAGTGCCGACCAGTCTCACCCACCAGATGTCCTGGCCCTGGGCTCGCGAAACCTATTCCACTTTGGCCATCTAATAGACCCCAGATCCCGCACCCTACACTCCTTCACTGATCTCCAAGCCAAACATGACATCCCACGACAAGCCTTTTTCAGCTACCTACAGATCAGGCACTATGCCCACACAATCGCCCCCCGGCTCCTTTTCTCAAAACCGACCCATTTGAGCGAATCATACTCGAGGGCACAGCCCGAAGGGGCCTCATATCTGATATTTACCAAATTCTCAATGAACACCCCCTACAAACCAAGGCAAACATGCATATATGCTCCGATGGGAGAGGGAGCTGGGGGAGGTGCTCTCGGAGGATGAGGTGGAGGAGGGCGGTTTGGAGGCAGGCGGCCAAGAGTTCGATCTGCACCCTTTATAAGGAAACACGTATAAAATACTGTTCTTTTGGTACCTGACCCCAGACGTCCTCCACAAGATTTACCCCTCCACCTCTGACCGATGCTGGCGTTGCAACCAAGCCAAGGGCACATTGTTCCACCTCTACTGGACATGCCCCCTGATTGTCCCATTCTGGACTCAGACACGAGAGCTCCTATCCGCCTCCTGGAGGCACCCATACCCCTCTCCCCGAAGCTGTTCTTGCTGGGCTATATCCCAACCTCGCATAGCTAAACCTTACAAGGAAATGCTGAGACACATAACCACGGCTGCGAGGTGCCTGATAGCGCTTCATTGGAAGAAACCAATCCCCCCATCCCAAGAAGCCCTTTATGCTAGGGTCAAAGATGTAGAACTCATGGAAAAAATGACAGCTAGGATCCGGGATAGGTTGGAGGACCACGACCTGGTCTGGGAGAGGTGGCACGTGGAGGAAGACCCGCCGTGAGTCGACAACAGATCACCAAGGTACACTACTCTCCCCGATAATCCTGCTGCCCCCCCCCCTCCCCCCCTCTTCTCCTGACCTCTCCCTTCCTCCCCCGCACGCCCCCCCTCCCTACCCCCCTCTCTTCACCCCACCCCCCTTTTTTTTTTTTTTCCTATCTCTCCTTCTTTTTTTTCCTCCTCTACCTTCTGTATCTCTTGAAACCCCAAACTGTGTTACAAGTTACTGGTAGCATGAATAGATACGAAACCACTGTGTAAGCCTAACTAGCTGGAATTTCGTATACCCTCTTATCTAATGCATTTGAACTGCTGCTATGTTTTGTACCGACCTTTTATGATAATAAAAATTGTTATTTGAAAAAAAAAAAAAGATTTAAGTCCCATGGACAAAGTGGTGATTTGACTGGAGGATTAACACGTAAGACTCCCTGTACGAAGATCTTAACCAGCGAGTGGGTGGCCAGCGGCCTCTGAAACCACACTGATAAGGCTGAAATCTGTCCCTAGATCGTGCTTAATGCCAGCCTTTATCCACTCCTAGCTGGGAAAAACTTAATACTCTATCAATGGTGTACTTGCTTGCGGGAAACCCATCTCTTAGCCTCACACCAGCCTACGTAGGCCCTCCAAACCCTGTAACAAAATTACCCTGGAGCGGGGCTTTCTAGCCTTAATGAGGGTAGGTAGGGATTACCTGCCTAGACAGACCTCTACCCCTGAGAATTAGGGATTCAGCCGCCAGGCCGTCAAATTTAGACGCCGTAATGCAGGGTGGAGGATTGGGCCTTGTGAGAGTAGGTCTTGGCCGCCTAGAGGAAGAGTCCAAGGGCCTCCCTTGCCAATTTCAGGACTAGTGAGTACCATGCCTCTCGGTACCAAGCTGGGGCTACCAGGATAACCGGCCTGTGCTATGATCCTGCGCCACAGGCGCGGGGTAGTAACTGCAGTGGGGGAAATGCATATAGAAGTTATGATTGATGCCAAGGGCAAACCAACACATCGGTTCCGCAGGCCATAGGGTCCCTCGTTCGAGACATGAACCTGTCTAGCTTCTTGTTGAATCCTGATGCCATGACCTCCACGTCTGGCACTTCCCCACTTCTGGCAGACTGTGTCTGAAAAAAACTTGTGGATGCAGAGACCACTCCCCCGGCGACAGGGTTTGGCGACTTAGGAAGTACGCCTGCAGGTTGTCCACCTCGGGAATGAATGTCGCCGATATGCAGGGTACATAAACCTCTGCCCCAGCGCCCAGCGAAAACCCAAGCTCCTCTCACTCTGAGTGGCTTGACTCTTGGTTCCCCCTTGGTGGTTCACCTATATGCCACCGCTGTGACATTGTCTGAATGACTTCTCACCGAGGACCCCTGTAATCTGGATGTCTATGCCAGGCGGGCTAGCCGAGCCGCTATGACTGAACTCCCAGACCTTGATGGGCAGCTGCCTCTCCGCCTCTGCCAAGTTCCTTGGCGAGTGAACTTGTTCAAGACGCTCTCCAGCCTTCCAGACCACTGGGCAGAACCAAGCTGCTAGAATTGCTGCCTGTAGGACACGAGTGTGGAAGCGTGTGGTATCGCGCGCTCTCGACATGGCCATCGCATACATAGGCGAATAGTTGGTTCTTTTTTGCTTAGAACCAAAACTGAATCAATCTTTTGATAGCCTCGACCTTTACCAGGGGCAGGAACATCCATCTTCTGTTCTGTGTCTAATCTCATGCCGAGATATTCCAACTGCTTTGTAGGTTGAAATGCTGATCTTTCCCGGTTTAGGACTCAGCCGAACCTCTCGAGGTACTGAACCATGAGGGCTACTACTATATTCCACCAAGAAAGCGCAGTGAGTGATCTTATGATTAAGAGGTCGTCCAGGTATGCTAGGACCGAGATCACTTGGATCCTTTAGACTGACTAGAATAGGAGCTAGGACCTTCGTGAATACCCGGGGGCCGTAGCCAGCCGAAGGGGGGCGCCACGAATTGGAAGTGACGTTGTATCACTGCGAAGCGAATAAAAACAAAAATATTTTGATGTGGCTGAAAAGACCTGGTACATGAAGGTAACCATCCTTTCTATCTATAGAAGCCAGATCCTTCTGGAGTGTGGCGGCTGCTGCTGACCGAACGGATTCTATCCGGAAAGAGCGAACCCTTAGGTAAGCATTTAAACCTTTTAGGTCCAAAATTGGTCTGAAATTGCCGATGAGCCTTGGTATGACAAACAGATTGGAATAGAAACCTAGCCCTGTCTTGCTTAGGGCTGGGTACCTCTACCATTATGCCCTGGTGAAGCAGCATGATCCAATTGCCGCCCGCATTGAGGCCTTCCTTGTGGAGGAAATTTTAGAAATTCTAATCTGTAGCCTGCGGCCACAGATGATCGGACCCCCTCTGTCGGGGACCGATCCCAGAGGCCTGTCCTTAGCGATCCATTGTTAAAAGTTTGATCGCGCAGGAGGTCCGTACTGCCTGGAATTTGAGGGCCCCGGAACCGGGGGGAGCTGCCTTTTAAACACAGGACCCCGGAACTTCTTTTGACTGGTAAAAGGGTACTTTTGCCACTTGAAACAGTCTGAATGTATTAATCCAGATCTTTCCATGGAAGGGTAAACCTGCCAGCAGTCTTTTACATGGGGCTCGGCCGCCCAGTTCTTCAACCATAAGAGCCTTCTCATACGCACTAAAAATAGTGACGAGACGCCTGCTGGATGGAGTCTTTTTATAACCTCTACTGCAAAGCACAGAGCTCTGGGAATATCCAATAACTCCTCTGCCTATTGGGCAGGGATGTCTTAAGCATCTGTTTTGTCTGGTTCCTTAATGCCTGACAAAACTCCAATTGCAGCCACTGCTGGCTGTAGCCAGGGATGCTGGAAAAAGTGTCTCTAAACGTTTATCGACCGGGACCTTAAACATTTGTATGTTTCCCCTTAGGCCAGTTAATGATTTATTCACCCATGAGATGGCTGCGTCCACAGTTGGGAGCGCCCCCTTTCTTAGAAAAATGTATTTTCCATGGGGTAAATAACAGAAAACCTTCCAGGTGGTCTCCCATCCAGGCACTAACCAGGCCCGACCCTGCTTAGCCTCCGAGATCAGACGAGATCGGGCGCTTTCCGGGAGATGTGGCCTCAAGGACCTCACGGGTAGTTGAAAAGCAGTGCCCGAACCGGGACCTGAACCCTGGACCCTCAGACCAAAAGTCCGATGCTCTACCAACTGAGCCATCCGGGCCCCTTTTAAAGAGCACTTGGTCAGGGGAAAGAGTGCCTGCAAGCACAAATATTTCCTGGCAGACGTGCATAAAGACTACCCTCTCGTCAGCTTTAGGCGGCAGAAAAAATTCTGTCCGGTCGTCCCAATCCTGGAAAAACCAATTCCTCTAACAGAGGATGGACCGGAAAAGCTGCGTTGCTTAAAGGCGCTTTTAAAAGAACCCAAAGAGGATACCGCAGGAACCTGAGGCTCTGGAAATGGCAAATTAAATGCCAAGCGGACCATGTCTGTCAAAGACTGGACCCACAGACTCTCCGCCTGGGAGGCTGAAAACGATTCTTCAGTGGTAGATCCTCTAGGTTCTGTCCCTTTTGGCGATGGGGATCTAGTCCGCTTCTTGCCAGAAAAAGAGCCAGCGATCATAGCTGTTAACCTTTTTTCTCTAGCCCCCCTAGGGTGACGGCTAGCATCTCCTCTGTGATAACACAGGGTTGGGCCGACCTGGGCCAGCCTCAGCACCAGACCCCCTTAATGGCTTATCCAGGGTGACCCCTATAGGAATAACCTGTGGGGAAAGTATTGGCATATCATCAGACCCAGAGGAGGAACCCCCTTTGTCTTTGCCTTTTCTTTCTTTTTTTTTTTTTTTTTGTGTTTTGATCCTGAACCCTTGGAAGCCATAATACAAAACCGAAGGACTCCGCTTACAACCACAGACTGTTATAGCCAGGAGTACAAAAAAATAAGGTTTAGGGGACAATAGGATCACTAATGCCCAAAAACGGTGGGGCTCAGTATGTTTTATTTTATAATATTATTCACCACATACAGCCCCACCCCCAACATGTTTGCCAGCATTCAACCTGTTGCCAAGGGGATTTTGGTCTTAACAAAAAGTATTGGAGCTGACTCCAGCATGTAGTACCCCTTCTCGCCACCGGGAGTCACTGTGCTGCCAGCTCTACGTCCTCTCTCTCCAGCTCAGCTATGAACTGAGCTAAGAACGCGCCTGCTGTGTATAACAGCAATTGAAGGCACGCCCACTCTACACTGCAGTCACGCTCCCCGCCCCCCCTCCCGAACGGCGCGAAAATTTTCTATATGCATGCGCGCATGCACGCGCGCGACTGTCGGGGGAGGAGAGTTCAGGAGGAGACGCACTCTGGAGCCCAGGAATGCAGGTTGGAGGACGCATCAGGCGGCAGATTTTGAATCCCGGCAAGGTAAGGCTAAAACAGGCCCCTAAGGAGTCCCTTTAGCCTAGAGACAGATCTGTTTTTTTTTTTTAAAGATTTTTTTAAAGATCTTCAACCTAGATAGGTAGGGGGATCAAGTGATGGGGGGAAACATTTCAGGGCATCCTGTCCATCAGACATAGTGACCATGGTGCCAATGCAGAGCATACTCAGGCTACCCCCCTTAAGATCTCCCCTGGAGAGCCTGCTGTCGAACCAAGTCCCGCAGGCTCCCCTCTTACCTGCTCCATGCCGCAGGACGTTTTGCAAAACGGTCCAATCTTCTCCCATCTCCGTGGGTAGCGTAGTAGACCTTCAGGCCCTGGGGTCCTATGAAGGTACCCACTGTCCTGGACCTATATAGCACCCTGGCAAACAGGAACTTATGGTCTTTACGAACTCCAAGTCCTGGGCCCAGGGTCCAGCCCTCCAAAGAGGAGCATTATAGGCAAAACCCCACAGTTTGGGGCCCGGGTACTGTCCACTTTGGCACTGAGGCTCCTTGGACAGATCCGGTTAGCCCGCCCTTAATCCCAAGGATGTGGAGCAAAGCTATTCCGTGACCAACACCTAAGACACTGGCGAAAAAACTGAGGTACTTCCTCTATGGGAGGGGGTTATATAGGGAGGGACTTCCTGTTTGTTTGAGATTGCCAGTGTCCACACCTGACGGTACTCCATATAACCCATATAGTAATGAATATTCTGCTCTGTGTCCCGTGATGTACGAGAAAGAAAAGTATTTTCCCCCTGTTTTTTTTTTTTCATATTCGTCACACTTAAATGATCACTTAAAAAAATATATATATTATTTCACGATTAGGTTTAACCCAAGTAAGTACAAAATGCAATTTTTAAATTATGTTTTTTTTTTTATTAAAAGGCAAAAAAGCTGTCCAAACCTGCCTGGCTATATGTGAAAAGTAATTGCCCCCTAAACCTAATAACTGGTGGTGCCACCCTTGGTGGAAACAACTGCAATCAAGCATTTGCGATAACTGGCATTGAGTCTCTCACATTGCTGTGGAGCAATTTTGGCCCACTCTTCTTTGCAGAATTCTTTTAATTCAGGCACATTGGAGGGATTTCCCACATTACGGCCTGTGTAAGGTCACGATACAGCATCTCAATTGGATTTAAGTCCGGGCTTTAACTAGGCCACTCGAAAACCTAAATTTTGCTTTGTTTGAACCATTTGGAGGTGAACTTGCTGTTGTGTTTCGGATCATTGTCCTGCTGCATAACCCAAGTGCACTTGAGCTTGAGGTCGCAAAGTGATGGCCGGACATTCTGCTTTAAGATTTTCTGTTAGAGCTCAGAATTCATGGTTTCATCAATTACGGTTAGTCATTCAGGTCCTAAAGCTGCAAAGCAGCCCCAGACCATCACGCTTCCACCACCGTCTGACTGTTGGTATGATGATCTTGTTATGAAACACTGTATTAGTTTTATGCCAGATGCAATGGGACGCATACCTTTCAAAAAGTTTAACTTTTGTCCCATCAGTGCACAGAATATTTGCCTAAAAGTCTTGGGGATAATCAAGATGTTTTTGGTAATGGCTTTGGCCTTGGAACTCTCCCATGGATGCCATTTTTGCCCAGTCTCTCATTGTTGAATCATGAACGCTGATCTTACCTGAGGCAAGTGAGGCCTGCAGTTCTTTAGATGCTGTTCTGGGTTCTTTTATGACCTCCTGGATGAGTCGTCGTCATGCTCTATCCTAGAGGGATACATGTACATTACTTTGTTTTTAATCTTCTCTTTATTTTGTTTTGGGATTGTGGCATTTTGTGTGAGTTTTTGTGATCGGTTAGTGTGCTTCACTTTGTCAGAGAGCTTCTATTTATGTGGTCTGCCCAACCTTGGGCTCCTCAGGCTCGCTCAGTCTGTGCTTGTAGTACCATACTGCTCAGGCCCCACTGGATTTCTCCAAGCACTCCCAGCTCTCCCACATCTCGGGAACACAGGACTCCCTCCAGCCCCCTTCTCAGCAACACAGGACTCCCTCCAGCCCCCTTCTCAGCAACACAGGACTCCCTCCAGCCCCCTTCTCAGCAACACAGGACTCCCTCCAGCCCCCTTCTCAGCAACACAGGACTCCCTCCAGCCCCCTTCTCAGCAACACAGGACTCCCTCCAGCCCCCTTCTCAGCAACACAGGACTCCCTCCAGCCCCCTTCTCAGCAACACAGGACTCCCTCCAGCCCCCTTCTCAGCAACACAGGACTCCCTCCAGCCCCCTTCTCAGCAACACAGGACTCCCTCCAGCCCCCTTCTCAGCAACACCGCTATATGTACACACCGCTCGTGTCTCTGAATGGCAGCAACTGCTCTGAGCATATCTGGCTTATAACGATCTTGACCACCTAGCAAAGCTCAGACACTGGATTGAAGGTTATGTCCCACCCAAGGCACTGTGGAACATTCAAGCTCCCATCCCTGATCAGGAACATATAGAACAGCTTCCTCTGTTCACTATAAACATACCAGAGCCTCTCATATTGCACCTTTGAAAATCGGATGCCCTTTTTACACAAATTCACTACATTTTCAGCCTTGCACTAGAATATATATCTGAAGCAGGACATATAACATTAATGATTCATGATTACATCAGCCTCTCGCAAACAAGTTTTTTTTCCAACAGCTTAGAAGAAAGTTGTGCTAAGGCGTGTAAACCATGGAAAAACAAACACGTCCCTGCTGACCTATAATGTAATTACTTCAAACTTCTTGTCTAATCTCAATAAATTTAATTACCAAAGAATTGGGAGTTAGAGAAGACGACTTGCAGGTTTAGAAAACAAAAAAGCGACCTTTTTTTATAAAATATATCAAACGTTCACTGTCATTCACCCTCTCAGAGTGGCTCATTATCATTTCCATGAAGGCAGATAGAGCTCTATCATGATCACATCATACCTCACTAAGCCAGTGGCAGCAAATCAGGAGAGTTGTCTGATTCTGATCCGATTATCTGCAGATTTTGATTGTGCACATTCATGAAAGCACACACTGTCGGACCTATTTTACCAACATTGGCTGGACTTCTTTGGATCACAGGAGTGCAACTCTCTGCTGACGTCACAGGAATCAGTCCAGGCACCACGTCATCCCGATAATAAAGTCTGGATCCGCTAGGTGCCTGGACTGACATCTGTCTCATCCTTGCAGTGAGCTGCTGAGAGTCTGAGACGGCCGCTTCCCGCCCCCCACAGCTCAGCGCTCTTGTGAAGGCAGGGGGGGGGGGGCAGAGAGGAAGTTGCTGATTGACAGTCTGCAGCTCTGGGAGGTGAGAGAACAGAGCCATCAGTGGTGTTCGATCGTTGGGTTCTCAGAGAAGAAACGGTGGGGGACCGATGCAGAATCCACCTAGGTAAGTATGAAAAGGGCAAAAAAAAAAAAATGATATAGATATATATTTTATATATATATATATATATATATACACACACACACATACACACACACACCTATACACATACCGTATTTATCGGGGTATTGCGCGCTCCGGCATATAGCGCGCTCCGGCGTATAGCGCGCACCCCTAAAGTGGACCCTATTCCTGTGGAAAAAAAAGATTTTTGTACTTACAGTTTTGGTGTCTTGCACGGCGTCCGTCTGCGGCTTTGGGTGTCCTCTTCGTCGGGTCCGGCGTCCTTCTGTGGCGTCCTCCCCGCTCGATCCCCGCGCCGAGTTTGAATACTGCGCCGACATATACCGAGCGCAGTACACTCGTGTATAGCGGGCAGGCTCGGCTACTCTCGCGGTTACGTCCTGTACGTCCAAGACGTGAGCGCGAGAGGAGCCGAGCCTGCCCGACTATACACGAGTGTACTGCGCTCGGTATATGTCGGCGCAGTATTCAAACTCGGCGCGGGAAAGCGGGTATCGGCGTATATTGCGCACCCACGATTTTGCTCTGATTTTCAGGGCAAAAAAGTGCGCGGTATAGGCCGATACATACGAGATTATATATATATATATATATATATATATATATATATATATATATATATATATATATTATATATATATATATATATATTTATTACACACAAACACACACACTTCTGTTATAAGAATGTTCTTACTATTGTCAGTCGTAAACCTTTTTAGAACGAACAATACATTTAACATATATAAAAAATACAGCAAAGTAAATCTGTGTTAGGAATACGGGAGTTGCTATTGCCAACCTCCTTCTGAAAATGCTAGCTACCTGGCTATTACACTAGCCACTGTATTAGAACCCAGTATGTGATCAGTAAAGTCACATTTTCTTGTTAAAGTATAACTCATTAAAGTCAGAGGGTCCGTATGACAAATCAGGCAACTATCAGGAAAAAGTCTCCTATAACCAGCGGCTGCCAGTCAGCAGTACATTTACTGCTCACAGCCATGTGCGCCCCCTGCCTCTTATGCTGTGATTGGACACAGCGCCGTTCATCAGCAGGCTTACAGCCAAATCTGCCGATTGCTGTGGCCAGTCACAGACAGATCTGTGAGTAAAAGCAGCGCATGCACACTTGTTAGACACGGTGTTAACCCCTTGATTGCGGTAAAAACGCGGTACTTGCGTTTTGGATGCGGGTCCATTAAATTCTATTACATGTAAATGCTGCTTTTTCCAAAAGAGCAGAGGCAAAAAAAGCATTGATTAACATGTTCCATAGGAAACCATGTTAAAAAATTTCCCTGCATTTCTGCAAAATGCATCAAAAAACGCATTAGTGTGAATGGAGCCGTTTAGGAGACATTCACTGCACCTATGATGACATCGGCGCATACGATCTGAAGGCCTCTGCCCTTCTTCCACCCAAATGTAATGTTTATTACAAGTCAGCAGCTACAAAAAGTGTAGCTGCTGGCTTTTAATAAACAGACACTTACCTTCTCCACGTTCCAGCGACGCGCCGACCGGGGCTCCGCTCCTCTCCCTCCCCCCCCCCTTCCGGCCGGCATCCTCATTGCGACTGTGGGCACCCAGCCGTGACAGCCTTCGGCGCATGCGCGCGGCCCACCGCTGATTGGACAGGCGATCGTCTAGGACCTGTCAGTGTCCTAGACGATCGCCAAAGGCAGGGGCTGCAGTAAGGCGATTAGGCCTAATCGCCTTACCAGCCCCTCGGCGGAAGCAGGAAGTGGGACAGGAAGTCTCCCCCCCCCAAAAAAATGACATGCCAAATGTGGCATGTAAGGGAGAGGGAAGGGGATTAAGCGGAAGTTCCATTTTTGGGTGGAACTCCGCTTTAAGAGCGAGTACTGTGACTGAGAGTGATGTCACGCAGATCCAGCCAATCACACAGCCGGAGTCCATGGCCCCAGAAGGAAGACAGGCAAAGATGGATGCAGTCTGCAGCAGGGGTGGCGCCGGCTTCGTTTGCAGGCAAGTGTCACAGAATGTGCTATTATGCGATGCTAACCAGGGCTTAGTGCGTCCTCCCAGCCAAAGCCTCGTATATTCCGACAACAATTGTGCGAAGGACGCGTTTTGTCGGATAATCCGACAGTCTGTATACTCCATCGGACAATTGTTGTCGGAATTTCCGACAACAAATGTTGGATGCTCATGCTCTCAAATTGTCCGACAACAAATGTGTTCCGTCGGATTATCCGATCGTGTGTACACAAGTCCGTCAGACTAAAATCCAAAGTACAAACACGCATGCTCCAAACCAATGCTAACCATTAGACAACGTTAGCAGAAGTTGCCCAAAGGGTGGCACTAAAGAGCTGAAAAACCATGTCGTTTTATGTATGTTGGCTGAAAAAGTTCTGCCATCTGTATGCAGAAACAAGATCACGGCCAACGCCCTTAGGACAAAAATCCACGGATTTGTCCGATGGAAGTCCGATGGTGTGAATGAGGCTTAAAACTGGCCATGGCACAGCACACCTGTACAGCATCGGGCACAGCCATATACCCGACATTACCAGCATTACAACTAGGAGTCATACTTCACAGCAACGTCACAAAGGCGAATCTTCAGTACACAGGTAACTAATAACAGTTCACGCCTGGAGTATTAGTCAGAATAAATATCTAAAATATCTTAAATGTCTGACGACATGTCTAGAAATAGTTTGCTGTAATAGGAGGTTAGGTTCTCCTCCCATTTCTTGGATTTAAACCAAATACATGAGAGTAATGACAAATACAGATTTGACATTGTTTACACACATTTTAGTTTTTCCCTCGTCTCCATCTTATTTGGATTTCTAAATCTGGAAAGAGAATAGAGGAGATCTGCCAATTCTGCCTTTTTGTGGTGGTGTACGGCGTCGTATTCTTCCCCACCTGTACCAACGTATGGGCTCATTCACAGCAGCAGCAGGCACCACATTACTGGTATGCGTTGGAAAGCAGTGGTGCCAATGTACTACAGTATACACAAACACCACACAGTCTATTTTGGTGCAAACTTAAATGCGTTGTAAAGGAAAACATTTTTTTGCCTAAAAGTAATGTCTGCAAGGTAGACAGACAGAATAGTGTAATGATTCTGTTAAAAAAAAACGATACTAATTAAATTCCTTCATCTATATCACCTCAGGCTTCTAGTTTCTGTTCTCTCGTTCACTTCCTGGTTTGCGGCGCTCGCTCATGTAAGAACTACATTTCCCAGTAAGAATTGTGGCACGCCCAGTAATACACACCTCCTTGAAGTCTATAACACGTAGAGAGCGTCCTGCCACACAGATGTAGTTCCCAGGAGGGGGTGAGCACGTCACTGACCACCGCAGTAAAGCCTCCCTTCACAGTGGTGAGTAACAATCAGATAAGCAGGAAGTGAACAGAACAGAGAAGAAATAGAGCAACTTCTGAGCAAAAACGAACATTGAGGAAGTGAAAAGAGGAATGTCTGCAGGTAAAGGATGCTTATGAAAAAAAAAAATGTCCTTTACAACCCCTTTAATCAATGCCTCCTATCAGTGCACATCAGTGAAGGGAAAAAAAAAAACCTGTTTGCAAAATGTTATAACAAAATAAACAATTTTTATTTTTTTCAGTCTATTTTTGTTTGTTTAGCAAAACATAAAAAAAAAAAAAACAGAAGTTATTAAATACTAGACATGTGCAGACTGGAATATTTTGTTTCGTTTGGAAAATAAATTTATTTAGTTACTCCCGAAAATCGTTTTGATTTATTTAGTTTTTCGTTGGGGAATAGCTTTCGTCCGAAAATCCAATAATACTTGGTTTCTGTCGAATGGTCGAATCTTTTTGGTTGCTGGTGAATGAACAAAAGAATATTCGACGGAACGTCAAATCTTTACGTCTCATGAATCGAAATCTATTCTCTGTAATGTCGAATCTATTATTTCTATAGTGTCGAATCTTTTCCCTATAATGTCGAATCTCTCTATATCGAATTTTTACCGCAACGAAAACGAAAATAAAGCATTTTTTATGTTTTCGTTTCTTGCACTTTCGTTATCGTTTGTTAAAACGATAACGAAAAAAACAGATTTTCGGACGAAAATGCATTCTAACGAAAACGAATGCACATGTCTATTAAATACCAACAAAAGAAAGCTCCGTTTGTGTGTTTTTTTTATATAATAACCTTATATGGGTACAGTGTTGCATGACCGTGCAATTGTCATTCACAGTGGGACAGCGCAGAAAACTGGAAATTGGCCTCATCAATAAGGGGGTATAAGTCATCACAAGTGGTTAAATAAAAGAGTATATATATATATATAATGTGCCCCTGTCTCCCCATGGTCGCACACAAAGGCAAAAATCATACATATGTCACGCACACATATGTAAAGGACGCTCACACCACAGATGTAAGGTATTGCCGCAAACATCAGTGCGATTGCAATAACTTTAGTGCCAGACCTCCCGTGCGACTCTAAACTGGTAACCAAAGCCTTATAAAGCGTTGCCTGTGTAGATTTTTTAGGTACCGTAGTTTGGTCCTGTTCAACGACTGTTTACAATTTTTTTACAGCATGACATGTTTGGTATCCATTTACTCGGGGTAACGTCATCCTTTATAATTTATCAAACAATTGGGTATTATATTGTGTTTTTGTACATTAAAATTCATTAAAGTGTATTTTTTCCACAAAAATAAATTGGATTTGAACCGCTGGGCAAATACTGTGACATAAAAAATAAAAAAAACACCCACCATTTTATTCTCTAGGGCTTCTGCTTAACAAATGATCCAATGTTTGTGGGGTGATTTTGTAGCATGTAAAGCAGATGTTTAGGTGAGAAATCATGGGAAGAAAGAGGTGATGAGCCAGTCCCTGGCAGAGAAAAGGTTAATGATGGTCCCTGCCCCCCACTCACCGATCACCGGTCTGTCATTGATGGGAGGGTCGGCGCTGATCACAGACGAGCTCCAGGATCGGGAGAAGAGGAAGACAACAATCAGGATCATCATCAGTCCAGCCGAGCCCATGGTGACGGAGTGTCGGAGGATCTTCTCCTTCCTGACAGGCAGCGGCCAGCACAGCCTCCCAGCAGGGAGAACACCGAGACTATACTGATCCGATTCCTGAGGATACCGGGAGGGTACACATCCCTCCCACCCTCTCCTCCTCCACCGCCCGAATTCACAACTAAAAACCCCGCATTGCATCAGAGGGACCGTCCTGACAGCAATGGAGGCTAAAGGGCGTGTCCTCCTTGTCTGCTGAGCCCGCCCCGCTGTCATTCACCGACCTGTCCGCTCTGGGACCCGCCCACCATCACCCTAACTGCTGACTGGCTGAGGCGGGACATGGAGGTGTGATAAGAAGAAGGCGGGAGGAGGATGGACAGGCAGACAATTCTTATTTACTAAATCTACCGCAGTTCTGCATACTACCCAATCAGCTGCTATAGGCTTTGAAAGTGAAAGTTAGAAGCCGATTGGTTGCTATGCACAGCTGCTCCAGTCAAAAATAAATAAATCCCTCCTTTCCCCAGTCATTGCTCCTGCTGCACCATTAAATCGTGGGGCAAAACGTGCAATGTGTGTTCACTATTCATTCTTTATGGCACCACAAGCAAAGTGTGACTTTGCAGCGATTGTCGTACAGCTACACCAACCACGAGGAACCATTCATCCCGCCGACACCAACCACGAGGAACCATTCATCCCGCCGACACCAACCACGAGGAGCCATTCCTCCCGCCGACACCAACCACGAGGAGCCATTCCTCCCGCCGACACCAACCACGAGGAACCATTCCTCCCGCCGACACCAACCACGAGGAACCATTCCTCCCGCCGACACCAACCACGAGGAACCATTCATCCCGCCGACACCAACCACGAGGAGCCATTCCTCCCGCCGGCACCAACCACGAGGAGCCATTCCTCCCGCCGGCACCAACCACGAGGAGCCATTCCTCCCGCCGGCACCAACCACGAGGAGCCATTCCTCCCGCCGGCACCAACCACGAGGAGCCATTCCTCCCGCCGGCACCAACCACGAGGAGCCATTCCTCCCGCCGGCACCAACCATGAGGAGCTATTGCTCCCACTGACACAACCTACTGAGACAATTAATGGGACACTATTTCTCTCATTGGTACCAACAATAGGGCCCTATTCCTTCTACTGAAATCACCTATGACAGATAATAATTGGGCATTATTCCTGACACCAACTATGGGAAAATAATCTTTCAACTGACACCGACCACAAGGAAGCTATTCTTCCCACTGATGTCAATGATGGGGCACTCTTTTGCTTTTAATGAACACCAAACATGGTGCACTATTCCTTCCACAGCCACTATTGATAGGGATTGTTCTTCCTAATAACTCCAATAGTGCAGCACTATTCCTTTCACTGATACCAGCCGTGGGGAGTTATTCCTCCCACTGAAACCAATGATGGAGCCCTATTCCCTCCACTGACACCACTTATGGGGCACTTTATCTCCCACTGACACCAATGGGCACAAATCCTCCCACTGCCACCAATGATGGGACACTATTCCTTCCACTGACACACCAACCGGGGGGAAAGTACTCTTCCCACTGATACCAATTATAGGGCCCTATTCCTTTCACTGATGGGGCACTATTTCTTCTACTGACACTAATGATGAGGCACTAATAGTTCCACTTACATCAATGATGGACCACTATAAGTCCCACGGACACAAATGATAGGCATTATTCTTTCCACTGACACCAACAATGGGGCGCAATTCCTTCCACTGATGCCAACCATGAGGGAATATTCTTTCCACTGTTAACAACAATAGGACACTATTCCTTCCTCTGACACCAACTATAAGTGGCTACTTCTCTGACTGACACAAATGATAGGGCACTTTTCATTCCACTGTCAACAACGGAGCACTGCAACTAATGATGAGGCACTATTAGTTCCACTGACCCGAATAATGGGGCAGTATTTTTTCCACTGACACCAACAATGGAGCACTAATCCTTCCACCTACGCCAAGGAAGCGGCACTATTCCTTCCACTGACAGCAGTGCTGGAGTAATATTCCTACTACTGACACCAAGGATGGAATGCTGTTCCCCCTCACTGACACCAATGGCAGGGCAGTTTTCATTTTGCCTCATTGTTTTCCCCCTTTGCTCACCAACATTTTTTTCTTCTACTGACTACCAAGCCTTGGCATTTTGTACTTGAACTGGCCACAGTCACAACGTAGTAAAGAGTTCAATAATGAAAAAAGGATATAGACATAAATAAAAATTAGAGCCAAATTTCGCCTCCACAGGAAGAAGAAGGACCCTGCTCATACACGGCTCATTACATTGCATTTGTTCATAAGGCATTCATCAGTAGATAGCAACACTTTTGTTTTTAGTCTTTGTTTTATTTCTTTTAATAAAGATTTATAATCTGTATTTGTTTTTCAGCCAGAAGTGTGGAATCTGTAATAATGAAGATCAAATGTTTTACTTTCCCAAATTAATGAAACTTGATTGGCTGTTATAGGCAACAATTTCAGTAGATAAACAGACAAATAATAATTGCGCGCTGCCCCTTTAACAAATTATACCTATTAGCGGCTGCAATCACTTAATGTGTCCCCCAGTAAAGTACATGTGCTTGTGCTGCTCAATCCTACCGCCAAAGTGTCACATATAAAGCCAACAGTCAATGTGAATCATAGTATAAGGCTGCATTCACACCTGAGCATAGGCGGGAGCCGGCGTATTGCGGCGACATGAAATCAGCGTTTTGTCCCTGCGATTTGCGGCGACAAGTCGCTCCTTGTTTTTTGCTGCTCGGGTGATTTTAACATTGTCGGCTATGCCCGAAAGCCTAATACGCCTGAAAAAAAAGGGTCCGGGACTTGTTTCAAGCTTCAGGCGTACGGTGTTTCGGGGTTGGGCGTAGAGATGTGAACCATCTCCATAGCCAACAATGTTAATTCGCCCCTCCAGCGTATCTCAGGCTGCTACAGCATCGGGCGTAGGGCGACAAAACGCCTAGGCGTGAATGCAGCCTAAGCCTGAACACTGTGAACAAAAAAAAAATGAATACAAATGTACCAAATTTAAAGGGTCACTAAAGGAAAAAAAATGTTTTGCTGAAATGACTGTTTACAGGGTATAGAGACATAAAAGTTAACTGATTCCTTTTCAAAATGATTAAAAATCAATAAAAATCAATCATATAATGTGCCTGCAGGTTAGTTTCACTTTTGAACTGGCTTCATGTTTCTGCAAAGTATAGACACACAGAACAAAAACAAAAAATCCAGGGCAGTGTTTTGTTTTTAAAATTAATCGGATTGGTTCTGGGAAGTTTTAGACACACAGTAATGACAGCTTAGACCACCGTGAGAAAGCTCCCAGCACTGTGGTTATAAGGAAACAGACAAGCAGGAAGTGTGGAGAACAGAGCAGGATTACAGCAACTTCAAAGCAAAAAACGAACAATAAGGACATGAAACCAGTACTGCAGTAGGGTAAAGGAAGCTATTTAGCTAAAAAAAAATAAAAAATTCCTTTAGTGATCCTTTAAAGTAAGATGAAATGTTGCAATATAAAAGTAAGGATAAACATAAACAATAAGGTTGTGAAACCTTAAATCAATGAGAGCAAAGACTTGTATGAAAAGGAATTGGACAGTTAGGGCTCTTTTACACGGGGCGGATCAGTAATGATCCGCCCCGTGCACCTCTGTTTGCTCAGCGGGGATCGGGCGCGACAATGGGCGTTTCTATGGGCGTTTTGTCACTTTAGTCAATAGAACATTTCACCCAGGCAGAAGATAAAAAACATAGCAACAAGTGATGAAAGAGATGATAATTTTTCCTATTTTTCTAAAATAAAAAAACGTCGGACAACATTGTATGCAAACGCGCGAATATGCGTGAATACAAAAAAAAAACGCCGGAAAAAACTACTGAAAAGGCTACGCTCAGGTGTGAATGCAGCCTTAGGCCTCATCTACATTGCAGCTGCTAAACTCACGCTTAGGAACAGTTGGGTGTTTTTTTCAGCAGCCCCTGAACTTGCCTCTATGTTATCTTATTTGTACATGTACACTCAGTCATATATAGTAGTTTAGAGGCAGTTGAGTTTACAGTTTTTTTTTTTTTTTTTAACCACTTCAATACCAGGCACTTATAAACCTTCCTGCCCAAGCCAATTTTCAGCTTTCAGCGCGATAATGCTACTCTGTACCCAAACACATTTTTTATCATTTTGTTCCCACAAATAGAGCTTTCTTTTGGTGGTATTTGATCACTTCCGCGGTTTTTATTTTTTGCACAAAAAATAATAAAAAAAAGACAGAAAATGTTGAAAAAAAAAGTATTCTTTGTTTCTGTTATTTTTTTGTAAATAAGTGAGTTTTTTACTTCAATGACAGACACTGATATGGCGGCACCGATGAGGTGGTACTGATGGGCACTGGTATGAGGCACTGATGGGCATCAATAGGCAGCACTGATGGGTATTTATGGTGGCACTGATGGGTACTTATGGGTGTGACTGATAGGTGGCATTGCTGGGCATCATATTTAAGTTCTTTCACAATGGTGCCAATCAGTGCCCATTTGTGACGACGAGGCGGCGTAAAAACGTTCGGGAATCGGCGTATCTGTCTCATTTGCATAAGCACATGAGAAATCGACGTAAACGCCACCTAGCGGCCAGAGAAGAATTACATCTAAGATCCGATGGTGTAAGTGTCTTACACCTGTCGGATCTACGCCGTATCTATGAGTAAGTGATTCTAGGAATCACACGCATAGATACCCGGGGAAAAAAACAGAGATACGACGGTGTATCTTGAGATACACCATCGGATCTCTTTTGAGAATCTGGCCCAGAGAGTCTAAGTAAACCAATAATTATATCAAAAATTATATTTACAGTGCAGAAAATAAGTATTTGAACACCCTGCTATTTTGCAAGTTCTCCCACTTGGAAATCATGGAGGGGTCTGAAATTGTCATTGTAGGTGCATGTCCACTGTGAGAGACATAATCAAAAAAAAAAAATCCAGAAATCACAATGTATGATTTTTTTAACTATATATTTGTATGATACAGCTGCAAAAAAGTATTTGAACACCTGAGAAAATCAATGTTAATATTTGGTCCAGTAGCCTTTGTTTGCAATTACAGAGGTCAAACGTTTCTTGTAGTTTTTCACCAGGTTTGCACACACTGGAGGAGGGATTTTGGCCCACTCCTCCACACAGATCTTCTCTAGATCAGTCAGGTTTCTGGGCTGTCGCTGAGAAACACGGAGTTTGAGCTCCCTCCAAAGATTCTCTATTTGGTTTAGGTCTGGAGACTGGCTAGGCCACGCCAGAACCTTGATATGCTTCTTACAGAGCCACTCCTTGGTTATCCTGGCTGTGTGCTTCGGGTCATTGTCATGTTGGAAGACCCAGCCTCGACCCATCTTCAAAGCTCTAACTGAGGGAAGGAGGTTGTTGCCCAAAATCTCGCAATACATGGCCCCGGTCATCCTCTCCTTAATACAGTGCAGTCGCCCTGTCCCATGTGCAGAAAAACACCCCCAAAGCATGATGCTACCACCCCCATGCTTCACAGTAGGGATGGTGTTCTTGGGATGGTACTCATCATTCTTCTTCCTCCAAACACGGTTAGTGGAATTATGACCAAAAAGTTCTATTTTGGTCTCATCTGACCACATGACTTTCTCCCATGACTCCTCTGGATCATCCAAATGGTCATTGGCAAACTTAAGACGGGCCTTGACATGTGCTGGTTTAAGCAGGGGAACCTTCCGCGCCATGCATGATTTCAAACCATGACGTCTTAGTGTATTACCAACAGTAACCTTGGAAACGGAGGTCCCAGCTCTTTTCAGGTCTTTGACCAGCTCCTCCCGTGTAGTCCTGCGCTGATTTCTCACCTTTCTTAGGATCATTGAGACCCCACGAGGTGAGATTTTGCATGGAGCCCCAGTCCGAGGGAGATTGACAGTCATGTTTAGCTTCTTCCATTTTCTAATGATTGCTCCAACAGTGGACCTTTTTTCACCAAGCTGCTTGGCAATTTCCCCGTAGCCCTTTCCAGCCTTGTGGAGGTGTACAATTTTGTCTCTAGTGTCTTTGGACAGCTCTTAGGTCTTGGCCATGTTAGTAGTTAGATTCTTACTGATTGTATGGGGTGGACAGGTGTCTTTATGCAGCTAATGACCTCAAACAGGTGCATCTAATTTATGATAATAAATGGAGTGGAGGTGGACATTTTAAAGGCAGACTAACAGGTCTTTGAGGGTCAGAATTCTAGCTGATAGACAGGTGTTCAAATACTTCTTTGCAGCTGTATCATACAAATAAATAGTTAAAAATTCATAAATTGTGATTTCTGGATTTTTTTTTTGATTATGTCTCTCACAGTGGACATGCACCTACGATGACAATTTCAGACCCCTCCATGATTTCCAAGTGGGAGAACTTGCAAAATAGCAGGGTGTTCAAATACTTATTTTCCCCACTGTATTAGAATAATGAATAATGTTAAAAATTATTAATAATTGAATAAAAATGGATGCAAATTGTACAAAACATATGATATTGTAACAATGGTTACAGTAATGCAGGAAACACCACTTAGTTCCTTCCTGGTATATAAAACTAGACAAGGAAGTGCCCAAGGCAAAGAAAGGTGTGTAAGCGTACAGACAAGTTGAGTTGAGTTGAGTTGAGAGGTATCTTAATATAGCATGGTCTTCCCCCGAAGGGTCCCGACACGCATAGCAGAGTTTCTGGGAAAAGAGGACCCAGGAACCAGAAGCAGCACAGAGCAGCAAAAAGGGTGGAAGAGAGAGGCTACGCAGGGAAGGCTTGCGTGAAAAGCCAAGTCTTCAGTAACCCGCGGAAGTCCGGAATAGTAGGGGCCTCCTGGAGCTCGACAGGAAAGCTATTCCATAGAACGGCACCCAGATGGGAGAAGACCCGGCCACCACGCCAGATCTTCTTGGGCATCGAGATGTAGAGGAGATCTCTGCCGGTAGATCTGAGTGATCTAACAAAAGCTTGTTTATGAAAACGAGAGCAGAGATAGCTCATAATCTTAAACATAATACATCCAGTCTTAAATAAGGTGCGATAGTGCAGTGTTTTTCAACTCCAGTCCTCAAGGCACACCAACAGGTCATGTTTTCAGGCTTTCCATTATTTTGCACAGGTCATTTGATCAGTTTCACTGCCTTAGTAATCACCACAGCCTTTTCATCTGAGGGAAATCCTGAAAACTTGACCTGTTGGTGTGCCTTGAGGACTGGAGTTGAAAAACACTGCGATAGCGGACCAGCAGACAGGAGGGCAGGGGTGATATGATCCCTCAGCGGGACATCCATGAGTAAACTAGCCGCAGCATTTTGAATAAGTTGAAGCTTCTGCACTAACATCTTTGGCAATCCCAGATAAAGAGAGTTGCAGTAGTCTAGGCAGCTACCTATCGTGGCGCAGATAACTATTTTTTTTGTCGGAGAAATCCAGATATTTAAACAGCCCCCTCAGGAGTTTTAGCTGCCAGTGACATGCACTGACAACCTTTTTTACCTGAAGAGCCAAAGTTAAACCTGAATCTAGGACATATCCCAAGTAAAATTCTTCTACATTGCCAGTATTGTAATATACTCATTTATATTTGTGTAAAAACATTCTTATAGATGAGTAAGGCCTGTTGCACACAGGAGTATAAATTGCTGATGTATTCACTCATCTGAAATGAAATGCTTTGTTTTCTTTGGGACATTGCACACAGCTGAGTAAAGATCAGTAACATAGCATTGAATACAGAGCAGCAAAACATTCTTCATTTGAGTGCAGTAACTTATGCATGTGTTTACTCATTTTATAATGTTTACTCATGTATAAATGAGCATATAACAATACTGGCAATGAAGAAGAATTTTACCTGCCTATACATTTGCATAGCTTTACTCGCCTATACTTAACATTACTCAGGTCTTGCATCAGTAAACTGTGACGCCCGTATGCAAGGGGACTAAACACGCGTATGTGATTAAATTTATGCACTCAAATGAAAACTGTTCTATTTTTGTTTTAATGCTCCATACTCAACGCTGTATTACTGTTTTTTACTCTGCATACAAGAGGATGGTAAAGGCCTTGTATACACGATATGAAAATTGGATGGAAAAATTTGGATGAACTGTCTGACAATTTTCAGATCATTGGTATGGTGCTTTCGACAGCCAAATGTGTAGACTTTACATTTTTTTTTGTCGGATGTGAACTCAACGTCCGATTTTCGTACGAAAAAAAAAATCATAAGAGCAAGACTACGTATGCTCAAAAACAATAGAATACATACAAAACTATTCAACACATTACATCACTTCTGACGTCGTATTCTGTCGTACGAAAATTTTCATACTGTGAGTAATCTCTTAACTTTCGACATGAGACTAGCATGCCACAAAAAACAGACGTTCAGAAAAAAAAAAAAAAAACAGACGCTCGTCCAAAAATCAAATGTCCTGTACACACGATCGGTCAAACCGATGAGAACGGTCTGATGAATTTTTCCATCAGTTAACCGATGAAGTTGACTGATGGTCAGTCGTGCCTACACACCATTGGTTAAAAAAAACATTGTGTCAGAATGCGGTGACGTAAATTACGTGCTGAAAAAAATGAAGTTCAATGCTCCCATGCATGCTTCGACTTGATTCTGAGCATGCGTGGATTTTTAACTGATGGTCGTGCCTACTAACGATCGTTTTTTATCCATCGGTTAATTTTAAAACAAGCTTGAATTTTTTTAACCGATGGATAAATAACCGATGGGGCCCACACACGATCGGTTTGGTCTGATGAAAAGGGTCCATCAGACCGTTTTCATCGGTTTGACCGATCGTGTGTACGTGGCCTTGTAATTACCACCTTAACTACTTCAGCCGGGAAGGATTTGCCCCCTTAATGACCTGGCCATTTTTTGCGATACTGCACTGCATTGCTTTAATTGCGTGGTCATGCGATGTTGTACCCAAACAAAATTGACGTCCTTTTGCTCCCACAAATAGAGCTTTCTTTTGGTGGTATTTTGTGAGAAAAACAATTAGCGCCACAATACTAATAAATAGTGACATGGGAAATAAATAAATAAATAAATAATAAAACATTTTAAAAAAAAGTGTCTACACAATATTAATTATGTGAAAATAGTGCAGCGCTGCGTATCTATAAATCTCATATAAACAAATAATTATACATTCCATAAAACACTTAGGGCCAGATTCTCATACAAATTCGCCGGCGTAGCATATGCTATTTACACTACGCCGCCGCAACGTAACAGAGCAAGTGCCTTATTCTCCATGCACTTGCTCCGTAGTTTGCGGAGGCGTAGAGTAAATCGCCCAGCGTAAAACCACGTAATTCAAAGGGGGCGGCTTGTATTTAAATTAGGCGCGCCCCCGCGTCGAACGAACTGCGCATGCGCCAGCCGGGGAAAAAGCCCAGTGCGCATGCTCCAGCTCATGTGGGAAAGCTTTGTTGAAACCGACGCGTAGTGACGATCACGTCGTTTTGACAATGCCCTATTCGCGAACGAGTTAGTAAAACGACGTAAGCGACGGAAAAAGGCGACGCTGACCCGACGCCATACTTAACATGGCACCCGACGGCATCCGTCGGTACTGCGTAAGGTTAACCCTCATATTAGCAGGGGTAACCTTACACGGACGAAAACGACGTACGCGACGACGGGGCGGCGTAAAAGCGATCGGGAATCGGCGTAGTAGCCTCATTTGCATAGGAAAATGAGAAAACAACGTAAAGGCCACCTAGTGGCCGGAGTTGTCATTACAACTACGATCCGCAAGTGTAATGGTATTACACTTGTCGGATCTTCAGGCGAATCTATGCCAAAACTCGCATAGATACGAGGCAAAAAAAACGGCGATACGACGGGGTATCTGAGATACTCCGTCGTAGCGCCGCTGAGAATCTGGCCATTAGTGAATAAAGAAAATAAATAAATTATAAAAAAAAAAAAACAGTTCATGTGTAGGTTTCCAAAGGTGTCACCGCTGTGAAAAATACTATTTAAATGGATCCAATATTCTACTGATGAAGGCCAATGAGAGGCCGACACGTGTTTAGAGGGGAGGAGTCATATGTGTGATGTCAGGTAAAGCACCGTGAGTCTAGATCTGTGGTGAATGGGCCGATTCGATACATGCTGTTTTTATTGTTATTTCTTGTAAATGTAACTTTTTAGGGGGCTTATTTAATAAATTCAAAAGCAGAGAACACTATGGTACTTGTGTTTTTTGTTTCATGTCCTTTACCCCTGGATAAGTGGAATTGATTATTAAAAAGCGAATGGAGGAAGGTGGTGTTTGGAGACAATTTATAAGTTGATTACCCACACTGATCTGGACTGATCGTGGTGGACACATGGAATGATCTGTTTATGAGTTTTATACTCATCCTTGAGGTGGGCATGCATTTTTGGTGGTATTTGATCACCTCTGTGTTTTTTATTTTTTGCGCGATAACAAAAAAAAATATATATATATATATATATATATATATATATATATATATATATATTTTAGTTTTTGCTACAATACACCCCCCCCCCCAAAAAAAAATGTCTTCATCAGTTTAGGCAAATATTTTTCTACACATTGTTGAAAAAAAATCACAATAAGTGTATTTTGATTGGTTTGCACAAAAGTTATAGCATCTACAAAATATTGGATAGATTTATGACATTTTAATTATTAATTTTTTTTTACTAGTAAGGGCGGTGATCAGCAATTTTTTTAAAAGGGACTGCGACATTGTGGCAGACAGATTGGACACTTTTGACACATTTTTGAGGCCATTGACATTTATACAGCGATCAGAGCTATAACAATGCAGTGATTACTGTGTAAATGTCACTGGTAGGGAAGGGGTTACCACTAGTGGGCAATCAAGGGGTTAAATGTGTTCCCTCGGTGTGTTTCTTACTGTGTGGTAATGGGAGTGACTAGAGGAGAAGCCAGATCATTGTTTCTAGCTAGTAGGAACAGACATTGGCTGGGTTCACACTGGCACGACAAACGCTTTGATATTTGGGAGCTCATGTCACATGACGATGTTTCTTTTAGGGAGCCATCTTAACTGGTCCGACTTTGAAAATGCTCCCTCTACTGCCGCGTACACACGGTCGTTTTTTGCGATGAAAAAAAACGACGTTTTTTAAAATGTCATTTAAATTGATCGTGTGTGAGCAAAACGTCGTTTTTTGTCTTAAAAAAAACGACCAAAAAAAAATTCCAACATGCTTGAATTTTTTGTGTCGTTTTTCAAAACGTCGTTTTTTGTTTCACAAAAAGTCACCGTGTGTAGCAAAAACGTCGTTTAAAACGACGTTTTTCAACCCGCGCATGCCCAGAAGCTAGTTATGAAGCGAGCTTCAATGGAAAAGAGTGGTGAAGGTAACCTCGCTTTTTGTGAAAAAACGATGGTGTGTATGCAAAATTGTCTTTGAAAAGTGACGTTTCAAAAACGTCGTTTTTTACTTCACAGAAAACGTCGTTTTTTTTTTTTCATCGCAAAAAACGACCGTGTGTACGCGGCATACTACTTTGGTTTGACTTTGATCCTCTTTTACCCCATTGAATATCACTGAAGTCAAATCGCCATCTTGCCTGATCTGACTTTGGCATGCGACTTGTGCTCTGATGATCTTGAGGGGGAACTCCACGCCAAAAAAAAAAAAAAAAAAATGGCATGTGCACCCCCTCTAAGAGCATACCAGGCCCTTCGGTCTGGTATGGATTTAGGCTAAAGAAAAGCAGCGTGGGTTACCCCAAAATCCATACCAGACCCTTATCCGTGCACACAACCCGGCAGATCAGGAAAAGGGGTGGGGGACGAGGGAGCACCCCCTCTCCTGAACCATACCAGGCCATATGCAATGTGCCACCCACCCAAAAGCACCTCGTCCCCATGTTGATGAGGAAGGACAAGATGTTTTTATTTTTGTTCTTGGTTTGTATTCCATACCTTTCTATTGAAACCACACCTTAAACGCATTGTAAAGGCACCTATGACATTTACAGTGTGTTTACAGTGCAGTTGCAAAACGTCAAGTGAGTAATTCCATTTTAGCCGTGTGTGTGTGTTTTTTTATTTTTTAACAATACACAGGGCATTTGAGAAGTGTTGCCTGATGCAACATGAACGCCTGTACAACACATCCTAAATGCTCATTAACACTATAGGTGCGTTTAATGAGCTTTTAGGCTGCTTTAAAATGTAATTGAATTGTGAAATATCCAGGATAGAGAGGAGTTTGGGGGATGTCCAAGCTTATCTCCATCTTCATTCTTCACACATTTTAGATTATGGGAGTATGGGATGGTAGAACCCATTTGATTTGTTTGTTACCTGTGGCCTGTAGGGGAGTCTAACTTCTTGAAGATACAGCAAGCAAGAGTGAACAGCTTGCTATGGGGGGGAACCCGACCTGAGCCACAGCTCCCTGTGTCCATTTAGACACAGAACTGTGACCTGGCCCCACCCACTTTCTTTCCTCATTGGCTGACTGACTTTAATAGACAGCAGCGGGAGCCAATGGCGATGCGCTGCTGTCTCAACCAATGAAGGGAGTCCCAGGCAGCTGGGTGTCTCGCACAACATTGCTGGATCTAGATGGACTTTAGGGGGGTGCTGCATACAGAAGACTTTTTATCTTAATGCATTGAATGCATCAAGATAAAAAAACACTTGGCTTTACAATCACTTTAATTCAAGGCATGTTGGCAAGTGTGCGTTAATGGGTCCCGAGCATCAGGAAGTCAATTGAAATTTTGTGTGAATATATGAAAGGAAAAGTATGTACAACACATTCTCCTAGGTTAGGAGGGTAAATACTTGTTTATTTATTATTGGTACTTATATAGCGCTGTCATGCAGTGCTTTACATATATGTACACTCACAGCAGTCCCTGCCCTCATGGAGCTTACAATCTAAGGTCCCTAACTCACATTCATACATACATACATACATACATACATACACATACCAGGGCTAATTTAGACAGGAGCAGACAGGATGGATACCCAGAGGAAACAGACACAGGAAGAACATGCAAACTCCAGGCAGGTAGTGTCGTGGTTGGGATTCAAACCAATGACCCTAGTGTGGCTAAGCAGAACTGCTAACCGCTTAGCCACCATTAACCAAAAAACAGGTTTTAAAGGTATAACAATTAGTGATTAACCTCACAGTTGGCTGTCATTGTCAAGTGAGCTGCAGGCAGGAGGTTCTCAAACAGAAGCTGTCACAAAGGCACAGGGATGCTGGTGAAATCATAGACCCAATATGGGCATAAGACCATATTGGGTCAATGTCATGGACATTGTTATTTGCCAAATGAGTATATTAGGTCAGCGAAGTCATGAGCATTCCCAGCCCACAGCTGCACATATACAAAGGCGCAGGGATGTTCGTGACATCATTATTCTGCCTGCAGCTCATTGGCCCCAACGTCTGGGTTCATACTGAACCCAGGCTCACTCCTATCAGAAACCCTTTTATTACATTTTTTTTTTTTTGTAATTGTTAGATAATGAAAGGGTACAGATCTGCTGGGAGTGAATATGGCCGAGGTTTTTAAACTAGGCGACCAGGGGAAACCAGAGGAGGTAGAGAGTCAGCGCAAAACACATTCAAGAGGGTGGTATTGGGGGCATTAAGTATAGTAACAAGTCCTAGTTGCAATTTCAGAACACCCAATAAGAGGATAGGCGCCTGGTGGACAAGATGGGTGAACTAAAGATACTGTTATACGAGGAGGATTTGGATTTTGTGGGCATTTCAGAGACCTTGTTCAATAGCTCTCATGATTGGCTGGCAACCATTTAAGCACTTAACAACCAGCCGCCGTCAAATAACGGCGGCAAGGTGGTTGCTTAACTCTGGGATCACGTTATATAACGTGATTCCACAATTGTGATTCCTGGGGCGCGCACGCGGGAATGTCCGTGACCGGCAGGTCCAGAGGACCCGTTGGATCACGGTAAATCGCCGCTGATAGCGGTGGTTTACCACGTGATCGCTCCGTCCAATGACGGAGCGATCACATGTAAACAAACCGGCGTCATTTGACGCCGGTTCCTCCCTCCTCTCTCTGTACCGATCGGTACAGTGTGAGAGGAGAGCGCAGATGGCAGCAGCACTGTGGGATGGATCTGTGACTATTGCAGTCACAGATCCATCCATCCCTGCTCAGCCATCCCTGCATTAACCCCTGCAATATTCTTCCTTCCCTGCGCAATATTCTGCATACCCCCTGCGCAATACTCTGCATACCCCCCTGAGCAATACTCTGCATACCCCCCTGAGCAATACTCTGCATACCCCCCTGAGCAATACTCTGCAGTACCCCCCGCATAATACTCTGCAGTACCCCCCGCACAATACTCTGCAATACTCCCTTCACAATACTCTGCTTTTTTTTTTTTTGTTTTTTTTTTCAGGCTTCCCAGCCTAGGGGTGAGATGTGGGGTCTTATTGACCCCATATCTCACTGAAGAGGACCTGTCATGCTATATTCCTATTACAAGGGATGTTTACATTCCTTGTAATAGGAATAAAAGTAATCAAAACATTTATTTTTGGGGAAAAACGTGTCAAACTAAAATAAATAAAGTAAAATATTTTTTTAAAGCGCCCCTGTTCCAGTGTGCTCGTACACAGAAGCGAACGTGCACGTAAGTCCCACCCACATATGAAAACAGCGTTCAAACAGCGTTCAAACCACACATGTGAGGTATCGCTGTGAACGTTAGAGCGAGAGCAATCATTTTGGCCCTAGACCTCTTCTCCAACTAAAAAGATGTAACCAGTAAAAATATTTAAAGCATCACCTATGGGGATTTTTAAGTAGCGAAGTTTCGCGCCATTCCACAAGCGTGTGCAATATTGAAGGGTGACATGTTGGGTATCTATTTACTCGGCGTAACTTCATCTTTCATATTATGCAAAAACATTGGGCTAACTTTAATGTTTGTTTTTTTTTAAAGCACAAAACTGTTTTATTTCCAAAAAAAATGCGTTAGAAAAATTGCTGTGCAAATACCATGCGCGATAAAAAGTTGCAACGACCGCCATTGTATTCTCTAGGGTCTTTGCTAAAAAAAACATATATAATGTTTTGGGGTTCTATGTAAATTTTCTAGCAAATAAATGATGATTTTTCCATGTAGGAGAGGAATGTCAGAATTGGTCTGATGGTGCTCCCTGCATGTTGGGCCTCTGTATGTGGCCACGCTGTGTAAAAGTCTCACACATGTGGTATCGCTATACTCGGGAGGAATAGCAGAATGTGTTTTGGGGTGTAATTTGTGGTATGCATATGCTGTGTGTGAGAAATAACCTGCTAATATGAAAATGGTGTGGAAAAAAAATAAAAATGAAAAAAATCTTGATTTGCAAAAGAATTGTGGGAAAAAATTACAACTTCAAAAAACTCACAATGCCTCTTTCTAAATACCTTGGAATGTCTTCTTTCCAAAAAGGGGTCATTTGGGGGGTATTTGTACTTTTCTGGCATGTTAGGGTCTCAAGAAATGAGAGGCTGTCAGTACATCGGATGCAATCAAATTGATCAATTTTCAGTAATTGGTACCATAGCTTGTAGACCTTATAACTTTCACCCAGACTAAATAATATCTAAAATGTTTTGGTTTCGTTACCAAAGATATGTAGCAGTATACATTTTAGGCCAAATTTATTAAGAAAAATTACTTTTTTGCAAAATCTTATAATAGAAATGAAGAAAAATTATTTTTTTTACAAAATTTTCGTTCTTTTTTCATTTATAGCGAAAAAAATAAAAACCGCAGAGGTGATCAAATACCTCCAAAAGAAAGCTCTATTTGTGGGAAAAAAAGGACAAAAATTTCATTTGGTTACAGTGTTGTATGACCGAGTTATTGTCATTCAAAATGTGAGAGCACCGAAAGCTGAAAATTGGTCTGGTTATTAACCACTTGCTTACTGGGCACATAAACCCCCTTCGTGCCCAGGCGAAATTTCAGCTTCCGGCACTGCGTCACTTTAACTGACAATTGTGCGGTCGTGCGACGTGGCTCCCAAACAAAATTGGCGTTCTTTTTTTCCCCACAAATAGAGTTTTCTTTTGGTGGTATTTGATCGCCCGTGCGGTTTTTATTTTTTGCATTATAAACAAAAAAAGAGCGACAATTTAAAAAAATATATATATTTTTTACTTGTTGCTATAATAAATATCCCAATTTTTTATTTTATTTTTTATATTTTTTTTTCCTCAGTTAAGGCCAATACATATTCTACGTATTTTTGTAAAAAAAAAAAAAAAATCACAATAAGTGACTGTTTTGCGCAAAAGTTATAGCGCCTACAAAATAGGGGACAGAATTATGATTTTTTTTAAATATTTTTTTTTTACTAGTAATGGCGGCGATCTGCGATTTTTATTTGGACTGCGATATTGCGGCGGACACATCGGACACTTTTGACACATTTTTGGGGCCATTCACATTTATACAGCGACCAGTGCTATAAATATGCACTAATTACTGTATAAATGTGACTGGCATTGAAGGGGATAACACTAGGGGGTGAGGAAGGGGTTAAATGTATTGCCTGGGTGTGTTCTAACTGTGTGGGGGGAGGGGGGTGACTGGGGGAGGTGACCGATGCTGTGTCCCTATGTACAAGGGAAACAGCATCTGTCTCCTTTCCCTGACAGGACGTCCCTGCTCTGTCACCGCCGATCGCGTGTACCTGACGGACATCGCGGCCGCCGGGTACACGCATTGAATCCTCTGATGCGTCGGGACTGTTTTTCCCCACCGCGCGCCACAGCGGGGAATTACAAGTAAATCACGTCCAAAGACGTGACCCCGGCGCCTCAGGTCCGCGCTGTTGACGTATTCTGTCAATAGCGCGGACCCGAAGTGGTTAAGGGTGTTTAAGTGCCCAGTGGTTAAGGGTATACCCTTTATTGTAGGGATAGAGGGTATTAAAAAAGAAAAGAAAAGGGGAGGGGTATGCCTAGACATCAAGAATAATGTAATGTAATGAATGTGAGAGAGATAACTTCACTAAGGGAGCTAGGGAGGAGGTGGAATCCTTATGGGTAGAGCTCCAGAGGGATAAAGCTAAAGGGGAAAAGAATACTGGGCATATGCTAACCTGAGGGAGAAGGGGAGACGGATTCTCCTATCACACAGTTGGATTAGCAGCAAGGATGGGAGGTGTTATCATAATGGGGGATTTTAATTATCCAGACATAGACAGGGCAGAGGGAACCACGCATTCATTCAAGGGTCGCCGGTTCCTAAATGTCTTGCAGGACAAATTTCACGGTTTAGATGGTAGACGCACCAACTAGAAATAAAGCGTTACTGGATCTACTGATTACCACACTTCTCCTCAGGATGTGGAAACCTTGCAAAAAGATCTGAACAAATTAATGGGGTGGGCAACTACATGGCAAATGAGGTTTAATGTAGAAAAATTTAAAATAATGTATTGGGTTACAAAAATATGAATGCAATCTCTACAATAGGGGGAGAACCTGGGGGAATCTAGGATGGAAAAGGACCTGGGGGACCTAGTAGAAGACAGGCTCAGCAAGGGCATGCAAAGCCAAGCTGTTGCTACCAAAGCAAACAGAATATTGGCATGCATTAAAAAGGGGATTAACTCCAGGGATAAACCAATAAATCTCCTGTTCTACAAGACTCTGGTCCGGCCGCACCTAGAGTATGCTGTCCAGTTCTGGGCACCACTCCTCAGGAAGGATGTTCTGGAAATGGAGTGAGTACAAAGGGCAACAAAGCCAATAAACGGTCTGGAGGATATTAGTTATGAGGAAAGGTTGTGAGCACTAAACTTATTCTCTCTGGAAAAGAGACGCTTGAGAGGGGATAAGATTTCAATGTACAAATACCATACTGGTGACCCAACAATAGGGATAAAACTTTTTTTTGCGGAAGGGAGTTTAACAAGACATGTGGTCACTTATTAAAATTTGAACCTTAAACTACGTAGAGGGTTCTTTACTGTAAGAGCGGCAAGGAGGTGGTCTCAGAGGGGAACATCAATAGTTTCAAAAAACTATTGGATAAGCACCTGAACAACTGCAATATACAATGTAATGTAAATAATGGTAACAAAGATGAATCCGCCCTTTCTGTGTTCCCACCACTGCACTTATGAACATATAGTGTTAATTAAATTGGCAAAAGAGTGAATACCGTAAAATCAGTTTAATATCACACTTAAATCTTCAAATATAGCACTCACATGAATCTCAAAAAAATAGAGCAATACACTGCACAGCAAACACTCGTTTAGAGATGAACCGAAAACAGAGTATAGGTGTCAACTGATCGCTCACCACCTCCCCTCTGTTCCTTCCTGGATCTCTGCTTCCTTGATACGTCACACGTGCACTTCAGATGGTTGCCGCACAGCCACGCCCCAACATGTTTTGTCATAAAAGACTTAGTCTTGGGATTGATGGAATTGGCTGTGCAGTGCAGCAAACCCTCCTTTTTTCCCCCCTGACTTGAACTCGGGGTGAGAGAAAAAAAAAAAAAACATCCTCCGACTATGGGCGGAAGAATGATCGCCACTATCGCCTCTCCATAGGCTCAACGGGTGTCCCCGTGACCTTAATACACTCGCTTCTGGTTGCAATATTTCAATTAGATACAGTATATCTCTGTCATTAAAACACTCCCACAATTCCTCTGCAAGTGTACCATAATCATAGAGATCATAAGTGTGAATGATAAACAATATTAAAATAAATATATTAAAATTAGCTCCGAGCATTATGAGATTGATTCCTAAATAACGGATACTGAGAAAATGCAAATAATATGTAAACAATATATATTTGATCTCACTAACCTGGATGAGTGGTAGAGAGAATATATACATATCTGCACATGCATATATATATTTAAACTAAAAAATGCGTCTATAGCATTCCCAATGTGACTACAAATAAATACACCCTTACTCACAGCAGATAACCACTTGAAATGTGTGCACATATTCACTTTTGTCACATGGTGAAGTTTATGGACATTAGCATTATTTTTGAATACCTGTGAAAAGGGATATTTTATCTTGCATTGTTTACAACGCTGCTTATATTTTATTGCATTATATACAATGTAATACTACATATAATCACACACATAGGTTGGGCATGATGGACTTGTGTCTTTTTTCAACCTCATCTACTATGTATAATATGTAATAGTTTTTACTGTTATTATTTGTACATTTATGTAAAAAGGCATGTTAAAACATTTATATGTGATCAAAAGAACTGAAGCACTAAAGATTTTAGGGATTAATCACAATTGTCCATTTTACTGCAGTAAAACTCATGCATGTTGTGTAAAAGGAAAATAATATCCACCCATTACATCTTTAGTATGTGTGTGCACACTGCACACATATGGAATAGTGTGTATCAAGCCTTCTTTTAGTTTTATGACCGATTGTGCCACCTAGAGGTAAGGTTGCAGTAACACTATGGGCTGAACTCCTAAAATCTTGCTGCATTGTTTTTTTTGGTTTTTTTTTGTCTTTCATAGATAACAGAATGGTGGCTTTTGTAACAAACTTACAATTAAAAGACGAACAAATGTTAAAATGTACCTTATTGGGAGCGCTTTACTTCTGCAGTTCTGATCATGCTTGTGGGTTTAGATGCATTGATCATTCAGATGTATTCCATGACTTTTAAATTAGGAACTCCACCTAGCACCACCACACTAAACTGGTATTTTGCTTTGTTTAAATATTTGTCTGGGGTTTTACAGCAATCTGTAATAAGGTTTAGGCTCCATGCACACTGAAGCTGATAAAAGCTATAAAAAAAACGCCAGTAGCTTTGCAGGGAGCCTTGCAATGTTTAGCGTTTTTGCAATAGCTTTAATCAGCGTTTTTCAGTGTAGCTTTTATCATTTTTTTTTTTATGGAATAATAAAACGCTAAAAAACTTTAGCGCTGGCGTTTTTTAGCGGTTTTGGGCGTTTTTTGTTTTTCCCCGCACTTTGAACGCAAATTTCGGGCGTTCAGAAAAAATCCAATAAACTCCAAAGCTCATTAACACTGAAAAATGCCCAGGTGTGCATGGGCACATAGGCTAACATAGAGTTCAGTTTATGGGCTTTAAAAAAAAAAAAAGGCCAAAACTGCAGTTTATCAGCTTCAGTGTGCATGGAGCCTTAGGCATTGCCACCAAAAAAAAAAAAAGTCTAAAATATATATCTTTACTGAATTAACCCCTTTAGCCCTGGTTCACACTGGTGCGTTTTGAAAAGTCAAATCGCATGTCAAAATGGCAATCGCAATGGCACCATCCTAAATCGGTTTGACGCCGTATCTGCGGCGCTGCACCGATTTCAAAAAGTAGTTTCTGTACTACTTTTTGTGATTTCGGCTCGCAATTTACATTGACATCTGTGCAGAAAACCTACTCAGATGTCTCTGTAATTGCGGCCAAAATCGGGACTGACTAGCGGGAGTGAAATGGTGCGAGTTTAGCTGAAATCTCATGTCTTCACTCCCGCATCCCAGTGTAAACCTTAATGACACCCCGCAATGAGTTTGCAAAACGCAGCACGATTTGCAGAATCGGATGGCATAGGTGTAAACACCCATACGATCCGATTCTGGTGTGAACGCAAAAAAGGATCCTGCACAGGTTTGGTCCAAATGCGATGCAAATTCAGCCATGACGTTTTTATTAGGGCTGTGCAAATTAACTTTTAATTAATCGATTAATCTTTCATTTTTTTGATCGATTAAAATTCTTTTGATTGGTACTCACCTCTCTGCCGGCTTCTGGGCCTTCAGGGAGTTCCGTCGAAGATCCGGTGATGTCACGGACACCGGCGGGGCTTGCCGTGTCCATCTGAAGGGCTCCTTTGCTGTGCCTTCATATCTGCATGCCGGCGGGACCTTACTATCTGCCACACGCAAGGGCTGTTACACTTCCCTCTATCACTTCCCTCTATCAACATGGGATTCTACAGCCATCCACAGGGAGTTGTGATAGTTCCCTTCACGGGACATCTACATGCCGACGCACTGATGTTAACCTCTCATCTGGATTCAGCAGTGGTATCGTTGTACACATTTTTATACCAGTATCATACTTAGCTACATGTTTTTATGACTGCTTTTGCTACCGTTTGGTATTACTCGCACCATTTTTACAGTTTATGTAGCTACATCGATTTTATCTCCAGTGCAATATTTATTTGGTTACCTATTTAAAGACTATAAAAGTTGTAATGCTATTCCCATCGAGCGCTGCCTTTGTGTGTTTTTTTGTATCCTGCTATCCATTTTTACAGTTGTCGGTAGCTGCACTGGGAATCAGCCTACAAGGAGATCAGCTAAAAGTAGTTGGATCTGTATGTGTGTTATAATTAATCGAAATTAGTCGATTAATCGATTAAAAAACAAAACGATTAATCGAACACAAAAATTTTGATCAGTAACAGCCCTAGTTTTTATGGCTGAAATTAATATGTAATTTGCTCAGCAATGCGGTGCAAATCACATGCGAGGTCCGACAACTCACTAGTGTGAACTGGCCCTTTAATTGCAGGTGGCCATACCATTTTTGGAATCTCTCCCTTTATACATTTTTCATTCACGGCTTTCACATTTTGTAAAATATCACCCCAAACCATAGATTTTCTCAAACCACAGGACCAACAATTATTTTTTTATGGCCCTGCGATTGCTAATTATATGTTAAAAAGATACACTACAATCACACACTAATACAACATCCCTTTTAAATCTAAAAATAAAAATAAAATCTCATTAATAGATATTAATAAATCATTCAAAATGAATAATAGTTTTTGAAATGTGCCTTTTTGTGAAAAGATAATAGTCAAAAGAGCGCAAGACTGTAAATAAGCAAATATTGCGGTATAACATGTTAAACTGAGTTTTAAAAGAATGTTACTTCAGAACAAAAGTATAAATCCAACCTAAAGCTCACTGCCAAAAGGATTACTTTAGTAAATGTGAATAGATTCCTTTAAAGAAGAGGATGAGGCATTTTAATGTTTTATTCCCAAACATTTATTTTTAAAAACAAATTTATCAAATTTCAGCACAGTTTTATAAAAGATTCAGCACAGTAATTATAAAGGAATTCTACATTTTAGAGAGATGAAAAAGGTTTATAATATAACTTCACCCTTGCATATTTATATTACTTCTAAATACATTAGCAGCATCAGAGAATGGGACATGCTTGACCTTCCCTCATTACATTACAAATCAGCAATAACAGATTTCAATTTTGACAGATTTTTTTTACTTTATACACATTCTCTGTAAGTTAAACCTTTCCCTTTCCTAACTTTTCCTGCTGACATCATGAAAATGTTAGGTACCTGGCTGTTATACTGATTATTCTGATCACTGACTTGGAACAACAATGCACTTAAAAAAAGAAAAGGGAAGTCAAAGCAATCAGTTTTCTGGTATGGTGGTGGTGGGTGCTGCGGCTGCCTGAATACAATGGCTGGCAGTGCAGACTCCTCCATCCATGCCATTTCGCTTGGATAGAGGAATCAATGCATTTTGTCTCCTGCAAAAGGCAGACTATTAAAAAAAAAAAAAGAAGAAGCAACCTCTTCACTGGCCTGAGACTTTAAGGACAGAACCATAGCAGGCAGTGCCCAGATCAGGTTGAGACTGGCCACCCTAAATGACCCAATCTGTTCCAAAAGCAGGTTATTAAAGTGATTCTAAATGTATTTTGTTTTATAAACAAACAAGTTATACTTACCTGCTCTCTGCAATGGTTTTGCACAAAGAAGCCGTGAACCGCCTCTTCTGAGGTCCCCTGCTGGTGCTCCTGGCTCATCAGGACGAATCGGGTCCAAATTTTTGCCTAAATGAGGACCTGAAACAGAGCCAACGAGGCTCCTGTCATGCAAATTTAATATAGGGAAACCCACATCCCATTTGCACTAGTGTGAACCCGGCCTTGGAGATCAGAGGGAAGGTCTGACCGCCACCACAGTCACCGATCCCATCACTGACCCCCACCCATAGGCGTGCACACGGGGTGTGCCGGGTGTGCCTGGGCACACCCTAATGCTCAGGCTCATCTGGCACACCCCAGGGCTTATTTTATGGCAGCGTGTGTAGGATCTCCATTTGGCATCTCTGCTATGCCACAATGTCAGTGCTGCAAATGGCACTGTTTTCCATTTGGCTTTTTAACTCCTGTGTGTTCAAGCCACTGGCCGCGGAGTAAGCTGACAGGCAGCCGCATTTGCCGATGCTACCTCTATAGTTCCGGCTCCCTGGCAGCAGAACATCACTTCGCTGCCTGCTTACACCACAGCGTGGCTTGCACTCACAGGAGCAAGTCGGAGCACACACACAGCAGAACGAATCTGTCTCCTCCCCCTTCAACTCTGTATACACACACAAGAGGAGGGGAGGAGGAACACGCTCTGGATTCAGGTCTGTACAAACTTTTCCGTACTTTATAGATAGACAGGGAGGAGGGGAATAGAGTGGCTGGGAAGGGGGTGAACTAAAACGATGTATATACAGTGCAGCCTGGGATAGAACTACAGGTCCCAGCATGCCTTGCTCTAGTGCAGCCTGTGATAGAACTACAGGTCCCAGCATGCCTTGCTCTAGTGCAGCCTGTCACTGTGATAGAACTACAGGTCCCAGCATGCCTTGCTCTAGTGCAGCCTGTGATAAAACTACAGGTCCCAGCATGCCTTGCTTTAGTGCAGAGTGTGATAGAACTACAGGTCCCAGCATGCCTTGCTCTAGTGCAGCCTGTGATAGAACTACAAGTCCCAGCATGCCTTGCTCCTCTAGTGCAGCCTGGGATAGAACTACAAGTCCCAGCATGCCTTGCTCCTCTAGTGCAGCCTGGGATAGAACTACAAGTCCCAGCATGCCTTGCTCCTCTATTGCAGCCTGGGATAGAACTACACGTCCCAGCATGTCTTGCTCTAGTGCAGCCTGTGATAGAACTACAGGTCCCAGCATGCCTTGCTCCTCTAGTGCAGCCTGGGATAGAACGACAGGTCCCAGCATGCCTTGCTCCTCTATTACAGCCTGGGATAGAACTACAGGTCCCAGCATGCCTTGCTCCTCTATTGCAGCCTGGGATAGAACTACAGGTCCCAGCATGCCCTGCTCCTCTATTGCAGCCTGGGATAGAACTACAGGTCCCAGCATGCCTTGCTCCTCTATTGTAGCCTGTGATAGAACTACAAGTCCCAGCATGCCTTGCTCCTCTATTGCAGCCTGGGATAGAACTACAAGTCCCAGCATGCTCTGCACATTTCTTGCAGCCTATGCTAGAACTACAAGTGTCAGCATGCTCTGCACTTTCATTGCAGCTTATGATACAACTAAAAGTCCCACTATGCTCTGCAGGAGCATTACAGCCTGTGATGGGGCTACAAGTCCCAGCATGCTTTACAAAGGTGGGGGCTGAAGACCAGGGAATACAGAGGTGAGACAGATATGCAGGAGGTACAGTGTTGGGCCAGATTAGCAGGAGGGTATAGTGTTGGGGAAGAAAAGCAGGGGGTGTAAAGCAGTGGGGCAGATGTAAAAGGAGGTGTATTGGTGGGGCAGATGAGAAAGCGGGTTACATTGGTGGGCAGATGAGAAAGTGGGTTACATTGGTGGGGCAGATGAGAAAGCGGGTTACATTGGTGGGCAGATGAGAAAGCGGGTTACATTGGTGGGCAGATGAGAAAGCGGGTTACATTGGTGGGCAGATGAGAAAGCGGGTTACATTGGTGGGCAGATGAGAAAGTGGGTTACATTGGTGGGCAGATGAGAAAGTGGGTTACATTGGTGGGGCAGATGAGAAAGCGGGTTACATTGGTGGGCAGATGAGAAAGCGGGTTACATTGGTGGGCAGATGAGAAAGCGGGTTACATTGGTGGGCAGATGAGAAAGTGGGTTACATTGGTGGGCAGATGAGAAAGTGGGTTACATTGGTGGGCAGATGAGAAAGCGGGTTACATTGGTGGGGCAGATGAGAAAGCGGGTTACATTGGTGGGGCAGATGAGAAAGCGGGTTACATTGGTGGGGCAGATGAGAAAGCGGGTTACATTGGTGGGGCAGATGAGAAAGCGGGTTACATTGGTGGGGCAGATGAGAAAGCGGGTTACATTGGTGGGGCAGATGAGAAAGCGGGTTACATTGGTGGGGCAGATGAGAAAGCGGGTTACATTGGTGGGGCAGATGAGAAAGCGGGTTACATTGGTGGGGCAGATGAGAAAGCGGGTTACATTGGTGGGGCAGATGAGAAAGCGGGTTACATTGGTGGGGCAGATGAGAAAGCGGGTTACATTGGTGGAGCAGATGAGAAAGCGGGTTACATTGGTGGGGCAGATGAGAAAGCGGGTTACATTGGTGGGGCAGATGAGAAAGCGGGTTACATTGGTGGGCGGATGAGAAAGCGGGTTACATTGGTGGAGCAGATGAGAAATCGGGTTACATTGGTGGAGCAGATGAGAAATCGGGTTACATTGGTGGGCGGATGAGAAAGCGGGTTACATTGGTGGGCCGATGAGAAATCGGGTTACATTGGTGGAGCAGATGAGAAATCGGGTTACATTGGTGGAGCAGATGAGAAATCGGGTTACATTGGTGGGGCGGATGAGTTCAGTGTTAAGAAAGATGAGAAAGTGATTCAGTAGTAAGAAAGAAGAGCATAGGGATATGGCGGTGGACAGATGTGCAGGGAGGTAAAGTGGTGGGGCAGATGAGAAAAGGGGTACATTGTTGGGGCAGATGTCAGGGGTCTCTGATCATCTGAGTCCCCACTTACAGTGTACATAAAGCGGGACTCTGGGTACCCTTATATAAGAGGGGATGCTAGGAACTCTGATGTAAGGAGGGACTCTGGTGACCAGATACCCTCTTATATCGAAGTCCCCCTTTACACTAGAGTCCACAGCATTCTTTACATCAGATTTCCTAATGTGAAGGGGAACTCTGATGTAAGGGGGGGCTCCCTGAGAACCCTCATTTAAGGGCAGAACTGTGATATAAGATATTGACTCTGGTGTAAGGTTAAATGCTGTGGACTCTAAAGTAAAGGAGGACTCATAAATGCTTTAATTTCTGAAGAGCGATCTGCAAATAGATCGCTCTTCAGAGAGCATTTGAGAAGCAGTAAGGAGTTGTATCACCTGCACACCACCTGCTTTACCCTTTGAACTGCACATGGTTGAGGGCTGCTTGCAGAGTAGTGCCTTTCACTTGAATGGGTCATGGCCAGTGGGTGCTACAGGGTATAATTGCAGGTGTGGCACATGAACATGCCCAGTCGCTGCCTATACAGCTAAAAAGGTGGTAGCGGTTGAGGGGTGGTAAAAGCAGGGCTCAACCACAGAGTTTTACTGCCCCTAACCGCTAGTGTGAACAATTTATTGTTAAAATTTAAAAATTAAGTGTTAAAGGCTTTAATTCATTTTAAAATGTTTGTTCACATTTATTTTTAAGAGTTTCTGTGTGTATGTATGTATGTATGTATGTATGTATGTATGTATGTGTGTGTATATATATATATATATATATATATAGTGTGGGAGATTAGCTCGTGGGGATCACTTTTCTGAAACACAGTCTGTAAACAGGCACTTTCTTTTTAAGTCTGGCAGCTGCCAGGTTTATTTCACAAAAGGTTTGCAGGTTAAAACAAACAAAACAGTAAACTTAAATCCTTGCCGTCCGGCGCTAACTAAACATCAGGGTCTCCTATCTATACAGTGTGGGGCTGGTCCCCACCACCCATAAAATAAACAACAACGCAAACCTTTTTCTTGCAATGTCTTTAGAGCTCCTCACACTCAGGTTCCCTCCTCAGTGTCCCAAAACCAGAGAGCTCCCTTCTGATCTCTTCCTGGTTGTTTTTAAGGTCCACCTGACATTGAACTCCAGTGGACCCAAATATCCGGACCGGAACACTAGAGGCCGTAAAACCCGGCCTGGATTCCGGTTCAGCTTCTCAAAATAGAACGTATGCGCGGTGAAATATACCTATGGTCAAGTATCTCACCTCGCATACCGTCACAATAGATTATATATATATATATATATATATATCTATATATATATAATATATATATATATATATAGATATATATATATATATTTTATGCACACACTCGTGTTTGAGCTTTGGGGTGCACACCCTAATGCAATAGGCTGCGCACGCCAGTGCCCCCACCACAGTCACCGTTCTATCAGATGCAGTCACCGTTCCAGTCACTGACCACACCAGTCATCGTTCCGGTCACTGTTCCGGTCACTGACCCCCCCAACGCAGTCACCGTTCCGTTTACTGACCCCCCAACGCAGTCACCACTTCCTTCACTGACCCCCGCCGCAGTCACCGTTCCCTTCACTGACCCCCGCCACAGTCACCGCTCCCTTCACTGACCCCCGCCGCAGTCACCGCTCCCTTCACTGACCCCCGCCACAGTCACCGCTCCCTTCACTGACCCCTGCCGCAGTCACCGCTCCCTTCACTGACCCCTGCCGCAGTCACCGTTCCCTTCACTGACCCCCGCCGAAGTCACCACTTCCTTCACTGAACCCTGCCGCAGTCACCGTTCCCTTCACTGACCCCGCCGCAGTCACCGTTCCCTTCACTGACCCCAGCCGCAGTCACCGTTCCCTTCACTGACCCCCGCCGAAGTCACCACTTCCTTCACTGAACCCTGCCGCAGTCACCGTTCCCTTCACTGACCCCGCCGCAGTCACCGTTCCCTTCACTGACCCCCGTCGCAGTGACTGTTCCCTTCACCGACCCCCGCCGCAGTCACCGATCCCCATCATTGACCCCCACCACAGTCTCCGTTCCCCCATCACTGACCCCACCGCAGTCACCGTTCCCCATCACTGACCCCACCGCAGTCACCGTTCTATCAGATGCAGTCACCATTCCTGTCACTGACCCCACTGCAGCCAATGTTCTATCAGATGCGGTCGCAGTTCAAGTATTCAGTCCATTGCTGCAGAGGCTGCTGTATACAATAGCCAGCAAGGCAACAACCCCCCCCCCCCCCTCCTTCCATCTATGCTGTATCGAGTGTATGGGAGAATTAATGGATTTTCTCTTACGCAACTTTGGCTGTACAAGAGAAAACCTTACCATGTTTAGGTAGCCTTCTACAGCGGGGAATAATAGGATAAACGTAAATTCCGCCAAAAAGCACAAAGCTCTTCCTGAATCTGTCTGTAGCGGGTTATAAAATGTCTCAGAATATGTAAATGAGCAGTACTAGCATTCCACATATTGCCCAAAGTTGCTAATGATATGTAGGTCATTGTTCATTGAAAATATAACCAATTTCATCTCCATTTGCCTGTTGATATAATCACCTTCATTCTTCATAAATCGGTACACTTAATAACATTGGCCTTTTTAAAACCAAAATGTATTGCCTCTATGAGCACTATACAGCGTTATCCATTGAACATTAGCAGCTCATTCAAATTTGACAATGTTTTAAAGATGCAGGGAGCTTCAGTGGATAGTGGCTCCAATGGTAAACAGATAAAATAATGGCTACACACAACAACATATACCACTGAACATAGTCAACAAGTGAAAGAACAATGTGCTCGGTACAGTAATGGAAAACAATTAGAAATGAATTCACTTGTCTGACTTCAGTAGAGTAAAATGTGGTTACTATAAATCATAGCAATTTACACAACAATTGCCTTAGAATTGCTTCACTAAATAAGAAAATATATAATTCTATTAGAGAATTATTTCACATTTTATTTAAGGCCAAGTTCACTTTTCACAAAAATAACAAATGCACATATTTTGCAGATTAAAAAAAAAGAAAATTACAACTGCACATTTTTATGACAGAAGCCTGCGATGTATTGCACCCGCTAGCAGCAGATCTTGGGTGCAATGTCATGCTCCTGCACGTTCTCTTCAACGTCCTGCTTGTACCTCTGTGCAGGCTATCAATTGGACAGGTGGTGGAGTTCAGGTAGGCCATTAACAGATTGCTAGATACACCCCTAAATACGGGTGTTCCATATTCAAAAGGTGAACTTATCCTTGTTGCACCCATGCTCTAGTTAATGTTGTGTATCCATTTAAAACTCCCTCCTTATTTAAAAATTACTTTAATTTAAAATAATTTATCACCTTAAAATGGAAAATATAGCACACATAGTGCGATATTACAGTGTTTGGATGCGATTTCACATCAGTGTTTCATGTATCTATATAAAATCTATAAAAATATTGTTTTCTCTGTAAACTACAAAATAAAAAATTGCTCCAGTTACTACTCAAAGCACCGATCAAAAAATGCCATCCGATCAAAGAAGGTAAAGCAGAATTCTTCATATTGCTTGGGTCTGTTAGCATTTGTCAAACAGTTCCTGTTGCCAGTGCCGATCCTGACCTCCTTGGGGCCCTAAGCAAAATGACATGTCACATTAAAGATGAGAAGTGGGGGGGGGGGGGTGGGGGCACTGCCAACAGTGACATGTCACATTAAATATTAATGTTGAGAAGGGGGGGGGGTGTTCGGCTATTGGAACTGACATCCTACATTATTCGGAACTGACATCTTACATTAAAATGAGGGTTGAGAAGCGGGTGAGGGGCCAAAAATGACGTCGCACCAGGCGGGGCCTCTAGTAATTTGGGGGGCCCCCTGCAGCTTTGCGGGCCCTAAGCGGCTTGCATAGTGAGCCTATAAGGCGGATCGGCCCTGCCTATTGCCAGACCATTCATTTCAACAAAAATAACTGCATAGGACGTTGTGTGTAATTACCACAATTTATGCATGTTCTATACATGCAAACACCTCCCTAGTGTAAACATCCAAAACGCCAGAGTCTGCCGCTGGGTGTAGCCATGTTGGATGTGATGTCAGCAGTACCAGCAGACTCAGAGCTGTCACTCAAGTGACACGCTATAGCAGGGATATGCAATTAGCAGACCTCAAGCTGGTGCAAAACTACAAGTCCCATCATGCCTCTGACTCTGGGTGTCATGGTTGTCTTGCTATGCCACATGGGACTTGTAGTTCTGCAACATCTGGAGGTCTGTTAATTGCATATTCCTGCTCTATAGGATTCTGAAAGGGATGGAGGACCTTGGCCAGCACAGAGAGTAATAAGGCACTCCAGCATGGAGAGTAATAAGGCACATGGCAAGTGAATAACATTTTTGGTAAGGAAAAGCACTGAAAAGTAAAAAACATTTTAACTTTTCTTTCTGCCCTTTTAGGTTGGTAACCAACTGTATAATTATTAGAATTATTAAACCGCAAAAAAGGGACAGAAATTATCTTGCACAGAAAATTACAACTTACCAATAAATACTCAGTTTAACTACCGGTAATTCTAATCGTCCAACGGTTTCATTAATTCAGGAATGTATGGCATGGTCATGTAGTACACTACAGTAACTGAAACCCCCTTTCCAGCTACAGCAGTTTATATACAAAACATATTGTAATAGGCAGTCTATCTGAACTGTATTATGGCTTTTCTAAAAAGGTACACACCGGCTTTAAATGGCTATTGTCCATCAAATCCGGTTCTGAATAACCAAAAAACATTTTGGCAGCATTTAAAAAAAACTACAACTCAAAAACAGGATGCCATATTTTTAAAGAATAAATCCAGGCATCAGCATGTTATACATAGTTACATTGGTCCAGCTTGTATACGACATACCTAGCCGGTGCCACTGGAAGCTGGAAATCTCTGAAGTAGATGTCGCCAATTCATAGCTCTTAACTGTACCTGATTTCAAGGGACTGTCCCTGATTTGGAGCAATGTCCCTCTGTCCCTCTTGCCTCCTCAGTTGTCCCTCATTTTGGTCTGATCTATATAGTTGTATATAAAAAGCATCTTTTATCTATTAAAAAAAGTGTTTTCCAGAGCTAAACCTTTCGTCTATTTTCTAAATGGCTGCATTTGTAAATTCCAAAAGCCAATATAAAGGAATAGTAGTGGTAAAAAAAGCACTTGTGGGTTTAACCAATCTTGCTTTTTCGTACAATTCTCCTTTAAGGAGGTGTAACAAGGGGCGTGTCCTATGCCTGAATACTTTTACTGATAGGTGTCCCTCATTCCCATCTCAAAAAGTTGGGAGGTATGCCAATTCAGAGATCTCCACTTGTTTCCAGGTCCTGCACTGAGCGGCTGCTTTTCTGCATTGTGAATACAGGAGACCGGACACTCGCCACGGGTGCCATTCAGAGAATGCTTTGCATTCTCTGCATAAATGCAAAGCATTCTCTGATTGGACAAGGTATGGGAGGTGATGTCACACTCTCCACCTCGTCCAGTTAGAGAAAGCTTTGATTTATTCAGAAAATACAAAGCATTCTCTGAATGGTGCCCGCACTGAGCAGCCAACCTCCTGTGTTCATCAAGCTGGTCACTCAACACGGGAATTGGAAGCAAGTGGAGATGTCTAGTAGTGGTGTCTTACTTCAGTGATTTCCACCTTTCAGGGGCATCGGCCAGGTATGTCAAATACATAGTTACATTGGTCCAAGAACTCAAAAAGCATAAAAGGTCTGTCAGATTGTTACGTAATGTGCTAATATACTGTTTATGTGTCATGGTTTTTAAAAACAATTATCTCTGAACAAAAGAATCCCCACAACCTTAAAAAAACAGTGGAAAATTAAGGACCATGGTAAAAGGAGGTTCTTTGTACCAACTAAAGACCATTAAGCAATTAACCTCAATCTCGTACCTCAACCGGGGATAGTTTTATTACATTTTTATTAATAATTTTTTACTACTAATGGCAGCGATCAGCGATTTTTTTTTGTGACCACAACATTATGGTGGACACATCAGACAATTTTCACACATTTTTGGGACAATTGTCATTTTCACAGCAAAAAATGCTATATAAATGCATTGTTTACTGTGAAAATGACAATTGCAGTTTGAGAGTTAACCACTAGGGGGTGCTGAAGGGGTTATGTGTGACCTCAAATGTGTTTCTAACTGTAGGGGGGCGGGGATGGATGTGTGATGTCATTGACTGTGTTTCCCTATGTCAGGGAACACGCAATCAATGACAGCCCCACAGTGAAGAACAGGGAAGCGGTGTTTACACACGCTCTCCTCGTTCTTCAGCTCCGGGGACCGATCGCGGGACTCCAGCGGCGATCGAGTCTACGGGTGCCGCGGTCACGGAGCTTCGGTCCGGGTCGTGGGCGCTCGCCCGCAACCCACAGCTGGGCACTTAAAGAGGACATACAGGTGCGTGCTTGTGCCCAGCTGTGCCATTCTGCCAACGTATATCTGCAGGAGGCGGTCCTTAAGTGGTTAAATAATACAGACTATCGGGCTTTACTAATTTTCCCCCCCAAACCCATTTACAACTTTGGCATTATTAAAAAAAAAAAAATTCTCTGTGACCTCTCCTCTTTTAAATATATATGGAGGGTCCAGAAAGTACGAGAATGATATTTGAAAAATAATTTCAATTGAAGGTCTCCGTTGTGTACAAACCTTGTGATTTTGCACAACGCTCCCAGCAATATTTCCATTCTTTATGGCATTCCTGGAAGTCTTCGGGTCGCATGGCATCCAGAGGCTGCCTTTGGAGGTTATCCACACTACCAAAATGGTGTCTTTTCTTTCTCATGTTTCAATCTGAGTCACAATTTCATAAACAATTGACTTAGTAATTCTTGTTTCCTCTGCAATCATTCTGATAGAGAGCAGTCGGTCAAAAACAAAACATAATGTGGATGCAGTGAGGTCTGTTCTTAACCACGATGGCTCATGATTGCAGAGGAAACAAGAATTAAATAGTAAAGTAAATTGTTCGTGAAATCGTGACTCAGGATTTGAACATAAGAAAGGACACCATTTTGGTAGTGTGGATAACCTCCAATAGAGCCACTAGGCAGGCTCTGAACGTCATCCAACTTGAAGATTTCTAGGGATGCTATGAGGAATGAAAAAAAAAAAAAAAAAAAAAAAAAGAAGGATGGGAGCATCGTGTTAATGCTTTTAACCACTTCCCGACCAGTTGCTGCAGTTATACTGCGGCAGGTTGGCTCCCCTACGCTCCGTCGTAGCAATAAGTCGGCCCGCTTTCAGACCACTAGGGGGCACGCGAGTGCCGCCAATGCCCAACGGTCGTGATGGCCACCGGGCACCCGCGATCGCTTCACACAGAAAGATGATCTGTCAATGTAAACAGACAGATCTCTGTGCTGTAAGGGGAGAGGAGACTGATCTGTTGTTTATACTAAGTATAACAACAATCCGTCTCTTCACCCAGGCAGTCCCATTGCCCCACAGATAGACTCACTCTCTAGGACACACAGTTAACCCTTTCCCTGCCAGTGTAATTTATGCAGTTATCAGTGCATTTTTAGAGCACTGATCGCTGTATAAATGTCAATGGTCCCAAAAAAGTGTTATAAGTGTCCGATCTGTCCCCCACAATGTTGCAGTCCTGATAAAAATTGCAGATCACCACCATTACTAGTTAAAAAATCATAATAAAAATGCCATAAATATAGCCCCCATTTTGTAGACGCTATGGGCCAGATGCTCGTAGATCTGCCCTTTGTTAGCGTATCTCATTTACGATACGCCTCTGTACTTTTTACAGGCAAGTGCTGTATTCTCAAAGCACTTGTTCCGTAATTTGCGGCGGCGTAACGTAAATGTGCCGGCGTAAGGCCGCATAATTCAAAGTAGGAAGGAGGTGGGCGTGTTATATTTAAATATGTTCGGGAATCAGCGTATCTAACTCATTTGCACATTCAACGCAAAAATCGACGGGAACGCCACCTAGCGGCCAAGCGTAACATTGCAACTTAGATCCGACGGTGTAAGTGACTTACGCCAGTCGGATCTACGCCAAATCTATGCGTAACTGATTTAAGAATCAGTCGCATAGATACCCAGGCGGAAAAACAGAGATACGACGGCGTATATGGAGCTACGCCGTCGTATCTCTTATATGAATCTGGCCCTATAACTTTTGCACAAACTAATCAATATATCCTTATTGTGATTTTTTTTTTTTACAAAAAATATGTACAAGTATACATATTGGCCTAAACGGAGGAAGAAATTTGTTTTTGTTTTACTTTGGGGGATATTTATTATAGAAAAAAGTAAAAAATATATAATATTATGGTCACTCTTTTTTGTTTATATAGCGCAAAAAATAAAAATAGAGATGATCAAATACCAATATCTAATTGTGGGGAAAAAAGGACATCAATTTTATTTTTGTACAAAGTCACCCACCCGCACAATTGTCAGTTAAAACAACGTTGTGCCGAATCTCAAAAAAATGGACCAGCCATCCGGGGCTGAAGTGGTTGAGGAGACAAATGTTCAATTGTAAAATGTTTCAATAAAACTAATTTTTTATATATTATTCTCATTACTTTCTGGACACACCTTTTATATGTACAGTTTATGGGCCAGATTCTCAAATGAGATACCACGGTGTATCGCAGGAAACACCGTCGTATCTTTGTTTTTTTACCGGGTAGCTATACGTGCGATTCCTAGAATCACTTACGCATAGATACAGTGAAGATCCGACAGGTGTAAAACACACCATCGGATCGTAGATGTAATGACTTCGCTGGCCGCTAGGTGGCCTTTACGTTGATTTCTCATTTGCCAATGCAAATTAGCCTAATACGCCGATTCCCGAACGTTTTTATGCCGCCCCGTCGTTTCCGTAAGCGTAAATCTACCCCTGCTATATGAGGGGTAGGTTTACGAAGTTCCGTCACTGCCATGTTAAGTATGGCGTCGGGTCAGCGTCGTCTTTTTCCGTCGGTTACGTTGTTTTACTAAGTCGTTCGCAAATAGGGATTTACGTAAACGACGCTCACGTCGGTTTCATTCATGTTTTCCGACGTGAGCTGGAGCATGCGCACTGGGCTATTTTTGCGGCCGGCGCATGCGCAGTTTGATCGATGCGGGGCGCGCTTAATTTAAATACAAGACGCCCCCTTTGAATTACGCGGCCTTACGCCGGGTCATTTACACTACGCAGCCGCAACTTACGGAGCAAGTGCTTGGAGAATACGGCACTTGCTCTGTTAAGTTGCGGCGGCGTAGTGTAAATGGCTTACGCTACGCCGTCAGCCATTCTACGTGAATCTGGCCCAATATGTCTATCAGTTGTTTGACTAATATTCTCTTTCATGAACAGCAATATAAATCCTTATACTATTGGAACAGTTTAATATATTTTATATACATTTTTATTAATCGTGTATACTCATCTTTCTTATTTCAATATATATATATATATATATATATATATATATATATATATATATATATATATATATATATATATATATATATATATATATATATATAAAAAAAACTGCCATATATATTACCTACCACACTTTATTTGCATAGAGCTTGCTCTCAGGGCCGGCGCTAGTGCAAAGCAACATGTGCACTTGGCTTACGGCGCCAGCGCCGCCCAGGGTGGAAAATTGACCATGACAGTCGCCCTCCTTTTAAGCCCCAGAACAGAGTGGGAACCAGACAGCAGGGGGATCGGAGCGGCGGGCGGGGGAAGCAATTACAAAGCAAAAGAGGGAGAAAGGGAGGTGACAGGCAGCTGCTGGTGCGGACGTTTTTAATAAAATAAATGTTTAAATACAATCCACTCACTCTTGTCAGAGCTGTAGGCATGTCAGTCTGTGAAGTCGGCTGTCCCATTCTCCCCTCCGATCCGCGCTGCTGTTCTCATTGAATCACTGGAAGAAGCCAAGGATACAGAGCTGCGGGTAAACTGTAATGTGCTGTGACCAATCAGAGCGTTCCGGAGGCTTAACCACGCCTCCATCATCAGAGGTTGACAGTTCACATGAGTTTCCCACGGCTCGGTTTCCTCCAGTGATTCAGTGATAACAGCAGCGTGGATCAGAGGGGAAGAATGGGACAGCCAACTTCACAGACACCGACATATACAGCTCTAACATGAAGAGTGAGTGGATTGTATTTAAGCATTTATTTTATTAAAAACTTCCGTACCAGCAGCTGCCTGTCACCTCTCTTTTTCCCTTATGTTTGGACTCTGTATTTCCCCTCCTCTGTATTCCCCCCCCCCTTCTCTGTATTTTCACCCCCCTTTCCTCCTCCTCCTCTGTATTTTCACCCCCCTTTCCTCCTCCTCCTCCTCCTCTGCATTTTCACCCCCCCCCTCTCCTTCTCTGTATTTTCACCCCCCCTCCTCCTTCTCTCTATTTTCACCCCCCTCTTCTGTATTTGCCCCTCCTCCGTATTTTCACCCTCTCTTCTGCAATTGTCCCCCCTCCTCTGTATTTTCACCCCCCTCTTCTGTGATTGTCCCCCCTCCTCTGTATTTTCACCCCTCTCTTCTGCAATTGTCTGCTCTCTTCTGTATTTTCACCCCATCTGTATTTACCCCCTGCTCTGTATTTTCACCTCCCTCCTTTAGTTTCCCCCTTATCTCTGTATTTGCACCCCCTTCCTCTGTATTTGCACCCCATCTCTGTAATTACCTCCCCTCCTCTGTAATTGCCACCCCAATCTCTGTAATTGTCCCCCCTCTTCTGTAATTGCCCCCACTTCCAACCCCCTGTGTGCTGGTGCCCCGTGATACCCCCTGTCGGCTGCCATGGAGGGAGGGGTCTATACTGAGGGGGGATGTCTATATTGATGGGGGTCTGCACTAAGGGGGATTCTATACTAATGGGGGATCTGCATTAAAGGGGGAGGAATCTATACTAATGGGGGTTCTGCACTAAAGGGGGATATCTATACTAATGGGGGGTCTATACTAACGGAGGGTGGTCTGTACTGAGGAAGGGGGGTCTGTTCTCAGTAAGGGGGATCCATACTGCGGGAGCAGGGCCTGATATATATTTATATATAATGTATGTTGAATGCGCGCGCGCGCGCATGTGCGTGCCGGGGGGGCGGCAAAATGCACCTCCGCCTGAGTTGGCAAAAATCCTTGCACCGGCCCTGCTTGCTCTGCATCTGAGGAAGTCACTTGTCGAGAAGCGTGACTGGTGCTTCATTAATTATCTTTTTTTTTTTTTTTTAAAGAGGCCTACACTTTTTCAGAAATATTATTTCCACATTCTTGTCCTTTGGAAGACTCCACCCACCTACGGGCACCTCTACTATCCCATGGGCTTTTTTGATCCTATATATCCACTAATAGGAATATTTGTGATCATTTGGTGCTACCCAAAATGTTCATCCAGGTAATCCTGGAATATACAGTACATCCATGTTACTGAATTCTCTGTTCTGTTGAATTAGCTGCTGGATTACCATAGTCCTGTACCATTCTATAACCACAGTTTTTTTTTCAGCTGGTAAAAAATAAAAAAATAAAAATCACAGTAATATATATAATTAGCTTATTTCCCCACAGGGACCGTTATATACAAAGTGCATCATTTAGAGAAAGTTATACTTTCTCTGATATACTGAGCAGATAATCCTCAGAATCCATGATGTAATCAGTCCATTCTTTGCAGAGATCCATGATTGGGGGTCCTGTTCCACCATATTCTGGAGGTAGGATATTCTCAGAAAAGTGCTGGTGTAGAGTTGGTATGTAATAGCTACCATGCATATGAATCTAAAATAACAGAACAAACAACTAGTCAGGCTTTATAATAAAGTGCTGGCTTCTTGTGAACTTGTGACCAATTGGTACGATGGTCTATATTACATTGTTCCTTTTATTTTTATAAATAGATGGATTTTATGGGGGAAAAGGCATGACGACGCAGCATGATGTCCAACCCCTTCACACAAAATGCACATAACCATATGTCCTTTTGTTGAAGTGGTTATATTGGGGTCATGGTTGCATTCATGACCCTGGTATCAAACTTTTCAGTCGGAGATGATCCACAAAGTGCTGAAAGTTACGTAAGAGTTTAAAAAACATATAAAAGGTCTTTTGCTTTCCTTCAGGTTAGCCCCAGACAAGTCCCCACAACTATTGCCTATTGGTTAATTTAGCCAAGGCACAGGTGAATTACAGCATCAAACAAAGTCTATGGGATTGTAATGCACTTGAGTGGCCAGGAAAGGGAAGATTTGTGGCTTGGAATGTAAACAACAGAGGCTGCAGAAGTCAGATCTGGTTAAATATACATCTGAGAACGGGGTGGGTAGGATCGGTTAGCTGAGGGCAAAAACAATAAGTGCACTTATCCTTTTAAAGTTCTGGTACCCAACAAGTGGCTTTGAAAAAGCCAATTTGTGGGTACACTTGTGGGATTTCTAGCAGATGGGGGGCATTGATGGGGACTGCATACAGTCTATTTTAGCTATGAATAAGCACTGTATGATAGTGTAAAACGCGTCAGCTTTTCTCCTGATTTTTTGCTGTGATATGTTCATGTTGTGACCAGTTTTATTAAAAGGAAATCATTTTTTTGGAGTGCGGCCGTCCCGGTTTTTCTCCATACATTTTTGCATACTATTGCAGTGCCTGCACCCAGGTGTTTGGACTCCACCTTGCAGTTCCCTGGGACCTCTGAGCGGTAAACTTTCTTTCTCATCCCGTACAGTATAGTATGCACTCAATAATTGGTTGGGGCTCTTTTTGCATGAATTACTGCATCAAGGCAGTGTGGCATGGAGGCGATCAGCCTGTGGCACTGCTGAGGTATTGTAGAAGCCCAGGTTGCTTTGATAGCGGCCTTCAGCTCATCTGCATTGTTGGGTCTGATGTCTCATCTTCCTCTTGACAATACCCCACAGATTGTCTATGGGGTTTTAAAGTCAGGTGAGTTTTCTAGCCATCAAGCACAGTGACACCATAATCATTAAACCAGGTATTGGTAATTTTGGCAGTGTGGGCAGGTGCCAAGTCCTGTTGGAAAATAAAATCAAAATCTCCATAAAGCTGGTCAGCAGAGGGAAGCGTGAAGTGCTGTAGAATTTCCTGGTAGACGGCTGTGTGGACTTTGGACTTGATAAAACACAGTGGGCCAACACCAGCAGATGACATGGTTCCCCAAATCATCACCAACTGTGGGAAATGTTGCATTTTATTTGTAAATCAAGGTCCCAGAGTCTGGAGGAAGAGTGGAGAGGCACAGAATCCAAGTTGCATGAGGTTCAGTGTGAAGTTTTCACATTCAGTGATGATTTAGGGAGTCATGTCATCTGCAGGTGTTGGCCCACTGTGTTTTATCAAATCCAAAGTTAGGGCAGCCCTCTATCAGGAAATTCTAGAGCCTTTCACGATTCCCTCTGCTGACCAGCTTTATGAAGATGTTGATTTTATTTTCCAACAGGACATGGCACCTGCCCACACTGCCAAAAGTACCAATGTCTGGTTTAAATAATCATGGTATCACTGTGCTTGATTGACCAGCAAACTCACCTGACCTAAACCCCATAGAGAATCTGTGGGGTATTGTCAAGAAAAAGATGACACACCAGACCCAACAATGCAGACAAGCTGAAGGTCGCTATCAAAGAAACCTGCAAAATCTGCCCCGACTAAGTATTGAGTGCATACTATACTGTACATAGACACACTTTTCAGTAAGCCAACATTTCTGTATTAAAAATGCTTTTTTTTATTGGTCTTATGGAATATTCAATTTTTCTGAGATACTGAATATTCAAGTTTCACTTTTTAAATTGAATTACTGAAATACATTTTTTTTTTTGATGATATTCTAATTTAATGAGATGCACCTCTACGAGTATGAGAAAGTATGCATTTTTTTTTAATTTTATTGCTTCCTTTGTGTAAAAATCACTGGTGTTCCTGCCAGCCTCTCTGCTTTCTTATCAAGAACTGAACACACTTTGGTTAGTTCGGAAGAATGCTGGAAACTCAGCCAGTTCTCCTCCAAAAATCAAACTTGCTCTAACAGCCGCCCCCCCCCCCAGCCATTCACCTAGAAGTTAATTTACGGTTTAAGGTTTTGTGAATATATACATATACAGTGCCTTGCGAAAGTATTCGGCCCCCTTAAACTTTGTGACCTTTTGCCACATTTCAGGCTTCAAACAAAGATATAAAACTGTAATTTTTTATAAAGAATCAACAACAAGTGGGACACAATCATGAAGTGGAACAAAATTTATTGGATATTTCAAACTTTTTTAACAAATAAAAAAAATGAAAAATTGGGCGTGCAAAATTATTCAGACGCTTTACTTTCAGTGCAGCAAACTCTCTGAGTGAATGAAAAACTTATAGAGCGCAACACTTGAACTGAATCGCCTCTGGGCGCTGTTTCCATTCCTTCGATAAGGAAGTTTAGTGAGCATCTCTGAATGATCCAATGTTGACCTAAATGACTAATGATGATAAATAAAATCCACCGATGTGTAATCAAGTCTCCGTATAAATGCACCTGCACTGTGATAGTCTCAGAGGTCCGTTTAAAGTGCAGAGAACATCATGAAAAACAAGGAAAACACCAGGCAGGTCCGAGATACTGTGGAGAAGTTTAAAGCCGGATTTTGATACAAAAAGATTTCCCAAGCTTTAAACATCCCAAGGAGCACTGTGCAAGCGATAATATTGAAATGGAAGGAGTATCAGACCACTGCAAATCTACGAAGACCTGGCCGTCCCTCTAAACTTTCAGCTCATACAAGGAGAAGACTGATCAGAGATGCAGCCAAGAGGCCCATGATCACTCTGAATGAACTGCAGAGATCTACAGCTGAGGTGGGAGACTCTGTCCATAGGACAACAATCAGTCGTATACTGCACATCTGGCCTTTATGGAAGAGTGGCAAGAAGAAAGCCATTTCCTAAAGATATTCATAAAAAGTGTCATTTAAAGTTTGCCACAAGCCACCTGGGAGACACACCAAACATGTGGAAGAAGGTGCTCTAGTCAGATGAAACCAAAATCGAACTTTTTGGCAACAATGCAAAAGTAATGTTTGGCGTAAAAGCAACACAGCTCATCACCCTGAACACACTATCTCCACTGTCAAACATGGTGGTGGCAGCATCATGGTTTGGGCCTGCTTTTCTATAGCAGGGACAGGGAAGATGGTTAAAATTGATGGGAAGATGGATGGAGCCAAATACAGGACCATTCTGGAAGAAAATCTGATGGAGTCTGCAAAAGACCTGAGACTGGGACGGAGATTTGTCTTCCAACAAGACAATGATCCAAAACATAAAGCAAAATCTACAATGGAATGGTTCGCAAATAAACATATCCAGGTGTTAGAATGGCCAAGTCAAAGTCCAGACCTGAATTCAATCGAGAATCTGTGGAAAGGACTGAAAACTGCTGTTCCCAAACGCTCTCCATCCAACCTCACTGAGCTTGAGCTGTTTTGCAAGGAGGAATGGGCAAAAATTTCAGTCTCTCGATGTGCAAAACAGATAGAGTCATACCCCAAGCGACTTACAGCTGTAATCGCAGCAAAAGGTGGCGCTACAAAGTATTAACTTAAGGGGGCTGAATAATTTTGCACGCCCAATTTTTCAGTTTTTTATTTGTTAAAAAAGTTTCAAATATCCAATAAATTTCGTTCCACTTCATGATTGTGTCCCACTTGTTGATTCTTCACAAAAAATTACAGTTTTAGATGTTTATGTTTGAAGCCTGAAATGTGGCAAAAGGTCACAAAGTTCACAGGGCCGAATACTTTCACAAGGCACTGTATATTTTAGCTTACTTACCCGTTCTTTGATCTTGTCAGGTAGGAACGGTCTAATTAAGGCATATACTGGATAGAAGAATAAAGGCTCGTTTATGAAGTGTATTCCACGAACTTTAAGAGGGAAAGAGTCCTGAAAAAAAAAAAAAAAAACTTTGAATTATAATACACACAGATTCATATACCCATATGCAGGCCAAAGACCACCAAAATATAATTTTTTGTTTTACACTACAAACTAACATGTAGTCCAAGTTAAAGAGATTTTTCACCGTAGAAAGAAAAAAAAATGTTTTTCTTTTTTTTTTTTAAGTTAGCAGCTACAAATACTGTAGCTGCTGACTTTTAATAGAAGGACACTTACCTGTCCAGGGATCCAGCGCTATCCTCACCTGGGCCAGTTCTTCACCGGTCTTCGGGTCCCCACGCCAGTATGTTTACTGTGGGAATCTGGCTGTAACTCCTTGCAGCTTTAAAGTCGGCTTTCCAATACACAAGTGTGAATGGTTCTACAGCCTTCTGGGACATACAACATGTCCCAAAAGGCTGCGGGCTAAGAGTGAGGGCCGAACTTCCTAGGTTAGCCAAGTGGAAGGGAGAGTGAGTATCTGTCAAAGCTAGGTACCAAAACATTAATAAGCCAAATGTAGTATGGTAGACATAAAGCAGAACTTCTCCTTCAGAGAGAAAAAAAATAACAAACTAGATATCCATGGTGCCACCTAGATCTATGGGGTTGAAACAAAAAAGCAGACATTGTTCTGCCTCCAGTAGGATATTATGTTATTTCGCCCGCAATATCAAACTTTCACCACAAGATGGAGCCACTGGTAGATTTACTGTTTTTTGCAGAAACTAGGAACTGCTCACCTTTAAAAGCGGAGTTCCACCCATTTTTCCATGATCATTAGAAAAACAATGCCCACCCGCAGAACAGCATGTAATGACAATCTTTTTTTTTTCTGCCACATACCTCATTTTTCTCTGTGTAGTCTGCACTTTCTGTCCCAGCTGTCATTAGGCAATTCCCTACCTCGGATATCAGTGTCATCTATCCCAGAAGTCCTAAGGAAGGACAACAATGAAATCTCGTGGTATTTCGAGACAGGAAGTTCTGTGTCGATTGACAGGATGTCTTAACATTGGGGTGGGAAACTCTGCCGATGCCGACATTGTTATGGCAACCTGTAAACACGCCAACGCCATGCCATTACTGCACAGGCGTGAGCCAGCTGATTGGAATCCCGAAAACAAGGAATAAGCTTCAGATGCCTGCATCATGAATGTTTGCTGCCTGCCTTCTGGGATACTGTGGATAATAACAAGTTGGCAAGTAAGAGCGGTTTTCCCATCGGATAAAAAACAGATGGTTTTCCCAATGGAATTTCTGTCAAGCCTGCCTTGCATACATACAGTGAGGCCGCGTACACACGTACGAGAACCTCGTCGGGCTAAACCCATCGTTTCGCCCGACGAGGTTCTCGGCCGGCCGTCGAGTTCGTCGACCAGGCTGTCGAAAAAGGCGTCGAGCCATTAGTCCCGATGACCCGTCGAGGAGATAGAGAACCTGCTCTCTATTTCGGCTCGACGCCTTGCTCGACAGTTTGCTTGGCGAAAACATACACACGATCGAGCTTCTCGCCAGAATATGGATCCCAGCGAGCTTCTCGCTGGATTCTGCCGAGAAGCTCGGTCGTGTGTATGGGGCCTCACACAAAAGTCTGGTGAACTTTTAAATAACAAGAACGTGGTGACGTAAAAGATTATGACGAGCCAACAAAATTAACTTGGAGCAATGGCCGGGCTTCCCGATGAAAAGCTCTCATCGCGGTTTTTCTAGAACCAAGAACTAAGAATAAAAACATTTAAACAAAATAACAACAAAAAAAAAATAATAATAAATAATTCACAACACTAAGCCCATAAATTAAAAATAAATGTATCAATATAGCACCTGTTACAATTTGTTTTTAAATCGAATAGATGTAAACTGACGACATCTGTTTATGTCTGAAAAAATGGGAAGGGATGCAAACCTTTCATTTTTTATTGCGAGCATAAATAAACTCAAAATGTAAAACATACTGTACGGTCTTTTTCCACCTGCTCAGATATACATTGTGGTTGAGTCTGGGCCCGTGTGAAAACTAATAGACAGGCCCAGACTGAACACCCACGTGAAAGGCCCTTAGGTGACAGGATCGTCCCAAATAGTAAACCTTCAGTCAGGTAACAGCGTGTAGATTAGATTACATAACTTGCCAATCCTTTTCTTTTCCTATGGTGAGCTCTGCCCGCTGTACTAATTAGACAATTAATTTTTTTTTTTTTTTTTTTTGTGATTTGGGAGGGCTGTTTAAGTGTTTGTATTTTTGATAACCTTTACATAACTTGCTGATCTACTTCGGAGTCCCAAAACGAGGCATGCCCTTACCACACCTCGCTGTTGGTGCAATACTATGATGAGCAGCCTACTAATACACAACTGTAGAACTCTCAACCACTCCATACACCCAGTGCCGATCCTGACCTCCCTGGGGCTCTAAGCAAAATGACATGGCACATTAAAAATAAGAAGCAGGGGGCGCCGGCGACAGTGACATGTCACATTAAAGAAAGTTGAGAAGCGGGGGGAGGGGGTGTTATGTCAGAAATTACATCTTACATTAAATTGAGAAGCAGTGGGTGCCGACTTCTTATCTCTTCTTCCATGCAGCCAGCAAGTTAAGAAGCTGGGTGAGGGGGTGAAAATGACTTCTCACCAGACGGGGCCTCTAGGAATTTGTGGGGCCCTTCGCAGCTTTGCAGGGCCCTAAGTGGCTTGCATAGTGAGCCTATAGGGCGGATCGGCACATACACCATAGATGGACAAATCTCCTAACAGCCATTGCATTCTTACAGCCGTCACAATACATGGACAGCGGCTCCATCGGACTGGATATTTCCCCTTGTTTACCGTCTTACTGACCATTTCACCAGACAGGACTTCAAACAGCACCACAGATAGAAATAATTGTGTCTCTGCTGCAGACATTTCCTCACTTCCCGTCTGGTGAGAACTTGGTCACCAGGACATGTGAACTGAACTCTTGATTAGGGAGCCCCACATAGCAGTAAAAACATTGGGGGTGGGGGGGGGGTTAATCCTCCCCTAGTCTAATCAAAACTAATAAAAAAAAAAAAAAAGTTTTGGCTGAAAAAACACTGACTTGTATTTTATGGGCAGTTGTAGAGCTAGAGATACAATTAAACCTAGCCAGGCCTATTCTGACATTGTTAAGCTTAGTTTATAGTTCATGCCTTGCTGTGTAAACAAGGCTTGTGCTTTACTGCTGTCTCACTATGTAATGCAATGAAATCTATACACTCCCTTGGCATGGCTGATATTTGTAAACCAGCCGTTACTTAGCAGGGAGTTCGAGTCACACACAGAACTCCCTCTAGTGGTCTATCTAGAAATCACTATTTTTGTTAAAGCGGAAGTTCACCCTTATATTTCACTCTCTATGAGCCTGTCTCCCAGTGACCATTACAAATCGGTGTTTTTTTTTTTTTTTTTTATAAAGGCTTACCTTTATATTTTCGCCAATGTTGCCTGTCATTCACCTCTCCCCGCGGATTATTGGGCGTGCCTATCTTTCCCCCGATGCGCAAAGTCTCCTGGGAATTAGATGTGATGTTCCCAGGAGACGATCTCTCTTGAAATCCCGCGATATTACCGCGGTCACGTGACTCGGCATGCCAGCATTCACCGCCGTATCCCGGAAATGATTAGCGCTGGGCTTCAACGTGCCCAGCGTGCCATGAATGAAGATGGAAACTGCCTGAAGACTGAAATCTAAGTTATCGTTTGGCAGTAGAATCGCATACTGGGGGCCAAGAAATCGGGACACACGGGCTGCTATTTAACACAGGTAAGAGGAGCCTAAAACTTAAAAAAAAAAAAAAAAAAAAAAAAACGAGTGAAAGACCGCTTTAAATAAGGGGGAGGGGGGGAGGAAGAGCATTGAAAGGCAAACAATAAAAAATAAAAAATTAAGATTAACATTGCTATAACTCAAAGTGTAAATTAAAAAAAGGCAAAAAAAAAATTTGTTTAACCAGTTAAGGACCCCCGCACGCCTATGTACGTCCACAACATGGCTCGTACAGGCACAAGGGCGTAAATTTACGTCCTCGCCTTAGTGCGGTTCGGGGGTCCCATCGGGACCCCCTCCGCGGCGTGCGGCGGTCCCCCTGGCTCTGGGAGCGATCGCCGACGAGCGGGCGGATGTCCGTGTTTTCCGCCCCCCCCGCGATCGCTCCCAGCCAATGGGAGCGCGCTCCCAGCCTGTCACTTCCTCCTCCTGTGTTTACACAGGAAGGAGGAAATGATGTAATCTCTCATCGCAGCGCTGTTTCCCAGCGCTGCTAATGAGAGAAGACATCCACAGTAAGTGTGCACCAACACAACACTGACACACACTCACATAGGCATATTAACCCCTTGTGATCGCCCCCCCCCCCCCACCCCCCTGTCACAGTGTCACTGAATGCAGTGATTTAATCACTGCATTTAGTGTCAGTGTGACAGGCACTGTAAAAAACAGTTAGTGTTAGGTTCAGGATAGCCCCCCCACCCCCCCTAATAAAGTTTTAACCCCCTGATCACCGCCCTAGTTAACCCTTTCACTCCCTATTGCCAGCGTCACTAAGCGATCATTTTTCTGATCGCTGTATTAGTGTCGCTGTTCCCGCTAGGTAGCTATTTTTTTTATTACGATTTTTTTTTTTTACTAAAGACATGTGGCTAAATAAATTTTGGCCTAAATGTTTTACTAAAATTTAGTTTATTTGATTTTTTTTATAACAAATAGTAAAAAAATAGTGATTTTTTTCAAAAAATTGTCGCTCTATTTTAGTTTATAGCGCAAAAAATAAAAATCGCAGAGGCGATCAAATACCACCGAAAGAAAGCTCTATTTGTGGGAAGAAAAGGACGCAAATTTTGTTTGGGAGCCACGTCGCACGACCGCGCAATTGTCTGTTAAAGCGACGCAGCGCCGAATTGTAAAAACACCTTGGGTCATTTAGCAGCGTAAGTGTCCGGGTCTTAAGTGGTTAAAGTCCAAAATGTTTGTAAAAAAATAAAAAAGTTGGTTCTAACAATTTTGCAAACAGGTTATGTTTCTTTTTCACTGATGTGCAAAGTTAGGTGGCACTAATGGGTGACACTGACGAGAAGGCACTGGTGGGCACAGATGGTCAGCACCAGATTCTGTGTTCAGCTGATTGGACACAGTTGATCACGTGGCAAAGACGCTGTTTGGCTCTTTACCGAAATCTGTGATCACAGAGCAGTGGTCGTGATCACCGGAAGGCGACATATGATGGCGTTCTAGTACTGAACGACAGCGCTGTAGCCATCATTCGGCTATAGCGCAGTGGGCAAGTAGCTATTTTGCAGGGATTTCCTGTCACTTAATTTGTTTGGCTATGTGGCAGGAAGTGAAGTGAAATCTCCCCAATGGGCACAGATTGCAAAAAAAAACACACACAGACTAAGGTTATAACAGACCTTACTCTATCCAAAAAATAAATAAAAAGGTTTTGACTTAAGTGGCACTTTAAAATTTGTGCTCATTAAAAGCACATTATACTGTTCCTTTAACTGTGGCCTCTCGGCAGCTGGGCCACGAGTGTGGCAGGCCGGCAAGAGAGCGGGCAGACGAGAGACCAGAGAGATGACATTATCCCTCACCACCGGCCCTGTACTACCACACTTCTGTACTTACACTGTGCAGCAGAGAGATTATATAATGTCTCACTGGAAAGTGACAAGCTGCATCTGGTGGCAGGGGACGTGGCAAGTAACACACTCGGCATTATGGAGAGTTTAACGATTTTATATAATAATGTAATAATAGAAATATTGGGCTTCAATGATCCTGACACTATATCAACACATGGGGGTCAATTCACAAAGAGAAACGTTATTGGTTTTCTTCAGGTGTTAAATTAGCACTCCTTATTTAACGCTAGCAAACATGGTATTCACGAAAGCTATAATCGTTATTTAACATAGTCGTTATGGTTTTCAACTGACTCTTTATCCAAACGTTATACTAACTACTCAGACGTTATTATTAACATTTGGGACGTTAAAATAACTCTTAAGATCGTTAAATAATGCTGGAGAGATGCATTCTGGGAGCAGAAGGGGAGGAGAACAGCTGCATGTGGAAAAGAGCAGATACAGAGAGAGAGAGAGAGACACAAGCAATACACACGTGGAGATTGAGCATGTGATGTGCAAAACTTCTAGTGTGTGCTTTTCTAAAGCCATGTGTATTTAATCATAGAGAGAATAAATCATGGGAGATGATAATCGGAATTTAGCTATCACCTGGGTTTCAGAAAAGTCATCCAAAATAGTATGTGAACGGAATACACGTTTATAAATCTGAACAACATTCTAACATGTTCTTCTTTGCCTCTGGATCATTTTAAGTTTAAATAGAGCACGATTCTAGCTTGCCCAACACTACACTACACTACAAAAATCGCCAAAAGCTTCCTCTAACAACAAAATATCGCCTGGGAAATGTCATAACGCCACCCTGAGGGAGGTGTTAATTTAACGATTGCTTAACGATTGCTAACTGTCAACATTTTTTTTGTGAATTGCACTTCTGTACATATTTAACGATTTGACTCTTTAAAATAACGTTTTGAATCTTTAAAAAAGGGATTTTTAAATACAGCTTACCTGTAAAATCCTTTTCTTGGAGTACATCACGGGACACAGAGCGGCATATTTATTACTATATGGGTTATATGGAGTACCTTCAGGTGTGGACACTGGCAATCTCAAACAAACAGGAAGTCCCTCCCTATATAACCCCCTCCCCTAGAGGGAGTCCCTCAGTTTTGTAGCAAGCAGTATGCCTCCCAAAATGTTCCCAAAAAGAGGGGTGGGAGCTCTGTGTCCCGTGATGTACTCCAAGAAAAGGATTTTACAGGTAAGCTGTATTTAAAAATCCCTTTTTCTTTCTCGTACATCACGGGACACAGAGCGGCATATTCATTACTATATGGGATGTCCGAAAGCAATGCTTTAATGAGGGGAGGGAGACATCTTCCAAAGAAGGATTTAATTTAGAGGTATACTCAAATACTAGTAAATCCAACTTAAACAAGAAATGTAAATCTCAAATCAACTCAAGGGAGCCCCCTCAGATCCTGAGGAGCTTGAATCGCGGCCTGTAGTACTGACTGCCCAAAGGCTGTATCCGCATTCCTTCTTACGTCCAATTGATAAAATTTTGTAAACATATGGACTGACGACCACGTTGCTGCCTTGCATATTCGAGCCATAGAGATCTGATGATGTGCTGCCCAGGAGGTGCCCATGGCCCTGGTAGAATGGGCCTTTGCCGACAAAGGAGGAGGCAACCTCTTCAAACCGCAGGCCTGAACGATTAATTGTTTAATCCATCTTGCGATGGTGGATCAAGCAGCTGCCTGACCCATCTTGGGCCCTTCCGGTAAAACGAACACCACATCTGTTTTCCGAACCTTCTCTGTAGCTTTAAGATAGGCCTTTATGGCCCTGACAACATCCAACGTATGCAGCAACCCCTCCTTTCTAGAGGTGGGTTTTGGAAGAAGGATGGAAGTACCACATCCTGGTTCAGGTGGAAACTGGCTATAACCTTTGGTAGAAAGGAAGAATGAGGACGGAACCCCGCCCTATGCTTATGTAAAATGAGATATGGTTCCTTACAAGATAAGGCTGCCAATTCCGATACTCTCCTGGCCGAAACTATGGTGATCAGAAATACCGACTTTCCAGTCAGTAAAACCAAAGGTACCTCAGCCAACGGCTCAAGGGGTTGTTTCTGTAGAGTTGACAGAACAAGATTTAAGTCCCATGGACCAAGTGGTGATTTGACTGGAGGATTAACACGTAAGACTCCCTATACAAAGATCTTAACCAGCGAGTGGGCGGCCAGCGGCCTCTGAAACCACACTGATAAGGCTGAAATCTGTCCCTAGATCGTGCTTAATGCCAGGCCTTTATCCACTCCTAGCTGGAGAAAGCTTAATACTCTATCAATGGTATACTTGCGGGAAACCCATCTCTTAGCCTCACACCAGCCTACGTAGGCCCTCCAAACCCTGTAACAAAATTACCCTGGGGGCCGGCTTTCTAGCCTTAATGAGGGTAGGGATTACCTGCCTAGACAGACCTCTACCCCTGAGAATCAGGGATTCAGCCGCCAGGCCGTCAAATTTAGACGCCGTAATGCAGGGTGGAGGATCGGGCCTTGTGAGAGTAGGTCTGGCCCTAGAGGAAGAGTCCAAGGGCCTCCCGCTGCCAATTTCAGGACTAGTGAGTACCATGCCCTCCGGTACCAAGCTGGGGCTACCAGGATAACCGGCCTGTGCTATGATCCTGCGCCACAGGCGGGGTAGTAACTGCAGTGGGGGAAATGCATATAGAAGTTATGATTGATGCCAAGGGCAAACCAACACATCGGTTCCGCAGGCCATAGGGTCCCTCGTTCGAGACATGAACCTGTCTAGCTTCTTGTTGAATCTTGATGCCATGACCTCCACGTCTGGCACTTCCCACTTCTGGCAGATTGTCTGAAAAAAACTTGTGGATGCAGAGACCACTCCCCCGGCGACAGGGTTTGGCGACTTAGGAAGTACGCCTGCAGGTTGTCCACCTCGGGAATGAATGTCGCCGATATGCAGGGTACATAAACCTCTGCCCACCGAAAAACCAAGCTCCTCTTACTCTGAGTGGCTTGACTCTTGGTTCCCCCTTGGTGGTTCACCTATATGCCACCGCTGTGGCATTGTCTGAATGACTTCTCACCGAGGACCCCTGTAATCTGGATGTCTATGCCAGGAGGGCTAACCGAGCCGCTCAGAACTCCCAGACTTTGATGGGCAGCTGCCTCTCCGCCTCTGCCCAAGTTCCTTGGCGAGTGAACTTGTTCAAGACCGCTCTCCAGCCTTCCAGACCACTGGGCAGAACCAAGCTGCTAGAATTGCTGCCTGTAGGACACGAGTGTGGAAGCGTGTGGTATTGCCTCGAACATGGCCATCGCATACATAGGCGAATAGTTGGCTCTTTTTTGCTTAGAACCAACTGAATCAATCTTTTGATAGCCTCGACCTTTACCAGGGGCAGGAACATCCATCTTCTGTTCTGTGTCTAATCTCGTGCCGAGATATTCCAACTGCTTTGTAGGTTGAAATGCTGATCTTTCCCCGGTTTAGGACTCAGCCGAACCTCTCGAGGTACTGAACCATGAGGGCTACTACGCATTCCACCAAGGAAGCGAGTGATCTTATGATTAAGAGGTCGTCCAGGTATGCTAGGACCGAGATCCCTTGGATCCTTTAGACTGACTAGAATAGGAGCTAGGACCTTCGTGAATACCCGGGGGCCGTAGCCAGCCCGAAGGGGGGCGCCACGAATTGGAAGTGACGCTGTATCACTGCGAAGCGTAAAAACAAAAATATTTGATGTGGCTGAAAGACCTGGTACATGAAGGTAACCATCCTTTATGTCTATAGAAGCCAGATCCTTCTGGAGTGTGGCGGCTGCTGACCAAACGGATTCTATCCGGAAAGAGCGAACCCTTAGGTAAGCATTTAAACCTTTTAGGTCCAAAATTGGTCTGACATTGCCGATGAGCCTTGGTATGACAAACAGATTGGAATAGAAACCTAGCCCCTGTTCTTGGGCTGGTACCTCTACCATTATGCCCTGGTAAAGCAGGTGATCCAATGCTGCCCGCATTGAGGCCTTCCTTGTGGAGGAAATTTTAGAAATTCTAATCTGTAGCCTGCGGCCACAGATGATCGGACCCCTTCTGTCGGGGACCGATCCCCAGAGGCCTGTCCTTGCGATCCATTGTTAAAAGTTTGATCGCGCAGGAGGTCCGTACTGCCTGAAATTTAAAGGCCCTGGAACCGGGGGGAGCTGCCCTTTTAAACGCAGGACCCCGGAACTTCTTTTGACTGGTAAAAGGGTACTTTTACCACTTGAAACAGTCTGAATGTATTTATCCAGATCTTTCCATGGAAGGGCAAACCTGCCAGCAGTCTTTTACATGGGGCTCGGCCGCCCAGTTCTTCAACCATAAGAGCTTTCTCATATGCACTAAAAATAGTGACAACGAGACGCCTGCTGGATGGAGTCTTTTTATAGCCTCTACCGCAAAGCACAGAGCTCTGGGAATATCCAATAACTCCTCTGCCTATTGGGCAGGGATGTCTTAAGCATCTGTTTTGTCTGGTTCCTTAATGCCTGAAAAAACTCCAATTGCAGCCACTGCTGGCTGTAGCCAGGGATGCTGGAAAAAGTGTCTCTAAACGTTTATCGACCGGGACCTTAAACATTTGTATGTTTCCCCTTAGGCCAGTTAATGATTTATTCACCCATGAGATGGCTGCGTCCACAGTTGGGATCGCCCCCTTTCTTAGAAAAATGTCTTTTCCATAGGGTAAATAACAGAAAAACCTTCCAGGTGGTCTCCCATCCAGGCACTAACCAGGCCCGACCCTGCTTAGCCTCCGAGATCAGACGAGATCGGGCGCTTTCCGGGAGATGCGGCCTCAAGGACCTCACGGGTAGTTGAAAAGCAGTGCCCGAACCGGGACCTGAACCCTGGACCCTCAGACCAAAAGTCCGATGCTCTACCAACTGAGCCATCCGGGCCCCTTTTAAAGAGCACTTGGTCAGGGGAAAGAGTGCCTGCAAGCACAAATATTTCCTGGCAGACGTGCATAAAGACTACCCTCTCGTCAGCTTTAGGCGGCAGAAAAAATTCTGTCCGGTCGTCCCAATCCTGGAAAAACCAATTCCTCTAACAGAGGATGGACCGGAAAAGCTGCGTTGCTTAAAGGCGCTTTTAAAAGAACCCAAAGAGGATACCGCAGGAACCTGAGGCTCTGGAAATGGCAAATTAAATGCCAAGCGGACCATGTCTGTCAAAGACTGGACCCACAGACTCTCCGCCTGGGAGGCTGAAAACGATTCTTCAGTGGTAGATCCTCTAGGTTCTGTCCCTTTTGGCGATGGGGATCTAGTCCGCTTCTTGCCAGAAAAAGAGCCAGCGATCATAGCTGTTAACCTTCTTTCTCTAGCCCCCCTAGGGTGACGGCTAGCATCTCCTCTTTGATAACACAGGGTTGGGCCGACCTGGGCCAGCCTCAGCACCAGACCCCCTTAATGGCTTATCCAGGGTGACCCCTATAGGAATAACCTGTGGGGAAAGTATTGGCATATCATCAGACCCAGAGGAGGAACCCCCTTTGTCTTTTCTTTTTTTTTTTTTTTTTTTTTTGTGTTTTGATCCCTTGGAAGCCATAATACAAAACCGAAGGACTCCGCTTACAACCACAGACTGTTATAGCCAGGAGTACAAAAAAATAAGGTTTAGGGGACAATAGGATCACTAATGCCCCAAAAACGGTGGGGCTCAGTATGTTTTCTTTTATAATATTATTCACCACATACAGCCCCACCCCCAACATGTTTGCCAGCATTCAACCTGTTGCCAAGGGGATTTTGGCTTAACAAAAAGTATTGGAGCTGACTCCAGCATGTAGTACCCCTTCTCGCCACCGGGAGTCACTGTGCTGCCAGCTCTACGTCCTATCTCTCCAGCTCAGCTCTGAACTGAGCTAAGAACGCGCCTGCTGTGTATAACAGCAATTGAAGGCACGCCCACTCTACACTGCAGTCACGCTCCCCGCCCCCCCCCCCCCCCCCCTCCCGAACGTCGCGAAAATTTTCTATATGCATGCGCGCGCGCGACTGTCGGGGGAGGAGAGCCCAGGAGGAGACGCACTCTGGAGCCCAGGAATGCAGGTTGGAGGACGCATCAGGCGGCAGATTTTGAATCCCGGCAAGGTAAGGCTAAAACAGGCCCCTAAGGAGTCCCTTTAGCCTAGAGACAGATCTGTTTTTTTTTTTTTTTTTTAAAAGATCTTCAACCAGCGAGCAGCAGGTAGCTAGCAAACATACATAGCTAGGTAGGGGGATCAAGTGATGGGGGGAAACATTTCAGGGCATCCTGTCCATCAGACATAGTGACCATGGTGCCAATGCAGAGCATACTCAGGCTACCCCCCTTAAGATCTCCCCTGGAGAGCCTGCTGTCGAACCAAGTCCCGCAGGCTCCCCTCTTACCTGCTCCATGCCGCAGGACGTTTTGCAAAACGGTCCAATCTTCTCCCATCTCCGTGGGTAGCGTAGTAGACCTTCAGGCCCTGGAGTCCTATGAAGGTACCCACTGTCCTGGACCTATATAGCACCCTGGCAAACAGGAACTTATGGTCTTTACGAACTCCAAGTCCTGGGCCCAGGGTCCAGCCCTCCAAAGAGGAGCATTATAGGCAAAACCCCACGGTTTGGGGCCCGGGTACTGTCCACTTTGGCACTGAGGCTCCTTGGACAGATCCGGTTAGCCCGCCCTTAATCCCAAGGATGTGGAGCAAAGCTATTCCGTGACCAACACCTAAGACACTGGCGAAAAAACTGAGGGACTCCCTCTAGGGGAGGGGGTTATATAGGGAGGGACTTCCTGTTTGTTTGAGATTGCCAGTGTCCACACCTGAAGGTACTCCATATAACCCATATAGTAATGAATATGCCGCTCAGTGTCCCGTGATGTACGAGAAAGAAATAACGATTTGACTCTTTAATAAGGATCCACACCTTAAAATATCGGTTCTGTGTAGGGAAACGTTATTTGATTTTTCAAAGCGTTAAATCGTTTAGTGAATTGAACTAGCTTCAATAACGTGCAAAATCGTTAAAATAACACTCGCAATCTGAAAATAAAGCTTTGTGAATTGACCCCATGGTGTCGTGATGATTGAAACGATAAACATCAGTCATTGTCCTGACAAATTGCCCGTGAAAAACAGCCTCCCCCTCCTGCTGAACCCACCCCCAATGGCTCAAGCAAAAAGGATTTTACCAAGGAATTATAAACACTAGGGCCCGGATTTACAAAGCACTTACGCCGACGTATCTCGAGATACGCCACGTAAGTGTAAATATGCGCCGTCGTATCTGTGCGCCGTGCCCATAGAACTAAGATACGCTTAAAAACTGACTTCATCCGACTGATGTAACTTGCCTACGCCGGCGTATAGTGGGCGCATAGTTACGCTGGACGTATTTGGCACTCCCATTGAAATGAGGGAGATACGCCGATTCACGAACGTACTTGTGCCCGGCGCATGTTTTAAGCGGTTTGCGTAAGGTTTACGTCCGGCGTAAAGTTATTCCCCATATTAGAGGCGCAACTCATGCAAAGGTATGGACCAGGGAACGAACACCGTTGAATTTTACGTTGTTTACGTAGTACATGAATAGGGCTGGGCGTAGGTTACGTTCATGTCGTAGGCAGTGATTCGACGGATCTTAGCCAGTTGTTTTGACGTGATTGTGAGCATGCGCACTGGGATACGTCCAAGGTACGACGCATGCGCAGTTCATTTTAAGTACTTGTCTAAAGCTCAGCACATCATATGTATGGGGTCACGCTTCATTTAAATGTATCTTGCCTACTTCCACCTACTTTGACTTACGATGCCTTACGCCTACGACTATACGCTACGCCGGCGCAACGTTGGGAGCATTTGCTTTGTGAATTCCATGCTTTCCTCTCTGCGTTGCACCAGCGTAGCGTAAAGCAGATATGCTACGGCGGGATATACATGAGCCGAGGTATGTGAATCCGGGCCTAGGTCTCTGAAACAGAACAGCCAAGGCCAATTTTTTCTCCTTGATAGCAATTAAAGTCAGAGACACCAGACAACGAAATGTGCCCCGGCAAAGGGCTTTCCATGCATGATGGTACATCTTTCAGGAGGTCATGTTTCTTGCCTTAAAAGAGGGTAGGAATTACAAAATCAAAAAACAGCCATGCTGTCAAAGGCTCATCCACCAAAAGATTTATCAGGCCTGCATACCACGTTCTTCTTGGACAAACAAGTATGATGGCACTGGCTTCATACATTAGTTGCCTCTGGACACTGGTACCATACACGGCTGCCTCCGCACACTGGCTGTATATGGGCTGCTTTTACACTGGCGTTAAACACTGCTGCCAATTGTAGGAGATGTTTTATTGTAACCACTACCCTTTAATGCCCTCCCAGCACAAAGAACATGCAGTAGTGATAGGAAATAGCTCTACACTTTGCAGTTATATACATTTTAACTTACGGTCATAACTGAAGCAATTCTTCTAGCCAAAGTTGGGGAGACTTGAAATGCATGGGCAAGTCCAAATCCTTCCAAGTCAAATATAGCCTTAATGCCATTCCGTTGCGTCTCTGCATCTCTTACTAAAAGCTCAGAGGTTATCAAGCTTACTCGAAACACTTCATATGCAGTAAATTGCTTTGTGTCCCACTTATCTGGAGGAAAAATAAAAAGTATAAGACTACCATTTTATTGTAGTTATGTTAATTCAAGGCAGAAAAACAAAACTAGCACAAACAGTTACTTGCTGCAGATCTCATCCTTTATTGTTGCTATTGCATTGTTGAATACTTGTTCGTGATCTATGACTTGGACGTAAATGCATTCTCAGATGGAAAACAGAAATATCATCCCTTACATTTCTCATTGATGTTTTATAAAAAATCCAGTTCATATGATTAGGAGATTTGAAAGTGGCAACTCCCCAGAACTGATAATTTACTTATGTATATTTGCATTTAAGTTCATATGAACCCAAAATACCTAAAGACCTATTTACACCAGCAGGTGCACTTAAAGGTGTGCATTGTACACATACAGCAATGCTCTGTACAAGGAATAAGGCCACGTACACACGATCGGGCCAACCCAATGAGAATGGTCCGACGGACCGTTTTCATCAGGTCACCGCTGAAGTGGCCTGATGGTCTGATGTGCGTACACACCATCAGTTCAAAAAACGATTGTGTCAGAACGCAGTGACGTAAAACACAACGACGTACTGAAAAAACGAAGTTCAATGCTTCCAAGAATGCGTTGACTTGATTCTGAGCATGCGCAGGTTTTTGAACCGATGCTTTTGCGTACTAACGATCGGTTTGGACGGATGGTTAGGCGTCCATCAGTCCAATTTTAAAGCAAGTTTTAAAACTTTGGTCCGAAGGACGACAGACCGATGGGCCGTACACACGGACTTCAGTCCATTTTCATCGGGTTGGACCGATCATGCGAACGCGGCCTAACAGTGCTCTTTGTAAAGGGGTTAAGGTGAGTGATCACACAAAAATTGAATACTACATGAATTGGCCTGCTTATTTTTTTTAACCGGGCTAGACTTTTTGGGAAAGAAGAGATAAGTTTACAGCTCAGGTACAAACTTCTTTAATAAGCTTACACCAATAGTGATCGATTGCTTTGATTAACTGCTAAACATTTTAAAATAACCCAATTGCCACAAATAGCTTAGACCGAATGCATTATATAGAACTTGAAAGACAACAAAAGATAGCCTTAAGGTCCATCTCTCTCTGTATCCTCAAAGAAAGGGGATCTGGGAGTCTATAGTCATAAGACGAATTACCCAAGAATATTAAACACTAGTTATGGACTTAAAGAGCAGCCATACCTCGGAGGCAGCTGGTAGAACCAGTTAAATCGGTCAGGTTGGCGCTCTGTCCTCCACTTCTCTTAATTTCGGATGAACTAGTGACTTTACTATGGAAGCAAGCATGGCCATCAGTAAATGGATTACTAGTGCTGGGCAAACTGTTCGGCCTAAGCATGAGTTTGGGTCTAACATTGGCCGTTTGCCCTCTCCGGGAAACGCCTGAATTTGCAGGGTATTCGGCGGGTGTCAGAGTCCTACTCTAATTAATGCTCTCCTTGCCAGCCTGTCAGTTTAGGTGGATGGTCATGTCTTGGTAGTTGTGCCATACTCTTCAATTCATCATTGGAAAATGGAAACAGTGCTCTGTGTGATGTTCAAAGCTTGGGATATTTTGTTACAACCTAACCCGGCTTTAAACTTCTCCACAACTTTATCCCTGACCTGTTTGGTGTGTTCCTTAGCCTTCACGATGCCGTTTGTTTAGTAAGGTTTTTTAATAAACCTCTGAGGGCTTCACATAACAGCTGTAATTTATACCCGAGATTACATTTCACACAGATGAGCTCCATTTACTAATTAGGTGACTTCTGAAGGCAATTGGCTCCACTAGATTTTCACATATTTGTTTTTAAAAACCATTTATAAATTTTCCTTCCAATTCACAATTATGTGCCACTTTGTGTTGATCCGTCACATAAAACGCTTTTGGTTGCAACACGACAAAATGTGAAAAAAGGGTTATAAATACTTTTTCAAGGCACTGCTTAGTAGTGCTGCACGATTAATTGTTAAAGAATCAAAATCTCGATTCCACTCCCCTCTCGATCTTAAAAAAGCATTTCCCGGATTCTAACAAGTGCAGTGTTCTCTGCTTACATAATAAAAAAAAATACAGGCAGTCTGCCAAGTTTATCTCAACATTGAAGATAAGGAGAAACAAAACATGTAACACTTGGTACTTTTAAATCAAAGGAATGAACTTCGGTCTGTAAATGCGGTCAGTTTAACCACTCAAAGACTAAACCTTTTTTCTGACACTTGTTGTTTACAAGTTAAAAAATCTGTATTTTTTGCTAGAAAATTATTTGGAACCTCCAAAACATATTATATAATTTTATTTTAGCAGAGACCCTACAGAATAAAATGGCAGTTGTTGCAATATTTTATGTCACACTATTTGCGCAGCGTTCTTCACACGCAATTTGGTTGGAAAAAAATATACCTGAATAAAAAACACAAAACAAAACAAACAGTAAAGTTAGCCCAATTATTTTGTGCAATGCGATAGATGACGTTACGCCGCAAGAATAGTCATCTTTAGTTTATACACAAAAATTGTGGATTCTTATTTTAGCCAGAATTGTGCAGCTCTATTGTATGGTGACTTTTTGGTGAATGGGGGGGGGGGGGGGGTTAAGGTTTATAAAACCATATGGACACTAGTCTATATAGACACTGCATGTGCTGTATCCAATCCAAAAATGTAGGATCCTCATATGGACATTTTCAGAATATTTTTGTCATTTGGCATCACAATATATTATATAGAGGTTTGCCATTGCAACGTCCACACTCTGTTTAAATAACATACAATAAGCACTTGGACATCCATTTGAAGTACAGTGGAGTTAATTTTAGAAATTGGTTTCTAAAATACATTTGAGTACAAAAAGTGGATTTATACAGGGCTTTAGCTATCAAGATTCTTGTACCTAAAAACACTTTCCATGTCTGGTTGAATACATAACTAGTATTTATATTCCTGGCAATTCATCATATAAAATAACATATTGTTAAACAAAAGGGGCTGAGAAAGAAAAAGAGGAAGCAAATCATTTACCAATCCTGTAAATAATAACTTTACTGCCATATGCATCCCTTGACCTTAGGACACTATGGTAGCCAGCATTGTACAGGTTAAGGAGAAGAGATGGCTTCAGGTCTGCAGTAATCTCCGGACATTCCTTCCTCCACCTTTGGTAGTTTTTCAATAACTGTAATAAAAAAACAGAAATCAAGGTATTGTGCATTGCAATACATTTTACATACAGTATAACGCAGGCATCAGGCTACACTTATCTGCAATTACAGTGCATTATTATTTATCTGTAGGTTATGAAATGTTTAGAGAGCTATGAAAATATGATCATCGCAAAATAAAAATAAACCAACTGCGTTTAAAACTTAGTTTCATGTACCAATGTATGCCGTATTTTGCCACGGTCTACAAATAAAAAAATAAAAAAAAAACAACCCTCATCCATTACATATGATTTTATATACATTGAATTAAAAAAAAAGACAGAAAGCCAACATTTTATTTGAGCTGACCTTAACTTCTTATGGACTGCCGCATGTACATTTACGTCGGCAGAATGGCACCGACAGGCACATCAACGTATATATACGTTGGTGACTTCGAGGTGGGTCGGGGGTCCGATCAGAACCCCCTGGTACATGCGGCGGTCCCCGTAGCTGGCTGAGCGATCCGGGATGAGAGGGCGGCTATTCGTTTTTGTCCGCCCCCTCCGAATCGTTCCTAGACAATCCGCGCGCTCCCCCACCCTGCACTTCCTCCTCCTGTGTAAACACAGGAAGAGGGAAGTGATGTGATCTCTCCTCTCAGCGGTTTTTTCAACCACCGCTGAGGAGAGATCACATCGCACAGTAAGTCTGCACAACACTACACTGACACACACTACACATAGGCACATTAACCCCTTGCGATCGCCCCCCCTCCCCCTGTCACAGTGTCACCGAATGCAGTAATCATACATGTATGATTACTGTATTTAGTTTCAGTGTGACAGTCAATTAGCGTTAGGTTCAGGCACACCCCCCTAATAAAGTTTTAACCCCTTGATCACCGCCCTAGGTAACCCTTTCACTCCCTATTGCCAGCATCACTAAGCGATCATTTTTCTGATCGCTGTATTAGTGTCGCTGTTCCCGCTGGTAGCTAATTTTTTTTTATTGCGATTTTTTTTTTACTAAAGACATATGGCTAAATAAATTGTGGCCTAAATGTTTGACTAAAATTTAGTTTGATTTTTCTTATAACAAAAAGTAAAAAATATTGATTTTTTTTCAAAAATGTCGCTCTATTTTTGTATATAGCGCAAAAAATAAAAAACGCAGAGGCGATCAAAAAGGACGCGAATATTGTTTGGGAGCCACATTGCACGACCGTGCAATTGTCAGTTAAAGCGACGCAGTGCCGAATCGCAAAAAGGGGCCTGGTCATTTACCTGCATTTTGGTCCGGGTCTTAAGTGGTTAAAGAAAATCTTGATTCAAATAATCAGGGACTGCTTAAAGTGGTAGTAAACTCAGGTTTTATCTTTCAGTGTGTACTGTATTCTTCTGGTGGGAGGGTATTCCCTCAGTAAGTACACTGCCAGGTGCTCATGATCCTGGTGGGCTGTACAGTGTTCACTCGGAAATTATCTCTTTGCACCACCAGTGTGTCTTTGCCCACTTTCGGGTGTCCCACCCGCTGGATCTGTAGTACTATAGTCGACTGCATATACCGGAGAGACATGCACCTCCCAGCGGCAGGAAGGGAGAAACACATATCTGGAGGGAAGCTGAGAGAATGTTGTGAGCTGTGCAGTAAGTAACAAACAAATGGAGTGACCGTAATTTCACACACACCATCTTGCCATCAATTTTGACCAAATTTCCTGTGCCTTTGTAGCTCACACATCCGCAAAACATCAGCGATCCACCTCTGTGTTCCACAGTAGGAATGGTGTACCTTTCATCCTAGGCCTTGTTGACTACTCTCCAAATGTAGCGTTTATGGTTTAGGCCAAAAAGCTCAATTTTGGTCTCATCACTCCAAATGACTTTGTGCCAGAAGGTTTGAGGCTTGTCTCGGTGTAAGTGGGATACTTTGCAGAATTTGCATAGTAATGGCTTTCATTCTGGAGACTCCACTATGCAGCCCATCTTTCCTCAAGTGCCTCCTTATTGTGCATCTTGAAAAACAGTGACGCCACATGTTTTCAGCGAGTCCTATATTTCACCTGAAGTTATTTGTGCGTTTTTATTTGGTTTGGTTTCAACAGAGCCGCTCATTTTCCACTACTTGATTAGATTTTGAACACTGCAGCTTGACATTCACAATTCTTTGGATATCTTTTTATATATCTCTTCTGCGTTTTATACAATTCAACCTACTTTTTCCGCAGATCCTTTGACAATTCTTTTGATTTCTCCATAACTCAAATCCAGAAACGTCAGTGCAGCACTGGATGAAAGATGCAAGGGTCTGTCAGGAGTCCAGAAACTCATTGACCTTTTATCCACACACACTACTTAAAAGCAAACAGATCACAGGTGAGGATGGTTACCTTTAATAGCCATTCAAACCACTTTGTGTCAACTAGCGTGCATGTTATCGGGCCAAAATCACCAGGGTATGTAAACTTTTGATCAGGGACATTTGTATAGTTTTTGTTGTCATTATGATTTAAAAAAAGTAAACAGTTTATCAATAAATGGCTTCAGCCAAACACTAGCCACGAGTAAAATAAAAGTTGTGTTATCATTCATATTCTCTGAAAAGAAATCCAATCCTGCCAGGGTAAACTTATGAGCACAACTTTATGTGTCAGAGCTCAGGAATGGTTAAACAGGATGTCAAATATTTTGACAGGTAGAGAAGTTACTATCTACATATTACAAATGTGTATTTAGCCGTTTGCCTGGAGGGAGCTTTAGGTAAAAAAAAGGAGGAGTTGCGACAAAAAAAAAAAAAAAAAAGCCAACACAATTAATATTACCTCTTTTGGTGAAATACTCCAAGATTTGTGTATGTTCTTTCTTGTCATTTAAAATAACTCAAGCCTTAAATTGCAAAGTAGGTCATCTTATTAGGGATCAGTACTGGAAATAATTATAACCTACAGATCACTAAATCCTGTCTGAATATTTTCCCTTCATTTACCGGTGTCAACGAGGCTGTAGATAAGCATTATGGAAAAAAAAATCAAAGAAAAAAAAAAAAGTTATTAAAATCCATCCCTCCTCAGCTAAAGAACGATCTAGACCCATTTACCTAGGCAATTTATTAATAGTAGGGCCGAATCAACTAATCGGTTAATCGACAACTAATCGATTATGAAATAATTGATTACAATTTTCATAATCGATTAATTGGCCAGTAACATAATGTGGTTAAAAAAACTAAAATTAGCCCTTTATAGTACAAAAAAAGCAAATAGCTACTGTAAATATTACTTTCACTGTCCCACGGTAAAAAAAAAAATGAACCCCTAAGGCCTCGTACAAACGAGGCAATAGATTTGTTCAAAACGGTCTGTCCGACCGATTTGAACAAATCTGTCTGTTTGGATTTTGGTTTGCTCGCGTGTACACACGAGCAAACCAAAATCCCCGCCAGCAGACGGCGCGCTGACGTGGCGGTGACGTTGACGCCGCCACGTCACCGCACCAGGAAGTAAAACACTTCCGTGCATGTGCCGAATCCATTCGGCGCCGGTGCGAGACGACATGTCTGCTGGTAAGTGTACAAACCAGCAGACATGCTTTGAAATCTGTCGGGTGGCCAAATCCGTCGGCTCGCCCGTACACACGATCGAATCTGTCTGCTGGGACAGTCTAGCAGACCGTTTCCAGCAGACAGATTTGATCGTGTGTACGCGGCCTAAGGCCGCGTACACACGATCAGACCAGTCCGATGAAACTGGCCTTAAGGTCAGTTTCATCGGACCAAATTGATTGCGTGTACGGCCCATCGGACCGTTGTCCATCGGACCAAAGTTTTAAAACTTGCTTTAAAATCTGTCCGATGGACACCTGACCATCGGACCAAAACGATGGTTAGTACACAAAAGTATCGGACCAAAAACCCGCACATGCTTAGAATCAAGTCGACGCATGCTTGGAAGCATTGAACTTTGTTTTTTCAGCACGTCGTTGTGTTCTACGTCACCGCGTTCTGGCCCGATGGGATTTTGGACTGATGGTGTGTACGCACATCAGACCACTTCAGCAGTGGCCGGATGAAAACGGTCCGTCGGACCATTCTCATCAGACCGGTCTGATCGTGTGTACAGGGTCATACAGTACCGATTATTTGCTCTTTTTGTACTTATTTTTTTAATTTTTTTAACCCCATTATGTTACTAAATATCTCAGGCCTGGGTCACACCTGTTTTTTGGTGCTTTTTGCAGAAACACACTACAGTTCATTTACATGTTTTCCTATGGGACACGTTCACATCCATGATTTTTTTTCAGCTGCTGCATATTTGGAAAGGGCAAGGAGTTTTTAACGCAAAAAAAAATTTGGTTTAATATACTTCAATGGAGAAGCTGCAGAAAAGCATGTAATGTGTTTTTGCGCAATATGCTTCTCTGCATATTCACCCAAAAAAAAAATCAAAAATGCTATATTTTTTTTTAAGGCTATTATTCGATTATCCTAAACAATAAATCGGCCAACTAATCGATTATGAAAATAATCATTAGTTGCAGCCCCAATTAATAAAGTAAATACTTTGACCCATACTTTTTCAAACAATTGGAGGTTTTCTGACCTCCAGAGCTGGAATGTGGGCAGGTGCTCCTATGTCATCAAGTACCATGCAGGACGAGCAACTATGTCATTAGGATAGAATGTTGCCTTTGGTCCTGCACTGCAAAACTGTGACAAAAACAAGAAGAATAGCTCAAGTGAACAGCCATCACAACTACAACCAGTGGGCAGAAAGATCGCAGGATTGTGTAGTAGGGTAAACATTACTCTAGCCCAGTGACGGCGAATCTTGGCATCCCAGATGTTTTGGAACTATATTCTCTAGACCAGCCTTTTTCAACCAGGGTGCCATCTAAAGTCGTCAGGAGTGCTGCAGCATCCCGGTTGAGAAAGGTTGCACTGTTCACTGATCAAGCTCCCACTGTGACGATGTACAGTTCGGATCTCCACCAGTCTCAACCCTGGAGCTCTGAATTGTACATAAGCACAGCGAGAGCTCGGTCAGGAGAAAAAGTAGTGCAGAGCAGTGCATGGGGGCCTTAGACTGGGGTATCTCAAGAATGAAAATACTTTTAAAAGAGGGTCGCAACTAAAAAAAAGGTTGGGAAACACTGCTCCAGACCAGGGATCTTCAAATTTCCTAAACAAAAAACAGCCAGTTTACTGTCCTTCAGATTTTAGGGGGACTGGACTGTGGCAATTGGGAGTAGTAGGTCTGGTAGAAAGAAATACCTCATTAGTGTTAGTGGGAGCCATTGTGCCTACATCTTTGGGGTCAGTGGGAGGAATTTTGTTCCACCGGTAGTGTTATTAGGCCCCATTGTTGGTGTCATTAGACGACATTGTGTCCCATCATTGGACCCCATTGTTAGTGTCATTAGGAAAAATTGTGCCCCTTCATTGGTGTCAGTGAGGGGAATATGCCCCATTGTTGGTATCAGTGGATGAAATAGTGCTCTAAGGGCCAGATAAACAAAAGCAAAAGGGCCGAATCTGGCTCCCAGTTTGGAAACTTTAACCCTTTATCAGCTGAGGAAGGAGAGACTTTTTTTTACTGCCCAAATAGGCTTTCATGGTTTCTTTTGACAAGATTTTTTTTTAATTCACGCACACCAGCTCCAGTACTGGTAATGGTACACTTAATGCTTCCTCGCTAGCCAGACTAGCAAGGTGCTACTCGCATGCAAGTCACCACAGAGGTAGGGAAACGGTTCTCAGGTAATTCTTCTGCTCTATCCCGGATCTCTCAAATCCTAGGCCATTATTGATTTTATCTATGCCACTTCTTTACAGCAGCTAGAGCCATCATTCTCTAACACTGGCAATCCCCACCATGGGGGGGGGGGGGCGTGCAACTAGACTTCATAATGCATCAAGAAACCAAAGTGCAGCAGAGTATGATAGAATGGACCTTTTCATGTATATTTGGGCCACAGGAACAGTACTTGGACACTCTCCAGAGTTTCTGAAACATTATATCTATCTAACTAGCAAACCACATTCTACCAATCTGGCAGTGAGGAAGGATTACCCTCCGGCCCACTTTTTCCTTTATTTTGACATTTCCTTTAGTTTACAATAAAAAAAAACAATAAAATCAGATCGAACAAAAAAGCCTTATGACATTGAAAACGGAGAACACATCTAAGGCACCTTTAGCTGGGAAGGACATTCTATTGCTATGTCCCATATGATGTTTGTATTGGTTAATGGTTTAAAGATGGTTCAAAGAGCAGGCTAATTGCATGTTGTGAAATATAAATGATGCCACTCACATTTCCAAACCATTTGTTTGCAGAGTTTCATTCTACATTTTAGTGCACTCACCATGTCAACCGCTTGTATAACAAGAGTCTTAATTCGATCTCGGTGATTAGGTTAATATTTCAAACAGGTTATTTAACAACAAGTGCAATCATCAAGGAAGAAAGGACATACTGTATAGCGGAAAAGCTGAATGCTTTGGAAATAGGTACTGAAGACATATACAGATTTCAATATGCAGGTAAGGGGCATGTGTATAAAACAAACTGTGCAGCGCTGATTAGTTGAATAATGCCCTTGCTTTAGGTGTAAGCCATTTAAAGGAGTTGTAAAGGAAAACATTTTTTTGCCTAAAATTAATGTCTGCAAGGGAGACAGACAGAATAGTGTAATCATTCTGTTAAAAAAACAAGTAAATACCTATTAAATACCTTCATCTATATATCACCTCCGGCGTTCTAGTTTCTGTTCTCTCGTTCACTTCCTGGTTTGTGGTGCTCATTCATGCAAGAACTACATTTCCCAGTAATTCACACCTCCTTGACGTCTCTAACACGTAGAGAGCGTCCTGCCGCACAGATGTAGTTCCCAGGAGGGGGCGAGCACGTCACTGACCACCGCAGTAAAGCCTCCCTTCACGGTGGTGAGTAACAATCAGACAAGCAGGAAGTGGACAGAACAGAAAAGAACAGAGCAACTTCTGAGCAAAAACGAACAATGGGGAAGTGAAAAGAGGAATGTCTGCAGGTAAAGGATGCTTATTATGAAAAATAAATAAAAAAATTCCTTTACAACCCCTTTAAGTACCTCATGAAGTGTGAGTGAAGTCTCAAACTCTGAGCTCAGAGCTCTTGCATCAGAGGAGAGAACATGCATGGGAGGGGGGCTTGAATTTGAGAAAACGCTCACTTCTGTGTTAATGAAGGTGAACAGTAATGTCCTGTACACACGATCAGTTCATCCGATGAAAACGGTCTGATGGATTTTTTCATCAGATATCCGATGAAGCTGACTTTCATCAGTCGCGCCTACACACCATCGGTTAAAAAAACGATCGTGTCAGAACGCGGTGACGTAAAAAACACTACGACGTGCTGAGAAAAATGAAGTTCAATGCTTCCGAGCATGCATCGACTTGATTCTGAGCATCGACTTGATTTTTAACCGATGGATTTCCCCACAGACGATTGTTTTATTTCTAATCGGTTTTTTAACCATCAGATAATTTAAAAAAAAGTTCTTAGTTTTTTAATCGACGGATAAAAAACCGATGGGGCCCACACATGATCGGTTCGTCTGATGAAAACGGTCGATCAAACCGTTTTCATCAGACAAACCGATCGTGTGTACGCAGCATAACAGCTAGGCATCTCTTAGCAATGTCCAGGGAGTTTTCCAGTCAGGCTTCATGAGCTACAAAAAGGGTCAACACCTATAGCAGGGGCATTATTACATTTTGGTCAAAGCTACAGACGTTCCTTATCTGCATAGGTAGTTTTTTGGTAAAGGTAAACTAGGCTTTTAAACTATATCTAATCCCATGAACAAACCATCTATTTATTGCAACTTATCATACAATTTCTTAGGTGTTGTGGCTACACCAATTAGCTTTTTTTTAAGCAAAAGGACACACGGAGAGGAAAGCTGTACACACTGAAGTAATGTTCAAGGGGATATATTTGCCCTCGTTTACGTGGCACCATCTGCTTGGGTCTCACAATTTGGGATAAGTGTAATACGTATTCACTAATATATGCCATCGATCTTTATAATTGTGGGGACTTTATATCCAACATATTGGTACTGTCATTTTGGAGCCATACTTTGTACTTTTGATACTTTGTTTGAAACGTTGATAGTGAGAACCTTTTATAGCTTACCTCTGTGTGTGACCTACACCCTGATATTCTTAATCTATATGATTGTTATATACAAGTGGTATCTACTATAGACCACATGATATGTGTGTGCAACTTGTCACTGCATACATATACAGTGCAGAAAATAAGTATTTGAACACCCTGCTATTTTGCAAGTTCTCCCACTTGGAAATCATGGAGGGGTCTGAAATTGTCATCGTAGGTGCATGTCCAATGTGAGAGACATAATCAAAAAAAATAAAAAAATCCAGAAATCACAATGTATGATTTTTTTAACTATTTATTTGTATGATACAGCTGCAAATAAGTATTTGAACACCTGAGAAAATCAATGTTAATATTTGGTACAGTAGCCTTTGTTTGCAATTACAGAGGTCAAACGTTTCTTGTAGTTTTTCACCAGGTTTGCACACACTGGAGGAGGGATTTTGGCCCACTCCTCCACACAGATCTTCTCTAGATCAGTCAGGTTTCTGGGCTGTCGCTGAGAAACACAGAGTTTGAGCTCCCTCCAAAGATTCTCTATTGGGTTTAGGTCTGGAGAATGGCTAGGCCATGCCAGAACCTTGATATGCTTCTTACAGAGCCACTCCTTGGTTATCCTGGCTGTGTGCTTCGGGTCATTGTCATGTTGGAAGACCCAGCCTCGACCCATCTTCAAAGTTCTAACTGAGGGAAGGAGGTTGTTGCCCAAAATCTCGCAATACATGGCCACGGTCATCCTCTCCTTAATACAGTGCAGTTGCCCTGTCCCATGTGCAGAAAAACACCCCCAAAGCATGATGCTACCACCCCCATGCTTCACAGTAGGGATGGTGTTCTTGGGATGGTACTCATCATTCTTCTTCCTCCAAACACGGTTAGTGGAATTATGACCAAAAAGTTCCATTTTGGTCTCATCTGACCACATGACTTTCTCCCATGACTCCTCTGGATTATCCAAATGGTCATTGGCAAACTTAAGACTGGCCTTGACATGTGCTGGTTTAAGCAGGGGAACCTTCTGTGCCATGCATGATTTCAAACCATGACGTCTTAGTGTAGTACCAACAGTAACCTTGGAAACGGTGGTCCCAGCTCTTTTCAGGTCATTGACCAGCTCCTCCCGTGTAGTCCTGGGCTGATTTCTCACCTTTCTTAGGATCATTGAGACCCCACGAGGTGAGATTTTGCATGGAGCCCCAGTCCGAGGGAGATTGACAGTCATGTTTAGCTTCTTCCATTTTCTAATGATTGCTCCAACAGTGGACCTTTTTTCACCAAGCTGCTTGGCAATTTCCCCGTAGCCCTTTCCAGCCTTGTGGAGGTGTACAATTTTGTCTCTAGTGTCTTTGGACAGCTCTTTGGTCTTGGCCATGTTAGTAGTTAGTAGTTGGATTCTTACTGATTGTATGGGGTGGACAGGTGTCTTTATGCAGCTAATGACCTCAAACAGGTGCATCTAATTTAGGATAATAAATGGAGTGGAGGTGGACATTTTAAAAGGCAGACTAACAGGTCTTTGAGGGTCAGAATTCTAGCTGATAGACAGGTGTTCAAATACTTCTTTGCAGCTGTATCATACAAATAAATAGTTAAAAATTCATAAATTGTGATTTCTGGATTTTTTTTTCTTGATTATGTCTCTCACAGTGGGCATGCACCTACGATGACAATTTCAGACCCCTCCATGATTTCCAAGTGGGAGAACTTGCAAAATAGCAGGGTGTTCAAATACTTATTTTCTGCACTGTACATGAAACTTCGTCTTTCTGGATGTCGGTTTCATTTTGTGAGGTGTACCCATACCCTGAGTCACAGGTTTACCAGCACCTACCCAGTATCTGTCCTGAAGAAGCCAATATTCTAGTGAAACGCTTTGATGAACATGTTCTTGGAGGCATCACTGTATCAATTCTTTTTACTTTGATATATTACCAAGTCAATCTTTATACTTTTGATCCAGCCCTCTTTAACTAGTAACCGTGTCCATACAGGGTGTATGTATGCTTTTAAATTATGCTGTAATCAAATGTATACTTTAATGAGAGGAAGAATCATTAAAGTGGAGTTCCACCCATTTTTTTATGTTTGTCTGTGCTGCATGCCCTAATCTCATAATTTTCAGAATGGACAATTTTTATTTATTTTGTTGCTTGTAAATATCTTTATTTTGTAGTCCTTCATTACTTCCTCATCCTTATTAGCCTAGGCTATTCAGTCACAAGGCTATTTGCAAGGGTTTCTGGGATAGGCATCATGTTTCCCAGTAGTCCATTACATTGCTTGTGCAGCACTGAGCATGTGAGAGATATGCAAAGCTGAAATTCAGGAAGTCATACAGTCTGGCTTCATGATGCCCACACTTAAGATGGCCACAGTCTATTTCTAGATTATAAATCTAAATGCTGTAACAACCTTACAAAACGGACCTTAGTTTACAGACTAACTTTACTAGAATACATTAAGCTTGTGTATTACAGGGGTATTTATATTTAAAAAGTGAAATTGTGGGTGGAACTCCCCTTTAAGTGCCCATAAATGTTTTGAGTCTCTCAATCCTTACATATCTGCATAGGTAGTTTTTTGGTAAAGGCAAACTATGCCTTTAAAGTTTATCTAAAGCCGCAAACAATCTATATATTGCAACTTACAATTATATATTGTGTGAACCTACACTAAAGCGGACTTTCATTTAAAAGCAAAATTACTGCTAATTTGCCTCTCCTCTAACATTTTGTGGGTTTTTGGTAGGCTTCCACTTCTGCCATTCTCGCCCAGTCGAGTATTATGGAATTCGGCCTCCCATTCCCCTTGCTTGCAATGTCAGAGACATGTTACATGTCCCTGAAGGCTGCCAGACCAATCTTAAACTCGAATTTGTGGAATCCTCCCCACTGAGCTATTAAATTTCACAGTAGGAAAATGTACTTACTATCAGAAGACACTGACCAGTGCTGCTGGCTATAGTCTGCGGTGCTGATCGAGAAGGGAAAATGTACTTCTGTACAACCTCCCTGCCCATACATGGATCAAAATTAATTTGGTGCCTACTGAACTGGCCAAATTTCCATCCTTGTATGGCTGACTTAACAGCACATGTGCAGTGGCGAGCCAGCTGTGAAACACCAGAAAGTCACAGCTAGCTCCCATAGCCAAGATGGTGGCATTGGGGATCCAAAGATACAGCTCACATGAAGATCGTGCCGAACTCCTGGGCTGGTGTCCAATAAAAGTCAGCGGCTACAGGTTTCGTAGCCGCTGACTTTAATTTAAATTTTTTAAACAATTGCAGTTCCCTTTTACGTTCCAATAATTTTGACAGGAGTGAAAAGCCCCTATAATTTTTACAGTGACTATAAAGTGTTTCACAAGTCCTCTGACATACAGTGTAACTACAAGAATTACGCAACAGCTCACAGTTCATGAGGTCATCAGGGTGACCATGACCCCAACTTCTCCTTATCGGTCAGCTGTACATATGCTGTACTGTCTCTGCTCTTTATCTGATCTTTCCTGTTCTGTTATCCTTGGTTAAAAATTGTCCATACATGGGTCAGTTTTTTCGTTCAGCCAGTGGGTTGAATGAAAATAACTGCACTGTGGATGCGGGGTACCATGTCGTTTCTGACCAAGGTACTCCTCTGACATTGAAAATTCTAATTTTATCAGTGTATTCCAAATAATCTGGTTCACGAGAGGGCGATTAGATCAACTTTTTTTTATGATCGGGAATGGCCATACATGGATCGAAACTTGGCCGGTTCAGCAAGAACTAAGGATGAGCTCCAGCGTGTTTGCATAGTACACGTGCAGAGCCCGCCAGGAAGTCTGCACGGCGTTGCGCCAATCACAGCCAGGGAGACAATTTCCCGATGCTCGGCTGCAGAGATCAGGAAATGTCTCCCTGGTTGTGATTAGCGCAGCACCGTGCAGACTTCCTGGCGGGCTCTGCACGTGTACTATGCGAACACGCTGGAGCTCATCCTTAGCAAAACCAGACAATTTAGATCCATGTGTGGCCAACTAAAGGCTTATAGCCACTGGAAAGGTAAAACGTTACCATAGAATGCATTAAAGAAAGAAAAAAAATATTTGACTTTAGAACCACTTTTAAGTTTGCAGATCCGTAGACTTCCGTGTATTGCATCACTGTCCAGATGGACAACTTACCAACTATTTTGTAAAAGCACAGTGGGAGACATGATATATACAGGCTATAAAAGCTGACCTCTCTTCAGAAAATGCCATCTGCCTGGCAGTCTTGTTAGGTTTCCCATTTATTACTTTCTAAGAACTAAGAGACAGTCCACTGCCAGGCCATAGGGCAGGGGTGTCCAAACTTTTTTCAAAGAGGGCCAGATTTGATAAAGTGAACATGCGTGAGGGCCGACCATTTTGCCTTACATTCTTTGAACCATTAAAATTGTGTTTGTTCGATCACCAATACACTGTCCAACAAGAATTTGGCACACACACGCACACACATACAGGCACACACACACACACTCACATGTATAAAACCCTTTTAAAACAAATCTAGATTTCTAGCACAGTACCTTTCCAGTTTTCTCCATTCAGCCGGGTACTGCACTCTAGGGGGAAGCAGAGAGCACAGCACACTTCTCTGCATTTACTTTCACTTTTGAGGCTGACGGAGCTTCTTACAGTGCCGACAGGGGACCGGGAGATCGGGCTCATCTGACAGTCCTTATCGCCCGATACCACGGCACACCTGAGAACCAGGCGGGCCGTCCAAAACCGGCTCGCGATTGGCCCGCGGGCCAGACTTTGGACATCCCTGCCATAGGGGAACGCCATATGTCAGGCGAGTGCAGGATCAGGTAAAGAAAAGTGATGCCTACATATGTTTGCTAGTAGGTGTCCCTCAATCCCATCTCAAAACGTTGGGTAGGGGTGCAACGGATCAAAAAACTCATGGTTCGGATCGTTCCTCGGATCAGAGTTACGGATCGGATAATTTTTCGGATCAGGGAAAAAAAACAAAAAAAAAAACAAGACTAATAAACATACGTTTTATCTTTTTGTTTATTAACACTTTTAAAATTATTTTAACCGCTTGCCGACCTGGAGTGTCAGGACGCCTACTAGCACACAGCTCCTTTCTCTATCTGCAAAGTAGAGAGCGTCCTGACTTGCCTGCTCGCCCCCTTCCCCCTCAAGAGGCTTTCTCCACACCAGGGAGAAAGTGTCACATTACTGTGTGAAGTTACAGACAGAAGAACAGGAAGTGAGGATTTCTCAGAAGAAATAAGGTCATTTAAAAGCAAAATCGAAGGATGAGGTAAGTGAAGGAGGACTGCACTAAGGTAAAGGAAGCTATTTAGAAAAAAATGTTTTACCTTTACAACCCCTTTAATGTCCACATCTCCCCCACTGTATGTAGGAAGATTGTCTGCTTGCTTAGTCTTACCAGAATAGAACGACACAAGCAGGCAGACCCATCCGTCTGGATCCACGAGCAGTTGATGCGGGTGATGATGACGTCAGCGTGCCACTCTAGGGGAGAGGAGCTCACCTAGGCTGCCGCCGGGTGTACCAATATGGCCGCCACTCCGGGGGTTGGCCGAAGCCGTGGCCTTTCCTATGGCCGAGGCAGCGGGGCTCAATACGCGGATCGCGTGGTGTGCCGATCCAAACATGTTGACCCGTTCAGATCCCACATCAATGACGATCCGTTGCACCACTAATGTTGGGAGGTATGAATTTGCAGTATTAAAAATTATGATTTTTAATTATGATTTTCTTTAAAACAAAAGATCTAAAACTGATCAGAACAAATGCTTAGTTCTTGATATTCATGAAATAGCCTGGAAACCTGGTTATAAAAAAATAAATAAAAATAAAATGTCATGTTGCTTGAAACTATATAATATGGTTAACCACTTCCAGACCGTCGCACGACTATATACGTCGGCACTTTGAAGAGGGATATCTCTTATGGCAGCAGCTAGCTGCCAAAACCCAGATATCCTCGTCTTCAGGCGGTGGTCCGGTTTACGATTATGGTGGTCTTTGTGGCGAAATCGCTGCAAGCAGGGCTGGCCTTAGGCCTTTAGGCGCCCTGTGCAAGAAAGCTTTACAGCGCCCCCTAGTGACCATGCCCCTCAGTAACCACGCCCAGAGTAACTATGCCCCTCAGTAACCACGCCCCTCAGTAACCACACCCTTTCGGTGTCCACACCCATTTCTCCAATACTGGCTCCATTTAAAGCCTTCCATTCCATTAAGTTCCCAATAAACAGATTACAAGCTATGATAAAAATACAACTTCTATTCACACGGCATATGAGCTCCTCATTCCTGCTCCTCATAGCAAGGCAAGGACAGCCGCCCACGCCGTCTTTCTGTGGCCTGCCAGGTGTACCTAGAGCATTTGGCACCCGGGGAGGATCCTATATCTGCCCCACGGTAAAATGAAAAAACACCCCACTGTGCCGCCTGCATCCTTCAATATCTCTGTCACTACTGTGTACCCCTCTCCACAACTGCACCTCTGGACCCCTCTACATTACACAGCACCCTGCACCTCTGGGACCCTTTACATTACAGAACATTCTGCGCCTCTGGACCCCTTTACATTACAGAGCACCCTGCACCTCTGGACCCCTTTACATTACAGAGCACCCTGCACCTCTTTACACTACACAGCACCTTGCATCACTGGGCCCCTTACATTACACAGCACCCCACAGCTCTGGACCCCTTTACATTACACAGGACCCTGCACCGCTTTACATTACACAGCCCCAGATACCTGTATGTTACACAGACACCCCCTAACAGTTCTGGACCCCCTGCATGTTTTACGCAGAGCCCCCTACAGTGCAGACCCCTCCCCCTACAATACAGACCTCTCCTTACAATACAGAACCCCCCCACAATACAGACCCCCCCTACAGTGCAGACCCCCCTACAATAAAGAACCTTCCCCCACAATACAGAACACCCCCCCCCTAAAATACATGTAACCCTACCCCCTCAGGAGCCACTGATTAGATTTGGGATAGGCATATTTAAGTTACCTCTGTGTGGTGTCTAGGGGTGAAAGGTGGTGAGCAGAGCAGTAACTGAATGTCCAGACTGATAGCTGACTTTTCCAATGCTTTATTCCTGGTCAAACACGACCAACATCAACTTGAGGTAGGCAGGATAGGTTGATGAAAGAAAGAAGATGAACCTTGCAGCATCAGGCTTTGGATAAAGAAGACAGTCCTGACTTCAACAGTAGTATCTATCACGTCGCCACTCTAGCCAGAGTGGGTGAAGTGCCCCCGGACAGACCCCTCTCACAGAGTCTGGCAGTGTCACTTAGAGCTTCTGGGAGGGAACAAGTCTCTGTCACCGACTTGGCTCTAATTAGATTAGGATTTAAGATGGAAACCTCTCTCACAGGCCCAATGTTAGCAGAGTAGAGCTGTAGAGAAAATCCTCCCAGTATGTATTTTAGTAAAGTTCACCAGCTGACAGGCTGACTGTATTCTGTCAGTTTCTGGTAACCAGATCCCCAATGGTTCGTTCAAGCCCTGTTGGATCACCTGCCTCCGGGTTCTCCTCAGACCGATCCCCCACCGAACAGCATTCAGCTTGGGATCTTCTCAGTAGAAGTGGGAACCCAGTAAGTCACTGGGGTCCCTAATAGCATCAGTTGCCATGAGCCAGGAAGTCCAAAGCTTGTAGCTCAGCATAGTGTAGGCCCCGGCCAGGTAGGCTATAATGGCGGCCTCGTGGTGTGCGCGCACCCTGAAGGTGGGTGCCGCACCTGCGACCTGCTGCGGGTAGGAGACCTTGGTAGAAGACCCGGGCAAAAAGGCGCCTGCATCAGATATACCCTTTCCCAGCATGCCCAGCAAGAGGAACACTCCTCTGATTGGCTGCAAAGGAAAGGCGGCTCTGTATTGGAACCCCTCTGTCGCCATCTGCTGCCCAAGGATGGTAACATATCCTCAGCACAGAGAATGGGACCACAGGCAGCCCAGCCCGAAACGCAAATTTAGGGAATTAACATGGATAAGAGCAGGGTAACTCTCTCATCCCCCCACTAAATTTACAATAGCGCCCATAACTGACAGTAGGGGGCGCTAAATACAGAAACCCCCCCTACAATACAGAACCCCCCTCTACAATAAAGAAACCCCCCCAATACAGAACCCCCACTCCTAAAATACAGAACCCCCCTACAATACAAATCCACCCCTACAGTGCAGACCCCCTACAGTAAAGAACCCCCCCAATACAGAAACCCCCCCCTTAATACAGAAACCCCCTAAAATACAGAACCCCCCTACAGTGCACACCCCCTTACAATAAAGAAACCCCCCCAAAATACAGAACACCCCCCCCTAAAATACAGAACCCCCTTCAGACCCGTAAAGCAGGCACAGATAAATAATGTACTTGCCGCGTGCTGCACACACAGCACAGTGCAGACAAGGGGGAGGCGGTTTCACTGCTCGGCTGCCTGTGACTACGAGACAGTCACAGGCAGCCGAGACTCATCAGACCTGTGAAGTTGTCACAGAGAAGGGGGATCACTGCGGCCAGGTCCCGGGTGTGCCGACGGCTCGCCCCCCCCCCCCCCCTGAAAAGCCAGGCATCCGGCACCACGCCATGCCATTGCCACCCAGCAAAGTTCTCTTCAGCCGCGGGGGGGGGGGGGGGGGGGGCTCATAGTTAAGAGGACCAGGCATGTTTTTTTTTTCGATTACAAGGGATGTTTACATTCCTTGTAATAGAAATAAAAGTGACCCAAATTTTTATTTTATTTTTAAAAAGTGTCAAAATAAATAAGAGCTTGTGTGCAGAAGCGAACGCATACGTGAGCAGCGCCCGCATAAAAACAGTGTTCAAACCACATGTGAGGTATCGCAGTGATCTATAGAGCGAGAGCAATAATTCTAGCCCTAAGCCTTCTCTAACGCCAAACATGCAACCTGTAGATTTTTTTTTTTAACCACTTCCATACCAGGCACTTACGCACCTTCCCGCCCAAGCCAATTTTCAGCTTTCAGCACTGTCGCACTTTGAATGACAATTGCGCGGTCATGCTACACTGTACCCAAACAAAATTGGCGTCCTTTTTTCCCCACAAATAGAGCTTTCTTTTGGTGGTATTTGATCACCTCTACGGTTTTTATTTTTTGCGCAAAAACGAATAAAAGACTGAAAATTTAGAAAAAAAAAATACATTTTTATTTTTTTCTGTTAACTTTTTTGGTAGTACTGATGGGCACCGATGAGGTGGCACTGATAGGCAGCGCTGGTATGCGGCACTGATGGGCACTCATAGACGGCACAGATGGGTACTGATAGGTGGGCACTGGGAACTCATAGGTGGCACAGAATGGCACTCATGGGTGGCACTTATGGGTGGCACAGATGGGTACTGATAGGTGGGCACTGGACATGGATTGGCACGGAGGGGTGGCACTGAAGAACACTGTGGTGTGGCACTGATGGATGGCACTGATGTATCTGTTGCCAGTCAGTGCCCATGTGTGGGCACTGACTGGCATCTTTTTTTTTTTTACCTGTATTTTTTTTTTTTTTAATCCTGCGCGAACCCCCCCTGTCAGGAGAGCCGTCGATCGGCTCTCCTCTACTCGCATCTTTCAGACGCGAGTGATGAAGAGCCATCTACGGCTCTTCCTGTTTACATCGTGATCAGCCGTGATTGGACACGGCTGATCACATGGTAGCGAGCCTCCGCCGGAGACTCGTTACCGAGATCGAAGATGCAGGGTGTCAGACTGACACCCCACATCAGCGATCGCCGCGCTGCGCGCCCCCACGGGCGCGCGTGGCATTAAATCGTGCAGGACGTTGGAGAACTTCCAGTCACAATTTCATAACCACTTCCCGGACGTCAATCTCCTATTGACCGGGCGGGAAGTGGTTAAACGTCGCCTATGGAGATTTTTAAGGGTAAAAGTTTGTTGCCATTCCACGAGCGGGCACAATTTTGAAGCGTGACATGTTGGGTATCAATTTACTCAAAGTAACATTATCTTTCACAATATATATACCGTATTTATCTGCATATTACGCGCACCGGCGTATAGCGCGCACCCCTCATCTGAACGGGAAATTCCTGAAAATTTTTATTACTTACAGTTTTGGTGTCTTGCGTCCATCGGCGGCCTTGTCCAGTCCGGCGTCCGTCTGCGGCCTTTGTGGTGTCCTCCCCGCTTCACCCGCGCTGTCTGAGCCGATCCCCGCTTCCCAAGCTGTGTTTGAACGCTGCCATATACCGAGCACAATACACTCGGGCACGCTTGGCTCCTCTCGCATAACCGCGAGGGGAGCCGAGCCTGGCCGAGTGTACTCTGCTCGGAATATGTCGGCGGCTCAGTTTAAACACAGCGCAGAAAAGCGAGTATTGGCGTATAACGCCACCCACTATTTTCCCCTGATTTTAAGGACAAAAAAGTGCGCGGTATACGCCGATAAATGCAGTATATATATATATATATATATATATATATATATATATATATATATATATATATATATAAAAATTGGGCTTCCTTTACTGTTGTCTTATTTTTTTATTTAAAATACCGTGTGACAAAATATTGCAATGACCGCCATTTGATTATCTAGGGTGTTAGAAAAAAAAAAAAGTATAATGTTTTGGCTTTCTAAGTAATTTTCTGTCAAAAAAAAAAAAAAAAGATAGTTTAACTTGTAAACAACATATCTGAAAAGGAGACTCGGCCCCTAAGTGGTTAATATCTGCACAGTGTTGAAACTGAAAGTGAAGAAATATGACAGTTGCCTTAATGTGTCCGGACAGCTGAGGAGATGCCGTGATTTCCTACCACTTCCCCTACTGACAGCTCAGAGCTGTATGATGCAACTCATATTCTATGGAAATCCTATGCCACTTCCTGACAGCAAGACTGGTTTTTATAGCCACATGACACTTGAATGAATTTTCTTCTGAAGCAAAATCTTTAAAGCTGAACTCCAGGCAAACTGTTAAAAGCAGAACTATGCTGCATATGAGCACCACAAACAAAAAACGTAATTTATTTTTATCATTTAACGCAAACTTACTCATCCATCCATGTCTATGTGCCATATTATGCTGAGAAATCACTTTGAAAAACAAAAAACACAACCACCCACTAACATTTCTGGTCGCAACCATTTTAAGTAAGGTCAGATGATTCATGTAGCATTTACTTCCTGTAATCCATCTGCCTTTAGTTCAGGCATGCAGAGGAAGGTGTGTTTATCTGAGAAAAATCACACCTGCGGACCATACGTCTGTTTTTCATCCATCGGTTTTCGGATGAAAGAAAGACAGACATACGTGTATCCCTATGGGATTGCGAATGTCAACGGATGAACATCCCCTGACATCCGATCTCATCGGTCTCTGCTATGCTCCATTTCTGCAGATGGAGGAAAATCTTATTTTTCCATCCGTCTGCGGATCGGATGAACACGGACAGATATTTGACATATTTGTGAAAAAAAAATAACAAATTTTGAAAACCATTTATCATTTTCCTTCCACTTCACAATTATGTGCTACTTTGTTGGTCTATCACATAAAATCCCAATAACAAACATTTATGTTTTTGGTTGTAACATGACAAAAATGTGGAAAATGTCAAGTGGTAGGAATACTTTTTCAAAGCACTGTAAAATTAATTTAATGATTAAAAATACATAATTACATTCACGTGTGCGTACAAAAACATTTTTTACAACTTTAACCACTTAAGACCCGGACCAAAATGCAGGTAAAAGACCTTGCCCCTTTTTGCGATTCGGCATTGCGTCGTTTTGACAATTGCGCGGTCGTGCGACGTGGCTCCCAAACAAAAATGGCGTCCTTTTTTTCCCCACAAATAGAGCTTTCTTTTGGTGGTATTTGATCACCTCTGTGGTTTTTATTTTTTGCGCTATAAACAAAAATAGAGCAATAATTTTGAAAAAAATGCAATATTTTTTACTTTTTGCTATAATAAATATCCCCCCAAAATATATATATATAATCTTTTTTTTCCTCAGTTTAGGCCGATACGTATTCTTCTACCTATTTTTGGTAAAAAAAAAAAAAAAAAAAAAATCGCAATAAGCGTTTTATTGGTTGGTTTTCGCCAAATTTATAGCGTTTACAAAATAAGGGATAGTTTTATTGCATTTTTATTAATTATTTTTTTTTACTACTAATAGCGGCGATCAGCAATTTTTTTCGTGACTGCGACATTATGGCGGACACTTCGGACAATTTTGACACATTTTTGGGACAATTGTCGTTTTCACAGCAAAAAATGCATTTAAATTGCATTGTTTACTGTGAAAATGACAGTTGCAGTTTGGGAGTTAACCACAAGGGGGCCATGTTGGATTTGTGTGTTCCCTGCATGTGTTTACAACTGTAGGGGGGTGTGGCTGTAGGTGTGACGTCATCGATCACGTCCCCCTATAACAGGGATGACGTGATCGATGCTGCGGCCACAGTGAAGCACGGGGAAGCCGTGTTTACACACGGCTCTCCCCGTTCTTCAGCTCCAGGGATGGATTGCCGCACTCCAGCGGCGATCGGGTCCGCGAGTCTCGCGGTCCCGGAGCTTCAGACCGCGCCCGTGACCCACGGCTGGGTACTAGAACCAACGTATATATACACGTTGATGTGCCCAGCCGTGCCATTCTGCTGACGTAAATGTTCAGTAGGCGGTCCTTAAGTGGTTAATGGCTACCTTTCACACAAACAGCTTTCTGAATGATCGGAGATATAGTGATGACATTCGTAGCGATAAGCTGGTCTAGGATGGCATTATAAGATATTTCAGAAGGAAGAGGGATTCTCCTCTCTTTTTCTCCCTCCCTCTCTCTTCATCGAACTTGTTATTTATTCTTTTGGTATTAGGTTCATTTAATCGGTCCAGATATCATACACTTCGTACCAGAGGTACTTGAGAAGTTTTAAGTTTATGAAATGGAGGTACATCACGAAGTGGACTTCACAAAACTGTAATATTTATAATAACTTGCTAAGGGGGCGGGATGGTTTGGGGGAATTACTCTACCTCCCCGGGCACAGAGTGATCCCATTGGGGGTGTCAGTGGGGGTGGAGGGTGCCCTTCCCATCTCATTTCTATATATGTTGGACCAATAAGGTTTTGATTTATCCCAACTGCTGTAGACTAGGGACCCTAGATGGATTGATAGGAACTGCAGGATTTGGGGGAGGGTAGGGAGCTACCCCGGTTAGACTATATGGCTTAGGGTCAGAATTTACTCCCTTGTTGAACCTGTTTTCCTTTCATCGCAGATAGAATGTTATTTAGGTATGGTTGAGAAATGACGTAGTGATGACTTCAGCAAACCATGTCTCAATATTTAAGGATATGTAACAAAATGTATTGATTTCCTGATATGTTCTTTAAATTGTACTGACTTTATTCAGAAAATAAACTTAAACTTGAATGAAAAAAAAAAGATATTACAGAAGATCACATTTCTGCCTGTTCTACATATCAATTGCTGTATTTGTTACAATTTTACTTTGTGTCATAAGGTGTTCCTGGCAGGTTTTATATATTATTCCCTACAATGTTAACTTGCATCCAGGCTATAGATATTCAAATATTTATATTCTTCTTAAGGCCTTATTTACACAGGTGTACTTAACCACTTAAGACCCGGACCAATACGCTGGCAAATGACCCAAGGGTTTTTTGCGATTCGGCACTGCGTCGCTTTACCAGACAATTGCGCGGTCGTGCGACGTGGCTCCCAAACAAAATTTGCGTCCTTTTTTTCCCACAAATAGAGCTTTCTTTTGGTGGTATTTGATCACCTCTGCGGTTTTTATTTTTTGCGCTATAAACAAAAATAGAGCGACAATTTAAAAAAAAATGCAATATTTTTTACTTTTTGCTATAATAAATATCCCCCAAAAATATATAAAAAAACATTTTTTTTCCTCAGTTTAGGCCGATACGTATTCTTCTACATATTTTTGGTAAAAAAAATCGCAATAAGCGTTTATCGGTTGGTTTTCGCAAAATTTATAGCGTTTACAAAATAAGGGATAGTTTTATTGCATTTTTATTAATTATTTTTTTTTTACTACTAATAGCGGCGATCAGCGATTTTTTTCGTGACTGCGACAATATGGCGGACACTTCGGACAATTTTGACACATTTTTGGGACAATTGTCATTTTCACAGCAAAAAATGCATTTAAATTGCATTGTTTACTGTGGAAATGACAGTTGCAGTTTGGGAGTTAACCACAGGTGGCGCTGTAGGGGATGTGTGACCAAGTGTGTTGTTTACAACTGTAGGGGGGTGTGGCTGTAGGTGTGACGTCATCGATCGCGTCTCCCTATTACAGGGATGACGCGATCGATGTTCCGCCCACAGAGAAGCACGGGGAAGCCGTGTGTACACACGGCTCTCCCCGTTCTTCCGCTCCAGGGACGGATCGCCGCACTGCAGCGGCGATCGGGTCCGCGAATCCCGCGGTCCCGGTCCTGGAGCTTCGGACCGGGTCGCGGGCGCGCGCCCGCGACCCACGGCTGGGTACTAAAACCAACGTATATATACGTTGATGTGCCCAGCCGTGCCATTCTGCCGACGTAAATGTGCAGTAGGCGGTCCTTAAGTGGTTAACCACTTCTGCCCAGGTGAAATTTCAGCTTCCGGCACTGCGTCGCTTTAACTGACAATTGCGCAGTCGTGCGACGTGGCTCCCAAACAAAATTGACATCCTTTTTTTCCCACAAATAAAGCTTTCTTTTAGTGGTATTTGATCACCTCTGCGGTTTTTATTTTTTGCGCTATTTACAAAAAAGTGAGCGACAATTTTGAAAAAAAAAAAAAATCAATATTTTTTACTTGTTGCTATAATAAATAGCCCGCAGAATCACAGAGGTCTCCCTGCGCCCCTACCAGCCTTCCAATCTCTAATGCCTAGTATACATGATCAGTTTCCCTTACAGGAAAAGTGCGATGTGAAGTTTTTGTCAGGAAAAAAACGACCGTGTGTATGCTCCATCACACTTTTTCTGTCAGTTTTCCTGCCAAGAAAAGATTACGAGCAGGATCTCAATTTTTGTGACAGGAAAAGTTCCTATTGTGAATCGCACTCGTCTGTATGCAATTACCACGCGCAAAAAAAAAAAAAGAAGAAAACGAGCATGCTCAGAATCAAGCGGAAGTGACAAACTGCCTATTGAACTTCATTGATCTTGGCTCGTCATACGTCACTGCATTCTTGACGTTCGGAATTTCAGCCAAGTTTAGAGTGACTGTGTGTATGCAAGACAAGTTTCAGCCGTTTTCCTGCTGAAAAAAAACTGTCGGAAAAAACTGATTGTGTGTACGAGGCATAATGGTCTACAGCTCTTCCAGTTTTTCAAAAAGCCCCCAATTTTACCTGCAGCATCACATACTGTACTTTTCTTAGGCCTCGTTTAGACTTGCGCTCAACCGTGCATTTTTGTCACTCACCGACCAGTGGTTGTTGGGGTCTGGTATGGATTCGGGGGGGGGGGGGGGGGCATTGTTTTTAAAAGTTGCACCTAAATCGCATATATAACTTTTGATGGTTTACATTGAAGTCTATGGACCCCAAGTGAGAAAAAAAGTGAGACCACAATAGTGCAGGAACTACTTTGAAGTCACTGCCACTTGAAGTTGCACAGATATGAACAGTTATCATAGGGAAACATGTGGGAGCGACTTGTCATGTGACTTTAGGGTCCAAAGTCACATGACAAGTCGTCTAAGTGTGAATGGAGCGTAAATCCTCCCTTCTGAATTTGCAGGGATAGTGTGGCATGCTGGCCGTCAGTGAACATTTGTGCACTAAATGACCCAAATACTTTTCCCCCACTGACTGCCATACGCCGTGACAGACAAATCACAGTTTAGAGGTTACAACATCTGAATTTCTGTCCAAATAAAAGCACAAAGGAATGTCAATACCACATGATGTTCCATTAATAGTGGGATCAACATTATTGTAAAAGTGATTTAGGAACCAAACCGCATTTTACAAAATACGCTGCCTTGTTTTTGGCAATCTCGGTATTCTACGCTGTAACGCGGTGTAAGATTACAGATCACATGCTGTCTCTGGTTTCACAGTCCTTGTGTGTAATGTATTATACAGAATTCTATACCAAGGAGTCATGTGCTTTGGTCTCATTCCAAAAAAAAAAAAAAAGTCCATAGCAAATTTGCCTTACTACTGCTAAGCACTCCGCAGGCCCTGCGCCTGGAAGGGTATACAGAAAAACAAATACGCAGCATATTGCTGATTGCAGCATGTCTGAAGTAAAATCCTATGGGTGCCAATCCAGATCTTTTAAATGGATTTCCCCAATTGGCAAATAACATGTGCCCCGCAAGCTTAATTTAAAAACCATTGCACAGTATGTATGGGTCATAATTTAATAGGCATGGCCACCATTACAATAAAGTCTGAAAGTGCTCAAAAGAGACATCTTCTCAGCCACTAGGTACAGTACCTCCCATAGGACAAAACACATAGGGCGGAGGTTAAGCTGTGAGATTATTATGCCCGCTTGGAGGACCGGGGGATGCTTGTTCCACTATAGGTTACCCTTTTTGTTGCTCTGTCACTGTCAGTATTATCTACAGTGCCTTGCGAAAGTATTCAGCCCCCTTGAACTTTGCGACCTTTTGCCACATTTCAGGCTTCAAACATAAAGATATGAAACTGTAATTTTTTGTGAAGAATCAACAACAAGTGGGACACAATCATGAAGTGGAACGAAATTTATTGGATATTTCAAACTTTTTTAACAAATAAAAAAACTGAAAAATTGGGCGTGCAAAATTATTCAGCCCCCTTAAGTGAACACTTTGTAGCGTTATCAGTTTTGCATATCAAGAGACAGAAATTTTTGCCCATTCCTCCTTGCAAAACAGCTCGAGCTCAGTGAGGTTGGATGGAGAGCATTTGTGAACAGCAGTTTTCAGTTCTTTCCACAGATTCTCGATTGGATTCAGGTCTGGACTTTGACTTGGGCATTTTAACATCTGGATATGTTTATTTGTGAACCGTTCCATTGTAGATTTTGCTTTATGTTTTGGATCGTTGTCTTGTTGGAAGACAAATCTCTGTCCCAGTCTCAGGTCTTTTGCAGACTCCATCAGGTTTTCTTCCAGAATGGTCCTGTATTTGGCTCCATCCATCTTCCCATCAATTTTAACCATCTTCCCAGTCCCTGCTGAAGAAAAGCAGGCCCAAACCATGATGCTGCCACCACCATGTTTGACAGTGGGGATTGTGTGTTCAGGGTGATGAGCTGTGTTGCTTTTACGCCAAACATAACGTTTTGCATTGTTGCCAAAAAGTTCGATTTTCGTTTCATCTGACCAGAGCACCTTCTTCCACATGTTTGGTGTGTCTCCCAGGTGGCTTGTGGCAAACTTTAAACAACACTTTTTATGGATATCTTTAAGAAATGGCTTTCTTCTTGCCACTTCTCCATAAAGCCAGATTTGTGCAGTATACAACTGATTGTTGTCCTATGGACAGGGTCTCCCACCTCAGCTGTAGATCTCTGCAGTTCATCCAGAGTGATCATGGGCCTCTTGGCTGCATCTCTGATCAGTCTTCTCCTTGTATGAGCTGAAAGTTTAGAGGGACGGCCAGGTCTTCGTAGATTTGCAGTGGTCCGATACACCTTCCATTTCAATATTATCGCTTGCACAGTGTTTAAAGCTTGGGAAATCTTGGTGTATGCAAATCCGGCTTTAAACTTCTCCACAAAAGTATATTGGACCTGCCTGGTGTGTTCCTTGTTCTTCATGATGCTCTCTGCGCTTTAAACGGACCTCTGAGACTATCACAGTGCAGGTGCATTTATACGGAGACTTGATTACACACAGGTGGATTCTATTTATCATCATTAGTCATTTAGGTCAACATTGGATCATTCAGAGATGCTCACTGAACTTCTAGAGAGAGTTTGCTGCACTGAAATAAAGGGGGCTGAATAATTTTGCACGCACAATTTTTCAGTTTTTTTATTTGTTAAAAAAGTTTGAAATATCCAATAAATTTCGTTCCACTTCATGATTGTGTCCCACTTGTTGTTGATTCTTCACAAAAAATTACAGTTTTATATCTTTAAGTTTAAAGCCTGAAATGTGGCAAAAGGTCGCAAAGTTCAAGGGGGCCGAATACTTTCGCAAGGCACTGTAGATAATACTGACAGTGACAGAGCAACAAAAAAGGTAACCTATAGTGGATCAAAGCATCCCCCGGTCCTCCAAGCGGCATAATAATCTCACAGATTAACCTCTGCCCTATGTGTTTTGTCCTATGGGACATCTTTCTCCATAGACCCTAGGCAACTTGTAGGAAGGAGCTTAAGTGGTGACACCATGACACCCACTTGGAGGACTGGCGGATGCTTTTTCCCCTCTTGTGTTTTATTTCTGCTTGTGAGTGCATGCCATTTTTCAGTTTGGGATGTATTTCACTATATGGATACCCTTTGCTTCTCTTTATGTGTGAGAGGCATTGCGCGGTATAAGAGCCAGAGTCATCCTTTATCAGAGACTTGAGCAGTGCTTCCTGGAAGTATTGTGTACGATGCTAGTGCAACTGGGGATTAAATGTTGATGTCATCCATTCATTTGGGATTTGTCCCTTAAGCATTGTCAGTCCTCTTATATTGTTGATTGCAGCATTGTTTATGACACAACACATGTTTTTAGTTTACTTGCATAGGAGATGCTGTCTGTCTAACTTGGCATCTAGAAGTGCAAAGCATTACGCCCCCAGGAATATGTACTCATGCAACTAGTATCATGTCTGGTTGTGGGTGATAAAAACGCGCAACAACCTCCAGTTTTTACTGTCCCCTGACCGCTCATATCAAGTGAGCTTAAAATGTTACTAAATCCACAACAATAAAATCAGTCTGTATATGCAGTAAAGCAGGTTTGTTATACTCACTATGGAACCCAAGGGGTTAATCCTCTGCATTGTGTAAAAAGAAAAAGGCTGTGTGAGCCTTTCCTTGCTGATCCTCCTTTTACTGTCCCTAATCCAGCTTCTGATAGAACAGAGCCTTGGAAGCACTCTACACATGCTCAGTTTGTGGTATATTGTATTTTTGGAGGGTGCATGTGATCAGCAGAGGGCCAATCAGCAGTGTCCAGACAGAGGGTCAAGGGTCATGCAGCCTCATAGGACAGTCAGAGGAGAATGAAAACTCCTCCAACAAGCTTTAATCAGTGCTCGGCCGGACACTGATAGTCACAAGACTGCTATATACTGCTGACAAGAAAAGGTATTTAGCCGTATATATTTACTAAAATAATAGATTTTTTCCTGTTATGTGTACTGTGGGAGACCAGATATAGTGATTGCAAGGTCCCGAGTTTAGAAACACTTTAAAAGGAGACGTTTGCGGTACTTTAAAAAACAAGCACACATACTTACCTCCAGGCTGCAGCATCGATCTTATGCTTCAGACAGAATTCTCACCGCTCCAGGTGAGCCCCGTGTGCAATCAAGGGTTGTTGAACCACCAAGGTGCTGGCAATGCTAATGATAGCAAATGGAAGGACGAAGACTGAACAGCCGCACTCCAAAATTACTTAAAATAAGTTGTCTTTTATTTTCAACTGTACATGACTAAGCACTGACTGTAAGTGCGAAACGCGTCGGCCATACTGTATTTTGTTGGTTGCAGTGACTGTGTGTACAGTTGAAAATAAAAGACAACTTATTTTAAGTAATTTTGGAGTGCGGCTGTCCAGTCTTCGTCCTTCCATTTGCGATCTTATGCTTCAGCTGCCCCCCACCACCTTTAAGAACGAAACAATCACATGACACAGATAGCCCAGTTCTTGGTATTCTCTAAGAAGCGAGCGGTGACTGTCAGTCACCACTCTCCTTTTCTGCCCCACCACTGGAATGCCGGGTTTGAGAGGCAACAGGAGCAACTGGCTTTGGCTCTAAACCGCGTGCCAAGAGCCAGAGCCAGCTGGGTGTATCCTGACAATATGGTTGGGATCCTTCTAGAGCCCTGAAGCGACTGTCATCGGCCAACGATATGCTTTAACCATACTTCTCTAGATGAGCCTATTCAGTGTATGATGCACATACAAAAAAAATATATAAAAATGCATTTCATTTGACCTGCGGTAACAATTTTTTTTTTTTTGGCTTAGTTTTTTTTTTTTTTAGGAATAATTCCTGGTCCTGCTGTGGGTGAAAATTGTGGTGCAGTGGTGTTATGGACTGGCCATAGATTGAATAAAATGTGTCCAGTTCAGCAGGGACCAGCTGCATTTCGACTCACCTATGGCTGTTCCTGTACAAGAGAGTGCTGCTGTCAGCATACAGTGATACATTAGAGTGAATTCCTCCATCCACCTTGTATGTGTGGATGAAGGACCCCTTTTTTTCTTTTTATTGATCAGCCGCTGGCTGACCCAAAAAAAAAAAAAAAGTACCATCTATGGCCAGCCTTAAAGAGGAAGTAAAGCGCCCTTTTTTTATAGCAAATTACGTTACACTTAAACTTAACTGCAAACAAAGCCCTTGCCGTCACCACTGGAGGCCACATTCACCTTTGCCCGTCTTTTTTCCGGCTGTGTGACCAGCCAGAGCCTTGTGATGTCACTCCCATGCATGCACGCGGGAGCTGCCCATCATGACACATGGTTATGAAGAAACAGCACGTTACTTCAGAGCGCATGTGCCAATGACGTAATTGGCTGCATAAACAGTAAATATCTACTAAACTGCGCACATTTAGGAGATATTGTGCATGAGCATCATGGGAAATGTAGTTCCAAAACATCTGGGGTGTCAAGGTTCACCATCACTGACCTATAGGTGAGCCTCATTATATGCTTACCTATAAAAAAGGTACAAACGATACATGGAAGTTTAATTCCTCTTTAAAACTTCTTTGCACCGGCGCACACACACACACCAGCATCAGAGAAATGGTCTAGTTTCAATGGGGCCGCGTATCTCCCTTTGTGCTGGGAGCATGCCAAACAGACCGAGGTCACACTGATCAGTCACTTGGAGCCCGCCACTGGATTTCTTCTGAATGAATGAAGAAATTACGAGAAAAATACATTGTATCTTGCTCTTCTTGCAGAAAGGGAATTGTAAACAATCCAATTGTGTTTAGAGGAAAAAAAATACAAATAAACACACACACACACACACACACACACACACACACAAAACAAACAAACCAAAAAAAAAGAGATTGGCATCAGTTTTAGGCAGGATAAAAAACAAATAAGCAAAATGGGCACTGTTCTTTCTGGGCTGTACTATGTGTACAAAACGACAACATAAACGTATGTGGTATCGCTGCAATCTTCAGGAGCAGAGGAATTTATTGTGGGATGTTCTTTGGTGGTAAATTATAAGAATAGCAAGAAATATACAGCTGCATATTAACCACTTGAGACCTGCACTGTAGACGAAAGACGTCCAGAGCGCGGCTCTCAAGTGCCGGGTGGACATCGCTGGATGTCCTGTTATTTACATTCCACGCGCATGCCGCCGAGGGTGCGCAGCGGGAAAAAACTGTGCCTGGCAGGTCACGTGATGCCGATGCACGTGCCTGGCGGCCGCGATGTACGCCAGGTGCCTGAGATCGGCAGTGACAGAACAAGGACATGGAGCTGTGTGTGTAAACACAGAGTTCTACGTCCCGTCAGGGAAAGAGGAGACTGATGCTGTGTCCCTTGTACATAGGGACACAGATCGGTCACCTTCCCCCACAGTAAGAATCACTCCCAGGGAATACATTTAACCCCTTCCTCGCCCCCTAGTGTTAAACCCTTCCCTGCCAGTCACATTTATACAGTAATCAGTGCATATTTATAGCACTGTTCGCTGTATAAATGTAAATGGTCCCAAAATAGTGTCAAAAGTGTCCAATATGTCCGCCACAATATCGCTCGCCTGACAAAAATTGCAGATCGCCGCCACTACTAGTAAAAACAAACAAAACAAAAAAAAATAATAAATCTATCCCCTATTTTGTAGGCGCTATAACTTGTATCGGCCTAAACTCAGAAAAAAAAAATCCGAAATTGGGATATTATTATCGTATTTATCAGCGTATACCGCGCACTTTTTTCCCCTTAGGGGAAAATCGTGGGTGCGCGATATACACTGATACCCGCTTCCCGCGCTGTTTGAACTGAGCCGCCGACATATACCGAGTGCAGTACACTCGGGTACATTCGACAAGGCTCAGCTTTGCTTGTGCTCACGCATAAACGTCACAGAGCGTGAGCACGGGCGAAGCCGAGCCTTGCCGAATGTACCCTAGTGTACTGCACTCGGTATATGTCAGCGAAAGCGTTCAAACTGAGCGCGGGAATTCGACTCGAGACAACGCTGGAGAAGCTGGGAGGACACCGAAGATGGACGCCGGACCGGACAAGGCCCGCCGCGCAAGACACCAAAACTGAAAGTACTAAAATGTTTTTTTACAGGAATTTCGGGTCGACATTGGGGGTGCGCGCTATATGCGGGAGCGCGCAATACCTCGATAAATACGGTATATCAAAAAGTAAAAAAATAAATAAAATAGTGGGGTTTTTTTTTCAAATTTTCTGTCTTTTTTTGTTTATTTCGCAAAAAATAAAAACCGCAGTGGTGATTAAATACCACCAAAAGAAAGCTCTATTTGTGGGAAAAAAATATTATTTGGGTACAGCGTCATATGACCGTGCAATTGTCATTCAAAATGCATCAGAGCTGAAAGCTGAAAATTGGTCTGGGCAGGAAGGGGGTTTAAATGCACAGTAAGGAAGTGGTTAAACAAACAAATCAAAAAACTCACAAGGTATCCATCAACATAAAAAAATAAACACACACACACCCACCCACGCTATAATCCACCTGGATACACCAAGTAGTTGTGGTGAAATGTACAGTTTTACTAACATGTCAACGTTGCAAAATGAAGCATTTCGATTTGTTTTACCCCACTCTGTCATATTGACCCCACATCTCTCCATAAAGAGGACCTGTCACACTGATTCCTTTTACAAGGGATGTTTACATTGCGATTCTCATTTTAGATAGAATTGCGCAGCTCTACTGTAGGTAAAATGAAAATCTCCTAAAGAGATATTGGCCTTGCATTCAGCCACTGACGTTAGCGGCAATAGAGAAAAGCAAGGAGCGCCAGACTAAGTGCAGTATTAAAGTATAATTTATTATGACAATACAAATAGCCGAATGGCTACTCACAGGGCGAAGGCACAAATAGGCACATAAGGGTCCATAGTGACTCCGCGGTCTGTGGGATGGATGGATGGCTATGTCTCAAAGGATCAGGCAGCGATGAAGTGTCTGCAGGGGAATCCCAAGGCTTGGCACTTCATCGCTGCCTGATCCTTTGGGATATAGCCATCCAGCCACCCCACGGACCGACTACCAACCCTTGTATGCTTATGTGCCCATTTGCGTAACTCGTCCGTGAAAAGGGCTGGGCGTAAATTACGTTCACATTGAAACCAATGAGTCTCAGCTGCCTAATTTGGAGCATGCGCACTGGGATACGTTCACGGACGGCGCATGCCCCGTTAGTAAAAAACGTAATTTACGTGGGGTCACACTTAATTTAAATAAAACACGCCCACATCAAACACATTTGAATTAGGCGGGCCGTAACTTACGACGTAAGTGCTTTGTGAATACGGCACTTGCCACTCTAAGTTGCGGCGGCGTAGCGTAAAGAAGATACGCCGATCTTTGTGGATCTGGCCCTATGTCTTTATCTTACAGGGTTTTTATCAGCAGGTTTACAACCACTTTAAAGCAATTGAGTCCTATTAAAATACAACCACCAGGACCCCCCTATAGAATATACAACCCCTGGGACATCGGGTACAGAACATTGTGTCCTAATCCTCCGCTGGTCTTATCACAACTCTCACCTCTTCATAAGAGTTCACTGACTAAAGGTCCCCAGATTGTAATCTCATCATGTATGACAGGGAGATCAGAGACAGACACCTCCACCAATACACAATAATGGGGTGTGTGTGTGTGTATAAATATATATATACACACACACAGGTGGGTGCAGGGTTAGCAGACCTGTAGATTACAGTCCAGAAGGTTCATACACAGAGTGTGGCTGTGATCAGATGTACACACAATCCACCCTGAGCACACAGTATGCAGACACACAGCAGTACACAGTATACACACACACACAACACAGTATACACCCACAAATGACAGTACAAAGTATACACACACAACACAGTATACACACATGACAGTGCACAGAATACACACAACAGTACACAGTATACACACACAACACAGTATACACCCACAAATGACAGTACAAAGTATACACACACACACAACACAGTATACACACATGACAGTGCACAGAATACACACAACAGTACACAGTATATACACACACACATGACAGTGCACAGTATATACACACACACACACGACAGTGCACAACACAGTATATACATACAGGACAGTGCACAGTATACACACATGACAGTGCACAGTACACAACACAGTGCACAACACACACATGACGGTGCACAGTATACACACACACACACACACGGCAGTGCACAGTATACACACACACACGACAGTGCACAGTACACACACACACACGACAGTGCACAGTACACACACACACGACAGTGCACAGTATACACACACACACATGACAGTGCACAGTATACACACACACATGACAGTGCACAGTATACACACACACGACAGTGCACAGTATACACAGCACGGTAAACAGTAGTACACATTGGACTCCCAGCATACCTTGTACGCCAGCTCTATACAGAAGTCCCGGGCTCGGAGGAAGCGGATCAGGAACTCATCGGACAGTCCTTGGGACCAATGACCGCCGTCCTCCTCCACTCTGTTTCTCAGCAGCCCGAGAGCTTCTATCACCACCGCACTCCGCTCCGGGAGCGAGTTCAGCTCCGGGTTTCCCTTCACAAAATCCTCCAGATCCTCCGACATCTTCCGGCACAACACTGACAACTCCACTGAAAGAATTCTCCGCCTGCAGGGTGTGAGAGCCACTGTGTGGGCGGGGCCTGACAACACGTGTAGCGCCAAGGACACGCCCCCTCCGTACACACCAATAGTGCTATGTGTGCGGAGGGAGGACTTGTATGACTAGGGTTGGTGATGTGATTATATAACATCTTTATAACCCAACTCCAGAACACTTATATATTTAAAGAGAAACTTCAGTCCGCTCACATCATAATAAAAACATCTTTGGCATTCTGAAGCTTCCCTCCAACCACTTTGCACATATGAGCTTCTTTTGGGCAGTTTGCGATTTACTGTGATTGACACAAAAATCACAGCAAAAATCACAGCATAATCGGGGGGTGCCATTAGAAGTAATTACATTGCAAACTTGTCCCAGGTTTAATCCCAAGTTCACACCGAGAGCTGGTTTCAAATTGTGCGAGTTCAGCTGAAGTCGCACAATTTCAAACCGGCATGTCTGTCCGACTTCAGAGAAATTTGTGCGGGTTCATGCACAGATGTCTATTGAAATCTCCCCCAAAGTCACCAAAAGTAGTGCAGGAATTACTTTTGGGAATCAGTACAGCGCCGCTGCGCCGCACCGATTCGGACGGCGCTGTTGCCGGCAATACGCTTCAATTCAGCATGTCAAATCGGCTGGGAGTAAACGAGGGCTTAGCCTGGGTTCACATTGGTACAATTTGGCATGGAATTTGACATGCCAAATCGGTAACTATTGCCAGCAAAGGCGCCATCCGAATCGTTGTGGCGCCGTACCGATTCCAAAAGTAGTTCCTGTACTACTTATGGCGACTTTGTGCGATTTGTATGTACATCTGTGCAGGAGCCCACGTAGAGGTTTTAGAAATCACCCCCAAAGTCGGACTGACATACGGGTATGAAATTGTACGAGTTCAGCTGAACTCCCAAGATTTCTAACCCGCTGTCAGTATAAACCTAGGATATACCCATTTGAAATCGCAGGACGAAATTGCGGCGATTCAGCCCGCAATCATGTGTGAATTAGAGCTGCACGATTCTGGCTAAAATGAGAATCACGATTCTCTCATGATTCTTGCGGTGTAACATCATATTTTATCTTAAACAAAAACATTGGGCTAACTTTACCTTTTTCACATTTTATTTTAATTTATTGACGTGTATTTCCCCCCGAAAACTGCGCTTGTAAGATCGCTGTGCAAATACAGTGTGACATAAAATATTGCAACAATCACCATTTTATTCCCAAGGTCTCTGCTAAAATATAATGTTTAGGGGTTCCAAGTAATTTTCTAGCAAAAAATACTGAATTTAACTTTGTAAGAGACAAATGTCAGAAAAATGTTTAGACTTTAACCACCGGACCATTATGCAGGTTAAGGACCTTGCCCCTTTTTGCGATTTGGCGATGCGTCGCTTTAACTGACAATTGCGCGGTCGTGCGACGTGGCTCCCAAACAAAATTAGCGTCCTTTTTTCCCCACAAATAGAGCTTTCTTTTGGTGGTATTTGATCACCTCTGTGGTTTTTATTTTTTGTGCTATAAACAAAAATAGAGTAAAAATGTTGATATTTTTTTTACATTTTTAACTTTTTGCTATAATAAATATCCCCAAAAAAGATATAAAAAAACGTTTTTTTTGTCCTCAGTTTAGGCCAATACGTATTCTTCTACCTATTTTTGGTAAAAAAAAAAAAAATCGCAAATAAGCGTTTATCGATTGGTTTGCGCAAAATTTATAGCGCTTACAAAATAGGGAATAGTTTTATGGCATTTTTATTAATATTTTTTTTTACTACTAATGGCGGCGATCAGCTATTTTTTTTTCCTGATTTCGACATTATGGCGAACACATCAGACATTTTTGTGACCATTGTCATTTTCACAGCAAAAAGTGCTATAAAAATGCACTGATTACTGTGTAAATGACAATGGCAGTGAAGGGGTTAACCACTAGGTGGCGCTAAGGGGTTAAGTGTGCCCTAAGGGAGTGATTCTTACTGTAGGGGGGTGTGGCTCAGTGGCGTATCTAGGGTATGGCAGCCATGGCAAGTGCCATGGGCGCCATATAAAGGGGGCGCTGTTGAGTGGCTGGGCAGCAAGGCACTTACTAGGGTCTGAGGGTCTTTTCTTCCCTCCTCCTGAGCATAGGCAGGATCTCCTTTTCAGCACCTTTGCTGATGGACAATGGCAGCGCTATCCCTGCTGCGTTCAGCCACAGCCCTCCCCTGTTCTCCCAGGCTCTCCCATTCCATCTGGTCGCGCACAAAGAAGGAGGAACATCAGTTTCTCACTCTCTTCTGTGAAAACTGGGGCCTTAAGTGATGAAGTTTTCATTACTTCCAGTATTGGTTCTGCATTTACCTGGCCTTGGAGGGCAGAGGAGGGATCAGGGGTCTAATAAACCCCACATTTCTCCATAGAGAGGATATGTCACTACCCAAGGTATTGCAAGGGATGATAAATAGCACTAGTTTTGTTAGCTGTTTTTTTGTTTGTTAAGGTTATCTGAAAAATGGGGTTCAAATGTTTCGACAGGGGCGCAGTTTCAGCGCTTGCCATAGACGCTATTTTCACTAGATACGCCTCTGGTGTGGCTGCAGGTGTGACGTCACTGATCGTCGTTCCCTATATCAGGGAAAAGACGATCAGTGTCACTGCCACAATGAAGAACAGGAAAGGTGTGTTTACACTCACCTCTCCCCGTTCTTCAGCTCCTGTGACCGATCGCGGGACACCGGCGGCGATGGGGTCCACGGGTGCCATCACGGAGCTTCGGACCGGGTCGCGCAAGCCCAACGGCTGGGCTATTAAAGTCAAAGTACAGGTACGTGCCTGTGCCCAGCCGCGCCATTCTGCCGACGTAAATGTGCAGGAGGCGGTCCTTAAATGGATAAACTTCCCTCATTTAGGGCGGGTTCACACTGCTGCGATGTCAGAGTTCGGATGTGATTTGCACCGTACTGTAGTGGAAATCACATGCGATCTCTTTGCAATGTGATTTCAGCCATACAAATCATATGGCTGAATTTGCATCAAACTCGCACAGGACCCTCCCAGCAGTTCGCATAGGGCAGTGTGAACTCCCGCCGAGAAATATGCAATGCGGGAACCTGCAGTGGATTCGCAGCGTTCCCGCATCGCAGCAGTGTGACCCGGCCCTAACAGATGAAGTTCATCCCTTTGATCTAATAAGGAAGAGTTACAGTGTTTCTAGTTATTTACCAGCTCAGACAAAGTTGTTAAAAACTTGGCAGACTGCCTGTTTTTTTTTTCTTTAGACAGCTGAGTGAGCAGAGAACTCTCTACACTTGTTACATGAATGAATCAGGAAATTCTGCATAGAGATTGTGAGAGGGGTTGGATCGAGATCACGATTTTATTAACGATTAATTGTGCAGCTCTAATGTGAATGCAGCCTTTTGATTATCTCCTTACAATGACATCTGACAGTGAGCGGGACATATTAGGTAGCAAGTAAACATGTTGTCCCTGAAGTTGATGTGTTGAAAGCAGAAAAAATGTACCAGTCAGTTTGGTGTGTATGGGGCTGGGTATCTGCAGACTGGTCACGGTTCCCATGCTGACCTGTATTCACAGCCAAAAAGGCCTACAATGGGCACACGAGCATCAGAACTGGACCACAGTGCAATGGAAGAAGATGGCCTGGTCTGATGAATCACATTTTCTTTTACATCATGTGAATGGCCAGTTGTGTGTGTGTCACTTACCTGCAGCGCCAGGACAAGGGGTGGGCGGAAGGAACACGTGTCCTGGGCGCTGTGGTGAGGGGGTACACTGGGAGCTTCTGCCACTTACCAGCCTAACAGGAGAGACTATCCTTCTCCATCACGTTACTGTAGATGTGCGGATTTCCCAACATTGCCTTACCAGCCACTCCAACGTTTGCCTTATTTCTCCTTCTAATGCCGCCTACACATGACTGTTTTTTCATGGCATTTGATTTCTCGTAGAGAAAACTGCTATGGAGCATACACATGACCGGTTTTCGCGATTAAATTGCCCGCAAAAAATTAGAACCTGCTCTATTTTTTCTCGTTTTTCCCGTTGTTCTTTTTCTCGTTGTGAAAACCGCTCGTGTGTATGCTTTTCCAAGGGGAAAAAAAACGTGCATGCTCAGAATCAAGTATAAGACGGGAGCGCTTGTTCTGGTAAAACTAGAGTTTGTAATGAAGATAGCACATTCGTCACACTGTGACAGACTGGAAAACACAAAGGGCCAGATTCTCAGCGGCGCTACGACGGAGTATCTCAGATACCCCGTCGTATCGCCGTTTTTTTTGCCTCGTATCTATGCGAGTGATTCCTTGAATCACTTTGGCATAGATACGGGTGAAGATCCGACAAGTGTAATACCATTACACTTGCGGATCGTAGTTGTAATGACAACTCCGGCCACTAGGTGGCCTTTACGTTGTTTTCTCATTTGCCTATGCAAATGAGGCTACTACGCAGATTCCCGATCGCTTTTACGCCGCCCCGTCGTCGCGTACGTCGTTTTCGTCCGCGTAAGGTTACCCCTGCTTCTATGAGGGTTAACCTTACGCAGTACCGTCGGATGCCGTCGGGTGCCGTCGGATGCCATGTTAAGTATGGCGTCGGGTCAGCGTCGGCTTTTTCCGTCGCTTACGTCGTTTTACTAACTCGTTCGCGAATAGGGCATTGCGTAGTGTCGATCACGTCGTTTTGACGTCGGTTTCCACGGCGCTTTCCGACGTGAGCTGGAGCATGCGCACTGGGCTTTTTCCCCGGCCGGCGCATGCGCAGTTCGTTCGACGCGGGGGCGCGCTTAATTTAAATACAAGCCGCCCCCTTTGAATTACGCGGGCTTACGCTGGGCGATTTACTCTACGCCTCCGCAAACTACGGAGCAAGTGCATGGAGAATACGGCACTTGCTCTGTTACGTTGCGGCGGCGTAGTGTAAATAGCTTACGCTACGCCGGCGAATTTGTATGAGAATCTGGCCCAAAGAATGAAAAGTGTGAATCGTCTCTCACCAAACTTTACTAACACGAGGATCAACAAAAGCAGCCCAAAGGGTGGCGCCATCCGAATGGAACTTCCCCTTTATAGTGCCGTACGTGTTGTACATCACTGCGCTTTGCTTAAGTGGTTTTTTTCATGAACATGTGTATGAAAATGCAAAGGAATCACGTCGAGAAAAACTTTGTTTTTTTGCATGACAGGAAAAACGGGCGTGTGTACGCGGCATTATTGCAACTATTAATCACTCCCCTCCTTCCAGCTCCACTTCTGGCCTCAACTTGTTCTCTTTCCTGGTCACCCGGCTCATCTCAGCCCCACCAAGCCGTCTCTACCTTCCATAGACAATCATGCAGTAAGTCGGCAGCGATCTCCCCCCTCCTCTCTCCTGTTAACTTTACACCCTTCTCTTTCTGTCTGCTCTCCCCTCCATAAACCTTCCCTGCAGTCTCAGGACATTCCACACACCTATCTATCTGATACCCTTTCTATTCCAGTTTACTTTTATCTCTACTAATCTCTTCTGTCCTGTCCCCATAATGCAGCCTTGCACATTCTCTTCACTCTTTTGCTCTGCTCTTCAATTACACATACTCCTGTTCCTTAGACCCCCACCTATTCGCTCGTTTCTTATCCCTAATAGCGGGTTCACACTGCTTCTCTGCCTCTTGGCTGCAGAGCGATTGCACGGTTTACACGCATAGCTCCCAACTGTCCCTGATTTGGAGAGACTGTCCCTGATTTGGAGAGACTGTCCCTGATTTGGAGAGACTGTCCCCGATTTGGAACAAAGTCCCCTGTCTCTCTTTCCTCCTCATTTGTCCCTTATTTCGGACTGATCTATATATTTAATCTATATACCGTATATACTCGAGTATAAGCTGACCCACCTAATTTTACCACAAAAAAATGGGAAAACGTATTGACTCGAGTATAAGCCTAGGGTGTCCATCTGCATGCCTCACTGTAGCTCACTATGCCTCACTGTGTCCATGCCTCACTGTGCCGAAGCCTCACTGTGCCATGACTAGACTGACGTTTAACATGGGAGTCTATTGAAGGGGTGCCCAGATTTGAAAAATCGCTGCTCCCCAGCCGTAGGTCCCCTAGACAACAAACTTTGCACACTTGTAGAGGAGAAATGGTGATACATGTGTGCCAAGTTCTGGGTCCAGGAGACCTATGACCGGCTGGTACCGGGTCCCCGAAATCACTGGAGAAATTACCGTTTAACATGGGAGTCTATGGAAGGCGTGGCTGGCTTTGAAAAATCGGTGCTCCCCGGCCGTAGGTCCCCCAGACAACAAACTTTGCACACTTGTAGATGAAGAGTGGGGCTACATGTGTGCCAAGTTCGGCTGGTATCAAGTCCCCAAAGTCAGGGAGATTAGGCGCAAAAAGTTGTCTCGTGTATAAGCCGAGGGGGGCATTTTCAGCAAAAAAGTGCTGAAAAACTCGGCTTATACGCGAATATATACGGTAATCAGAGGACCTGACTGCATACATCTGAGTCCAGGGACCTATGACTGGCTGTTACTGTGTCCCTAAATTCACCAGAGAAATTACCATTTAACAAGGGAGTCTATGGAAGGGGTGCCCAGCTTGGAAAAATCGGTGCTCATCGGCCGTAGGTCCGACAAACAAGAAACTTTGCACACTTTCCTGGATGAGCTCTTGGATTCGGGGTACTGTAGCAACAACCAGCTGGATACTGGTACAAGTTACAGTTAAGATATTTGCCAGCACACCATGGAACGATGAAAATAGCGTCCAAGTAGATGATTTATTGCATGATCACAACACAAAGAGAGTGCAACGTTTCAGGGTCATGTAGGACCCCGTACCTGACAAAAAAATGTGCTGAAAAACTCGGCTTATACTCGAGTTTATACGGTATGTATATAAAATGCACTTTTTATCTTTAGAAAAACGTTTCCAGTTCTCAATCTTTCATTGAATTTCTAGATTGCTGCAGTTGTAAATTTCAAAAGCCAAGCACTTGTGGGTTTAACCCTTTAAGGGGCATGATGTTTCCTATGCCTACATGCTTTTTTTAACCACTTACTGTCCTCCATATAGCAAAATGATGTTGGCAAAGTGGTTCTGTTATCCTGACCGGACATCATATGACGTTGGCAGGATAACAATCCGGACGCTATAACTTTTGTGCAAACTAGGACTAGGGAAATTAAAAATGAATTCCTCGATTAATCTTTAATTTTTTTCATCAATCAAAATTCTTTTGATCGATCAAAATTCTTGACGTCACCGGACAGCCTGGACAGTGAGACTTACCCTGCTGGATGCGAGCAAACTGCACCCATTGGATTGAGGTACCTTTGCATCTGTAGAGCAGGAGGATGCATCAGGCTCCATCAGGGGAAGGGCGCAAAAATAACCATTGTTTTCCTGTCCTAAGCAGTTTTGTGCAGACAATTATTTGTGTATTGGCAACATCTGTTCCGTGCGAAAGACTGTTCAGTTCTTCAGAGTCGGTTCACACTGGGGCGACACGACTTCCAGCACGACTTTCAGAAGCAACTTCAACACGACTTGAGCATGAACCACAGGGCGATCTGGGGCGATTTACAACACCACTTGAAGTCCTTTTCAGGTCAGGAGACATTCCAGTGGCCAATAAAACAACAATTAGCTCTGGGAGAGGGAAGGGGAGAGAGGAAGGGGTTTGCCTGATAAATGTATGTTATCTTGCTGGGAAGTAGCTTCAATTAAAACAGTGATCAGACTTGGAAGCGACTTCCATTGAAATCAATGGGTACAAATCGCCTAGAAGTCTGATTGAAGTAGTACAGGAACCTCTTCTGAAGTCGGAGCGACATGAGTAGTGTGTATTAACACCGCTCCCATTCACTTACATTGCTTTTCTGGACAGCGCGACTTGGGACGACTTGAGACGACTTCAAGTCGGATCCCAAGTCGCCCCAGTGTGAACCGACTCTCAGGGTATATTGTCAATAAAATGCGATCATGTCTGCTTCCAGAAAATGTAAACACTCTGATATGTCTGCTTGACTGGATAAAGTGATGCCTACTTGCTTACTATAAAGTGACTGACAGTCAATATACAAGAATATGTTTTATAATTAAAGTTAAACTAACTTTCTACGTTTTTCTTAAAGTTAAATAAGAAAAAATTTGTGTGAACTGTGAAGTTAATTCATGGATTGTGGAAACTAACTAGTGTGATTGTATATAGTGTATACCACATTTACCACTGACTAATGCAGAGTTGCAATGCAAGGAGATCCACTAAAAGTAGTTGGATCTGTATGTGCGTTATAATTAATCGAAATTAGTCGATTAATCGATTAAAATAAAATAAAAACGATGAATCGAACACAAACATTTTAATCAGTAACAGCCCTAGTGCAAACCAATCAATATACGCTTATTGTGATTTTTTTATTTTACCAAAAATATGTAAAACAATAAATATCAGCATAAAACAGAGCGAAAAAAAATGTAAAAAAAAATTTGGATATTTATTATAGCAAAAAGTAAAAAATATTGTGTTTTTTTTTTTTTTTTTCAAACTTGTCCCTCTACTTTTGTTTATAGCACAAGAGATAAAAACCGCAGAGGTGATCAAATACCACCAAAAACAGTAAAAGGGTTCAGAGCATTGGGCAGAAGTGACGATTTGACATTGCTTCCGCCCAGCAGTGGTATGGAGACATGGGGGCCATCTTCCCCTCACTCATTTTCAGGCCACTGACACAGAAGGGTCGGAGGGCACCCCTCTGCGCATGCTCACAACTACGCCGGCACAACCGCCTAAGATACGCCGGCCCACCACAAACACAGAGAACATAAGTACGCCCAGTCAAACGCACGTTCAGCGCAAAAGTACACCAGCCTGTGTTTCCTGGTGCAGAGGTGATTTTGTGATCTGAGCCATGTCAGATAGTGAGTTTGAAAGAGAGAAGAGGAAGAAGAACTTCTCTGTGGCTGAGAGGGCGATCCTGACCTTGGCCATTGCCAAGTACGATACACATTTGCACTTACGTTGGCGTAGCGAGATTTACGTTGGCGTAAGTGATTTGTGAATCTGGGCCATGGATGTCATTAATCCGTCCTTCCGCAAGACAAACAGTACTTTCAGGCAAGTGCCCGTCTCACCCTACCGGTTTAGGCCTTGTCCCTCTATGGCACACTGTCCAGCCGATCAGCAGACTCCGCTCCTCAGACAAGTCGCAGGGTTATTGGGATCTTGTCCGATGGCCACGGTAGAAACACTGTCTCAAAGCCGCTCCGCCCGGGGGCGTATGTAGACCTCAAATGCGGCCTACTCCCCGTGGAGACACTCCAGGCAGTGTCCTCCTGGGTTGAAGAAGCGGTCCCGAGAGAGCGCGCCAAACACGTCCTCTCCCTGAAATGACCTCCCTTTCCAGCCGGTGCGGAAGGCAAAACATCTTGGGATTGCCCAGGTGCTCTCTGGGTAATGCAGTTCATTACAGGCCAGGGCAAATGGAGTCTCTTTTCCTACTGAACTCAATCCCCCCAACATTTACTCCGGTACCAGAACAAAATGTAAACAACAGGTGGCTGTAACCCAATTCGGAATCTGAGATCCTTCATGATCAGCAATGTATGATGATCATGATCAGTCTTTGTATTACATCAAAAGGGCAATACCCGCTACACATTTTGAATGCTTTTTGCATTGTGCCGATTTGCACTACAGTCCATATAACATGGTTTCCTATGGAATACGTTCTGTAGTGCAAATCTGCAAAATGCATAAAGCACTAAAAATGCATTGGTGTGAATCAGGCCTAAAAGTTGGGAGGTCTGTACATGCAGTTTTAGGCACACTCACACTGAATCTTATTAGGCCATACGTTTTCATGAAAGTGCATTAAAGTCTGGCATGCTGCATCTTTGATATGCTTTCAGAAAATGCACAGGCTAATAAAATTCAATATGAACGCACTTAATACCACAGGTAAACCACACATACAATCACAATGGGGCTAAACCACAGCACACTGATGTGAGCCTACTATAGGGCTAGGTTTTCATTATTGCGACCTGAAAGCTGTGCGATTTTTTTCAGTGATTTTTTCTGTGATTTTGATGCGACTTGAAGCAATGCCTGTGTATTTTAGAGGTCTATTGGGCCTCAAGTCGCATCAAAGTGGGACCAAAGTAATGCAGGGACTACTTTGAAGTCGCTGCGACTTGAAGTTGTACAGATATGAACGATACTCATTGGAAACCATGGGGTAAGACTTGTCAGGCGACTTTGCAGTCCCAAGTCGCACTAGTGGAAACCAAGCCTAAGGCTAGGTTCACACCTTTTGAATGTTGGGAATGTACACAAAAATGGTGTTTTACCAAAACACCCAGAAATGCACTGTCCGTTAGTAGATGTGCAAACACACACATTTTCACATGCACTAAACCACATGTAAAAAGTAATTAAAAAAATAAAATAAAAAGGGTTTGTTAAGGGACAAGTATAAATCAATGGCTGCCCCTCTATTAGAGCCTGGCATAGAGTGTGAGTGAGTAACTTGTATACCTCTAACAAATGCAAACTAAATCGCCTCAAGGCGCTTGTATTCAGAGTCGTCCTTGTCCTTCAGAAGAGGTTGGTCTTCAGTTTTTTCCTAAAGGCGCGATGTATAATTATTTTTTTTAAAACGAGGCTTTTAAATACCTATTTAGAGCGATCTTCATTACGGTCATGTGACTCGCGGCTGCTTTTCAGCTCCGATTCAGGGCTTCTGCAGGAGAGGCTGAGATCTCCCTCTGATGTTAGCCGGGGAGATCACATGGTCGCTCAGCCCCTCCTGCAGAAGCCCTGAATCGGAGCTGTAAAGCGGCTGCGAGTCACATGACCGGCCTGAAGATCGCTCTAAATAGGTATTTACAAGCCTCATTTTTAGAAAAGACTTATACAGTCAGGGTCGGCCTTGGGTGTTCAGGTGCCCTGTGTGAGCTAATCCTGTAGCGCCCCCCCCCCCCATCTTCACCCCTCGCCCCCCTTGGTCACCTAAACATACACAAAGAGAAAAAAATATATTTGTAACAGCAGCTCTGGACCCCCTGCATGTTACACAGACCCCGCTTCCGTGTGTCCAACCCTTTAATGCAGACCCCCCCATTCAGTGTAGCCCCCCTTCAGTGTAGCCCCACCTTCAGAGTGGCCCCCCGTTCAGTGTCGCCTCCCCTCATTCAATGAAGCCACCTCATTCAGTGCAGCCCCCCTGTTCAGTGTCGCCTCCCCCCATTCAGTGCAGCCCCCTCGTTCAGTGCAGATCCCCCTTTTCAGTGTAGCCCCCCTTTAGTGCAGCCCCCTCGTTCAGTGTTACACATAAACAGAGAGGAGGGGAAGGTGGCTCCACTCGGCTGTGCCTGTGTGACATCCGGGATCGCACAGACAGGCAGCCTATGGCCGCAAGAGGAGGGGATGGTAGGTGCAGCGGTGTCACCCTGCACCCCCCCCCCCGCACACCCCCTCCCCCTCGCCACTGTAGCTAGCTCGCTTCTCCTTGCTTGTGCTAGTGTGCCGCTGCATAAACCCGCGGTGCTGCCACCGTGGGTGTAATACAATCGCAGAGGGGGTGCCGGTCTGACACCCCCCCCCCCCAGTGTGTGGTACCCGGGGGCGGCTCGCCACCCCTAAGTACGCCTCTGGATGGCCGCACGGCGCCCCTGTCGCCCATGCGCCCTGTGCGGCCGCACAGCTCGCGCACCCCAAAGGCCAACCCTGTATACAGTGTGGTGTGACTGAGTATCATAGAGGGGCTGGCAGTGACCATTTGAAAGTTTTGGATTTCTACTAATATTTTGAGAAAGACGGCAGTACTAGTCTGTCTCTATCCTCTCTATCACTCTATTCTAAAATATATATTTTTTTGGCTGGACATACACAAATCTGTACTGCTAGGTCATATGTGAAACATTCTGTTTACTCAGAACTTTGGACTGTGACCTGGATCATATTTACAGTACGCCACTTGTGAACCAGTGCCTAGCCAGCAGGGTATTTCTCTCTTTTTTAACCAAACTGAAACAAAGTAGACAAAAATGAACAAGGAACTGTTGAGAACTCCTGCAGTAATACATTCTGGCTTTACCTCTTGCTTGTGCCAGTGTGCCGCTCGTTACAGAGCGGGGAACGAGAGCTATGTGTGTAAACACATAGCTCTTGTCCCTGTCAGCAGGGGAAACGCTGATCTTCTGTTCATACAATGTATGAACAGAAGATCAGTGATTTCCCCTAGTGAGTCCACCCCCCCATACAGTTAGAACACACCAGGAACACACTTAACCCCTTCCCTGCCCCCTAGTGTTAACCCCTTCACTGCCAATGGCATTTTTATAGTAATCCAATGCATTTTTATAGCATTGATTGCTATAAAAATGTCAATGGTCCCAAAAATGTGTCAAAATTGTCCGATGTGTCCGCCATAATATCGCAGTACCGAAAAAAAACGCTAATCGCCGCCATTACTAGTAAAAAAAAAATATTAATAAAAATGCCAAAAAACTACCCCCTTTTTTGTAAACGCTATACATTTTGCGTTAACCAATCAATAAACGCTAATTGCGATTTTTTTTTAATGAAAAACATGAAGAATACGTATCGGCCTAAACTGAGGAAAAAAAATATTTTTTTATTTCTTTTTTGGGGATATTTATTATAGCAAAATGTAAAAAATATTGCATTTTTTTCAAAATAGTCGCTCTATTTTTGTTTATAGCGCAAAAAATAAAAACTGCAGAGATGATCAAATACCACCAAAAGAAAGCTATATTTGTGGGAAAAAAAGGACGCCAATTTTGTTTGGGAGCCACATCGCACGACCGCGCAATTGTCAGTTAAAGCGACGCAGTGCCGAATCACAAAAAGTGCTCTGGTCAGGAAGGGGGTAAATCCTTCCGGGGCTGAAGTGGATAAAGGGCTAATTTTAGTTTTTTTAACCCCATTATGTTACTGGCCGATTAATCGATTATGAAAATTATAATCGATTAATTTCATAATCGATTAGTTGTTTCGGCCCTAATGTACAGTATGTAAAGCTCTGCATAAATTGTCTGTGCTATATACATACCTGTATATAATACCTGTATAAATAAAATATAAATCTTATAACATGACTGGGTGCAAAAGTGAAGGGATTTGTATAATAAGCCTCACGCTAAGTTTACACCAGATGCTGTTGGACTGCATTGAGCAGATATCCCAGGAAAACAAAAATCACTGCATGCCATGCCACGCGGCCAGCAATTGAACTTGATGAGATGTCTGTGTGACATGTCAAACAAGTTTGTTTACAAAAAAGTATAGGAAACCAAGCAATGTGCCAAGATCAGCATATCATCACTGTGCTTTATCTCGGCCAAACTACACAGCACCACACACTGCATTGCAAAGTAGCAGCCAGTGGGAATGAGGCCTTATCACAAAGAATTGCTGTATATATTTTTGATAGTTTTGATGTAATATGTAACCTTTTACAGAATAAATATGACAAATAATCAGGACCAGTGGTTGTAAACCTCAGTCAAGGAATCTGAGCAAAGCGCATATATCTGTAATGTTTACTTGTTTCTCTCGAAAGCTCTAGATGTCATGTCTCTCTGGTGCTTTGTTCCTCTGTTATCAGCAAACAGCTTGTGTCATGTACCTGGTCGTAGAGCCCGATATGCAGGGAGCGGCTACTCTTACTCCTCTGACTCCGATCCGAAACCTGTGGTAGTGCAGACAGGGAGCTTGAAAGTGCAGAGTCGCACAAGCGTCTGACAGGAACGCTGGTGCTGGAGTTGAGCCTAACTTCTGAGACTCCGGGGAGATGTCAGTGGTGCAGGTGTAGGCTGGAACAGCTGACAAGCTGGAGGCAAGGTGCAGGAAGCAGGAGGCAACAGCAGAGGGGAAGGTGTTCTGTAGTACAGGCACAAGCAAGTCCAGACAGGCCGGGTCATACACAGGCGGACGGATCAGGTACAGGTTCAAGGCAGAAGCAGAGTCATGGTTCAAGCCGGGTCAGCAACAGATGAGCAGCAGTCAGACCAGAGGGAGAAGCAGAGACGTAGACAAACAAGCCAAGGTCAGGGCAGGCAGAAGTCAGGAATAATCAGGAACAAGCCAGGTCACAGGAACGTGTAGGCAAACAGGTTAACAGGTGGGATTCAGGAAATGCTGTAGACCGAACAGCAAGAAGCCCAGGCATCAGTCTCTATAAATAGCCCAGTTCGGCGCAAATTGGCGTCAGCCTGTGCGCTCTAATGCGCTGCTACCGCTCGTGCACACACCCGTGCGCGTGGATGCGCCACTACCGCAATCTTGTGGGCTGGCTTGCCCTTCTTGAGAGTTGGTCTATTTACAACACAATTCTTCTGTTGTGTGGAGGAAGGGGGTGTATTCCTTTCCTCTAATCAGCTCTCGCCCACTGTACCTACAGCCTTTCCGCCCCCTATGTGCTCCTGACAGATGCAGAAAGATTTTAACACTAGATAAAAGAAGACCACAGATTACCAAGTTAAAGGGGTTGTAAAAAAAAAATAACAAACATGTTATACTTACCTCCACTGTGCAGCTCGTTTTGCACAGAGTGGCTCTGATCCGCGTCTTCTGGGGTCCCTTGGCGGCTGTCTCTGGTCCTCCCCACAAGAACTACACACATTCATGCGAGAGAGCTTGCATTGTGTGTAATCCTTGCGAGCGCACTCCCGTGATACAGCGAGCGACCATAGCCGCTCACTGTATCACTCGGCCCCGCCCCTCGGTGCGCCGCGTCACTGGATGTGATTGACAGCAGCGTCAGCCAATGGCTGCGCTGCTTTCAATCCATCTGCTCTAGCCAATCAGCGGCCAGGTTGAGCTGCGAAGAGGATGTCGGGACCGAGAGCGGGACTTTCGAGGGGTAAGGTAAGTATAATTGGGGGCATTAAGGTGAAACACTTTTTGCTTTACAACTCCTTTAAACATATGTAGGAGGATTTGTTTTATCTCTGTGTACCATCTGAGGGTATTCACTTCACTGGGTATATGTGAGGGTTTACAACTACTTTAACCACTTAGCCACCAGCCGTCGTCAAATAACGGCGGCAAGGTGATTGCTTAACTCTGGGAGGACGTTATATAACGTCCTCCCAGAGAATCATTTCCGGGCACCCCCTCGGGCACGCACACGGAAACATCCCGGCTCAACACAGATAACTGTAAAGGGCCAATGACAGCGCGATCACAATGTAAACAAAGTAGGTCATGTAAAGTTCATCTCTCTCCTCTCCTCACACAGTTTCAGCGTGAGAGAAGAGGAGAGATCTGTGAGTGTTTCCCTGACTATTGCTTTGCCCAAAAGTGCCCCTAACCTGGTCTTCTGGGGTCCCTCGGCAGCTGTCTCGGCTCCCCCCCGCAAGGACTCAACAGCCTAAAGTGAGCGAGCTCACATGGTGATGATTTTTTGCGGGCGCGCTCCCGTGATACAGCAAGCGGCCATAGCCACTCACTGTATCACTCGGCCCCGCCTCCTGGTGTGCTGCGTCATTGGATGTGATTGACAGCATCGCAAGCCAATGGCTGCGCTGCTTTCAATCAACCAATGAAAGAGGCGGGAAGACGGCCCAGAAGCCTGCACGTTCATGGCGCTGGACTTTCGAAGTGTCAGGTAAGTAAAGGGGGGCTTGGGGGGCCGCTAATACACAGATGTTTTTTCGCCTTAATGCATAGAAAGTTTTCTTCAGGCAGATGTCTTCATACATTTCATTGGAACAGCACCAAACAAAAGTTCCAGCATCATCACCCTGCCCAATGCAGATTCGTAATTCATCACTAAAAAAACTCACTTTCATCAAGTCATCTACGGTCCATTATTGTTTTTCTATAGTATTCTTTCTTTTTTCCTTTTTTAAGTGTTTCTTAAAGCCAGTAGGAATAAAAATAGTTTTGCGGCTTTTCTGATTATTTCATTTTTTTACTGAATTAAACCATTGAAGAGTGGTGATTCCATACTTTTTGCCAGGGGTTGTATCACTTGCAGAGCCTTGTAATGTTACAGTACAAAATAAGCCATTGCATCATTTCACAGGAGGGACAAGTTTGACCTGTCAACCGGAACATGTCAAGCAATGAATTGCTTTTGACTCACACCAAATGGGCTCAATACACAAAGCTGTTTTAATCTTGTTTTGACATTATTTCCTTCATGCAACATAGAGCTCATAGTTTTCCTCATACCATAACTTATATTGCTCATATCTATAAAAAATTATTTCTCAGTAATGCATAATACACAATATTTAGCCTGCTCTAGTCATCATATTTTAAAACTAATGGAGCTATCAAAACACTGTCAATGTTATTTGAATGGCTAATAAACTTTAAGGCGTTGTAAAGGAAATAATTTTTGTTGCCTAAAATTAATGTGTGCAAGGTAGACAGACAGAATAGTGTAATGATTCTGTTAAAAAACGAGTAAATACCTATTAAATTCCTTAATCTATATCACCTCCGGCGTTCTAGTTTCTGTTCTCTCACTCACTTTCTGGTTTGCGGCACTCGTTCATGTAAGAACTACATTTCCCAGTATGCATTGCGGCATGCCCAGTAATTCACACCTTGAAGTCTCTACGCGTCCTGTCGCACAGATGTAGTTCCCAGGAGGGTGCGAGCACGTCACTGACCACCGCAGTAAAGCCTCCCTTCACGGTGGTGAGTAACCAGAACTAGTGTCCCCATTGGAAGATTTCCACTCTATTACTTTTCTGGGGACAACTCAAAATGTGGGATTTTCTTTTCCTTGCAATGATAATGGTAAACAGGACAAATAAGGATGGTGAATCTCCATAATGGGACAGCAATACAAACTGACAAGCATTATAATCCTTCTCCGGTTTTACTTTAATGTAAATGTCAATTCACAAAGATAACTGCACAGATTATAAATCTAAAGATAATGTTTAGCTTAAAAACAAAACAAAAAAAAAACATATCATTTACCTGTAATGAGGTATACCCCACATTGTACAGATAGCTGGATCCTGGAGAAATATTCACTGCACGGGTGCCTGTCCTCTTCCTGTTCCTGAACTTCAGTAGCTGCAATGGTTAGAGATGGTTCAACTTGGACCCACACCTTTCTTCCCCATCCTCCATTAGTAAAACTATCATTCATTACACTGCTCATAACATGATCTGTCAATGGGGGAGTGTCTGATGAGTCAGAGGGGGTTGATTTACTAAAGGCTAGACTGTGCACTTTGCAAAGTGTAGTTGTACTCTGCAAGTGCAATTGCTCCAAAGCTTAGTAAATAAGGGAGAGCTCTGCTGACTTCCAGCATCCAATCGCTTTATTTTCCTTGAATGTGATTGGCTATTCTTTGCAAAGTTAAATTCTTCAAGTGCAGCTGCGGCAGATCTTAGAAAATGAAGTAAAGTTTAACTTGCGAAGAATAGCCAATCCCATACAAGGAGAATAAAAAAAAAGCATTTTTGTTTGAACATGATGGAAGTCAGAAGAGCTCTCCCTCATTTACTAAGCTCTGGAGCAACTACCAAATTGCAGTCTGATTGCCTTTAGTACATTTACCCCATGGTCTCTTCCATTTTCATATTGTGTTCCAGGCAGTTTAATCAATGAAATAACTTTTTCTCAGTGGAGGGGGGGGGGGGGGGGGGGGGCGGAGTCCCCATTGGATCATCTTTACTGCTGTTCTGCCTGAAGACCTGAAGCTTATAACTATTGCTTCACTGGAAACTCAGCAGCAGGAAGAGGACAGGGCATCCCTGCAGTGATGAATTTTCCAGAGCCCAGCTGCCTGTACAATGTGGCACATACTTTTTTACAGGTAAGTGATATGACTCGGGAAAACTGCCATGAGAGCTTTTGGCCAGGAAAACCGTCTGTGTGTATGCTCCATCGCAGTTTTTCCAACAGGAAAACTGGCTAAAAAAAGAAAGAGAACCAGCTCTCTTTTTCCCGGCCGGGATTCCCGGAGGTTTTTAACCTGGCAGTTTTCCTATGGGTGTATGCAATGGAGCAAACACACGGCCGGGATTCCCGACCAAAGCTCTCATGGCAATTTTCCTGTCAGGAAACCCAGTCGTGTGTAGGGGGAAAACGTACAGAGCAGGTTATCGGTTTTCCCCTTTGAATTTCCCGGCGGACTTTTTACCGCTGGGAAACACAGTCGTATGTACGAGGCATTAGTCGTGCACTCTACAAATCTGGCCTTTATGGAAGAGTGGCAAGAAGAAAGCCATTGTTGAAAAAAGTCTTGTTTGCAGTTTGTGAGAAGCCATGTGGGGGGCACAGCAAACATGTGGAAGAAGGTGCTTTGGTTAGATAAGAACAAATTAAACTTTTTGGCCTAAAAGCAAAACGCTATGTGTGGCCGAAAACACTCCACATCACCCTGAATACACCATCCCCACCGTGATACATAGTGGTGGCAGCATCATGTTATGGGGATGTTTTTCTTAAGCAGGGACAGGGAAGCTGGTCAGAGGTGATAGGAAGTTGGATGGAGCCAAATACAGGGCAATCTTAGAAGAAAACCTGTTAAAGCCTACAAAAGACTTGAGACTGGGGTGAAGGTTACAGTTAGAACTACAATGGAATGGTTTAGATTAAAGCATGTTCATGTATTAGAATGGCCCAGTTAAAGTCCAGAGATAAATCCAATTGAGATTCTGTGGCAAGACTTGAAAATTGCTCTTCACAGACGTTCTCCATTCAATCTGACAGAGCTTGAGCTATTTTGCAAAGAAGAATGGGCCATCATTTCACTCTCTAGATGTTCAAAGCTGGTAGAGACATCCCAAAAAGACTTGCAGCTGTAATTGCAGTAAAAGGTGGTTTTGCAAAGTAGTGATTTAGGGGGGTTGAATACAAATGCACACCACACTTTTCACATATTTATTTGTAAAAAATAAAATAAAAAATGAAAAACCATTTATCATTTTTCTTCCACTTTACAATTACGTGCCACTTTGTGTTGGTCTACTTTGCAAAGAAAACCCAATCACATGCAAGGACAATTACAAAAAATGCATGTTTGCTTCCACATGATTGGATGATGGAAGTGAGCAAAACTTCAGTTCATTTACTATGAATTTACTATGCGGCACTATATCTTCGGATTTGCCGCAAGTTGCACACAGCTCTCCCCGTTCTTCAGCTCCGTGGACTGATCGCGGGTCCCACGGCCGCAGTCACGGAGCTTCGGACGGGGTCGCGGGCTCGCGCCTGCAACCCACGGCTGGGAACTTAAAGATGACGTACAGCCGTGCCATTCTGCCGACGTATATCTGCAGGAGACGGTCCTTAAGTGGTTAAATAACAAACATGTTATACTTACCTGCCCTGTTGCAGTTGGTTTTGCACAGAGCAGCCTGTATTCTCCTCTTCTCTGGTCCCTCTTCGCTGCTCCTGGCCCCTCCCTCCTGCCCCCACAGCAAGAAGCCTGCTATGGGGGCACCTGAGCTGAGGTGCAGCTCCATGTGTTCCCTGGTTGACTATCTGACTTTGATTGACAGCCGCGGGAGCCAATGGTGCCGCTGCTGTGTTTTAGCCAATCAGGAGGGAGAATCCCGGATGGCCGAGGGACTCGTGGACATCGCTGGACAGAGATGGGGCTTGGGTAAGTATTCAGGGGTGCTGGGTGGCTGCTACACACAGAAGGCTTTTTATTTTAATGCATAAAAAGCATTAAGATAGAAAAAACTTTTGCCTTTACAACTCCTTTAATGGAGTCCCTGCATTAAGGTAACAAAAACTTTCACTAACTGTTTGCTTCCCCATTTCCCTAAATACTTACCTGAGTCCTGTATCGATCTAGCACTGTGCCTGTCTGCAGCAGCGCTGCTCTCTTCTTGGTCTCACAGGGCAGATTGATAGCAGTGGGAGACATTGGCTCCTGCTGCTATCAAGGTAAAAACGATGAGGAGGGATTGGGGGGACAGGGCTGATTCCTGTATTGATCCAGTGCTATACCCAGATTTTCTAACAGGCTTTGCTGAGAACAGTGGGAGCCATTGGCTCCTACTGCTGTCAGTCAAATCAATTGAGCAGAGAACGGGGTGTTCGTCAGTCCAGCATACCTGTTACCTCACTTCCAGTAACAGAATGGGGTCCCGCCGAACACATAGTGCGGACCTCATGCGTGCTTTCTTCTCATACCTTGTGAACAGGCCATAGATCTTCATAACGTGGGTTCGGTTCCAGTTGCTATTGGATACAGACCACTAGAGAGGGAGCCAGCATATTGACCCCCTTGCTACCAGAGGACATGTCACCTTACCAAGTATAACGTTTAAAGACTGGTTGCTTTGTGTCTTGAACTTGTATTTAGTTACTCATAGCAACTACACTCCTACTTCTTGTCTTGTTAAGTTTCCTCTTTTCATAGTGGTGTTACTTCATACCCAATTGTGCTATACAGACCCTAGTTCTTTAGATAGGCCAGAACCCACATGCACCCCTTTGAATAAGTTCAGACCCGGGCCTAGAACAGTTAATATAACTTTACTGCTGAAACTTCAACATTGCAGTCCAATATGAACAATGTCAGTTTCATAACCCTAACTACAGTTGTGTGGCTGCCCAGGCATACCTCCATGAGGTGATAGTCCATGCTGGTGTTCTTCAGGACTTGGATGTCTTCTAAAAATCCTGGTGCCTAGAAAACAAACTGAAAGACTTAGCAGTCACGTCCCGATACCACTTGCCACAAGCAGGAACAGAACCAACCAACGAACCCTTGACCTGAGACTTCCCCTTTTTATAGGTGGGCTGGCTGGGACCAAAAAGTTCAGGAACCGAACACACATAACTTAAAGCGGAGTTCCACCCAAAAATGGAATTTCCGCTTTTCGGAACCCTACCCCCCTCCGGTTTCACATTTGGCACCTTTCAGGGGGGAGGGGGGGTGCAGATACACACCGTGGATGGCGGCCGGGGCAGCAGAGAGACGAGCGATCGCTCGTCTTCTGCTGCCAACATCACGGGCACGCTGGACAGGTAAGTGTCCATTTATTAAAAGTCAGCAGCTGCACTATATATTTTACTATATATTTTTTCGTGGGACCTCCACTTTAACCTTTTCCCCCAGCTTGGGAAAGCTGCTTACTTACTGAACTAACATAGACACAACCTGCTTACAGACATCTTATTGGAAGAGGTTCCTAAGACAGTTCAGCACTAGATGGAACATCTCACTGCATGTAGAAATATATTCACAGCACCAAAAGGGTACCAGGGCTCGCAGCATACTGTAATGTCGCATACACACGACTGTTTTTCGGGTTGTAAATTATGGGCCAGATCCACAAAAGGAATTACGCAGGTGTATCTATAGATACACGGGCGTAACTTGAATTTCCCGCCCGTGTATTACACCGTCGTATCTTAGATGCATATTTACACTGGGGGCGCTTCCGTGTTACATATGCAAATGAGGTAGATACGGCGATCCACAAACGTACGTACGCCCGGGGCAGTGTTTTTACGTCGTTTGCATAAGCGTCGGTCCGGCGTAAAGTTACCCCTGCTGTACCCAGGTGTACGTAATGTTAAGTATGGACGTCGGGCCAGCGTCAAATTTTCCGCCGTTCACGTTGTTTGCGTAAACCGTTTGCGAATAGGGATTTGCGTACGTTACGTTCACGTCGTTTTCATTGATGTTTTGCAACGTGATTTTGCAGTTAAAAAAAAGCGTTGTTTGCGTCGGGTCATTCATAAGCTCAGAAGCAAGTTATGAGACTGGAGCGCTCGTTCTGGTAAAAAGGACACTCACTCTCAAGAAACATTTCTTCACCCCTTCAATCAACCCTGGTGATACACCTGAGGACAGCTCTGGGTCAGGTGAGTCAGTCACTTCTCCGCTGTTATTTAAAGATGTTTGCGGTGTTTTGGACCTTACAGATTTATTGCTTGAATCGGATCCCTGCCCTGTTGATCCTGTGGATGAGCCTATGGCCATAACATTTAAACTTAGATCCCAGTTTTACCCACTTGGATCTAGGGGTAGTGAACTAGACATGAATATGAGAAAAAGAAAAATGACACATAATCAAGGAGATGAAATAAGCTGCTAGCCCTGAAATTGCATGAAAGAGAAAGATTCCCCAGTGGGCCTATACGCAGCAATAATAGATTGAATAAATGTTATATATATAAAACAGTGTTTATTGCCGAGAGTCTCGGATTCCCAGTGAAGTCAAAGTTGGTTGTTGTTACAAAAAGAATAACATTTCTGGATACAGTATAATGGATCATAGTATATAACATAATTCAGTAGTCTGTACAAGGGTGAGCCCCGACGCGTTTCGACCAATTAGGTCTCTTCAGGGGGCATAATTTCTAAAAGATAATAAAATAAATAAATAAATAATAACAACAATTTTGACTCCACTGGGAATCCGAGACTCTCGGCAATAAACACTGTTTTATATATATAACATTTATTCAATCTATTATTGCTGCGTATAGGCCCACTGGGGAATCTTTCTCTTTCGTGAACTAGACATGTTCCAGAGACTTGTTGAAGGAGAGTTGACCCACCTGGCCCGCAGCTGTCACAAGGTTAACCACCCGCCCAATTTGTCTTGCTTGGAACAACAAGCTTTAACATCGTTGAAATCAGACTTTGACATCACAATCAGAAATGCGGACAAAGGGGGGGCGGTAATTGTACTTGACTCATCCACATACAGGGATGAGGCTATTTGTCAACTATCTGATCAATGTACATACCAACGTTTAAAATCTGACCCCACGGCAGCATACACACATGCTATTGTTTCACTATTAGACAGAGGTGTATGCGCCGGGATCTTTTCAGATTCAGATAGTAAGCTTTTTGTTCCGTCCCACCCCATAATGCCAGTTTTTCACCACCTACCCAAAATCCACAAGGGCATGAATCCCCTCACGGGTAGACCCATTGTGGCCGGCATAGGCTCGCTTAACGAGCGACTTGGGGAATGGGTAGACAGTTTATTACAACCCCTTGTATGCGAACTCCCGGGATACCTGAGAGACACCAAACACCTACTATCCAAGCTCAACGGGTTTTCCTGGGAGACACACTTTAGATGGATGAGCTTTGATGTAGCCAGTCTTTATTCAAGCATTCCTCACCATCTAGGTCTGCAAGCAGTTTCTCATTTTTTAAAAGAGTCTGGCAAGTACTCACTAGTTTTACAGGAGTTCATTGTCCTGGCTCTTGAGTACTTGCTTACCCATAACTTCTTCATGTTCGACGGGGTCTATTACCTCCAGAGATGCGGGGCCTCCATGGGAGCTAAGTTCTCACCATCCCTGGCCAATCTGTACATGGGATGGTGGGAAAGGTCCCGCATCTTTGGATGCGATAGCCCCCGCCGAGCCGATACCATCTTATATTGTCGCTACATCGACGATCTGCTTGTCATCACCTCTGATGCATCTGCAGACCTCGACCTATGGCTATACTTCTTGAATGACAACACTTTAAATCTGCGGTTCACCGGTATTTTACAACCTGTGACCATAGACTTTTTAGATGTTAAGCTCACAGGTAACAACGGTCTAGTATCTACAGGCTTATTCAGGAAAAGCACAGCGGGCAACGCTTTACTGCGAGCCGATTTATCCCACCCCCCACACACCATTAAAAGCATCCCCTTTGGACAGTTCCTCCGCCTCAAACGTCTTTGTACCTCATCCACAGATTTCTCTAGAGAAGTCAAGGAGATGGCTTCTAGATTCAGAGCTAGGGGTTACCCAGCTAAAGTAATCAATAACGCCATCCTCAAAGTGGACCGTATCCCCAGAGCTTCATTGCTAACTGATAAAAGCTCCAGGGTCAGGAACACCCGGCTCTTTTCCAACGAGTCTGTCCCCATTTTCTCCACCGCATTTAGTGTGGAATTCTATAAGATCAGACACATCATCACCAAATACCTACCAGTTCTACTCAATGACGATACGTACCAATCCATTTTATCTAGAGGCATTAGAACAGTGAGCCGCAGAGCTCCCACATTGGGGGGGGTCCTGTCACCCAGTCTATTTCAAACCAGACACAGCTCCCTAACTTGGTTACACTGCAAGGGTACCTATAGATGTGGCAAGAATGGCTGCAGGTATTGCCCCATTATTGGGACTGGACAAGTGGTGCATTCATGCTCCAACGGAAGGGACTTCAACATTAAACAATTTATTAATTGTAACACAAAGTACCTTGTATATATCATCACTTGCAGTACCTGTAATGTCCAGTATGTCGGTAGGACCACGAGAAGATTAAGGGACAGACTCAGCGATCATTTATATGACATCGAAAAGGACCATGGGACCAACGTAGCTAGGCACTGGAATGTTATACACCATAAAAACATTTCCAGTTTATCCATACAGGGTATAGAAAGAATTACACGTTCAGCTAGAGGCGGTGATACATTCAGACTCCTGTGCAAACGGGAAGTATTTTGGATTTTTCACCTTAATTCTAGACTGCCTAGGGGACTCAACTTTGAATGGGATGTTTACCATTTCTATGAGTGAAACCACTATTATATTTTTCCCATATATGTCATACACTTCTAATGTTGTACTTATAGTTCATCTATTTGTTTATTCATTTATTTTAAGGTGATCAATCAATGAATCTTTATGCATGTTATGCCCATACTATACCACTCAGGCATTACACCATATTGTACTATATTGTATTGTACTGTACCATTATAATACATGCATTTTTCAGACCACTTCTACCTTTTAACGAAATATCGGAAATTATTGTGCGATTTGTCTTGCACATTACATATGCTCCAAACGCACATACATATGCACACATTCCTTTACATTGTTTTCTGTGCCCTCTCTCATTATTTTCCATCTGTTTTCTTCACCTTCCCCTTTTTCTTCATTACATGTTGAAATTAAACACACAACACCAGTTGTGATTTATCCCTATATAATATCAGGGTTCTGCGCTCGTGGCTCCATTCGGGCTATGTTAGGCGAATATGTTTATACACGGGACCTTTTTAGATATGCCGACGTATATAATATTCCACTCTCCTGTTTAGATCACAGGTTTCACTTTTATACTAATTATCGGCATTCTCCCTTTCAGTCCGTGTTCGCCTAACTACAATTCCCCTCCCCCTTTCCCTCCCCTCTTCCCCATTCCTTTTCCCTCGTCTCCCTTCCCGTTTTCCAATTAGCCCGTGTGATGTCACTTTTGTATGGAGTCGGTGCGGTCTTTTCTCTTCAGTGAGACTGCCCGATGTTATGCACTGACTATGACATAAGAGTAAATACTAAAAATATTTTCTCATCTGTTTTTATATTGAATTTTTTATATATATACACATTATAACATATTACCATAACATTATTGTTACATTCCCCTTTTTTCCCCCCTTCTTGTTACCTTGCTATGTTTATACCCATATGCATTAACCACACACACTCATTGAGTGTGATTTTAAAGAGGATTTTCCTTCCCCCCCCCTTTTTTCTGGGTCTTAAATCTATATGCGTTTTAAAATTACGTTCATTTTTACATGTAGATCCATTAAAACATGCCGATTGCACCCAAGTAGTCTCTGGTACATCCAGAATAACAGTTGCAGTCCAGCCGGACCTTTGAAAAGCGATACACTTGGACGACATAATCGATTGCTCTTCTATGGTTCATCAATATTGCTCATGCCGTCCACTCGCACACATTTGGGTCCTGGCCGTTATATATAAAGGTGCCCTGTAGTAGATCTATCACCTTTTTCATTTTTAAAAATAAAAAAAGATACTTCTACACTTAGGACATCAATATATCTCTGCATACTTTTACCATACCCCAACAAGGCCTTTTATTATTATTTTTTTTTCGTTTTTATTTTTTTCTTCGTGTTGTTTACCCATTCACTTGATCTTCATCCATTTCACGATCACATGAATATATGAATGAGACACATTTGCATTCATGAACACCTGTTCACTGACACGTGTTTTCACGGATACATAACATTATGTATACACTCGTTTCACAAGTTGACATTAATTCACAAACATGTTCACAATGTGGTCCATATGGGCACATATCCCGGCACAATATTTTATTTATTTTATTTTTTTTTGTTTTTGTGTGTTTTTTTTTTCTTGTTTTTGTGTTTATAAATTTTTTTTCTTGTTTTTGTGTTTATTTATTTTTTTTTTGTTTATTTTTATTTATTTATTTATTTTTTTACAACAATTTTTATTTTATTTTTTTGGTTTACGGGCCATATGACTGCTTCGGCATACTAAACACTATTTTGGCTATATATATATAAATATATAGACACTTAAAACCAGTCTATTTTATTTTTCACTATTTTTTACATCCACTCTCACATTCACCTTTATATATATATATATATATATATATATATACATATATATATATCCCTTCCCATTTTCATGCAATCCTCACATCCACACATACACAGGTTCTTTAACCGCTTCAATACTAGGCTTTTATACCACCTCCATACCGGGCCTATTCTGACACTTCTCTCCTACATGTAATAATCATCATTCTTTTGCTAGAAAATTACACAGTACCCCCAAACATTATATATGTTTTTTTTAGCAGACACCCTAGGGAATAAAATGACGGTCATTCCAAAGTTTTATCTTGCAAGGTATTTACGCAATTATTTTTCAAACGCTTTTTTTTGTAAAAAAAATTGTTTTATGAATTAAAAAAATAACAAAACACTAAAGTTAGCCCAATTTTTTTGTATTATGTGAAAGATTATGTTACACCGAGTAAATAGAGACCCAACATGTCACGCTTTAATTATGCGCACACTCATGGAATGCCGCCAAACTTCGGTACTTAAAAATCTCCATAGGCAACGCTTTATTTATTTTTTACAGGTTACAGTTTAGATTTACAGAGGAGATCTAGTGCTAGATTAGTTGCTGGCACTCTAACGCATGCGGCGATACCTCACATGTGTGGTTTAAACGGCGTTTACATATGTCGGCGGGACTTGCGTGTGCGTTCGCTTCTGCACGCGAGCTATCGGGGACAGGGGCGTTTTCATTTTTTTTTTCTTATATTTTATTTATTTTTACACTTTTTTTCATTTTTTTTTTTTTTCCACTTTTATTCCTATTACAAGGAATGTAAACATCCCTTGTAATAGGAAATGTGTGTGACAGGTCCTCTTTATGGAGAGATGTGGGGTCAATAAGACCTCACATCTCACCTCCAGGCTGGAAACCATGAGATCGGTGAAAAAAAATTCACCGATCTCATGAATGGTGACTTACAGCCGCAATCGCGGCTTTGTTTACATACGGGGACCCGGGCGTGACGTCATCAGATCGCGCCCGGGTCCTCCGACGGTCATAGAGATGACTGGTGACCATCTGGTCACCAGTCATCTCTATGCTTCCTGCCGCCGCCGACGATTCGTTCTCCGGGCCCCCGAAGGTACAGGTAAGCCCGGAGAAGCACCGGATGGCGGCGGGAGGGGGGGGAGCGGTTCCGCCGCTTGATCGTTCTTACAGGCCGCGGGAGGGGACATCCCCCCCCTCCCGCGGCCTGTAAGAACGATCAAGCGGCGGAACCGCCGCTATGATCGTTCTTACTTTGTGCAGAATCGCCGGCTGAAGAGATGGATATCTGGATGATGCCTCTGGCTGCAGGCATCGTCCAGATATTCGCCTGCAATACCCAGGCCGTCAATTGACGGCCACTTAGGATGGTAAATCCCATCCCAGGCCGTCAATTGTCTATGGCTGGGTATTGAAGTGGTTAAGGGTTACCTTCTTTATGTTAGTGTTGACTTTCAGCCTGCACACACTTGACACTCTGATTACACCCATTCAGGATGTCTATCACAACTAATTAACTTTAAGTTGCTATAGGCTGAAGGGAGTCACATGTTTTATTTGGTATTTTGGGGTTTAGTATAAATGTTTTTGTGTTAGCACCATACCATAGCCATGACTAAGCACTGATCGAGTGCGAAACGCGTCGGCTGTCCTGTTTTCTGTGATTGCTGTGACTGTACATGTTTTTGGATTTACAATAAAGACAACTTTTTTCGTTTGAAAATCCTTGGAGTGCGGCCGTCCTTCCCTCTTTTCTTCATCATCATGTTTTGCAACGTGATTTTGCAGTTAAAAAAAAGCGTCGTTTGCGTCGGGTCATTCATAATTATAATAAAACACACCCCCTACTAGTTAATTTGAATTACACCCGCGTACGCCGGCCCATTTATGATACGCCGCCGTAAGTTACAGCGGCATTTCTTTGTGGATAAGGATACGCCGCTGTGGCTTACAGCGGCGTAGTGTAAATGGGATATGCCGCGCGGGCGTCCCATCTTTGTGGATCTGGCCCTACATGTTTTTTTGTATGTAATTAAAAACGATCGTGTGTGGGTTTCAGAGCATTTTTACCGATGTAAAAAATGGGCATAAAAAAATTTGAACCTGCTATAATTTTTCACAATGTTTTTAACGTCGTAAAAAATGGTCGTGTATGGGCTTTAACGACGTGAAAAAAACGCGAAAGCTCAGAAGCAAGTTATGAGACTGGAGCGCTCGTTCTGGTAAAACTAGCATTCGTAATGGAGTAAGCACATTCATTACGCTGTAACAGACAGAAAAGCATGAATCGTCTTTTACTAACACAAAATCAACAAAAGCAGCCCAAAGGGTGGCGCCATCCGAATGGAACTTCTCGATCCAATTTTTAGGTGTTGACAAGGTCCTCCTGGACCTTCATGTAGTGTATATCTGCCCTAATTTGAAAACTGCTAGTCTGGTTAAATTTTGAGAGTGGGCTATGAATACACTTTGTAGACCCCAGCCCGCAATCTTTTTAGGCAATTTTAACATTTGGTCTGAAGACCACAGTATCAAGGAAGTGAGAGATTTTTTTCACTCCTGTGATGAGATGGGACTGTTGTTTTTAACAACGGGGCCCACCCATCAGTCTGGCCATGCTTTAGACTTGATTCTCTTTAGAGAAATAAGTCATAATTTCAAGGCCACTTTGACTATTTCATGGACAGACCATTGTGCTGTGTCATTTCCTAGTTTTTACTTATTAAAGGAAAAAATTTACACCTCTATAATGAAGGACTGTTCCTTCAGAAATTTTAGGGAATTCCCACTGTAACGAGACCCTTGCTCACTCGGTTCCGCTCTCCCGACACTCTTCTGCTACTATTGGATCAGACTGCAGATCGCAACGTCTGATGGTTCGGTCATCCAAGGCTCCAGGATCCAAACTACAGCTATTTGCCATTCGGAATCCATTAGAACAAACACCAGGCAGGCTGTATCTAAGTTTAAACAGGAAGACCCCTTTATTGGAAGCACACAACACACCACCCCCAACAACCGCTTTCCTATTGGTCAATTGTAGAGTATATGCAGTTCTCCTTCAGATCCTCTTAGCCATGTAAATGAGGACTTGAAAATGGGTTCAGCAGAGATTGGTACGATAGCTTGAATAGAAGGACTGCTATGTGTAATGAGACAGAAGCCCCAGGGGGCAATCAATGTACACAATAGCCAGACACAGAAAAATGGAGCCGCCTGGAGCCTTAAGACAGGGCAGAAGACCCCCCACTGTGTAACAGATTTCAAGGAGGAACACTTCTGCATTCCAAGAACCATGACAACACTTCCCCTGGGAAACAGTCCAACAGCCACAGTGGGACCCCGAATGGGTCAACTCGAGGATGTTGGAAAAGTAGTCTTATGCCGCGTACACACGGTCGTTTTTTGTCTTGTAAAAAAAACGTTATTTTTTCTCATGAAAAAAATGAAGTTTTTCAAACTTAATTTTAAAAAACTAAGTTGCCTACACACCATCATTTTCTGAAAATGCTCTTGCAAAGCGCGGTTACGTACAACACGTACGACTCTTTTCCATTCAAGCTCGCGTCATAACTTGCTTCTGAGGATGCGCAGGTTTAAAAACTTCGTTTTAGCGTACACACGATCATTTTTTACGACACAAAAAATTACATTCTGAAAAAACGTCGTTTTATTTCATTACAAAAAAGACTGTGTGTAGGTGGCATTAAGGTTCCAGGTCTGTCTGCTGGGATAACCCATCCTCCTTCCTGTTTTGAGGCCCTGGCCCATAATCGGAAGGCAAGAGGCTCGCATTCAGTCCTCTCCAAAAGCCCCTGTCCCAGCTAGGTCTGTCACACATCTCCCCCTTTAGTAGGAGACTAACACAGGAGGAAACCCCAATGCCGGTACACTTTTGTGTCAGCGAGGGTGGAGAAAGCCAACAATAACGGAAAGGAACTTTTTAGAATTGTCCAGGAGTTTACTTCCCCGAGGGCACTTCACTTAGAAGTGGAGGTTTCCTCCCAGACAGCCTAAATGTTTGCCGACTTTTTTGTCAGGAAGATAGAAAAAATACATCTTGGCCTAAAAATATCAGCAGAGTTGAATGGTTGGTTAAATAAATGCCCCAATTCAGCCTAATATTAAGCCAGCTTTACTTGACCACCCTCAGTTCTTTTTTAAAGATATGACAGCGGACTTTGTCCTGGGACTTATTTCCCAGGCCAAGGATTCTGCGCCCCCAAGTGAGCCCTGCCCCGGTAATATTTTTAAAGGGGCCAAACTAGTTCTGGCTCCGTACCTCGCTAAACGTATTATTCTTACATTTTAAGAAGGAACGGTCCCCTCTTTTTTTTTTTAAGAATGCTATTGTTACGCCTATTTTGAAAAAGGTTGGCTCCGACCCACTAGACCCATATAAATCCAGGCCCATTGCTGGTCTTGCTTTCCAGGCAAAAATAATTGAAAAGTTAATCTGCGGTCAGCTTTAAGCCCATGTGGAGGAGTTTGACCTACAGGACGGGTGTCAATCCGGGTTCCGTCCCAAACATGGGACGGAGACAGCCTTGGTCGATGTTTTGGACAACTTACTGTCGGATGCGGATGGGGAATTTCACTTCATCTTGGTCCTTTTAGATTTGTCCGCAGCATTCGACACGATAGACCATCAAATCCTTCTTTCGAGACTTCAGGAGGTGGCGAGGGTAAGTGATCCAGCCTTGGCTTGGTTCGCTTTGTTTTAGGAGGATATGGAGTTTAGGGTAAAAATGGGGGATCACTACTCCGACCCTAAAATGACGTGGTGTCCCCCAAGGTTCTCCCCTCTCCCCCCTCCTATTTAACATCTTCGCCCTCTCCTCGCCTTGATAGCGGGGATGGGACTCCGTTTTCAGTCGTATGCTGACACACAACTCTTTTCCAGAATTTCGGCCAACTCTCCTGCGGCAGAGGCTGGGTTAATTGAGGGATTGGACGCCATCAAAAGATGGATGGGGCTTAATTTCTTTTTAGCTCAACCAGGCCAAAACGGAGGTGCTGCGGTCCGGCAACATTACGGGAGGGGTTTGTGTGTTATCATGGCCTGACGAAGGTGGGGAGTTTCCCAAATCTGTATCTACGGTGAGGACGCTGGGTGTCCACATTAATGATATATACAAAATGCCCCACAGGACTGTATGTTGGGGATAGGTCAAATCCTTTGCCAATAAATGAAATGCCTGCCAAACACTAGGCTTGTTTGTTTGAATCCCAGTCACTATACTACCTGCATAGAGTTTGCGGGCCAGATTCAGAAAGAATGTACGCCAGCGTATCTCCTGAAACGCCGCCGTAATTTCAAATGTGCGACGTCGCATCTTTACGCCGATTCAGAAAGCAAGATACGCTGAAAAACATGGCTTCAACCGTCCGACGTAACTTGCCTACGCCGGCGTATTGTGGGCGCATAGCTACGCTGGCCGCATCCGGCGTTCCCATTAAAAATATGCAAATGAGCTAGATATGTCAATTCATGAGCGTAGTTGCGCCCGGCGTATTGATATACGTCATTTACGTAAGATGTTCGACCGGCGTAAAGTTACCCCTGCTATATGAGGCGCAGGCAATGTTAAGTATGGACGTCGGAACAGTGTCGAATCGTACGTCGTTTGCGTAAGTCGTACGCGAATATGGCTGTGCGTAAGGTACGTTCACGTCGTAGGCAGTGTTCGACGTATCTCTAGCCGACGTGATTTTGGAGCATGCACACTGGGATATGTCCACGGACGGCGCATGCGCCATTCGTTTGGACCCTCATTTGCATGGGGTCACGGCTCATTGTAATACAACACGCCCACTACAAGCCTACTTTGAATTACGTGCGCTTACGCTGGCCCATTTACACTACGCCGCCGTAACTTAGGGTGCAAGTTCTTTCTGAATACGGTACCTGCCTCTCTAAGTTACGGTGGTGTAGTGTATATGAGATACGCTACGCCCGCCGAAACATAGGCCATTCTTTCTGAATCTGGCCCTGCATGTTCTCCCTGTGCTTGTTTGGATTTACTCCCACACTCCAAGGACATGCTGGTAGGTTAATTGGCTTCTCTCTAAGTTGGCACTAATATGTGTATGTATGAATATAAGTTAGGGACCTTATGCTGGCCATACACTATACGAAAATTCGGCCAAAATTCGGTAGTTCAGAAACATCTTTCGTTTTTCGAACAGTTAATGGGCACAAAAACGAAAATCGTTGGGACGTTTTTGAGCCGAAAAAACGAAGGGCAAGTTTGGAAATTTTCTGCCGAACGAATGGACAATTTTTATTTATTTTGTTGCTTGTAAATACCTTTATTTTGTAGTCCTTCATTACTTCCTCCTCCTTATTAGCCTAGGCTATTAAGTCACAAGGCTATTTGCAAGGGTTTCTGGGATAGGCATCATGTTTCCCAGTAGTCCTTGCAAACCTGATTGAAACCTATTACATTGCTTGTGCAGCACTGAGCATGTGCGAGATATGCAAAGCTGAAATCCAGGAAGTCATACAGTCTGGCTTCATGATGCCCACACTTAAGATGGCCACGGTCTATTTCTAGATTATAATCTAAATGCTGTAACATCCTAACAAAACAGACCTTACAGACCAGTTTACAGACTAACTTTACTAGAATACATTAAGCTTGTGTATTACAGGGGTATTTATATTTAAAAAGTGAAATTGTGGGTGGAACTCCCCTTTAATGTGTTTCCCATCCAAACTTTCTGCACTGGGTATATGTAAAAAAAACGAACCAATTTTTTTTATATATGTTCACTGAACGATTTATCGGTCATTACATGATGGCACCATCGTTTGCGCTCACGACCGAACGTTCGTTCGGACGATTTTTCATGGAATGTATGGCCAGCATAAGACTGTAAGCTCCTTGAGGGCAGATACTGAAATGAACGTACAATTTATATATTTGTAAAGAACTGCTCACATTTTCCTTTTGCTTCTGTGAACACAACATACAACTATTATATAACATCCAAAACACAAAATCACAGTGAATAACTCTGACTTTGTCTCTCACATATAAACATGTGCTCTACATTAGGTTCTTAGCAGGTTTAGCTGTATATACATGCAAGTTATATTAGCTACCTAGGACAGGTTCTAGCTGGCCAGCTACAAAGTGAACCAACAATGCACTAGCTTAAAGAAACACTTTAGAAAATAAAAGACAATCCTTTACAACCCCTTTAAGCTCAATTACTATTCAAGTGTGTCAAGAAAAATAGTTGTTTTTCATTAACTGATGCATTTAATTGCTTCTCCGGTATGGACAGTTAGTATAAAATAACCTTTATTGGAGGAAAGGACTGTACTTGGACTTCTCATCTCAATTACTCCAATTACTGTACAGTCCCAATCTCTTTCTTTATAGACTGAAAGAGGGGTTTTTGCCTGAGTTATTCGACTATACTGTTTGCGGATCCCATCTTGTATACATATAGTAAAAACACCTTTCCTCAAATAAGGGATTTTAAGTGGACCACAAACAGTGATGTATAAAAAAAGTCAAAATGTTATTGACATATACAAAGAGCTAATACATAATGAAACATCAAACACAGAGGTGATTTAGATAAAAACAAACACATATAATTGGGGATATATAAAAAACAGCTAGGAACAGAAGCCCATCCATCCATCCTGGATGGTTTTTATATATCCCCAATTATATGTGTTTGTTCTTTCATTATGTATTAGCTCTTTGTTACGTCAATAAAATTTTAACTTTTTTCATACATCACTGTTTGTGGTCCACTTAAAATCCCTTCTTTGAGGAAATGTGTTTTTACTATTCTTATAACCTAATCATTTACAATAACCACTACTAATCCAGTATGTCAAGAAAAAGTAGTTGCATTTTTAAATAGTAATATTTCATTGCTCCTCCTTGTAACTTTTGTATAATACAGTGGAACCTTGAATTACGAGCATAATCCATTCCAGGAGAATGCTCGTAATCCAAAGCACTCTCATATCAAAGCGAATTTCCCCAAAGAAGTCAATGGAAACTAAAATAATTTGTTCCGCATTGACTTCTATGGCATGCCATACCGCATGTGGCCAGTGGTGGGGGGTGCCGGAGATCCTCGGAAATACTCCGAAAGGCTCGGGGACACCTCGGCTGAACTCGGAAAACCTCAGAAAGGCTCGGGAATGGAGTTTTTCTGAACGACTTAGCTCGGCTCTGGCGCCCCCCACCTTAGGCCAAATGCAGTACTAAACACCGCTGTGGCTTGAATCCTGCTCATTTAGCGAGACAACACTTGCAAACGGAGTCAGGATTTTTTTTTTAAACTGTGTTACTCGCAATCCGAGGTTTCACTGTAATGTGATTTTTAACAAATTTCAAAAATGTATAAAGCCTTTAACTGCTTGCCGACCAGTTATACGGCGGCAGGTCGGCTCTGCTGGGCGAGATCACTTATCTATACGTGATCTCGCCGAGCAGCCAATACGGGTGTGCGTGCCCAGCGGGCGCGATTGCCTTCGGGCACCCGCGATCGCTCGTCACAGAGCGAGGACCGGGAGCTGTGTGTGTAAACACAAAGCTCCCGGTCCTGTCAGGGGAGAAATGCCTGACCATCTGTTCATACAATGTATGAACAGCGATCAGACATTGCCCTCAGTCAGTCCACCCCCCCTTCAGTTAGAACACACCCAGGGAACACTTAACCCCTTCCCCGCCCCCTAGTGTTAACCCCTTCCCTGCCAGTGGCATTTTTATAGTAATCAATGCATTTTTATAGCACTGATCGCTTTAAAAATGCTAATGGTCCCAAAAATGTGTCAAAAGTGTCCGAAGTGTCCGCCATAATGTCGCAGTACCGAAAAAAAATTCCTGATCGCCGCCATTACTAGTAAAAAAAAAATATTAATAAAAATGCCATAAAACCATGCCCTATTTTGTAGACGCTACAACTTTTGCGCAAACCAATCAATAAACGCTTATTGCGTTTTTTTTAACGAAAAATATGTAGAAGAATATGTATCGGCCTAAACTGGAGGAAAATTTTTATTTTTTTATATATGTGTGGGGATATTTATTACAGCAAAAAGTAAAAAATATATATATATATATTTTTTTTAATTGTCGCTCTATTTTTGTTTATAGCGCAAAAAAAAAAAGAAAAGAAAGCTCTATTTGTGGGAAAAAAAGGACGCCAATTTTGTTTGGGAGCCACGTCGCACGACCGTGCAATTGTCAGTTAAAGTGACGCAGTGCCGAATCGCAAAAAGGGGCCCGGTCATTGAGCAGCAATATGGTCCGGGGCTGAAGTGGTTAAAAAGAGATCTAAATTATCCCAGAAAGGTTGCATCTTTAAAGTAGTATGTAGCTCAAAACTAAAAATCTAATATATTGCAGCTTACCAATCACTAGATGGTGGTGGGTGCATTTGTTTTCTCTTATCAGGCTTTTTCGCTATGTTTTTACCTGGTGATCTGGCCAGTAACACAGAGAGTGTCCCCACTCTGGATGAATGAGAACAGGGAGCACCTCTGAACAGCAACATTCTCATTCAGGTTAGAGTGGAGTGTTACATACTAGCAGATTCAAATACACTATACAAATTGAAGCTCAACTCCGCCTTACACCTTAAAAACCGCATTCAGTTTTTTTTTCTTTTTAGAAAACGGAAAATGTTATCAAATATTTAAAGCAGAAGTAAACCCATCGATTTAACAGTTTCAAAAAGCAATTATATTTCCGGCATGCAGGATTGCTAACTGTCACATTGGTTGTGCTCTCAACCAAACTGTCAAACCATCCAATGGCTGGTGTCATAACTGATCACATGTGCAGCATCATGGCAGTTGAAGATTCCTTGCCTGAAAATTAGGGATGTCCCGATACCGATACTAGTATCGGTACCGATACCAAGCATTTCCAGAGAAAACTTGTATCAGGCGACACACATCGGGCGACACATGGGAGTGCCTCGAAACACATCAAAAGTACACCAGAGTGCCTCGAAACGCATCGGGCGACACACGGGAGTGCCTCAAAACGCATCAAAAGTATGCCAGAGAGCACCAAAAATACACCAGAGTGCCTCTAAATGCATCAAAAACACACCAGAGTGCCTCTAACTGCATCAAATATAAAAATCAGAGACATTAAATAAACTAAAAATACACCAGAGTGCCTGTAACTGCATCAAATATAAACCAGGGATCGCAAATAAACAAAAAACACACAGGAGTGCTTCAAAATGCATCAGCCGATAGGGCCCTTCTCTGTCCCCCCCCCCATCCCCCCTCTGTTAGCCCCTTTTCCCAAGCTGGCCAGTCATGTGATCGCAATCTCGGCAGTAAAATTAGGTATTTGCAGCATCAAAACCCTTGCATCGGGAAACGGATCACTGCTTGGCGCATTCTGAGAAGGAGGAGAAAAGTACTTGCTTGAGCATTGAACTGGGCCTCCGTAATGATGAATAGTCAGGTCTGCTTCAACTGTCTTGACACCTCCTATCCAGCCAAAACTACTCAGGCTGGCCAGAAGAACCCCTTTTGAACTAGTAGGTCATCTAGACTGACGACCCAGAGAAGGGTGGAGAGACCTGAAAGGAAGACACACAAACTGAAAATGTCCATCTCCCACCAAGACTGAGTTTCTTTAAATTCAACACTTGTCTACAGTATTCTTTTTACGAGACAGAGGACAATAAAAGCCTGTAATTCTCTGTTGAATCATTCCCTACAGCAGCTGAAAAATACTAATGTACTGAGAGAGGACATCCACCTCCTGAGCGTAATCTGCTGTTTTGGTCAAGGTGAAGAAATGTTTTGGAGGGTAATGTCTGAACCACCAAAACTAACTACGTTTTACTGTAGAAGGAACCCACAGATCTTCAAAAATTGGCTTTACCATCTGTGCGCACAATCAGTCACCCAGCCCCCCGCCACACTAACCTGGGGGGGTGTCATGGATCAGACGTACACAAATGGATGAATGAAAGAAAAGGTTCTTTATTAAAAACCAAACAACAAGGTTAAAGTCCAAACAGATGAAAACAGGCAGGAAAGTCTTCCACCGGAGCCAGGATCGATAGCCAGGGATAGGAGTCAGTCCAGCCAGAGTCTGTAACCAGGAAGGTGGTGAAACAAAGCCAGGGATCAGGAGCCAGAAGGAACGTCCGTAGAAGCCGGGTCGGTAACCAGAACAGCAGCACGATGACGGTAGGATGTGAGACAAGTCTTAACACAGAGGCCCAAGCAAGGGAGTGCTGCAGCAAGCGTGGTATATATATGCTGAGCATCCAGCTCCTCCCAGTGGGAAGGAGGAGCCGCAGGGAATGGGAAGTTACAAGAACCTCAGAAGCAAGATGGCCACCAGCACATGTCAGTGATGAGAAGCTAGGAAGGAGGTAAGTTCATGACAGTGGGAGGGGGGGGGGTATCTCCCATCAACAAGACTCTTGTAGAGGATGAAGGGATTGAAAAGGACCATATATCAGCATATAGGAAGACCTGCCAAACATGACAGACTGTGGCCCCCTGGCTTGATACGCCAGGACTAAGCCCTAAAAAGCTTGTTCAGATGAGGCTTCTGCAATGCCCCTAAAACTAAAGGTTCCTGTGGGCCCTGAAAATATAAAGAGTATTATAATGATAAGGGGAAATACACAAGAGGGTATAATTGCTTTACACCAGGAAGAACGCCTTGCATTACTGTGTGTAGTCACAGGCAGAAGAACAGGAAGTGAGGATTTCTCAGAAGAAATAAGGACATTTAAAGCAAAAATGGAAGGATGAGGTAAGTGAAGGAGGACTGCACTAAGGTAAAGGAAGCTATTTAGGGAAAACATTTTTTACCTTTAAAACCCCTTTAAACACTGTTATACAGCAATCAAGAGCCGGCTGCAAGCACCATCTATCTGCATAGCAAATTGAGCACATCCAGGGTTGAGCAGTGGTGAGTCTCTTGTAATAGTCACAACTTCTGGTTAGAGGGAAAACCTTGTCATCATACAGGCACTTATAACCACCCTGCCTGAGGACAAGTTTGTTGACCAAGGACTGGGCTTTATAGCCCTCTTCATTGTCACTGAATGCAGCACTGCCTAGGGGGGTACATTGATAACAACAAATGTGTCACGGTCACTACCGTGCCAAACGGACAGCGAGGTGTGGTCGCGCCCCAGGTGGCTCTGGGTGGAATTGAACCCAGGACCTCCCCGTTGCTGCTCTGGGTCTTTTCCTCTAAGCCACTTCTCAGTTGATATTCTGCTTGCTGTCCGTCGGAGCCTGGTTCTGAACTATGTGCTGATTGCCTGATCTCCCTACTATCTGCACTTGTCTATCCTGGTCCAGCTGAGGCAGGTTTCCTAATCAACCAGGGTATAAAGCCCTGCCTCACTATGAGGGAGGCGTCAGTTCATTGTTCTCTGATCGTCCTGTCTGCCAACGGTTCCTGTGGTTATCTTCAGCTACAAGACTGACCCCGGCTTCTGACCTTCTTGGCTACGTACCCTGGAATGCTGCTGTCTCCTGCCCTTTGACCCCGGGCCGGTACTTTCGGACTTTCCCTGCCTTCTCCAGCCCTTGACCCACGGCTTGTACCCCGTCTGCTCAGCTACAAGACTGACCCCGACTTCTGACCCTACTCTGAATTCTGGAATCCTGGGCCCGGCTATACTTGACTATCCTTGGCTAATCCCTATCTGGCTCCTGTGCACAGACTCACAGCCCAGGTAGTGTCTTACCTTATTGCTGTGGGTACCTGCAAGGGTGAGCTTACAAGTCTGCAAAATGGACTCCCCTCAAGGTAAGCCCTCACAAAATGCTACTTCATCCAGAAAATCTGCCCACCAAGAGCACTAATAACCTGCTCCTTCAGCAATTCATAAGTAAAGGTGACATCAAGATCCTGGTTCCTTACTGTATTGTGCTTGCTACAAAGTCCTGCGTTCACTGGCTAACAAGCTCCCCCTGCCTCTCGACATGAATCTCTCAGATATCCGTCAATTCATTAATCGAGGACACAGCCAACAGAAACTGAATCCTCCCTATATAGAATAACACTGACAAAATTCAAAATGGTAGTGTCCACACCCTTGCAGTGCTGTAAAGTGTGCATTACTGCAAATCATGTTAAATGTGTTAGCACATTGCAGTGCCATTCTCTTACCCAGAGATGCATTTCCTTCCTAGGTAGCGTATAATTTTGCTGTCACAATCAGTTGTCGGGCTTGAAGACCAGTAGCTAAAGCAGTTGCGGGACAGGTATACATGAAGTCACTTCTGGCAGATGACACAGGCTCACCTGAGGTGCAGAGTCTAATGCCCCGTACACACGGTCGTTTTTTGCGATGAAAAAAAACGACGTTTTCTGTGAAGTAAAAAACAACGTTTTTGAAACGTCACTTTTCAAAGACAATTTTGCATACACACCATAGTTTTTTCACAAAAAGCAAGGTTACGTTCACCACTCTTTTCCATTGAAGCTCGCTTCATAACTAGCTTCTGGGCATGCGCGGGTTGAAAAACGTCGTTTTGAACGACGTTTTTGCTACACACGGTGACTTTTTGTGAAACAAAAAACGACACAAAAAATTCAAGCATGTTGGAATTTTTTTTTGGTCATTTTTTTGAAGACAAAAAACGACGTTTTGCCCACACACGATCAATTTAAATGACGTTTTAAAAAACGTTGTTTTTTTTCATCGCAAAAAACGACCGTGTGTACGCGGCATAAGTACTAGCTGGTGTTCACCAGAGCTCCTGATGGTAAAGATGGATTTAGCTGCATGTTAGTACCAGGTCGCAGTCCTCAGGTTTGCCTCACAAGGGTGTGAGCAAGCCGGGTCCAGTAGCGGATGAGATAAGGGTTAAACAGCAGCGTGGTCAGTAATCAAGCCAAAAGGTCGGGTAACAAATAGTTGCAGGTTTGGATTAGGCAGTAGAGCAGTCAAGGAACAAGTCAGGGGTCAATCACAAATAGTAGCAAAATACAGATGGCAGCAGGGACGTCAAATGGCAAGGCACTTGCTGAGAAGGCACAATAACCTGGCAAGGAGGAAGTGCAATGACAAGGCTTTTATAGGAAGTTCATTGGAGGAGCAAGGGGTTCAAGGTTCAACAGCAATCAAGAACAAGGCAGAGTTGTCCAATGGATCAGATAGGATTTGTCCAATAGATCAGGCAGGGAGCTGTCCAGCACCCAAGATAGCTCATTGGGAAGCATCAGCGCCAGACATAGAAGAGGTCCCGGGTTCAAGCCCAGGTCCTGACATTTGCTGCTACTTACTGGTGTAAAACTTCATATCATTACTGCCACTGCTCTTGAATCAACCTCTTCACCTTTCCATTCATTGTGGAATATGGAAAGCTGTGGCTTGGAAACTTTAAGTATGTTTGGACTTCGAAGGCAGTCACCTGGGTCATCCCATTATGGGCCTGCTGAACCACCGTAATGAATGATTGAACCCAAGAGGCACTCAAAACCTGCTTAGCCTCTTCAAGGAGGACAATCTTCCTCCTACTTTTGGTGAAGCTAGGTTTAAGGCAAGGGTAAATGGCTTGCATAAAGGTGCCCTCAGAGCTGGAAATAAAGATGGCTGCGATGGGCTTGGGGCCTCCCTGGTTAGCAGGGCTAACTGTGATGCCCTAAACTCATCTGCAGAGCTGCGTCATTGACGTTGTGCCTGGAGAACTCAGTTAGAGACTCACTAAGCACTTGCCAATAAAGGGCCAGATTCACGAACAGTTAGGCTGGCGGATCGAGTGATCCGCCAGCCTAACTGTGACTTTGAGCCGGCGTTTCTGTTTTCTGTAACCAGAAAACAAGAAACGCCGGGTTGAAGTTCCGATGCGAGCAGCGTAACTGAGTTTCGCCATCGCATCGTTACTTCAACTTAAAAATGGCGCCGGGGGCGTTCCCGCCGATTTACGCTCAAAAAATATGTTAATGAGCGGAAATCGGCAATTCACGATCGAATTCCGGCGCGACGCAATGACGATACGACGTTTCCGGACGGGATACGCGGCGCATAGATATACCTACATGGGGTTGGAGTATCCTATGTTAGGTATAGGCGTCGTCATCGCGTCGGGAAAAAAAAGAAAAAACGTTGCTTGCGTAAAACGGTCATGAATGGGAATGTGACGTCATTGACGTTCATTCACAGATTTTGGAGCATGCGCACGGGGATGTTTTGACACTCGACGCATGCGCAGTACGTTGGCGGCGGGATCGCGCGTAGTTAGCATACTACACGCCCCGTACCCGCCCAATTTGAATTCCGCCGGCTCATTTGCGATGCGCTGCCGCAACTTTAGGAGCAAGTGCTTCGTGAATGACAGCACTTGCTCCTAAAATTTCTGCAGCGCAACGCAAATGAGAAGCGTTACTCCAGAGCAAAGATGCTCTGGACTACCTGAATCTGGCCCATAGAGCCATGACTAGCTGGCTCACAGCATTCAATGCCCTTAAAGAGGTCTTGGCAGCAACATCCACAGACATGTTAGTCTGAAATGAATGGGATCAAATAACACCACAATAGTATCATATGTGAATTACACAGAATTGTGCTGCTGTTCCTGTGCGATTCACATGCAGGTTATAGTATGAACTAGGGCTTATTGCAATTAATCTTTTTCATGTATAATTTGTAATTAATATATGTACTAGGATAAGTCATATTTGTTCACTATACTTGCAGGCTCTGGTTCCCATATTGAAGTACTACATAATGGCTGTGCTTTATTGCTCTTTTTTACAGGGCAAGTCTATGAGTCAGCTGACTCTCTGAAAACAATATATTCCCTGTTTGTGTCTATATTTAACACAAGAACAAAAAACATTTAAAGTGAACTTGTGCCCAGACTTTGGACATTCAACGATTCTGCTCAACACTCAACACCATTGCCTAATGCAGTCCCAATACAGGACAATTCAAAATAAGTTTGTTCCCTACGAAGCAACTTCACACCACTGCACTATGGTGGTGTGCGCTAAAAAATAATGCTGCATGCAGTTCTTTTTCCAGGGGTAATGCAGTGGGACACAATTCACAGCATAGCACCGCACTGTGGACAATAGAGCTTAAAGGGGTTGTAAAGGTAAAAAAAAATCTCATAATAGCATATTTTACCTTCGTGCAGTCCTCCTTCACTTACCTCATCCTTCCATTTTGCTTTTAAATGTCCTTATTTCTTCTGAGAAATCCTCACTTCCTGTTCTTCTGTCTGTAACTCCACACAGTAATGCAAGGCTTTCTCCCTGGTGTTGAGAAAGCCTCTTGAGGGGGGAGGGGGCGAGCAGGAGGGTCAGGACACCATCTACTTTGCAGATAGAGAAAGGAGCTGTGTGTTAGTGGGCGTCCTGACACTCCTGCTCGTCCCCTCAAGAGGCTTTCTCCACACCAGGGAGAAAGCCTTGCATTACTGTGTGTAGTTACAGACAGAAGAACAGGAAGTTCATTTACAACCCCTTTAAAGTAGAACTATAGGTCATTTTTTTTTTCATTTTGGATAGAGCAAGGGAGGGTGGTAAACCCTGTCAGATGTTTTTCGCCATCTCTGTCTCATTGCGGAGATTTTCCTTCACTTCCTGTCCCATAGCCAAACAGGAAGTGAGAGGAAATCCCCGCAAATTAAAGAGGAACTGCAGTCGGCTCATATAATTTGTAATACAAACATCTTCACCATTGTAAAGCTTCCCTCCAACCACTTTGCATATTATTTTATATATGCTGCGATTCTGTACTTGCCAAATATTCTGCAGAAATCTCCCTCCAGTCTGGCTGCAACCATTTTAATTGTGGGCAGCTGAACCCGCTGCCTTCTTCACTTCCTGGATTTACACAGACACACGCCTCCAGCTCTCATTGGCCCTCTTATGACCCATCCCCCCTCCCTTCCTGGCAAACTTCTACGGGAGTGAGAGACAGAGCTGTGCATGATGTCATTAGCCTAGGCCAGGGATATTGTCAGGTCACCTGTGGTCAGATGACAAGTGCACCCCGTTGGAGTGAGGGGTGCACCACAAGGTAGTGAACCCTAAAGCAGACTGCTGCGGATGGACAACAGAGTGGATATGGAGGAGAGATTTGCTGGGGCACAAACAGGGATCCTACAGAAAGATTGAGCCCAAGATTCCCCAGGGTGCAGAGTCTAAGATCCAGCTGGTATTCACCAGAGCCTCTAGTGATGAGGGTGGCCTTTGCTGCAACTGGATCCAGGTCGCGGCCCCCAGAGTCCCCTAGATCACGCTCCGTAGGGAGAGAGGGGACGCAGCTGCTCAGGACACAAGAGATAGTGAAGGGTAAGCCGAGGTTGGGTCAACAAGCAGACAAGGGTAACCAAGGGACAGGGTCACAGGCAAACAGGAGTAGTCGGAGACAAGCCAAAATCGGTACACAGAGATAACGTAGCACACGGCAAGCAGGAACACAATACTAACAAACAACGTTGATCAGCAAAGCAGACCTGCAGTGCAGTGGTTAATATAGAGTTCCTGGCATGGCCTGGGGTGGAGCCATACAGGGAGGAGAGATGATAAAGGCAGCCAGATAAGAGAGTCTGGCCTCTAATGAACACCCGGAGAGAAAGGTAAGCTGCCAGACATAATACATATCCATGACAGATATGCAATTAGCGGACCTCCAGCTGTTGCAAAATTACAAGTCCCATCATGCCTCTGCCTTTGGGTGTCATGCTTGTGGCTTTCGGAGTCTTGCTATACCTCATGGGACTTGTAGCTCTGCAACAGCTGGAGGTCCGCTAATTGCATATCCCTGGCCTAGGCTAATGACCAGACAAGAAACAGGAAGTGGGCTGTAGAAGGTATTTACTGGCAGAAAAAAAAATAATGTTGTACTATCTGTCAAAAACCACGAATCAGACGGACACAGAAGTAAAGTTAAATCACACTTGTTTAATAAAAAAAATAAAAAAGGGTAAACCATAGTAAGCGTGGTCAAATCATAGCCAGAGTTCAGTAACTGGATCGGGTAGTCGGCCAAGTCAATGTCCAAGAGCCAGCAATAAAATAGCAGTACGGCAAGCAAGATCTGTAGCCAGAGGTAACGTAGTCAAGCAGGTCTTCAACAGGAAGGCAGGAGAAAGTCTCTTGTGATGTTAACAAAGGCGAAGGCGAGGAGCAAATGAACTGGAAGGCTTTAAGTAGGAGGAGCTGACGAACAGGATCATTAACAGTTGGATCACTGTGGAGAGATAGGAGCTGGCAATTAGCTGACAGCTAAGCTTCCAGCACAGAGAAGGAAGGGCTGAGCCCAGCCATGACACTATCCAAAGTTAAAACAAGAAGGGTAGAAGATTTAATAGATGGAAAGATGAAAAAATTACTGAAGTTACGCTTTAAGGGCCCTTTCACACGTGCGGACCGTTTGTCCGTTTTTTCATACGTCCGTTTACGGATTAAAACGGACTGCAATGCTTTCCTATGGGATAGCGGACGTTAGCAGATGAGCATCCGCTAACGTCCGTTAACATCCGTCTCCGTTAAGCTCTGTTTTTTTGAACGGAAGAAAACCCTATTTTTCTTCCCTAAAAAAACGGAACGGACGAAAAACGGACGTTAGCGGACGATCCGTTAACATTCGATCCACTGACATCCGTTTTTCATCAAAATATGTAACTTTAATATGCATACAATATGCATACATTACAATTGAATTTACCCTTTGAGCCAGGTAGTGGTCTTTAATAAAGTAACATGCTTATTAAGCACATGCTGCCTAGTGCCTGGAGAGAAGAGACAGTGAAATGGCCAGAGATGTGTCCCATGAACGGCTCATCCAACTTGTCCATGTCAGGTCTGCTTTATGGGACAAAAGAAGCGGAGAATACAGTGACAGAAACACCATTAGTATAAAGTGGGAAGAAATTTGAGGAGGTCACACCGAACTGGTTGTCACTCAGCTGTAAGCAGCGTCAGATACGTGGTAAGCAGTTTGTGGGATGGGGGGTGGGTTGGCATGGTAAAACTTGTAGTCCACCCATATGTCAGCATCCATATGCCTGCCACGATTTGTTGGTTGTCCACTTGTCATGTCACATCACCTGCCACAAGTTGTGGATTCTCCACTTGCCACGTCACCTGCCACAAGTTGTGGATTGTCCACTCAGCTCCACCTGAACACATTCAATGTTATCCTATGTGACCATGTACACTGTCTTGTTTATTGCCGTTTATATGCAGTTGCGTTGAACCTCTGTAAGATTGGGGTGATCAGACTCCAGCAGTAGGTGCGTTTTTTAGTGAGTATGCCAGTCTAGAACTAAATTTTTAAGGGCCTGGTAGCCCACTTATATTTAAAAGCACAAAAAGTTCACAAATACATCAGTAGCCCTTACGGGGGGTTCCACCATTACTGTATCTTGCATACTCAACACTTTAGCCTCCTGGCTTTCATTCTTGCCTGTTTCAGGCCTTTAGCCTAGGCCTTAGGTCTGTTTCTCAGAACAAACAGAGTTTTCTAGAGTTAAGCTCACACCTAGCTCACTCCTGATCAGCACCTTGCTGCTCAATCACCAATGACATCTGCCTCCTGCAGACATGCATACTCTGGCTGCACCCATGCAGCCTCTGACACCTCTCAGAGTGATGGGAGTTCACCTGACTCCCAGGAATAGACTTCCTGTCTGTGGGGTGGGGCCCTGAGCTATAGTCAGGTCAGAACTAAATAGCCCAACACACAACTGTCCAATCAGTGTGTCTTTCTCTCCCAAATCTGGCGTGAACCAGCATGGTACATGGTCCCACCGCCACACTTCATTTTTCTTAAAGCAAAATAATCAATTCAGACGCCAATGATTTCCACGTTTCAGACAAAAACCCGGCGTTTAGCCACGTTTTTAAAGGTGACCTATTTTTTTTACATTAGAAATCTCAGAAATTATGGCAAATGATGAAAAAACATTAAAAAAAATGTAATTGCTTGCATTGCAAACAATCCACAACTTGTGGCAGGTGACGTGGCAAGTGGGCAATCCACAACTTGTGGCAGGTGACGTGGCAAGTGGGCAATCCACAACTTGTGGCAAGTGACGTGGCAATCCACAACTTGTGGCAAGTGACGTGGCAAGTGGACAATCCACAACTTGTGGCAAGTGACATGGCAGTTTGATGCCTGCAGCTACAGGCATCACCCCGGTATAACCCCTTCAAGCCATGAACGCCCCTCCATTCTCCTAGTCACTGTATACACGGGGCCCCTCCATCCCTCTCCTAGTCATAGTCACTGTATACACGGGCCACAGCCCTCTCCTAGTCACTGTATACAAGGGGCCCCTCCATCCTCCTAGTCACTGTATACATGGGGCCTCTCCATCCCTCTCATAGTCACTGTATACACGGCCCCTTCATCCCTCTTCTAGTCATAGTCACTGTATACATTAGGGGCCACATCCCTCTCCTAGTCACTATATACACTGGGCCTATCCATCCTCCTAGTCACTGTATACACTGGGCCTATCCATCCTCCTAGTCACTGTATACACGGGTCCCTCCATCCTCCTAATCACTGTATACACAGGGCCCCTCCATCCCTCTCCTAGTCACTGTATACACAGGGCCCCTCCATCCCTCTCCTAGTTACTGTATACATGGGGGCCACAACCCTCTCCTAGTTACTGTATACACGGGGCCCCTCCATCCTCCTAGTCACTGTATACAAGAGGCCCCTCCATCCTCCTAGTCACTGTATACACGGGGGCCACATCCCTCTCCTAGTCACTGTATACACGGGGCCCCTCCATCCTCCTAGTCACTGTATACACGGGGGCCACATCCCTCTCCTAGTCACTGTATACACGGGGGCCACATCCCTCCTCCTAGTCACTGTATACACGGGGGCCACATCCCTCTCCTAGTCACTGTATACACGGGGGCCACATCCCTCCTCCTAGTCACTGTATACACGGGGGCCACATCCCTCCTCCTAGTCACTGTATACACGGGGGCCACATCCCTCTCCTAGTCACTGTATACACGGGGCCCCTCCATCCTCCTAGTCACTGTATACACGGGGCCCCTCCATCCTCCTAGTCACTGTATACACGGGGCCCCTCCATCCTCCTAGTCACTGTAATCTAGGGGCCCCTCCATCCTCCTAGTCACTGTATACTAGGGGCCCCTCCATCCTCCTAGTCACTGTATACATGGGGCCCTCCATCCTCCTAGTCACTGTATACACGGGGGCCACATCCCTCCTCCTAGTCACTGTATACACGGGGCCCCTCCATCCTCCTAGTCACTGTATACACGGGGGCCACATCCCTCTCCTAGTCACTGTATACACGGGGGGCCACATCCCTCCTCCTAGTCACTGTATACACGGGGGCCACATCCCTCTCCTAGTCACTGTATACACGGGGGCCACATCCCTCCTCCTAGTCACTGTATACACGGGGGCCACATCCCTCCTCCTAGTCACTGTATACACGGGGGCCACATCCCTCTCCTAGTCACTGTATACACGGGGCCCCTCCATCCTCCTAGTCACTGTATACACGGGGCCCCTCCATCCTCCTAGTCACTGTATACACGGGGCCCCTCCATCCTCCTAGTCACTGTATACACGGGGCCCCTCCATCCTCCTAGTCACTGTATACACGGGGCCCCTCCATCCTCCTAGTCACTGTATACACGGGGGCCACATCCCTCCTCCTAGTCACTGTATACACGGGGGCCACATCCCTCCTCCTAGTCACTGTATACACGGGGGCCACATCCCTCCTCCTAGTCACTGTATACACGGGGGCCACATCCCTCCTCCTAGTCACTGTATACACGGGGCCCACCATTCTTCTAGTCACTGTATACACGGGGGCCACATCCCTCTCCTAGTCACTGTATACACGGGGCCCCTCCATCCTCCTAGTCACTGTATACACGGGGCCCCTCCATCCTTCTAGTCACTGTATACACGGGGCCCCTCCATCCTTATTCCTCACAACAACCCGAGACCCACCCCACCCCCTTCCCCGCGGTCACATGACAGGGAATTGGTTGAGCATTGACGTCACGACGGAAGGTCAGAGAGGCTGGGAGAGGAAGTGAGAGTGCGAGGCCTCGTCCGCCATTGTGGAGAAGAGAGATCCTGTCCGGAGAAGAAGAAGAAGAAGGCGAGCCGGGGCCGAGGAGCGCCAGAGACAGGAGGCGGAGCCCCTCCCCCCCCACCCCCCGTATACAGAACCCGGGACGTGTCCAAGGAGCCCCATCTATAGACTACGGATGTGTGCGACCCCCCTCTACATGAACGACCAGCCCTCTGCGGGCCTATAGACGCTGCGATACCCCCCACCCCCTCTGTGCACACCCCCCACATACACACCGACATCGTACGGAGCACAGGCCGCTCCGCGGGAGAATGTCTGCCACCAGCGTGGATCAGGTAACCCCGGGAGGAGGAGGCCGGGGGGATGGGGGAGATCATCACACAACCTTCCATAGGGGATCACATCTGTCTTATCGAACACCTTACAATCGCACACAGGTTTCCCGTACACATCACAATCTGATTGGACAATTTCACACAGGTGCCCCATACACCTTACAATCTGATTGGACAATCTCACACAGGTGCCCCATACACCTCACAATCTGATTGGACAATCTCACACAGGTGCCCCATACACCTTACAATCTGATTGGACAATCTCACGCAGGTGCCCCATACACCTGAATGAATAAATGAATGAAAAACTTATATAGCCCGGCACATGCGAACCAAATTGCCTCTGGACAATCTCACACAGGTGCCCCATACACCTCACAATCTGATTGGACGAGCTCACATAGGATCACCGTACAATCAACCTTAGAGCCACCAGATCTATGTCTCAGGAACACCACCTACCTGAACTATACAATGTGTGTCCAAAACTATAAACACCAACCTGAACTATCCAATGAGACAGGACCCCCGATCTACATAGTTGGCAGTGCTCCCCACACACTGTACAATCTGCTTTAGATCAATCATCAACTATATAGAGGAAGAGCCTGCCTGATTGGATGGAAACACAATAAATAGGCGTGTTCTCGTATCGCATAGTTCTGATAAATCCCCAACTAAAGGGATCAATACTCCTTTCCAGGCGTCTTCATTGGCCGGTGTGGGGTGATGTCACTCCTGCACATGAGCAGAAGACTGTCATCCCGGCGCACAGCGTTTGCGCCAGCTGGTGTATTACAGGTAGGTTGGTGTGTTACAAGTCTCCTCTATTATAAAACCTGAACAGAGGAACTTTAACCACTTGCCAACCGCCCCATTGCTACAGGGCAGTATATATATATATATATAGTCTGCCCTTCCAGGGAGGGGGCACACAACCTTTCTGCTGTGATTGGTCACAGCAGAAGCCGGCCATTGGATGTCCATCGTCACCCGTTGAACCTTGAGGAGAGAGCTCTGTTTATGTAAACAATGCAGTGCTCTGTTGTGTCAGCAGGGAAGTGATGGATTTTCTTTCTCTGCAAAGCAAAGAATAAAACCAATCACATCTCTTAGTAAAGGCAGCACACAAACACCGGCTAGGCTCACATATTAACCCCTTTGATTGCCTTGGCTAGTTACCTCCTTTTCTCGCCAGTATCATTAGTACAGTGACAGTTGATACTTTTAGCGCTGATCACTGTATTGGTGTCACTAGTCCCCAAAAAGTGTCAGATTTGTCCTCCGATCTAAGTCGATGATTGCCACTATTACTAGTATACAAAAAATAACTGGGATATTACTAGAGACACTATAAGTTGTGCATAAACCAGTCAATATACGTTTATTGGGATTATTTTTTTTTTACCAAAAATATGTGGCAGAATAAATTTTGTCTTCAATTTATACGATTTTTTATTTTTTTTTACTTTTTCTTATTGGATATGTTTTATAGCGGGGGTAGGCAACCTGGGCCCCTCCAACTGTTGTGGCACAAAATTTCCCATGAGGCATTGCAAGGCTGGCAGGTACAATTACTCCCAGAGGCATGATGGGACTTGTAGTTCTGCAACAGCTGGAGGCCCCAGGTTGCCTGCCCCTGCTTTATAGCATAAAGTAGTATTATTTTTTATTTTTCATAATTGTAGATATTTTTTTTATTTATTGCACAAAAAATAAAACCGCAGAGGTGATTAAAAAAAAAAAAAAAAAAAAAAAGCTCTTTGTGGGAAGAACATGGCATACGTTTTTACTTGGGTACAGCGTTGCATGACCGTGAAATTGCCAGTTAAATGATTGAAGTGCCGTATTGTAAAAGTGGACCTGGTTATGAAAGGAGGTAAATCTTCCGGAGGGCATGTGGATATAACAAACATTTAGGCCTCATTTCCACTGGCGTTTTTACAGCCACGTTTTTTACAGCTTAAAAACGCCTGTCCATGTTTATTTTAGAAAAAAAAAATTTTTTTTTTTTTTTGGAGCTGGAGCTTTAAAAACGCCGCGGCCGCGTTTTTGAGCGTTTGTGCGCGTTTGTAAGCGTTTTTTTGTCTGGCGTTTTTACAGCTCTATTGCTGGAGCTTCAGAACGTACTGGCCCCGTGTTTTTTTTGCAGCTTAGCCATCTACAGCTCAAAAACATGGACAGGCGTTTTTAAGCTGCAAAAAACGCTCAGAAAAGTGGCTGTAAAAACGCCAGTGGAAATGAGGCCTTATACTCTCCTAGGTGGGTGCTGCATCTTTCCCCCTCAGACCAAGAACTGAGCGATCAAACAACACGGATTGCTCAGTTCCTGGTCTCCAGTGAGTCTGTGACTGTTGGTCGCCGGCACTCTGCTCCAAGTGTTCCCAGCGGCTTGATGAGAGGCTGACAGTCCTGGCATCTGGGTGGCTCAGTGATGTCAGTCAACTTTAGTTACAGGGAATGCTGCCAGTCCTGGCTTCTGGGTGGCTCAGTGACGTCAGTCGACAGCAGGCTTTAGTCACAGGGGACGCTGCCAGAGCCATTTTTTGTATCTTTTTGCACACATGCAGAAAAAGGTAATTTTAGGTCTGAGGATTACATAAACCCCCCCACCCAAAAAAAAAAAAACATATTTTCTGAAAGCAAGACACCCAAGAGAATAAAATGGTGAGCGTTCCAATTATGCATTTCACATGATATTACCGCAAAGATAAATTTAGGGCACACAAATACAATAAATTACCCAATTTTATAGTAAAATATAAAATTAGGTTGTACCAAGTAAATGAATACCAAACATGTCAAATCTTAAATTTGCGTGCGCCCGTGAAAGTGCAACAAACTTCAGTTCAATAATTTCCATAGGCAACCCTTTAAAAGCCCCCTGTAGTGTTATGGAGGAGGAGATCTAGTGCTAGAAATATTCCGTAATGTGTATCGCAATCCGTTTTCATGCGTAGGCACCCCTGATGCGTGCGTTTATATTCACACGTGTATGTGTGGGGTTGACTGGCCTCAAAAATATTTTTGGGGGGAATTTATGCGCTTGGGTGTAACTTTCATTTTCTACAATAAATTTGTTTTCTTTCCCCTCACAAAGGGGACAGGTCAGCAATAAGGAGGGGAGGAGAGCAGCGGATCCATGGTGGGGGGCGCTGTTACTGGGAGTGTCTGAAAGCAATCGGGTGGCAGTGCAGCTAATTTAAAAGATTAGGTAGGTCCTTAAAATGTAAGTTTCCCTTTACAGAAAAATCTGTAAGGAGAACTTACACTGGACCCCCCCCCCCCCCCAGTCTCGCTGACCTATCTCGCTAGTTCCCCTGCTATAGCCGTGTCACGGATCCGGGGCTTAGAAATACCCTCAGTTTTCACTCTTCTCCCCACTGAAAGGACAGGCTGTGCGGGTTCTGATTGGTCGTATTGACCAATTAGAATGCCCATAAACATGCCTCCTAAAGGGGTACGTTTTGGAGATTAACCACTTCAGCCCCGGAAGCTTTCCCGCCTTAATGACCAGGCCATTTTTTGCAATACGTCACTGTGTCCCTGTAATTGACATTTGCGCGGTCGTGCAAATGGAGATTTTGGTGGCATTTGATTTATTTTATTTTTTTGCTCTATAAACCAAAAAAACAGCAATTTTGAAAAAAAAAAAATTTTTTTTTTGCTATAATAAATATCCCCAAAAAAATTCTTAATCAGTTTAGGCTAATATGTATTCTTCTACATATTTTTGAGAAAAAATAATTGCAATAACTGTATATTGATTGATTTGCACAAAAGTTATAGCGTCTACAAAATATGGGATATATTTACAGCGTTTTTTACTTTTTTTACTAGTAATGGTGGTGATCAGCAGTTTTTAGCGTGATTGCGTCGGACAGATCAGACACTTCTGACACATTTTTTGGACCAGTGACGTTCATACAGCAATCGGTGCTATAAAAATGAACCAATTACTGTATAATGTCTCGTTTCCACTGCACGGTTCGGGTCAGTAATTTTGGAGCGATTCGGATGGGGCCGGTCTAATCGCTTGAGCGTTTCCCCTGCAAATCAGACCGTGAGGGACCATTCAGGGTTTAGAAAAAATCCCTAGCGCATCCACCAATCAGTGAGATGCATTTGTAGGTCCGCCCTAACCGAACCGTTCCACTCTCTCTGGTCCCTCATCTGAAGCAGGACCCTTGCTGGTTCGGTTTTACGGTACACTTTCATAATGGAAACACCCAAAATAGCGTACCATACCGATCCGCTCAGTGGAAACGAGGCATAAATGTCACAGTGGCAGGGATGGGGGTTAACACTAAGGGACGATTAAGGGTTTAAATGTGTTCCCTGGGAGGTGTTTCTAACTGTGGAGGGAGGGGACTGATTGGGAGTAGAGAGAGATCGCTGTTCCTGATCATTGGGGAACAAACAATCTCTCTCCTCCCCTGACAAAACGGAGATCAGTCGAATAAAAACCAGTAGTGTGCTGTCTTCAGTGCCCACCACCTTCATATATTTATATACAAAGCTTACTGGAGACTATAGGACAGGGATATGCAATTCGCGGACCTACAGCTGTTGCAGAACTACAAGTGCCGTAAGACATAGCAAGACTCTGACAACCACAAACATGACTCCCAGAGACAGAGGCATGATGGGACTTGTAGTTTTGCAACAGCTTGAGGTCCGCTAATTGCAAATCTCTGCTATAGGAGGTCTGACACCTGGCTATGATCTTGGCATCCTCAATAGATCTCCCCCACTTCAGTCATCCAACAATCGTGAGCTCAATAGTACCCAATATATAGAGAATTAGAAGGGAGCTCCATAGTGCACCTTTTATTACATAAGGGGAAGGTACTGACATCATACAAACAAAAAGGCATGTCTAGGCCTGCCTGATGGATAGAGATGATAGGAGAACCTACCCATTTTATCCTATTACATGGTTTTTAATAAATCCAAAGTTGATTGTACAGCCAGGTTGCAATATGTATGATGAACGGTCACCTGGCCATACACTATACAATCTGATTGTACAGTTGGTTTTATATACAACAAAACTATATAAGGACAAATCAAAGCGATCCATTTAACTAGTATCCAGTCAGGCAGACCCTTGCACTATATAATTGAAGGAGAATATTCAATCAGATTGTATAGTGTGTGGTCATGTCAGAATGTATTCATGGTCGGAGCCCCATTGCAGGGATGTTCACCCTCTAGTGCCAGTTGTATAACTTGGTTTGGTGTTTGTCGGTGCCACTGACTGATGCATTCCCTTGGATCAGGGATCCTCAAACTACGGCCCTCCAGCTGTTGTGGAACTACACATCCCATGAGGCATTGCAAAACTCTGACATTCACAGACATGACTAAGCATGATGGGAATTGTAGTTCCTGAACAGCTGGAGGGCCGTAGTTTGAGGACCCCTGCCTTGGATAGTATATGGGTGAAGTCCAGAGAGATCATTTGGGGGAAGAACCTGACTGATCATTTCCTTTCCTGTGTGTAAAAGAAGCATTCTACTTCCCTCATGCTTGCACGCCAATGGGAACAAAACGTTTGAAATAAATCGGCTGCACGCCAATGGGAACAAAACGTTTCAAATAAATCGGCTGCACGCCAATGGGAACAAACGGCCTTCACAAAGCTTTATTATTCCAGGACAAGAACACACAAGTCCACCCAGACCAAGCCTCACTCGCATGTTTCACCTAAACGGGGTTATTCACAGAGAGATCCATGATTGGAGGATAAGTTCACCTTCTTTCTGGAGCATTTTACATGTTGCACCCATAGCTAGGGTGTAGTGTAACGTGCTCCAGACCTACCCCCAACCCTTCCTGTGACAGCAAGTAGTCCTCTCCTCGCACCTGCTGTCATATTTAGAAAGGGCTCCGCTCTCACAGAGCCACTCCATTCATTCACAGGGATCTGCGAATGAGAAACCTACAAGTCCCATCTGCCATCACCACACAGGAACTTGTTTGATGTGACCACAAGCATATGGATTTGCTCGCTCATAGTTCATTCACACTCTTCCTAGCTTGCACGCTGACAGTACGTACAGAGGTAGAGGGCTGAAATTGTACCTGTGATCTGCTGATCGTGGGTACAAAACTTTGCTGGCCTGTTTATAAAAAAAAAAAAATGCTGATTTAACCTGCAAAAGTGCATTTATAATTTTCTTGCAAAAAGTGTACTTTGCCTTTTCAAAGTGAAGTTCCGCCGTAATATATTTTTTTCTTTAAGTCAGCAGCTACAAATACTGCAGCTGCTGAATTTTTACATATGGACACTTGCCTGTCCAGGGCACCCGCGGTTTCGGCATCCAAAGCTGATATATCCCTTGGCTCTCGGGTGCTGCTGACGCCATCTTCGGTAAGGGAATCAAGATGTGAAGCCTTGCTGCTTCACTTCCTGGTTCCCTACTGCATATGCGCGAGTCGCGCTGCACGGTCTGAATAGTCCCTGCTATCTTCTGGGACCTGTGCATCTCCCAGAAGACAGCAGGTGGGGGAGGCGCCAGACACGGCGTAGATATCCATAGACATCTATGCCTGGAAGTGGGAGTAAATACCTGTATCTGCTACCCCCTCCCCCAAATGTGACATCGGAGGCAGGGAGGATTCCAAAAAGCGAAAGTTCCATTTTCGGGTGGAACTCCACTATAAGCTCTTTTTGGGTGCGTCTTGGTTTGGGTGGACCCTTCTGTGATCTTGTCCTGGAATAATAAAGCTTTGTGAAGGCTAATGTCTTTGGAGTGTGCCTGATTAACTTGATTCCTTGTGGGGACCATTGACCAGCTCCATTGGCTGGAATTTGTATGCAGTTCAGGAAAATCAAGTCCTTTGTTTCAGGTCAAGCAAGTGGGTAAACATGACGGCCAGGCAGTGAACATTTTCAGGAGAGGGCAACCATGGAATCCTCAGTGGTGTACTCGTGAAAGTATTATGTTGGTTATAACTGAAACTGGACAGGTTAAGGAACGCTACCTTCTAAAGCTAATTATTTTTTTCTTTAGTGGTGGCGGAGGGGGGGGGGGGGGGTTATAGGCAAAAGGTTTCTGTAGTTAAAAATATAAATAATACATGCTGGTCTATGGAGTGCAGCATTGTCCTCCCAGCTACAATCCTTCTTTATCGCTCTTCTCCCATACTGCCTGCCATCTAAAGCCTCGTAAACAAATGGAAAAAGAAAATATGGACAGCCGCACTCCAAAAAACCTTGATGGTTGTCTTTATTTAAAAAAGGAAAACTGCACTACAAGTCACAGCACACAACACGGGAGTAAAAGAGCTCACGCGTTTCACACTATAAATTAGTGCTTAATCATAGGCCTCGTACACACGATCGGACTTCAAACTTTTCCGTGGATTTTTGTCCAAAGGGAGTTGGCCGGGCAAACCCATAGCATACACACACTCTGAGTTTTGTTGCTGAAAAGTTTGTCCGTTTGCAGAGTGAACTTTTGTCCGATGAAAACCGAAAAAGTTTGTCTGATGGAGCGTACACACTGTCGGATTTTTTGGAAAACCTGCTCATTTTGAAATTTGTTGGCAAAAAGTCCTATCGTGTGTATGGGGCTTTAGACTGATATCTTGCACATACAGGCACACCAAGAGTCTCTTTGGGACTTGTGAAAGATCTGAGGTGTGTCTGCTAGGGTTGTCCCGATACCGATACTAGTATCGGTATCGGGACCGATGCCGAGTATTTGCGGGTGTACTTGTACTACCGCAAATACCCCCGATACTAAAATAGAATACTTGTCCCCCATATTGCAGCCATTGCCTGTCCCTCATACTTGTAGATATGGTGCCGCCGCTGCCGCATACCGCCGTTAATCCCCATGCATTATAGCGTAGCGTGCATTACAAGCTTTCGTTTTGAATACTTGTAATGCCCGCGCCACCATGTATTGACACTCCCCTTCTCGGGATTGGACGGATCCGTTCAATCCCGAGCAAGGGGGAGTGTCTATGCACAAATCCGCTTATAGACACTCCCCCTTGCTCGGGATTGGACGGATCCCTCCAATCCCGAGAAGGGAAGTGTCAATACATGGCGGCGCGGGCATTACAAGTATTCAGAACGAAAGCTTGTAATGCGCGCTACGCTATAATGCAGGGGGATTAACGGCGGTATGCGGCGGCGACATCATATCTACAGGTATGGGGGACATACATGGCTACAATATGTGGGGGACATACATGGCTGCAATATGTGGGGGACATACATGGCTGCAATATGTGAGGGGCATACATGGCTGCAATATGTGAGGGGCATACATGGCTGCAATATGTGAGGGGCATACATGGCTACAATATGTGGGGGACATGGCTGCATTTGGGGACACATTTAAAAAAAGTATCGGTATTCGGTATCGGCGACTACTTGAAAAAAAGTATCGGTACTTGTACTCGGTCCTAAAACAGTGGTATCGGGACAACCCCAGTGTCTGCACATGCATGAAATCGTGTAAACCAGAGCTTGGCCAGACACTGATAGAAGTCATAAGACTGCCATATACTGCTGATGAGAGAAGGTATTTGGCAGCTTTTATTTACTAAAATAATTGCATTTTCATATACTGTGGGAAACCAGATATAGTGAATGCAGAGTTCTGGGTTTAGTAACACTTAAATTTGCAGGGATTTACTCTCGCTTCCTGTTTTGGTTATGAGACAAGAATTGAAGGGAAAATCTCCCCAATGGGACACAGATGGCAAAAAATAAACAAACCGGTATAATAACCCTCCCTTACTCTATCCAAAATGGGGAAAAAATGCCTATAGTTCTATTTTAAGGAGTGTTGGCTACCTGGCTCCTGAAATTTAACCAGCCCTGAACTAAAGACAAAACTGTTTGATTGAGGCTGGGTTCACATCGTAGCCACATGCTGCTCACAGCAGGGGTCCGGTACTGGTTCAGGTCCGAATTATGGGCTGAAATGCACCAAAAAAGGCACATGTTTTTTGGGCACACCACACCGGACCCGCTGCGGAGATATGTGAACCGATCCATAGAGAGCCAGTCGCATTCTCCTGCTATGCAAATTGAAGGCGGAGAAACACGCCTTCAATTTGCATATGTGTGAACCCAGCCTTACTTTTAGCTAGCAATACTTTTATTTATTTTTTCTTCAGATTTCTCTCTATTGAGAGCCTCACAAGCTAAATTAGAGAAATCGACGAGTTTTGTCCAGCCAGGTGGTGCTTATGGGGGCAGCTGCAGCTCAAGTATTTGATCCCTTGCAAATTGCAGTTTTCCCTCCTTACAAAAAAATTAAAGGTCTATAATTGTTTATCATAGGTGTATTTTAAATGATAGAGACAGAATATCAACCAAAAACGCATGATCCAAATGTTATAAATTTAGTTACAGTTCAGTGAGTAAAATAAGTATTTGTTTCCCCTACCAACCAACCATAATTCTGACTCCCACAGACTGGCTACAGTATGTGGTACACAGATTGGTCTTGTCAATTTAAGAAGGTTCTCCTAACGAAAACACGTTATGTGTATAAAAGAGATACTGTGGACGAGTATTTCTTCCATTTAGACCTCACCATCATGGGCAAGACCAAAGTGCTGTCAAAGGATCTCGGGGACAGGATTGTAGACCTCATGGCTGGAATGGGCCACAAGACCATCAGCAAGAAGTTTGGTGAGAAGGAAACGACTGTTTGAATTGGGGCCGAAACAATTAATCGACAACTAATCGATTACAATTTTCATTTTCAAAATCGGCCAGTAACATAATGGGGTTAAAAAAACTAAAATTAGCCCTTTATAGTACAAAAAGCAAATTGCTACTGTAAATATTACTTTCACTGCCCCACATTAAAAAATTAACCCCTTACAGTAGCGATTTGCTCTTTTTGTACTTTTTTTTTTTTTTTAACCCCATTATGTTACCAAACACCTCAGGCCGGGGTCACACCTCTGTTTTTGGTGCTTTTTGCAGAAACACACTGCAGTTCATTTACATGTTTTCCTATGGAACACGTTCACATCCATGATTTTTTTTCAGCTGCTTCGTATTTGGAAAGGGCAAGGACTTTTTAACGCCAAACGGTGCTATTTTTTTTTTTTGGGTTCAATGGAGAAGCTGCAGAAAAGCATGTAATGTGTTTTTGTATTTTGCCCAAGAACAAATTGGCCCCAAAAAATGTAAAAATTAATTGAAACAATAACCGGCCAACTAATAGATTATGAAAATAATCGTTGGTTGCAATGATTGTTCGCAAATGAAAGAAATACAAAATAACCATCAATTGCCCTCTGTCGGATGCTTCATGCTAAAGTTCGCCTCATGGGGTAAGGATGATCATGAGAAAAGTGAGGGATCAGCCCAGAGCTACACGGGAGAAGCTTGTGAATGAGCTCAAGGCAGTTGGGACCATAGTCACCAAAGAATCTGGATGCAAGCGGACACGGCGAGACACAGGCTGGTTGGGAGAAGGGGACAGCAGCAAGCTGTATCGGCGAGACGCACCCTGAATGAGGGGGACATAGGGTGAATGAGGGGGGGGGCACAGGCTGGAAGAGGGGTTACACAGGGGGACAGAGGCTGAATGAGGGGGATACAGGGTGAATGAGGAGTGATACAGGGGGACAGAGGCTGGATGAGGAGTGATACAGGGGGACACAGGTTGGATGAGAGGTTACAGGGGGACACAGGCTGCCCTCATTTACCCCTCTACTTCCCACCCTGCCATCATCCCAGCCTCTCCCTAACAACACCCTGCCAAACCACCCTCCTACCTACACAATTGGTATGGACGAATACCGGAGGTAAAGTATCGGTACTCGTACTCTGTGTTAAAAAAAGTGGCATTGGTGCATCCCTACTAAGAACAGATCGCTACAGTCAAGCACAGAGGTGGCAACATTATTCTTTGGGGCTGTTTCTCTGCTAAAGGTACAGGCGACAAGGCAACAAAGGAGTGGCTCAAGAAGAAGCACATTCAGGCCATTGAGTGGCCTAACCAGTGTCCAGACCTTAATCCTATAGAAAATGTATGGAAGGAGCTGAAACTTTGAGTTACCAAAAAACCTTAAAGATTTAGAGACAATCTGTAAAGCTGAGTGAACCAAAATCCATCCTTTAGATGCGTGCAAACCTGGTCACTAACTACAAGAAACGTCTTACCTCTGCGCTTGCCAACAAGGGTTTCCCCGCCAAGTACTTAGTCTTGTTTTGCTTGGGAATGAAATACTTAATTTACTCACTGAACTGCAACTCAATTTATAACTTTTGTATTGTGTTTTTTAAGGATTTTCTGTTATTCCGTCTCAGTTAAGATACACCTATGATAAAAATGATAGACCATTTCTTTGTAAGTGGGCAGACTTACAAAATCTGCAGGGGATCAAGTAATTTCCCCATTGTATGTCTTCCATTTCCTGTTTAGTCCACATGGCAGCAAGAGAGTGCAAATCTCCCTAAAAGTGCCCTGTTGACGGACAAAAAGGGCCGCTATAACAGTAAAGTGCTGCTAAAACTAGCGATGCTTTACCGCTAACGCAGACCCGTCCCAGTGTGAAAGGTAAATTTAAAGAATGGGCTTTAGATATACTTTTAACCTTTCTATGGGCACCCTTGTTCAGTGTAGCCTACAGTGACAGCAGTCATAGGAGAACATATTTGTTTTTAGCAGCTAATGCAGAGTGCTTTGGGATGACTTCCCTTCAGAAGATGGACCTGACAAAGTCTTTATCTTGGGATGTTCTACATTGAGTTCCAATAAATCTGTTTTTGTCTTTGTGTGTCAGCAGTGTTTTGCTTCCCAAGGAGATTGGTTTGTTATCCACATGGGATCGTTGTGTCCAGAGTTATTCTCAAATTACTCAAATTGCACAATGTAAGAATCCTAAACAAAGTATAGAAGAACTGCTAGAATAACAGGCTTGGGTAACCGCAGTCAGCCCGATGTTTTGCTGCAACCATGGGGGAAGGAGGGAGCTGTCTCTGCCAGGAGAACACACTGATTACTGCTAATGGGTATAATAGCCACCAGCAGTAATCCCATATAAAACCCGACACACTGGTTGTACCGAAGTTGATCGATCAATGGGTACATTCAGCCTGCCCATGTAGGGTTAGAATCTCAGCTGGTCCCTGCTGAACCGACTGAAAATCTAACCATCTATGGCCAGCTGTAGTCTAAAGCAGTGGTCTTTAAACTGTGGCCCGGGGGCCAGATGTGGCCCTTTGCCTGCCTTTCCTGGCCCTTGTGGCACCATTTTTCCCACTGATGCCAATGATGGGATACTATTACACCAACAATCGGGTACTGCCCCTGACTATTCCTGCAAATTCCTCTGATACCAATGATGGGGCACTATTCTTCCCACTGACGTCAACAGAGGGGCACTATTCTCCAATTGATATCAATGATGGGGCACTATTCTTTCCAATGATTCCAACAATATGGCACTATTACCCCCCATTAAAGCCCATGATGGGGTATTGATTATTCCCATTGACGGCATGACATTTTTTACTCCCACTAGCAAAAGTCCGGCCCCCCTAAAGCCTGAAGAGCAGTAAACTGGCCCTTTGTTTAGAACGTTTGGAGACCACTGGTCTAAAGCCTCATACTTGATCGGATTTTCCAAAAGGAATTGTGTGATGACAGACTGTTGGCGGAAAATCCGACTGTATGCTCCATCGGACAATTGTTGGATGGCATGCTTTAAAGGGGTTGTACCTCATCCTACGATTTTGCTTTTAAATGTCCTTATTTCTTCTGAGAAATCCTCACTTCCTTTTCTTCCGTCTGTAACTCACCACTGTAATGCAAGGCTTTCTCCCTGGTGTGGAGAAAGCCTCTTGAGGGGGGAGGGGGCGAGCAGGAGTGTCAGGAAGCCCACTAACACACAGCTCCTTTCTCTATCTTCAAAGTAGAGAGTGTCCTGACCCTCCCTCCCGCCCCCTTCCCCCTCAAGAGGCTTTTTCCACACCAGGGAGAAAGCCTTGCATTATTGTGTAAGTTACAGACAGGAGAACAGGAAGTGAGGATTTCTCAAAAGAAATAAGGACATTTATAAGCAAAATGGAAGGATGAGGTAAGTGAAGGAGGACTGCACTAAGGAAGCTATTTGGGGGAAAAAAATGTTTCCTTTACAACCCCTTTAAAATTTTCCGTGGACAATCGTCTGTTGTGGGATTTACAGAGCATGTGTACACAAGTCCGCAAATGGAAAAAGAAAATATGGACAGCCGCACTCCAAAAAACCTTGATGGTTGTCTTTTTAAAAAAAAGGAAAAATGCACTACAAGTCACAGCACACATCACGGGAGTAAAACAGCTGATGCGTTTTGCACTATAAATTAGTGCTTAATCATAGCATGTACAGAAGTTCGTCGGACAAAAGTCGAAAGCACAAACGCATGCTCGGAATCAATACCCGCCAAACGCAACATTAGGAAAAGATCTGAAAAACATGTAGATTCGTGTTTGTTGGCCGACAATTGTGTGCTGTTTGTATGCAAGACAAATTCCCGGCCAACGCCCTTCAGACAAAAGTCCCTACGCTTTGTCTGCGGAAAATCCGATCGTGTGTACGAGGCTCAACTTGCATTTGTCTGTTGTTGCCTAGTTGTGGATTCTGAATCGGATCTCCTGCACACGGACATTAGCTGCTGTGTCCAGCGCGTATGATGGATTTTCTTAAATGCACAACTTTTATTTTTAGGAAGAATACGCCGTGTGCATATGCGGGTAAATGCTTATGCGGAAGTTTGGCTGTGTACAGTTATTTGTGTTGTCGGCTATATACAACACCTGCAGCTTCCTGGGTGCGGCAAAGCCTTGGGGATTTTACACTTGTCACATAAGAGACATTTCAAATTCTACCAACATTTGCACGCATTTTATAAATGGCCACCTAAAATACACATTCATGCACATATAACCATTTAGGGCCCATTCACACTGTGTATGCCTTGGGCTGTGTAGTCCTAATGCATAGACAAGGCAGTTTGCCATGAGTCATATGAGTTCACACCATTGTGCTGAAAAAAGTAGGACATGCGCTTCTTTTTTCAGCACAGAATGATGTGACGCACTGTGCTTTATTGTGACAAAAAGTGGTGCATAAAGATGAAGAAAAATAATTTTGTGACATTGTAATAAAGGCAGAAAAAAAAGTAAATATTGCAGTACATCCTTCCAATGCATTGGCATTGCTCCCTTTACAGCACACATCATCTGGCACTGTATAAGCATCTGCTGGTGTGAATGAGCCCTAAAGCCAAGCCCATCCCGAAGACCCACCAGCAGTGCATGTTTGAAGGTAATCTCAGATGTAGGGTCGGGGGGGGGAGTAATTTGTGTCTTGGTAATGTGCTTTTACTGTCTGCATGAGCTGTTGGTGGGACTTTAAAGGGTTTGAAAAGTACTCTAGAATTAATTTCTTGCTTTCATTATTAGATCTATTCACTGTCCATGTGTTGAACCAAATTAGGATTGACAGCGCCCTTCAAGGATAGGCAGAACTTCTTATGGATAAGGTTTGCCTATTACAACAGCTAAAACCCAACTTAAGCTATTGTTTAATTTTTTTTTTTTTTTAAAGATTGGGGAAAATGAGTCATTGTCGGGTGTTTGTTGCTGTTAGTTAGGCAGTTTTCTGATTTGTTTCTATATATCTGTAGTGTGAAAAGATTTCCAACAGAGACACACATCCCACTGCACCCCCCCCCCCCCACAGTGCCCACAGCTTATAAATCTTTTTACATTAAAATATTGCCACTATATACCTTTTTTGTCTGAGCTGCATACCACATTCATTGATAAACTGCAGTTTCTCCAGTACTTGGAGTTCAGGAAGGAGGAGATTTTTACTTCGGCCTGTATACGCGCCCACATGTGTGATGTCAATATCATGTGACCTGGCTAGGTCTGAGAACAAGGAAATGTTCTCTCCAGCATAAAAGGCACAACTGAGCATGTGCAGGTTGGCTACCCTGCCTGTGTTAACTGGCCTTCCCAAGATAGATGATGCAGGAGGGGGAGGATCTGTGCATACAGGATGAAAACTGCCTTTTTACACAAAACGTGGCTCAACTACACATTTTTGCTGCCCTCTAATTGCTGGTTTAAATGAGGCCTAATGGTCAAGGTGTAGAGCAAGTGACCCACTATTGTCATTATACAACACCCAGAACTTTAAGTCGCAGCAGCCAAAGGCTACAGCTGGTTCTAGTATCTGGCAGAATATAATTTAAAAGAGAAGTGTGCGCAAAGCTTTTTTGGCCATACTTCAATTTTCAAGTCACATGAGTACACTTATATCTGCCTGCATGTCCAGGCTCTGCAGGGATCTTGACAATAATGTTGGGATCCAGCCAGATACCTGACCAGTAGCTGGCGCGGCCTCTGTGCACCACTGGGAGTTTCAGACAGCCATTCCCGCCCCTTCACTGCCCAGCACTCCAGCGAGCGCTGGAGGGGCAGAGCAGAGAGGTGGTTACTGACAGTGAAGACTAAGAACTGAGTAGTCATGTGATTAGAGCTGATGGGGGACAGCTTCAGCCATCTAGATGAGTATATGTATGGTATTTTTTTTATTTTTTTTCTCTTTCATCCCCACACTCCTTCAACATCTGGATGTAGCTGGCAAACCAATACACAACATCACACACACACAATAAATAAATATATATATATATATATATATATATATATATATATATATATATATATATATATAATTCACTTGGAGTTCCACTTTAAGAATTTCTCATAGCCCGGTGTATTGTATATAAAGTTTGTCATGTTTTTTTAATGTAAAAGTTGTAGCGTCAGAAAGTTAGTTTTATTATTATTTATTTAATAATTAAATAATTAATACTTAATGTAAGTGTTTTTGTATTGATGAATACTTTTAGGTATAGTTTAACTTTAAATTTGTTCTTCTAGGATTAGAACTTTCTGGTCATAACTGCATTTCGATATTTTTTGTTTTTATTTGTTTAGCACATTTGTGTGTTTTGTGGTCCATAATGTTAATAAATTGTGCTATAGACTCTGTGCCCTAAAAACAGGGTTATCACAATATTCTGTTGATGATGCTTGTAAGTGTAGGATTGATTGTTCTAACTTCTAAAGAATTCTCTGTGTATTTAATTCCAGTGACCTTTTTCTTTCTTTTTCTACGTTGTTGCAGAGACCTAAAGGACAGGGAAACAAAGGTACGTCTGTTTTTTTTTTTTGACAAATGGGACTAAAAAAAAAAAAACTTTGGTGATTAATCTTGACTTATTTTGTGACTTTTCCTTAGAATTAAGTTTACTGAAATGGTTAATTTATAAACCTGTCATAAACATGATTTATTTCACTTGGGAAAAGCAGGTACAAATTTAGGTCCCTTTCACACTTGTACGACTTCAAAGTTGCGCGATTTTACCGCGATTTCAATGAATGCCTGTGTAAGTGGCATCAAAATCGGACCAAAGTAGTGCAGGGACTACTTTAAAGTCGGCACTACTTGAAGTGGTGCCAGTATGAATGGTGTTCATTGAAAATCATGGAGAATGACTTGTCATACGATTCTGCAGTACAAAATCGTGAGACAAGTCGTATAAATGTGAAAGGGGACTTTAAACTTCTTCTCTAGTCCAATCCTCCCTATTGGTTAGACCAGGGGTGGGCAACTTCGGCCCTCCAGCTGTGGTGAAACTACAAGTCCCATGAGACATTGCAGGACCCTGACAATCACAGACATGACTCCTAAAAGCAGAGGCATGATGGGATTTGTAGTTTCATCACAGCTGGAGGGCCGAGGTTGCCCACCCCTGGGTTAGACAGAACAATACATTGAGGGAGGCAAGGGGCACATCGTTTGCGGGCTTTACAGGGACTGACCTCCGGTGATGCATAGAAATGAAAGAAGTCCTCCTACCTATGTTATACTGGTTTATCTACATTCCTATTTTTCTCTAGATCTTTTCAAAGTCCAGAATTTATAAAGCTTGTCTGAGCTGACAGAAAAAAGGTGGCAGAGAGCTGAAGTCGCACTCTGCAGAGCTCAGACCTCTGAGAGCTGATTGGAGGGAAGAGCGACACCTCCCTTGCACACAGGAACAGAGCTGAGGCTGTCAATCAGCTGGAGGTCCCTCCCCTGTCACCTTTTTTCTCTTGGTGTCAAGAAAACTGGTCAGTAGGTGGCAGAGGAATGAAGCAGCAGACCTAAATGACATTTGGTGCTCCTAAATGTGATGATTACACGCTATAGTGGGATATGCTTTGTTCATATTTCCTGTGTGGGGTTTACAAACCACTTTAAAGTCCTATAGTAGTTTTGTTTTACATTCCCCTTTTACTACTGCTTGCATTCTTGGTTTCCTGTACTGAATAACAGGAATGGGTGATTATCCTGCTTATCTCCTTTTTTATGTTGCTTTCTTGACGAGAAATACTGATTATCTATTTAGCGGACATTTCTTCATCAAATTGTTCCGTATCTCCCAGATACATGGTGTTCTTGTGTTGCAGCTATGGGGAAATAGTTTTCTTTGTCTATGAGTGTTCCCAGCTGCAAACCTTTGTTTTCACATGGTCTTGCTGATTCAAGTTCCCGTGTTGCAATAGTAAACAATATTTACTCAGTACAAAATGAATAAGACTAATGTAGGTGGTGTAAGCCATAGTTCAATATGAGACTATGCCAAAACTGCTTCAGCGACCAACATGTTTCTAAGCACACTGTTATGTAAAGTAGGTACCAGTATCTTATTTTTTTTATTTATTTTTTAAGTCCGGTTTTACTTAAAGCGGAGTTCCACCCAGGAAAACATTTGCCCATATTGTTTAAAAAAATTAAATAAAAGAAAAACTTGAAAAAAAAATTCTCACCCGAAATACCTGTTGCTATGCGGAAGTCCGTAATCTGCCTCTTCCACTCCGCAGTGCCTTTTCTTCTTGTCCTTCTCCTTGTGAATGGGGCGCGCTGCTTTCTGGGAACTGTGTGTGTTCTCAGAGAGCAGCCGCCCATTCACAAGCCAGCGTGAGACTCACGCAGGCACAGTAGGAAATGGGCAGTGAAGCCGTACGGATTCACTGCCTGTTTCCCATAGTGTGAATGGCGGCGCGGGACCCGGAGCGATCGTGGGACCGGCATCGGGGGGCCCATCAGCGTGGGCAAGTAGGACAAGGTAAGTGTCCTTATTTAAAGTCAGCAGCTACACTGTTAGTAGCTGCTGACTTTAAAAAAATTGCGGCTGGAACACCCCTTTAAAGCAAACATTTTTTCTTCAGTGTTATTCGATAAACGTGTGAGACGATTCTGTTTGACATAAAAAAAATAAAAATTACACTGTACAAATAAACCTGGTTCTATGCAGACATTTGCAAAGTTGAGAAATGTATTTGTACACAGAGGCAGCCATATTTGCCTGGGTAGGTAGGTAGGCCCTTCTTCCTGTTTTGCAGTGCTATCGGTTCTTTACGGCTTATTTGCACAATGCCAGACTAGGTTTTCTGACCAAATAAAAATTGTAAAAATCACTTTGTGAGATCCTGTGTTTTCAATAGTACAGGCAGCCCCTTAGTTACAAACGACTCCTACTTACAAACGAAGGGAGACAACTGGAGGTGGGAGGAAATCAACCCCTACACCCTAAGAATGCTTAAAGCTGAGGTTCTGTGGCAAATCATTTTTTTTTTTTTTCTGGTATTCAATACGTTTTCGCATTATAAATAAATACTCACTCGTTTGATGTCATGTCCGTTTTCCGGCAAAAGAAGAACTTTGAAAATGCAAGCACGGCAGTTTCCATTTTGCTTGTGGGCATTTTGAAGCCCACAAGCAATGATTTCCTGTATGCGGTAAGTGCTGATCTCTCAGCATTCACCGATTGTTTCCGTGCATGCGCGAGGTTTAGGGTTGCCATCACAACGGGCGGCGTCACTGAAAGTTCACGCCCCGTTGTGATGGAAATCCTAGTATGGTGTTTCGCAATGACTCTTGGGAAGCATGACACCAAGAGTCATTGCCGTGCCGGGGAATACAGTAGCAATGCCTACTCCCATGGGAATCAAGTCCTGGAAGTCCATCTTGAAACCGCAGTAATCCTGGTATTAACAGAGGGGGAAAAAAAAAAAGATTTGTCAAGTGAACATGTCAGCAGTGTGCTAAAGGGGATAAGATAAAGTTGTTAATCTGGATGGAACTCCGCTTTAAAATTTTGATTACTTGTGGCTCCTCGTTTACGACCGTTGGTGAAGACTCGCACGGGAGTGATGTCATCGTGGCTCCGGCCAATCAGAGTGCTGGAGACGCGATATGCGGAAGTGAGTCCTGGAGAGATGACTCAGACGGAGGAGGGCAACAAGCACCGATGCGGGGGTAAGTACTTCATAATGAGCTAGTATGCTATGCATACTAGCTCATTATGCCTTTGTCTTGCAGGGTGCTTAGAAAGGGAAAAAAAAGAGGGTTTACTTCCTCTAAGTGAGGAGAGCCTGTATAAAATAAAAAACACAACATTTCTTCAGACATTCTAGCTAGAACATTTTAGTTTGGGGTAGTGGGGAAGGTCTTTATTTCTTTTGCATGAAATAGGCTATGGAAAGCCTTTAATTTTTATGAACCAGTATTTTTTTTTTTTTTATGTGTGATTAACCGCTGCTGCGCTCCTCAATAGACACCCAATAGAAAGTTGCGATCAATCACAAGTGAACAGTATTTTAATAAATCACCAATGCAATGGACATTGTGATTTGACCTCTAACCAGTTCCCATCTGGAGCAATTTTTCACATGCATGTTATAAATTGCAGTGTCGGCTCTAAAACAGAACATTATATATTTTCTGATTGCAGAGACCCCGTACAATAAATGGTTAGAATTTATAATGCACAGTATTTGTGCAGCTTTGTTATATCTATATTTTCAGGGAAATAAACACTCAAATTAACTTTATTAAACACAATTTAAAGCAGTATTAAACCCAAAAACGAAGAAGAGGTAGTGTTGAGTAAATGCCAAACATGTCAAGCCTCAAAATGGTGAACAATTGTGGTACCCAGCATTGTGTAAGTGATCAGTTGGCTAGAATTCTATCCAGTGAACTAAGGTAGTTTAAAAATGTTGACTTCACATGCATTCACAGATTTTTTGCTGCTTGCATTGGGGGTGGGGGCGGTGCTTTTACTTTTTCCCCCTGGTTTACAGCGGTAGTAAATTTAAATTTTAAAGGTTCCTTATACAAAACAATAACATAATGTGCTAGTATGAACAGCATAGTGAAAGACTTAGGCCCCTTTCACACGTCCGCATCCGCCGCTCCGTTTTTACAAATCCGTGTAATGGGCCCCTATGGGATCGCGTCCGTTAGCGGATGATGCATCGGATCGGATCTGATGAATACGGACAAACGGTCCGTATTCATCCGATTCCCCATAGGGGAGAGCAGAGGAGAGACAGGGCGGTCCCTGCACAGTGTGCAGGGGACCGCCCTGTCCGCCGACAGCTGAGCGGGGATCCCCGCTGAGCCGACGGACACACACGGAGCGGACCAAAAAACGGTCTGCTCCGTGTGAAAATACCCTTACAGTGAAATTAAGCCCTCCAGTGGCGTTCTGGAGGGACTGCAGAAGCATCCATCTTCCCTCGGTCTTCCTTCCGGATTTGCAGGCTAAATGACTGAGCTACGACTAAGCCACTCTGGTGCATGCATGCTGGAGTCTCGGCCACGGCACAGGGCTCTGAAGGAACGTCGCTGGTTTCTTCATAGTGCGTTTGCCAGTGACATTACTGGCTCGAATATATCCTAAACTATGCACCTTTTAGGAGATATTCATTTTATGTAAGTTTTTTATTATAAGATTACTTGTATGTAAAAATCGCAAAGAAGAGTTTACTACCACTTTAAAGCCTGGGTTTAGTTTTAGAGTCCTGTTAAAGTGGTTGGGGCTGGATTACTTTTGCCTGAAAGCGGTGATTTGGCTGTAAAAATCGGTATCAAACTCACTGCTGTAGCAGCCGTTGCCAGTTTAACCACTTCAATACCGGACACTTTCACCACCTTCCTACCCAGGCCAATTTTCTGATTTCAGTGCTGTTACACTTTGCATGACAATTACTCTGGCAACACTGTACTTAAATTAAAACTATTTATTTTTATTTTTTGTAGCAGATAGAGCTTTCCTTTGGTATATAATTACCGCTTTTTTTTTTTTTAATACAAATGGCCAGAGGTATCACATGGTACAGATGCACTGTGATTGCCCATGTATGTACCATGTGATCATTGTGGCCAATCAAAGATCAACACAATGAATGGCTATGACTGAAAGTTATTCATTGTGTACAGCTGTCATGTGATCGCTGTGATTACTTTGTATCGGCAGAGGCCCGGTACAATGATTTGTCATCTGCTGTCCGGTGGACACAGCGGGCAACAGATCATGCCACAGCAAGTCCCATCCTGGGAGGATGTCATGTGTCAATAGGCTTGGCGGAAAGCATTTAAACCCCTTGAATACGTTGGTAAACATTACAAGGGGTTAAAGTAAACTACTTTTTGAAAGCATTCTACAAGCATATATACCCGGTCCTGATAATTTCTAGCTACCTAAAACTTCAAGTCCTATCAGTGTCCTTAGCGTTAGAAGTTACATTTCAGGCTCCCTAATTTAAATCCTACAAAGTTGGTTTATAAACTCCTATGCCCCCCCCCCCTCGGTGTCACATTTGGCACCTTTCGGGGGGAAAGGGGGAACAGGGACCAGTTTTTGACATGTCCCTTTCCCCCTATCCGGGAGCATGGCCAAGGCCTGTCTCCTCCTTCCCTCGCCCACTTGGAAAGCGCAGCTCGCTTCGCATGTGCAGTAGGGAACTAGTAGTAAAGTCGAAAGGCTTCACTGCCTGCTTTCATCACCAGGAATGGTGGTAGCCGTCCCGGAAGATCAGCTGGGGTGCCCACATCGCCGACTCCCTGGTAAGTGCCCTAATATTAACCACTTCCCTACCGTAGGACGTCATATGACGTCCTGGACTTTAGTGGGGGATATCTGAATGATGCCTGCAGCTACAGGCATCATTCACATATCCTCCTTTGCAGGCGGCGATCCTGCGCACCATTAGAACGATCATAGCGCCGGTTCCACCGATTGATCGTTCTTATAGGCAGCGGGTCCCATGTCATCGGAGGCGCGGAGAACAAATTGGCTGCCGTCAGATGGGGAGGATAGAGATTTCGGTGACCAGATGGTCACCGGTCATCTCTGACCGTCGGAGGCCCGGGCACAACGTTAAGAAAGTCACGCCCGGGTACTCGGAAGTAAACAAAGCCGCAATCGCAGCTGAAAGCATGCAATACATTTATTTAATCCCCCCCCCCCCAGTCTCATGTTTTCCAGCCTGGAGGAGAGATGTGGGGTCTTATTGACCCCGCATCTCTCCATAAAGAGGACCTGATGCACACTATTCCGATTACAATGGATGCTTACATTCCTTGTGATAGGAATAAACGTTTGATCAAAAACATTTAATAAAAAGTGTAAAAATAAGTATAAAATATATATATATATTTTTAAAAACGCCCCTGTCCCCAGTAGCTTGCGCTCAGAAGCGAACATACAAGTAAGTCCCGCTCACATATGAAAACGCCGCTCAAACCACACGTGAGGTATTGCCACGTGCGTTAGAGCAAATAATTCTAGCACTAGACCTCCTCTGTAACTCTAAACTGGTAACCTGTAAAGAAAATTAAAGCATCGTCTATGGAGATTTTTAAGTACTGAAGTTTGGCGCCAAATAGATTTTTTTTTATTTATTTTTTACATGAAGGAGAGAAGTGCCAGAATAGGCCCGGTATGGAAGTGGTTAAGAATCGGCAGCTACAGCTTTTTCTGTCGTTGAGCAGTTAGTTTTCTGAGCCAGTTAGTTTTTGCTAAGTTTACATTTACAGACTAGACTTGTTAAGTAAAAATGTGTAAAGAGATGTTCATTGCGATTATACATTGTGACCGGTTTAAGTTGGCTTGTACACAGTATGTCTGTCTGCGAAGGTGTCCATTAGCACATTCACAAGTTCAGGTATTGTAAAAACAGACGGTCTGTCGGGTTTGATGATCCTGCTAAAAGGTTTTTCCTTAGAGGTAACACATTTGTTACTGTTTTGGTTGCCTCCTATTGAATTATAGATGTGTATAAATATGAACACTGTGTGCTGCTTTATGATTCTAACTTCCTTTTCTTTGTTTTTCTTTTGTTTTTCAGTTGCAGTGCAGAACGGTTCAATGCATCAGAAAGATGCAGTAAACGATGACGACTTTGAGCCATATCTAACTAGCCAGACGAATCAGGTTGGTTAACATTGCAGCTTGTGAAGTTGAACGCACTAAATTTGTTGCTGATAGTGACTTCCAGCATTCAGCTTAATAATGTTTAGGAGTATGGGAGCTACCAGGGCTTTATCAAGGCTAATTCCATTCCTTGGGTCAAAGGTGCCGAGGCAAACCAGTTATTGGGGTAATACATTTTTTAGTCCTGGGACCACCTTTGGTAGCCTGGCTTATTCCAAAAAGGCTCAGAGTTTACATAGTGCTGTCCTGTTATGAAGGTGAGACCTGTAAATCTCTGATTTAACCTCCAAGTAATTGCTTTACTTTCCTTTAAACAGTATTAAACCCAGAACCTAAAATCCTAATATATTGCAGCTTACCGATCATTAGATCTGGTCACTGCATTCTTCTTTCCTTTAAAAAATAAATAAAAATCACCAGATAATAACATAGGGGAAAAAGATATATATATATATATATATATATATATATATATATATATATAGCTTTTTCCCCTATGTTGTCTGGTGATCTGGCCAATAACACAGCTCTGGATGAAGGAGAATGGGGGGGGGCACAGTAGACAGTTGCATTGTTAATCTGGGGAGAAGGGAGTATAAAGCCCTGATGGCAAGAACCGGAACAACTTTTGATGACTTCTGGTACATGTGTACAGTTGTCTGTCATTGGACCGGCTTCTGTTAAAGGGTTATGCTGGAAAACCAGCATTCGATCAACGCTTGCAGCTGGGGGGGTGAGCCTCCCCACGGTCAGAATTCAATACAGCAGGGAAGATTACTGTACCAACAGAACTACTGTTGGTGCGGCAATCGTTCAGCACCACTTTTCCAGTGGTCCATCTTCTCTGTGCCAGCTTTCAGCCATCTTCATTGGCTGGCGCAGGATGACGTCACTTCTGTGCAGTAGGCAGTCAGTCTGGCACTCGAAGATTGGCCCGGAGCTGTAAGCTAAGCTGCGTATGCTCGGCTCTTGTTTGCAGCGCCAGAGAAGACAGCGAGCAGGTAGAGGAAATTTTCAATGCAGTAGATCCATTGCAGGTCTTTCCTGCAATAAAAGCTTTAATTAACAGATGTGCCTGTAGCTAAGCATATAAGAGTAGATAAAGCTCCTGCTGCCCATGCCACTAAACTGCTTTTTAAACTTGAGGAATTGCTGCCTGTAGTCTGCCCAGAGATCGACACTCCTGGAAGTGTTGATCCTCTGTGCCCCACACACACTGGACTCAATGGTTCTTCCCACCAAACCCTGAATTATTAGACGCAGTGGTGATAAAAAGATGGGTAGGAGGAACCACTTGATGCTGGGGGGCACAGTAGAGTGACACTCCACGTGTTGGTTTCTGACCTGACTTGTGAAGGTAATTTCTCAAAGCAATATCCAGTAGAGAGGTATTTACTGTCTTTACAGGTACAACTGTATATCTATAAGAATTAAAGCCCTGGTACCTGCACCCTCAAAACAGAGTCAGCCTAAAAAGCAGCCATGTTTTTATTCTGTAAAATCTATAATGTGCTATGTTGGTTAAATAAAGTAGAGCGGTGTTCAAACAAGCCAGGTTATGGTCTTTTCAGTTTGCACGTCATGTTACCAACTTTTGGGGTTGACAATTGGATATTGACAGTATTAGAAACGCACATGCTGAGCTTTTCCTGTATAATGCCATTGACACTACCAGTTGCATGAGGTACACTTTATAATCTATAAAACAACATAGAGCGGCTTTTTTTTTTTTTAAATGTCTGTCCTGAGACTTGTTATGTTTAATGAACAATGTAGAGATTTCTAAAGGTATTCAATATATTCACTCTTCTGACGTCTGTGACCACATAGATCTTCAGTTTCCGCACTTGTGGGTCCTCCCTGAACTTCTACTAATGTATAAAGAAAACCTGTATCTCCTGCTTGTACTGTAGACATGCAAGCCTGAAATACCTACTTTATTTACATTTTTGTAACTTCATATTTTGCAGGTAATAAACCTGTTACAAACATGGGCAATTTAAACTGCGCATGTGATTAAAATAATGCATATGTGTTGATTTATTAAAGATAAATCCACTGTGCAATAAGAGCCCTTTCACACTTCCAGCGCCTGAAAAATGCCAGTAAAGCGCTGCTAAAACTAGTGGCATTCAGGCTTTCACATTGGGATTGCAGATGAGGCGCTTTACAGGCACAATTTTTAGCGCTAAAGCGACTGAAACACACCTCCAGTGTGAAAGGGGTCTTAAAGCTACCTTTTTTTGAGTCACTCTTATTTTACTAAGGTTTTCAAATATGGGAAAAGGCAGAGCTTAAGTTTACATTAAACAAGAGAAAAATATAGAAAAAAAATTGCATACATTTTGAGATACGATGTTTAGTGACTACCAAGAGTATACTTTGCATAAGTTATCCTTGGCTAAAACCCTGTCGTTTAGTAGGTCTGGAGATGATGGCAGCTAAAGGAATATCTGGACCCTTCCAATGCCCAATTTTTTGCTGAAGTTGAAATAATACATATGTATGTTTTTCTAGAGCATTGGTCTCCAAATTTTCTAAACAAAGGGCCGGGTTATTTTCCTTCAGACTTTAAGGGGGGCCAGACTGTGGCCATTGGGAGTAGAAAGTGCCCTGGCATCAGTGGGAGTAAGCAATATATCTTTGGTATTGGGGGAGAAATGGCACCATGTTGGTGTTCGTGTGAGGAATGGTGCCCCATTGTTGCTATCGGTGGGAGAAATGGTGCTCCATCATTGGTGTTGGGGAGGAATATAGTTCCCAATTATTGGTGTCAATGGGGAGAAATATAGTGCCCCATTATTGGTGTCAGTGGGGAGGAATACAGGGCCCTATTATTGGTGTCACTAGTTGCCGCAGTTTGGAGACCACTTTTCTAGAGACTAAGGCTCCTTTCACATGGGCTTGTCTAATTGACAGACTCCGCTTGCTCAGCGAGGATCGATCCGCTGAGCACGCAGATGACAGGTCTTTCCCTGCTCACTGTGCTTAGACGGATCTGTCAGAGTCCCGCTCTCCTCTATGGGGAAATCTGATGAAAATGGACTGCCTGTCCGTTTTTTTTTTATTTGATCCCTTCTGATCCGCCAGATGGATGGAAAATGGGGCCACAATCTGTCTGGATTTGGCAGACTGGATCGGATAGCAGTGGGTGTCGGCAGACATAACACCTCTGACATCCACTGCCCTATAGGGGTGAATGGATCGTCCCATTGGGTCTGCCTGAAAAACTGACAGGCAGACCTGATCGGAAAGCCTGTGTGAAAGGGGCCTTGAATATGGTACTTTTGCGGCATTTCAAAATCTGGTATGATTGGGCTTCGATTGGCAATCGGTGTTTAGTTTACAGACCCCACGAAGTTCTCTTGAATGGAACACACTTTAGTCCAGGCATACCGGGATATCCTGCTAAATGAGGCATGATTTTTGTTGTAAAACTTTTTTTTTTCCTTATATGATCAAAACTGTCTAAAACCCTTTTATATATTAGGTGTTGGTGCTTGTTTGCTGCTATTTACTGTTTTACACGCATGCCCTTTTGTCCAATGAACTTAGACCTACCTTTTTTGTTTTCTTTTGCAGAGTAATAGCTATCCACCAATGTCAGACCCATATATGCCTAGTTATTATGCTCCATCCATTGGATTTCCTTATTCCCTTGGTGAGGCAGCATGGTCAACTGCTGGAGACCCACCAATGCCGTACTTGTATGGACAGATGAGCAATGGAGAACACCACTACATACCGGATGGAGTGTTTAGTCAGCCTGGAGCTTTGGGGAACACTCCTCCTTTCCTTAGCCAGCATGGGTTTAATTTTTTTCCTGGGAATGCAGATTTCTCCACATGGGGGACAAGTGGATCTCAGGGACAATCAACACAAAGTTCTGCATATAGCAGCAGCTATGGATATCCTCCTAGTTCCCTTGGTAGAGCCATCGCTGATGGACAAGCTGGTTTTGGCAGCGATACTCTGAGCAAAGTGCCGGGCATTAACAGCATTGAGCAAGGAATGACGGGACTGAAAATCGGTGGAGACATGACAGCTGCTGTGACAAAAACGGTTGGGTCAGCATTGACTAGTGCAGGGATGACTAGTATAGCTGCAAATAATGTGCCCCCAGTTAGCAGTTCAGCACCGAAGCCAACCTCATGGGCTGCCATTGCTCGAAAACCAGCAAAACCTCAGCCTAAACTAAAACCCAAGGGCAATGTGGGTGTTGGTAGTACTGCAGTTCCTCCCCCGCCTATAAAACATAACATTAATATTGGAACTTGGGATGATAAGGGGGCTGTTGTAAAGGCCCCACTATCTCAACCAGTTATGCCACCTCAGCCTGTAATTCAACAGCCTCAGCCATTAAATCAACCTCTACCAATGGTGCAAAACCAACTGCCTCAACAGCAGCTACAGCAACAACCACAACAGCAACAAGGACCTCAGCAGCAGGGCCCAACACATCAGGTGCAGCAACAGCTTCAAAACCGCTGGGTGGCACCTAGGAACAGGGGAGTGGGCTTCAATCAGAACAATGTCTCTGGGAATGAGAACTTTAGCTTAGGTGTCGTGCCCATTAGCTCCTCACCTTCTGGTGTTGAGGTTCACCCTGTACTGGAGAAACTGAAGGCCATAAACAACTATAATCCCAAAGACTTTGATTGGAGTCTGAAAAACGGGCGAGTGTTTATAATCAAAAGCTACTCTGAGGATGACATTCACCGTTCTATCAAGTACTCAATTTGGTGCAGTACTGAACATGGCAATAAGCGTTTGGATGCTGCTTATCGATCTTTGAATGGGAAAGGCCCGCTTTATTTACTTTTCAGCGTAAATGGAAGTGGACATTTTTGTGGAGTTGCGGAAATGAAGTCTGTAGTGGACTACAATGCATATGCTGGAGTTTGGTCTCAAGACAAATGGAAGGGAAAGTTTGAAGTCAAATGGGTCTTTGTGAAAGACGTTCCCAATAACCAACTGCGACACATTCGTTTGGAAAACAACGATAATAAGCCTGTTACCAACTCAAGGGACACTCAAGAGGTACCCCTAGAAAAAGCCAAGCAAGTTCTTAAAATTATTGCAACTTTCAAGCATACAACCTCTATCTTTGATGACTTTGCACATTATGAGAAGCGTCAAGAAGAGGAGGAAGCCATGCGTAGGGTAAGTGACTGACCGGTGCCTCCAGATTATCGTGTATTTTGGCACCACGTATTGAGCTGTTTGACACGCCATTCTCATCATAAATGCTGTTGGCAGATGTCCCAACCTTTAGCCAGTGCAATTGAATGTCACTGATCTATACATAATTGTTCTTTTTAACCACTTGCTTACTGGGCACATATACCCCCCTCCTGCCCAGGTGAAATTTCAGCTTCCGGCACTGCATCGCTTTAACTGACAATTGCGCAGTCGTGCAACGTGGCTCCCAAACAAAATTGGTGTCCTTTTTTTTTACCACAAATAGAGCTTTCTTTTGGTGGTATTTGATCACCTCTGCGGTTTTTATTTTTTACGCTATAAACAAAAAAGTGTGACAATTTAAAAAAAAAAATAAAAAAATGTTTTACTTGTTGCTATAATAAATAGCCCATTTTTATTTATTTTTTTAAGTTTTTTTTTCTCAGTCTAGGCCGATACGTATTCTTCTACATATTTTTTGGTAAAAAAAAAAAAAAAAAAATCGCAATAAGCGACTGGTTTGCGCAAGTTATAGCACCTACAAAATAGGGGACAGAATTATTATTGTTTTTTTTATTGGGACTGCGACATTATGGTGGACACATCGGACACTTTTGACACATTTTTGGCACCATTCACATTTATACTGCGATCAGTGCTATACATATGCACTAATTACTGTATAAATGTGACCGGCATTGAAGGGGATAACACTAGGGGGTGAGGAAGGGGTTAAATGTGTACCCTGCATAGTGTACTGACTGGGGGAGGTGACCGATCTGTGTCCCTATGTACTAGGGACACAGATCGGTCTCCTCTCTCCCTGACAGGACGTGGATCTGTGTGTTTACACACACAGATCCACGTCCTTGTCTCTGTAACCGCTGATCGCAGGTGCCTGGCGGACATCGCGGCCGCCAGGCACGCGCATCGGCATCTTATCGGCATCTCAATCTCCCGGAGATTAAGAACCACCCTGCGGCCGTATAAAGTTGTACGGCCGTCAGGAAGTGGTTAAAGTAGAAATTTACCTTAAAACTAAAATCTGTAATTCTACTGGCATCCGCAATCTAAGACCAACCTATCTAGCCCTGTAAAGAAGAAATTGCTGTACCTTTTTTGAAGCCTCCGGTCTCCAGCGGCGGAAGCTCTGTGCAGGAGACAGCTCGCAACGGTTGTGAAATGCCTGGGAAGTGACGTCGCCCATAGTTACCATGGGGCTTGCGTTGTTGGCTGCCTCCTCTGCACCCGCCTCCACAGTGAAGCCGCAGCTGACAGCTCAGCGTGGGTCTGGGCCAAAACTGCTTCAGGAAAGGTATGTATAGCAGTTTCTTTTTTTTATTTACAGGGCTAGATAGGTTAGTCTTAGATTGTGGATGCCTGTAGATTTACAGATTTTTTGGTGTGAACTTCTACTTTACAGTTGTCTTAAAAAAAATAGTTTACCAAGTTATGAACAGAGTCTTGCATAAGCATTCTAACTTAAAGCGGTAGTAAACCCGCTGCCTTTTTTTTTTAACATCTGAAAAGCAAAAGCCATAATGAGCTAGTATGCGCCGCATACTAGCTCATTATGAAATACTTACCTTGAAACGAGGTGTGAGGAACTTACCTGGTCCTCGCCGAGGGAGATGTCGTCTTGCCTCGGTGTGTCTTCCGGGTATCGCCGCTCCAGTGCTGTGATTTGCTGGGGCGGCGATGTCGTCACTCCCGGCAAGGTCTGGTGGCCGTTGCAATCAGCGGTGTATTGCGAGAGGAATATCTCCTAAACCGTACAGCAGGGGTCTCAAACTCAAATTACCTGAGGGCCACAAGACAAGTTTTCATATCCCATGGGGGGGCCACATGCAAACCTTCAAAAACAGTACTGGTGTCAGCGAACGCATTATTAACCCCCAGCACTGGTGTCAGCAGACGCATTATTAACCCCTAGTATTGGTGTCGGCAAACGCATTATTAACCCTGACCACTGCACTGCACACGGACCACTACACTGCACACTTCCGACAGACCACTACACTGCCGACACAGCACATCAAGGCACAGAGCCCAGCAAATCAGGGCACATGGCACAGCACATCAGGGCACATGGCACAGCAGGGTACAGGGCACAGCACATCGCACATTAGGGTACAGCACATTAAGGTACAGCACATTAAGGCACAGAGCCCAGCACATCAGGGCACATGGCGCAGTACATCAGGGCACATGGCACAGTACATGAGAGCACATCAGGGCACATGAGAGCACATCAGGGCAAAGGTCAGCGTTTACTTGTTGTTTTCTTCAGATGCAGAGTAGCGCAGAAAGCGTCTGTCAGAGGGTTACGTCTCTCATGTCACGCTGCTACTCCCCGGTGGCCCCTCCTCTCTTCTCGTTCATCCCAGATGATGTCACAAGCAAATGGGGATGGAAGAGAGGAGGAGCCGCCGGGGAGTAGCAGCGTGACATGGGAGAGAGAGAAGTGAACCTCTGACAGACGCTTTCTGCACTACTCTTCATGCACCTCGATCTACACTTCCGCGGCACCCGCCCTGCCTGCGGGCCATTTATTACCGGCTGGTACTTTGAGACCCCTCCGTACAGGTTTAGGAGATATTCTTTATACCTACAGGTAAGCCTTATTATAGGCTTACTTGTAGGTTAAAGTGGTAGTACATGAAACATAATAATATTGACGGATGTAGACATGTGAAAGAATAAAATAAAAACGGTGGTAGTACAGAGTTTACAAATTCAAAAGACTGCTAGCGTGTGGGGATAGGAGCGTCGGGGACTGGTCCTGCTCTGAGGATTGGCAGATTAGGCAAGTATATCTCCGCCCTACAATCCCCTAGAAAAAAAAAGCACAGCCCCACTGCATGGGGAATTTTTTTTTCCCCAAGAGTTCATCTTTAAATATCACATGGCTTTAAATGAAGTTGAATTCTTTGTTGGAGTACATTTCTGAACAAATTGCATCATGAGGACCTATGAGCTATCAAAACAAGTCCAAGATTATTGACTATAAAAGAACCAGTCAGTGTTATTTATTTTTAATTTTTTTGTTTTCTACCCTCTGAATTACAAACTTTGCTACCACAGAGACATGTCCAACAACTGAGAACAGTTTATTGACCTCTACAAAGTACACGACACAAAGGGGTTTATAGCCACCAGTCTAATGGCTTAATACAAGGCTGAAAAAACATTTAAACTATTACTTGCTAAAAGATTTGTGATTCACATGTCTGTGGCTCACTACAGATAAGCAGGTGACAATATTATTTACTATTTCAGCTTGCTCACAGGACAATGATTCAACTGTGATTTTGAGAGACCGCATACGTTTCGCCAAACTGGTTCTGGCAAAGTTGGGTAAAAGCTTAGGTTTACCTACAGAAAAAAATATTAAATAAACATAAAGGGTAATTACTTAAGCCGGCTATAGGTTATGCAATTTTCTTGCAACCTGAATCAATGTTGATGCTGGGAATCCCTCCTTCAAAGCTTTCGCGTTCTGCCCGTGCGGGAAGCCGTCCTTGCTGGGAGAACACAATGATTATTGCTAGTGGCTATAGCTGTTGGCAATGTTCGCATGCTAGAAAGCCAACAATGTTGGTTGTACCAGCTCGATTGATGGGTCAACTTGGGTACAATCAACTTGCCCATAGATGGTCCTAAACTCGGTCGGTCCCTGCTGAACCAGCCAAGATTCAAACGAACAATGGCTGGCTTTACCTTCATTGTGATGTCCTTTCGAGCCTCTGTCTTTTGTGAAGTAGAAAACTTCCTCCTCTGGTGCAGTGGAGGTAATACCTATTGTAGAACTGAGGAGTTGTCACAGGCTCTCATCAAGAGTGGCCAGCTATGCCCACCCTTTCTGCCCAGCTCTTCCATTCATACCGGTTGTTACTACAAATTTCATAAATGAAATAGAACCTCTCAATGGAGGGGGTGGATCTTTCAATGATCCACTTGTCCTTCATTCATGGATCCTGTTTTATTCATAGATGCAGTAGTAGTAACGGCTTCTATGAATAGTGGAGCTGTGTGGAAAGGGCCGGAATTGTGGAGGCCTCTTTGGTTCGGAAGATATTATATATATATATATATACACAAACACACGCACACACCATATAAGCCAAGTTTTCAGCCCATTTTTTAGGCTGAAAAGCTACCCCTCGGCTTTATACTCGAGTCGGCAGTAAAACGTGTTTAAAAATGGGTCTGCCGCTGTGTAATCCACATGCAGCCGTACCTTTTCATTAGTAAAACAGCGTGTGTCTGCCGCTGTGTAATCCAGATTCCAGTCTTTTCGGCCGTCCTTTGTAAGAAAGCCCCGCCTCCTCCTCGTCTGTGATAGGCAGAACACTGATAGTTTCCCAGCATCGTATCGGTGTTCCTCTTTTACAAGGAGGCGGGGCTTTCTTACAATGGACGGCTGAACAGACTGGATTACACAGCGGGAGACGCATGCTGTTTTACTAATTAAAGGGACGACTGCAACTATGGGCACAGTGAGAGACTGCAACCATGGGCACAATTATGCTGCAATTGGGCACAATTTACCCAGTAGCTGCTGCATTTTCCCACCCTAAGTTTATACTCTAGTCGATATGTTTTCCCATTTTTTTTGTGGTAAAATCAGGTGCCTCAGGTTATATTAAGGTCTGCTTATACTCGAGTATATACGGCATGGATCTTCAAACTACGGCCCTCCAGTTGCTCAGGAACTACAATTCCCATCATGCCTAGTCATGTCTGTGAATGTCAGAGTTTTATAATGCCTCATGGGATGTGTAGTTCCGCAACAGCTGGAGGGCCGTAGTTTGAGGATCCCTGATATAAGGTATATATTTTTTTCCCCATGCATTCGGGGGAATAAACATTTTTTTGCCCAGAGCTTAGCTTTTAGTAAGCGCAATAAAAAAATTAAGTTTTAATGCACACAGAACTGTTTTTGTGTTGCTTTCACCCAACTGTCTATGAATGGTCATTGCATAAACACAGAAGAAAAATGCTCCACAGGCAGCCCTTGCTTTTGCAAGATGTAAATGCTTAAGATGTTTTGAATTGCACAATTCTTATATGGCTATGTGCAGATAAATCTGGTTGGTAAATGATGCCCCCCCCCCCCTTTTTTTTTCTGAGCTGAATAAAGCCATCCTATTTTGTGGCACAGTAAAGGGTTCCCACCTTAAAGCGGAGGTTCACCCTCAAAATAAACTTTTTTGATAACCTATCTGCAGCCTTAATAAAGGCCTGTAGCGTTGTCATTTTTTTTCCAATGTGTACACTTACCTGTCTTCAGCCTGACTTCCGGGTCTTCTTCCTTGCGGGGAGTGGGCGTGTCGCTCCTTTTCCCCGACGGGGAGCTCTGCGCAATGTCTCCTGGGAGTGAGTGATGATCCTCCCAGGAGACGATTGACATGCGGGTAAAGCGTGTCATCGCCTTCCGAAAATATCCGACGGGGACTCGGCTCTTTACTGGGCTATACGGCGCCTGTGCCGTAAAGTGCTGAGTCCCCGTTGGATATTTTCGGAAGGCGATGACGCGCTTTACCCGCACGTCAATCATTTATGCGATGCCTACTCCCCGGGGGGGGGGATCGAGAACCCGGAAGTCGGGTGAAAACAAGAAAAAAATGTAAGTACAGCCCAAAAAAAAAAAAAATCCAGCATACTGTTGATGTCAGCAGTATGCTGGATATAACAGTATATAGAGATTTAAGGGTGAACCTCCGCTTTAAGGAATGGACCAACGTTTAGAAATCTTTGTGTTAGAATACTTGTACTGCTGTTTTCATTATATACCAGCAGGTGGCTCTCAACTCCGCTCCTTTCAGCTGTATTCATGTTTAAATATGCGTGGTTTTCTGGGAATGTTATGTGGCCGATTGTCTGCTGGCAGACCTTTTGCATGAAATCCATTGTAGGTCTGCAAATGAAATGAAAATGAGGGGAAAAACTGCCATGTGTTCTCTATTTGCAGTATTCTATTTCTGAAGGTATTCCTAGGACTGACAGTTTTCTGAACTTAACGTGTATAAAGGTATCCTTACCTAAGGTCTTTATAATCGGTCCAATAAGATACTTTTTTTTAACACAAGTGTACCACCATTGGAGACTTTCATATGACCCCCCCCCAGGAAGCGGAACTTTAGGTAAAACTTTGTTGTTTTTCTTAAAGTGGTGTTTCAGCCCCCCCTGTCCAGGGATCCCACAATGTCTGCAATTCAATTGGCTCTTGGGTGCTGCCGCAGCCATTTCTTGTATGGGAAACTCTGCTGCACATGCACGAAGCGCGCTGCATTTTGTGAATGGCCCGACGGCAGGGGAAATAGGGAGGGGCCGAACTTCCAAGTGACAGGAGCAGGTAGAAAACCTTTTGGGTGAGCTCTGCTTTAAAGAGGTTGTAAAGATAAACATTTTTCACCTTAAAGTGGAGTTCCACCCAGGAAAACCTCATTTGGCCAAAAGTCTTAAAATAAATAAATAAATAAAAAACGTGAAAAAAAAAAAATACTCACCCGAAATACCTGTTGCTATACGGAAGTCCGTAATCTGCCTCTTCCACACCGAGGTGTCTTTTCTTCTGCTTGTGAATGGGGCGTGCTGCTTTCTGGGAACTGTGTGTGTTCTCAGAGAGCAGCGCGCCCATTCACAAGGCGGCGTGAGACTCACGCAGGCGCAGTAGGAAATGGACAGTGAAGCCGTAAGGCTTCACTGCCTGTTTCCCCTAGTGTGAATGGCGGCGTGGGACCCGGAGCGATCGTGGGACCGGCATCGGGGGGGCCATCAGCGCGGGCAAGTAGGACAGGTAAGTGTCCTTATTAAAAGTCAGCAGCTACACTGTTAGTAGCTGCTGACTTAAAAAAAAAAAAAAATGCGGCTGGAACACCCCTTTTATGCATTCTATGCATTAAAGCAGGGGTGTCAAACTCAATTTCATGGTGGGCCGCATCAACATTATAATTGCCCTCAAAAGGGTCGGTTGTATCTGTAAGATTAGATGTCCAGCGTATCCCATCCCCTTACATTAGATGTCAAGAGCCACCCCACCATCAGAAGTCGAGTCCCCCACTCTCCCTTACATCACAGTGCACCCCCTTTCCTTATGCTGCTGCTCGAAAGAAGCTGGATGCATTGCTTGAAAGCAGAAAGTAAGGGTCTTGAGAGGACCAGAGGAGGGCTGGAGATCTCCTGCAGCTGCAGGAGAGGTGCGAGGGCCACATGAAATGGCCTTGTGTTTGACACCTGTGCATTAAACGGTCACTAAAGGATTATTATTTTTTTAGCTAAATAGGTTCCTTTACCCTATTGCAGTCCTGGTTTCATGTCCCCATTGTTCGTTTTTGCTGTAATCCTTCTCTATTCTGCACATTTCCTGGTTGTCTGTTTCCTTATGAGATCAAACCTAAACAGTTTAAATTTGTATGCAATCAGTCAGTCTCTTGTACTACATGGTTAAATGTAAATCTAAAGAAAATTGAGCAAGACAATTGTATGTGTGGCCCGCTTTAGTGGAAAGCTGAAGCTAATGGCTGATTGGTTACTATGCACAGCTGCTCCAGTTTTTATAAAGTCCCCAATAGTGCCTAGTACAGTGGTAGGCAACCCAAGTGAGGTGGAGATCTACTTTGAAAAACAGAAGAAACCAAAGATCACTAGGGGTGGGAGTGCCATTTACATGAGAACATGGCCAAATGAATGTGGTCATTTGATAAGATAAAATGTGTGGCCCCAGTTGCAGTACCTTCAATATAGTGCTGCCTATTGTTTTAGTAAGTACAACCTCGTGCCACCATCATGTTCCCCATCTGTACTTTCCTTTACGCCCACCCTTTTTCAGAGCGTCCGCAGGGAAGTGTCGGTAATGCACAGCACCACCTGCATCCTTGCTGGGGTCCTTTTTTAACCACTTGCTTACTGGTCACATATACCCCCCTCCTGCCCAGGTGAAATTTCAGCTTCTGGCACTGCGTCGCTTTAACTGACAATTGCGCGGTCGTGCGACGTGGCTCCCAAACAAAATTTACGTCCTTTTTTCCCCACAAATAGAGCTTTCTTTTGGTGGTATTTGATCGCCTGTGCGGTTTTTATTTTTTGCGCTATAAACAAAAAAGAGCGACAATTTTGAAGAAAAATACAATATGCTTTACTTGTTGCTATAATAAATATCCCAATAAAAAAAAAAAAGCACATTTTTTTTTTCTCAGTTTAGGGCGATACGTATTCTTCAACATATTTTTGGTAAAAAAAAAAAAAATCGCAATAAGCGACTGGTTTGCGCAAAAGTTATAGCGCTTACAAAATAGGGGAGAGAATTATTATTATTTTTTTTTACTAGCAATGGCGGCGATCTGCGATTTTTATTGGTACTGCGACGTTATGGCGGACACATCGGACACTTTTGACACATTTTTGACACATTTTTGGCGCCATTCACATTTATACTGCGATCAGTGCTATAAATATGCACTAATTACAGTATAAATGTGACTGGCATTGAAGGGGTTAACACTAGGGGGTGAGGAAGGGGTTAAATGTGTATCCTAGGTGTGTTCTAACTGTGGGGGGAGGGGGGGGTGACTGGGGGGGTGACCGATCTGTGTCCCTATGTAGGAAGGAACACAGATCGGGCTCCTCTCCAGAGACAGGACGCTGTCTCTGTGTAAAAACGGCAATGAGAGATGATCTGTGAGATCATCTCTCATTCGCCCACAGATCGCATCGCAAACGGCCGCTCTGACACGGACAACACAGGGCTTCCCCGCAGCGCGCTCTACAGCGCGCGCTGGGAACGCCTGAAGGAGATGCCGTCAAATGACGGCATGTTGGATATTCAGACCCGCGCTGTTGCCGTCATTCGACGGTAGCGCGGGCCTGAAGTGGTTAAAGGAGTTTTACACATCCTGGTAATATACAATGAACTGTGGATCACCTCATATTATGATAAACATAACATCCAAGCTAGATATGTAAATAACCTGTCACTCAAAGCAAGGAGGGAGGAAAGGACTTTTTATTTTGACAGATTGTTATCTGAGAGTCTGTTAATTTTCACTGAACAATACAAGAGGATTGCTCAGAGCTGGATTAACTCTGTGTGGCAAGACTGGGCACAGATGATAGGAAATCTTATACTGTACATTGTGACATAAAAAAACATCTGATGCTGCCACCCCCCCAGCACCTGTTATACTTACCTGACCCCTCGAAAGTCCTGCGTGGTTCCGAGATCCTCTTTGCCGCTCAGCCTGGCCGCTGATTGGCTAGAGCGGATGGATTGAGAGCAGCGCAGGCATTGGCTGGCGCTGCTGTCAATCACATCCAGTGACGCGGCGCACCAAGGGGCGGGGCCGAGTGATACAGTAAGCGGCTATGGCTGTTTGCTGTATCATGGGACTGCGCCCGCAATTAGTGACCACCATGCACGCTCTCGCATGACTGTGGTTACTAATTGCGGGGAGGACCAGAGACAGCCGCCGAGGGACCCCAGAAGACGTGGATTGGGGGCACTCTGTGCAAAACGAACTGCACAGTGTATGACGTGTGTTGTTTTAAAAATTTTTTTTTCCTTTAGTGACCCTTTTAATTGCAAAACATTTTTTATTGAGGTATAGGCACAGGGTGTTACACATGGCATACTTTAAAAGCTTAAGAACACAGATTGACGTTACAATATATATCTAGTAACCATTGTACATCAACATATATGGGGGTCTATTCCTGAATTTAGCTTTTCATTCAAGGGAAGCTACATCTTACAATTGGCAAAGAAAGACTGATAGGGCGGGGAGGCCCATCAAGTGACAGTACAAAAAAAGCAGTGTCTGCCTTAAAAAGGACATCAGTGCAGTCTGTCAGTGCAGCCTATCAGTGTCCATCAGTGCCACCTCATTGGTGTCTATCAGTGCCCACCATTGCAGCCCATCAGTGCCACCTCATCAATGCACACCAGTGCATCACCTCAGTGCCAACCAGTGCATCACCTCAGTGCCAACCAGTGCATCACCTCATTAGTGCCAACCAGTGCCCACCAGTACAGCCCAATGTCATTCACTTATCAATGCCCACCAGCCTAGCACACGACTCTATTCGTCCCTGGCCCTGACGTGCTGCTGCCCCGCCTCTGCCTACAATCCCCATAATTCAGAGCGGGCCGGTAACAGCCAATCGGCGGCCGCCGCTGCCGACATCCTCCACTGTCAAGAAAAAGTCCCCTGACTGCTGCGCGCCCTGCCTCTGCCTACAAACCCCAGAATGCAGCGCGGGCCGGCAGTTACCAGCCCGCGCTGCATTCTGGGGCTTGTAGGCAGAGGCAGGGCACGCAGCAGTCAGGGGACATTTTTTTTCCAGGGTGGAGGATGTCAGCAGCGGCGGCCGCCGATTACAGGTCCACTGCCGACTTCCTAAAAAAAAAAAAGAAGTCAGCAGATAGCAGCAAGCGGGCCCCTCCTCCTCTGGGTGTAAACAGAGGGGAGGGCCGCCGCGCTGGGTGTACCAAGATGGCCACGGCTCCGGAGCTAGGCCGAAGCCGCGGCCTTTCCTATGCTGTGACCGCGGCGGAATCCGCGGTCACAGCATCAGGAAAGGCCGCGGCTTCGGCCAAGCTCCGGAGCCGCGGCACCACCAACGGCCATGTTAAATATCGGCCTAATTTGGATGAAAATCGGCGGGTGCCGATTTCTCCAAAATGGACAAATATCGGCCTGCCGATATATCGGTCGAAATATCGGCCTGCCGATATATCGGTCGACCTCTAATCTGAATGATGACTCTAGCTGCTTCCACCATTCAGATATCACCACACAAAGCCCAGGACGTCATTTGACTATGGCTGGGTATTGAAGTGGTTAAGTACCATAGACTTCAATCTTAACCATCAGATGTTTCATGAATCGTACCTAAATGTTACACAGTGAAACAGTTGTCTATTATCACTGGTCAAAGCAAAAGTAGTATCCAAGTTGCACCCATCCGAAGTTGAGTCAAAGTTGCACTCCAAAGTAGACACAACTTTGGAGTCCTACAAGTGTGAATGGAGGCTTAGGACAGGGCTCGACAAAATTCAGGCGTTCGGTCGCAATTGCGACTACATTTTGTGACCTGGCGCCCAGGGAAGCTTAGGCCTGCAGAAGGCTGCAAAGCCGCTGCCTCAATTACCGGCCGGCGCAGCCCGACACGGTCGTGCAGCGGGGGAGATGGGGGTGCATGGAGACACAGGATACCCCATCCTGTGTCTTCGTGTGCCACCCCTCCCTGCGGCGGGCCTCGCCGGCCGGTAATTGAGGCCACGGCTTTGCGGCCTTCTGCAGGCCTAAGCTTCCTTCTGTGATCTGGTGCCATCTTGTGGTGTAAATCAGCAATTCTAGTGAAGCTTCCACAGTGTTTTCACTGCCATCTACCAAACATTATATATATTTTTTATTCAAACACCCTAGAGAATAAAATGGCGGTCGTTGCAATACTTTCTGTTGCACCGTATTTGCGTAGCGGTCTTACAAGCGCACTCTTTTGGGGAAAAAAATACACTATTTTTAATTAAAAAATAAGACAACATTAACCACTTCCCGCCCGGCCAATAGCCGATTTACGGCCGGGAAGTGGTTATGAAATCGTGACTAGCCGTTCTCAAACGTCTAGCACGATTTCAATGCCGCGTGCGCCCGTGCGGGCGCGCAGCGCGGCGATCGGTGATGCGGGGTGTCAGTCTGACACCCTGCACCTCTGATCTCGGTAACGAGTCTCCGGCGGAGCCTCGTTACCACGTGATCAGCCGTGTCCAATCACGGCTGACCACGATGTAAACAGGAAGAGCCGCCGACGGCTCTTCCTCACTCGCGTCTGACAGATGCGAGTACAGGAGAGCCGATCAGCGGCTCTCCTGACAGGGGGGGTTCGGGCTGATTGTTTATCAGCGCAGCCCCCCCTCGGATCGCCACACGGACCACCAGGGAGTGCCCACACTAGACCACCAGGGAACATAAAAAAAGAAAAAAAAATGACACATGGGCACTGATTGGCAACATTGATCCATCAGTGCCACCCCTCAGTGATCATCAGTGCCACCCCAGTGTCTGTCAGTGCCACCCCACAGTGCCAATCCATGCCCAGTGCCCACCTATCAGTGCCCACCAGTGCCGCCTATGAGTGCCCACCAGTGCCGCCCATGAGTGCCCATCAGTGCCGCCCATGAGTGCCCATCAGTGCCGCCCATGAGTGCCCATCAGTGCCGCCCATGAGTGCCCATCAGTGCCCCATACCAGCGCCGCCTATCAGTGCCCATCAGTGCTACCTAATTGGTGCCCATCAGAACTACCTCATCGGTGCCCATCAGTGCCACCTCATCGGTGCCCATCAGTGCCACCATATCAGTGCCCGTATTTTTAGTTGTTGCGCAAAAAAAAAAAATCGCAGAGGTGATCAAATACCACCAAAAGAAAGCTCTATTTGTGGGGAAAAAAGGACGCCAATTTTGTTTGGGTGCAGTGTAGCTTGACCGCGCAATTGTCATTCAAATTGCGACAGTGCTGAAAGCTGAAAATTGGCTTGGGCGGGAAGGTGCGTAAGTGCCTGGTATGGAAGTGGTTAAAGTAAGGCCAATTTTTTTTTTTTTTTTTTATATTGTAAAAGATAATGTTACGCCGAGTAAATTGATACCCAACATGTCACGCTTCAAAATTGCACCTGCTCGTGGAATGGCGACAAACTTTTACCCTTTTAAATCTCCATAGGCGACGTTTAAAAAATTCTACAGATTGCATGTTTTGCGTTACAGAGGAGGTCTAGGGCTAGAATTATTGCTCTCGCTCTACCAATTGCGGCGATACCTCACATGTGTGGTTTGAATATCGTTTACATATGCGGGCGCTACTCGCGTATGCTTTTGATTCTGCGCGCGAGCTCGGCGGGACAGGGTGTGTTTTTTTTGGCTCTTAGATTCCAAGCAAATTTGTCAAACCCTGCCTTAGGATAAAGTTTAATTTTTTTCCTTTATGCGATATCGCATACAAGCGCATGGGATTATCATGAAGGAGGATGATGACCAATGCGGCAGAGAGCTGGGAAGGCAGGGTTTTTAGTGATCTTTCCTTCATATGCCTATATTACTAAGCCCCAACCTGCTATATACCGACACTGGTGAAAATTACCAACTCATGGCACCTCACATATTTAGAAGAAAAAAGTCGGGACACTGAAAAATCTACGTAATCAAAATGCAATTATTTGCAAACCTCATAAACCCATATTTTATTCACAATAGAAAATAGAAAAGCTACGAACTGTTTAAACTAAGCAAATGTACCATTTTAAGAAAAAAAAAATTGGTAATTTTGAAATTGATGACAGCAACATGTCTCAAAGTAAGTGGTGCTAACAAAGCGTTGTACTGTGAGGGGGGGGGGGGGGGGGGGTATTTGATTTTGACCCCTTTGCAAAACATGACTTAGTACCTTGCTGCCAGTCAGAGGTTAGACATTTCTTGTAGCTGACCAAGTTTTTTCACACATCTCGGGAGGGATTTTTTCCCGCTCCTTTTTACAAATCCTCTCCAAGTCCATTAAGGTTTTTGAGGCTGACGTTTTGGTAACTCGAACTTTCAGCTTCCTCCAAATATTTTCTATAGGATTAAGGTCTGGAGACTGGCTAGACCACTCCAGGACCTTTTTTAATGTGATTCTTCTTGAGCCATGCCATTGTTGACTTGTCCGTGTATTTGGGTCACTGTCATGCTGGCATACCCATCCACGACCCATTTTTAATGCCCTGGCTGAGGGAAAGAGGTTCTTGTCCACGATTTGACTGTACGCGGCCCCGTCCATTGTCCTTTTTGGCAAAAAAACACCCCCAAAGCATGTTTGTGGGGGGATGGTGTTCTTGGGGTCATAGGCAGCATTCCTCCTCTAAATGTGGCTAGTTGAGTTGATACCAGAGAGCTCAAATTTGGTCTCATCAGAGGTTCATTAGCATACTTCTGATGTGCCTGTATTTGTGCTTTCTTGAGCAGGGAGGCCTTGGGGGGTGCTGCAGGATTTCAGTCCTTCACGGCAAAGTGCGTTACCAATTGTTTTTTTTGTTCCCAGCTGGCTTGAGATCATTGACAAGATTCTCCAAGGTAGTTCTGAGCTGATTCCTCACCGTTCTCATGATCATTGAAACATCACGAGGTGACATCTTGCATGGAGCCCCAGACCGAGGGAGATTGACTGTGTTTTTGTGTTTCCTTCATTTGCGAAAAAACGCACCAACTGTTGTCAACCTCTCACCGAGCTGCTTGGTCTTGTAGCCCATTCCAGCCTTGTGTCTACAATCTTGTCCATTACCTACTTGGACATCTCTTTGGTCTGGGCAATGGTGGTGAGATTGGAATCTGATTGCTTCTGTGGACAGGTGTCTTATACAGGTAACAAGCTGAGATTATAGAGAGTGCTTCTAATCTCAGCTTGTTACCTCTATAAAAGACACATGGGAGACAGAAATCTTGCCGATAGGGGATCAAATATTATTTGATGATATTTCACTAATTTAAAATGAAAATCAATTTATAACTTTTTTGAAATGCGTTTTTCTGGATATTTTTGTTCTTCTGTCTCTCACTGTTAAAATAAACCCACCATTAAATCATTGATTATTTCTTTGTCCCTGGGCAAACATACAAAATCAGCAGGGGGTCAAATACTTTTTTCTCCTCACTGTAAAAACATTTTGCAACTAATTGGGTTAACCTCTTAACGCTGGTGCCTCCTGGCCCTTTGAGGTTTCTGATCCCTGGAGGTAGGATGGGGTTTCTGATCATGTGACCACTATTGGCGGTCACATGATTGGATAGCTCCCAATCGCAAGTAGAGATTGAGAGCTTTCTGTTAGCGGCCAGTAACTGTGCCGGAAGTGCGCTGGGTGCATGCTCCTGACAGCTAATTCTGTTATGGTATGCATTCTGGTATGCATTAACGTGGCTTCTCTGCGTTAAGGCCCCCCCAGCTGGCACAAAAAGGTTAATTGGCAAAAGAATAGTAACATGATTGGGTATAAAAACCTTAGAGAGTCAGTGTCTCGGAAGAAAGATTTTTAGAGTTTTATTTAATGTGAAATGGTACATCTAAAAAATTGTGAAAGGTTCAGAATAATGTTCAACGTAAAATTGTAAAGACTTTAAATATATAATCATCTACAATATATAATATCAAAAGATTCCGGGAATCTGGAGAAATCTGTGCGCTAAGGGACAAGGCCAAAACACAAGAAAGCCAGTTAAGAACCTGGATTCTTCTACTATGAAGCAGTGTTGTGATAATAGATGCAGTTTAGCATTGTTCTGCTGAAATAAGCAAAGGCCTTTTCTGAGGCAGATTCCATCTGGATGGGAGCATATGCTGCTCTAAAACCTGGATATATCATTTAGTATTGATGGTGCCTTACCAGCTGTGCAAGCTGCCCATTCCATATGCACTACTCTTGCACCATCAGAGATGCAGGCGTTTGAATGGAGTGCCAATAACAAGCCGGAAGGTCCTTTAGTCTGGAGGACACAGCACCCATGGTTTCCGAAAAGAATGTCAAATTTAGATTTGTCTAACCACATATGTTTTCCCACTTTGCAACAGACCATTTTAAATGAGCTTTGGCCCAGAGACTGCAGCATTTTTAAATGATTTTCACATATGGCCTCTTCTACATTCTTGGATGGCACGTGGTGAACTGTGTTTTGGAAGTATTCCTGAGCCTGTGCAGTGATGTAGATCTGTTTTTCGATGCAGTGCCGTCTGAGGCCCTGAAGATCATGGGCATCCAATATTGTGCTTTTGGCCTTGTCCCCTGCACACAGAGATCCCGCCAAATGCTTGGAATCTCTTGATATTATTTACGATTTAAAGTCTTTGCAAATTTACATTAAGGAACACTCTAAAAACTGTTTTTAGACGCATCTTTTTAGATTGGGAACCACTTTCCATGAATTCTGAGACGTGCTGACCCTCCATGATGTATGGGAGAGAATTTTATAGCGTAGATCCACTCCATTAATGATGTGAGGCTTGGTCATCATTCCCCACATACAAACAAAAGCTGTTTTATACCAGGTGCCAGGTTTTAAGACACCAGAAGTGAATGTATCTCTGTATTCTATTATTAAATGTTATGGAGTGGTTTAACCCTATGAAATTATTTTTGTCATCCTTCCCCTTAAAAGAGAATGTTGTGTGTAACACATTTCAATTGGGGAGGGGGGGGGGGGCATGCATTTTTTGGTGCTTTTTTTTGTTCTACCAAAAATGCAGCGAGCAAGATTTTTAACACCACAACGGAAGCGCAATGGACCAGTGTGAAGACCTACATAGAACTTGAAGGAATACATTTTTTTTGCGCTAAAGGTGCCAATAATGGCCGCCAACAAATTCATATTCATTTAAATTCATGATATTAATTAAAAAGTTGAATATAATCGTAATATATAAAAAAAATATCAGTTTCGGCCAAGTGCGTCCTGCTGTTTTTGGTTTCAAAACTAAAATTTCCATTCTTTGCACCTCCTAGTAAAATGTAATTCTTTAAACTCTAGAAAAACATTTCTGCAGTTGTGTATTGAAAATAAAAGTAGCTAGTGTAAGCGTCGGCCTTGATATTCAGCTCCAGTAATCTCATCAGCATCAAAAAGTGAAGGGATGCATTTGAAGTCAGACATGTGTGAATGTGTTGACATGGAACATGACAGTAGGAGGGAGCAATGATAATGCCTCACAGGGTACCGCTGAGCCGTCTCTGTCAAAACACTACCCCAGCCTACTGAATAGAGCTAGTACTTGCTAATTGAACTGTGCTACTGCAACTGAAGTCAAGAACCAGGCTATGCCATTTGGCAGGAAGTACCTTCAATGCGAAGCAGGCTGCATAGAATTATAAATTCTTTGTCAGATGGCAGTCCTGTTACATCTGGGTGTTTTTAGCTCCTTGCCCTGAAATTCAGGATTTATTCTCGATAAAGGTGAGCATGATCCATACTGTTTAGACCTCAGAGCTCATTTTTGCTACATTGGTTGAAATGTATTCAGATTTTACAACATGATGCTAGAATCGTTAAGATGTCGAAAAATAATGCTAATGTTCTTAATGGCCTTGTCGCACATGGAGCACATGATGGCATCCCTAGTAAGACGGTGTGGAATTTTTAATCCAAAATCTACTTGTTCAAGGGACTAAATCGGGGTCCCAATCCACGTGTTCAGATCTTTTATTTTATTTTTTCTCCCAGAATGGAAAATTGGTAGGATTGATGTTTTGTATTGGCATGCGCACACACACACAGACACTTTGCTTTTTCCGACATTTGCCAAAACATATTCAAACATATTCAAGCTATAGTTATACAATGGACATGGGCTGAAAGTGCACACACAGGTTTAATTTGAGGGTATGTACATCCAAATCGAAAGAACGAGGAATTTCAGCTTGTGAGACTTGTGAGGAACCAAAAGTAATTGGACACTTGAATCAAAAGCTGTTTCATGGCCAGGTATGGGGTACTGCCTTTTTTGTTATTTCTTCATCAATTAAACAGGTAAAAGGTCTGGCGTTGATTCTAATTGTGGTGTTTGCATTTGAAATCTATTGCTGTGAATCTACAGCATGCATTCAACAGAGCTGTTCATGCAAGTGAAACAGGCCATTGTAAAGCCTCGTACACAAAATTGGTTTTTGTTTGTCGGGGATTGTGTGTTGACAGCCTGTTGGCCGAAAATCCAATTGTTTTTTACGTTCCATCGGACAAATGTTGTCGGATTTTCTGCGGACAAATGTTGGATGGCAGGTTTTAACATTTTCCGTGGACGATGGTCTTTTGTCGGATTTTTCTGATCATGTGTACACAAGTCCGTCGGACAAAATCAACAGTTTGGTACATTCTGAGGAAAGAAGAATGCATCGGTGAGCTCAGCAACATAAAAGGACCTGGATGGCCACGGAAGACAACAGTGGTGGATGATCGCAGGGTCCTCTCTATGGTAAAGAAAAATCCATTCACAACATTTAGACAAGTGAAGGACACTTTTCTGGAGGTGGGTGTGTCAATGTCTCAGGCCCCATACTCACGTCCGAGAACCTCGTTGGGTTAAACTCATCGTTCCGCCTGACGAGGTTCCCGATGAGCGGTCGGAAAAGCTCGTCGAGCCAAAGTCCTCATTGAACGAGGAAAAAGAGAGCATGCTCTTTTTTTTGGCTCGACGAGCTTCCTGACGGGACGCTCGTCGGAAGTGTACACACGATCGAGCTTCTCGCCAGAATATGTCTCCCAGCGAGCTTCTCGCTGGATTCTGCCGAGAAGCTCGGTCGTGTGTACGCCGCCTAAGTCTACAATCGAGAGAAGACTTCAAGAGAGCAAATACAGAGAGGGTTCACCACAAGGGGCAAACCATTTATGAGCCCGAAGAATAGAAAAGCCAGAGTCGACTTTGCCAAAAAAAATAAATATATATTTTAACCGCAAAGATTGTACAGAGCAGTCCCTGTCTTTGTCTGCCTCTATGATCACCCGACAGAAGCGACGGCTGATTGTTTGGGTTACCGGTGGGACGGGACAACCCATGAAAGGGGGGTGGGAGAGGGGGAAATTCCCTACTGCTGCTTGTAAAAGTGATACAGCAGCAAATTGGCCACTCAGATTGTCTTTATAAGAGAGCGGATCATCCGGCTCTAAAACCTGGGCAGGGCTAACATGTAAAGGGGGAGGGGGACTTTCTGCCCGGCACCCAGAACTGCATGTCTTGGGTGTTGGGAATAGGAATTGAACATAAAACAAAATGTTTTATGGTGGTCCAAGAACTACAGGTAGACTTTACCGGTTGCCTGTTTGAGATTTGCCTGCGTATGGCTTTTTTCAATCAAATCGGTTTGTCAGTTATGAGCTGGAACTCCTGGTGTTTGATTGTAGGTTGTAGATTTTTTATTTTGCCTGTTTTTGAAAATTTGTCTAACACTGGGTACGCACCGTATTGGGTTAAACAAAACAAAAGCTGTCCGATCACAGTACCAACACAAGCAATCTCGCTGTTCAATTTAATTCTTACAGCAGAGAAACTCTCCTACCCCATGCCACCCCAGAATTTCACAGATCAACACTCGCAGCCATTGGCTGCTGGCTTTCCAGCATATCCCTTTGACCAGAGGAGGTTGTGAGAGTGGCTTCTGTCGAGACAGCTGTACCACTGACCAAAGGTCAGTTTTTGGTGTAAAAAAAAAAAAAATGTTTTTTTTAAATCTGATAGTAGGTTCTGGTCTCTTCTTTCACTCCCATTGCTGATACATTTTTTACAGCAGTCTTACCCCAAGACACCTTTCACACCAAGGGCGTTTTGCAGATGCTTTAACGTTAAAAATAGTGCCTGTAATCCGCCCTTAAACAGCTGCTCTATTCACACCAGTGTGAAAGCCCGAGGGCTTTCACGCTGGCAGGGCACCAGAAAAAGTCCTGCCAGCAGCTTCTTTGGAGCGCATTGGAAGCGGTGAACTCACAGTTTCTAATGCGCTCCTGCCCATTTAAATCAATTGCCAGTGCCGCTGTAGCGGCGCATTGTTGGTGGTTTTAGGTTCCTCGGCCACTAGCGGGGTTTAAAAGCGGTAAAATAGCTGTGTTTTACCGCCGACGCTCAGGGTGGCTTAGTATGAAAGCAATCTTACGAATATAAATGTAAGATGACAGTAACTTTAAATAAGGGCTATGCCTATTTCAGGGCAGTAATGGTTCCATAGCACTATGCAAATTTTAGTTTTGTGACCGGTTAGAGAAATGATTGTGTTACTTGCATTGGGCACTGTGGATTAACCAGCTTTAAGCTAGCTATGCACAAATTTTTCCGTGCGTGTGTGTTTTTCTAATTTATTTATTTTTTTCATTTAACCATTTCAGCCATAGAAGATTTGGCTGCTCAATGACCAGGCCATTTTTTGCGATTTCGTTGTGAGACGCTGAACCCAAGCAAAATTGCGGCCTACCCCCCCCCCCCCCCCACACACACACACAAAATAGAGTTTTCTTTTGGTGGTGTTTGATCACCTCTGCAGTTTTTTTGCGCTATAAACAAGAGCGCCAATATTCACTTCTTGCTATAATATCCCACTTTAAAAAAAAAATCATTTTTTTTCCTCAGTTTATGCCGATATGTATTCTACATATTTTCGGTGAAAATAAACAAATACGATAAGCGTACATTGATTGGTTTGCGTTAAAGTTATGGTCTGTCTATAGGCAATAGCAGGTACGGGAAAAGATATGGGAAATTAATAAGGGGATTCATGCAAAACCAAAAGCCAGGCAGAAAGGTAAAAAAAAAGGCAGTGGGGTGAGGCAATCTGGGTCTAGAGCATTTTAATTATAGGGTAGTAGAGCAGTGGGGGGGAAGAGAAAAGGGGATCAGAGCTTCGTTCTCACCTACTTCATGGTTTAACCACTTCAGCTCCGGAAGATTTGGCTGCTCATCGACCAGGCAATTTTTTTTGCGATACGGCACTGCATTTTCTCACAAATATAGCTTTCTTTTGGTGGCATTAAATCATCTCTGCGTTTTTTTTTTTTTTTTTTAATCATCTGGTTTTTTTTTTGGTTTTTTTTAATCATCTGTTTTTTTTTTTCATGTGTAATGACACAGTGTCATTACACGTAAACTGGTGGCAAAATAAAAAAATTGTCCACAATACATAAGATGCTCCAAGAAAGATGTAGCCAGCAACTCGAATCAACACCTTGTGTCATCGCACATGAATTGGTGACAAATTAAAACAGTTGTCCTCAACATTCACTTGGTATCCACCAAGTGAATCCTCTAATCGCCTTGCTACTGTAGTGATACCACTCCCATCTGTTTTAAGCACTCGCTAATGCAATATTCCTCTCTTACTGATCAACATAAATCGTTTTTCTAATTGTGGGGTCCCCCACCACTCAAGTTCACAGGCTGCCAATTCTTTTCACATTGTTCCAAAGACACATGGTTAAGGAAAAGAAGGAACTTCCATACCATAGTACTGTATAAGCACTTAACGATTAAACTCACTCGAGTCACAAGCATAATTAAAACAACCCTCAATAAGCATTTCCTTTTTCAATGTTCTAAAGTGCCACTAGACAAGTGTCCAGGCCAAGCAAATGGCACCTCACCTGGCCCTCTAACACGGTGGTCATCAAACCTGTCCTCCGGGCCCACTACCAGGCCAGCTTTGCAAGATAACTGAAATACATCACAGGTGATATAATTTACTGCTCAGTGATTGCAGTATTCTAGTCTGCATCTCCCCAAGGTAATACCGTACATAAAACCTGACCTATTAGTAGGCCCTGGGGACAGGGTTGATGATCACTGCTCTAACGCATCACATCTGGTGCGTCACTTTGGATCGGCGTCTGACGTCGCTTCTGGTTTTTATGTAGCAATGCCCCAACGTGTTTCGTCCTTCCGAATCATCACAGGGACTGGCTGTATGGCAAGGCATCCTCTCCTAAATAGCTGCCCTCTAGGTATTATGAACCCTATGTGGTTCAATATCTTATGTATACCACCTAGAAGGCAAAGCACAAAGACAGTGCTTCTGAGAAAGGCAAAAGGAAGAATATTTCAGAGTGCAAAAAAATGATGTCTTTTTAAAGACATGCTTACAGAAAATATTGTATAGTTGTATACATAACCAGTTTAGAATTTAGAGCATTAGAGATGCATTCTAATAAAATTCAACTGTTTTTAGGATGCGTCTCTAATGTTCAGCTCCTCGCCTTCTCTTGCCACTAATATTGCCAACAATTGCCAGCTGTCAAAATTACAGCTGGCAGCCACTTTGTATTACACCGCAAGTAAAATAACACTTGCAAATAGTAATAACGAAATCAAAGACTTAAACGATACCACATCAAATATGATCAAATATCAAGTGTTTATACAAATGTCAAAAACATTCAAACCTCCATTTTCAAGTTGTGCATGTAGGTAAGCCTATAATAAGGTACCGTAAATATCTCCTAAACATGCGCAGTTTAGGAGATATTTACTTTTACTGCACCGGTGCATGTGCTGTGAAGAAACGGCCTTTCGTGCTGTTTCTTCACTAGCACGTGCCGTGATTAGTGGCTCATGAGAGGGAGTGATGTAACACAACTTCGGCCAGTCACAGAGTCTGAGTTCGTGGCCCCCGGAAGGAACAGCATGGATGCAGCCTCCAGCGGGGATTGCGCAGGCTTTGTTTGCGATGCATACTAGCACGTTATGCTTTTACTTTGCAGGGAACAAAAAAGAAATAAAACCCATGAGGGTTTACTTCCTCTTTTAAGAACAAGAATATAATACATATAGTATAGTGTACACAAGACTGTATTATGAATCATATGGTAGTTTCCTCCTTGTCCTTGCCAGAATTGGGTAATGGGCTGCTTGCTGTGACTGTTTAACACATTTTTCGGGTCAATGCCCGCTTCATCAGGAAGATGACTACAGGCACGCTCTAAAAAAAATTAAGAAAATATTTGTCAGACTAGATTCATACAATCTATTTGTAGATACATCTTGAGCTAGACAAAACACATGCTCTATATATCTGTCTACCATATATGAGACAATCCTGATAAACATATGACCAATAATTGTAATCTTCTGAAAAGGATATACAGTGCAGAAAATAAGTATTTGAACACCCTGCTATTTTGCAAGTTCTCCCACTTGGAAATCATGGAGGGGTCTGAAATTGTTATCGTAGGTGCATGTCCACTGTGAGAGACATAATAAAAATAAAAAAATCCAGAAATCACAATGTATGATTTTTTTAACTATTTATTTGTATGATACAGCTGCAAATAAGTATTTGAACACCTGAGAAAATCAATGTTAATATTTGGTACAGTAGCCTTTGTTTTCAATTACAGAGGTCAAACGTTTCTTGTAGTTTTTCACCAGGTTTGCACACACTGGAGGAGGGATTTTGGCCCACTCCTCCACACAGATCTTCTCTAGATCAGTCAGGTTTCTGGGCTGTCGCTGAGAAACACGGAGTTTGAGCTCCCTCCAAAGATTCTCTATTGGGTTTAGGTCTGGAGACTGGCTAGGCCACGCCAGAACCTTGATATGCTTCTTACAGAGCCACTCCTTGGTTATCCTGGCTGTGTGCTTCGGGTCATTGTCATGTTGGAAGACCCAGCCTCGACCCATCTTCAAAGCTCTAACTGAGGGAAGGAGGTTGTTGCCCAAAATCTCGCAATACATGGCCCCGGTCATCCTCTCCTTAATACAGTGCAGTCGCCCTGTCCCATGTGCAGAAAAACACCCCCAAAGCATGATGCTACCACCCCCATGCTTCACAGTAGTGATGGTGTTCTTGGGATGGTACTCATCATTCTTCTTACTCCAAACACGGTTAGTGGAATTATGACCAAAAAGTTCCTATTTTGGTCTCATCTGACCACATGACTTTCTCCCATGACTCCTCTGGATCATCCAAATTGTCATTGGCAAACTTAAGACGGGCCTTGACATGTGCTGGTTTAAGCAGGGGAACCTTCCGTGCCATGCATGATTTCAAACCATGACGTCTTAGTGTATTACCAACAGTAACCTTGAAAACGGTGGTCCCAGCTCTTTTCAGGTCATTGACCAGCTCCTCCCGTGTAGTCCTGGGCTGATTTCTCACCTTTCTTAGGATCATTGAGACCCCACGAGGTGAGATTTTGCATGGAGCCCCAGTCCGAGGGAGATTGACAGTCATGTTTAGCTTCTTCCATTTTCTAATGATTGCTCCAACAGTGGACCTTTTTTCACCAAGCTGCTTGGCAATTTCCCCGTAGCCCTTTCCAGCCTTGTGGAGGTGTACAATTTTGTCTCTAGTGTCTTTGGACAGCTCTTTGGTCTTGGCCATGTTAGAAGTTGGATTCTTACTGATTGTATGGGGTGGACAGGTGTCTTTATGCAGCTAATGACCTCAAACAGGTGCATCTAATTTAGGATAATAAATGGAGTGGAGGTGGACATTTTAAAGGCAGACTAACAGGTCTTTGAGGGTCAGAATTCTAGCTGATAGACAGGTGTTCAAATACTTCTTTGCAGCTGTATCATACAAATAAATAGTTAAAAAATCATAAATTGTGATTTCTGGAATTTTTTTTTTGGATTATGTCTCTCACAGTGGACATGCACCTACGATGACAATTTCAGACCCCTCCATGATTTCCAAGTGGGAGAACTTGCAAAATAGCAGGGTGTTCAAATACTTATTTTCTGCACTGTATAAGTTCATCTGCTTTTGGTCCAGTACAGCACCTTTAAACTTGACATCAGAATTTCTAAGGCCTAGTGTACACTGCTGCTGGTAAACGGACATTTAGGAGCAGTTGGGCATTTTTTTTTCAACTGCTCCTCTGTTATCTTATCAGTACATGTACACAGAGTCATTTATAGTCGTTTCTAGGCAGTTGAGTGTAGAGGCTTTTTCTGGAACCCAAAAAAGTGTTCAGAAGCTGAGTTTTAGAGGCAACAAGCGTTTAGGTTTTTCCATTTAAAAATGTTTTATTTATTTTTTCAAATGCTTCTAGACGCAAGCGTGGCGTGTAAACGCGGCTAAACGGTTTCAGATGCTGGTTTTCTAGCTGTCAAGTTAAATCATTCAGGAGAGGTTCAACAATGTCCCGTGTACATGAAGCCTTAGAATCTTCCAAAGGGTTATGGAAGTGAAAAAATACATATTAGTAATGGGTGTCTTGGATATCCATATACCGTAGTAATAGCAGATGTATAATGACATTAGAAAAACTATATATTCGCAGATTTAAGAGGGGGCCTTAAAATTTCCAAACTGCACCCCTAATCCCCAAAGAGTAATGGTGGTAGTCCAAACCAATTTTGATTTAGATTTTTCTTCTGTTCACTCACATTGCATTATGTAAATTGATAAAAATGATATACTGTATATGTGTGTGTATATGTATATAATTAAAAAAATAAATCCTTTTTATAAAATGTATTCCTATTTACCTCTTATTACTACTTCGCTTTAATTTAATCCCCTCAACCCATGGCTATGATTTTATTATTATTTTTTTTTTTTTCCTATTTAGTTTGTTCTCATTCCTTTTTTTTTTATTATTTTTTTTTTTTTAAGTTTTTTCAGATTATAAAATTAAAAATGTGTACTCCTTTACAATAAAACTACTTTTTAAATTTGTACTTTGGTCAAAATAGAAAAAAAATGCTTTTATTTTTACATCTTTTTGTGATAGATTCCATAGAATTTTTATTTTTTTAAGCAGCATATTTCCAAAATCGAACCAGATTTTTACCAAATAAGAGTTCTGTCACAAAACGTGAGAATGTTTGTTAGGAGACAATACAAACCTCTTTTAAAGAATTACTGCGTTGTGTCTTTAGATCATGTCCTGTGGAGGATTTTGGCATAATCTAATAGTCGTTTTTTCTTTTTGCAGGAGAGAAATCGAAACAAACAATAATTGTGTGGAGTAAATCCTCTAAAAACAACACTAATGATGCAGACTCTGGAATTCGCCTACTTTGTTGAAGAAAACATAATTAATGCTTTTTATTTCTGCTTAAGGCATCATCTTTGAACGTTTAACATAAATTTGACTTTTATTTTTTTATTTTTTTTCGCATAATTGTTTTCATCAGTGCATCTGCCATTTGTATCTCACCAAACACACCTGAGAACTTTAACTTTGTCAAGCACTTTCTGTCCTGAAGCTTTTACCAGTATCTGCTGTCTTTTTGTAATCCAGCATTCTAGCAAAGATGCAGGAGACTTGTTCTAAACGCAAGGATCCTTCCCTTGGTTTGGTTTGTTTAATACTAACAACTATTAGAAAATTTGGTTAGTCACTGATGTGAGATTTACATGTCTTCTTTTATTTTATTCTATTTTTTTATTGTCTACTTTTTTTTTTTTTTCTTTTAGTTTAAAATTGAATCATGCCATGTTTAATTCAGGAGTACACTCTAGTTGACTATTAAGATTATTATAGTGGCATTCATATGGAAAACCAAGTTTTAAGACTGCAGATTTAGTAGAGATTTATGTATCGGCTGTTTTGGTGTAAGAATGTTTAAATTCAGCTTTGTGGCCACCTCCCTTTTTAATGCACATGTAAGCTTCTTTAACATTGTTTGATATAGCATAGGACTCATATCCACAAGCATGGATACTTCTGTGTGATTTGGAATGTGTTTTTATTTACCTGCTCTCAGACACAGTGATTGTCACATGAAATTGGTGGTCTTGCCAACCCAGTTTATCAATATACAGGACTCTTTCCAGTGCAGAGACCTGAATGAGATGTTGCATGACACTTTGTTCATGTCTGCTCCCCAGCACACCTATTTTGTGTATAGTCAGGGGCTGCCATAGTGGCGCTGAGCTCTTCAATGTACTTGAGATGTCAAACTATATATTATGAATGTACCGAACTCCCATTGCTATGGAGATAATACCCTTAGTGCAAATATACCCCATATCCCTTATGTGTCACAAGTAGAGACAGATGCTGTACACCTACATACATGATGTTTAAAAAATAAATTTGGGGGGGGCAAACCAAACCAAACCAAAAAATACAAAAACATACATATGTTAACGTCAGCCTAACCTTTAAATTTTTCAGTTATGCACTCAAATTTGGGAAAATTCCACTACGGTTTTTTATGTTACTTTTTACACAGCATACCAAAAAAAAATATTTGTATTATTATTATACAGGATTTATATAGCGCCAACAATTTGCGCAGCACTTTACAACATGACGGCAGACAGTACAGTTACAATTACCGCAGACAGTACAGTTACAATTACCGGCGGAATCGGAGGCCACCGATCGTCAGAGCTTTGCAACTTTTAAGTCGGCCAAAGACGTCTCCAATCTCGGCAAGTTAAGCAAGACCCGCCTGAGATTCAAACCATGTATTGGAATGCTGATTGTACACAAATTAATGGATACATTTTGGTACAACCAGCTGGATTTTACATGCGATTATCGCTAGTGGCTGTTATAGTGGCCCCCACCCCACCGCCGGGAGAACACAATGGCTTGATGGGAGGATTCCCCTGTCAACATTGTAATTGCACACCCGTGGTTGCAGGAAGTACATTTTGCTCCATCTTTGGCCGGTCTTGGATGTTTCTCAGGGTTGAAGGCAAGGGTTTTTGAGCAATGTCTGAGTGAACGTGTTCTGAGTTTTCTCTCATTCACATACAATGCCAAAAGCCCAGCTTCTAAACTTTTAACCCTACAACTGGTAATAAAGATCTGCCTGCACAGTACAAAGATTAATTATGACAAATACAGCCCTCTGGCCCCCTCATAAACAAAGAGAATTAATGAATGAATATGATTTTTTAGAGCTGGAGTTTTATTTAAAGGGTATCTAAAAAAATAAGCTGCATTTCTTTTTTTGCTATGTAAAGGAGAGAATACGTAACAAGTATAAAGTAGGTGTTATCCCAATTTGGAAGCAAAAGTGCAAATATACTTACATTTCTTTACGTAATTCTAAAGGGCATCTTGGCAGTAAAAACCGTACCCTTTTTCTTGCTGTAATTTAAGTTTTACTCCTGCCACAAGCTACCGCGAAAGTTGCGATTGTTTGACATCAGTAGAGATTACAGTGCCCATTCTAAGTTCTCTGTGATGTAGGAGGATCAGCAGGACTCTGAGTTTGTAATGATCAAAATGTCTGCTCCCGCATATTTGAATAATCCCAAACTAAAAGAACAAAAACAAACCCCTAACTTTCAGATGTAAGCATGCAAGCACCTTTTAAACTTAAGTACAACTTTTTGTAGAAAATATCAAAAAGGCTATAGATAGATTTTTATTAAAAGTATGTTAACACCAATAGAAGGACTTCCTTTTCTTGACAAAATGCTGCTGTTGGGGTTGTCTAGTGCTCTGCACATGAGCTCTAGGTTTTGTAACCTCTACTAAAGGGGAGGATAGCCATTCACATTGGCTGATCCTTCATTCTAGCAGAATTGTTATCAAAAGCCTAAGCTGTTTCCCAGTGCTGGTCCTCACAACTACAGCCAGAAGCTCCATACAGTATGTTGTCCAGCAAAGGTTGCCCTTTTGTTTCCCTTTTTATGCATTCAAACAAGTTAAAGAACTCCAGAAAGAAAAACCTTTTGTAGAAACTTGCTGGGTTACAAATAGTTATATTGCAGGTGGAGTGTGTGACCTTCTTTATCGCTGCCTGTTCTTTACAATTTAATTGAAGCCGGGAAATATACATTTACTTGGTGCTCAGACAGCTGACTTGTGCACACTCCTATCCTTTTGTCCATTCACAGAATAGGGCCTATTTTGAGAACGGTTCACAGAATACAAAGCCTTGTGTGAATGGGCAAGGGGAGAGGAGGGGCAGAAAAAACAGCTTGGTTGTAGGAGAGCCACAAGTCTCCTGTTGGAGTGCAGGATGTATAGTGAAAAAAATATCAGCCTTCCTTGAGGTCACATGCATCTCCTTAGATTTAACTATTTCTAACCCAGTAGTTTTTTGGGGGGGTGGATTTACATTAAACAAAACGGGAAGAGGGAACATCAGTTCTTTTGTGTGCCCTCATGTGGAAGTGTTTTGCTATACTATATCGTTCGCTGCTTTCTAAAGATGATGATGTCATCGGTGGTCATAAACACTTTGCTGACCACTAGATAGATATGATTAAATGCATGTAGCAAAGTGCCATTGAGTACTGATACCTGTTTCCACCATGAACCGTGGTGGTTTCTATAGTGAACTACGTGTTACTGGGAGCTGGTAAATTGCGACATTCTTAGACGGTGGCAGATGCATCCTGGTGGAAGCACTCTGGTGGTTATGAGACCTTACTGTCAAAAGTAATAACTCTACTTACACAGCTGTAATGAAGAGCCATAAAGAAGTTCTTGTTTGATACCACTCAGTGTCACAGATTTTAGATAGTTTTGAGAACAGGTACCTTGGTCCAGTTAAGACCTTTTTATAATTACATTTAAATTCATATTCCTGGGTGTTTGCAAGCCTGACCAAGTGCTCTCATGAGATAGTAATCAATTTCTCTAACTAATTTACTGGCTTAATAAACATTTTTGATTAGAAACATATTCATGAAGTTTGGCACTTTTCTATTTTGTAGCCCCGAGTAATTCTTTCAGCTTTCCTACTCCAGCTCTTTACTCTTGTGGGCCTTGTCTAAATACAGTCTTGATTTACTTTAATAGCCCGCTTTGATTTATTTTAAGTGCCTCTTTCATTTCATTTCTATTTGTTTTTTTTAGTTTTCATCCTAGTTTAGATGATAAAAAAAAAAAAAAAAACTTGGTAATGTATTGCAGATACAAATGTATTAATGTAAAGTATATGAACCTCACTAAAATGGCAGTAATTTGTGCATTCTCTCGAAAGCTGCTTTCTAGCATATCCTAATGTAGTGCAAACTTGGGGTCACCATGCCGTAGAAATGTTTTTTATGCTAAACATGTCTGTCCATCATAAATACTAAAGATTATTTGCTGTCATACAGTTATTTTTGTCCTCTGGTTTCTTAGTTAAAAAAATGGTTAACACAGCTAAACTTCTGAACTAAATTTTAATGACCTAGAATGATTTCACATAATTGTAGTTGATGCTTCTTTATTGAATGGAGAGAAAAAAGTATATATGTATTTCCATATAAAAAAATAAATTTAAGATCAAAAAGCATTACACCAAAAGATTTTACTGCAGCTGTTTTACCGCTTCCCATTTCCATTGTTTTCAGTGTAATGTGTGGGTTTTTTGGTAAGTATATGCTTGGTACATAAGACTTGAAACCCTATACACACCATTCGATTTGCTACAAATTTTTGTCTTCAGATTTACCAATACCATGTAGTGCAAGGGCCTGCCCGATTTGCATACAAATTGAAACTCTAAACACACAATCAAATTTTCATCGGACAAAGCCGTGGAAACTACAGACGCCAAAACTTTGTCAGCCAACAAATATGAAACTATGTGTTTTTTCAGCTCTTTAGCACCACCGTTTGGGCAACTTCTGCTAATGTTGTGCTATGGTTAGCATTGCTTCTTAACATGTGTGTTTGTACTTTTGATTTTTTTTCGACTGACTTGTGTACACGTGACCAGATAATTCGGCATCGCACATTGGTTGTCGGAAAATTTGAAAGCACGCTATCCAACATTTGTTGTCAAAAGCCAACAACAATTGTACAATGGAGCATACAAATGGTCGGATTTTCCAACAAAACCCTGCCATCACACATTTGTTGTTGGAAAATCCGATCGTGTGTACAGGTCTTCATATTATATGGTTTTGTTAAAACTAAAGTCAAAAATGTGCTGAAAATCTAAGGCGTTATGGGGCTTTAGTCTACCCACAAGTGACTTACTTTCAGTGAACTATCTTTTGTCTTTGTTCTCACTTTTTCTGCTGCATTAGCTTAACAGAACGTAGGAGCGTTCTTCAAGGAGGAGCTTCACCCTCTAATCAAAATGTCCCCCTTTTTCACAATTACCTTTTACTGCTCATCTGATCCCCCCCCCCCCCCCCATAGGGGAGAGCGGAGAAAAGACAGGGCGGTCCCTGCACAGTGTGCAAGGACCGCCCTGTCATCCAACGGCTCAGCGTGGATCAACGGATCGATCCCCGCTGAGCAAGCGGAGGTTCACAGGGTGGATCATTACTGATCCGCCCCATGTGAAAGAGCCTTAACACTTTAAATGGATCCAGAATTGTTCTCTTTTCTCCGACTTGCTGTCCTGTTACAGCTCCCGTCTTGCACCACCATATTTCATTTTTATGTCGGCGAGCTGGCCATCTACTGTATTTTTGGTTCTTGATGCTAGCCTCTAATGATGTAGCACCAGATAAAGATCTGGCGTTGTTTTAGTTTACATATTTTATTAATGAAGGCTAGCAATGCCTCCTGGATATCCAATGTCAATATTCAGAGGCATTACTTTCTGACTGGAATATATGATGGACATTGCATATCCCAGAAGGCAATACTTTTCACCATTCATGGAACAGTATATTAATTGGCTAGCTCTATCTGTACATGTGTGAGATCTGCAGATGTCACTGTTTAAATGAATGGTAAATAATATCAACTGAAAATGGTACCCCAGGAGGTTGTAGGAGAAAAGTGAAATGTTCTTTTTGATAAGGCAAGAATTAAGGCAGGGAGTAGTGGATCCAGCAGGAAAACAAGAAATGTTAAATAAAAAATATTGGAAGAATAATGAAGGGGTGGTTAGAATACTGATTTTTTTTTTTTTTTATATTTTAATTAATGTGGCAGATGTGCAGACCAGCAGAAGCATGAGTATAAAAAATATTGGAGATTTTACTCTTGCATTAAACACTTTTGGGTGGACAGACCATTTTAAAGGAGAAGCCTGGCAAATCAGTATGGCTAACAATACAATACATCCGCTATTGCTACAGTAAACTTGCAGGTTCAGGTGTGCTTAACTTTGCACTAGGCTCTTGGTGCAGGACCATTTAAAAACATTAGGAGAAAATTCACAAAGCTTTAGCACAGCAGAAAATAAGCCTTTTTTTTTTTACCATGGAACAATCACACTTAACTGAAAGTAACTTTCACTTTAAAATAAAGCACCTTATTTTTGTAAGCTTCATGAATTGAGCCTGTTGTGTCATTTATATTGTAGTTGGCATACATGATGCAAAATGTGAGGTCATTTTAGATTCATTGGCAAACTTTTGTTTTAAAAATTGCGCTTTCTGCCCCAAAGTGAATGATAAACCCACCAAAGATTCTTGGACCTTTCGAGCATGATAAATTATCATAGAGGCCCCTTTCACACTGTGCGCTGGCGGTATACCGTCGTTTTTGCCACAAAATTCGGCCACTTGTGGTGTGGTTTTAACACCCACTATCGGCCGAGAAAGCCGTGCTTTTCCATTGATTTCAATCGGGAGCAGCGGTAAACATACCGTTCCAAAGATGTGGCTAGCAGGGCTTTTGAAGCGGTCCTGCTAGCACACTGCTTCAGTGTGAAAGCCTTTGGGCTTTCACACTGAAGACTGCAGGGCAGGATTTTTTCAGGCGTTATTTAGGCGCTATTTTTAGCACTAAAATGCCTGAAAAACGCCTTGGTGTGAGCTGTCTACGAGCTTTAGATTCTTGTCAATGACATCAGTTTGGGAGACTTTTCATTTTATTCAGAATTGATTTGCTAGCAGATGCATGCAGGCAGCCAATAGTAGTGGATGCATAAGCAAAACTGGACACAACTGCTTGTCAAATGTCATGACATTTGACATGCTGTCAAACAGCATGTCATGACATTTGACAAGCAGTTGTGTCCAGTTCTGCTTATGCATCCACTACTATTGGCTGCCTGCATGCAGATGCTGCTTGTGCATCCATTTGTATAAGGTGCCTGCATGGAGCTCTGAGATGGATGCACACACATCTGCCAGTGGCTCTGCATAAAGGATGGCTTTAATATCACATGAGTTGCAGGAGGGGGATTGTTTTGTATTCTGGCGTGGTCAATCGCAAACTAGATATCTAGTTTACCTGGAAAACTTTACATTTGCTTGCTGTGCTGACAGATTGAAATCTAAGTTTGGCTTGGTAATGAGCTTCCTGTTTAGGACCAATTTATTGGGCTTGGAGATAAATTTAGCAATTGGTCCACTGAAAAAGGATAATGAATCACATTTTTTTTTTCTGTTATAGTACTTTTCCACAATCTTTTGCAGCAGTCATGCTTTAAGTTTGTGACTTCTGTATATTTATTTTTAGTTTTATGGTGGCTGTTCCTGACGAACCTATTGAATAGTATAATCTTCCAATATTCACAGATGGAGGCAGCAGATTTCTGGAAATACAGCCTTCTTTGACTAGTCATATTTTCAATTTCTAGCACAACAATATAGTTTTTCTAATAGTATACAGTGTATTTTTAGTAGCACAAATTCTATTCATTTTTGAATACTATATGTGCTTTATTTAAAGCTTATGCGTTTTTTCCATTTTGAGTGCAGAGTCCGCTTTATTGTAGAGTCTGGTGGTTTGGTGCACTAGCATGTATTGTGATTCACGTCTAGACTTGCAGTATAGTGGTTGGCCTTGTTGGGATTTGTGATTCCTTACATGCACACTGAGTGCACATTCAATTTATTTTAAAAAAAGGTATTCAGAGCAAGTGCAGAATGCAAGGCAATAAGATTTATTTATATTGGTACTGACTCTCCACTTTCTCGCTTAGTTTTCCCCTTAATCATTTTTTTAAACTGTAGTGTTAAAGCTCCTTTATATAAATTGGCATTCACATTAGCACCCCCCAATCTGATGCTGCAGCATTCTAAAGATGCTACGTAGATATATGGTTTTCTGAAAAATTGTACTTCTATACAGCTAGAGGCCTAGATTCACAAAGCGATTACGCCTGTGTAAATGTTGTTAGACAGGAGTAATTTCGATTTACGAGCGTTTTTACGCTAGTCGAAATCCTCAAACCATGAAAAGACACCTGCGTGCTAAATTTCGACTTTATTACGTGTTAGTACGCCTTCAGATCTACGCTGCCTGAAAATTGCGGCCACTGGGCGGACTTCCTGTTGTTTTTCACCTTCATGGTATGCTAATGAGCTTTTGCCTGGAATCCACAAAATTTCGCTCTTCAAACGCAATCTCTTACGGCACCTTTAGTCATCTTTTTTTTCCGTTTCACTATACCAGCTTTTTGCTGGTCTAATATTAGACAGCCCATGTTAAGTATGGCCGTCGTTCCCGCGTCGAATTTCAACGTTTTTCGATTTCTTTTATTATTTTTAACGTAAGTCGTCCGGGAATAGGAATGTTCGTAAACGCCGCTACTCAAACAACGAATGACGTCACGACGTGATTTCGCGCAATGCACGGCGGGAAATTCCTGAACAGAGCATGCGCAGTTCGATCGTCGCGGGGACGCGCTTAATTTAAATGCTTCACGCCCCCTACTCACGTATTTCGATTGCGCGGCGGAAAAAAAATACGATACAATAGCGTACGCGCAAAAAAACTACCTGAATTCGGCGTAGAGTCTGGTGATAGACGGCAGCGTAGCGTATTTCGATTACGCAGCGGAAGATTACATCTATGTGAATCTGCCCCAGAGTGTATATTTGTGCACCATATCTGGAATTTGGGGTATTTTAGGTGACTGCAGATAAAAAAAATTATACATCGGATAGGAATCTTTCAGTGGAAGGTGTGGCTTTGGAATTACTTAGGAATTACTTAAATTCTTATATCCATATCACAAATGTGCTACAGAAAACATCACAATTATTAAAAACATGGAAAAATATATAGTTGCATGTTTTTTTTCTTTCTGCTTCACACTATAGCTGTCCATTATCATTTTACTGCATGTGTTCCATTATAGCAGCCCATTTATTTAGATGGAGCTATATTTAAAGAACCTTTTGTGTTTGCGTGTTGAGGTGCCATTGTTAATGAATGACACTGCACCACTTAAAGTGCCCTGACTTACCCTGTATTGCAGTAAACCATGCTTATTTTACCCTGTGTTTCCACTATGTATAGTTGTAAAGTCAGCCTAAAAGTATGAAGGAATACACTGACTGTATCTCCTATCCTGAATTTAATCTTTTTCTTTGCATGAAATGTAACTTCACTTTAGAACTGCCATAAAACAGCCAAATCAAACACTAGGTGTACAGTGTATCCAACACCTCTACTTAAACTTCAAGTGCCCATCTGTTGAGTCACTCAAGGGGAAACAATCCTGCATTAATAAAGTTATAATGTAGGTATATAATTTTGCCATAGCACAAGAGTTAAGTGGATTCTTCCTGATCCACCTGTTTGTATTAAACCAATTTGCAAATTATAGTGCCCTCAAGCACTATATGAGACCCATCTTCTATGTACTTTGCACTTCAGCTTACTCCTGTAAAAATATAATCAAATAGAACAGGGTGTACTGAAAACAAAAAAAGTATTGTGTATTTTCAGTGAGCACTTTTTTGTTGTGTAGAGATATATGTAAATTACATATTTCACGTAGATTATATTATCCACTACAAAAAGGCCTTACTACCTAAAAAATTAAATGGGATACCCACCATATATAGTGGGTATGTCAAATTTAACTTATCTGTTACATGATCGCCCCACAGCAGCACGTGCTCTTCTTTCCTCTGCCTTTCCACTATTGTATGCTTGATCACCAAGAATGAAGAAAAATACCTGGTAATTTTAGGGTTGGGGAGCATGTGACACATGCCCCCTCTTTCCCCATGATGTTAGTGATTTGATGTTCGAGCACCCAGCACTCCCACTTATAAGGCCAGGGCGATTCCTCAGCCCTGTGTGCAACACAAAACAGTGGAGGAGCAAAGAAATGGTAAGTATGTGCAGCTTTTGGACCAGCATTGGCGTAAACCTGCTTTCCTATATCAGGGGTCTCCAAACTTTCTAAACAAAGGGCCAGTTTACTTTCTTTCCGACTTTAAAAGGGTTGGACTGTGGCCATTGGGAGTAGAAAGTGTCCTGGCATTGGTAGCAATGCCCCATCATTTGTGTCAGTGTGCAGAATCGTGTCCCATCGTTGCTGTCAGTGTGCGGAATAGTGCCCAATCGTCGGTGGGTGTAATAGTACCAAGGGCCAGATAAAGGCAAGCAAAGGTCCACAGTTTGGAAACCACTACCCTATATGAACAAGCTGACTTAAGTAAATTATAGAAAGCAGATTTCACTATACCCTAAAGGCAGTTCTCTGACAACCAGAACACCTACTCAACAACTTTACAACAAAAAAAATGTGCGTGATCATGTACCCAGAGTATTTGTCAGAGTTTGAATAGTGTATCGTTTTATAGTTTGAGATATGCAGTGGTGAGTTGCCTGGAAAAAACCTTGATTCAAAGATGCACAAACTTTTTATTTGATTTGATTTTTAGTAAAAACCCCAAGTGCTATTCTAGTATTAACTGCAGCTTTAAAACTGCTTGTCCGTTCTCTTAAAAGTATATTTTTAATGATTGTATAAATATCCTGTTTATTACAGTAATTATTGTTAAACACTTCTCTGTCTAAAGTATAAAATCTAGCTTTGCTACTGATTAACAGTTTTAATCTTTCATAACATACATTTGGTCAGGTTGAATAAAAACAAAAATTTATACCGAAATTAAAAGCATTAATGCGTATATAAACTGACGTTTGGGTTGAAATCAATCAGGATATGTCATTTAGGTAAAGAAATGTGTAGCAGAATTCTTTAATGTCATGCAGTAAAGAATCTTGTTTGGCTGGTAGGGGTATAAAACGTATTACTACAAGTTACATTTCACATCGGGGGGGTGTGGATTTTTGCCCCTAGGATACAGAAGAACATATCTAGTTGCACGAAATGGTATAAAACCTTTTTTTCTCTTTGTAACAATGTATGTTTTGAAGCTCAGATTACAGGAAATACCCAGATGTATTACACATTTGTGCCTCTGCAGTCACTCTGCCTCTTGTGAGAACTGTGCCGACCCAGTCTTGTAAACTGAATTTTATGCAATTTAAAAATTAGAAATCCCATATACTGTATACAAATATCGCAGAGAAAAGCAGTACTTACAGAGCTGGAAAATAAACCATATTAAAATCTAATAGTGGCCATTCTTTTATTTACTGAATGTCTGTGGTCCGCAGGAGGTAATAATTACCATTAACATTTGGTGCTTCACCTTCGCATGTAGTTAGAGATGATCAAATTGATCTGAAAAAATGAATAAAATTCTGGTACAACACAAATTTGAACACATTGGAAATCTTCCACCATGCTAACGTTTTTACGTGATTGGTATGCAAAAATCTTTTGTAAAATTGGAGAGCACAATTATAATTTCAATATACAATTTAAAGCGGATGGTTCACAAAACAAAAAATATTAAAAGCCAGCAGCAACAAATACTGCAGCTGCTGACTTTTAATATTAGGACACTTACCTGTCCTGGAGTCTAGCGCCGTCCGCAGTAGAGGATGAGTGATCGCTCGTCTCTCTGCTGTTCCCCGCTCCATCCACGGTGAGGGAACCAGGAAGTGAAGCGCTGCGGCTTCACTGCCCGGTTCCCTACGGCGCATGCGTGAGTCGCGCTGCGCCCGCCGATTGGCTCCAGCTGTGTGCTGGGAGCCGAGTGTTCCCAGCACACAACGGGGGACGGACGGGATGTGATGAAATGCCCGTCTTTTGCCCGTGAATGCTGGGCCGGAAGTGGGTGCAGATACCTGTCTATCTTCACCCCCCTCCCCCCTGAAAGGTGTCAATTGTGACACCGGAGGGGGGGAGTGTTTGGATCAGCGGATCTTCACTTTAGGGTGGAGATCCGCTTTAAGTGAATCAATAAATAAATCCCTCTCCAAACCATATTGCATTCTGGAGTTTTGGCTTGCCTGTAAATTCCATATCTTGGGAGTAAGTTCAGGATACAGGTAAAGTAGTCATAGACCCTGGGTTATAAGCTTGTATCTTCAAGTGATTGGACAGTGGCAAGCTTTTGCTGATATGCCCATATTGGGGGCTTCCTTATAACCCTACCTCATTCTGTGAGTCCTCAGTTTGGTAGTAAGCAAGGAATGGAAAGGTGGCATGTGTCTGTACTGTACTCTAAGATAAGATGCATTTTGACTTACCTGAAAAATTCCTATCTAAATTGTACAGTACAGGACACAGGAAAAGTATTCATAGATCCTGGAATGTACCCAAGCAGTGAATGAGAAGGATAGGAAAAAATGTGGCAAACAACTGTGCCAAAAGTCCCAACAAGAGGGGTCAACAGACCCAACTTCAGAGTGTCGCTGCAAGTATCTTGCAGCTGCAGAAGATTGGACATCCAGGTGGTAGAACTTTGATAAAGTATGAACAGAGGACCAGGTGGTGGCCTTACCCACCTGGTGCCAAAACCCCCAGGAAACTCCCACTGATCTTTTGGAATGGGCACATAGAAATACAGGAGGATATTTGTCCTTGAGACTATAAGCTCTAGTGATCAGATTTCTGGTGGACTTGGAAGTAGGGTGTTCCTGTTCTGTTCCCTTGAACAGAAAAAAAAAAAAATCCAACACAAAAAGCTCTTTGTGTAGTAGATCAAATATTTAAATTTTAATAAATAAAATGATAAAAATGCACTCATAAACAAGGTGGAAGAAGCATGTTGTAGTCCTAAAGCGAAGCAGCCAAAGGTCACTCGATCTGCATCAAGGCACAGCCAAGCTGGATGGAATGCTGCAGCTTGCTGGGGAAACACTGGTTCTGTGCAGGAGCAAGAGAGACCAGCTGCTTTCAGTGCAGACACACCTCCCAAGTGACATCATACATTGGGTTTGCCAATAGGGAGAAACACGTTTCTGGAGGAGTTCCCCTTTCATCAGTCTGAGGATTACCTGTGACTGAACATTTGTCTGACTGCTAGCAGTGCTCAAAACATGAATCTATTGCAGGACAGCTTCCATGTTATCTACTCTAGTGGAAACATATATAACCAAATGGGAAACCAAGGGTGCAAAAGGAGAGTCAGACTGTCACCAATTGCCTCCCCGGGGACATAGAAGAAAATTTTAACCACATTTAACAACACAGACTAGTGTTAAAAAGGGGATAAATAACAATGATAATAGTAATAGCACCCACCTAGTGCAAAAATAATGATCATGCAAACCCTTGCTATCCTATCCTACAGTACATAAGGGAAAAATGTAATAGACATGTAATGGTTAGTGCGTGAATTAACATAAAAAAACTGTATATAACAATCATGATCATATCAAACAATTGGGCTAGTAATGCTCAAAAGGTTAGTAAATGAATTGGATAACTGAATGTAAATCTGCATGTAACAGAGGCCCCAGAATTTATACAAAAATGTTAACTTTTTATCAGGGACATTTGGGTGATTTCTGTTATCATTATGACTTAAAAAGGATCCCAAAAAACTGTGTGATAATAAATGGCTTCATGTGATTGCTATCCTTAGATAAAATATATATATTTTTGACATGATCAGTCATATTTTTAATACTAACTACTTCTGCCTCTGAGGAATTGGCTGCTCAATGACCAAGCCTGTTTTTGCAATTTGGCACTGCATCGATTTAACTGAAAATTGCGTGGTCGTGTGATGCTGCACCCAAACAAAATTTAAGTCTTTTTTTCCCTACAAATTGAGTTTTCTTTTGGTGGTATTTGATCATCTCTGCAATTTTTATTTTTTGCGCTATAAACAAAAAACGAGCGATACTTTTGAATTAAACAGAATATTTTGTACTTTTTACTATAATAAATATCCAAATTTTTTCTAAAAAAGGTATTTTTTTCTCAGTTTAGGCCGATATGTATTCTTCTACATATTTTTTGGTAATAAAAATCGCAATACGTGTATATTGATTGGTTTGCTCAAAAGTTATAGCATCTACAAATAGGGGATAGATGTATAGCATTTTTTTTTACTAGTAATGGTGGCAATCTGCGATTTTTATCAGGACTGTGACATTATGGCGGACACTTTGGAAGTTTAGGAGCAGTTGGGTGTTTTTTTCCAGCAGCCCCTGAGTGCTCCTCTATGTTATCCTATATGTAAATGTACATTTAGTAGTTTAGAGGCAGTTGAGGTTCAGGACTATAGTTTACTGGCATTTCAAATGCCAAATGTTTGTAGTCACATTTGCATTTTTAAGGTGATTTTTTAAAGGGGAAAACAATTCTGACAATTTTTGAAAATATAAAAATGTTGAAAAAACACACATTTCACCACATGCTGTTGCCTGCATTAATGGATGAGTTCAGTAGTGATGAACTCTGGTCCCGTCATGCAATTTTATATGTCTTCAGGGCCTCAGCAACAGGAACATAAGGAGCATTTCCTTACACATGCTCATGATGGGATCCAAATAACACAACTACAGGTGAAACTCCAAACATTTTAATATCATGCAAAAGTTCATTTATTTCACTAATGCAACTTAAAAGGTGAAACTAATATATGAGATAGACACATTACATGCAAAGCAAGATAGTTCAAGCCGTGATTTGTCATAATTGTGATGATTATGGCTTACAGCTCATGAAAACTGTAAATCCACAATCTCAGAAAATTAGAATACTGTGAAAAGGTGCAATATTCTAGGCTCAAAGTGTCCCACTCTAATCAGCTCATTAAACCATAACACCTGCAAAGGGTTCCTAAACCTTTAAATGGTCTCTCAGTCTGGTTCAGTAGGAATCACAATCATGGGAAAGACTGCTGAACTGACAATTGTGCAGAAAACCATCATAGACACCTTCAATAAGAAGGGAAAGCCTCAAAAGGTAATTGCAAAAGAAGTTGGATGTTCCCAAAGTGCTGTATCAAAGCACATTAATAGAAAGTTATGTGGAAGGGAAAAGTGTGGAAGAAAAAGGTGCACAAGCAGCAGGGATGACTGCAGCCTGGAGAGGATTGCCAGGAAAAGGCCATTTAAAAGTGTTGGGGACTTTCACAAGGAGTGGACTGAGGCTGGAGTCAGTGCATCAAGACCCACCACATACAGACAGATCCTGGACATGGGCTTCAAATCTTGTATCCCTCTTGTCAAGCCGCTCCTGAACAACAAACAACGTCAGAAGCATCTTACCTGGGCTAAAGAAAAACAGACCTGGTCTTTTGCTCAGTGGACCAATGTCCTCTTTTCTGATGAGAGCAAATTTTGCATCTCATTTGGAAACCAAGGAGCCAGAGTATGGAGGAAGAATGGAGAGGCACACACTGAAAGATGCTTGAAGTCCAGTGTGAAGTTTGCACAGTCTGTGTTGATTTGGGGAGCCATGTCATCTGCTGGTGTTGGTCCACTGTGCTTCATTAAGTCCACTGCAGCCGTCTACCAGGAGATTTTGGAGCACTTCATGCTTCCTTCCGCAGACGAGCTCTATGGGGATGCTGACTTCATTTTCCAGCAGGACTTGGCACCTGCCCACACTGCCAAAAACACCAAAACCTGGTTCAATGACCATGGGATTACTGTGCTTGATTGGCCAGCAAACTCGCCTGACCTGAACCCCATAGAGAATCTATAGGGTATTTCCAAGATAAAAAGATGAAAGACATGAGACTGAACAATGCAGAGGAGCTGAAGACCGCTATTGAAGCATCCTGATCTTCCATAACACCTGCCACAGGCTTATGGCTTCCATGCCACGCCATGCCACGCCACATTGAGACAATAATTGCTGCAAAAGGGGCCCAAATTCTCTCTGAAGAAAATACGCTTGAGAGGGGATGTTTTCAATTTACAAATACCATACTGGTGACCCTACAATAGGGATAAAACATGTTCGTGGAAGGGAGTTTAAACAAGACACGTGGTCACTCATTAACCACTTAAGGACTTAAGGACCGCCTCCTGCACATATACGTTGTCAGTGCCAATCAGTGCCAGTGCTGCTTGTCAGTGCCAATCAGTGCTTCCAATCAGTGCCACCTGTCAGTGCCAGTCAGTGCTTCCAATCAGTGCCACCTGTCAGTGCCAGCCAGTGCTACCTGTCAGTACCAGTCAGTGACAATTAATTCCACCTGTCAGTGCCAATCAGTACAACATGTCAGTACCACATGTCAGTGCCACCTGTCAGTGCCAATCAATGCTGCCTTTTTGTGCCAAACTATGCTACCTATCAGTGCCCATCAGTGATTCCAATCAGTGTCACCTATCAGTGCCACCTGTCAGTGTCAAACAGTGCTGCCTATCAGTGCCTCCAATCAGTGCCACCAGTCAGTGCCCATACATGCCAATTAGTGCTGCCTATCAGTGCCCATCAGTGCTGCCAATCAGTGCCACCTGTCAGTGCCATTCAGTGCCACCTATCAGTGCTGCCAATCAGTGCTGATCAGTGCCACCTATCAGTGCTGCCAATCAGTGCTTATCAGTGCCGCCTATCAGTGCTGCCAATCAGTGCTCATCAGTGCTGCCAAACAGTGCCTCCTATCGGTGACAATCAGTGCCACTTATCAGTGCCACCAGTCAGTGCCCATACATGCCAATTAGTGCTGCCTATCAGTGCCCATCAGTGCTGCCAAACAGTGCCTCCTATCGGTGACAATCAGTGCCACTTATCAGTGCCAATCAGTGCTGCCTATCAGTGCCTCCAATCAGTGCCACCAGTCAGTGCCCATACATGCCAATTAGTGCTGCCTATCAGTGCCCATCAGTGCTGCCAATCAGTGCCATCTGTCAGTGCCATTCAGTGCCACCTATCAGTGCTGCCAATCAGTGCTGATCAGTGCCACCTATCAGTGCTGCCAATCAGTGCTTATCAGTGCCGCCTATCAGTGCTGCCAATCAGTGCTCATCAGTGCCACCTATCAGTGCTCATCAGTGCTGCCAACTAGTGCCCATCAGTGCCACTAAATGCTGCCAATCGGTGCTACCTATCAGTGTCAATCAGTGCTGCCAATCAGTTCCACTTATCAGTGGCCATCAGTGGTGACTATCCATGCCAATCATTGCTGCCAATCAGTGCAAAAGTGCAGGGATGGGGAGATGAACTTAGCAGACAGGCACATTGTCCATGGGGTGCCGGCCTGGTGGAGCACAACTGAAATCTGTTGATGTTTATTAATGCCACATGCCGATCTTTAGTATAATATGTAATCACCACACTACTATTTACAATAATCTACTGGAGGTAAAATAAAAAAGTGTCAGTAAAAGGCCTGCTACTAAGTATTGTTATGTGTTCCCACACAACAATAATAGTGGAACCCTCTAATGTATGAAAATCTCAATAAACTTCAATATTACCACAATACCGGACTCTGTGATATGTAACACATATAATACACATCACACTGAAAATAAGACATACTGTATAAGGCCCCTTTCACACGTCATGTCAGTTTTTTTGGTGGACCTGAACGTGCGCTCCATACAACTCTATGGAACGTCGGATGTCAGCGGTGACTGGGATGTCAATAAAGTTCATGTGCGTAAAGGCAGGTGTCCCAATACTTTTGACAACATAGTGTATATATATAAATATATAAATATATATATATATATATATATATATATACACACACAAACAAAAGTGTGTTTGAGCTTTGGGTGCACACCCTAATGCAGGAGGCTGCGCACGCCTATGTACGTATATAATATATATCCAAGTGTCATGTGCATGTGAATTCCTCATATAATAAATATAAATAGTCTATGCAATATATACGGTAACAAAAATGCAAAAAAAATAAAAAAATGTTCATGCAACCAAAATGTGTTCAAAGTGTCATAATATGATAAATCAATGTGAAGCCCTCTTAAAATCTTCCTTATTTCACCTAAACACAGTGGCCCAGATTCAGAGAGAATTAGATTATCGTAGAGTATGAGAAATACACTACGCCGCCGTATTTTACCTGGCTCTACGTGGAATCCAGGTAGATTTTGTCCAGTAAACGACGGCGGCGTAGTGTATTTCTCCCGTCGCAATCCATCTGCGCGAGTAGGGGGCGTGAAGCATTTAAAATAGGCGTGTTCCCGTGGCGATCGCACTGCGCATGCTCCGTTCGCAAATTTCCCGCCGTGTATTGCGCGAAATCACGTCGTTACCTCGTAGTAGCGTCGTTCACGTACATTCCTATTCCCGAACGAGTTACGTTAAAAAAAAAAAATAATTTCAAATCGACGCGGGAACGACGGCCATACTTTACATGGGTTACGCACTGTTAGACCAGCAAAAAGCTCCTCTAACATTACGTAGCCAAAAAATTACGTAGGCGATTGCGAGGGACACTCGTACCTTCGTGGATCGCCGTAAAAACTAATTTGCATACCCCGACGGTCAAAACAATGCGGACTCCACCCAGCGGCCGCAAAAATATCGCAACGTAGATCCGAGGGCTTACGAGGACGTAAGCCTCTCGGATCGAAGCCCGAAGCCGCCGTATCATGGTTTGAGGATTCAAACTAGTGATACAGTGCGCAAAATTTGAAATTACTCCTGTCTAACACCAGTTAGACAGGCGTAATCGCTCTATGAATCTGGGCCAGTGTGTTCCACCATCACATATACTAAATTAACTCACCAGAGGTAAATTCTGGTACCGTTATAAACCAGCTAGCAGCCTATTGCCCTCTGGGAGTAGCGATCTACAGCGCTAAGAGCTTGCATAGTGTAAAATTATTAAAACACTTTATTTTTTAAAACCAATGCAAAGCACTTACATTTTTATGTAACTCCACTGACACAAATATATTTTGTATAGTTATGTAACCAGATGGGGTCTGGCCACAATCCCTAGGAGAGAGCACAGACCCCGTGTGCGTGGTGACATCACATCAAAGCCTCGCCCTATGCGTTTCCTGTACTTGCAGCTAGGGATTGCAGCTGTACCATTCACCACTGAGCAGAATGTAAATAATCAGTGTCCAATGTTCTTTATTCAATTCAATTAAGGATTTAGGCTCAATATTGAGGATTTTTTTAAAAATAATTAATAATTGAAAAAAAAAAAAATCGGGCAATATTGAGGAATGCTCCCAAATTGGCCCTGGTGCTTCTGTACAATCCTAAAGTGGTATTTTGCAGGGCTAGAGATATTTAAAAAAAAAACGTAATAGTACCTAGTAAAGTAGTAAAACCAAATATTAAAGCACCAGAGAACATATCTAATTTTCTTTGAATAAATGGCGTGTTTTGTTGCCAAAAACTTAAAATGTCTCACTTGCAAATTTGTTCCTCGTGGCTTAAAACCCTTCTGTGATTCCAAGAACTGTAACTACACTATTGAGGAGTTCCTCGCTTGCTCCTTTACATATGTTGTATACTGTCTCACCTGCCCTCGTGGTCTGTGCTATGTAGGTCGCACCATAAGAACTTTTTCAGGCCAGAGTAGGTGAAAACATGTAGACCAGTGGTTCTCAACCTGGGGGTCAAATGATGATTTTCCAGGGGTCACTGAATCCTGGGCTGTTCCTGAAGCCCGAACCGCTCTCCCAGCCCTTGTGTGGCCACCTAGTAGGGCTGTCCCTGGAGCCTGTTTGTAGCTGCCCATTCAGTTCATGGCATGGCTGGGGGGCAGAGACTAGAGGTCAGCTGACTGAGGAATGTGAAGTGGGAGGGGCTGGAGGAGTTGCCATTAAAAGTCCCCACTACAGTTGACAGATCAGCAGATGACCGTGCTCAAGAGAACCTAATTTGGCTGATCAGAACTCTCCCCAGCATTGCCACTCATCCCACCTCCACCATGTAGTAAAAGAAGGAATAAAAATAGAGAATACATGGAAGGGAGAAGAAAAGAGGGGGTTGAACAAAGAAAAAAGGAGATAAATAAGAACAAGAAAGACAGCTAGAGAGTGGGATGAGGAAAAAAAAAGAAATTAGGATAGAGAGAGTGAGAATACAGAAAGAAAGGAGAACAAAGAGAGTTGTACATCCTAAAATGTACCATAAGGGATTTGAATACTGTACAAGTGGAAGGGACTCAGGGAGAGCTAAATGTCTGTGGGTTAGGGGGGCAAATTACTCATCTTGCCTTGGGTGCTGAGAACCCACGCTACAATTTTTTTTTACTGTTAGGGGTCCCCACACCTTGAGAAATTTTATCAAGGGGTCACGGCCCTAGAAAGGTTGAGAACCACTGATGTAGACATTATTCAGCCCACCACCACAAGGACTCAATATCACTTCAGGTCTTTGCAATTCAATCTATACTTCCCACCATACCTGAAGGGGAGCGTTAAAAAAAAAAACTTTGCACCCAGGAAATGTTTTGCATCTTTCAACTTCAAAGCCCCTCTCCAGGAGAACTAAACAAGGAATTAGCTGTAAACCCCACCCCGTAAATATACACCCAAATCAAGACAATACAATAAGTAATTTTTTCCCCCTTCCATGGCTGACCATATTGGATCTTTAGGGTTTGATATCCTCACTAGGGATGAGCTTTGTGTTCGAATCAAACGTATCGTCTGTTCGAACATCGTCTGTTCGTTTGTTCGTCGAAAATCGAACAAAATGGGTTATTCGTGCCAAATTCGAGTGACGCACCACGGCCCATAATTCACTGCGGCATTGCGCGCTGATGATTGGCCAAGCATGCTGTATGTCCCGCATGCTTGGCCAATCACAGCGCACAACAAACGGAGAGCCAGGGTGGCTTTGGCCAATTATGGCTCAGGGCTTTAGCACACGCCCCACACTATAAAAGGCCGCCTGCAAGGCAGCCTCATGTAGTGTGTTGCGGCGTTGTTAAGGAGATCAGTCCTATAGAGAGAGAGAGAGAGAGAGACAGTGGGGTAGATTCACATAGATCAGCGGATCTTTTGATCCGCGTGATCTATCTTTTTTACGATCCGCCTGCGCCAGTTTTTGAGGCAAGTGCTGTATTCAGAAAGCACTTGCCTCGTAAGTTGCCCTGGCGGATCGTAAATCCCCCGGCGGAATGCAAATTCCGCGGCTAGGGGGAGTTTACTATTTAAATCACGCGCGTCCCCGCGCCGATCGTACTGCGCATGCGCCGCCGGCTAAATTTCCCAGCGTGCATTGCTTCAAATGACGTCGCAAGGACGTCATTGTTTTCGACGTTAACGCAATTAACGTATGGCCGTATTCCCGAACGACTTACGTAAACGACGTAAAAAATTCAAAACTCGACGCGGGAACGACGGCCATACTTAACATAGGATACGGCGCACTTACCCCGCATATAGCAGGGGTAACTATCCGCCGGAAAAAGCCGAACGCAAACGACGTAAAAAAAAAAGCGACGGGCGTTCGTTTCTGAATCGGCGGTTCTCCTCATTTGCATATTCGTCGTGTATACTAACAGAAGCGCCACCTAGCGGACAGATACGACGGTGTTTCAGTAGATACACCGTCGTATCTCTATGTGAATTTACCCCAGTGTCTTTATTACTAGATAGATAGAGCAGGCAGGCTAGACAGTTTAGTTAAATTTACAGTGTGTAGAGGATATATATACATCCCAGGAGTTGTACATATATTTATACACTGTATAGTTGAGCTAGATTAGCTATTGCTATTTGTCAGGCAGTTGATTGTGCTACCTGCAGTCTTCTAACGTGTTGTATTTGTGCCATATAGTTTGCACCTAAACGTACTTGTTGTTACTGCACTTGTGCCATATAGTTTGCACCTAAACGTACTTGGTGTTACTGCACTTGGGCCGTATAGTTTGCACCTAAACGTACTTGGTGTTACTGCACTTGTGCCGTATAGTTTGCACCTAAAAATACTTGGTGTTACTGCACTTGGACCGTATAGTTTGCACCTAAACGTACTTGGTGTTACTGCACTTGTGCCATATAGTTTGCACCTAAACGTACTTGTTGTTACTGCACTTGTGCCATATAGTTTGCACCTAAACGTACTTGGTGTTACTGCACTTGGGCCGTATAGTTTGCACCTAAACGTACTTGGTGTTACTGCACTTGGGCCGTATAGTTTGTACCTAAACGTACTTGTAGTTTACTGCACTTGTGCCGTATAGTTTGCACCTAAACGTACTTGTTGTTACTGCACTTGGGCCATATAGTTTGCACCTAAAGGTACTTGTAGTTTACTGCACTTGTGCTGTATAGTTTGCACCTAAACGTACTTCTTGTTACTGCACTTGTGCCGTATAGTTTGCACCTAAACGTACTTGGTGTTACTGCACTTGGGCCGTATAGTTTGCACCTAAACGTACTTGGTGTTACGGCACTTGTGCCGTATGAATGAATGAAAAACATATATAGCGTGGCACATGCGAACTGAATCGCCTCTGGGCGCTCGTTGTTTCTGTCTCTCTGGTCATCAAAAGAGCAGAGTTTTTATCTGTCTTCTGAAGGTCAGGTGGTTTTCCTCCAACCGAATGCTGGTTGGTAAAGCGTTCCATAGTCTGGGACCTTGGAAAGCAAACCTTCTTTCTCCTTTGGACTTGTATCTGGCTTTGGGTATCTTGACCAGATTTTGGTCGGTGGATCGCAGCATGCGATTGGGATTGTGGGCTTCTATCTTTTCGCAAAGATATTGCGGAGCCTTCCCATGGATGCACTTATGAGTCAGACAGAGTGCTTTAAAAGCAATTCTGTCTTTTACTGGCAGCCAGTGAAGGGTTCTCAACGAAGGTGAGATTGATTCCCAGGGTTTTTTCCCAGTCACCAGTCTGGCGGCCGTATTTTGAACGACTTGCAGACGAGAGATTTGGTACTTTGGGAGTCCGAGGTAAAGGGCATTTGCAGAGTCCAGTCTGGAGTTCACAATTGTTCCCACCACAACTGCTACGTCTTCTTTGGGGATAAAAGGAATAAGTCTACGTAGTAGGCGCAGCAGATGGTAAGATCCGCTGACTACTGACCCTATTTGTGCGTCCATTGTCATGTAGGTGTCAAAGATGACTCCGAGACTTTTGACTTTGGAGCTAGGGGTGATGATCTGGCCCAGAATGGGGGGAGGTGTCCAGGTTGTTGCCAGTTGACTCTTGCGACTTGCATGAAACAGAAGAAGTTCTGTTTTGGAGCTGTTGAGTTTAAGATAACTCTTCGTCATCCAGTTTTCTACCAATGAGAGACAATTCTCTAAACTGAGATGATGATCCTTTTTATTGCAGATGTGAAAATACAGTTGCGTGTCGTCTGCATAGGAGTGGTAAAGTAGTTGTTGGCTACTGATGATTTCAAAGAGAGGGCGAAGATAGATGTTGAAATGCACCGGTGACAGAGGGGATCCTTGAGGGACTCCACATGACACTGTGCGTTTTTCTGAAGTGAAAGGTCCTAATTTCACTGTTTGTGATCGGTTTTCCAAAAAAGAGGAGAACCATGATAGATCACCTTCTGCGACTCTGGCTACTTCAGCCAATCGAGTCAGTAGTACAGTGGTTGACCGTGATATTGTGTCAATCTCGCTCCCTTTCTCGGCGAGATTGAGCACTTGTGAGCCCCATCGCGGGAGCCAGCGCCGAGCTGGCTTGCCGCGATGGAGACAAAGCCGTCATAGAAGCGACGGGGATCCGACGCGGATTCCCGCCAATTCTACACGTGGGCGGAGTTTGTTATGAATCCTGAGAAGGAAGTCCCCGCCTGATTTTAAATAAAAATCCGGCATGGGTTCCCCCCTCAGGAGCATAACGGGCCCTTAGGTCTGGTATGGGTTGTAAGGAGACCCCCCCTACGCTGAAAAAACGGCGTGGGGGTCCCCCCACAATCCATACCAGACCCGTATCCAAAGCACGCCGGCCGGCCGGTCAGGAAGGGAGTGGGGGCGAGCGAGCGCCCCCCCTCCTGAGCCGTACCGGGCAGCATGCCCTCAACATGGGGGGGTCAGGTGCTCTGGGGCAGGGGGCGCACTGCGGCCCCCCACCCCAGAGCACCCTGTCCCCATGTTGATGAGGACAGGGCCCCTTCCCGACAACCCTGGCCGTTGGTTGTCGGGGTATGCGGGCGGGAGGCTTATCGGAATCTGGAAGCCCCCTTTAATAAGGGGGCCCCCAGATACCAGCCCCCCACCCTAAGTGAATGAGTATGGGGTACATCGTACCTCTACCCATTCACCTGCAATAAAAAGTGCAAACACAAATATTGTTTTGGTTGGCTGCCGGGGGGGGGGTGTGTATGATCGCTTTTATAAAAGCGCCCCCCTCCGACGGGCTTCTGCGGGGGGGTGGGTGCCGCTGTTCTTCGCCGCCGTCTGGTTCTCTTCCGCCGCCGTGGGGGGGGCGCTTTGATAAAAGCGCCCACCACCCGGCGGGCTTCCTTCGACATCTTCGGCGGCGGGGGGTCTTCTCCCACTCTCCAGGGTCTTCTCCCACTCTCCGGGGTCTTCTCCGGCTCTCCGGGGGTCTTCTCCGCTCTCCGGGGGTCTTCTTCTTCTTCAGGACTCGCCGCCGCTATCTTCGTGTGTTAGCTCAATTACTAGCGGCGGCGAGTCCCCTCTTCTGTGACGTCTTCTTCTTCTTCTCTTCTCCAGATGTTGACGCAACGCTTCCTTCCGCTGTTATGGCTGGTGCGCGGCTCGCAGCAAGTTATATAGGCCTGTCTTGTGACATCGCAGTCCCATTATGCTCCGGTAGGTACCACGTGGGTAGGTAGCACGTGGTACCTACCGGAGTATCTGGGGGCCCCCTTATTAAAGGGGGCTTCCAGATTCCGATAAGCCTCCCGCCCGCATACCCCGACAACCAACGGCCAGGGTTGTCGGGAAGGGGCCCTGTCCTCATCAACATGGGGACAGGGTGCTCTGGGGTGGGGGGCCGCAGTGCGCCCCCTGCCCCAGAGCACCTGACCCCCCCATGTTGAGGGCATGCTGCCTGGTAAGGCTCAGGAGGGGGTGGGACGGGGGGCGCTCGCTCGCCCCCACTCCCTTCCTGACCGGCCGTTTTTTTTCGGCGTAGGGGGGTCTCCTTACAACCCATACCAGACCTAAGGGCCCGTTATGCTCCTGAGGGGGGAACCCATGCCGGATTTTTATTTAAAATCCGGCGGGGACTTCCTTCTCAGGATTCATAACAAACTCCGCCCATGTGTAGAATTGGCGGGAATCCGTGTCGGATCCCCGTCGCTTCTATGACGCACTCGCTGGAATGTGCTTTTACTATTCCAGCGAGTGCGAGATGTCGGCAGCCTGTCGCCGAGAATCAGCGCGATGCTGTCGTGCTAAAAACACATTCTCGGCGGCAGGCACTGTAGTTTGTGGTCTACTGTATCGAAGGCTGCGCTTAGGTCCAACAGAACCAGGAGACAAGATTCTCCTTCGTCTGCGGCCTCAAGTGCGTCGTCCCATATTTTCAGCAATGCTGTTTCCGTCCCGTGTCCGGGACGGAAACCGGATTGAAATGGATCAAGTAGATTGTTGGTATCTAGATGCTGTTGCAGCTGTTGTACCACTGCTTTCTCCATTATCTTTGAGAGAACGTTTAGGCCTGTTATGGGACGGCGGTGAGTTGGGTCTTTGGGGTCTAGGGTGGGTTTCTTCAAGATGGGCTGGATAGTGCCCTCTTTCAGCAGGGAGGGCAGTATGCCTTCCCTGAATGACTGGTTTATAAGCTGCGTGATAGGTGGTGCCACGATGTCGGCGCATTCCTTCAGCAGTTTAGTGGGGATAATATCATTAGGCGCTGTGCTGTTTCGCAAAGTGTCGATGATATTTTTTGTGGCATCAACGGAGATGGGTTCCAGAATGAACTTGGTTGATTGTAGATGGTTCTTATGGGTGTTGCGAGGTTGATTAAGGGGGGGTTGCAGGGGGTATTGTTTTGACGAATGCTTTCCCGGATTCCCTCAATTTTATTGATGAAGAAATCCGATAATTCATCGCAAAATTCTTGGGTATCTAAATTGGGGGCCTCAAGACAGCCTGGATTCATGGTCTGAGTAACCAACTTGAAGAGTTTGCGGGGGCGATTTAAGGCGCTATTGATGGCCTTAGAAAAATTATGTTTCTTGGCTTGGAAGATTTCTTTGTGGTATTTTCTTGTTATTGCCTTGTAGCCGATGAGGTTCTCTTCTGAAGCGCTTCGCTTCCAGGCGGCTTCCGCCCTTCTGCGCTCTTGCTTCAGTAGTGACAGCTGGTTGTTGAACCAGCCGCACTTGTTTTTCCGGATGCGGGCTTGGCGTTTCGGTGCTACTAAGTCGGCTGACTGTAGTAGGGCTGCATTTATGGCATCCAGTGTATCTGAGACTGTTCGGAGTGGTTGGAGTGTTTTTATTTTATTTCCTAAGGTAGATTTGAAGAGCTCCGAATGGAGCTTCTTCTGAGATCTAGTCCAGTGTGTTGTCACCGGCTTAGGTGTTTTTATCAATGGGGGAATTTTGGAAATTATGAATTTAATTGCTTGGTGATCTGTCCATGGCAATGGTTCATTTTCCAAAATACTTATTTTCAGATTTTGTCTGAAAATTAGGTCGAGCGTGTGACCTGAAGCATGTGTGGGCCCACATACTAGTTGTTGTAACCCTAATCCTTCCAGGTGGTCAATACAGGCGTCGGCGATCAGATCCTGTGAGGAGTTGGCCCAGAGATTGAAGTCCCCGAGCAGCAAAAGGTGTTTGCTGTTCAGGGTATAAGTGGAGATAAACTCCGTCAGTGATGGTAAAAACTGCGATTTTGGCCCGGGTGGCCTGTAGCAGAGTAGAATACGGATGGTCTCCTGGGGATTTGTTTGCAGTTGTAGAGAAAGGGTTTCCATGAATGGAAGAGGATTTTGAAGGACTGGTTTAGTGATCGCAAGATGCGTCTTGTGGATCACTGCCAGGCCTCCTCCTCTTTGCCCTATTCTGTTTTCAGTTATAATACGATAGTTTTCTGGCACCAGTTCTCCTAGAATGGTGTTACAGTCGGCTGTAAGCCAACTTTCTGTAATAAAAATCGTATTGTAGTATGAAATCATGGATTTCTAATCAGTGTTTTACTGCCGATCTTGTGTTAATCAAAGCACAGGCTATGTGCTTAGGTTGGGATGGGTGACTGAATTTTTTGACAGTCGATCGTCGATCGATTCTCAATAGTTGCTCAGTTCTTAGGGCCCTTTTGGTGATGGCTGGTAGCACTGTGGCAAATCGCCTCAGACCCCAAATGGTTTCCGCCGAGTACTGCAGACTAGCCATAGTTGCCCGTCACCGGGTGGAGGGGGGGGGTGGCGCGGTGGGGTGGTGGTTGGATGGTGATGGAGGGAAGATTCACTGAATCCTCTCTCCTGGCTTTGGTCCAGAGGAAGGCAAAAAAACCCTGGCCAGGCTACGCCAATATGCTGGGGCAGGGAAAAAAAATCCTTCCTGATCCCTGAAAGGCGATCGGCCAAGACCCTGGATCAAATACTGTTATGGTTTGGGGGGCTTGGGGTAGGAGATTCTCTGATTGCTGGGGGGGTGTACCAAGATGGCCGCCGGCCTGACACAGAACCCAGGCTGGGGGGCTATCTGTGGGGTGGATTGGCAGCAGAGGCGGCTGGGATTTATTTACTTGGAGGTGGATGGGGTCCTCCAGGGGTGAG